>CM076997.1:75967153-77217153 GCA_039090855.1 Macrothele yani | reverse complement strand
TCTTTCATTGGTAAAATATGCCTGCGGCAACTGTTTGACAGGCGTTCCTATGTGAGGAGGAGCATAAACCTGTATAAAAACTGTTGTATCGAGGCACTAACGCTTTTGAAGTTTTGGAATTATCTGGTTCGCCAAAAGAGATGTCTATCTCTGTCCATTGACAGTGCATCTAACAAGACCTGCAGGATTACGTTCCTCAAAAAAGAAGAGTCCGATGATTAATTCCGCTGTAAAACCACATCAAATGGTAACTGACTTTTGGAGAATGAAGTGAGATCTCGCTCACGTTGTGTGGAGTTTATGTTGCTGAAATTCTGACGTTTTGCGCATAAACAATAGCATGTTGATGGAAATGGGCTTCGTCTGAGTGTATGATTGGTGTATGGAATACTAGAGGTACAAATGGCAAGATGAATGAGATTATTGAAGAAATGAATAAGTATAGATTGGATGTGCTGTATGTAAGTGAAACCAAAAAGAAGAAAATCGGGACGGAAGAAGTGAATGGAACGGTGAGTGTGTGGTCTGGAGTATTGGATAATGTGAGAGGACAGGCTGATGTAGGTGTGATTTTAAGTGAAAAGATGAAACAACTTGATTCACTATAGCTGCATAAGTGAGAGAATTCGTTTGAAAGCGAAACTTCAGAGAATAGTAATTATTGTAGTGTATGCTCCTTGTGACTCGAAACTTCTGATAGGACGGAAGACTTCTGGAATGAGCTAAAAGCTGTTTTGAACCAGTTTGGTGCTAAAAAGGAAGTTATAATAGCAGGGGATTTCGATGCTAGAGTAGGTGTGTAAAATGCGATTTCTGATAATGTTCTGGGTAAGTTTAATGATCCTTGTGTGAATGATAATGGTAAAAGATTAACTGAACTCTGCATTGAGGATGGTTTGTGTGTATCTAATACGTTTTTCAATCACAAGTATATCCACACATATACACTGAAGAGCAATTCAATTAGAGACAGCTGGCGTTATACAAATATGGCGCTGTGGGAGGCTCTGTAAACGGAAACGACATGACGTATGCAGCGATCCAACAATATAAGGAGTGATGCGACGGGAATCAGTAAGAGACGGACGCAGTATGGGTAAGACGATGGATCTAAGCGCATTTGATCGAGGGCAAATTGTCGGGTCCCGAAGAATGGGTCACTCCATCTAGGAAATCGTGCAGGTACTGGGATTTTCACGAGCCACTGTGTCACGGGTGCACCGGGAGTACATCGAATCCGATAAAACAATCCCTGCAAGAGCCAACTACCATGGACAACAGCGCGTGGGTGAGCGGGATCATCGTCGGCTAGCTCGCATTGTAACAGCGGATAGACGGGCCACAGTGCAACAAATCACTCGGTAATTTAACGTTGGTGCACAAAAACGTTTTAGTAGCCACACCATCCAGATCCATCTTTTCGCTATGGGGTACAGAAGCCATCGTCCCACGAGGGTACCGCTGCTGACCGCACATCACAGGGTGCAAAGATTAGCATGGGCGTCGGAACATCGCCACTGGACCCTAGACATGTGGAAAAATTTTGCTTGGACTGATGAGTCGAGATTCACGTTGGTACATGCGGATGGCAGGATACGAGTACGGCGAAACCACATGAAGCGATGGATCCTTCTTGCCAGTAGGGTACTCTTCAAGCTGGTGGGGGTGGCATTCTCGTCTGGGTACTGTTTTCATGGACTGAAATGGGACCCCTGGTACGTGTGACATCGTCCCTCGCAGGTCAACGTTACCAGAATATCCTGGACGACCATTTGCTCCCGTTTTTGCGTCTTCAACATCCAACTGGGGACCTCATCCTGCAACAAGACAATGCTCCGTGCCATCGCTCCTGAATTGTATCCGAATGGTTGGATGGACACCCCACCGACGTTACCTCCCTTCCTTGGCCAGCTAGGTCTCCTGATCTCAATCCTATCGAGCACATCTGGGATGCCCTCGAGAGAGATGTTCGAGGCTCTGATACCCTCCATCAAATCTTTGTGAACTGTGGGATAACAATACTGCAACAATGGATAACAATACTGCAACAGTGGATAACAATTCAGGGGTCGTGGATCAGTATGGCTTCCCAACGCTTCCGGTGTCTTGTCGTGTTCATGCCCAGACGAATCGCCGCCGTCATCAGGGCGAAAGGTGGTGCTATACGTTACTAGACAGGTATCTCTAATTCAATTGCTCTTCAGTGTACTTGGGAAAATCGTACTCTTGGTCAAGGAGTGTTATAGAAATTATTGTTTATGATCAGCGTCTGAAACACTTAGCTGTTAATACTCATGTGATGAAAGGTGCAGATGTTGACTTTGATCATTACTTGGTAGTGTCGTGAGTGAAACTGACTGTTGTTTGGGGGAAAAGGAATAGGAAGAGGCCTTGGATGGAAAGAATAAAGGTTGAAAGGCTCCTTGAAAATGATCAGCGTTACTCGTTCTTACTCAGAGAACGACTGAAGAAGCTGAAGTCATGTGAGAGGGATGTAGAAAAGAAGTGGGAATGTTTTAAGAACTGTGTTCTCACTGCTGCTGAAGAGGTCTGTGGTACTGCAACAGTGGATAACAATAGAGGTGACGCTTGGTGAAATAGTGAGATTAAAGAGGCAGTAAAGAGAAAGAAGGAAGCCTATTTGGGGATGTTGCAAGGTAAAGTTTCTGTGGATGAATATCGCTGTAAGAAGCGTGAAGCCGCTAAGCTGGTTCGCCTGAGTAAGGCAAAAGATAGGAAAGAGAAGGTGGAAAGGCATGAATTGGCTTTTTGGAAAGATTGGAAGACTTTCTGGAAGTACATGAGACTCAGGATAAATAAGGGAGACAAAGTTGTAAGTTGTGTGAAGAATAAGATCGAGGAAATGATATGAGGGTCCAATGAGTTAAGTGACAGATGGAGTGAATACTTCTGTGAGTTATTAGATCAAGAAAGCAAAGGTGATTCTTAGACACAAGCAGATGATGTCGCAGTGAAGGAGGAAGCACAGGATTGATCTCAAGAGAAGAGGTGTGTAAAGCTTTAAAATATCTTCAGAATGGTAAGGCTCCGGGAGTTGGTGGCATAACTTCTGAGATGTTAAAATAGGTATGGTGGTGACTCTGTAATTGACTGGTTAACTGAAATTTGCCAGTTGTGTTGGGAGAATAGGTCCTCGGCATTGAATGGATGCTTTTATTATTTCCCCTTGTATAAGGGAAAATGTGGTCAGGATGACTGCAAGAACTATCGTGGTATTAGCCTACTGAGTGTGCCAGGGATAGTGTTTGCTAAGGTCATTATAGAAAAAGTACGAGGTTTTCCATTAGGAAAAGTGTGGAATGTCAGGGTGGTTTTATGCCTGGTAAACGCTGCACTAACCAAATTTTTGCATTACGCATAATGATTGAAAAGTATCTGGGTGTTGGTAAGAAAGTTTTTGCTGCCTTCATAGATTTAGAGAAAGCTTACGACCGAGTCAATAGGACACTTTTGTGGAATGTATTGAATGAATATGGTGTTACTGGGAATGTACTTAACAGTGAAAAAGCCATGTATGCTGGCAGTAGAGCTTGAGTACGAGATGGTGTTTTATCAAAATGGTTTTCTATTGGTGCAGGAGTTAGACAAGATTGTGTAATGTCACCATGCTTGTTTAATACATTTATGGATGCGTGCATGCGTAATGCCAAGATGGGCAATACTGACTTATGTCTTGATACTATCCGTGTGTGCAGATAGCTGATATGCTGATGACACAGTCCTGTTGGCAGAGAGCAAAAGTGAGTTGCAGTGTATGTTGTCCCGGATGTACGACGTTTGCATGAAATTCAAACGAATTATAAATAAAGGAAAAACCAATATTACGGCTTTTGATCGAGGAGCTGTTAGTACTGAATATAATATAAGTCTAAAAGGCACAGTGATTGATCAGGTGAATGAGTTTGTGTATTTAGGATGCAAGTTTGACAGAGAGAACAAATTGGATGGTGAAATTAGTAAGCGAGTGAATTCTTCATTGAAAGTCATAGCTGCTTTGGGAGGTTTTCTCAGGAAGGATGGGTTCTCAAGAGAGTCCCACATGGCTGTGTATGAAAGTGTAATTTCCCCTAGTCTGATGTATGGCAGTGAAACCTGGGTACTACAGAAGAAACATAGGAGTCGTTCGTGTGCTGAGGAAATGCGTTACTTACGGGGTGTTGTGGCAAGACACGCTCTGATCGTGTGAGGAATTAAGATGTGTTGCAGTTGTGTAATGTGAAGCAAAATATTGTTTTCAAGGTGGAGACTAATATGCTTCGGTGGTTTGGCCATTTTGTAAGAATGAGTGAATGGATACTTACTAAGAAATGTTTTTAGCTCAAGTGGCAGGAAGGAATAGCAGAGGAAGGTAAAGGAAGTCATGGGAGAATCAGATTTTTTTTTATTGAAGGTTTAATGACCACCGTGAGCAACTCAATGGGCTATAAGCAGTCGCCCGTCCCTAATTTAGGGTCACTGGTTCCAGGAAGTGAGAGAGCCAGTGCCGTAACAAATACACAACATCCATGATTTTTTTTTTTGATTGGAGGTTTAACGACCACCGTGAGCAACTCAATGGGCTATAAGCAGTCGCCCGTCCCTAATTTAGGGTCACTGGTTCCAGGGAAGGGAGAGAGCCAGTGCCGTAAGACAAACACAACATCCATGCCTCACCGGGATTCGAACCCGGACCCCTTTCGGACGAATGATCAGAGGCCATCGCTTAGACCACTGCGCCACCGGGGCGGCCAACATCCATGCCTCACCGGGATTCGTAGCCGGACCCCTTTCGGACGAATGATCAGAGGCCATCGTTTAGACCACAGCGCCACCGGAGCGGCAGGATCAGATTCAGGAGTGTCTGCAAGAGTAAAAGATTATGAGTATGAAATATAGAGGGTCTTGTGTACGTCGAATGATGGATGTCAGTGGAGCCCGAGTTCTGTGTCAAGATCGCTGTAAATGGAGAAATTTAATACGGCAACAGTAAGTAAATAATTAATCAGTTAAAAATGTATCTGGTAGTTTGTATTTCTTTGTGGAGCTAACCTCTGAATTTCAAAGAACAGCTTAGGGATATGTATGTATGTATGTATGTATGTATGTTAATCTGGTAAAATAAATTTACGAGAATTGCCCGATCTTTTGATGACAGTGTCATTACGCTCACTTGCAGTGAAATGGCGCATTCTGCAAATGCCTCCTTTCATAGCAGTTTCTTTTTGAGTATGCCTCATTGCAGCCACTTGTAATTTGAATATTTCGACGGTGCCCTCGGGAATAACTGCAACTTCTCATTGTTACACGTGATTTCAGCGCCACTTTTCCTCCAGGAGACGAGTTTTGGAATTAATTTTCGTTTTTCTGTCAAAAAAGGTTCCATCACCTCAGTAGTTTTCATATCAAATTTGAAGTCATTCCGAGCAATAGTCTCACCTATAGCGCCCTCGAAAATGTGAACTGTAAGGACACCTATATCAACATGAATTAATTACAGTTGTTGAAACTGTTGAGCTACCTGCTGCGAATTACGGAAGTAGAGAATTAATTATTTAATCTCGTTTCGTCCAGTTATTGTTTATGGATTCATCATGAACACATATCTACTGTAACTAAGAATTTGCACAAATTTTATATTTTTGTTGTTATCATGAAAGTGAGGGGAGAGGAATAAAACTGAAACCACCTTTTCTTTCCATTCGTTTTCTTTACGATTTGGGACCGGTTTAAAAATTTTGGGCGGATAACAGCTGGTACAATGAAAGCTTCCCTTCAAATATGATTGAATACCGAGAGAAAAATTCCCCAAGAAGAAACCCTTAGCTCATCATTTGCGATGTTGTTCAATCGATCACTTTTATTTTAAAGAATGAACCTAAGTTCAACATTTGCGATGTTGTCGAATTGATCACTTTTTTCTAAAGAATCATTTCCGAAATTATTTAAAAACACAGAATGCATATAATTTTTTAATTAAAGTGATTGCAAAAATATTAAATATGTTTCAGTATATTTCATTTTCCTCATAAGGATCATAAAACGAAGTATTTCCTCTTCTTGATATCTAATAAAACACTGATCTATTTTTCAATTAGAAGCCCCCAAAATTATAGTTATGCATCTATAAAAATATTGCTGTTAGAAGTTTTAGAATTCGACGCTTTGATATTTAACTTATTGGCAAACCTGCTTTTACCTATTCACAACACAAAAATAGCATTTTTCGTACCTTTGACTGCAGCACTAATCGGTCTTGCTGGGGTAGCTGGAAGTCTTTTGCGTCAGGTGTTACACTACCGTAGAATAGGGCGCCGTTGATGTCATCTGATTTTTGACTGGCTTCTGTAATTGTGTCGCGTCTTCTTATCCTCTTGTGTCTTGGGTTCCCTATTACTGCATCTTCTTCCAAAACGTAACAAAACAGCCCGTTCCCATGGTGATCTCTATGGCAAATGCAGTGTCCTTGTCCTTCTTCAGGTATGGTACAGGTAGCTCCAGAAACACAGTCTGCATCCAAGTTACATCTTCGCATCGGAAACGACTCCCTTTCTTCAAAAGTCATGGAACGCTCTTGAGGTCCGTGAGTAATTAACACGCTTCTGACTGTTACGTAATGAACTTCTTTTGATATAAAATCGTCGAAATCCAAGTCCTCTTGTCTCTTGTCTCTCTCAGAGTCCTTTTTTAACTCCTGGTTAAGCTGAGAAGAATCTTCCGTATGACTTGTCTCCTTCGAGCCTGTTCTTTCAAAAGTGTTCTTAGTAACTATTCCTTCAGTCAGTAGTTTCACGTTTCGAGAATTTCTGTCGCGAAACAGATCGGATCGTCCCCTGATGTATTTTTCTAACTGATTTATATTATTTTCCTCATTATCTCTAGTCCTGTGTTCCGAAAAAGATGGAAAAGGTTGGCCATATTCATCCATGCTCACTACTCGCTTCACCCTCTTACGTCGTATGTGGGAAGGAGATTTCTTTTCTCTGTTTAAAAACCTTACAACTTTGTGGTTTCTAATCGAATTCTGAAGACCGTTCAGCGCGGAGTCAGATGACGGAACTTCAAACAAATTTGGTGACCTTTTCAACAAAGGCTCCACTGTAATGAATGATTTTGTAATAAGTTTTAAACAATTACATGTATCACAGGAATAGGAACTAAGAAAGATAATATCAAAGGCAAATCAGTAGAACTCCTATACCAGTTGAAGACAGACAATGAAAAGGAAAATTTCTAATTTGTTTTCCAGAATGTCATGATAAAAAGTACATTGTCATGTTAAGTATATTGTAAAAGTATGTTACCAACATAAAAGTTTATTATCCTGTTTTTTCGTAAGTTCCTTCATTCAGTAGTTTGACATTTCGAGAATTACCAGTAGAATGTCAGTATGCCTATATAAGACAGGCAATGAAAAGGGAAATTTCTTATTTATTTTTCAGAATGTCAACATAAAAAGTATATTATCATAGATTTTCACCATGAATTTGCTTTTTGGTTGTTGTTTTTTAACTGGAAGAGTGAAAATCAGTTTCGCGTCGGGACATATATCTCTAATTTTACCTTCGTTTTTGAGTTTCCGTCCTTATGAAAATCATATTGCTTCTCCGTTAGATTTTCTTTTTGAATGCCACATCACATCCCCAAATATCTATATACTTTTTGGTAACAACTGATAGTGATTCGAAGATAAATAAAAAGCTAGGCAGAGTGTGAAGTGGTGTGGTATGGTGTGGTGTGGTGATACGACGAAAGATGATTTACTGATTGAAATTCGACCCCATATTATCTTGATGATCTGTACGCTGAAAGAATTATATCTGAAGGACTGCTGTTAAATCAACAATGCTGCTAGTTGCTCAAAGTGAAACTGTGGTGATAAGCTGAAAATAGTAAACAGGAAGGGAATAAATAAGTCGTTGTAAGTTCAATTTCTTTCTATCTCTTGCTATAAGTATAATCTGCGTGTTGTGTTAAGCATTTAGAATTATTTCAACACACGAACTAAAGACATTAAAAACATTATAGCACATAAGTCGAGCGATACAAATTTGCCTCAGGGTCAACAGTACGAAGATTAAGAATTGAACACCGGTTCAGACGATTCAACGAACGACATCAGCAGTGGTTTCTCGAAAATGACTTACACTGGAAGATCCCAAACATATCTTTCATCTAGGAGTCAACGTTTTCTCGGGGAGCAACTGAGCATGTTAACTTTGCTGTTAGCTTACTGAGTACCTACATAAAGGTACCATTTGTGAGAAGGAAAGAAACGTTCTCTTTCTTCGTTACTTTGGAATTAGGTCCATGATTTCAGGGTAAAAAGTGAAACACTGCAGTAAGAAATGGCTGTTCATGCGCTTTTCAATTTTTTTCGTTTACTTCCATGTACATACACGTACTGTAACAAGTGCAAACGTTGGTAATGTCCTCTTTTGTGGAATTCTGAGGAAGTCCAGCCAATGAAAAAGTGCCTAAATCAATAGCGGAGGTAATCTTTCCAATGAATGGCAGGCTTTACCGATAAACGTTGTTTTGTTTTTTTATTCGGAGGTTTAACGAGCACCGTGGCAACTCGATGGGCTATAAGCAGTCGCCCTTCCCTTATTTAGGACTACTGGTTCTAAAAAGAGAGAAAGAGAGAGCCAGTGCCGTAAAACGAACATAACGTTCATGCCTTATCGGAATTCGAACATGGAGCCATCATGGAAAAATGGTCAGCGCTTAGACCACTGGGACGGCGATAAAGGGTTTAGTTCTGCGGAAGAAAAATTCACTTGAAAACGCAGGAGTTTTTGATGCCACGTGTTGTTGCACTTATTTAGTTCAAACGCAGAGTGCAATATTTTGCATTAAAACTGTGAAAAGCTCATTGTTAAAGGATGCTTATTTAGAGTAATATCAGAAAGGCAGGGACAAAATAAAAGGATCAAAATAGTAAATAATCTGTCACTTTTTTTATCTCGGTTATTGCTCATCATGAAGAATTCGTTCATTTTGGTTAGTTGCCAAAGCTATTTCTCGTAAATTTTGTTCTTTTTACGTCTCTTTTTGTTTTTCTGCGATGATTCTACTGTAAACGTAAAGAAAATTGTTTGAAAAAATTGATCTTCTAATAAAGATTCTAGCTGAGGGATCTACTCTGCAAGACTGTGCTAAGTGACCGTCTTTACATTCACGCGCTCTTCATTAAGAGCCTTGTGTTGTACTCCTTTGAAATTGCTAATGAGCCCGTGAACCAGAGACTGAAATCCCGATCGTTTGAAATAACCTGTTCTATGTCGTCTATTCTAACTGGTGGATTCTACGTAAAGTTTATTTCTGAATTCGTCCAGCCTATCCAAAAGAAATGCTTTATTCTGCCCTTCAAACTATCAATCTGTATTTTTCATATTTATTTGAACCAAGTTATTGAAAAGCATTTAGAACTCAGTTACTTTGTAATCTATGATCTTTTTCCTTTCTCTTCAAGAGCCATTAATGATGCTTTCGTTAAAATCGATGAAACAATGATGATCTGCTGACAGTTAAAACATTGGGAGTTTTGTGAAGATCCGTTAGAATCAAATACTTGACAAAATAAAGGCTTTTTATAAAATATGACATAGAAAGAGTCTCCTGAATAAACTTCATTCTAGATTAAACTCCTCTAATTTCATTGGTATTGGCACTCCAGTTTCTTTTTTGGTAGTAGCTTACGTAGTTTTTGCTAACATATGACATTACGCAATTGTATCTTAGCGATTATTTCCTTTCTTTCTGAAATATCAATGGCATCCTCTCTGTTTTATGTAATGCAATTCCCTTTCTGTTTTTAGGAAGGAGTTTTCGTGTTGAAGCTTACGCATTGAGTTACTCTGGTTGTTCAAATCAAATCAGTAGTTGCTCTTTAATGCTACATCTTTCGTACCTAATGTTAGGTCTTCCCTACACTCCAGTGCTCAGATTACACAGGATACAGCATTTTTATTGTTGGTATTTGTTTCCTGTTTCTTATTTATTTTGATATGCTAATTTCAAAAATGATGCTCAGATTTGTATTCAAAAATGATGCTCAGATTTGTCTGCCATGTACAGTTTTTTTGAAATTGTATAACTGTACGAGTAATCCGAATTTCTTAGCTTAGAATAGAAATAAAACTTTCCAACCTTTCGCACATCAACCAGATGGCTTTTTCAAGGAAGGTATACAGGTAGAATGCAGTTTGCTGTCTACCTTCCTTGAAAAATCCATCTGGTTGATGTGAGAAAGCTTAAAAACTTTTATTTCTATTCTACGCCAAGAAATTCGGATTACTAGTTCAGTTATACTATTTTAAGTATAGTTGATGTACAATTTCTTGTTGTTAATTATGTACAATTTTACCACAAAATATTTTTAAATCATTGGATTAAGCAAAAAATAAAGGTTTCAGCCGTTGCTGATTCTGTCTGATCTCAACGAAATAATGTTGACACTCAAGCGCGTTGCGTAACAAGTCTTAACAGGAATTTGGCGATACCTGGTAAGAGAAGAAAGAAGTACTGAGGGAGGAGATGTAACAGAGCAGAGAAACATAAAGAAACAGCGTGAAAACATGTCTGAACTTGCACTTGAACTCGTGTCTACCTGTCTGTAAGGCTTAAAGCTGCGAATTGAGGTTGTGTCGCTGCACTTAACAGAGACAGGATTCCGATGCGCTTTTGGAAAAGTTTTTGTGCAAAATTTTTCCAGGATTGACATATTTGTCGGGCCAGGCATAAAGAAACTATGTAGCTCAGAATGAGAATTTCAGAAACTCACTACTTGGCATTGAAGCAAGAAGAATACATTGCCTTTAAAGATATCATGAAAATTTCTTAGATGAGTACAAAGACCCAAACTACAAATAAATTGTGAATACGATGCTGGAGAGGTTGAAATCTGTAATATGATCCT
This sequence comes from Macrothele yani, assembly GCA_039090855.1. Classification (NCBI taxonomy): domain Eukaryota; kingdom Metazoa; phylum Arthropoda; class Arachnida; order Araneae; family Macrothelidae; genus Macrothele; species Macrothele yani. The sequence goes on along the minus strand of CM076997.1, from coordinate 77,206,235 downwards.
CGAAGTGCATTTTCTGAGTGCTTTAATGGTCTACTTTCCTGTTCCGGAAATCTAGGAACTTTGAGGGAAGAGTGAGATGAAAGGTATCATCCGAATATAAAGGACTCGGAGAGAGAGTACCAAGGCAAATGAAGTGTCAACAAGGTAGGCGACTACTGCTGGATGATGCATAGTGAAATCCTATGCGAAACACATAAATGAAAGCGTAAGAAGAACAGATTTAAAAGGCAAAGACAGATTTTACTAGGAGTCTGAAACTTATTAAATGAAAAACAAAAGACATGAATAAATGCTTCAAGTATGATGGGCATATCTCCAATAATTTTTTCTCCGTTTTTCTTATTTGACAACTTACTGTTTTACTCATACTCTGCCCAAAGTGTACATCATTTTGTGCGAAAAAAAAAAAGATTATAGAGTAAAATTAAAATCATATTTGCAACCAGCACCACAAGTATGTGCAACATCTTCCAAAATAACTCAAACAACTTTGAATATGCTCTTTTTTGTAGACCTGGGTTATGTGCTCAATATTTAATTGTTTGGTTAAGTGAGATGAAAACTTTTTATCCGCAGTCTGCGAAATTACGCTTTAGCAAGAAATAACTCTCTGCCGGCTGTTCATTTGAATATTTTCCCACCTTCTCATAGCTTTACATCGCTGATTTCATTTTTTTTTTTTTTGATTGGAGGTTTAACGACCACCGTGAGCAACTCAATGGGCTATAAGCAGTCGCCCGTCCCTAATTTAGGGTCACTGGTTCCAGGGAAGAGAGAGAGCCAGTTTCGTAAGACAAACACAACATCCATGCCTCACCGGGATTCGAACCCGGACCCCGTTCGGACGAATGATCAGAGGCCATCGCTTAGACCACTGCGCCACCGGGGCGGCTGATGATTTCATTGCAAATTATTATCATGTTCGAAGCTAGGATTTCTTATTATAACTAGACTGTCCACTTTCCCTCTAAGCAGTATTTATCGAGTATTTCTCGAATTACCGTGTCGAGCTCACATAATCTTGAATGATCCCGTTTTAATTCTCGATGAGAAATCCTTCCTATATTTCAGTTGGTGCACTGGAAACAAACAAATCTATAACTTTCTAAAAGATGTTCTGAAGGAAATTATACGTTTCAGTCTTTGATTGCATGGTCATGCAGCAACGCCCTTTTGTTTATTTTTGGCTTCTGACCGTGTTACGAAAGTTAACATAAAGAGCCGGTCTCATAGCATATTTACCTTTTCAGGAATGTAAGTAGTATGCTATTTCAGTGCAGCGAGCTCGATACCCCACGAATAGCTCAGTACATCTGTGAAAACACAAATTTGTCTGTGACGGAGATCGAATCCACGCTTCCTCACTCCGGAGTAAGTTGCTGTTCCAACTAAACTTTATGGGCAGAATGTACCGTACAGATTTGTCGTATTCACACGTGATTCACCTCTGTAGTACGTCACACATCACAAACAGCGACGGTTACAGTTATGCGTAATTCCTCAGATCCAAGTATTTTATCTCAAGTACCACCAATAATCCGTGGATGAAATTTATCGAGTATTTCTCGAATTACAATTACCGACATTTTCAGTAGTTTCTTTTGGCTGTATTTCTACAAATAAACCGTCAGGACGTATCCGACATTCTTTGGTGATATTAGTGCTATCCAGAAAGTAAATACCATTTGAAGATGAAAAACAACAAAACAAAAAGTTTGATAATTAATTTTCAGTGTGCGATGAATTCTACATAACTTAATCTACTTTGCAACATATTCTTCGTGGATGTTAAGGCATTTGTCGTATCGTGGCACACGTTTCTGGATACCCACGTCATAGAAGTCTGCTGCCTCTGTTTTGAGCCACCGCTCAACCGTCGTCTTCAGATGATCGTCCTCATCGATCCGCTGGGAGCTGTCTCCATTGCAGAGACTGCTGTTTCAATTCGGGTGTGATGTGAGAGACTTAAGTCTCATCTCCCGTCACTATACTGCTTGAACAATCATCTTCCTCCGCGTACAGCCCAAAAATTCCAAAGCAGGTACCACGCGCTTCGTTTTGTGCTCTTCCGTCAACATATTTGGTACTCATCGTACCCATCGCGCAAACACTTTGCGGTACTAAAGCTTTTCTGTAAGGATATCACGCAGTAATGATTTCGAAACTTCAGGAAAATGCTCCGAAAATTCAGAAATTGCGAAGCGTCGGTTCTCCTTAATGTTTCCATTCACTCTCTCCACCAAATCGTCCGTGACCAGAGAAGGCTTACCACTACGCAATTCGTCATGAACGCTCTGTCGTCCTTCATTAAACATTCAAACCAACTTCCGCACCATTCCTGCATTCATTGCGTTTTGTCCGAAAATTTCACAAATTGGCCGACAAATCTTACTTGGTCTGACATTTCTCGCATTCAGAAACCTTATCACAGACCAGAGTTCGCAGTCGGCGGGCCGTTACATTATTAACGCGTAGTACAAGCCTTTAACTTAGCACAACTTCACAAAATGGCGTCAAGGCCGGGCTAATGGATGAGGCAACACCACTGCGCATGCGTGACTAAAGCGAATACTTGTGCGGGAGTGATGCGCGAACGGGACTGACTTTCTAGATGGCCCTTGTATATCGCACAACACGAGATGCGGTCACCAAACATCTATATCTCCTGTATTATTTTTTATGTATGAGCTATTTTGCTGCTGTACAGATCTGCCGGTGCTCTTATTTATTTAAATTGAAAATTATAAGAATCAAACTCAGTGCGCTATAAATTTCTTTCAAGCCGAGGAAATCGCAATTGTCTTCGCATTGCACAGTGTAGAGCCTATAATGACAGTATGGACTTGGCCTATCCTAGTCAGTACCCAGTAAAATAAAAATGACATGCATTTCTTAAAAGTGTAACTACACATTTGTTGAGAATAATAGTTGAAGCCACAATTTAGGTGGAACGTGAAAAATCACAACCGTCTGCTTTAATCAGTGTCATCCCCGAAATGTTTGCTTAACTGCCCGCAGTACAGCGTACAAACTGTACACTTCCTCCTAGTACACTAGAAGGCATTCCCCAAAGATCCGTAACTTTCAAAAACCAAACTTATGAGAAAAGTAAAATTGCACTGATAACAAGCTCAGTTTTGTGAGATCTGTCAAAATTTCAAGTTTTGCCATCAGTTATTCATCACTTTACGAGAAAAAGGAATACAAACTATACAAGCTTATTTTCTGTTGAGAAGTTGAGAACATTGAAAGTCAGAACATCAAGAGTATCCTCATGGCTATTTTTCACAGCAAGATAGTCCCGTAGTTGTATCTCCTGGAAGACTCAAGCAAGAGTGATCCTACGATGTTGTCGTTTAGAGTAGTTCCATGTGGGATATTTCGAGCAGTCGCTAGTGCTGTGTTACAGTATTCCGTTATGTATGCTGTCCGTAGTAATGCGTGCAGCCTGAGTATGGGCATTTCCCCACTACTACAGAAATTCCCGGGACATTCCGCTGAAATGCTAAGTGCACGGCTGGTCAATCATGCCACCGTACTGTGTATTGGTTTCAGTTTCTAAGTGTATACTAGATGTGTAAGTTTTTCTGCATGATTACGAGTCCACCAAGCATCGTTATACCGGAGTTAACTCCTGTATTTCTTTGAAAAATGCCAATTCCCATAAGCACCGCATAATGTGTACGAATTACTTATGGGAGCAGGTATTTTTCAGTTACCAGAAACGTGTTCTGTCACCATCCCATCTAACATACTACCAGTATTCATTGAGGAACCATATATCTTTATTCATGCTTTCAGTTTCTACAATATCTACAACATTCAAGCCGACTTGCTTTTTGCTATGGTAGTAATGAAAATCAAAGAAATCAGAGTATTAGAGTAGTACTGGAAATTGTGTAACTTGGGTGCAGAAGTTGTGCTTGCTGCGTGAATACCTCGCGGAGAAACCAGATTATTTCACAAGATTTCAGAAGTTTACTTTTAAAACAATTCAAAGTGGCAAAGCAAAGGCACAAAGTCACTGACCAAAACTGAAGACCTCATGATTTGTGGTCCTGCATCGTGAGTACTCAGTCCCCAGCGATGCCTATTTTGTTGCTCTATAACCAAACGATATCAGCAGCGTTATATAGTTCCGACATATATAGTTCATGACGATGACAGGTCATGGATGATAGTCTTTCAATGAATATCACATGCTCGATGTTCGTCAGTTATATGCATGGACAGCGCGAATCCCTGGGCTTTCTTCCATTCGGAAAGTAGTGATAAATACCTGATAATCTAACAGCAGCTACATTTCTCTGAAGTTACTTCTGCCCATTAACGGGTGCCTCGCGTGACTACCACAAACATTTCAAACATTTTCATATCATATGGAATACACTCCTTGATGTGATGATGACTATATGTCCCCTTCTCGAGGTTACCATTTTTTTGCTACATACGAAATTGCAGCATTACGAATGAGAAAGAAGAGTCTCCACAACGTCCTTCCTCTTGCTTATTTAAAGTTTAACATCTTTGGACAAAAAACAAAACAAAATGACGAAAGAAACATCAAAGCGTGTGAAAACACAGGTGATAAATTTCAATAGCATAACTTTCAACTGTTAACTTCGAAATTTCCATTTAACTTCCACTGCTTGCCTCACAAAGCATTCAGTTCGCTGAAGTTTTCTCAATTAGCTACACAACACAATTTGAAACTGCAGTTTGCCATCAAATGAGATTAAAAATGATATTGCGATCCCGAGAATAGGCTTTTTTTAAGCGTGTTTCTAAACAGGTGGGATGTTTAATAGAGTAGATTATCGTTAAGAAGACTTCCATAGATGCTTTTAAAACTTTTTTCCACGACTCTACCACAGTTCCTTCGATGATCTGAGATCCATCGAATTGCGATATTTTATTGACTTATCTGTTGTCTTTAAGCTTCTTTTCTGGATTTGAAATTTTAATTCGTATGGCCACGGTGGCGCAGGGGTCTAAGCGATGGCTTCTCATCATTTGTCCGGAAGAAGTCCGGGTTTGAATCCCGGTGAGGCATGGATGTTGTGTTTGTCTTAAAGCACTGGCTCTCTCCCTTCCCTGGATTCAGTTGCCTTAAATTAAGGACGGGCGGCTGCTTATAGCCCATTGAATTGCTCACAGTGGTCGTTAAACCTCCAATCAAAAAACATTCGTATGATGCATCTTTTTCCTAATGAGCAGAACATTTAATTGTTATTGTTCGCTCACTTCAATTCCGTTATGCATTATTCGCCACTAACTTTTCCTTAAACAATTATTATTTTTAATGCAATTTGAAGAAACAGTTGAATGTGCTTTCATACGCTGTTCACAGGTTACCTCTGATTTGTTATGAGTGCAAATTTTCATCTACCAACAATGGGTGGAGGCGCTGATTCTGTTCCTTACTTGGAACCAGTGTCCCAAATTCAGGGACAGCCGAATGACTATCGGAGATGCACACGGTGGACTTTAAACCCTGAGACATAAAAAAATATATATACTTTTGTGAAATCAACATGCTTTTTCCATCTCAGTTTAATACTTCAAACAGCGCACAGCACAGTATTAGTTAAATGCTAGTCCTTTCCGTGTTATATTCTGTATATGCAAATGAAGAATTACCATGATCTGGGAAAAAACGGAACATACCGAACTCAACAACAAACTTACCAGGCTTATGTATTTTAAATCTCCTTTTGGCAACTGCAATAGAAGCTGGCGAATATATAGTGCATGATAAGATTCCTTGCTGGTTCCTCTTCAATTCCTTTATGATCACTGATCTCCCTGTAGGGCTGGTCTTCATGTTGCTAGGCAGTGGCCGCGCAACCGAAAGAGACTTCTCCATGCTCCAAACCAGAGAAACTCCTTCCTCCGGAAGGGAAATGTAGTTCTCAACATTGATATTGACCTCCTCCCCGGAGTACAGGATTCCCATATCTAAAAGAAATATAAAAAAACATGGTGGAACGTATTTTCCTTTTAAGAGCTCACATTCGCCAACTGAAAGCGAAGTAACACAAGTCCAAAAGAATCACAACTACTTAACCGCGAATTCAGTTGCTCCAACTGGCATCAAACAGTCACTTCAGAGAGATGTAGGGCGAAAATTCGATATTTACAGCATATTCGAAAGCAAAAAATAGTAAGAAAACAGTATTATATTACTCATGTATGTCAAAAAGATACCAAAAAGGAAAATATTCAGCAGATGTACCAAGCAGGGACAATAGAAGTAGGGGAAATAAGAAATCGGCATGTAAGAAATTTTAAATCTCACAATGAAATTAAAATTCCTGTTATATTTAATGAAATGAAGAATTTATCAAATGTTCGATTTCGAACACAGTGAAAACTATTCATGAAGACGCTGCTGGGTTTATGAGTGCAGAACATTTGTTTCATGTATTTCAATGTGCACCTTTATTTCACACCAAAATTTATATGTATTACTTTTACATGTTTTCTAGTATCATAAGCATTTTTATGTTGAACTACAACCCTCAAACCCTGAAAGGTTTGAGAAAAACATGGATATACAAACTTTGGAATTACTGAAACGTTCATATAGTAGTTGTACCAAAATGTACTATATTCTTAACTACTTTGGAGAAGCATTTTTGATTATCATTAAGCTGATTCCATGCATTTGAATTTTACCGAAACAAATGTTGTCAAAGTTCCGAAAGAATTAGAACTGGTGTTCATTACGGATTTAAGATTCTATTGTCGATGTCTTCAGGTTAAGACGCGTGCACTTTTATGCACAAATTGGCCGTCCCGGTGGCGCAGTGGTCTCAGCTCTGGCTTTGTCCATTCGTCCGAGATAGGTCTCGGTTTGAATCCCGTGAGTCATGTATATTGTGCTTGTCTTATAGCACTGCCTCTCTCCCTTACCTGGAACCAGTGGCCCTAAATTAGGGATGGACGACTGCTTATAGCCAAACGAGTTGCTTACGGTGATCGTTAAAACTCCACACACACAAAAAACAATGACGAATTAACGTCTTATACTACGTTTGACTACATGTTAATTTCATTTCTAAAATGAATGTGATATAAATCAGCATGGAGAGAAAAGCCAATGTAGGATTAATTAAAAAGTTGTAACATAACATGTGATTCCATAAAAGATCTGACCCATGGTTACCGCAGTGAAGTAGCATCCTATGTCGACCAAATAAGATGTTTTGATATTAACCGCAAAGAGTGGCAGGAGGTTGAAATTCTAACATAAGAAAGCTGTCCTGAGAGTTAGAAAATATTTTCCTGAGTTTCCCAGGAATAAGTCAACAAACTTTGGACTTTTCATTACATAATACTCTTGTATTTAAGTTCCATTTTTGCTTGTTATCTCTGAATAGACCTTTACACAGTCCTCGAGGTCATTGCGATGTAAGTTTACTGTAAGTGACGTTTTCGAGTTTGATGGCGATGACATTATCTCGTAAATGCTTATTGGTAAAAACAAACAAACAAAACTGAAAGCAAATAATTTATTTTGCTTTTGCTGTGAATCAGTTCTCTTCAGTTTTTATTCCATTTCTTTTTTTTTTTTTTTTTTTGAAAAGTGTAAGTTCCAGATCTATAAGAAGAGATGCGCTTTAGGCTTAGAACTCACTTAACGGATTAGCAAGAAAGTACAGTACTTAAATGTAACTCATGAACACTCAGCGTGATTTTTTCTCGCTCCTTATAGTCACCAATTCCTGAGATGTCAGTTGCGCTTCTCTGCATTCCTTTTTTAAGATTGTTGCCATCATCCATGTATTCAGTCCGATAATGCAGACGTTCTCCCTCAACATTTCTTTATCTTCACGGTTTCTAGTGCTGTCGTTTAGTTCTTATCACACTTCAAATATTATTTAAATGACTTGCTTTTTGTTTTGATTTTTGACGTAAGCATGTTCATATAAACGATTATTTGTGCTTACTGATTTGCCAGTGGGCAAGAGTGCGATCGGTAAACAATTATGAATTATTGTTGCTTTTCGAACGCAGCTTAAATGGTTGTTGAAGCAACTGAAGTTTCATTTTAATTTGAGGAGTTTAAATCAAAACTTCAAAAATATGTACATATGCATTTAATACCACATACAAGCACGCTTTCGAAATCAGCCAAGAGAAACAGGAATATTTTAAAGGAAATTATTTTACAAGTTTTGTTTAGTAGAAACAAAGGTTTCTAAAGAATTTTTAGTGCTTATACAGAATCTGAATGAAACATCTGAAGAAACGAGAAAGAAAACACAGTGAAATTTAATAAATAATGCAATTCGTATGATATGAACTACTGATAGAAAAGATAAATACACATCTCCTGAAAAGTGAATAGCTATGATAAAAACAACCCTGTGACGAAGGTGCAAAAAATGTTGCGTTCGAACTCTTCTTGGAAGCTAGTAAAAAAAATATTTTATCGATATTTTCGCCTTAACAATAATTCCGATCTTGAATTGTCTGTGTTGAAAACTGGTAATCATCGTTCACACGAAAGTTGTTATGAGGCCTGTTTACAGGGGGAAAAAGTACTTTTTTTCCAGTTTGAAGAAACCTAACCATTTCTGAGAATTAAATCCCCCTTACATTTACAAATATTGACCCTATTATATCTCCACCTGAATGACAAAAGAAAGCGTGTGTATTTTGCTTTATAAAATGCTCTGACAGCTGTTAGAACATTATTCATCTGTCATTTTTCCACCAGAGCTTCAACCTGTCAGTAATATAAATAAGAAAAAACTGAATTGTCTACCTAGTCCAAAGAGCTCTGTTAATTGATTCATTCTCGCGTTTATTGTCAAAGAACCGATTTATCACTACTTTAATGATGAGCCTTTTTTCAGCTTCGGAGTAAAGTTTCGTCTCCTTTGGGAAAATAACTCAGTTTGTGTGTGTGTGTGTGTGTGTGTGTGTGTGTGTGTCCATCTTTGTCTCGACCTCATGACTTTTATAAGGTGACAAAGGGGGTTCAAAGTTAGGGGGAAATCGTCTTCTCTCCAGAGTGCAAAGAAGTGATGAGAGGATCCACACGCTCTTTCTTAACAACAGGATGACTGTATGGAAACCCATGCATTTATAAAGAGTAGAATATCGCGTTATGGGAATTGCGCACTTTACTACACACGCCTGTCTTTCCGACGGGGAATAAATTTCCGTGATCTGATGGTCGGTTGATCACTCATTTTGTGCTACCGCGGCTTCGTGCAAGTGCTCGCAGGAAGGGGAAATCCGTTCCCTCTGTCTCAGATTATTATCTCAGTAATCGATAAAGATATCGATTGATATTGAAATAAATAGAAAAAAAGTGTTTCGTTTGAGTTCAGTCCTTGACTATCCTCACTTTCCTTGTATCAAATAATGTTTATGACAAAATTTCAGTTTTGTCAGCGGCACTAAATTCTGTTAGCGTTAAAGTAGGTTGTCATATAATTTAACTCAGTAAACTAACATGCAAATTACAGTTGGTGTGGATTCAGATTAAGGTAACTCGCTTTAAAACGAAAAGAGATTTATAATTATGTGCGAAAGCTTGGAAACGCTTATGTGTTTATTTTATACGCCAATAAATCGGATCACTAGTACAGCGTTACTATTTACTACGAAAAGAGATGTTCAGAACTAATCGAGAGTTAACATTTGACTTCAAATTATTGCTTAAAATAATTTCCATGAAGTTGTGTGTATCCACGAAGTGTTTAATGTTTGACCCTTTTGGAACTAGTGTTAACTTTTGCGTCAATCAGCGACAGAAATGAGTCAGCAGAGGAATATATAGTTAGTCTGGAATTACTTATTTCAAGCCATTATTTTTCCCCCATAATTAGTTTAATTTTTCTCGAAACAGGTCGGCAAGCAAAAGGCAATGAAATTCATCTCATGACCTGGCATGAGATGAATTTCACTGCTTGACAGATTTGTTAAATGACTGACTTCTGGATTGACTGATTTTATTCTAGTTCTTCAAGTTGACTTAGATAAGTGTCACTACAGTTGCAGAAGTGACAATTGATATCAACTATATTACACATATCGACCACTGAATCAGAAAGCTTTATACAGATGCACGTGAACGTTACTTGCCCAGAATATATGCAAAATATATGGTCACGTGCGTCGCCACGTGATATAGGCAAGGGATGGTCAACACGTCGATCGCCGAATCATTTTTGATCGATCGCTGACGTTTTGTGGAAATAATATAAAAAATTTTTTAAGTTACTACGAAAATTGACATGGAACATTCAGACAAAGGAGCGGCCATGTTTGCGCCCTTACAACGGCTGATTTGCGATTGCATCCACCAGGTGCCAAGGACACGTGGCCTCCCCTTTCCAGATAGCAATCTGCCGTGGCTCTGCTGGAGAACCTAATGAGAGCATTTACCTCAGAGTTAGACGCGGGAGATAGCGTCACAGGAGGTAACAGTCATCTTGGAAGAAGTTTGGCATGCAGGTTAAAGGAACAGTAAACTCATTTCGGGTATATTTTTTCCGCGCGAAAATGTATTGTCGAAACAGATATGAGAAATAGCTCAATCAGAAATGCTTTATTGTAAGTAGATCTCCCGCTAGAGCGATTTTAAAACCAGCAGTGACGTCACACTAGACAAGAGACTGGACGCTCAGCGTAAGGAGGGCTCCAGTCGCTGTTGTTTACCGTTCTGTGCAGCGCAGTCGGTAAAGGTTAGCGCATTAATCTGTAAAATGGTTAGTGTAAATACTTATTCATTTGGACCACGATATTCTGCCGGTACAGTACGAATTTTTAACAAGCAATGTGAAAACAATTTCGAGGGTAGAAAAGGTAATCTTGACTGGTGCCAATGTGATAACTGCGAGAGAATGCCAACAGACGATGAGTGTTTGTGTTGCAACGAGAGTGATCAGATTCTGAAAATAAAAGGTAGTGCCCAAAGTATAATAAACCACGAATCATTCCGCAGTGTTGTTTTAAGCATCCATACCTTACAGGCAAGTCGTTATCAAAGGATTCTTCGGGCAGAAAAAAACGAGAAAAAAAATATTAACTTGTATGTAACAAACTGTGGAAACACGTTGCATACAAAAAAATCGTATATTGGGGTGAATGTTGGATACTTGTAGGGCGAAAAATCATAAAAGTAATCCCTTCCTTGTTGTGCGTAAAATTAGAAAATGTTTTCCTGAATCTAATTAACACTATTCGGGTTTTGTTTGCTGTCGTGGAAATGACCGAGACTATTTTGATTAACTTCCATTGTCACTAAAGATTTGTCAGCTGCTGTCTATATACGAGTATATAAAGGTATTTTCCATTGAACTAAGTGCATATTTTATTGATTTTTTTAGTTCCTCCTATTGTTATGGGAGAAACAACTTTACGAGTATTTCTCGTAGCCCAAGTGCAAAGTCATTGATGCCCCCCCCCCGAAAATAAAAATACCTCAACATTACACGTTTGAGCTGACCACAATAAATGGTTGATCATACTGGACCGCCATGCTTCTAGTAAAAGGAGCTTTCTTTTCAGCAGCTTTTAGATTTTTTAGTCAAACTTTTGGACATGTGCCACACATCAAACTGATGATCAATTTGGGGATATATTTTCTTCATGAGAGCACGAATGCTTCTGTGTCTATCTGATGAAAAAACTGATATCTTCATTTCTTCACAGAGGCCTGAGAGTAATAAATCTCACGCATTCTTTTCTAAATCCCCGTCAAAAACACCTTTTTGGACGACAATACAAACAATACTTCCCTTGCGAATATCCATAATGGAATATGTACGGTATTTGGCCCAAAAACCTAGCGAATCAAACTGTCTATCTCTGCTCACCCAAATTTCAGAGTCGCATATTTTTAAATCATCAGTAATTGTTTTCATACTGTGCCACGTAAACTTGATTATTGGCCCAACTAAAAATTTCACCACTTTGTAAAAAGTAGTGCTATTGAGTGATTGTAGACCAAGAGTTTCAGCGAAATCCGTAAGCTGCTTAAAATTTATTCCAGTTGTGGAAATTGCAGCAGAAAGTTTGATGACTAACGAACAGGACACGTGAAACAAACACAAGGAGAGAAATTCCTGACCCTAATTACCTCGTACTTTCCCTCGCAACCCCTACGGCGCTGAGTACACAGATGCCGCTGGTGCGAGAAGTGGTCTGACTGACCGCTTGTCTAGTGTAACGTCATCACCAGAAACTTTGTCGGCTGTTTACTCAGTTTCCAATGGCCGTAGGGAAACAAATTTTAGCTCTATGAGCATCACCACGTCACCCGCATAACATGACAGCAAAAATTTGTATTTCTTTTGCTTAAGTTTACTGTTCCTTTAAGTGGCCAATGTTTGTTGTTAATCGTTCGCATCGGTTTTCTTCTTTGAACTATTTTGTTGATATTATTGTTTTGGTGAAAATGAGTGTCCCGAAAAAAAACTTATTATTTTCATCAAGAATGGGAACTGGACTACTTTTTCGATATGGTTAAAGACAAATGTTGCTGCTTAATTTTCAGTACTTCCGTGGTGATACCAAAGAAGGGGAATTTAGAGCGGGACTTCAACCCATTGCACGGTAAATATCAATCCGATTTCCCACTCAACAGTGAAATAAGAAAGAAAAAGTTACAGGAACTGAAATCTGGACTGACTGCGCAGCCAAACATGTTCTCGAAATCAAACGAACAATTGTAGGCTGCAACCATCGCCTCCTTTCAAGTAAGCCATAAAATAGCAACAACATGTAAATCTTTTCCTGATGGCGAATTCATGAAAGATATTTTTGTGGATATAGCAGATTCTCTATTTGCAAATTTCAAGAATAAGGGTGAAATAAAAACAGCCCTTCAAGATAGATCTGCAATTATCTCGGAATACAGTTATGAGACGTATTGAAAAGTTAAGCCAAAATGTAAATGGACAACTGTTAAAAAATATTGATCAATGTCTTTAATTTTCCCTGCAATTGGATGAATCAACGGATGTCGGTGACACTGCTCAACTGCTGATTTTTATCAGAATAGTTTTCCCGGACTTTTCTGCTAAAGATCAATAGTTGGGCATGATTTCATTGAAAGGAAAAACTCGAGGTCTGGATATTTTCAACGGATTCGACGAAAATATTGAAACGTTTAAATTGCCTTTATTTAGTATTTTTGCAAATTGGTATTTTGCATCCTGCGTCTGAGAGGAAAATGAAGGTAAGCTGCTGATCTCTGGAAAGATGATTTTCGGCATTTTAAATGCTTCAAAATAACCAGTAACAGAGTGTTTCTTGTTACAGTATCGCAGGAAGAATGAAGAGCCTGTGCCCCTGCAAAATTGGGAGTTGTATTGGAACAAAACACGGCGATGCTTGAAAAGACATTCGTCGGTACATTCACATCTGCTTCAAAGGTAAGAAAAACAAAAAGTAACAACCTTCGTCTCAGGAGATAATTTTATACAGATATAAACATTGAAATGATGGACTTCAAGTGAAGACGTCAAACAAAGAGTTAGAGTATATGGACTTTTCAAAATTATGAATTGTAGCAGAAAGCTCACAAAAGAAACCTTAAAATGAATTCCTGAAAAACAACAAACATCGTATTTTATATATCGTTATTGTATTATAGTGGATTAGTGTTTCTATTTTGATATCTTAAAAATATATCAAAATAAGAGTCACCGTTGCTGTAAATCCTGGGGAAATATTGTTTATTCTTTTTAATACGAAATAGAGTTGCATATCATAGAAATCATAACCTTAACATAGCATGTATTTCAAGTATATATCACATCAACTATTAACAGATTAATCATCAACAAGATTTCAACTACTGTAGCATAGCTGAATAACACACAACCAAAGGTGTACTCGCAAATTCCTAACGCTACCTACAGACCACAGACTAACATCGTGTTCAAACAGTCACTTAGTCGTAGAGCATAACAACCTGATAAACAGCATAAGCCGACTGCTCTTCAAGCTGTTCGACGAGCAGATCAGCTTATCCAAGTCATCTTCACTTGACTGATTAAGACTTGAAGAATAAACGCTTGTGAGTTCAGACTGACGTTCAAAATAGAAAGTACAACGAGAAGTAACCAAAGTTTACATAAGAAAAAGTTTACAAAACCGGAAGGCTGAAACCATAACATACGTCACAGTATCATATTTGCGGTGTAGACGTAGGTTTAAAAGCTTCAAACACATTATGTACTTAATGATGCGTTCAGTATTTGCAATAGTTTCACAAAACATTATGCGTATGCCATTCTAGGCGATTTTTGATGCATATTCTTGTAGTTCTGAGTTGATGCAACATGGTCTTGAATTTCAGAAAAGTGTTGTTCTTCAGTTTGTTGGCAGAGATTACCTCATTTTAATTTCTGTAGACCTGAAAACAAATTAAAAAGAAATTTCTATGTTTTCCTATTCCTTGGGCTTAAAATACTTGTATCGGTGATTATTTTTTAAACGCCTCCAGTAGTTCTGGATTGCTTTATGAGCAAGGCGTTACTGAGGTACAGTGGAGTGCAGTCTTCGTTAGCCTCAGCTACCAGAACCGTAATGGCGTGCTTTTTGTCTTTTTTCTACTACAAACACTCTTCACTTCTCTTTCTTGTTTCCAGCAAAAATCTAAGATAATTTTCATAGTTTAATACACAATATTTCGAGTGTCGTCGACATTCGAAATATTCAGTATGTCTAAAATGCAGTCTTGAATAAAGATCCGTTTATATTAAGGAGGTATCACACAATTTGCTCCTTTCAGTAGTCAAGGGGAAAATAATGGGTATCGTTCACTTGATCGAAAGGTCACTTGACCGAAAATCACTTCGCCGAAAATTACTTGATCGAAAGGTACATTTCACCGAAGGGTCACTTGACCGAAAAGTTTATTTCATCGAAAGGACATTTGATCGAAAAGTTCATTTGACCGAAGGATTACTTGACCTAAAAGTTCATTATATCGAAAGATCATTTCACCGAATGGTCAGTTTATCGAAAACTTAGAATTTTGTTTTTAGAGATCTGTTGGAGTGTGGTGCGGGTTTTTGAAAAACTGGCCACGGAAACATTATCGGATTGTAAAAAAATACATTTTTAATTTCTATGAAACACCTCCCCATGTGCCTTTTTGTCAAATTTTAATCCTCCAAGCTCATATTCATAAGGGTTACATAGTAAATCAAGTAAATAATGGTTCACTTTTACTCAAGCACAAATCATTAATTTTTTGACCGTAGGTCTAGATACAGGCCGCTTTAACAGATTTTAACCCTACTCATATTCATAAACATTACGTAAAATGTAAAGTAACTTTTTATGTAAACCTTATAAACATGAGCACGCACGTTTAAAATTTGCTACAAAGGCCTAAGTCGAGACCTAGGGCCGTGAAATTGACTCTTTTTGCCTGAAAAAATGTTCAATATTATTAACTTGACTTTTTATGTAAACCTTATGAACATGAGTTCGCACAATTAAAATTGGGTAAAAAGGCCTAAGCCAAGGCCTAGGGACCTAAAATTTATATTTTTTTTGCCTGAAAAAAATGTGCAACATTACTAATTTTACTTTTCACGAAAAATATATGAACATGAGCACTGAACATGACTTTTATGAAAACCTTATGAACATGCTTAAAATTTGCTAAAGAGGCCTAAGCCGAGGCCTATTGTCTTAAAAATAAAAAGATTTGTCTTAGAACTAAATCTTTGCGTTTTCTGTGACACGGAGAAATCAAAAGTATAATACCCTAACGTTTCGGTGGTCTGTCTGCCGAACTTGCACCATGCTTCAACAGATCCTGTAATGAAATCTAAAGTTTTGGATAAAGTGACCCTTCGGTGAAATGATCTTCCGATGAAATGAACTTTTAGGTAAAGAGACCTTTCGGTGAAATAAACTTTTCGATCAAGTAACCCTTCGGTGAAATGTATCTTTCGATCAAGTGACTCTTCGGTGAAATGAACTTTTCGATCAAGTGATCTTTCGATGAACCAATCTTTTCGGTGAAGTGATTTTCGGTCAAGTGACCCTGAGGTGAAGTAAACTTCGGGCAAATGAACCAGACCCGAAAATAATATATTAACCTACTCATAATGAATGAGATAGCTTGGAGGACGATCCTTTGTACCGAGACGGGAGTAACCAAAGTTTACATAAGAAAAAGTTTACAAAACCGGAAGGTTGATACCATAACATACGTCACAGTATCATATTTGCGGTGTAGGGATGCAACTAAGCAACAAAAGAGTAGGATTGGCCTCTACTGAGAGTACCAAGATCATAAGATTCCCATCAAAATGTTTGATCCTACTGAGAACAAACTTAGAAGTTGGTGGTCGAAATAGCGATCAGTTGGCATTCCTACTGAACAAGGAATAACTTAAGAGGAAACCAGACAAGAGTCGGATGTCCGATTGTTTCGACTAGAGCGTGGCCTTCTGTCATTTGATCAGGGACTGAAAACATCTACGTTTTTGAGGCTAAAGTTTCATGATCTTTTCAGGGTCATCTACGTCTCCTTGAATACTACCAAAAGGCTTGGTAAAAATAATGACCTTAGAAAGCGTCTATTCAGTATAGAATTACAGGCACATGTACTAGCACACTGCGGTGTGATTAGTGCCCTTTGGTAAAAGTGGCATGATCAGATTGTTGAGAGGGTAGTCTTATATCGCACACCGCGACGTATATCATACTTCTTCGTCACTAAGAATAAACAAGAATTATGTTGCTTCGTCGGCAGAGATTTACAAAGGGGTATCTGGTAATATACAGTCTACAGGCGGTTGGTTAGACGTAGGGCACTCCCAAAATCGTCAGGAATTTCCACCTCCGAACGAGCGTTTTCCACAACGTAATATTTCGCTCTCCAGCCAGACTTCTGCTGTCCAAATGTTCGTTGTCAACTTTCTGGGTGGTAACACTCATTTTTCTTTCTTTTCGTTTCTTTTTTATTGCTGTTCTTGTTGTTTCTTTCTCACTCTCTGTCTCTCTGGGAACTTCGTCACAACATCTAGCGATGCATTCTTGTCTCGTTCAGGAGGCTACCTAGAGAGTTCCTTCACTTTCTCTAGGAAACAGGAAAGTTGAATACCTCGCGGATGCCATTCTATATGGTGTTTCAACCGCTGATTAGCGTCATGTAAGAGGGCCAGCGGTAATTCCTCGTTACGTGTTTAGCCTATCTGATACGTTTTGGGTCTGGAACACTCTCCCACCAAGTGTCCTTTGAAATAAATTTCGGCTAGTGTTTTTCACTCCTGGATGGTCACAATTTTCGTTTTCTTGCCTCGGTCACACATACCAAAGAGCCAAAACATAGTCCGCCTTTATGCAAATCAAAGCAACTGCAGGTAAATGACTGCATACGTGTAGGTCATGAAATGGTATAAATAAGACCTGATACTGAGCTCTGTTAATCGGTGTTATTCTTGTCCTTCAGATGGAAAGGCAGCGAACTTAAGCGAGTTTGACAAAGGCCAAATTGTAATAGCTAGACGACTGGGTCAGATCATTTCCAAGACTGCAAGGCTTGTGGAGAGCTTACAATCAATCGTGGTTATTACCTTCAGAAAGTGGCCCGAAGAGGGGAAAACCACGAACCGCCGGCAAGGTCTGGGCCAATCACGGTTCATCGATGCTAGAAGTGAGCGAAGGCTATGCATTATGGTATGAGCCAACAGATAGGATACTTTAGTGCAACTCACCGGTAATTTGAAAGCTCGTGATGGGAGTAATGTGTCACAACACACAGTACATCGAACGCTGCTGAAAAAATGGCTGTGTAGCCGCAGGCTGCTGCCAGTGCCCATGCTAACCTCAGTACACAGTTGGAAGCTCCTACAATGGGCACGAGAGCTTCAAAACTGGACCTTGAATAATTGGAAGAAGGTTGTCTGGTCAAATGAATCTCATTTCTTGTTGCACCATGTAGACTGCCGGATACGTTGCGTCGTTTACTTGCCGAAATGTTGGCACCGTAGGACGAAAGCATGTCGGTGGAGGAAGCCTAATGCTTTGGACAATGTTATGCTGGAAAACCCTGGTCCAGTTATTCCTGTGCAGAAAATTATGAGGTCTACCACCTACCTAGACATCACTGCAGACCAGGTACATTCTTTCATGGCAACGGTATTCTCCCTCAATTAGTGCCTTCTTTCAGAAGGATAATGTCCTATGTCACGCTGCCCGGATTGTTCGAGAATGGTTAGCGGAACATGAGGAAGACTTCTGGGCATTGCCCTGGCCCCAGAGTTTCCAGACATCAATCCAATTCAGCATCTGTGGTTTGTGTTGGAACAGTAAATCCGATCTGAGGTGGCTCAACCACGTAACTTACTGGTAACGTGCTAGTACGAGAAACCACAAGCCACCTGTAGAAATCTTGTAGCGTACATTTCTCCCTAGGTAATATCTGTTTCGGCGACACCTGGAGGACCAACATAATGTTAGGCAGATGGTCATAATGTTTTGGCGCTTCGGTGTGTGTATATTCTTCTCTTTCTTTAATTTTTTTCACTATTGCATTGAAAAATAATTAACAGTTTATAGGATTTCGATTAGCCGATTGAAATCCTCAGGTCACTGCAGCAATATCTGTATCCATAGGTCAGATAATCATGCATCCTACATCTCGTAGTAGTAACGTCACTGATCGGCATAAAATATATAGAAACGGCACTGGAAGAGCGTGTCATTTTGCCAGTACGAAGTGCAAGCAATGAGAAAACGGATGGATTTGTAGGCGTTTGAACGGGAAATGATTATCATCGCAAGTGCGATAGAGGCAGGCATCTCATCAACAGCAGGAGTTGTTAGCAGTTAGAGAAAAGGTGTGACGGGAACACATCCACCACGTGAAGGAAAAGGGAGACCTGTTTTGGTAGACACTTGAGGTGAACACAAGTTTATATGTACTCTCCGGGACAGCATACGTCTCACGATTACTCAGTTAACGTCAGACTATCATCAAGGTGCACAGAGAAGCGTTTCTGGTCCCTCAACCCAGCCAGTGTTCTTGCATATGGGCCTCAGTAGTCGGCGGCCAGTTCATGTGTTCATGTTGATCGACCATCACTGACAGCTCTGCCTACAGTGAGCAAGAAAGTACCGTGACTGGACATTGGATAACTGGAAAAAAATCGCATGGGGCGATGAGTCCAGGTCCGGCACGACGACGGACCGGTGAGTATTTTTCCCCGCGCTAGGGAACAGTCGCAACAAGACTGCACAGTTAGACAAGAACCGTCCGTCGGCCGCGGCGAACGGTTATATTATTTTTCTTAAAAGAAAATGACTTTACAAAGATGCTGTGAGCCTCATGTTGAAATCTAATTTTTTATACACTGGGAACCTGCTACTTACATGATGCTGTACAGCGGAGGACGTATTTAAAAAATATTTACGATATTAATTTTCCAAATATGAAAAGATGAGTTTGCGAAATTTAAAAATATCTTGAAGTTTTATCATCTTCCTAGCTAAAAGTTTGATCTCGACATGGATTAATTTTCACTCATCTGAACGACAGAAGTGATAAGTGCACTAAAATAAAAGCAAACGAAGGCGATGTTTTGACATTGAGTTCTCCTTTGTCTAGAAAAGTACGAGCAGTTCTTTTTTTCTTTTAATTTTCTTAGTAATTTGCTAAAATATCCCCTTCGTTGTATGAGCTTCTTTAACCTTCATTTAGCACTTGTTTCGTACGATGGGTGACAAACTTAGCCCCTCAGTTTTGAAATTCAGTAAATTACCTTTTCATAAAACAAGAAAAGCCTCATTAATTCTCATTTTATTATTAATGTCACTTATTTCACAGTAATTAGGGAGAATGGGTTATGTACATGCCTATAGCGTAAATTTACTGTTTTGTATCTGGATTTGCCCTTCACCCAGTAAGGTGTTACAACACATACCGTGATTTCAGAAACGTAAGGACGCATTTGACACTTATTATTTGTTTAAAGTTGTGTTCTAAATTTTCAGCGAATTATGCTATTATACTACTGGAAAAATTTAAATTAGGCGAGCTAAACTGAAAAGAAGTGGAGACGCCACTTCTCCAACTCATATTTTAATGTGTAAATGTAAGTTGGTGAAATAGTTAATAATATTATTCTCTAGAAGAAGCAATAGTTGAATCCGAACATACCAATAGGAACTGTGTTAATTCGAAAGGTTATTTGTTGCAAAAGTTTCGGTGCTGTTTTCCCCAGTTCTCGGTTCATTCCGTAAACTTTAGCTGTGAAACTGTTCGGGTCCATATCAGTGTCCGTTAACGGGCTAAGTCGAAATTCCGTTCCTCCGCTCCCGACAACAATATTCCATGGTGCACGATCTGAAAATCAGTCAGAAGATTGCAATCGTAACAGTATCATACAACTCTTAAAAAAGCTAAAAAATGTGAGCTTCAAATAAATAGTTGCACTTTCTCAATTAACCCACCTTCAAGTTTTAAACGTTTGCCCCATTCCTCAAAGAATTGTCTTACAACGTTTAAAAAAAATTTCTCGACTCTCAACAAATCTTTATCGTTTCATTAAAGAACACTTCGCTTATTATTGAAACTTTTAGTAGTTTGGCATATTTTTCCAGGGAAAATCTTCAAAGTGGCCTGGAAGAAATATATTTACTTCGAAAATCAGGCACAATTCGTAAGCGTATCAAAAAACAAGTTTCACATGTTTCGCATAACTTTTGCTAAAAATGAGAAACCAAAAATGTATAATTTCTAGAACATATACCTTTGCTTTATTTTTCCGCGTAATCTCCAAGTTTTAGTAAACACTTGTCGGAACGAGAAACTAGTTTTTCATTACCGAGAAAGTAAAAGTTCGCTCCAAGTTCACGATGACGTGTTTTCACAGCTTCCTTGACTTCATCATTATTTGTGAATTACTTGCCCCCAAGGTCCTTTTTCATTTTTGGGAACAAGTGGTAATCGCAGGGGGCTAAATTAGGACGGCCTGGGAGATGCGGCTATACTTCTCACTTGAAATTGCGAAGAAGCTCCTGCTTGGCAGCAGCTTTGCGTGAGGCTGCGTTGTCGTGCCAAAATTACTTCTTTTAATAATTTTCCTCATCTTCAATCCTTAATTGCTTTTTTTAACTTCTTCAGTGTCTCTCAGTACATTGCAGCGTTTATCGTACTACCTTTTACCATAAACTCGGTGTACACAGGCCTCGAAAAAACAGACTCCCAGTCAAAACTGACCGTTACGATCACTTTTCCGGCAGACTTTCAAATTGTTTGCAGTTGGTGAGCTGGTGTGTTTCCACACCATGGATGCCGATTTGCTTTCTGGTGCGAAGCAATGCACCCACGTTTCATCGCCGGTGACGATTCGTTAAAAAAATCTGTGCCTTCTTCAGAGTAATGTGGCAAGAACACAAAACTGGGCGTAAATCGCTAATTATTGTGCTGTTTCGTTAAAGATCGTGGAATCCATCTTGCGCACACTTTTCTGAAATGCAGGTGCTCGTGAATAACAGCGTGTACACTGCCATATGGCACGACACGACCAAATTTTCAACAATTTCATGAATTTTAATGCGGCGTTTATCTCTAAACAATTCCTCGACTCGCGAAATGTTATTAACGGTGGTCGAAGTCGAAGGTCTACCTCTGCCCGGTTCATGTGTCAATTCCGTACGTTCTTCTTCGAACTGCTTACATCATTTTCCAATAGCCTGGCGAGACATTGTCTTTTCTCCATAAACAGCGGATACTTCACGATGCATTTCAGTTGCATTCAAACGTTTTGCCAATAGAAATAACACTGTTCCGCGAACTTCCAATTTTGAGTAACACTCCAACTGCCGCGACATAGTAAACGACCGTTAACGAATCAGCACAATTGTGCCGAACTCCTTCCACAAGCAGATGACGAAACGCATGATGTCACTAAGCAGCCGCGTTCTTTCCTTCTTTCCATTTCCGATAGTCGCCGCTATATGAAACTTATTTTTTGATACGCTCTCGTTGTCTGAGCAGGAGTAACAAAGAGACAGAGACAAGACAAACACAACAGTGGTTGGCTGTTTGTTCCGCCGGAACTCCTCGAGAGAAAAAAGATAGCGAGGGCTACATTTGCCCATTTGTTTTCCTTGGAAGAATTATAAACGCATGGAGCAAAGGGAAGAGAATTCTTATTTCGAGTTATAGTGCCAAGAAAAAGAAAAAAAAACGAGGAAAGAAGAGGCTTTTCCTGGAAAACTTAATAAAAAGCAGGTGATGTATTCGTGTTGGAGCTCCAAACGAATGAGAAGACCAAGAAGAATTGTTTAGACATTTATTCGTTATCAGTTATTTGTTAGGCACTAAGCTCCAGAAAAGGAAGAATGATGTGTTCCAAGAAAATCCCCCATGTTTTGATAACTATCTTGGCCGCAGTACCAAAGGCGTTCAAGGAATGAGAATATTCGCCTGAAGAAATAGCTCCAGACAAAAGAGAAAGGGAAGAAACAAACGAATGTTTGTCCAGCGAATACCCGTGGATGACGTATAGTCAGGCAGGAGCGTCAAACTGGAAATTTGTTCTGACAGAGGCCGGGATACATAGCCTTGGCTTGTTATCTGCTGGGCTAGAACTCCAAATCGTCGACACAGAGAAATGTTTTTTCTCCGGATTAATTAGTTATGACTTGTTATTTGTCTAAGCCGGAGCGCAAGCAGCAGAGAAAAGAGAATAAATATTTAACCGCTCCGTGATCAATCTCGCCTCTATGAAAAAACTGTTTCAAAACTTTTGATGTATGACTATTTCATTAATTTAAATTACAGTCCATAAGCCTCATAATGCCATATGGCGATAGAAACAGCGTACTGATATCATTATTTCTACATGTCAACCTGTACACCAGATGATCAACGGCAAATTTATTTCCCCAGACCGAAAAGAATTTATCTGTCCAAATTTGTTTGCAATCACAATAATAAAGAAAAATTTTCATGGCACAATGGGCTAGAACTCACTTGAAGAATTCTTCTTGAAATTATTAAGTCCAATTATGTTTTTCAAAGCAGAAATAATATTCCCGATCCTATGAATGCACCAATTTTAAGCTGCTCTGTGCGTTTCCTATAGCTACCTTTTTAAAAAGTACGTCTTTTGTAATAAAAACGTACGTGCTTATGTTATCGGTTTGTCCTTCTGTGGACACCATACCTCTACAAAATTAGTCCTACTTGAAAAAGTTTAGTTTCTTTACATTGGAAAGCTTGAACTGTTGGAACCATGATCCTTGCTTTCCGGTTTTCTTCGGATGCATAACTTCGCCCTAGAGGGTATAAATGCAGATACGATAGAATTCAAAATACAATTTATTCCATATAATTGCTTCTAAATATCCGACTGAAAAATGTCTTTCTTTCCTTCAATGCTATTTCTAACGAAGACTAGTATGGGTGCAGTTCCTTTTTTTATGTGGAGCCTAGTTTTTCCTTTAGTTGGCGTAACCAGGGCCGGTTCTAGCGATTTTTTAAGGTGGTGCAAAGGTCTCTTCATGGCGCCCCCCACCCCCAAACCGGTACAAGTTTTTGTTTTCCAAAAGCTAAAAAAAAGAAAACAGCTATAATCAAATTCATACATATAAATAGAAATATTATAATTATATGTATAAATTAACATACAAAGTCAACTCCAGGGTATCCGCTGTTAGAATAGCACGAGTTTCGCTGGCGGATAATCCAAATTTTGCAGAAAAAAACCCTACCGAAATGCTAGAAAATATACACACATAACAGAAATGTTATGTATTCAGATCTGTAGTTATTGTTGCCAGCATATAAAAACCGACTGAAATGCTATATAATATATATATACGTACTACTATAATTTCAATCTTAAAATAATGCGTTACTTGCTTCCGTGTTTTTACTGCAAAACATATTTGTCTGATTCGGGGCGGCAGGTGGCGCAAAACTGGCTTCTCAACTAATAACGCATTGTTTTCATTCTTGTTACGATATGGTATTGGATTTAAATTAGCGATGTATGATTAGAGACCTTAATTTTTAATGACCAAAAAAGTTTCAAATGATTAAGGTTGCAGATAATTGGCATTTGACTGTACCTTGTTTCATTCGGTAAAATATATGTCAAAATTAAAACTCATTTACACTGCGAATAAAAAGTAAGATAAGAAAAAAATTATGAGACCTTCTGAATAAGTCTAAATTAAATGGAATGAAACTTCTCTTCTCTAATTCGAATTTAATGACCAGATATTTTAAATTACAATGATTCAAGAAAGGTTATCTAATTTGCCATAACTTGTCCATAAATTAATATTATGCGGAAACATGAGATAACAGGTGATCCAAAAGTGTATTTTTGAAACAAAACATAAAGACAAACTGCTTACCGTGTTTGTAAACAGAATCTGTTTAGAAGGTAGCGGCGTCGTGACGTTGAGCTGTATGAACTATGAGTATACCGCAAAACAGGGAATGCTTGCGATAGCTTCTCAATATGTATTTTTCTTGCTTTTGTACTCGCAAATTTTGTAATTAAGTCTGAATAGCATAAGAACTGGACAAAGTCATTCTCTATGGACAGAACTGCTAAATCTGATAACCTTTCTTCTAACACAGTTGAACGAAAGAAGGTTTTGATCAATTTAAGTTTGCTAAGACTTCGTTCACGCGTAGCTACTGTGATAGGAATTGTCAACATGATTCGAAGTGCAGTCCATAAATTTGGGAAAATGTCCTGCCAACGATTTTCTTTGATCAACTGTAATACTTTTAGTAGTTCTCCCGAGTCTTTTAAAAATGATTTTATACTTAAAATTTCTCTGACTAATTCATCTGATGAAATGTCGCATTTGTCACGGTCTGTCAAAAGTACTTTTAAATTTTCGCAAACTTTCTTTAGATGTGTTCTCTCCAAATTTTCTTTTATATCACATAAAAATGACCACATACATTATATTTCCGAGAGCTGTTCGAATCGTGTGCTCAATGAATTTTGAATTGTATCTATCATGGGATAAAATACTGTTGCCTTAAATAATTCTTCGGCATTTGTTGGTGATTCATCATCGGTTTTATAAGAAAGCATCTCTTTTTTTTATTTCGGCTTCGTGTTTTGTATTCTTTCATAAAATCTGAGCACTTTTTTAGTAGCTCAGAAATATTTGATAAGTGCATACTTTTTGATTGCATTGTTTTACTTACTATGTTAAAATAAAACATCATACCAAACGACTAATGTAACTGTAAATTCAAATTGTTCCATGAATTGCATGATCGACTTCACTTCGGAAGCTATTACAGAGTGAGTAGCATCTTCGTAGAGTTATCTAACAGCACAATAAACTTCGTTGTACTGGCAACGAACTGGACAAAGGCCCGAAATTCTGCATTCCTAACGTGTTTCGAAAACTTTTTCACTGAAAGTTCACTTACATGTTTCGAGATGATGACCCGCCGTTTCGGTTATCCTGAAAATAATACAAATAATCTTTGTAGGACTCCTAATAATGACACTGATTTCACCGAGGATTTTGCAGCATCTGATACGGTTAAAATTAAACTTTGACATCCACAAGGAATAAAGAAAGTGCGAGGGTACTTTTCTAAACTTCTAGACTGAACTCTTTTTTTGATTCCTACCAGGGGCAGCGGAAAGTGATGTTCATTGACCGGGCCCGAAATTTCGAATCGTGGAGCACCCCCTCCATTCCTGCTTCCCGGAACAAACAGAAGAAAAACAATGCCTAAGGAGCTTTGTTAGGGATTAGGACCACTTACCTAGAGGAACTTCCTAAGGCACATCACAACAAAAAATCGCACATATGCCAAATAAATAAATAAATAAAAATCTTGCCGAAAATTATTGACCGGGCCTGGGCCCCGGCGGTTCCGCCGCCACTTATCCCTACCATATTGGCACCGTTGTCGTATCCTTGGCCACGACAGAAATTCATATCTAAACTATAACTATTGACAATTTCGTCCAGAAAAAGGCTAGTAAGTCCTTCGCCTGAAGAATCATTTACAGGTTTATAGCCTATGAAACATTCTCGAATCTTCACTTCGTCTTCTGTATCAACGAATTGAATCGTAAAAGAAAGTTGTTCAGTATGACTTACATCCGGAGTGCAATCCAATATAATGAAAAAGTACTTAAATTCCTTTACTTTAGATATGATTCTTTTCCGAACCTCTCCTCCAAGTAAACTGATTAATTAATTTTGAATTATTTTACTGCAGTAGCTGACGCTGGATTCCTTTTCTACCAAACGGCGAAGGTGCTCCATCATTACAGGACCAAATTTCCTAAATAACTGAACTGAACCAAGAAAATTACCATTTCCACGAGTAAAGAGTTTGTTTGAATTTCCTCTGGAAGGTAAATTATGTTCTGCTAAGAAAATAGTGATAGTTACTAAGCGTTCCAAAATTGATACCCATCGAGACTTTTCGTCTTCTATTTGCTTTAGCAACACTTTATCAATTCCGCTAAATCTTTTAAGCCTATTTGAGGCGTCTATCCAGTTTTCTATGTTTCTACCAGGGGCGGTTCGTCATTAGGGGCCAGAGGGGCCGGGCCCCACCAAAAAATTTCTATTTCTAGAAATATTTTTTTTCTTTGCCCTGATTCTTATTCTCTCTCTTAACTACATGGTGATAAACCTTTCCCTTCAAAAACCATTACCTAAGGAAAAAGTTTTCTTCAAAAACGAAAAACTATTCCCTGAGAAAAGAGATTACGTTCAGAGTGTGAGGTTATTGGGGCCAACTCCAACAGGCCCCAGTAACATCACTACTCAAGCGAAGATGAGACGATTTCCTCCCCGTCTCATTCAGTATGAAGACCTACATACAACACTGTCTTACCCGCGTGTGCAAAAAAGCTGTGGGGCCAGATCTATCTGGCTCTGCGCTAATTTGATTGGCCTGGAGAGTATCCATTTCCTTAACGCCGTCGGTTGACAGTGAAGCTTACCCCGACCAAGCTCAATGATGGCGGGCGGGTTTCAAATGTAGCAAAGCTCAGTTAGTTGTTTTTTCTGTGTGTGTCTCTCTTGGTGATGTGTTGTTCCTTTGTGTCGTGACTTTTTTGCTTGTCGAGTACAATGAATGGAGTGGATATTTTGTTAAAATCTCCGTTCTCTGCTTTAAATCTGGAAGAAAAGCTTCACTTAAAAAAATTCAGTGCTTATCACCCTAAGATTTTTTAGTTTGAGCTTCACTTAAAAAAACACAGTGCTCATCATCCCAAGAATTTGAGTCGAAAAGCTTCACTTAAAAAAACTCGGTGCTTATCAGCCCAAGAATTTGAGTTTCCAAGAGTAGGAAGTTTACAAAGCGCTTTGCAGAACTAATTTCAGATTTAACTAAGATGATTTTCTATGATAAAAATAAATAAATAAATGAGAAAACCTGTAAGTATAATTTGCACATGAGTACATATATGTTTTTAGGTTTCACAAATTCTTTAAAACAAAGGTTAAACCTTTCAAATAATGCAAATGGTAGTATGGGACGAAATTCATGAAGCATTCCCTCCCTGCATATATTTGGAGTTATTATTTTTTCACTACATTTTTTAATCCTGTGAATCCTGTGATTATTCCTCAGTTGAGAAATCTGAAGAAACACAAAGCACAACTAACGTAAATTAATGCTCATATGTTTTAAGGTAAAATTTTTATTTAAGGAGTTTTAACATTTTTCTGTTAATAGTTATGCATTCTATTATGAGGAAAAATTTTTCGTGTGCAATACAATAGTTGACACATTCCTAACTGATTTGGGCATTATTGTGAGTCAAGGGGGTAAACAGAGGCAGAATAAAGGAATCTTGGGGGTGGGGTGGGGTGGGGGTCTGAATAGTTGGCCTAATAATGACAGGTTTTTTTATTTTATTGTTTGACTTCGGCTACTGGCCCCACCTGTTTCAGTTGCCACGAGCCGCCACTGGTTTTTACAATGATCTGAAGAAGTTTCATGACTTTTTAGACGAGATGATAAGTGAAACTAATCATTGTAGCCTTCGTTACCTAACTTGGTTTGAGAGTTTCGGGAAAACATCTTACAACAGAAGCAATAAAGTTTATTTGATCTCTGTGAATAAACGAGCCATCGCCGATTAAAAATTTCCCCGTTGGCTATTACTCTTTGAAGGTGATTGTTAGATAAATGACGTCCGTCGCTATTTCTGGGATATTTCTCGCTAGACATTTCTCCACTAATGGGTCCACGAATGATGACATCATCTCTTGCAGCAGGGTTTAAACTTGGCCAACTTGCTATATCTTCATATTGTATATTTTGATGAAATGAATGCGTTGATGCATCCACAACTTGAACGCTTCCATCTTTCGTAATTGGCTGATCATTTTCGAAAGAAACTTCCGTATGAGTTTCCTCCACAAAACCTTTACCTTCGTCTCCAGGTTGGCGAAATAAAAATGTTGCCATTTTCTTGGCATTCTCCTCTTCTTCTCTTTGCTACTTCAATTTTCGTTTTAAATTTTCAGATCCAGATAACTTTTTACGAGTTAAAGACATATTATTAGATTCAACTGTTAATATTCAAATTTTATGCATCATAGGATCTATCTATGGTATTAGAAATAAAACAAATGAACCGCTACTCCTCTCCTGGAACAAGTGACCCGATACATCCGTATTTGTCATTTTCTTGTAGGACTTCCGTCCACAGTGAGTAGAGTTTAGGTCCCAGCCACCTACAGCGAGATCGCCTTTTGGGCAGGACACAGAAACAATGAGAGCAAGTCTAGCGACTTTGCCAGAACAGTTTGTAGTGAGATTAGAGTACAGTAGATGGTGCCACCGTACAAGTACGATGTGGCACATAGAGGGGTGAGAGAATTTCAGGGGAGCATATAGGAAAGGATACCCATTTAACCAGTGGGTCCAGCCTGGTAGCCGTCACTAAACGTGCTCGTCCGATGCACGGCGGATATTCAGCGATTGTTAGCAAATCACACCGTCTCTGAAAGATCAGCCCAGGTTCGAACCTGAGGACCTTGCATCGATAGTCTGAACTGCTAATCACTAAGCCATCCGCGGCTCAAGTGCTACCAACTCGCCCGAATCCGCCTTGCCTTATGTAGTAATTGATGATCGTACCAGCAAGGCGGGATGCACGACGTGACTTTGAACCCCCATTGGTAGCTGTCCATCGCTAGTTCTATGTCGATTGGCGCAGACGAATGTTACTAACTAGACCCTTACCGACCCTTTGATTTGCCGATCATTTATGGCCGAACTATGGTGTCAGCTAAGGTAATGAACAGAGAGCCGGCGACTGTTTGCCTGACACCCCATCCCATCAACCAAAACATATTTCCGCTTATTTACCCCTTTCTTATGAATATGTTTCTGTTCGCACCTGTTCTTCCCCGCATCTTACACGCGCTAGCTCGTTAGAGCTGCGCTCTCTTTGGATGTACTCTGTGATCGGACCGAACGGACTCTTGCGACCCCCCCCCCCCCGCATCAGCCCATCCCCAGGCTTTTTTGCCCTTTACTTGCGAGAAGCGCTCTCAGTTGATCCTCGCCGAAAAACATTCTGCTTGTGTCTTTGTCCTCGGTCTTTGCTTTGACGTGAGGCAGACAACTGGTACCAGCGGAAAAGTGTTTAAGTGTTTTTTTTTTTTTTTTTTTTTTTTTTCGGTTCGCGCAGATAAAAAAATATTTCACACGTGCTTGGGGATTTTGACGAAGTCCGTCGCTGTTTTTTTTTTATTTATTTACATGAACTGAATTTATTTCCACCAAGCCGCGTCGATGTCTATAAACTATAAGTAGAGAAAAAGCGGTTTCTTGGTTCGTTGGTTCGGAGCTTGGCACCCCCTTTTCGATGGCGCCCGGTGCAGTCGCACCGCCCTAGAACCGGCACTGGGTATGACGTTGAATTGCGTTATTTTTCTGTATCTCTGCTTCTAAAAGTCCGATTTGAAAAACTATTGTTGCACCGCTAGAGCTCCTGGTGTGAAATGTTCTTCATATAATTTCTAAATTTTGGTGAAGAACGTTTTACCACTAGGGGGCATAAGTGTATATTTCTCTTTCTGATGTTGTTCCCAGCAATATCTGCAATGTGGAAAAATCGTCTGAAAAAATTCTTTTGCAATCAAACACTGCTCAAAACGAAAAACCTTTCGGAATACCTTCAGCTTAAAATAATGCATAGATTTGCAGCCAGAGGCCTAGTTGAAAATCTTATGTTTCCCGAAATCTGTGCTTCTAATAGTCCGATTTGAAAAATTATTTCGGGGTTTAACGACTACCATGAGCAACTCTTAGGGCTATAGGTGCCCACCCGTCCCCAATTTAGGGCCACTGTTTCCAGAAAATGCGCAAAGCCAGAGCCATTAGACAAGCACACCACCTACGGGTTATTCAGGACTTGAACCCGGCCCACTTCGGATAAATTATCAGAAGCCACTCGGCCACCGGGACGAAAACCCGCACTGCTCTGGACAATGAATCAAACCCTGATCTCACGATTTCCGTTTGAGTACGCTACCGGTGGATTGCTGTCAAAGAATACAGAGTTTTACAAGAAGCATACGTATTAATGAGAAAAGAATTCGTATAAAGTAATAATTATTTTCCATTGTACATGGAAGGCACATACAAATGTCATTATCGGCACAGAAGCGCCGTATTTCCCAGTTTGAACGTACTATCTCTTCGGGACAATTAACTTCATTGTCCCTGATGGTGTAACAGCAACATGTTCGAATGGAAATCGAGATATGCAAGTTTAATTCCCTCTCTGGTGCGATGCAGTTTTCACGCTACCTTTTTTTTTTTTTTTTTTTATGGTTTTTATATTGTGAAAATGCTACGTGCGATATTTTGGATAGCTTCATTGTTTCTTTGGCATGAACTAAGAGGGAGAGACACAATGTGCGAAAGGTGTTAATGGGAAATATTGCGCCATTTGCCAACCTAATTTTTAAAGCACACGAGCAAATCCCCTTTCAGTTTTCTATTCCGAAATGCACATAAAAATAAAATATGTGAAATCAAAATTCATTAGCAAGTATATATATACTGCCTTACCCTTAATATCCTGACACAGCTCAATTGATAATAAATTAGGTTCTACGAAAGCACCGCGTTGTAGAGCTATGATGAATGCAAAATGCCTCGGTCGACGGATTTAACTGATTTCCTGCGCGATTGCTAATAGGGTGCCACATAAGCAATCACTCCGTGCGTGACTTCTCAGCGGCATTGAAAGTCCCTACGTGGACAGTTGGTGACGTGATGTCCAAATGGAAACTGAATGGGGTTGAATCTGCCAAAAAAACGATCTAGCAAACCTCCAAAGCTAACAGAACGTGACAGAAGAGCTCTGCAAAGGACTGTTCGCTCAGAACGCCAGTCAACATTGTCTCACATCGGACAAACCGTATGTGAGACTATTGGGACCGATATTAGCAACAGAACAGTACGCAGGACGCTTCTTAAGAAGGGTTACTGCTGTCGAGAAACCAGCCACTGATCACTTCAACTAATGTCACACCGATTAGCGTGGTATAAAGAACTCCGGTCTTGGACTGTCGTCCAATGAAAAAACTGTGCTTTAGACTGACGAGTCATGGCACACAGTTTACCAGTCCAATGGTAGTTCCTGGGTGTGGCACATGCCGAGAAAAAGGTACCTTCCGGACTGTATCCTCCCGACAAGAACAAGCGTGATGGTATAAAGCTCTTTTTTGTTGTTAGGTTTTGGACTATTAGTACTGAGCTTTATCTAGACGTGAATACTGAGCTTTATCTATACGTCATGGATACGTACGCACTACCAACGTTGTGGTAGTACCCTGGTTAAGGCCCGTGCCTCTATCAGCAGTACACCACACTATGTGATTCATTGTTACAGATTGGTTTAAGGACACCGGCGTCGAAAAGTTTGATTGGCGAGCCCAAAGTCCTGACCTGAAACTGAAGAGAATCTTTCGGACAAATTGGATCGTCTGGGATGTGAGAAAAGATATCGCTACTTTGAAGGTCAAATGACGGAACATAGAAGCGGACATTTACAAACACAAAAAACTGGTGAACAATATTCCAAGAAGACTACAGGCTATCGTAAATCCCAAAGGTTTCATTCAGCACACAATATTAAACCTGCTATAAACAAAGATTATTTATAGCATGCAGGTGTCCTGATATTAATTGCAGTACAGTGTATATCGGGTGTTTCTAAACCGTTTGGTCAAACTTTGAGAACTTGTTCTACCCCCGATTCTCACGAAGAACAGTCCTATAAACACAGCACCGGAAATTGTTTCTTACAGAGATATAACACGTGTTAAACTGCAAGTCATGCTCAATGAGCAGGTAACAAGGTTGTATTTTAGTTAGAAATGTGCATAAGAAATGATTAGTGATACTCATGGGCAAAAGTTAAGTTACAAAATGTTCTTTCATCGTAGTAAGAAATGAAATGAAACATATGGTCTTAAGAAAAGGAATGAAAAAAAGAAACTACATTGTATATGACTTTTACAGGGTGTATAAAAGACTGTGACGGGTATGTAAAATTATGTAATAGTAACAATTTGTGTATATCCACTAACAGATCAAATACAATTACGTACCTCTAATCCTTAGTTTATATGATGCACATTATTGGTGTATCATTTTTCTTTGTTTGTGAATTCATTGACGATTCTCAACACATGTCGCGATATTCCAGTGATAATTCCTTGGGAGATGAAACATTCGGTTTCAATCTTTTCTTTTATGTACACTTTTGCACACACATTATTGCACTCTGGTTCCAGCTCTTTAAAAGTTAAAATCAAATCTTGCAAGAACAAAACGAATTAACAAATAAACAAATTGGAGAAATAGAAACTATCTTATCATATATTTCAAAAAGTAATTATTTTTGTTATGACAATAACATATATGTTCAAGAGAAAAGTGGACTAATTGGATCACCTCTTTCTTGTTTATTTGCGGAGATAATCTTGCAAGAACTTGAAAGCAAGATAATAGATACATTAACAGAACAACCATTAATATATAAACGTTATGTGGATGACATTTTTTTGGTTTCAAATATACAAGAGGAGAATTTCAAAAGCTTAGCAAAAGGTTTACAGAAATTTTCCCAACCATAGTTCTAACCTTCGAAATGAAGCAAAACAAAAGTATATCCTTCCTAGATGTTTGTATACCAAAAAACAGAGCATGAATTTCAATTTAAAGTATATCGAAAACCATCCTATGAACAAATATTGATTCCAAATAACTCTAACCATCCGATAGCAGAAAAAAAAATACTCTTTATAATCCGATAAAGAGAGCATATACACATACAAGCAATATTGATTTTCAGAAAGAAGAATTAATGTGGATAACAACAGTAGCAAATAAATACGGATATTCTGAACATGTAATAGAAGACTTAATAAAAAAATGTGAAGCTTCATAAACAATATGAGTAAGACCACCAGGCAAAGAGAAGAGAAACATGAACAAGACCAAAAATAATACATAGGATCGTTTCCATATATTGATGGAGTAACAGGAAGAATTAATCATGAAGTAGCAAGATATAAGAAAAATATTGGACAATCTGTAACAACAATGTCTACGATGATAAATAACACAAGGCAAAAAATTCCAGATTTACAAAAAGAAGGAGTATATAGAATACCTTTAGAACATGAGAACAACCAAGTAATAAAACAAAGAGTATATATTATTATGTATCAACCAAAAATAAACTTATAAAAAGAAGAAATCAACATATTAAAAATTGGGAAAAGGGAGAGAATGTTACAGCAATTGTGCAGTACTGTACTGAAGAAAATACGAAACCAAAATTTGAAGATATTCAAATAAAAAGTGGATATAAGAATGAGTGGGAGTTGAGGTACTCAGAGGCTCTCACCATAGAAAAAAATAAACACAGAGCCTGTAATAATAATGAACTAATCATCATAGCAGAACCTCGGAAGGCATTAATAAAAAGAGAAAAAGAATATAAAGAACAGCAATGGAGAAGGAAAGGTGGGACAAAAAGGAATGAAGGAAACATAGAAGAATTAAACAGCGAATGAAATATAGATTGCAGCACAGTATCAAGGGAAAATACATGAAACTCAAGAATGCAGAGAGGAGCACGTGATCCTTTAGCCCTTTCGCACACGTAGAGAGACCCCGTGGGGAATCATCTAGTGCACATTGTAAGGCTGCAACATCGTGGTTAGGACAAGTGTTCTGAGGATGACCTTATATAGGTTATGACGTAGAAGTCTTGTCTTACTTCTACGTTAGTTTAAAACATCAACATACTAAGAAATAGTTCCTAAATGAAAGAAACCTTAACGGCCAGACGAAACATGTAAACAACAGAAGTCAAACTAACGGAAAAGATGCTTTATTCAAGGTTGTAGCACGTCCATAACAGAACGATATCAATATTTAAACACACCTAACAGCTTCACGGCTCTTAACACAACGCACTCTTTCAACGCTCTCTTTAACAACGCTCGCAATAATCGCTCTTCAGCAGCCTCGCTCTGCAACAAATTAGTCGTCGCTTTTATCTCTCGTTCTTATCAATTCATGCATACGTCACGTTCATTCAACCTCAATTATGTTGCCAACAGTATTCGTTTGAGAGAAAAGATATTACGTTAAGAGTGAAGTATAACAGAATAAACTCAAGATTTAAATAGGGAAAGAAACTAAAAAGGAAAGTTAATTTTGAATACACGTTACAAGGTTGAAAAGCTACAACGAAAGTTTGGTGGAATGGTGGTGATTTCAAGCATGAAGTGATTTTAAACTTTTTATTGGATTTTAAATAGTGAAATATTTTAAACTTCAAATTTAACTGCTGGTGCAACAAGTACAGTGATAATCGATGGAATGTGATTTTTTAATGATGAATTTTTAAACTTCAAATTAAACTACTGGTGCAATAAGTACAGTGAACATCGATGGAATGGGATATTTTATCAACATGTATATAGTGATTTTAACATTTAAAGAGCTGGAACCAGAGTGCAATAATGTGTGTGCAATAGTGTACATAAAAGAAAAGATTAAAACCAAATGTTTCATCTCTCAAGGAATTATCATTGGAATTTCGCGACATGTGTTGAGAATCGCCAATGAATCCACAAACAAAGAAAAATGACACACCAATAATGTGCATCATATAAACTAAGGATAGAAGTACGTAATGGTATTTGATCTATTAGTGGATATATAATTGTTACTATGAACTTTCGGTGTGACTTATCAACGAGGACCCGAAACAAAACTTTTGTGGTTCTACTGAGATATTTTATTAAAATTATGTAAAAGTAACGCATGACAGCATGGTGATATGCTCTTATGACGTTCCAGTGGGCGTTGCACATAGATTCGTGGAGCCAATCGTCACGAAGAGCAGACAGGAACAAGGGTATAAAAGATCTTCGCTGTTGTCAAACTGCAAGTTAAGGCCGCTGATGGCCTAGAGGTCAGCGTCCGTGACTGTCACGGAGAAACCTCAGGTTCGATCCCAAGAAACTTCAGGTACGTACGCTCGAACCACTAAATATCCGCCGTGCTTCAGATGGGCACGTTAAGCCTTCGGACCTCGGGTACTGTCCTCTCGGTAATAAATAAGGGCGTCTTCCTCCCCTTTCTACCTCGTTTCCGTGTCACTTTCCTATCGGGCACTCTAGCCCGAATCTCCTAGCTTCCTATTTCTAAGGGTTGTTTAAGACATGGAGTCAGACATTCCCTTCCTAAAATCCTTTAAATATGATCTGATCTGATCAGACTGCAAGTAAAGGACATGTTATCTTGAAAATGTCACACAGACACCATTTAAAAGCGATGGTATGCAGGAGACTGGAGGCCGGGCTATCCTAAATAGAGGTAGTAAGTTGGCTTCGTGTGCCTCGAATGGTTATCAACAGGCTTTTGAAACAGTTCCAAAATATGGGAAGTATTCGTAGACGATCTGTACCAGGCCGTCCAAGGTCAACTTTCGTCCCCGTGAGCGCTTCTTGCCTGAACTGAAAGACGCAACAGAAGCATGCATATCTCGTCAGCTGGCTTCATAGCTGACGTGCTCTTGTACAGCAGTAGGACAGACTGCCCTCAGAACTTATTGACTGTCTTTTGGATAGCATGCCGCGAAGCTGTCAGTCACCTGTCACCATAAGAGGCAATCACACACACCATATTAAGGTCAAAGTATGTCCTTCTGGTTTGTTTAATAATTTGTACATTTGTGGGGTTGTTTTTTTTTCTTTTTTCGAATAAGACGGTTTATTTGAAATACATTCAGTGCTACTTTATCTTCATCTTGAAGTATATTAGGTATTATTGTTCATATTATTGTTCTACCGCGTTTTGGTGTATTATCTCTAACCGTTTTTTCACAATGCTGTTATCTGTGTTTGTAATTTAACTTCTGCACATGAAAGTATTTACGGGTGTACCACACAAATGTTCGATAATGGGACTCCGTGCGAACTAATGCATGCCGCACACGTTTCAGAGGTCCCTAAGTATTCCGCAATATCGCACTACCGTTCACGATTCTTTGGCAGAGAGACTGTTCGTTACACATTAGTGCAGCATAAACCTCGGTCTTCAGCTGCCGCCATTAAAAGAAATCCGGTGAGTTCAATCCGTGAGATCGTGGTGGCCATGCAATTGGCCTATCCTGTATCTATCCAACAGCCAGGATCGGAGGCACCATCGAAAAGTTCTCTAACAGTTGGCTCTGTCATGCAAGAACCACATATTTCGGCGTGTTTAAAGTGTCATATCTTCAAAAAGAGTCGGTAGTTCATCCTTCAAGAAAAACTGGTACCGTTAGGCGTTGAGCGTCGGTAGTTCATCCTTCAAGAAAAACTGGTACCGTTGGGCGTTGAGCGTCGGTGGCAGGAACAACAAACCGATGAGGTAGTCTTTAATGCTGCCGATTTTAACTTTCACATGGAATCTTTTCTCATGCCGAGACGGTCTGATTTCATGATGTTGAGCTGTCTGATTATCCCGCGCCCACTGATGCATATTGTAAAACTTCAGAGCGTCATCTCGGATGAATTAAGATTTATCAGTAAAACGCACACCATGGAGAAAACCAGGTTCCGTACATTTTGCGGAAATCATTGAACAAAGTTTCGAAGGTGAAATCCGCTGGTCAGAGTACCTGTACCTGTTGCACGAGTGATACATGCGCTTCGGATGTTGTCGTATCTGTAATCTGGAGCACCTGCATTCACGAGGATACAGGTGCTCCAGATTACAGATACGACATACAGTGGAATTTGATGCGCCACTTTTGCGGCAACTCTTCTTGTGCTAGTTATAGGCTCCTTCACTACGATGTCCAGCACCCGTTCTTCTAACTCAGGTTACACACTGTCTAAGTCGTCCCTGATCCGTACTGCCGAACGCCATTGATTTTGTCTCTCGTATAGATATTGATGTACGTCGGCAAAAGTAGCTTTGACGGGACGTTTTTTGTGCGGAAAAGACGCCTTGTAGAACCGCTGTGCTTCCTTTTTATTCTCATTCGCTTGTCCGCAAGTGAAATGAATGTTGTCACATTTCGCTTTGGTAAACAGAGAGATGTTCCTGGTTACCTAATCGATTATGACAACCACGTTACTCTTTCACTTGCATGTTACGGCGTCTAATACTAGTGCTTAACAGAACGACCAGTGATTCACTTTAAGTATCTTCGTCGCACACTGGGCATGCGCTAATGTGCCACACATTTGCATTCATTCCCAACTCAAAGTGACATGCAAGTGATGCTCATTTCCATAGCACCGTGCCTACCACACTGTCTTTCGCCAGCAGGGAAGGCAATTAGCCTCGCGCTGCACTTCGTACTCCGAACAATTTGCCATACCTCTGCAGGAAGACGCTTCCTGCCGTATGTTTATGTGACTGTTTTTATCAGAATCGGAGGAAGAACAAGTTGCTAAAGTTTGGCTAAATAGCTTATAAACACCTTGTATACTGTTTACAAATAGGTAGATGTGTGTGTGTGTGTGTGTGTGTGTGTACGAACTACGGGACACCTCTTTCCAGGAACACCCATCTCGCGATGAAGAATATGAGCTTGGTGAGAATAAATATTTCTCATTTTAGCAGGATCAATGGGACTAAGGCGAACACACTATCCATGCCTTGCCTGGGACTTGAATCCGGGCTAGTCGCGTACGAGTAGTCACAATTTCGCATATCGGTCAGCTCGACTATCATCTAGCTCGAAATAGCGTTGTTTGAGATGAAGTGGTGGATAGTTCAACATGTTCCGTGGACATCAAGAGAGAAATTTATCTCCCACGTAATTTAGTGTTCAAATATATGTATGTATAGACTGAACTTCTACTAAAAAGAGAAATTTCTTATTTTTAGTTCAAGCTCTGGAATTGGTAGAAAAGCAAGGCAAGAAAATAAACTCAATAAACAGGTCTCTCTGGTACTATCCTATTTGTTTAAATGACCCTTCCTAAAAGAATTTAATGTTTAAGTGCTCAGATTCTGAGTGACCGATTTATTGATTCCTAAGAGTGTGTATTTATTTAATTGTGCCGTGCTTTTATAAATTATCAAGAGACTGATTCTACGGATGAACTGTCGGTTTCCAAAGTAACGAGATGTTATGCAATCGCAAAGAATAATGTATGCACATTTACATCGTTTTGAACTTATTCCATCACGTAAGTGCTTGTTGTAATTGCTTTTATTACTTTTGACTTAGTTTCAACTGACAAAATTTCTCTCAGTCTGTTGAATAACTTATTTTCGTCGATATCAGGCGAGGAAGATGCGTCATAGTGTCATCAAGAATATTTGCATAACTCGTATGCACTACAACGCAACTTTTATTAAAGTCTAAACGGCGCCTTCTTCCTCCAACTTGGCATGTTTTCTCTTTATAATTTAACATATATATATATATAAAATGAATCATCCCTTTCTAAACATTTTATCTGGTTTATATTAAAGCAAGGGATGTAAGGTCAGGTGATGCGTAACATCACAGCCTCTCCTTGACAAATGTCAACCCCGCCTTCTCGTGGTACATCCTGTTCCCACTAAAGGGGCTCTGACGACCGCCAATAGCGGTATAACTATACCATCGGGATTAGAGGAAATGCTATCCCACACTCACCAACCCGCTTGGCCAGCGTGGTGAGTTATGGCCAAACCCCTCCAAAATGACTCCACAACTTAAATCTTGGCCCTCAGTCTCCGGCAGCTGGAATGTACCTGGCCAAGGCAGCGGCCAGTGCGACATGAAGGCAGAGGGTGCTAAGAATCCCCGGAGGACCGGACTAGGCTGCCATCTGATGCTGACCTTGGCTACGTACAACGGACGCTCCCTATCTTCTGATTCAAGGCTTCTTGAATTGGAAGAGGAACTACAAAGGATCAAGTGGGACATCGTCGGGCTAAGTGAGGTAAGGAGAAAAGGAGAAGATCTCATTGAACTGAAAAGTGGACATCTCTTCTACTATCGTGGGACAGATACTGGCAGAACTAGTGGTGTTGGATTTATAATAAACAAGAAACTGAAGGATAAAGTTGTAGAAGTTGAAAGTTCCTCTGACAGAGCTGCACGACTCGTTATCCAACTCTCGAGAAGATACCAGGCTCAGATTATTCAAACTTACGCACCCACCACAAGTCATCCTGAAGAAGAAATTGAAGAATTTTATGAGGAAATTCGTGATCTAAATAATAAAGGTAAGCAGCACTTGAAGATAATTATGGGAGATTTCAATGCAAAAATAGGGCAACGGCAACAGAATGAAACTTCAGTAGGTAAATTCGGTCACGGCAACAGAAACCAGCGTGGAAATACTCTCGTAGAGTTTGCAGAGGCAGAAGGGTTTTTCATCTTGAACTCCTTTTTCAAGAAAAAGCCACACAGGAAATGGACATGGAGACATCCAAATGGGACGACAAGTGAAATTGATTTTATTATGTGTAACAAAAAATTCGTCATAGAAGACTGCAGTGTACTAAACAAGTTCAACACAGGCAGTGACCATAGATTGGTGAGATGTAAGATGCACCTCAACACTAAACTCGAACGTAGCAAGCTCATAAGACAAACAAAATGTATTGACATAACCAACCTTAAAAAACACCATAATACCTTCAAATTGGAACTGAAGAACAGATTCTCTGCTTTAGAAGGCCTAACATCGGAAGAAGTGGATATTTCTGAAGTTAACAGAAAAGTAACCAAAGCTCTTATGGAAACAGCAACAAAATTAGCTGGGTCTAAGAACAAATTGCATGTGAACAAATTATCAGGAAAAACCAAAATGTTGATGCAAAAAAGAAGAGAGATGAGGACAACTAAAGAAGATGTGACTTCCAAAGTGGAATATATAGAGCTATGCAAGACAGTACGAAAAAGTATCACTGAAGACGTAAGGAAATTCAACTGTGAACTAGTAAGGAAAGCAATTGAAAACAACCAAAGCCTAAAGATAGCAAAGGGACATCTCAGTAAGGGAAGAAAACAGATTATGGCACTGAGAAAAGAAGATGGTTCTGTAACAAGAAATAGAGGCGAAATTTTGACAAGAGTGAAAGATTTCTACTCCAAATTATATGAAAGGGATGATAGATGTACTCCAGGCATCATGAAAGATACCAGAGTTCTTCCAGTCCTTCCAGCAGAAGTTGCACATGCAATCAAGAACATGAAGCGGGGAAAAGCTCCAGGAGAAGATGGAATTACTGTAGACATCATACAAGAAGCAAGTGGAGAAATCGAAACAGTACTCGCCCAAATTTTCACTCGATGCCTTAATGAAGGGAAAATTCCTGAGGATTGGAACAACGCTACAATGATCTTGCTACATAAAAAAGGTGACATTGAGGATCTCAGGAACTACAGACCTATCAGCCTCCTATCAGTGGTTTATAAAATCTTCACTAAAGTTCTTTCACACCGCTTGAAGGTAACACTGGACATGGCTCAACCGAGAGAACAAGCTGGATTCAGGAGTGGCTACAGCACAATAGATCATATCCACGTACTGAGAGAACTAATTGAAAGAGCGAGGGAATATGAACTTCCATTGTGCATGGCTTTTATCGATTATGAAAAAGCCTTTGATTCGGTGAAACCATCAGCAGTTGCAATGGCTCTGAAATCCTGCGGTATTGAAGATGCATACATTAATATTATTAATAACATCTATGAAAATGCAAGTGCAAAGATTCTGCTATTTGGTAATACAACACACATAAAAATTGGGAAAGGAGTGAGACAAGGTGACACCATATCTCCGAAGCTCTTTAATGCTACATTGGAAAATGTCTTTCAATCACTGAACTGGGAAAACAAAGGGATAAAGATTAATGGAGATTATCTAACCCACCTTCGTTTTGCTGATGACATAGTCATTTTTGCAACTACCCCATCGGAGCTACAGAGTATGATGCAGGAACTTGCTGACAAAAGTAAAGAAGTGGGATTAAAAATGAACTTTCAGAAGACAAAAGTGATGTTCAATGCTTTTACAAGAAATGAAGATTTATCGATTGATGGAGAAAAGCTGGAGATAACAGACACGTACGTTTATCTTGGACAGCAGATATCAAGTGAGGGTCACATTAGTGAAGAAATTAATCGGCGTACAAAACTTACCTGGAGAGCTTTTGGAAGAAACAGCATAATTTTCAAGAGCAATATGCCATTATGTCTTAAAAGAAAAGTGTTTGATCAATGCATCCTTCCAGTGCTTACGTATGGTGCAGAGACGTGGACCTTAGCTAAAAGAGACATACAAAGGCTGCAGACAACTCAAAGAAGCATGGAGAGGTGCATGCTTGGTGTAACCAGGAGAGATAAGAAGAGGAACACGTGGATCCGAAAAATGACAAGAGTGGAAGACATCATGATCAGAGTTAAATCCCTGAAATGGCAATGGGCTGGACATACTGCCAGAAGAACAGACCATCGATGGACAGCCGAAATTTTAGATTGGATTCCAAGGGACAGGAAAAGACCCAGAAGAAGACCACATGGAAGATGGGTGGATGAAATTCGAAAGTATGCGGGAGTGACCTGGAGGAGACTGGCACAAGACAGACCGTTGTGGAGGAAACTTGGGGAGACCTTCGTCCAGCAGTGGATTGATAATGGTTGACAATGATGATGATGATATTAAAGCAAACTATTCTTACATCAGCCATTTTTTCAACAAACGACATCGAAGTACGCTGCTGCTGATTTTGGGGTGTTCCTTAACGAAAGATGTGTGAATCTTAAGTTGGTAAGAAATGAAGTCATTCTTGAAATGGAGTACTAATTGCTAATATATGTTATTTCATCGACGCCACTACTTAGATACCACATCGAGTTTTTATTTCCACAAAGCTCCATTTTAAAATTTTATTGTTCTCTCTATATTAGTCAGATACTGACTTCCTTTTTTTGGAAATCTATCTGTACATTACGATCACATAAGGATTTTAGTAGAATCTGCTTATTCACTATTTACTTTTTGAACCAGATGCACTGCATGAACGCTCTCTGTGTCCATTTCCTCAGACATACTGTACAAATGCAGCACAAATCAAACATCAGTGGATTTGGCTAGGAAACAATGTTCAAAAACTCTGCTGATAATAGTTCTTTGATATAAGGAACCAGGAAAGCCAGTTATATCCAAATTTTGCACCGAGGTTCACAAATTCGACAGTGGTTCCTTTTTTTACTGATAATTAGAAAACTAGCCATAATCGAAGTTGATATTACGAAATATATCCCAGGGTAAAGGAAATTTCGTACAGAGAATCAGAAAATCCAAAAGTAACAGAAATTCAATATTATGAGTAA
Organism: Macrothele yani; assembly: GCA_039090855.1. Classification (NCBI taxonomy): domain Eukaryota; kingdom Metazoa; phylum Arthropoda; class Arachnida; order Araneae; family Macrothelidae; genus Macrothele; species Macrothele yani. Next base: position 77,163,387 of record CM076997.1, on the reverse strand, counting down.
AAAATTCCAGTGGTAACTGAAATTTGGTACAATGCGTTAGAAAATTTAGAAGTGACAAAAATGTGCACTCTGAAACTAAGGAAAAACAGGGGTAACAGAAATTTGATATCAAATATAAAATCTAAATCAAATTTTAATACTTAAGCTATGTGCTATCAAATTTCGGGCATCTAAAAGCAAAGATACAAGCATTAAGAGTTCCCCTCTCGAAATCATGCGAAAAAATTATTTGCGTGGAAATTCCAAATTTATTGGGAAGCGTGAGGTGCGCAAAAAATGGATGAACATCAGCAAAATCTAGATACAGGCTCCAGTAGCTCTCCGTTGATTTGTACATGATTTTAAATGGAATGTATAATGGTGATAAGAAATGGAAGATCAGTATCAGGAAGAGAAATATAAAACTACTTCGGACGTCGGTCTACAACTGTCAACAATTTCCCAGACTTTTCACTTTTCCACCGCAGTGACAGAGATAGGTTTCATATTACGTCTATGTATACGATTAAGTATCGTGAGTATTGCTTTGCGAACTCTTTTAGCGTTAAAGCTTTAGAATGCTTTACCAAACAAGATCTCGTCAAGAATTCATAAACAAATGAAAGTTATTAATTTTATTTGGGTCCATAGAACTTCTTTTGTGCGGCAGTTCGCTAGGTCAAAAATTACTTTTCATGAGGGATTCTCTGAAAAGAAACACAGAAAAAAAATTACAAAACGAGAACTTACTCGGAAGAATTTCTATGCTAATTTCCTTTTCTTTGTTCATCAGAGAATACACACGATACCATCGGACAGAGTAAGTTTCTCCTTCGTGATAGGCGGTGACATTGATAGCAAGCGTTAAGGAATCGCCGACTTCGCGTTCAAACCAGCAAGTTTTACTGTCGAGGTCCATAAAGTCGCACTCGGAAATGATACCAACCGAAAAATCATTTTCTTCTTCTCTGCAAAAGATGTGGTTTTCCAAAGGTGTTTCGTAGATTTTCATTACAAAATGAGGTTTTTTTTCACATAATTCCTTAAAAGCTAATTGTGTTACAATTCAGAAAACTTAACTACATTGCCCGCCTACTTGGGCAGGACGGCTCTGTTACTTAGTACGTGGAACACTTGAATTTACTGAAACTATTGAAATAAAAGCTGCACGTATGAATTCCGCGTAAGGAATATCGAAACCAGCGGAAGTCCAAAGAAAAGCAGTAAAACTTTTCATCACTAATTTATCACACTTCAAGAACAAAGAATTTCAAATGTACTGTGTCTCAAGATATTTAGTTCTCAAATTTCGGCAAAATGGAGAAGAACAGCAAAGTCATATATCATAAAAAACGCAGAGATTTTTGGCACTTTTTTAAAAGAATTTCTTTCTTATCGAATCACTTTTCCGGCTTTTCCGTCCGGTCGTCCTTAGGCACATTATCAGTAGAGTATATCTGTGAGTTGGACAACAGAAATTTTTGTTTTACATCAGAAAGAGCTAAACACGAGAATGATGATTCAGGCACATTCAAATTTTTGTGATGTACAGTTTTTCCTCTAGGTGACACACATTTCAGTTCTCTTTCGTCTTCGATATCTCACGGTAAACAAGTCGAATTAAAAAGTTTTCTTTTTCAAACTGTTATCTGTAGACCCGATCAGTATGATTCATCTGCTTTCTGATATTCCAGATGCACAAATGTTTTTTTCTGGGTAAGTAATACTATCCATAAATCGATCCAAAGAGTTTGACGTAATCGAAAAACATCACGCAGGCAGCTTTCAGGTCACTTCCAGATCATTTGTAAATAATACAAACGTAACAGGGCACGATTGGGGTCTTACGGCACCCTAGAAGTGTCATAATACCTGAAAGATAACCACCCAGAAGTGTGTGTGATTCTAATTGGGGTTTAACGGCCACCATGAGCAACTCATTGGGCTATAAGCAGTCGCCCGTTCCTAATTTAAAGCCACTGGCTCCAAGGAAGGGAGAGATCCAGTGCCGTAAGACAAACACAACTTCCATGCCTCACCGGGATTCGAACCCCGACCCATGTCGGACGAATGTTCAGAAACCATCGCTTAGATCACTCTGCCACCGGGGCAGCAACCAAAAGTATGCATCTTTCGTCAACGTCAGACCGGAACCACTTGAATAAACTTTTCGAGAAGCACTAAGCTCGAAGATCACATAAAAGCACTGCTGGGCTTATAGAGTCGAATATCTGAGCAAAATGTACATAGATGACGTCGACTTGTCTGTATCCATCTTTTAAATAGCGGCGCAGTTGCAGAGTTACATCAAGTGAGTTTCTGTAGGTATATTGCAAATAAAACCATGGTGCACACTGGAGTGAAACTCAGGATCCGATGGCATATAATTATTTTAAAATTTCAACGAAAGTAGGGATGCCCACAACTGCTCTGTGAGCTTACTTGTGCATAAGAGTCACCAAAGGATCTTTCCAAAGAGCAGAAAGGAGCTAGTAGCCATCGACGTATTAAACCAAATGCACAATGCTGTAACAAATCTTAATTATGGTAATAAATATTAAATAATCATGATTCAATGGGGCGTAAAAGTTTTCATTTGTTGTTTTTATCGCTCATGTCTCCATCTCAACAAGCATACCATGTGAATGGTTTCTTGAGTTTTTTTCATGAAATATCAGGGTATCAAAAAATGTTAATTCAGTATTTTATGAATAAAAGTATGAAATTCCCCAAAACAATAAAATTCGCACAAAAAAATTTCTGAGGTTAGCTGATTGGGCATATTATGATTTCCCGTTGGTCAATGTGGTAATCAATGCTGACCAACGGAATCTGATTCATATTGCATAACCGGTGAAGAAACCATGACAAGCGAATGAAAAGTTCCCACAGAAACTTATGCAGAAAAAAGAGCTGGAATATAAGAAATAATTTCGCAGTTGGATCGTCAACTAACTGAGATAAATTGCAGATTTTGTATGTCTAGATCGTAATGCTTTTTGCTATTATTCTAATTTACAAAGCTCGTTGTGCCGCCCCGGTGGCGCAGTGGTCAAAGCGATGGCATCTGATCATTCGTCCGAAAGATGCTGTGTTTGTCTTACGGCACTGCCTCTCTCCCTTCCCTAGAGCCAGGGACCCTAAATTAGGGACGGGTGACTGCTTATAGCCCATTGAGTTGCTCACGGTGTTCGTTAAACCTCCAATCAATAAAAAAAAAGCTCGTTGTTTCATTCAAAATCAAAACGTTACTATCATTTTTAACGAAACAGTTGAATTTGATAAAAAGCATAACTATCTGTCCATCTCTGCGGAAAGCATCGACCTCATCGATAACTTTACGTTTTTTTAATGGTACTATTACTGGCATTTAATAGAGTACATTGAAAGGTGTGGTTTAGAAAATTACAAATCAAAAGTTTTCTTTAAATAGTAGCAAAGGCCACATGTTTCAAGGGAAAAACAAATATTTTAATATGTATAGGATGAACGGCTTTCAGCTTCCCGATCTATGAAGTAACAGAGAAAAAAAGACATTTAAAACAACATATAATAAAGTTATATAGCCCCTAAATATAGGCTTATATACACTGACCGAAAAAAAAACTCAACACCACGAAAAAATAGTTGTAGAGGAATGAAATGGCGGCAATACATTTGTATAGGTAACATATTTAATCGATTAAGGTTTCAAGATCACAGCTTAATGTAAGCGCAAGAAGAGCCATTTTAAATGTGAAATGCTGGTACATTAACAACCGGTGTAACCGCCAGAATGTTGAATGCAAGCACGCAAACGTTCATGCATTGTGTCGTACAGGTGCTGGATGTCAGTTTGTGGGATGGAGTTCCATGCCTATTGCACTTGGTCGGTCAATACAGGGACGGTTAATGCTGGTTGGGGGTGACGCTGGAGTTGTCGTCCAATGATATCCCATACGTGCTCGATTGGTAAAAGATCTGGTGATCTAGCAGGCCATGGCAACATGTCGACACTCTGTAGAGCATGTTGGGTTACAACAGCGGTATGCGGGCGAGCGTTATCCTGTTGGAAAACACCCCTGGAATGCTGTTCATGAATGGCAGCACAACAGGTTGAATCACCAGACCGACGTACAACTGTGCCGTCAGGGTGCGTGGAATAACCACAAGAGTGCTCCTGCTGTCATAGGAAATTGCTCCCCAGACCATAACTCCAGTTGTAGGTCCAGTGTGTCTCGGCCGCAGACAGGTTGGTTGCAGGCGCTCACCTGGCCTCGTTCTAACCAACACACGGCCATCACTGGCACCCAGGCAGAACCGGCTTTCATCAGAAAACACAACAGATCTCCACTCCGTCCTCCAATGAGCTCTAGCTTGACACCACTGACGTCGTAAACGGCAGTGGTTTGGAGTAAGTGGAATGCACGCTACAGAGCGTCTGGCTCGGAGCTGTCCTTCAAGTAATCGATTTGTAACAGTTCGTTGTGTCACTGTGGTGGCAACTGCAGCTCGAATTGCTGCCGCAGACACGGTACGATGCGCCACGGCCATACGCCGTACACGGCGGTCTTTCCTCTCAGTAGTGCCACGTGGCCGGCTGGAACCCGGTCTTCTTGAGGCAGTACCTTTCCTTGACCATCGCTGCCAACAATCATGCACAGTGGCTACGTTCCTGCCAAGTCGTTCTGCAATATTGCGGAACGAAAATCCACCTTCTCGTAGCCCTATTACACGACCTCGTTCAAACTCCGTGAGCTGTTGATAATGGCTTCTTCGTCTTCTTAAAGGCATTCTTGACTAACATCAACACACTACGTCGAATCCCAACGATAACTAACGCTCACGAACGTTACAGCGCGTATTTACAGGAAACCTGCTTTGCATGTTCCGAAGGGCGCTACTAGCGCCACACGTATGCGCCGAGCGCGAAATTTGCATAGACGTCATCTTACAGATGTACTCTCACCGCCTACCAACTGTCGTTTATCTAACACAACCCCTTCTTGGTGTTCGGATTTTTTTCCGTCAGTGTATAATTTCTAGTAAAATCTCTGAATTTTATAGGTTTTATGAGATCCACAATGTTGTCTGCAAAACAAAAGCTTTCATTACAGAGACACAGTTTTTATTCAGTTAAATGCGTACACTATGTGGACAAAAGTGATTGGACACCCCTACACAGAGCCAATGGTGTGTTCCCGCAGCAGGCACGTGATCGAAAAAGCATAAAAAAGGCAAAGGGGGTACGCTCAGATCAATCGCTGATAAAATGGCTAGCAGGAGGGAGTTCCCCGTGTCAGAATTGGAAACGGGTCAAACATTTTTGGCCCGGGCAAATCTGCTTTGAACTATAATATTTATATAGGACGTTCAAAAGTCTCTCAGCAGTGTGTATTTTAGGTCATATGGAAATCAAACAAATGTATTATAGGAAAGTATAACTTACTCACTTTATGACAGGAAGTATTGAAAGTGCCGTCTTTCATTCGCAGGACATAACTTAACTGTTTTACATATGTTTTCAAACACATCTGCGAGAGTCAAAAAGTCCCCCGTAGTACTGTTAAGGCTGTTCCACTTAATTTCGAATTAAGCAACGTGCTATATGTTTAATTTCGGTTTTTGCTGTTTTCTACATAACATATCAAGCTTCAGAATATATTTCACAGCAACACCAATTTTCAGCAGTTTATGCTGAGTTGAAAGTTTCCAAAATATGGAATGTTGTTTCCATCATTACCCTCAGAAGGAAGGGACGCTTTTCCTTTTCTCTTCCTTCATGTAGCATGACAGATTATTTTTCAGTTCGCGGGCACCAGTATCGAGCACAAAATTTCACAGCGAGCATTTTTCTTTGAATTTTTTTTTTCTTTTCAAAAATGAAACGGAAATAAAACCGGGTCGAAACCCGCTAGAAATTGTCGACCCGTTGACCCGTGACCCATTTCCATCTTTGCTGCGAGTTTGAAAAAGGAGTTATAATAGGCAGCTCAATTGGAGCTATGAGCGTAAGAAGCATTGCTGTTGTCAGACAGAACGCTAAATCGACTGTGGTCTTTGTCAACAACAAGTGGAAAAAGAAATTCACCTCGCCCTGGAAGATCCACGAAACTGCAACTTAGGGACGGGAGGGTGCTTCATAGGGAGATCCGGAAAACATGGTGTCAACCAATGCACGGCATAGCACATGGGTTCCAGATGGCCACAGATGTTATGGTCTCCACCAAAACACTTCGAAGAGATGCCCATGCACCCGGGTATCATGACCGAGCAGCCGTCCATAAATCTCTCATCACAAAGACCAATAAAGCCGTGCGGCTACGATGGTGTCAAAAGCACAAACATTGGATATCGGAGCAATAGGTGCCGGTGTTATGGAGTTAAGAATCGCGCTTCACATTATTGCGATCGGATGGATGGATGTGCCTGGGTTTGGCGGTTACCCGGAGAAAGTTTGCTTCCAGAGTGTATAGTACCGACTGTTAAGCACGGAGGCGGTATAGTTCTGGTATGAGCTGTTTCAGCTGAAACGGTGTGGTTCCACTATTTGTTATTCATGGCAACATGAACTCTGTTCTGTGTAGAGGTATCCTGGATAACTCAATGTTTCCAACGTTGTGGCAGTTCTACAGACACGACGATTGTTTCATCCAGGGCTACAATGCCACTTGTCATGTTTCCAGGGCTACAATAGAGTGGTATGAGGAGAATCAGGTCTCGCGGATGGACTGGCCTGCTCAGAACCCGGACCTCTGTCCCATTGAACACCTACGGGATGAACTTGAACGACGGGTGGAGTCTGAATCATCACGACTTTCTTCACTGAAAAAGTTGGTCGATAAGGCGGAATACAGGAACATCCCGCTCTCAGTGCTCCACGGACTTGCGGGCCGTTTACTTTGACGCGTGGCGGCTCTAATCTCTGCAAGTGGAGATCTACATTCAATTGATGTAAATACGATACTGGTTTCTTATTTACTTAAAGTGTCCAATCACTTTTGTCCACATAGTGTATGATGATGTCTAATAACCGAGGTCCACGAGGGTCTGATATTTTACAGGGCTGATCCCACAAATAGCACGAAGGTTTTTATTACACCAGTGTTTAATATTTATATATTCTAATATTTTATATACTGTAAACAGAATATAAAATATTTAACATAAGGGCCAGCACTGATGTTATTGTAGCATGTAACTAAATTGTAGAATTTGATGTAACAGAAAGGGAATATCCTGTTTCTTTTTTTTATCTCCTTCCTGTGAAACTCTTCCGTCTCATGCAAATGTCTTAGAATAGCTCAAAGATTTTCATTACCCACTATTGTTTTCTGCGAATAACACGCCTTCTTCCATATTTCCTCGAAATGAATAACGCCAGTATTCATTTCGAAAGATTTTCCTGCACTTCGGCAGTGTGGTCGATTCCTCCTGACCTGGGTCTCTCTGGCAAATGATAATCACATATCGAACATCGAATCCGTTTCTGATCTTTGTCGCCGCACATTTTTTGGTTGTCGTGCATCACACGCTTTCGCAAAGTTTCAATACAAATATTTCCATCGCAACCGGCAATGACAGGAGGCAACTTCTGTCAAGGCAGTTCATAAACCTCCGATTATTTAGTAATCTCTACCCCTCCCCTTCCCCATACTGAAGCTTTTAAGATTTTTCTTATCACTATCAGCACGCTGTGGGAGATGTCGTATTATCCTGCTCTCTCTCTCTCTCTCTCTCTCTCTCTCTGTCTCTCACGGGAAACAATATCTTTTTCTCATCTCTCTGAAACTGATGTCAGGTGAAAGCACATGAAAGAAATGCGTATTTAATACTTCGCAAAAAAAGAAACTTCAGTAACGTCTAGACGCCAAAGCCTCTCGGTGTTATGTTTCGTGTTAAAAGGTCAAGGTAGAATTGACTTTTTAGGAATGTGTGGTTTTCTGAGAAAGAAGTCATTAACATTGTTCTCAGAGGTTTATCAGCGGTCACGATGCCATGAAATAATCGTTATTCTCGCGACACTGACAAGGAACTAATTTCTGGTGCATGAATGGTAGATAGTTTTAATTAGATACAGAAGAATTATTTTTTTCGGATAAGATTACGATAACTTTGATCCAATTAAATGTTCCATAAAAGGGCTTGAAAGTTGAAAACTCATGTTAGTGTCACGCTTTGTACAACAACAGAACTTCTTAAGGCCGACCCGCAACCTGAGTCGTCTGAAGCGCTGGCTTCTGACCATTTGTTCGTGATGGGCCCGGGTTCGAGCCCCAAATAAAGAGTAGGTAGTGGGTATGTCCGACGGAGTTGGTTCTGTCCCTTCCCTGGAGCCAATGGCCCTAAATTAGGGACGGGCTGCTTATAGCCCTCAGAGTTGTTCACGGTGGTCGTTGAACCACGATACAAAAAAAGAACTTCTTAAGTTTTCAAATGCGCGTACTGCACCTCATTAACGCTCTTCTTCTCCCCCCTCTCTCTCTCTCAGTGAAGGGTGAATAAGAACTGAGTTCCTAAAGTTCTTATTCACCCTTCAGTGAACAAAAGATAGTTTACAAAGATAATCCTTTTGGGCTTGTTTCCTAATGTTACACAACGTCCAGAATACGAAACCAAGCCCAACGTTGAAAGGTCCGGTGTTTTGCAAACAGTATGATATTTCAGTAACTCAGGAGTAAAGACCACAAAAGTTACTCCTATGCAACCATCACTTATTCACTAAAATAGAATAATACTAACTTGGGATTCAAAATTGTCTTGATTTTTTAAAACTCGGAGCCCTGAATCTGAATCTGGTTTGCACTTGCAGCGAATATGGAGCATCAGTCTGCATCGTATTCAATTACACTATCTACCAACAAGTAATTGGACACCTGTGATAGCAAAGGAAAACGAAGTTTTTTCACCTTCAATAGTTGGTGGAGCCTCCACGAGCGGCGATTACAGCTGCGACCCTCCGGGGCATACTCTCAACCAGGCGTTGTACGCGGCTAGCGGTATTTTCTTCCACTCGGCTTGGAGAAGACAGGTCAGTTCCTTCACCAATTTCGAAGGTGGGGGCACCCCTTAAGTCGACGCTCCAACTCGTCCCAGAGGTGCTCGATAGGGTTAAGGTCCGGGCTCTGCGCAGGCCAGTCCATTCGATTAACCCCATTGTCACCATACCAAGTCATGGTGGACCTCGCAACATGGCAGGTGGCATTGTCATCCTGAAAATAACATGGGTCCACCCCGTAAAACTGCCACAACTTAGGAAGCGCATGGTCATCCAAAATGGTGCAGTAGGTCTCGGCGTTGAGTCTACCAATAATTGCGAACAAAGGTCCCGTGTCATACCAGGAGAAACACCCCCATAGCATGATTCCACTGCCGCCGAACTTCACAGTTGGCTAATACATTCCGGCAGGAGGCGTTCTCCAGGCAGACGCCAAACCCAGACCCTGCCATCCGAACGGTAGAGGGTGAACCTTGATTCGTCGCTCTAGGGAACCTGTTTCCACTGTTCAACGCTCCACTGTCGACGTTATTTGCACCACGTTAGCCGAGCAGCGCTATTGGACTTGGTGTTCAAAGGCTTGTGGGCGGCAGCACGTCCATGATAACCGAGCAGATATGCTTCCTTACGGATGGTATTCATCGAAAGAACACTCCTGCCGCCCCGGTGGCGCAGTGGTCTAAGGCTCTGGCCTCTGATCATTCGTCCGTAAGGGGTCCGGGTTCGAATCCGGTCTGGCATGGATGTTGCGTTTGTCTTACGGCACTGGCTCTCTCCCTTCTCTGGAACCAGTGACCCTAAATTAGGGACGGGCGACTGCTTATAGCCCATTGAGTTGCTCACGGTGGTCGTTAAACCTCCAATCAAAAAAAAAAAAAAAAGAAAAAGAAAGAACACTCCTGGATGCCTGTTGAAACTCCTCGCGGATGTGGCCCATCGATGTGGTGCGGTTCTTTCGAATTTCTCTGGCCAGCACCCGTCTGTTCCTAACTCCCAGTTTTGCGGGTCTGCCGGGTCGGGGCACATTCCGACAGTCACCTCTTATCTTCCACTTGCCAGTCACGTAGGCCACTGTCTATTTTGAATACTTCAACTCGCTGGATATATCACGTATGGATCGGCCATTTCTGTGATACCCGACGATTACACCTTTCTCGAAATCAGAGAGCTCCGAACTGCGTGGCATCTTGCATGCGACTGGGTGCATTGCTGTTTCCCACACGATATTTAACGGCGGCGGCCGTGACGTGTATCAGGACCGCAGATATCGTCGATTGCAGGGGTGTCCAATTACTTGTTGGTAGATAGTGTATAACATTTTGGCACTTTATTCGAACAGAAATTTCTAGAGTTTTGCTCTCTGAAAGGCATATAAATGAAACAGTTGTTATCCTTGTTGTTGGAAATAATTTTCCTTAGTGTGACTGTCAAAATGCTCTCGATAAAAGTTCTGCTACATTTCATTTTGGAATGACTAGTTTACAAAGAAAAGACTGTGAAATTATTTGCGCCAGTGAGCAGCGGCGATTAGGAATAAAAGAATTGTAGTAAGTAGTTGATAAAAAATCATAACATTAAAGTAAAAGTTGAATGCCGTTAAATTTTAGGGTGTAAGGAGCTCGTCTTTTGATTCAAACCAAGGTAGAATAACAAAAACTGTAACAAACATGAAACCTTTATTCCATATGAAATCCAATAAATAAGAGTTTGTGATAATTAAAGAAATGTTCGCCCTAAGAAAGGATTTTTTTTTAAATTTGCAAAATAATTTTTTTAATCGGTCATTTAGAAGAGGAGATACAACTGCAAAAAGAAATGTCCATTCATTTCCAGGTACTGGATTTCTTTTCTGGGGAGGGGGTGTTCCATGACTCACCACGCACATGTAAGAGTTGGGGAATGTGGAGCAGCAATCTCCGTAGTAAAGTTATTAGTCGGTCGTCAGATGCCTTTCAGTGGAAACAGAACGCACCACGAGAAGGCGGGGTTGACATTCATTTGTCAAGGACAGGCTATCAGGACCTTGCACTTTGTCTCACTCCCTTTCCAATTTTTATACGAGAAAACACCACGTTTAAAAATCGGAAAGGTAGTGTGACAAGGTGGCATCATATCTCCCAAGCTCTTCATTGCAGAATGACAAGGGAATAAATTAGAAGACCTAGGGATAAATTAATGAAGATTATTTAACTCATCCTTCTTTTTGCTGACGATATAGTCATTTTACAACTACTGTGATGTACTACAGAGGTGAAGCACGTGTCAAGACGACAAATCTGCAGCGGTACATTCTGTCCGTGTAGCTTAGTTGGGAGAGCAACTTACTCCGGAGTGAGAGGGGAGGGGCGATTCGATCCCCGTCACGGACAAATTTGTATTTTCACAGTACCCCTTAGAGCTACAGAATACGATCCAGGAACTTCCTGACAAGAGTAAAGAAGTGGGCTTCGAGATGAACTTACAGAAAACGAAATTGACGTACAGTAGTTTTAAAAGAAGTGAAGATTTATCGGGGTAAATTAAAGGTAACCGATACATACGCGTTTCTTGAACAACAGATATAAATCAAGCGAGGGCTACATCGAAGAAAAAAATAATAGGTGTATGAAACTTAGTTGGACAGTATTTGGAACAAACTGTACAATTTTCAAGAGCAACTTTCCATCATGTCTTAAAAGAAAAGTATTTAATCAATGCGTACTTCCAATTCTTATTTATGAATCAGAGATATAGACCTTAACTTAAAAAGACATTCAGAGGTTGCAGAGAACTGAAAGAAGTATTGAGTAGTGCATGCTTGGTGTTAACAGCGAAAACAAGACAGGAACTCATGGATCAGAAAAATCGCAAGAGCTGATGACATCATGATCAAGATAAAACCCTAAATTGGCAATGGGCTGAACGTGTTGCTAGAAGAACTGACCGCGGTTGGACAGCTGAAATTCTACACTGGATTCCAACGGTCAGGAAAAGACCCAGAAGAAGGCTATGTGGGAGATGGGCGGATGAAATTGGAAAATATGCCGGAGTTACATGAAGGAGGCTGGCTGAAGACAGAAAATTGTGGAAGAGGCTTGGGGAGACCTTCATCCAGCAGTGGATTAAGAATGTTTGAAGTACAATAAGTAAAAAATTGCATTTCCATAGGAGAAAAATTCATGTAAAATACTGTTCACACAGAAATCTACCAAAAGCAAATAAAAAGAATGTTTGGGACTTTTACAGGCGGAGATACAGTCAGAAGGAAATACACATTTACGTTTCCCTTGGAAAAACCATGCATCGTTATAATGCGAAAATGTGTGTAAATGATTACCCTACTGACTAGTATCCGTTACAAAAGAAATTCTGTGAATAGGTGGTTTAGATGCGAAGCTACGACCTCAATATGTGCCCCCCCCCTAATGGCAGAAATGTGAATGTTGGAAAAATATAAAGGTTATACGAAAAGTTTCTCTAACTGCAAAGTATATACACGCTTTCCGAAAAAAAATTCAAATCAGGTTTCTGGAAGAGAATCAGCTAAATGGATATGCATTTACAATACATCTTTTATGAGGAAAACTGCCTTTGATTTAAATGGACAGTGCGCACAGAATATTACACACACAAAATATGTCCTGTGCAAAAATAATATTTTCGAACGAAATTTTAGAAACGGAGATACATGTTCAAAAAAAAAAAAAAAAACCTATACTTACGCGTGATAGAGGCAGAACCTGTTTTACATAAAAGAAGTAGAGACATCTAGGAAAACAGGATATATCATTACGCTTCCTAGCGTAATAACTGTGCATTATTTGATTAATAATGTGCACAGTGTTCTCCATAGTGGATGGCATCACAAAGAAAATTTTTAGTCGGATTTTTAGAATCGGAGATACCGTCTCAAATAATAACGTACACTTTTGCATCACCTAAACGCAAAACTGTGAATAACGAAAAATAGGCAAATTTATTCAGAATATTCCTCATAGTGGAACATATAGGAAACAAAAAGGCTTTTGTAAATCAAGCTATTAGAACCAGAGATAGCCAGGGAAATAAAATTTATCTTTCCATCCCCTATAAGGAAAATATATTATTTTCAGCAAAAAGTATAAGTTAAATCTTTTTTGTTTTTTATAGTGAACAGCACCTTCCTCAAAAAAGAATTTCTTCAATAAGATTTCTAAAAGCGGAGATACCATTGCGAATAGAAATATACGTTAGGCCCTCCAGTGACCAAACTGTGGACAGTGAAAAAGTAGAAAATTTGCGTAAAATGTACATTACAGTAGAAGTTACATGACGGAAAAAAATAAAATAAAATCTAACTTTTAGAAACAGCTACATGAGAAAAGTGGAGTATAAGTTTTTGGCGAAAACTAGTGAAAAACTGTGCATCACATTAAGTAGAGCAGAAATGTTCGCATAATGATCTTTATAGACTTTTAGGAGCATAGATATAGCAGAAAATATATATCGAGGTTAATTTCATTTGCATTTACACCAAGATGCAATATTATGCGTAATCATCTTTCTCACAGTTGCTTTCCAGTGGGAAAAGAATTTTTAAAAGAAAACGGATTATCATCTGTAGAGAGACAGTGGCCACAGACACAGACGGACGAACAAAGTGATATAAAGTCATGTACCTTTTTTTGCACAAAAGCAGTTCTAAAAAAGTATTAGTTTTGGTAACGGAAGTCTCTACGGGAATAATTTTTGTCCGTTCTGCAAGAAACCTTAAAATTTGTCAGTTGCGTAACATTGCGGCTTCTTAATTTCTTTCTGTTTACAGCATTCTGTAAAGAAATGAGAGGATATTTCCAATCTCTTCTTTTACGAACCTTTGGTCCCGTGAGGACAAAATACTTCTTTGTCACGAACTTTATAAGGAGATCAGCCTTTTTTTAGTCACATATCATTAGTTGTTTATATAAATAAGACCTAGTTTTCGACACTTGGAGTTGGATCTATGACAGAAATGATAACGCACTAAAATGATGAGAAGGAAAGTAATGAGAGTAGAAATACAAATATAGTAAAAAATATTACAAAATAGGATACTTCCCCACTAAGGCAGATTTATGGATGCAAAGAGTAGTCACTGACGACTCCAATGAAATATTTTCCATTGTGAAAGAAAGTAAACGAATGGACTGTAATTTCAAATCATTTGAAATTACTATGGAAAAAGTTAAATTTGCACTTTTCTGAAAATGGTGTGAAACCGTTACTGAGTCCATGGTTAGTTTTCTATTGGAGTATCTGTGCAAAATTTACCGGTAAAATATGAGTTTAGAGAACTGAACTTAGTGTTCTTAAAAAATAAAATGCCTAAAAACTAAATTGGGCACTTTTCGGCATAAGAGTACTTAAAAACTTGCTACTGTAATAATTCTATCATTTGCGATTGTACGTTTGTGCGAGTTGGGATTTTCAACACTCACAACAATCAAGACTAAGGAACCACTGACGACCGATGAAAGATAAGAATTGCTGTATCATCAATTTTGTTACACATGTCTCTGTTCTGTCAAGAAGGTGCGTGTATTGTACTCATAGTGTTTACCGTTATCTCCACGTGTAATAAAACGCAATTGGAATTTATCCATTTATTCGTTTCTCATCGTGATGTTCGGTAAAGTTCCTAGGAATTATTTTTACCATACCGTGATCGAATAAAATTTGCGGAACACTGCTCTAGACCAATCGATCACTGGCCAAAGCCCCAATTTATCGTAGTCTTTCAGTCGCGGAACGTAAGAGTATCATCATAACAGGAAAAACAAAATGCTGTGTACGAATTTCCAGGTTTTTCATCTAAATTTTCCATGTGTTTGGTCAGTTGAAGAACAAACAGATTGTAAAGTACGACTTCCACGCACAAAAGTGCGGAAGGATACATTGACATTTAATGACTTGAGCGTGTGGTGAGTGATGTGGAGAGTTGCGAGAGAGATATCGAAGGAGGAGGACATGGCGAGCTTTGGCTAAGGCAACAAGTTCAGTTTATACCGCGGAGTGTATTCCAGTTGATGTTTTTTGTGTAAAGTAGTAAATGTTTTGTGTTGTGATCTAGTGTCTGTGATGTTACAGACGAAAGATAGAATTGGAGGCACCGGTGGGATTCGAACTACGAAAGACAGGAAGTGAAGGCGCCGGTGAGATTCGAACTACGAAAGACAGGAAGTGAAGGCGACGGTGAGACGGAATCAGCGCAACTTCAGCGGCGTTTTTTATGACCGTGGGAATCGATGAGTTGAAAGTTCTTCAAGCGTGCGAAAGAACCAACGCGACAGAGATTTTTTTTTTCCCTCTTTGTGTTGGGAAGAACAAAGGATGGTGACTGTAGTTTGTTTTTTCGAAATTATTTGTTCTGTATCGGATTTACACCACATTAGATGTTTATGTAAGTCCTGTTTTGTTGTTGTTCTTAGAGAATTATCCAAAGGAATGAAATATCAAAGCAAGTTTTTTAGAAGTTTCTGGGCACGGAATTAAATAGAAGGAAATAATTTCTGTCAAGAAATAGTACATTCAGATCAACTGTTTGAGCCTAGATTATAGGTAAATGTAGAATATTGTTGTAAACAATTTCTGCGAACGTATACACATATACGAAAATAGAAGGAAATAATTTCTGTCAAGAAATAGTACATTCAGATCAACTGTTTGAGGCTAGAGTATAGGTAAATGTAGAATTTTGTTGTAAATAATTTCTGTGAACGTATACACATATACGAAAATAGAAGGAAATAATTTCTGTCAAGAAATAGTACATTCAGATCAACTGTTTGAGCCTAGATTATAGGTAAATGTAGAATATTGTTGTAAACAATTTCTGTGAACGTATACACATATACGATAATAGAAGGAAATAATTTCTGTCAAGAAATAGTACATTCAGAACAACTGTTTGAGCCTAGATTATAGGTAAATGTAGAATATTGTTGTAAACAATTTGTGTGAACGTATACACATATACGAAAATAGAAGGAAATAATTTCTGTCAAGAAATAGTACATTCAGATCAACTGTTTGAGCCTAGATTATAGGTAAATGTAGAATATTGTTGTAAACAATTTCTGTGAACGTATACACATATACGAAAATAGAAGGAAATAATTTCTGTCAAGAAATAGTACATTCAGAACAACTGTTTGAGCCTAGATTATAGGTAAATGTAGAATATTGTTGTAAACAATTTCTGTGAACGTATACACATATACGAAAATAGAAGGAAATAATTTCTGTCAAGAAATAGTACATTCAGATCAACTGTTTGAGCCTAGATTATAGGTAAATGTAGAATATTGTTGTAAACAATTTCTGTGAACGTATACACATATACGATAATAAATAAACATTGGGTACACGTTGAGCTTGTTGAAATGGCTTTCTTAGGAAGAGCTCGAAAAGAAGAACTTCTGCAGTTGGCGGAAGAATTGGGTATAGAAGTTATGCCAAATCTCAAAATTCTGGAATTAAAAAATGAAATTGTCAACTTTGAAGGATATGAAGAGGATTTCGTGAAAGAACTTTTGGCAGGTATAAAAGAGCGTAGAGAAACAGAAAGACAAATGGAATTTGAGCTTGAAAACTCAAAATAGAAGCTGGACGTCAGCCGCTGGGAGGCAGTTTGGAGCAAAATGGAAATGCTCATAAACCGAGATTAGAACTTCGTCATTTGATTAAAACATTTGACCCAAAAGACAGTGATATAAGTATTTACTTAGTTTTATTTGAAAGGCAAGCTCAACAAGCAGAAATAAAAAGGGAAGATTGGGTCACGAATTTGATAGGACTTTTGCCCTACGAAATATCACAATTGATTGCCAGAGAAAATGTGGAAGATGCTAAAAACTATGAATATGTTAAAAGGTTACTTCTTAAAAGATATAAGTTAAGTCCAGAGAAATTTAGATTGAAATTTGTACAACACATGCGTACATCAGAGAAGACCTGGAGAGATTTCGCCTTCGAGTTAGAATATTATTTTAATGAATGGATTTCAGGACTTAAAATAGGCGATTTTGAAGGGCTAAAAAAATTAATGATCACAGATCAATTGAAGCGGAGAGTGCCTATAGAAATAAGGGAGCATTTTATTGATAAATGGTCAAATATTGTCTCACCTTCAGATTTGGCTGATATGGTGGACAATTATGAAAGTGTAAGAGGAGGAATCAAGAAAAATTCGTCGAATGAATTTTGTGCTTCAAAGAAAATGCAAGGCAGTGAGAAAAAAACTAGAGATAACTATGATCGGGGAAATTTTATGAAAAATGGATTTTATAACAAAAATTATGTTAAGTCAGATGTAGGACAAGGGTGGTCAAAACGGAATGTATCTCAGATTGAAGAAAAGTATGATCGCAGACGGAAGATTCAATGTTACGAGTGTGCATCTTATGATCACATTCGACCTCAGTGTCCTAAGCTAAAATCACAGAACTCAGGAAGCGTAAATAGAATCGGAGAGGAAACTGAAGGGGATCTCTTGGCACCCTATACCTTTGAAGGAAAAATAAATGGAGTTACCGTGCCTATTCTCCGGGATACAGGTTCATCAGTTGATATCATTTGTCAAGAGTATGTGTCGCCAGGTGAGTTTACTGGAGAACATGTGTGGGTACAGCATCTTCTGGATGAACAAAAGGTTTGTTTACCATTGGCAGAAGTTGAACTAGAATGTGAATTAGGTCATATTGTAACTAAGGCTGCAGTGATTAGAAAGTCGCTAGATCAAGGTAGATATTTACTTGGAAATAAGACTGCCGCTTTGTTAAAAAAATTGATATGGAGTGGCCACTTAATTCAGAAAAGGTAAATGTTGTGATTACTCAGTATCAAGAAAAACAGAAACGAAACAACGAAGAGAGAAATTCAGTAAAGAATGATTCAGGGAAGAAAGAAAAACAAGCCCTTGAAGGAGAGGCTGTGGGTTCCGAAGAATCAGATGAATTAGAAGAAGAAATTCTGCCATTGAAGCATGATGAAAATAAAGCCATGTTAGAGTTGGTAAAAATGGATTCAAAAAGTTTCATGGAAGATCAACGGCAAAGTTTGGAATTGAAAAAAATCTCAAAGAAATAGAGAAAACAGATTGTAATAAGGCAAATGGTTATGCTGCACTAAGAAATGGGATGTTATTGAAGAAGAAGATCAACAAGATTGGCGAAGAGGAAGATCTTATTGTTGTTCCAGAACAATATAGAGAACAAATAAAAAACATGTGTCATGAGGGAACTTCGGGGCATTTAGGAGTGACAAAAACCAAAGACAGACTAGCGAAGTATTTTTATTGGCCTAACTGTTATAAAGACATTGAAGAATTTGTAAAATCTTGTGATTCATGCCAACGTGCTGGAAAAGCTGGGGACAAAAAGAAAGCACCTTTAAAAATAGTTCCAATTATTCCTGAAATTTTTACAAAAATCAACTTTGATGCCTGTGGGCCTTTGCCCGAGACTTCAAGCGGAAATAGATACATAATTACAGCTATGTGTTTGTCGTCCAAATATCCAGATGCAGTACCAGTACCAGACATAGGATCCAAGTCGGTAGTTGACGCTTTGTTACACATTTTTAGCCGCATGGGATTTCCGAAAGAAATTCAAACTGATCAAGGAGCCAGTTTTGTAAGCATTTTGACACTAGAATTTCTGGAGCGGTTTGGAATAAAAGTTACTCATAGTTCTGTATATCATCCCCAAAGTAATCCGGTAGAACGATTCCATCGAACTATTAAAAGGATGTTGAGAGTTTTATGTCTTGAGTCTGCTCCGGATTGGGAGAAACAGTTACCGGCGGCGCTGTTTGCTTTGAGAACTGTGACACATGAAAGCACAGGGTTTACGCCTGCTGAATTGGTGCATGGAAAAAATTTGAGGACGCCAATGACACTATTGTATGAAAAATGGATGGGTCATCCTGAAGAAGAAAACTGTGTCACTGAATATGTATTTCAGTTAATAAATAGGATGAAAAGATGTCAAGAACTTGCCATTAAAAACATGGAAGTGGCTCAATTGAAAAGAAAATATTGGTATGACAGAAATGCGGTAAAACGTGAATTTCAAGAAGGAGATTTAGTATTGGTTTTTGTTACCTGGAGGCCAAATAAGTTAGCGGAACAGTGGAAAGGACCAGGGAAAATTGAGAAAAAAATTTCTGAGACTAATTATGTAGTAAGCTTTGAAGGTAAAAATGTAAAGCATCAAGTATATCACATTAACATGCTGAAACCATACCATAAACGACCAGAATTTGTGAACTTATTGCCCGGTTGTGAAAATGGTGAAATGGGTTTAGAGATTAAATTTCCGCAAGTTGAAAAAAATCCCAGTATATTTAACTTCTCTGATATCGAGGAGAACAGTAAACTTCGAGAGCGCCTAAGTGGCCAACAAATT
Organism: Macrothele yani; assembly: GCA_039090855.1. Classification (NCBI taxonomy): domain Eukaryota; kingdom Metazoa; phylum Arthropoda; class Arachnida; order Araneae; family Macrothelidae; genus Macrothele; species Macrothele yani. Next base: position 77,144,028 of record CM076997.1, on the reverse strand, counting down.
CAGGATCTGAAAAAACTATTATGTCATTACTTGAAAATGTTTTCTGATATTCCAGGAAAGACTCATTTGGTCGAACATGATATCGAGCTAGCTAGTAATGCTATTGTAAGAGTTAAGCCTTATAGAATGTCGCCCAGGCAGATAAATATTCTTAAAGCCGAGATAGATAAAATGCTGCAGTACAAGATTATAGAAGTTGGTGAATCAGACTATACATCACCCATGATTTTGGTAGAAGTACCCGGAAGAGATCCACGCCCATGTATTGACTACAGGCGATTGAATGAAGTGACAAGGACCCAGTTCTATCCATTGCCTAATATAGAAGAAAAAGTCGAAAAGGTTTCTGGAGCGAACTATATTACAGTATTAGATTTAACAAAAGGGTACTGGCAAATTCCATTAAGTGCTAGAGCTCAACGATTGGCAGCGTTTGTGACTACTTTTGGAACGTATCGGCCCTTAAAGATGCCATTTGGCCTTAAGAACGCACCTTATTTCTTTAGCAAAATGATGTCGGAACTTTTGAGAGGCTGCGAAGAGTTTGCCGTTCCATATCTAGGATGTTGCCATTTTTTCCGAAAACTGGGGGGATCATTTGATACACCTTGAAGAAGTGCTACAGAGGTTGCAGAAGGCTTCCTTGACCATAAAACCTTCCAAATGTAAGTTTGCTCAAGATCACGTCTTGTATTTGGGTCATATTGTTGGACAAGGATATCGAAAACCAGCGGAACGAAAGGTTCAGGCCATACAAAATTTTCCTACGCCAAAGAACAAGACGCAAGTAAGATCTTTCTTAGGCCTGGCGGGATATTACAGCAGATATATTCCAATGTTTTCTTCGATAGCAGCTCCCTTGACAGACATCTTGAAGGGTAAAAATCGTAAAGAGGAAATTATATGGTCAGAACAATATGAGAAAGCTTTTGTGAAACTAAAAAAATCTTTATCTAGTTTTCCTGTTCTGTATGCCCCTGTAGATTTATTCTACAAACTGATGCTTCAGATCAAGGAATGGGAGTCGTCCTCTCGCAAGAACAAGAAGATGGCGCTGAACATCCTGTACTCTATCTAAGCAGAAAACTTTCGACAGCAGAGAAGTCATACAGTACCAGTGAAAAAGAATGTGCCGCCATTATATTTGCGGTACAGAAACTGAAATGCTACCTGGATGGTCAAAATTTCCTCATACAAACTGATCATAATCCTCTCGTTTGGTTACGCACCAACGCAAGTTCAAATGCTCGTCTGATGAGATGGGCCCTTGCTTTACAAGCATATGATTTTGTTATAATTCATCGATCGGGAACTATGCACAAAAATGCAGATGGACTGAGCAGAGTTCCAACTTTAGATGATCCACCTTGATCATGCTATGTGTCTGCTAGTGAAAACATTATTATTTTTCTGTTTTTTTTTTTTTGGTTGTGATATATACTACATAGAAATTGTTGGAAAACACGTAAAGATGATTGTTAAATTAACTCATATATTTCTCTTTGTAAATGGATTATGACTCATTATGTGAACTATGACTATTGTATTGTAAAATGACAAGAACTTTTACCACTGGAAAAAGTTCTTCTGGAGTGAGGAGGGGTTGTAAAGTACGACTTCCACGCACAAAAGTGCGGAAGGATACATTGACATTTAATGACTTGAGCGTGTGGTGAGTGATGAGGAGAGTTGCGAGAGAGATATCGAAGGAGGAGGACATGGCGAGCTTTGGCTAAGGCAACAAGTTCAGTTTATACCGCGGAGTGTATTCCAGTTGATGTTTTTTGTGTAAAGTAATAAATGTTTTGTGTTGTGATCGAGTGTCTGTGATGTTACAAGATGAATACTACAAAACTCGCCCAAGATTTCTTGTGTGGGCACGGGAAAAATATAGTATTTTGATTCGAAAGATAAAATATTACAAACTCACTAACCATAAAGAACGGCTGAGCCTTTTTTTTTACTAGCACTAATAATGTGTATATGAGCAGAGTCTCAGAACACTAATTTCAAGAAACAGCTCTGAAGATGTAACAAAATAAATTGCTTTTGTAAACACGCGAAACTGAAATTTAATCTTTTCATTTGCAGTGGTTGCCTTTTACTTGATATTGCCGCTTCCATGACAACGCTTAAGGGCGAAAGATGGTCATACAGGAAGTTTATAATACGAACAGAAGTAGGCCTATAACTTTACTTCCCTGTTTTTGCTTTCAATCTTATTAAGCCGCCCCGGTGGCGCAGTGGTCTAAGGCGTTGGCCTCTGATCATTCGTCCGTAAGGGGTCCGGGTTCGAATCCCGGTCAGGCATGGATGTTGTGTTTGTCTTACGGCACTGGCTCTCTCCCTTCCCTGGAACCAGTGACCCTAAATTCGGGACGGGCGACTGCTTATAGCCCATTGAGTTGCTCATGGTGGTCGTTAAACCTCCAATCAAAAAAAAAAAAATCTTATTAACGAAAATCAAAAATCGCTTGCATTGTTTTTAGGGTCCTGTTGGGTTTGATGCCAAAAATATTTTAATTTGGAAGAATATGGTGAAGAAAAGAAGCCAAACATCAGGTGACAAAGATGTTCCTTCCTCAGAGTATTTGACTTTGACAAGGTCGCACGACAGTTCATGGCGAAACTTATACTTTTTCCTAATAACAGAAATGTGCGGATTTACTAAAAACAAAAACAAAAATACAACTGAAAGCAGCAGATCAACACTAGCTTCAGCTTCAGCACAACAGTTACGAATGCGACTCTGCTTAGCAGACCACTTCTGCACACTGGCAGTCCAAAGACCTCCTGGTAGCCCCTGTGGTTAAGTTCCACGACGTGTTGGCTTCTAACCGTTCCTCTGAGATGTGTCCGGGCTCGAATCCCAAATGAGGCATGCATGGCGCGTTGGTCTTATGGCACTAGCTCTTGCCCTTCCCTGGGTCCTATGGCACAGTTTAGTGACGAGCGACTACTTATAAATCACTGAGTTGATCACGGAGGTAGTTAAACCCCCAAACCAAAAGAAGACCTCCTCCAGCCACAAATGTTCAAACTATATATGCTGTAATTGAAATTTAACACTGTATGATACAATACAGGCAAACCAAACTAATAATTATGGATGTGATAAAAAGGGAGGGCAGAGTTATGAAACTGACACCCAATTTTGTAATTAGATTCTCAAGTGATAAAACTCGTGAAATGATAAGTGGAAGTAAAGAATGGGTAGAAGGAATGCATAGGTGTTTTGTAATACATCTATAGTGATCGAAGACCATGGGGAGAGTAAGTTGTCCTTATTTACATTGACTATAAATACAGTTACGTAGTCTTGATGAGGTCTGGAATTAAGGCTAAGAGATGCCGCCAATCCCAAATTTAAGGCCTTAAGTCCAACGGAAAAGAAGGAAAAAGTGCTTTAACAGAAAAGTAAACAACATCACTATCTAAATTGGGTTTGAAATAACTCTTAACAGTACGAAAAACACATACTCTAAATTATTTTCGTACCGGATGTAAAGAGCAGCATAAAACTGGGCATCCGCAAACCGTTGGATCGAAGATTTTGGTATACACAAAATGTTGACACGAAATTCTGAAACGTGAAATTCTTTATCACACGCAAAGAGAAGTTCGAGCTGCCACCGCGGTGGTGCTGTGGTTCAGGCGTTGGCTTCTGACCATTCGTCCGAGTGGACCCGAGATCGAGTTCTGGATCAGACATGGGCAGTGTGTTTGTCTTTTGGCACTGGCTATCTCCGTTCCCTGGAACCAGTAGGCCCAAGTTAGGGACAGGAGGCTGCTTATAGCCTATTGAGTAGCTCACAGAAATCGTTAAACCTCACGCAAAACCATAAACATCGTGTTAAACAAATAATAAGTGTGGAAAGGAATGCATGTGCAACCCGTGATGGCTGGTATTTTATGGCAGAAGAGCAAAGAAAATCCCTGAATTTAAAAACGGAGAGGACACGACTGTCACTTACTCATTCAAAGTTATTTCAGTGGTGGCATCAACACCTCGTCTACCGGAAAGGAGAACATCTTTTTCGCTTGTCGTGCTCGTTCTTCTCTTCAGGCACGCTGCTACAGCAGCTTTTGGGAACGACAGAATCAGAAAACAGCACTTCTCTCATGACGTACCGTGCCAATGGTGGCATCCTTTGATGAAATATGTCTTGAGGTTGGATCTTATGATTCCTGCCGAAAAGCATCGCCACATGCGTTGGTTTGTAAGTTCTTTGAGCGCTTCTTGAGTCCTTCAGTCCGTTATCAGGTATCCCAGTATAGTGACTAGATTTCCCCGTGACTCTGTAAATTTCAATTCCTGGCGATTTATATAGAGCTGAATACGCACGATGTACATCTCTGGTAGGTTTCCTGTATACAAACGGTTGCATAAATCTATTTCCATACTGCCGATTTTTGTTTCCCTCTAGGAGAATTTCCCGTGTAAGTCGAACTTTCTGTTTCCCTTGGTGTCGCAGAGGCTCTAGACGGAAGCTATTAGCTCCATCAGAAACACTTTCTAAATTATTATGAATCAAGTCCAAACTGTGATGCTTAACAAAATTCTCTGATAAATAATCAATTTCAGGAAGCGGCAGCGTCCTCGGAAGATCTGGATTGCGATCTGAATCAAAATGTTGGCTCTCTGAAGATCCCTTGAGTGGAAAGCAGAAACAGAGAAGGAACAGCACCACTTCCGAGTATAGCATCTACACGAAAAAGGAAATGACACTGTCGTTATCAGGATTTGTAAAAGTGACGTTATTTACAAATAAAAATACATTGCTGATACGCTCCAAACGTTTTTCCTGATATTGCCTTTCATTTTGTCCTTAAAAATTAAATAAATACATAAAACTTTAAAGACAGACTGAACATGAGTGGCGCTCCAATATAACTGACTGTATATTCGTTACACGTTAATATAACCGCCACAATAGAATTTTAATGAGCAAATGCAAGAATGTTTACAAAAGGGAATTAAAAAAAGAAGAAAGAAATGTAACTCTGTCAACACGCTGTGAATACCTTTTAGGTAAGGTTTTTACACGAACGAAGGAAAATGGGGAATGCTTCAACAGCAACTACGCAATGCCATGGAAGGACACGCGGAACTACAAAACACTGTTAATCTGCGGAAGTCCGCCATATTATTTCGTACTGCTAAGCTAATTACACTGAAGAGCAATTGAATTAGAAACAGCTGGCGTTATGCAAATGTGGCGCTGTGGGCGGCCCTGTAAACGGAAACGGCATGACGTATGCAGCGATCCGACAATATAAGGAGTGATGCGACGGGAATCAGTAAGAGTCGGACGTAGTATGGGTAAGACGAAGGATCTAAGCGCATTTGATCGTGGGAAAATTGTCGGGGCCCGAAGAATGGGTCACTCCATCTCGGAAGTCGGGCAGGTTTTCACGAGCCACTGTGTCACGGGTGCACTGTGAGTACATCGAATCCGGTAAAACCATCCCTGCAAGGGCCAACTGCCGTGGACAACAGCGTGTGGATGAGAGGGGTCATCGTCGGCTAGCTCGCATTGTAACATCAGATAGACGGGCCACAGTACAACAAATCACTCGGCAATTTAACGCTGGTGCAGAAAAACGTGTAAGCAGCCACACCGTCCAGAACCATCTCCTCGTTATGGGGTACAGAAGCCATCGTCCCACGAGGGTACCGCTGCTGACCGCACATCAGAGGGTGCAAAGATTAGCATGGGCGCGGAAACATCGCCACTGGACCCTAGACATGTGAAAAAATGTTGCCTGGACTGATGAGTTGAGATTCACGTTGGTACATGAGCATGGCAGGATACGAGTACGGAGCAAACCACGTGAAGCGATGGATTCTTCTTGCCAGCAGGGTACTCTTCAAGCTGGTGGGGGTGGCATTCTCGTTTGGGGACTGTTTGCGTGGATTGAAATGGGACCCCTGATACGTGTGATATCGTCCCTCACAGGTCAACGTTACCGGGATATCCTGGACGGCCATTTGCTCCCGTTTGTGCGTCTTCAACATCCCACTGGGGACCTCATCCTGCAACAAGACAATGTCCAGTGCCATCGCTCCCAAATTGTATCCGAATGGTTGGATGAACACTCCACCAACGTGACCTCGCTTCTTTGGCCAGCTAGGTCACCTGACCTCTATCCCATCGAGCATATCTGGGATGCCATCGAGAGAGATGTACGAGGCTCTGACACCCTCCATTAAATCTTCGTGAACTGTCGGAGCTTGTTCAGGGGTCGTGGATCCGTATGGCTTCCCAACGCTTCCGGTGTCTTAATTGTCGAGTCCATGCCGAGACGAATCGCCGCCGTCATCAGGGCGAAAGGTGGTGCTACGCGTTACTAGACAGGTGTCTCTAATTCAATTGCTCTTCAGTGTATAAGTGCTAAGAGCTCTTTGACTAAATATTATATTTACTGTACAAGGACGAAACATTTATTAAACTAGTCCGAAAAGATCTGTGTTGACATTGTTTGTTTATTTGGCGATTTACCGAACACCGTGATCAACTCCTGTTGTCATCCATGACTTCCTATTCGTACGCCAATGAACTGCCATGCTATTTTTATTTTGCTTCCTTTAAGAGCTCTAGGTTTTTAGGGTTTTCGGAACGGTATACCATGAGGCGACTGCATTTGTAATCTTCCCTGGGATTCATACAAAGCAGCAGTGTTGCATAGTACTCATATGTGCTAAAGCCCGGGATCTTTTACATGTGTTTGCTTTTATATGTCTTCTCATTAAAGAAACAGGTTTCTGCTATGCGTTGAATGCTTGCTCAGTCAGGGATAAAAGACTTTATAGCTGCCTCATCCGGATCCACTCGGAGCCACGTTAGGCATGGGTGGTGTGTTTGCCTTATGGTACTAGCTGTTCCTCAATGGTACCCCTTGAGTAACCCGGATCCACTCGGTACAACACCAGGGGTACCATTGAGGTACAACACCAGTACAACACCAGGGTACCATTGTGGTACAGCTAGCTGTACCTCAATGGTACCCCTTGAGTAACCCGGATCCACTCGGAGCAGCGTTAGGCATGGGTGGTGTGTTTGTCTTATGGTACTAGCTGTACCTCAATGGTAACCCTTGAGTAACCCGGATCCACTCGGAGCCGGGTTAGGCATGGGTGGTGTGTTTGCCTTATGGTACAAGCTGTACCTCAATGGTACCCTTGGTGTTGTACCTCAATGAGTAACCGGATCCACTCTACCTCAATGGTACCCCTGGTGTTGTACCCCCTTGAGTAACCCGGATCCCCTCGGTACAACACCAGGGGTACCATTGAGGTACAACACCAGTGCAACACCAGGGTACCATTGTGGTACAGCTAGCTGTACCACAATGGTACCCCTTGAGTAACCCGGATCCACTCGGAGCCGGGTTAGGCATGGGTGGTGTGTTTGCCTTATGGCACTAGCTGTATCTCAATGGTACCCCTGGTGTTGTACCTCAATGAGTAACCCGGATCCACTGTACCTCAATGGTACCCCTGGTGTTGTACCCCCTTGAGTAACCCGGATCCATTCGGAGCCGGGTTAGGCATGGGTGGTGTGTTTAACTTATGGTACTAGCTGTACCTCAATGGTACCCCTTGAGTAGCCCGGATCCACTTGGGGCCAGGCTAGGCATGGGTGGTGTGTTTGCCTTATGGTACTAGCTCTCTTCTTTCCCTGGAACTAGTGACTCTAAATAAGGAACGAAAAATTGGTTATAACCCATTGAGTTGTACCTCAATGGTACCCCTGGTGGTCTCCCCTCTCCCAGGGGTACCATTGAGTTCTTCCCAGTGGTACCCCAAACAAACAAAAAATGATCCACATCTTGTAAAAACCCAAATTTGCCACTGGGGAGACTCGAACCTACATCCTACTGCTCTGGAGCCGAATGCTTTCCGAGTTATGCTACACCGCCAAGGGCTTACCACTCCTGCTTGCCTTCTTGGTACGTGCGTCACCTTTGTAGTACATCACACATATCCCCCCCCTCGTGAAAAATGCGGGGGCAAGAAATTGCAGGTTTCGGATCTGCCGCAAACCATGCATGAAGTAACTCTGTAGAAGAAGGAATTCTCATTAATGCCAGACTATGTGTGGAAGGAACATCACACATTTTTCGAAGAACCCAACGACCAATAAATCCATTTTTACGTTCGGGCGTCAATTCTGAACCCAAATTTTCTGGTAGCGAAAATCGAATCCACGTTCTTCTGCTCCGGAGCCGAATACTTTCCCAGTTAAGCTACGCTGTCAAGGGCTTACTTGCCGTCATGACATGTGGTCACCTGTAGTACGTCATAATTTACATCCGAACGTTTCTAGCGATCCTTTAACTAGCCATAGTTTTGGGATTATAGTACCTTGTCATCACATGTTCGTAGATACGAAAAGATTGCTGCTCTCTCTCTCTCTCTCTCTCTTTGCTGCTATTTTATCTACCACAATTTTTCTTCTCGTCACCATATCTTCAATCCATAAGTCTTTCCAATTATTTCAGTGTGTGAATTATGCACCATAGCTATCACTTGGACACTTTAAGATTCAGCTTTCTTAGCGTTTCTGCACATTTCCCTTTTTTTTTTTTTTTTCACGGTTACTTCAAACTGTGGATTTGCTCACGCCAAATTTTGGTGCAACGGTACTAGCAGATATGCGATTCTGCGGTTGTTGCAACAAATGCGTTTTCTTCGAAAACTTCGTAACGACTTCACATCTCTAAAAATCCTTTCTGTATCACTAGACTTACTCTTGAAAGCCACAGTAACAACAAATACTGAACCATTCACAAAAAATGTTTGTTACATCATTCGAAATAATGCCTAAACTACCTTAGAAGACCACGACATCCTAGTATTCACAATCTAAAATAATGTCCGAACTACAGAAGAAATGAAACAATGATATTCACTATTCCGAAACAATGCCTTAGATGCAAATGATGAGAAACAGTGAAACCCGATTTCTAGTTATTCTTTTTGCAATACATCAAAATTATCTGCACTCTGAAAAATCAAGCGTTGCAATCAACTCATTACAAAGACTGAAGACTTACCTTAATATATATTTGGAACAGTAAGTTTAAAAGTGTTGCGTAGAAGATGAGGTGACCTTTTTAAGAAAATAGCACTTGATATCAAAATGCTTTTAATAAAGCATTTTTATAATGAATACAATCAAAAATGTTTTAACTGAAGTCCAGTTGTGTGATCAGACAAAACAAAGAGCCACATATGACGTTTTAACAAACCCTCTGTAATAACGTCATCAGTATTGGTGTTCCACTGAACTTCAGTGTTATGTCTCAACTGAGCAAGTCCAATATCTCATTTTGCCGCCCCAGTGGCGCAGTGGTCTAAGCGATGGCCTCTGATCATTCGTCCGAAAGGGGTCCGGGTTCGAATCCCGGTGAGGCATGGATGTTGTGTTTTTCTTACGGCACTAGCTCTCTCCCTTCCCTGGAGCCAGTGACCCTAAATTAGGGACGGGCGACTGCTTATAGCCCATTGAGTTGCTCATGGTGGTCGTTAAACCTTCAATCAAACAAATAAAAAAATCTAATTTTCTCATCCATGAAAATGCACGTGAAAATTGCTACACCAAAAAAGAATCGCGCTAGCTCTCTCCCTTCCCTGGAGCCAGTGACCCTAAATTAGGGACGGGCGACTGCTTATAGCCCATTGAGTTGCTCATGGTGGTCGTTAAACCTTCAATCAAAAAAATAAAAAAATATAATTTTCTCATCCATGAAAATGCACGTGAAAATTGCTACACCAAAAAAGAATCGCGCTATTCAAATGGAATTTACATCATCGATTCCTCATGTTACCGGAGATAACATTACATTTGTAGAGCTATACAAGAATTTTTCACTTCAAAACTCAGTATGGTGTGAAGCCATCTCGAGCAACAATAACCGCCTCTAAAATACACGACGTGGCATTGAATGAACGAAGTGTTAGATATCATCCTGGGGAACAGCCCACCAGGCTGCTTCTATGCGAAATCAGAGTTCATCTGTGGTAGCTGGCGGAGGCACTTAAAAATATATGACGAGCGTGCAAGGAAGGTAAGATGCGGTATCTGCCGTGCGTGGAAGAGGTCTTGGGCATTCCGGGCTACATGTGGCCGAGCATTGTCCTGCTGGAATATAGCGCCAGAATAACTCTGAAGGAAGAGTATCACGTCTTCCTCTAAAACATCCCTGATGTGTCGCTGGTTGTTGAAGGTTGCTCCAATTCGTAACAGGCGAGATCGCGAATTGAACCCAATAATGCTCCAAATGATGACACTTTGCCTACGTCAAGCGTCATGGCCAACTCTAAGCTTATTGGCTGGTATGACGCTGAAAGGTGCAGTTCACCATGATTTCTTCCAATACGTATGCGACTATCATGGTACATCAAGTTGAATCGTGACTCGTCAGAAAACACGACCTGCTGCCATTCAGTACGCCAGTGTCTGTTCTGTTCTCGAGACCCCGTTGCAGCATGAGGGGTCTGCGGTTGTAACTCAAAGTAATGCGCAGCAATGGGATGCTAGCGACCAGCCCTCTGTTAAGCAGGCGTCGTCAAACTGCGCTGGAGGACAAAGCCTTATCTGTGACTGTGCTCCACTACTGCGCTAACACCGTGGATCTAGCTGTGCGATCGGTCACGGCCATGTGGTAGATGTGTCCGTCATCCTGTATAGTCGTGCGATTTGGCTGTCCATTTCCCGGAATTTTGTGCGTCCGAGCCTAATCTGTCCACTGACGTCACGTTCGCGTCATAGTATTGGGGTTTCGTCCCGTACGAGTGGTTCCTCGCTCAAAGTCCGTCACGTGTTAATGCGACCTTCTTCGACGACGGGGCATAGTGAGACACAAGACTCTCTTTTGACTCAATGTCGGCTCTTCACTGATTGTAACATCTCGTTTGAGTCAGCTCTTTTTACCCAAGACCGGACAGTTCAGAAGGCGCTGCTCCGAAACCGCATTCGCATTTTCACTGATATTTTAACTATTTGCATGTTCCAACCTGTTGTACATATCGTGTAAGTTTCAAGCTAATACCAGCAGTTCTTCACAGTGCTGCAACTTTCACAAACAGTAGTGTAACACTTGTTGGTCGTACTTTATACACGACGCATATGTATTGATTAAACTCACACTCTACAGTTAAGTACTACAACGCTTTCCAAAATAAGATACACTGGCGTTGAGCGAAGCAAATTTTACATACCACTAATTGTTCCTAATAGTTCAGCTATTTCCTTAACCACTGGTTTCATTTAGTGAAATGGATATAACACCACTCATGTACAGAGGATGAGTCGAAGGTTTTGCAATATTTGGATTACTTTATGTCTTCATATGTACCTTTACAACGAAAGCGGACTAGCATTCAAAGTACAGGCCATCGTGTTGCACCGTCTTTTGCCATCTGTCTGCCAGTTCTTCCGTTCCGCGGGGGTGCCAGTTCTTCTCCTTCGAGACGAAGAACTCCTGCAGCCCAGATGCCACCTCCTCCAGGTTGTTGAAGTGCCTCCCACGAAGGAAGTGGGCCATGGACCGGAACAAGTAATAATCCGACGGGCAAGGTCCGGACTATATGCTGGGTGTGGCATCTGTTCGATGCCCGCAAGTTCCTGGAGTTTTGCCGGGTGCATTCGTGTTGTATGAGGCCCAGCGTTGTCCTGCTGTAAAAGAGCGCGATTTCTGTTCCCCAGTGCTGGGTATTTCTACAAAACGGCATACGTCCGCTCCAGCTGTTCAGAGTAGAGATTGGCGTTGATGGTCCGAACATCTGGAACAAATTCGTAATGGATTATCCCATCGAAATTCCACCCGAGGCATAGCATCACCTTGTGCGCGAGGCGCCCACGTTTGGTAACAGATTCAGGAAACTGGCCCGGGTTCAACCACTGCTATTGTGTGTTAGGATTACGAAAAAAACACCCACTTTTCATGGCAGGTAACGATTCTCTTGATGAAACGTATATCGTGCGGGTTTTCTAAGAGTTTCGTGCACACTTCCATTCTGCGGTTTGCTTCAGCTGGCGTCAGTTCTTGAGGGACAATACGGCAGCTCTTGTAGACTTTGCCGAGGTCCTGGGGGTGACGAACCACCGTGGTCTTTGATATTCCCAGCTCGCCTGATAATCCCCGAGTGCTGGATGTCAGATTTGCCTCTACGGCCTGGTGCACGGCCTCTGAATCCACGGTTCGAGGCCTACCTGACCTTGGTTGATCGTCAAGGTTTCTGTCACCTGAGCGAAATTTCTTGAACCATCTGATTGCGGTGCTGTGGTCCACGGAACCTTCCCCTTTCGCATGACAAATGTTTCGTGTTACTTGAGCAGCGTTATGGCCGAGTTCAAACTCGTAAAGCAAAAATTCCCTAACTAGCCGGTTGCAACTGTTTATCTTTTAGACGTCTAAACCACAGACAGAATGACGACATGCAATGCTGTTCACAGCAACGACTACCACTTTATATCTCTTTCGACTGATTGCACTGCGCGACTTGAAACTAGTTTAAACACCTGAAACACACGCCGCAGCACATGCGTTGATGCAAATATTGCAAAACTTTCGACTTACCCTCTGTGTTAGGTTTATAGCATGAGTGATTGTTGGACAAAGAGCCGGCTTTAAAAGTTCATGGCCCCGGGTGGGATAATATTTGTTGTCAGCCCCCTACGCACCCACAGACACACGCACGCACACACAGAGACACACACAGACACACACACACACATACACACACATCCAGCTTGGCATCTCTTCTCCCGCTTGGCGCGGTGTGCGTTGGCACCTCCCTAAAGCTGGCTGTGGGTGGACATAATGCGATTAATACCTTCGAAAATATCTTTCAAAATCTGAATGTATAAGGAGTAATACTCGGTTACTGTATTAAAGAATATGTTTTACAAGGTACGTCACAAACACAGTATAACATGGCTGGCACATTAAGGAACATAGTATTTTTCTATGAAGGTGAGTGTATATAATGCAATTAACATATTAGGGAACATATTTTACTTCACAACCCGTGAGAGATGTACTGTAGATATAACGCAATCAAATATGGAGAAATCAGTTCCACACATTAAAATTGCTGGCGATTTCTCAGCTATCTCTACTCTGGTTCACATTAGGTTTGCTGCTTGTGGAAACAGTGCTCGAAATGAACAGGTAAAAGCCGGTATGGTATACCGAAACTTTTTTTACCTGGAATTAACATACTGGCACTAATTTTAGTAGTGGGAACTGCAGAACTTTTTTAGCACGTCTTTTGTAAAAAGAGATCGTGCTTCTGTTATCGGTTTGTCCGTCCGTCCGTCTGTACCCACGATATCTCAGCAACTATTAGTCCGATTTGAAAAATTCTTTTTGCATTGGGAAGCTTGAAATATTCAAATGATGATCCTTTATTTCGTTTTTTTTTACGATGTACAATTTCGCCGGTACAGGGTGTAAATGCAGATGATGTCGAATTCAAAAATACGTTTTATTCCACATATTTGCTTCTAAACATCCGATTGAAAAAAAATTTATATTTTTCGATCCCATTTATGTCGAAGAGTATTTTAGATATAGTTACTTTTTCTTATTAAGCATAGATTTTCCGCTAGGGGGCGTAAAATTAAATTACATTTTCCCCGATAACTCTTCTTCTAAGACTTCGATTTGAAAAAATTTTTCTTCAGCGGATACATCTCCTGATGGAAAAATTTTTGCGCATAATTTCAAAATTTTGGTAAGAAATACTTTGGCCACCAGGGGGCGTAAGTGTTAATTTTTGCTTCTGATGTATTTGCCATAAAATCGTAGCTTCTAAAGTATCGATTAAAAAATTCTTGCGTGGACTGATGCCACTCATATCGATAAACCTTTTCGGAATATTTTCTTCTTAAAATATTCCACAGTTTCTCTGCCAGGGGGCGTAGATGTACATCTTATTTTTGTCAATATCTCTACTTCTAGGAGTCCGATTTGAAAAATTCCTTCTTTGTTGGATACTGTTTTCCGTGTGACATGTTTTTCATATAATTTCAAAATTTTCAAGTAATTCATAGACTTTCCTCTAGGGGGCGTAGAGGTAAATTGCGTTTCCCCCTATATCTCTGCTTCTGAATCTCCGATTTGAAAAAATTCTTTCTGCACCGGATACAGCTCCTGATGGTAAATCGTTTGCACATAATTTCCAATTTTTGTAAAAAAATAGTTTGACCACCAGGGGGCGTAAATCTTAATTTCCGCTTCTGTTGTATTTGCAGCAAAATGTAAGCTTCTAAATTCTCGATTGAAAAAAACGTCGTTTGTTGACCGATACTACTCATGTCGACAAACCTTTTAGGAAAATTTTCTTCTTGAAAAAATGCATGGTTTCTACGCCAGGGGGCGTAGATGTATATCTTATTTTTGTCAATATCTCTACTTCTAAGAGTACGATTTGAAAAATTCCTTCTTTGTTGGATAGTGTTTCCGATGCGAAATGTTTTTCCTATAAATTCAAAATTTTCAAGTAAATCATACACTTTCCGCTAGGGGGCACAAAGGTAAATTGCGTTTTCTGCGTTATTTCTGCTCCTAAAGCTCTGATTTGAAAAATTCTTCCTGTATCGCATACAAGACCTGATGGAAAATATTTTTCACATAATTTCTAATGTTTGGTAAAGAATGGTTTAGCCACCAGGGGTCATATATGTTTATTTCTGCTTCTGAAGTATTTGTTGCAAAATCTGGGCTCCTGAAAACTCAACTATTTTTTTTTCGAGCGATACCTCTTATACGGATAAACCTTTTGAGAATTCTTTCTTCCGAAAATAATGCATGGTTTTCCCACCAGGGGACGTAGAGTCACATCTTATTTTTGTCGATATCTCTGTTTCTAAGAGTTCGAAGCTCACGATTCCGTTTACAGCAATATCTGAGGGATTAAAAACCCGATTAAAAATCTTCTTTCTGTGGTCAGATCTATTGTTTTCCACACCGGTTCCATTGACTTTGAATAGCTTTGATAAATTTAATTTGCGTCAGAACGGATTCAAAAGACGTGCTTATTACACCCGAAAATTCGGTGTCAACTTTCTTGTTTTTCTTCTGGCCTTGACTTCCGAGCGCGCATTCTTAAACACAAAAACCTTTCATGCCTCGTGCCCTTGAGAATTGGCTCTATGGCAACCGTAAAGGGTAGTGGAGTGGTGTACATATGAGCTTTAAGTTCAGTCCTTAAAATGATGGAAATGAAGCTACTCATATCTCATGATCATATCTTGCTAAAGCCCCAGATCATCCCACTAAAGATGTCTGTAAATTTTATTATATCATTAATTTAATATATTCAATTTGAAGAGCTTCTTCATAGAACGAAGAACTAAAAGTAACAGATTAAACACAAACTTTAGGTTTGTATAAATGCGTATCAACTTTTTCCACTTCGTTGTTTTTGTTTTTTTTTTTTCCTTAGGTTGTTGAGGTTACTATTAATTTAAGACTGAATACTCATTCTGATTGTGGAGATTCTAATAGACCGACTTTCTACTTCGTAAAAGTTCCTATTGGACTGGGGTTGCCTTCTCGATTCGGGACCTTATAGTTCTGGATTGAAGTCCAGCTGAATCACTAATGATTAGCTGAAGTTAGGTAGGCTCGTTAATCTGTTGGTCCCGGGGTTGACTCCTCGTTACAAACAAGTCTAACCCCGCTCCTCAATGTAGCGTAAGTAGTGCCCGCTGGATCCATAAACCAACCAACTGAAATCGACCGCCATCCTGTCTGACTTACGGTGCAACAGTATTCTACGGAACTGTCAATTACATTTTCAAACAAAAAGGGTTTCCTTCCAGGGACCTTTTTTTTTTAACTTTTTCAGTTTTGGAGATTTTCTGGCGTAGATATTTTTTCCCGATGTTTTTTAAAAAATATGAACATACCGACACTTCAAAATTTCCTTTTCGAACACTGGGCAGAAGCACATTTATATTCCAATGCTATCTCCTAGATTCCCTCCCGTAGTATTGATCTCAAACGGCTATTTTTTTCTTATAGTGTGGGAGCAACAATAGGTGGTGTGGGAATTTTCACGTCTACGAAATTTGAATTCTGATATCGATTCTAGGGGTTGCCAGCATGCATTTTTGATTGGTCACATGATATGAATCATGTCAGTTTGGCGGCCATTTTGAAATATCCGTCATTACAAAAAATGCATTTTCGTTAACATCTTCAATAAAAAATTACTTAGAGCATCCATTTTTTCACTAGACATTGATTTCCATTGTCTACAAACACGATAGAAACCGTCAAAAGACCATAGCAAATTTAAAAATGGCCGACATCCGCCATTAAGAAAAATCGATTTTAATTTATATCTACACTACTAAATTGACTTAGAGCGTTCATTTTTTTCCAGACGTATGTTAAGGGCCCTTCAATGCAATAAAAATAGTCTCATGCTTATTAAGGCTTTAAAAATGACTACCAGCACTGTATCATTTGAGCCGCAAAGAGGTAGAACATCATTCCTGTTACAAGAAACATTTTATTTTATTTATGAACATAACATCAATACAACAGTTATAATAAAGCTACATAAGTAAATAAAATAATTATTAATTGTCGTGACAAAGTTACACAGTTAACACTTATTACGAGGTAAATGTTTGTTTTCTTTCTCCGTACGGATTCTGGCATTGTACATCGCCTTCACACTTGCAAAACCTAGAACCAGGGCTGTTAGAATACAAGGGCTGGGTCATAGGCTTCGAACACGCGAATCCCTACGAACGCCAGCGTGTGACGTCAGTATGTTGGAACGGAGCTGACAGCTGGATTGCTGCAGTGAGGGAATGAAAGCTAACGAGCATTTCAGTGGCTGTTTTAAAGAAATATAACAAATGACTCATTCTAGGTATTTAACAGACTTAAATGAAAAGTAAGAGAAGAGACTAGGGATCTGTTAAAGACAAATGAAAATTTTCGTTATACACACACAATACGTTTAAATTTTCAGGTCATAAGTTTTCTTGTCAACATCTTGCACCATCCACCAGATGTGTGCATTAAAATATATTTGATCTGCGAGATTGCACAAATAGATCACCTGAAGTGAAAAAAGTAATTTTTCCCCACGTTTCCTTCTCTGTTTAATTTCTTAAATTTCGAACAGCAATAATAAAATCGCAAATTCTTTCGTATGCTTTTCTTTTCGTTTTTCCTTAAACTTTATTTGCGGTGTTTTTGTAGTGAATCTTCGACATCTTTCAAAATCAGTATTTTTTTCACTTAAAGCTACTAATGTACTACATTCAAATTACGAACTTTTAATGCGCGAAATTTTTAAAGAACCAGAAAGGTAACACAATGTCCTTATTCCTTTGTATACCACTGTTAAAAATCTATGAATTAATTAATATATATTTTTGTATAGTGGCCCCCACTTTGGTTGAACATCAGATGCCTTTGCATTCTGAATTACTGCTATATATGCACTTATACTGTATATTAAAAGGTTAGTACACTTTTAATACGCGCTTCCAGTTTTAAGTTTTTTATTCTTTAAATCAGTAATTTTCAGCTTTGTTTTCACAACTCTTTCAATAGTCGTTGCGTAGTCATTTTCCCCCTACGATAGTCGCTGTCGTCTTCCGTTAGCTTTCATTTTTAACGCTTTGGTTCTCTCAATTTTTAAAATTTAAATTTATTTTTTAACGGATGCAACATTTCCAAGTAGCAATCTATTTTCCTCAGTTATTTTGATATAGGAAGAACAACTGATATTCCCTAATGTTTAATCAACTTCATAACAGATGTCCTGCGTTTCTTGCCCACAAATCTTTTTCAGTCTTAAAATATCCATCCGATCGAAAGCACTTCTTAAAATATTTCGTTTGTGCTTTCTGTTACTTCGAGGAGTGACACAGTGTCCGTTTTGTTGACAGTTCGGCAGATTCAGAACAGGCACCGCGTTTTGTTTCTCCGGTCTTCTAAGTAGGTGATTTTTTAAATCATCTTCGTAATCGGAAGAATGAAAATGATCACTGCAAATTCTACATTCATAGAGTCTGACCTATAGCACTTGTTCAGCCATTCATTCGCCAAATCTTGATTTTTTTCAAAGGAAATTCATGGTACACAATATACTGACCTTTAGTTTTTTCGTAATGGTTCTTACAAGTAGCCACAGCACAACTCGTTATGATTATCAGTATTTCAACGTAAACTAACTGAACGATTTCTCAAAAAGCAAATTCTAAGAGCTGAATACTTATCCACAAAAAAGCAAAGGAAAGAACGTAGCGAAAATAGAGAGACCCTTCACAGCAGCTTCATGGTTCCAACTTTCCAACCGGAGTTCCAACACAGTGACGTCAGAAACAGGTCATCTGTCACCACTGAGGGGGTCCGTGGCGGCAAATTTTTCAAAGGAATGACCCAGCCCTAGTATTCTAACAGCCCTGCCTAGAACACTGAATGGCCAACTTTCTGCAGAAACATACAGTTTCTTTTGCGCATTTCCCACACGTACATGGAGTAGGAAAATCTTCTGGTAAAATCTCTACATCCAAATTTGGAGCCAAGAGAACTTCGCAAATATGGTATCCATAATCTAAAGGATCAACTGCAGGCACATTGTTGAGCAGATTGTACCACTTGTATGATTGAAGAAAACATCGTTTTAAATGCATGTGCATGCTTCTTGACGTTGGTGCTAGTTTTTCAAAATCAACATTTTCTGCCTGGTGATACTGGTGTAGTCTAAGAGTATCACAGGTTGTGAACTTTTCATTCATTACTCCAGTAGCAAATTCATCTGCATTAATTAAGATCTCCGTATTTAATTCACATTTTCCAAAACTGGACAGTAGTCCGCCAGCATGGGAAGCATGTTTCACAGCTGAATGTTTTGTGCCAACTTTGCTCGTTGTGTCACATCTAGTAATGACGTGTATGGCTGGAAAATTGTCTGCAATGGTAAGGGGTAACTCTTTGACAAGCACATGAACTGGTACAAATATCGCTGTGTCTGGCCAATTCCACACATCATCCACAATTACTTAAGACCTTTCGGTTGAAAGTGATTCTTAAAGTAAAATACCGCACATGCAAACACATCTGTATCAGAAGATGCCACGACTGCATGTTCACACATGAAGTCAGTCACAGCATGATTAATATGAACAAATATCCTTTCGTCAGCTTCTTCATGGGTACATTGTAGATCAGTGACTTGATGTGCATTTTCATCAATAATTTGAAAACTCTGTTCTCCATCAGTTCCAAGTCCACCTACATATACTGAATTTCCACTGAATAAGTTATTCCTGCATATAAATTCAAAGAAAAACTTTTGCAAGTTACGTTTATTGTTAGAACACTTCCAAAACAACTCCATTTTCTTTGGTAGTGGTGTTGACTCGTCATGAATGGTTATTTGAACTTGACTTTCAGCATGATAACGTCTGCTGCTTTCCGAAGTTTTCACACTAAAATCGACGTACACATCAAAGACAATATCCAATCGCTGTGTGGCTCGAGAAAAGACTAAGAACCTCTTGACTAATTTGTGTGCTAAATCCCCAAATGTTTGGAGGGTCTCTGCTTTTCCACTTGAAGCCATACGTGCATGCAACATGAAATCAATTATAAAAGCAGAGCGTAGCATGGTTTCGGGAAGTTGACATGGAGCTGCTTCTGGTAAAACCTTTTCTAATTCTCGACTCAGTTCAGACTTGTTACACGTTCTTAGGAAACCACCCTTCGTGAGGTAAAGAGACAAATGTTTCAACTCGTATGTCAGCAATTTATCAAAATTATACCCTCTTTCTCTTGCTATATCTACAAAATGGAGATCCTTTCTGGTCTCTTTGACCACATCTACTACAACGGGTGCTGATTTGGTCGCCTTGGTATTGTGTTTGAGTTTTGTAATAGTTGCATGAAGTGAACAACTCTTCTTGCAAAAACGCTCATTTACAAAGGCAGAATATGCCTCGTCTCCTTTCTCAAAGCACTCTAGAAGATATGATGCTTTGTCTGGGTCAGAATGTCTTCCTGTTACAATGTTCTAAATAGGTTTGTTTTCTTTAAATGGATTACACCTTTGAGTGATGAATTCCATCAATATAAGAATCGTACTTTCATCGGTCTTCGTAACTGAGTCAGAAAATTCATGATGTATGGTACACTCATCACCATCGTCTATACCACTCATTGTACGGCAAAACGTTGAAATCAGTTCTTTTTCATGTTTGATGAGGTCCGATTTGGCAACAGCCTCTTTATGCTGAGTAATTCCAATAATTCCTCCGTGGCCCTTGGCTGGTTATTATACATTTGCTCTAAGGCCTGATCCATGGCCACACTGCTAAACGTGCGAGACCCCTGTTGTACTGTGCAATGTCCCTTCAAGAATTCGTTATAAACGAGTGGCAGTTTTTCTTGTAGTAACAGACAATCTGCAAAGCATACTGATCCCCAACGTGCGTAATGAATCTTATTAAATGCAAAGAATATATTAAGGGAGCGTCGAAAAGATGACAAATGCAAGTTTCAATCTCTTTGTCTGTTTGCACGTATCCTGTACCTTATTACTGGGTATAAGACTGTGAGGAACACATTCCAGTAGCAGAACATCGGTGATTCTTCAGAGCGACGCTGGGAAAAATTCTCAAACTTGTCAATGAATTCCGGAAGTAAGTTTTGACATCTCTCATTCAGGTTTCCTATAATTTCATGGTTGCCAACACGTGCTTCCTGTAGTAGTTTAAAGGTTTCAGTGACATCAGTGCTAAAGCTGAACGCACTCTCGTCCATGAACTGCTTCAACTGCAAACATTGCATAGCCTGAGCCAGAAAGAAAAAGCCACGCTTCGAACGCACATAGTGACCACCACTTAAAACCGACTCTGCAACTTTAGGGCCAAATGTCTCTGTTTCTGTAAATAATTCCAGTACACCACTATTGTTCAAATAATCCCCGATGCACGAAATCATCACTTTAGATGAGTGAAATACACCCAAGCCAAGGAATATGTTTTTAAAAAAAACTGGAAGTTGAAGCTGAAGCTCTTTTACAACCCTGTATACACCTTCATCACACCATAATGATCCACTTTCCTGTCTCACTTGTGATAATGCATCCTGGAAGTTGCACATAACTGTGTATACGGTTCCCTTGTTGGTTATAGGAAAAGGTAACATTGGTGTGTACGATGTGACAGTGTGTGTTGATAACTTATTCATAAGCAAGGAATTATATGACCTCCAAGACGGAACTACAGGTACTTCTGGAAATAGGTGGCCTGGAACATTAGACTCTGTTAGAAAGCAGGCAAGCAACCAAACGTAGTCCAATTTCTTTGTTTCACTTGTTGCACTGATGAAATCGGGGTGAGTGTGCGGGTTGATTGTGTAATCAATAAGAAGCTCTGGTTTTCTACAATTTTCTGCTTTATTAGCATGCTCCAGAAAAAGAACTAACACTGCATTATGCGTACTGCCAGTACCAGATAATGATTCTTCAAGATGGTCAAAATTGCCCATTGCTCCATGGAGAGGTACATCCTTACGGACTGAACGTGGTAGCGGCACCCGGTGGTCCCTTGCTAAGGCAACAATTCTAGATGATAGAGCATTGTCTTGCCTCTCTACGCTATCGTGGCTGCTGCAAGGGCCCAAATGGTTAAAAGTAGCAATTAATAACTTTGACCGGCTAGTATTGTGAACTAGCTGGGTTACGCTGACGTGAAGAGGTGTTTTGCTCTGCCCGTTCTGCACTAAACTGTACATTATCTGGAACACTGAATCACACATTCTAGTTATTGCAGGTGATGATTTGTGCAGAGGTAAAATTACGTCGAAAAAATGTTGCCAGTTTGGTGGCTTATTAATTGAAATGCATTCAGTAAAGCTTGAAGGTCCCCTCATCACAAAATGTGCCATCCAATCCAAAATTGTACTCCTACTCCTTGCATTCCTTCTGAACATTTCTGCACATGTACGCACTGCGTCAAACGATCTAATCTTATCAGCGAGTTCTGTTTGATTCACTGATGTTGAAAAAACTAGTAATGATTTACTTTTCTCTCGTGGGTACGAAAACGCAATTTAGTCTCCATACTTATTAATGAGCAGGTTTCTCACCTCCTTATTACTTACAGTTGTGTTAGATTCAACTAAGTAGATGTTTATTTGGTGACGAATTTCAGATAATGGATATCCAACGTTTGAGAAATCAATTTGATTAAGAAGCTTGTGGAATATTTCTTTAACAAAATTTGACTTGGACTCATCTCTGCTGGCGGAAGATTCAGCTGTGAATCTTTGGTAATTCAAAAGGTACCTGCTCATGCAATCCTTGTGGTATAGTATATCAGCTGCGTATACATCATCTGGAGTTTCACAGGTGCACATTCTTGTAAATACATCATCTTGAAAATGTTTTGTAACCTTAAGAAACTTAGTGGCTCGATTAGCTTCACAGATACGTGACAACTTTGCATCAAGTTTATGGGTTCTTTGGTTACACACAACACACCGAGATGCAGCTAGTATTGGCCTTTCTGATCTTGACAATCGTCGTTTCTTAGGACTTGCTTCTGCATTTTCGCATTCTAATATTTTGACATCAGTTCTGTTTGCTTTAAGAGCATATCTGCGGTAACATTTCATATGGTATACACACTGTTTAAATGATTCTTCGGCAATTAATTCTACTAGCTTGCCTTGAACTTACTTGATGATAGCTGCAGCAGATGTCTACCATTGTCCGTTCCATATGTAACGTCTTTCAATTTCTTCAATTTGCATAGAATGCAAATCCTAGTATCTTTTTCAGTTGTTTACTTTGGCGATCTCTTTAGATTTACACCTTTCAGTTTTGCTTTACTCAACAACCTGAAAACAAAAATTATTATTATTAGTGTATAAACAATTAAGCAAAGATCCAGTGGTCGAATTTTACTATGCCAATTTACAGCTAAATTAGTTCATATTCTGCCATCTTTTAAACCATAATGAATGAAAATTGTACAAATGAATGCAAATAGCACAACAATGTATTGTACACAGAGTAAACTTCCCTCTTTACATAAAATACCTTAATTAATCCAAGATCTAAAAACGTGAATTGAAACCAAATTCTTAACATTGCGCTTAACCATTCATGGCACTGCGCCAAAGGCGTTGTCGCATGTAATAAAATGGTAGCTATTTTTAAAGCCTTAATAAGCATGAGACTATTTTTATTGCATTGAAGGGCCCTTAAAACATACGTCTGGAAAAAAAGAACGCTCTAAGTTAGTAGTGTAGATATAAATTAAAATCGATTTTTGCTTAATGGCGGATGTCGGCCATTTTGAAATTTGCTATGGTCTTTTGACGGTTCCTATCG
The DNA here is from genome assembly GCA_039090855.1 of Macrothele yani. Taxonomy (NCBI): domain Eukaryota; kingdom Metazoa; phylum Arthropoda; class Arachnida; order Araneae; family Macrothelidae; genus Macrothele; species Macrothele yani. Next base: position 77,120,642 of record CM076997.1, on the reverse strand, counting down.
TGTTTGTAGACAATGGAAATCAATGTCTAGTGAAAAAATGGATGCTCTAAGTAATTTGATATTGAAGATGTTAACGAAAATGCATTTTTCTGTAATGACGGATATTTCTAAATGGCCGCCAAACTGACATGATTCACATCATGTGACCAATCAAAAATGCAAGCTGGCAACCCCTAGAATCGATATCAGAAGTCAAATTTCGTAGACGTGAAAATTCCCACACCACCTATTGTGGCTACAGTATTATTGTTGAGGAGTCTTCTAAAGACGTATTTACGAATTTACCTTCTTTGTCAAAGTAAAAACCATTTCATGAATGCTATTACGCTCAAACATGTTTTGCTCTAAAATATATTTCAATTTAAACGTCGTTAAAATTTGTAACTAACAAAGACACCCGACGTGGACCAGGAACACCAAACAGAGGACATCGTTCTTTCCACATTTTATAAGTGAGTCACGGAAAAATTCTCATGGGCTGCCACCGGGAATCGAACCCAGGGTCTCCCAGTTAAGCGCCGGATATGCTTCCACTGCACCACAGCGGTCTCGAATTCCTCCAGACTCACACACACTAACTGCCAAGCCAATTTGGCAGGTTGCTTCGTGCAGCCCCGCACAATGCTGGGGATTCACCGAAGATGGTAAGCAGCAACTGAACTTCTAATTATTTGAATCCCCAGCATTGTGCGGGGCTCCAAGGAGCAACGTGCCAAATTGGCTTGGCAGTTAGTGTGTGTGAGTCTGGAGGAATTCGAGGCCGCTGTGGTGCAGTGGAAACATATCCGGCGCTTAACTGGGAGACCCTGGGTTCGATTCCCGGTGGCAGCCAATGAGAATTTTTCCGTGACTCACTTATAAAACTTGGAAAGAGCGATGACCTCTCTTTGGAGGTATTTGTAATTCTTTCCTCTTACCTGACTCCTCTTCTTCCGTTTTCTATCGCTTTATGACATATCGTGCTATTTCCAACCGTACTCGTATTTTTGTTATTCTGTCCATGTAGCATTATTTCTCTAAACATTGTTTCAGTGCAGAAAACAGAATAACAAAATCTGTATTGAAAAAAAGCTTGACGGTACTTATGAAATCCACTTCCAAATTTCACAAAACTTAAGTTTCCATGAATTAATGAAAATCATATTTTATTTAAGGTTAATGTGTCGAGATTTTTCTGAACATTTAATTTTACAAAATGCTACTACTGCGTTGTAGCAGAAGTTTTTGTACATGGGTCTCCACCGATTAATTGCGACACCAACATCTCGGTCTAAGAGCTTTTCTTCGGTTTGCTGGATGAGACATTATTTTCTACCTTGTTCTGTTTTATCTTAAAAGCCAGTAGCCCTAACTTTCTAACGACCGACTCCTTAAGCCTTCGATACTTTAGAGGGGGTCTTACAAAAAAATAAAAATAAAAAAATCATTGCTTTCACATAAACATCTCCATTTTTGGCACCGTAGCGTAAAGCGAACGCACTCGGCTAGTTATCGAGAGATCTGGGATTCGATCCCAGCGGTGTCGGCGAACAATTTTTCAGTTGCTATGCGTTGTTTATAAAATAAAGTGGACAGAGTAATGACATCGTATATTTACATTATCTCCACGTATTTGGAATATATTCAACACCTCTATAATTTTCGTGTTCGTTTCTTAGATTATGAAAATCATATAATTAGTCGGAACCTGTCAATTTCTTCGTAAATTATTGAGAGAAGTGTGCGACAAATTTACGAAATGTATTTTTCTTCAGTCTTTTTTATTAGAGGTTTAACAACCACCGAGAGCAACTCAATGGGCTGTAAGCAGTCGCCCGTCCCTATTTTAGGGCTACTGGTTCCAGGGAAGAGAAGGAGTCAAGGCCGTAAGATAAACACAACACCCATGCCCCATTGATTGGCTGATATAATTGTTCTTTTGCGAAGTTTTCTAAAAATAGAGGCTGTGTTTTTATTTTTCCCTTTTTTTTTTTTTTTTTTTTTTTTTTGTAATGTCGTACGAACTAATTCGCTTTCAGGATTCATTGCTCGAAATTCAACATCGCATGTGATTAAAGTACGGAATGATCAAGATATCTAAATATGCCACAATAGATTTCGTGTTCTGACATTGCTAAACAAATTTCAATGGACAAGAAGCAAAATTTCCTTCAGAGAAAGCAATTTACACAAAAGAAATGTAATTTTAATACAGTATATGCCCATGAGCGCTGACAGGGGGAAACAGGGGTCACTTGACCCCCCCCCTGTAGAATTATTTTTCACTTTATTTTATTTTATTTATTACTTTTCTTTTACACTCTCAAAACTGGACCACAAGGAAAGATGGAGTTTGGGGCGTTTAATTTAATATCCCAATTTTATTGGAAATTTGGAATTGGAAAACGATAACGTGAAAGCGGAAAACCTAGCAAACCGTAAGGTAGTACGCCCAAACAAGTTCCGCTCAGAGTGGTGTGTGCTGAACTTAAAATGCTTGGCGTGGTCCTCCTCGACACTGTTCATTATTTCGAAAACAGTTACCAATGAACATGATAATACATGACTATTACTAACATACACTTTCTTCAAGAGCAGTATCAATTAATAATAACTAGACGAAACCCGTCGGAATCGACGGTTAGCTTTTTTTTTTTTTTTAAAGAATAAACTCCTTTGAAACAACAAATGTAAACTTTATTTGATTGACAAATTCATTCAACCACTTCAGTAAAGACAACTGTCCAGGTTCGTGATTATTATTATTATTATTATTTTTTGATTGGAGGTTTAACGACCACCGTGAGCAAATCAATGGGCTATAAGCAGTCGCCCGTCCCTAATTTAGGGTCACTGGCTCCATGGAAGGGAGAGAGCCGGTGCCGTAAGACAAACATAACAGCCATGCCTCACCGGGATTTGAACCCGGACCCTTCACGAGCGAATGATCATAAGCCAGCGCTTAGACCACTGCACCGCCGGGGCGGCCAGGTTCGTGATGAGCATCACGACTGTACCTTTTTTCAGTCGTAGAATGTGAGGCGGAAGTCCACTCATGTCGATCGTGTGCAAAAATTCAACTGGATAGCGCACTCTTTCACTCTCATCTTCAGTCACAACTGTGTTTGAAATGTTGTCGGAACGAAATTCGCATTGCGAATACTCTTCATTCTCTCTTGTCTGAGACATGTAGTTGCGACCCTTTGATCGCTCTCACCTTCCAGTAAGGTCTTACGTTTTCTTTTTTCTTTTTTTTTCTGCGGGAGAGACATTCTGTTAAGGGTAAGTATGCAATAAAGTATTTACTTACTTTAGGACTGATCATAGAACACCATGCGCACACCACACCAGTGAACTGAGCGCTTGATGTAGATAAGGGCCGCAATCTTCTCCCATAGACTTTACATGGGAACTTTGCCGCCTCTCCCGAACCGTTACTCCAATCTCAGTTTTCTCTTCGACTGGCACATCTACATGCTCAGACCTTTATTTTGATACCTCAACCATAGTTTTACGTTCCGCCGTTCTCTCAAAACTCACTATGTATGACGCAACTCACTATGTACGTTCTAAATATTTTCACTAACAATGGCCAACAGAATGTTTATTTACATCTTTACATAATGGGAAACATCTTGCCTATGTAAATAAACTGGATCGAATGAATATTAAATTGTATATATACATCGCGCAGTCCAGAGGCATAACGCAAGCAGGTCTTCGAGAGTGTTCGCTGTTCTGATATGAGGAGAACTTTGATACAAATGCCTGCTAGTTGCGCAACGGTTAGCTAAGAGAAGACTACGGACTTTGGATTATCTCAGTCCTTCCATGCTTGCGCCTTCAACAGCGTGTGAGTCAACCGCAAGCTTCTCCCATAGACTTTACATGGGAACTTTGCTGCCCCACAACGCCCGAACTGTTGCCCCAATCTCATTTTTGTCTTCGACTGGTACATCTACATGGTAAGACCTTTATTTTGATACCTCAACGATATCTTTACGTTCAGCCGTTCTCTCAAAATAGGACTCACAGTAAAAAACCTTATAGAATTAATATATAGATAATAGTAGTAGTAGTAGTAGTAGTAGTAGTGCTCTAATGTAGTAAGTAAGTAGTAGTAATAGTATTAATCTTTCATTTTTACGAATTACTGTTTTCTACATATTAGCCAAACCTTAATTAATTACACTTGACCCCCCTTGAAAAATTTCCTGCAGGCGCCCATGTATATGCCACCATAGTTGTTACTAGCGTAGCTTCCACCGAAGACGTTGTACTTACTGCCGTAATAATAACACTTTACACTTCTTTTAGTAATTTTCAGTTTTGTTTCTAAGCCCACTTTTGCGCCATTGCTTCTAGCCAGTTGCTTCTAAGTATCAACATGCTTTTTGACATGGTTACTGTTTGAAGTGGTACACTTTTCTTTTCTACCCCGGTAGGCGAGTGGTCAGAGGCGCTGCGCTGGTTTGTGGCTAGTCGTCAGTGCTGCGCCCGGGTTCAAGTCTGGAATGAGTGATGTATTTGCCTTACAGCACTGGCTGTCCACCTTTCCTGGAACTAGCAGTCCTAAAATGGAAACGGGCGACTGCTTGTAGCCCTTCGAGTTTAAAATCAGCTCCTCGATAAAAATCAATCACCTTCCATAATGTCCATTCCTCCAGCCAGTGGTTCGCACTGACAGGCAATTCACTACACTGCAAACTTCAGGCCTCTGACAATAACTTAACGATTAGCGCAGGATCGTATTCTCCTAGCCTTGCCCTCCAAGCATCCGCCATAGTTCGGAAGCGGGCTAAAAGTGTTTCTACTTCATCCCACGCATCCCCATAATTCAGGGATGGCCACACTTTTTGGGTTCTGGGGCTGCTTTCGATCCTAGTACACATTGGCGGTCGACTAATAAATTAACAGATGAAATTCGTAGGGCGATGGTGTGGGGGCATCACAATAAACACCTGGCAAGGACATCATAATAAACACCGACAAATGATATAATTATATTTGAAGCGTAGAAAATGTATTTAAAACAAATTAAAAAAAAGAATAATTAAAAAAAGGAATAATAAAACTCCTCTTCGATCAACCTGAAAGACGAAATGTATTCAAAATAAAAACGGAGAAATTGCGGCAACTGTAACTGAGTAAAAAAGTTGACAATTTTTTAGGTGAAAGTTCCCTTACATTACTATTTTCCAGGCATACCTCTTTAAAAAAATTAAAACTCCGATAACACACAAGCTTCCTTTAATAAAACTTGAAACCAAACAAAGCAATTAAAATAACGACAGAATTGTTTTTAATTTTTTGAAATGACATTCAAAAAATAATAAATTTGTCTTTCAGATGTAGGCGATGAACTTTAGACTTTCGAAGTTCACTATCACTTGGGAAAGTCATAGCGAATATTTTGTGAACGGTTTTAAAATGCCTTTCTACATTTGCTTTCTTAGGCAACGCAACACAGAAGTTACAAATACGGCAAACACACTTATCTTTAACCATAATAAATAAAAACTCTTACTCCCATTCACTGTGATAGTGAGAAGTTTTTGCTTTCTTACTACTACCGCCTGTTGCACTCATATTGCTCAGAGTGTACCGAATAACGCGGAACTCGGAGTACCAAACAGCAACAATATCATTGGGTTTCCGAAAGCCTGGATCCCACGTTTGAGTTTCCTTCAGAAACGTGACCATACTAAATTTCCGCAAATAATACAAATGACAGGATTTTTCACCGCAGGCTCCAATTTTTCGCCATGCGGTCGACGCTTTGGCCATCCCTGCCATAAATCATGGGCTGCTCGTCAGATGAGGGGGTCGTCCATTGAGAAAGTTTTCACATAGGTAAGATACTGGTATAACACGCCTTTAATTGTACATGTTAAATAAAACTCTGAAATTCTCATTTGTGATCCGTAAATTTCGTTAAACAAAGGCTTCAACCAGAGAATGAATCCTGATTTCATGAACATTGAATTTATAAAGTTTAAATACTGTCTTTGCTAAGAGGTTGAAACGAGCATATTCTGAGCACCTAGAGAGGCGATCATCTGAGTTGTCTCTGTTACAACCAAGGTTACCACAAGCAGGAGACGCGCGGAGATGGGAAAAAACCGGTTCCCTAGATCAGATCATATGTACAGAATTTTATATATTACAACCCTTAGAAATAAGAAGCCAAGAGATTTGGGCTTGAATGTCCGATAGGTAGAAAGGGAGGAGGAAGACGCCCTTATTTATTCCCGGGGGACCAGTACTTGGGGAACCGACGGCTTAACGTGCCCATCCGACGTACGGCGGATATTTAGTGGTTCGAGCGTTCGTACTTGCCTGGGATCGAACATGAGGTTACCTCCGTAGCAGTCACGAACGTTGACCACTAGGCCACCCGCGGCCCGTAACCAGTTGTGTACCTCGAGCGCTGTAGTTTTAACTTTTTAAGTAATTTTTGAAACAAAATTATATAATGCAAGATTATTATCAATCAGCCAATCAGGATTAAAACGGTGCGCGGACACCACCGCATGAACATGAATATACATTTTATCGCAAAAAACGAATTCGGCAAAATATATTTAAATAGTTAAGGTTAATAAAACTATAAGACTTCATAATCACCCATTTTACTTTCACTTGTTTCTGAAGTGCTTTGTTTTTGAAAACCAAGCAGATCATGATATCCTCTACGGATTGTGAGACGAAGCTCGAATGCCGCCTAAAATCGACTGGCGTCTGTGTTTTTATTGGAGGAAGTCAAGGATTTTATCCAATGGGAGCGGGCAGACCAAAGCTGATGCTCTTGGTAAAGTAGTTACTGAGGCGGCAACCCATTTCGCCTCAGCTCACGAAGAGCACGTCTGTTTCTAGTGTATTATAAACACAGCTTTTTCGTTGAAGTATCATCATCATCATTGTCAACCATTATTAATCCACTGCTGGACGAAGGTCTCCCCAAATTTCCTCCACAACGGTCTGTCTTGTGCCAGTCTCCTCCATGTCACTCCCGCATACTTTCGAATTTCATCCACCCATCTTCCATGTGGTCTTCTTCTGGGTCTTTTCCTGTCCCTTGGAATCCAATCTAAAATTTCGGCTGTCCATCGATGGTCTGTTCTTCTGGCAGTATGCCCAGCCCATTGCCATTTCAGGGATTTAACTCTGATCATGATGTCTTCCACTCTTGTCATTTTCGGATCCACGTGTTCCTCTTCTTATCTCTCCTGGTTACACCAAGCATGCACCTCTCCATGCTACTTTGAGTTGTCTGCAGCCTCTGTATGTCTCTTTTAGTTAAGGTCCACGTCTCTGCACCATACGTAAGCACTGGAAGGATGTATTGATCAAACACTTTTCTTTTAAGACATAATGGCATATTGCTCTTGAAAATTATGCTGTTTCTTCCAAAAGCTCTCCAGGCAAGTTTTGTACGCCGATTAATTTCTTCACCAATGTGACCCTCACTTGATATCTGCTGTCCAAGATAAACGTACGTGTCTGTTATCTCCAGCTTTTCTCCATCAATCGATAAATCTTCATTTCTTGTAAAAGCATTGTACATCACTTTTGTCTTCTGAAAGTTCATTTTTAATCCCACTTCTTTACTCTTGTCAGCAAGTTACTGGATCATACTCTGTAGCTCTGAGGGGTAGTTGCAAAAATGACTATGTCATCAGCAAAACGAAGGTGGGTTAGATAATCTCCATTAATCTTTATCCCTTTGTTTTCCCAGTTCAGTGATTGAAAGACATTTAACAATGTGGCATTAAAGAGCTTCGGAGATATGGTGTCACCTTGTCTCACTCCTTTTCCAATTTTTATGTGTGTTGTATTTTCAAACAGCTGAATCATTGCACTAGCATTTTCATAGATGTTATTAATAATATTAATGTATGCATCTTCAATACCGCAGGATTTCAGAGCCATTGCAACTGCTGATGGTTTCACCGAATCAAAGACTTTTTCATAATCGATAAAAGCCATGCACAATGGAAGTTCATATTCCCTCGCTCTTTCAATTAGTTCTCTCAGTACGTGGATATGATCTATTGTGCTGTAGCCACTCCTGAATCCAGCTTGTTCTCTCGGTTGAGCCATGTCCAGTGTCACCTTCAAGCGGTGTGAAAGAACTTTAGTGAAGATTTTATAAACCACTGATAGGAGGCTGATAGGTCTGTAGTTCCTGAGATCCTCAATGTCACCGTTTTTATGTAGCAATATCATTGTAGCGTTGTTCCAATCCTCAGGAATTTTCCCTTCATTAAGGCATCGAGTGAAAATTTCGGCGAGTACTGTTTCGATTTCTCCACTTGCTTCTTGTATGATGTCTACAGTAATTCCATCTTCTCCTGGAGCTTTTCCCCGCTTCATGTTCTTGATTGCATGTGCAACTTCTGCTGGAAGGACTGGAAGAACTCTGGTACTGGTACCTTTCATGATGTCTGGAGTACATGTATCATCCCTTTCATATAATTTGGAGTAGAAATCTTTCACTCTTGTCAAAATTTCGCCTCTATTTCTTGTTACAGAACCATCTTCTTTTCTCAGTGCCATAATCTGTTTTTTCCCCTTACTGAGATGTCCCTTTGCTATCTTTAGGCTTTGGTTGTTTTCAATTGCTTTCCTTACTAGCTCACAGTTGAATTTCCTTACGTCTTCAGTGATACTTTTTCGTACTGTCTTGCATAGGTCTATATATTCCACTTTGGAAGTCACATCTTCTTTAGTTGTCCTCATCACTCTTCTTTTTTGCATCAACATTTTGGTTTTTCCTGATAATTTGTTCACATGCAATTTGTTCTTAGACCCAGCTAATTTTGCTGCTGTTTCCATAAGAGCTTTGGTTACTTTTCTGTTAACTTCAGAAATATCTACTTCTTCCGATGTTAGACCTTCTAAAGCAGAGAATCTGTTCTTCAGTTCCAATTTGAAGGTATTATGGTGTTTTTTAAGGTTGGTTATGTCAATACATTTTGTTTGTCTTATGAGCTTGCTACGTTCGAGTTTAGTGTTGAGGTGCATCTTACATCTCACCAATCTATGGTCACTGCCTGTGTTGAACTTGTTTAGCACACTGCAGTCTTCTATGACGAATTTTTTCTTACACATAATAAAATCAATTTCACTTGTCGTCCCATTTGGATGTCTCCATGTCCATTTCCTGTGTGGCTTTTTCTTGAAAAATTAGTTCAAGATGAAAAACCCTTCTGCCTCTGCAAACTCTACGAGAGTATTTCCACGCTGGTTTCTGTTGCCGTGACCGAATTTACCTACTGAAGTTTCATTCTGTTGCCGTTGCCCTATTTTTGCATTGAAATCTCCCATAATTATCTTCAAGTGCTGCTTACCTTTATTATTTAGATGACGAATTTCCTCATAAAATTCTTCAATTTCTTCTTCAGCATGACTTGTGGTGGGTGCATAAGTTTGAATAATCTGAGCCTGGTATCTTCTCGAGAGTTGGATAACGAGTCGTGCAGCTCTGTCAGCTGACAGAGCTGCACGTCGAAGTATACACTGTATTATATATTTGAGTGCTGATTCTTTTAATGTGTTCCTTCATTAATTTCTGGTTAGGCGAGAAATGTGCTAAGGTTTTCTTTTTTTAAAATTATTGCTCATAAATTTTGATTTATTAGTAATAATAAAAATAATTATTTTTAGATTTCAACACATTCAAAAAGTAAATTGAATGCATTTTGTTGGAGGAGGGGGGGGGACAAATTTTAAAGGTGGTCATCTGTTCTGATTTCTACCATATTTAAATTACCTGGCCTGTCTTGACGAGACATATAGAAATGTGCTTTCAGCTTGATTTCTCCTAGACACTGTTCTCACGGGTCAGCGCCTTAATTTGTGATCCGTGGGCCTTAATTGTGATCAACACGCAGGATGCAGTTTCGGAAACAGATATATTGCTGCATCTTTTGAGAAAAGTAGTTTTTCTATTAAAATTATTTTGAATTTTTGGAGGAGTGGACATTCGATTGGTGTTGTGCGTAATGCAACGACCACTCATTAACTATCGAAATTGAGCCCAAAATAAATGTGGTTTGCGCCGAGTAAGGATTATATAAAGTAAAACAGGTTAACCATTTTTCCTCTATTTATTCTTTTCTCATAAAACATACATCCCCCTCCCCGCCTCCAAACAGTTTCCAATGTTTAAAATCTACCTCCCTCCCCTACGCCGTGCTTAATGTCTTCTTGCGATTTTGTTGAACTATTGTCGAATAATATATATACACTGAAGAGCAATTGAATTAGAGACAGCTGGCGTTATGCAAATGTGGCGCTGTGGGCGACCCTGTAAACGGAAACGACATGACGTATGCAGCGATCCGACAATATAAGGAGTGATGCGACGGGAATCAGTAAGAGTCGGACGCAGTATGGGTAAGACGAAGGATCGAAGCGCATTTGATCGTGGGAAAATTGTCGGGGTCCGACGAATGGGTCACTCCATCTCGGAAGTCGTGCAGGCACTGGAATTTTCACGAGCCACTGTGTCACGGGTGCACAGTGAGTGCATTGAATCCGGTAAAACCATCCTTGCAAGGGCCAACTGCCGTGGACAACAGCGTGTGGATGAGCGGGGTCATCGTCGGCTAGCTCGCATTGTAACAGCGGATCGACGGGCCACAGTGCAAGAAATCACTCGGCAATTTTACGCTGGTGCACAAAAACGTGTAAGCAGCAACACCATCCAGAACCATCTCCTCACTACGGGGTACAGAAGCCATCGTCCCACGAATGTACCGCTGCTGACCGCACATCACAGGGTGCAAAGATTAGCATGGGCACGGGAACATCGCCACTGGACCCTAGACATGTGGGAAAATGTTGCCTGGACTGATGAGTCGAGATTCACGTTGATACATGCGGATGGCAGGATACGAGTACGGCGCAAACCACATGAAGCGATGGATCCTTCTTGCCAGCAGGGTACTCTTGAAGCTCGTGGGGGGTGGCATTCTCGTCTGGGGACTCTTTACGTGGACTGAAATGGGACCCCTGGTACGTGTGACATCGTCCCTCACAGGTCAACGTTACCGGGATATCCTGGACGACCATTTGCTCCCGTTTGTGCGTCTTCAACATCCCACTGGGGACCTCATCCTGCAACAAGATGATGCACCGTGCCATCGCTCCCGAATTGTATCCGAATGGTTGGGTGAACACTCCACCGACGTGACCTCGCATCCTTGGCCAGCTAGGTCACCTGACCTCAATCCCATCGAGCACATCTGGGATGCCATCGAGAGAGATATTCGAGGCTCTGAACCCCCCCTCCCCTCCATCGAATCTTCGTGAACTGTGGGAGCTTGTTCAGGGGTCGTGGATCCGTATGCTTCCCAACGCTTCCGGTGTCTTGTCGAGTCCATGCCGAGACGAATCGCCGCCGTCATCAGGGCGAAAGGTTGTGCTACACGTTACTGGACAGGTATCTCTAATTCAATAGCTCTTCAGTGTAGATATAAAATATACATAAGCATATAAAAGCATATCAAATCGCTTCTCTACAAAATCTGGTTTTAGTTATCTTTCATAACTTATATATGTTACGGGCTGGGTCTTCGCCTCACCAGCATTTTAGCCCACGAACTGCCATCCACTGCCATAAATACTTCATTGCTTTCCCGTCCCAGTACACCTGAACTTTCCTGTAATTCGTGTGTGTGCATCTGCGCATTTCACATGCACTGTTTTTTCCAGAGGGATCGGTTGATGATTTTAGAAATAAATAGCTTTTTCAGTTAGAAGCGCCGTGCTTTTCATTGTTTCCCCATTTAATCAACTCTTCAGAAAACTTAAAAATTGCATTTCCCGACTTCCGTTCGAGAACGTTACAGTTACAGCACTCTGGTAAACAAACCATTACTCCACTAAAGCTAAGGAAATATGGATTAAGAATCTGAACAACTTTCATATTTTAGCCATCGATTATTCTTCGCAGCGTCGACGATCCTTTGTCATCCAGAAACGGATATAATAAATGACCAGTGTTTCAGATTTCATCGGAGGAATTACACAGATTACTGAAGAAATTAATTCTCATAAAGGTACGATTCTTGACACTTGAAGTACGAGTACATAACAGACTATGAATGTCATTTTTTCGGTAATTTCTATGATGAAATCTGAAACGCTGGAGACCTGTATTTATTTCTGGGTGACAGAGGGTCGTTGTCCTCATGAAGAAGCATCAAATTGTTTCAACTGGCGCAAATCTGAAAGCTGTCCAGATTCATAATGCACATATATTTCTTTAGCATATATTGTGCTGTGAGATTCGTTGTTCTGGGTGGAGAAACGGTAGCTTACGCGAACGGAAATCTGGAGATGCAAGTCCTATTCCCTCTCCAGGGTTCAGCGATTTTCATATTTCTGAAGAGGTATCAGCATAGGGAAACAGGGAAAATACAGCCTTTCTGGACCGACAATGACATTCGCGTATGCCATCCCTGTACTGGAGGTGCCAAGACAATTTTTCAGTGGAATTTCTTTCTCATAAAATGTCCATAATTTTTTATCCAAATTGCATCTCCTTCTCTTTTGTTCTTTTCTTAAGAGAATGTAACATAAAACATAAGAATTGAAAGTATGATCAATTGTTGGCAGTTGGCAGAAAATAAAGATTTTGAAAGCCTTCGTCTCCTCTTGTTTATTTACTTATTTATATATTTATAGATAAATAGTTTTTTAGAGTGGAAAACGCATAGTCTTTTGATTTTTAGCTGAAACGGACTTTAATCTCTTCGTTGCTTAGTTGTGCACATAGAGAAAGTTTCCGCAACCCATGCTTCTGCTGCTGCAGTGAACGTTCCGTTAGACAGCTCACAGGCGGAATTTGTCACCGCCTCAGGTCGTATTTCAGTTTTCATGCCCAACAACGCTTCCGCTTTTCTCTTTACGTGACATGGAAAGTGGCGGTCCGTAAAATTCTCAGAAATGACGCTCCCTCCCTGACGTCCTGATCATATGCTTGGTACTCTCCTTCCCCCCTCCCCTGTTTGTTTGTTTCAATGTTTAACGCCCACCATTAGCAACTCTAAAGACTTTTTTAAATACACCAGGTCGTGAATACGCAAGGAACGCTTATAGCGTGGTAAATCCGTTTTTTTCGTGGTGTAATTTATATAAAGATTCGCCAAGAGGAGCAGTGCCACGAGACAAGCGGAATGCCCATGACTATTTCGGGATAAATATCTGAAGCCAGCATCTTTTATGCCCATGGTTTAAAAAATAGTTCCTCAAAAACAAGGGGGCTGAAAGAAGAACAGGAGGTTATCGTGCATCTGCTGAACATGCCAGGATCAAGCCCTGAACGCACGCCGGGGATTTATACCCACACCCCCAACGCAGCCCCAAATTTTTTCAGCACTTCCCTGTAAAAATATCAACACCCTCCCATTTGGGAGGGTGTAACAAACAAAGTACACACCCACCCATGTGCACATATGATGATGTTTTGTCACATCCTATCCGAAAGAAATCGAAGCTACATACACAGAAAGAAACGATCACAAGAGGAAGACACAGACATAATGTGAATTTTTTAAACATTATTTACTTTGATTGCCATTGAGGATAATGCAGGACAAAAAGCGCAGTCCCAATTGCGAAGACAAATCAGCTTGTGGCCCAGCTCGCACTTGCCCTCGCATCATTTGGTTGAGTGTGAATAGCATCATAATCCTTAAGGAAGTAGGTTGGGAACCGAAATTTCTGTGGGAAGCCAACACTTTGGGGTATTCGAAAGCCCAGGCAAGGTCTGTTTTTTTTACTTTTTATTTATGTTCCATTTGTTGATGTGTGCAGTAGCGCAGTCCAGAATGAATCCAACAGGTCCAAGACATTTTTTTAGCTGAAATATGTCGTGGCGGAAATCTCAGCCACGTTATATAAGGTGATTATAACAGATAGCCAAAAGTAAACCTGAAGGAAAATTTTGAATTTAGACTAAAATTTAACTTTGGGAGATGGGTAGATGCATTTTGAAACAACCAAAAAAATATAAAAATATAAAAAGAAACTTTGAGATGTCATAGTTGTTATAGCACACATGAGTTTTCACCTGTGATAGTGTTTCTGTGAATATTGAACATTTTTTTTTTTTTTTTTTACACCCGAGGAATAACTATAGCACTGTGTTTTTGGTACATGTGTAATATATTTGTCAACTCGATGAGGCCGTATTTCTGGAACTCGTGTTTGTAAGCATGAGGATTGACAATTATATAGTAAGTATTTTTTTTATTGTTAGGACATTAACATTATTTTAGCAACACCCAAGGGACTTCCTAGCCAACGTCAGAGCGTTGGGTGATGAGTGCCATTGCTCAGAAATTTAGGAGACATCAAGAAAACTGAATTGCCAATTCGTACCAAAATTAGGTTTTTGAAAGGCTAATGCCTATATTTATTTATTTTTAAACAATAACAATATGGTATAAAAAAAAATAATAATAGAAGAACAAAATTGTAGTGATAGTGTTTCGAGATCACAACCTTTTTCTTATGTCATAGCAATTCCTGTTGATACATTTTAGCCTGTTTTTGTAGACTTGGTTTCACATGTCTCTCCCATTTTCAGGATTTTTGAGGCCATTACAAAACATCATGAGTGATTTTAATTATTTTAGTTTCTTATCTGAAGAATTTTTTATTCATTGAACTATCATCATCATCATCATCATCATTGTCAACCATTATCAATCCACTGCTGGACGAAGGTCTCCCCAAGTTTCCTCCACAACGGTCTGTCTTGTGCCAGTCTCCTCCATGTCACTCCCGCATATTTACGAATTTCATCCACCCATCTCCCATGTGGTCTTTTTCTGGGTCTTTTCCTGTCCCTTGGAATCCAATCTAAAATTTCAGCTGTCCATCTATGGTCTGTCCTTCTGGCAGTATGTCCAGCCCATTGCCATTTCAGGGATTTAACTCTGATCATGATGTCTTCCACTCTCGTCATTTTTCGGATCCACGAGTTCCTCTTCTTATCTCTCCTGGTTATACCAAGCATGCACCTCTCCATGCTTCTTTGAGTTGTCTGCAGCCTTTGTATGTCTCTTTTAGTTAAGGTCCACGTCTCTGCACCATACGTAAGCACTGGAAGGATGCATTGATCAAACACTTTTCTTTTAAGACATAATGGCATATTGCTCTTGAAAATTATGCTGTTTCTTCCAAAAGCTCTCCAGGCAAGTTTTGTACGCCGATTAATTTCTTCATCAATGTGACCCTCACTTGATATCTGCTGTCCAAGATAAACATACGTATCTGTTATCTCCAGTTTTTCTCCATCAATCGATAAATCTTCATTTCTTGTAAAAGCATTGAACATCACTTTTGTCTTCTGAAAGTTCATTTTTAATCCCACTTCTTTACTCTTGTCAGCAAGTTCCTGGATCATACTCTGCAGCTCTGATGGGGTAGTTGCAAAAATGACTACGTCATCAGCAAAACGAAGGTGGGTTAGATAATCTCCATTAATCTTTATCCCTTTGTTTTCCCAGTTCAGTGATTGAAAGACATTTTCCAATGTGGCATTAACGAGCTTCGGAGATATGGTGTCACCTTGTCTCACTCCCTTTCCAATTTTTATGTGTGTTGTATTTTCAAACAGCCGAATCTTTGCACTTGCATTTTCATAGATGTTATTAATAATATTAATGTATGCATCTTCAATACCGCAGGATTTCAGAGCCGTGGTAACTGCTGATGGTTTCACCGAATCAAAGGCTTTTTCATAATCGATAAAAGCCATGCACAATGGAAGTTCATATTCCCTCGCTCTTTCAATTAGTTCTCTCAGTACGTGGATATGATCTATTGTGCTGTAGCCACTCCTGAATCCAGCTTGTTCTCTCGGTTGAGCCATGTCCAGTGTTACCTTCAAGCGGTGTGAAAGAACTTTAGTGAAGATTTTATAAACCACTGATAAGAGGCTGATAGGTCTGTAGTTCCTGAGATCCTCAATGTCACCTTTTTTATGTAGCAGGATCATTGTAGCATTGTTCCAATCCTCAGGAATCTTCCCTTCATTAAGGCATCGAGTGAAAATTTGGGCGAGTACTGTTTCAATTTCTCCACTTGCTTCTTGTATGATGTCTATAGTAATTCCATCTTCTCCTGGAGCTTTCCCCCGCTTCATGTTCTTGATTGCATGAGCAACTTCTGCTGGGAGGACTGGAAGAACTCTGGTACCTTTCATGATGTCTGGAGTACATGTATCATCCCTTTCATATAATTTGGAGTAGAAATCTTTCACTCTTGTCAAAATTTCGCCTCTATTTCTTGTTATAGAACCATCTTCTTTTCTCAGAGCCATAATCTGTTTTCTTCCCTTACTGAGATGTCCCTTTGCTATCTTAAGGCTTTGGTTGTTTTCAATTGCTTTCCTCACTAGCTCACAGTTGAATTTCCTTACGTCTTCAGTGATACTTTTTCGTGTTGTCTTGCATAGCTCTATATATTCCACTTTGGAAGTCACATCTTCTTTAGTTGTCCTCATCTCTCTTCTTTTTTGCATCAACATTTTGGTTTTTCCTGATAATTTGTTCACATGCAACTTGTTCTTAGACCCAGCTAATTTTGTTGCTGTTTCCATTAGAGCTTTGGTTACTTTTCTGTTAACTTCCGAAATATCCACTTCTTCCGATGTTAGGCCTTCTAAAGCAGAGAATCTGTTCTTCAGTTCCAACTTGAAAGTATTATGGTGTTTTTTAAGGTTGGTTATGTCAATACATTTTGTTTGTCTTATGAGCTTGCCACGTTCAAGTTTAGTGTTGAGGTGCATCTTACATCTCACCAATCTATGGTCACTACCTGTGTTGAACTTGTTCAGCACACTGCAGTCTTCGATGACGAATTTTTTGTTACACATAATAAAATCAATTTCACTTGTCGTCCCAATTGGATGTCTCCATGTCCATTTCCTGTGTGGCTTTTTCTTGAAAAAGGAGTTCAAGATGAAAAATCCTTCTGCCTCTGCAAACTCAACTAGAGTATTTCCACGCTGGTTTCTGTTGCCGTGACCGAATTTACCTACTGAAGTTTCATTCTGTTGCCGTTGCCCTATTTTTGCATTGAAACACTAGTTAAATGTTAGACTCTTACGGTCAGCTACAGCCTCCCCCCTTCAATAGTGCCTCGCTCTTAAATTTTTCAGCAAATTTATACTCCCCTATCCAAAAAAACGTTTAACCATATTATGAGGAGAAAAAAAAACCAATGAGAGACAACTTACATAATTAAGCCCGAGGACCTTTGTTGGTGGGGTTCACTATTTTCACCTGTTTTTTTTTACTGTCCGGGTCTTCCCTTCCCCACGCGTAGTTGAATTACTGGACTCCTCTTGGTAAGAACATTTTCGGCAGGCCTGCTTGGACCGATTTGGGTGGCCCTTCAAACTGATTCCACTCAAAGAGCGTAGTTGAAGTGGCTCATTTCAAAATCTTCAGAATTCTCGGAATTGTACCTGTAGGTATCTTGGGTTGTCGACAATTACTTCTCACTCCTCCATTTTTTTCTTTCTGATGCCGCAGGGTAAGAAGGGGAAGACTGTTATGAGGCTTATGGATTACTCCTCGTAGAGAAGTGGATAACCTGGTCTCCATTCATTTTGCATCTCTGCCATATAGGTGGGTCGGCTGCTACTAGTCGCCCAGGGCTCTCCTCACAGCTAGAGATAGCTGTTTTCAAAATCCGGACTTATCGCTGTTGTTCTCGGAGAGGCATCATAATGAGTGGGTTTTTTCTATGTGGGCTTCAGGTTCAAGTCGGTAGCCTATGTTGAAAATTGGAGCTACCCGGGAGGCGGGTAGCCACCTAACCTCACTCTCGGCTTTTCGAAGACAATCTGCCTCATTTTTTTCTTTCTCAACAGCCAGCAACCTTTTTTTTGTGTCCTTCTTCTAGTAGTCAATTTTTCAGAGAGCGAGCCTCTCCAAAATCAAAATGGACGCTCAGAAACCTCTTTCACTTTGGAGAGTCAAAACGACCAATCGGAACGGCCGAGAAGGACGCCAGCAATCCTATTGGCTGCTTCCAGCCAAAAGCACGTGGGGACCGTGCGCTAGACGCGGGACACCTGCATGCTTCTCTGAGTCCACATTTCGTAAACAACCCCATAAATTTTGGCGCGAGGGACTGCTGCTTCCCACGTTCAACCGGCCAACACATCCCCTTTCCGAGTGCTTTACAAGGGTATCTCTTTCAGTTTGCTAAGCCCCTTCAGCTGGGGAGATTTGCCAGACCTCGGGGGAAAAAGAATGTTGGTTACTCCTGGTGGTCTTTTTCGAGGAAAGAAAATCTCTGAAATGGATTGAAAGAATTTACTGCCTTCCAGCCCTTTTCTGGGAAACTTTGATGATTGACCGCTATCTGTTAAAGGAGGGAAACTGTAGTTGGCTTACAAAATGTTTTAGCACGTTATATCATACACTGAACAAAGCAAGAAATACAATTCCTTTTTTCTTTTCATAAATTATTTTTAATGAGCATACTCCAGGTTTATTCTCTCGCTTCCATAGTAAATCTACTTGGCGCCAACTCATTAAGTGAAACCTTACTATTATAATACCTTATCTTTGGCATGGTGCGACATCAAACTTTGATACTGAGTCATATAAATGCTACATTTTTGTTCACACAACAAAGGTAAAAGAAAGAGAAAAAAAATTATTTACACTACTCTTCACTCAAAATATTACATCCCTTTCTTTTTTCTTTTTTCTTTTTTGTCTTGTGTGCTCTGCCATTTCCCTCCTGCTGGGCTGAGTAATTTTGAAAGCAATCACTAACTCTTATTTCACAATTTATGTGCTTATTTTTTTTTTTTTTTTTTTGGGAACTTAACCAAAAATTCATAGGCTAGCCCCAGAGCGATGATAAATACTGAATAGGAGGGAGGGTAGCCCTTTGCTACTCTCCTATCCATTAACAAAGTAAAAACACTCATTTTGTACATTAAACAGAGAGAGAGAGAAAAAACAACGATGAGAAATAGAATTTCTGTAACTTTTTCTTGACTTTCTCTCTGGATCCAAAGATCGAACCCAAGGGAGGTAAAATCTAAGTTTTCGAAAGGTTTAACAGCAAATCACTCCAGGGAAGAATCGTCACACTTTCCTGAACTGATCACTATTAACCCTCTCGATTTATTTATTTTTCTTTCAAGAAAAACGTGGATAATGTTGATGAAAATCTGAAAACATTGATCAGGTGTCCACAGATTTTCAGCAACATATCAAATATTAAGGTAACCACAGAGAGTTCACTTGTCTACTTTCACAAACAAATGAAGCTATGAAATGCTTTACACTGTTACTAAAATAATCATTCACAGATATTTTTTTGAAATGTCCTGAATTTTTACATTCCATTCATATACTTTGTTTATATATGGGGGATTTTTTTTCTCGCGGAGTCTGTCTGTGTTCCCATACCTTTGTAACACAATATCTCTTCAATGACTTGGGTTACAAATTTCAAATTCGGTATTTTGGACATATTAGCGAAAAATAATAATTTTGTCGATTAAAAAAAAATCCGTTAAATGACATTCGATTTAAGAAGAAAGCTCCCAAGAAAATTTTCTAATCTGCTCTCTCGAAAATGGCTTCAGCGACAAATCCAGAATTTAGAACCTTCTATAGCACACCGTTGAATATGAATGAAATCGGTCAAGAGTGTTCTATTTAAATAGAAATCAGTCAAGAACTTTTTCAATGTAATATCTTTGCAATGGCTTCAGTTATAAACTTGAAATTCGGCATTCGGGACTTATTGGCAAAGGTAAATTGTTTTACAAAGTTTGAAAGAAAGGAGAAAATCGGGCTCGTTTTGAAGAGAAATCAGTCAAGAAATTTTTTGATACAATGTCTAGGGAAGATACAAGATGAAAAGTTTCAACAAGTAAGTTGGTATCACCTTTTGAAATAATAACTCCGTCGAATTTAATCGAAATCGGTAAAACAGCGTTGGATATAAAGATAAATCAATCAAACATAAATTTTGTAAATCTCAAACAGCTGGAGTTATGAAATCAAAACTTTGTATTTAAGACCTTCTACCAGGGTGCAACAGAACGTAATACCGCAGTTGTTCCTTTTCTTGTGCTCTCGGATCTGCCACAACAAGTGCCTAGTGAAAGAAAGAGTGCATCGGATGCAGATAATCCATCAAAATGTATGAGACCAGATACTGTATAATGATGACGAGTTTCACTGACAAACGAAAGAAAGCGTCTTAATATTTGAAATATCCTTGGATTGAACGCACATCTGAAGGATACAAACGCAGCATTTGTTGCAGATTTGGTAAAATGAAAACTGGTCCATGGGTGACCGAGTTAGCTCAACTATCTGCTTCAAGAAATTAGGGGGAAAGGCTTTAAAACGTGAACAAAGCCGTTCACATATAATAGCCTTGGCTGCATCTAACACAAAACGGGCGGGAGTGGATATTAAAACAATGGTATCTATGCAGTCCAATAAATAGATGGAAAATGAAAGTAACTCAACTAAGGATCTGCAAAAACTTGCGTACTACTTATTTTGATCCAAAATTCTGCACACGATATCGAACTGGCCTAATCTAGTTGCGATGGCTGCTTTTGTGGATGGATTTGGTAATCTGGCT
Source organism: Macrothele yani (assembly GCA_039090855.1). NCBI lineage: Eukaryota > Metazoa > Arthropoda > Arachnida > Araneae > Macrothelidae > Macrothele > Macrothele yani. The sequence continues at coordinate 77,100,008 of CM076997.1, read as the reverse complement.
AATTGAATTAAAAATGATCCACAGAATACTCACACTTATCATCCACTGCCATAACACATTTCTTAGAAGCATTTGGTGAAGCTGTTACAGGAGCAATTGCCGAACGACTGAAAGGTATTCCATCATTCATTCATGGCTGATGAATACACAAACATCAGTGGTCGTGAAGTGCTTAGCATTTATGTTCGTCATATCGTTGCTGAGGGTGAAGATGAAAAAATTCAAGTTTGAGGAAACCTTTTTATCTGAAGTTAACCTACAGTCAACAAAAGCAGAGCATATTACAGATGTGTAGATTACTGAGCTAAGAAAATAAGGTTTGAATCCAGAGAACATCTCTGTAGTATCATTTAATGGCGGTGCCAATTTTAGCGGAAATGTGAGTGGCATCTAGGCGAAGCTGAAAGAGCATGCACCAAATTTATTATTTGTACACTGCCGAAACCATCTTTCGCAACTCGCCCTTGCTCACAGCTGTAGACAAAGTACTCACATCAAGAGAGTACTGAGCGCGCTTAATAAGCTGTACAGCACATTCAGAGTGAGGCACAGAAGGTTGTCAATTTTGCACATGGCAGAAATGGTGGTCAATAACATGTCTCATAAACTTGTTCAACCAGGGAAAACGAGATAGTTTTCACATGAAGGCAGTGTTAAAGTGATCGTACAGCATTTTGCTTCTACGTATTTAGAAGCATTTTGCTTCTACGTATAGCCTTAGAAAATATCTACATTGAGGCTGGTGACTATTCGTCTGATGCAGGGGGACTTTTGCTTCTGTTTCGAAAGAAATCGACGACTTTTCTCCTCGTGCAACTTTCAACTCTTTTAGCATCACTAGTTCGTCTCAGTAAATCCTTGCAGTCATCCCAAGAAAACTTAACGGAGGCAATGGTACTGATAAATTCGGTACAAAAACACATCGAGGATATTGAAATCAATGATTTGATGTTAAAAGCAGTGGAAGTTTACAAAAAGGCTCGGGAACATGACATAAAAATGGAAAATAACGACATGACTGATAAGGATTTGTTGAAGTTGGCATACAACTACAATAATAAAATTATACAAAAAATAAGCCAGAGATTATCTGACCAATCTGAGGAATTCGGAAAGTTCCATGATATTCACCGAAAAAACTGAAAAACCCTAACTTTACAAAAATTGTCAACATGTGTGGAACCAATGAAAATGACATAAAGAACGAGTTTAACATTTACAAGAGATACCTTAAGAATATTGAAACTCAAAGCAATCTTCTAATGCTTACATGTGGTGCAGAAAAAAAAGCCATGTTCCCTTCGCTGTCAGCTGCAGCTATGTGCCTTTTACTGCTTCCTGTTGAAACTGCTTGGGTAGAAAGGAAATTTTCGACAATGAACCGTATTCTGTCATCTGAGAGGAAATGCATGTTTAGAGCACAGGTAGACGCCTTAATGAAAATTTCAATTGAAGGCCCGAAATTTTCCGATCTTAGCAGCCCAACCCATGAAGATGGTAAAATGTAGAATCAGTGCATTGAACAAGCTTATCACAAATGGCTTCAAAATGGAAGACGACAAAATATTTAAAAGATAAAAATGTTAAGAATGCTACACAACCATTGAATTTGTTTATCTTTTTAAGAAATACTTTAATTGTTATTTTTAAATTAATAAGTGAATGTACGCGGCAAAATTAAGCAGAAGTTAACCTTATTTAAAATGGAAAAATGGCATTTATTATACAAAATGCTGTGTTATAGCTATGCTTTAAATTTGGCATTTGCCGTGACAATCAATATGACAAGGTACAGGCTACGAATTTAATCTCCTGACAACTGTAAAAACAATCAGTAGTCAATAATACACTGCCTGACAGCGAAAGTGCCACACCACGAAGACGTGAACGAAGCGCCATGCAAATTGCAGGGTGGGTGAACACGTGCATGTTATGCAAATGATTGCATTTGCAGGCCAATCGCACTAACGGCGCGTAGATATAAGCGGACAACCAGCCCGTGAGGCCATCAGTCGAGACGTTTCACGGCTTCAAGAAGTGAGTGGTTCTGCTGTAACCGTGTCTGAAGAACGAGCAAGGGATGCTAATTCAGTTAAGACGCCGTCGTACGTGATTTTATCAAACGGATGAGTTCATGAGAGGTGTCATCGTAGGCCCTCGTACCGCCGGATGGTTCTTGCGTCGTATTGCGGAAGAAACGCAACGTGATGCAACAACCATCGGTCGCATTTAGAGCCAGTGGTCCTAGGAAGGATCTGTGAAACGTCGTAGGGGGGCCGGAGCACGGATACAGACGTCCAAGCTCACAGACTGTCGCATCCGACATCATGCCGTGGCGGACCCACGTGCCACAACGGGCGCCATTTTGCGGAGTTTACGGGGAGGCTTGGATACTTTGATATCGACGCGGACAGTGTTGCGCTGATTAGCTATGCTTGGTTTACAGTCCAGCCGTCCGTTGTGAAGGCTACCCTTAACAGCGAGCCATCGTCATCACCGCTTTTCGTGGTGTCGCTCCAGAGCTGCGTGGGATGCCGAATGGAACAGTGTGGTGTTCAGCGACGAATCGCGGTTCTGCCTCGCCACGGATGATCGCCGTGTGAGAGTCTGGAGGCGATGTCGCCAACGGGCGGATTCCTCCGCCATTGTGGAGCACCACACTGCCCGGCGACAGGGAATCATGTTGTGGGGTGCTATCAGCGCCAACAACCGCTCATCGCTGGTACGCATTACGAGCACATTGACGGCACGCCGCTATGTTGACAAGGTACTGCGGCCCGTGGCACTACCATATCTGCAGGGCATCCCAAACGCCGTTTTTCAATAGGATAACGCCCGGCCGCATACCGCTTGGATAAGCCTGAATGTTTTATATGGTGTGCGACAGCTTTCGTATAAAATATGGGCACGATTGGACGTCCGTTGAATATCCGCCCACCCCCGCAAAATGAAGATGAACTGTAGACCCGAATCAACACCACATGGTCCATGATACGGCCCCAGGACTCTATTCGGACTCTCATTGTCTCGATGCCACGTTGGATTGAACGCTGTATTGCCTAAAATGGGGGCCACACTCCTAATTGATCATCCTGTATATTCGGCCACTGACAATTAAATCATTTGTTCTGGACCTACTTGGCTATCTGTGTGCGCCGTTTAGTCTGTTTTCGAGCATCCCTTCATGGTGTGGCTGTTTCTCTGTGAGTCAGTGTATTACTCATAAAAACTGACAAGGTACTAAAGGGTAAATGTTTTTACTACTTTATGTAAATGCGAAAGTTTCCTTTTTAATATTTACGTATTAGTGCCATTTTGTTATCATAAAGCACAGTGGTCAGTAGCAGTTACGTGAATCGTCCGCTTCACATTCAGTATTTTCTATCATAATGCAATAATTTTCCTTTTTTTTTTAATTCGAAGTCTACGTATACAAGCAGTTCCGTTCAGAAAACTCCGAGAGCGAGGAACGACCAAGGCGGTCAAACACAGTGAGGGTTAACCGATGCTTGACTATTATCTATTTTATAAACGTCTTCGCTTCTCATTCTGATCGATCTTGGGAGATGTTTTGGCTCTCGCACTCTTCGCTTCTGTTTCCAGATAGGGGATATAATTCCTCCCACTATGGAATGTGGTACCCCTTATTAGGAAGCAATTAAAAAATATATATGTTACCGCTAAAGCTCGAAAGCCGTTAATGTGCACATTACCTAGCTAATCTGCAGATTAACTGATTTGCTCCGTTAACGTGCGGAATCAAGAGTTTTCCGCATTTTACCTAGGTAATGTGCACATTAACGGCTTCCGTATTGTTAAAGTTCAAAAGTTTGTTTCTCTCATTTCCTTTCCCTACACCTTCCCCCTCTCCCTCCACTTTTAGTTTGGTTTCGCCTGTTTCTCTCATTTCCTTTCCCTACACCTAACCCCCTCTCCCTCCACTTTTAGTTTGGTTTCGCCTCTTTCTCTCATTTCCTTTCCCTACACCTTCCCCCTCTCCCTCCACTTTTAGTTTCGTTTCGCCAGCGTCTAGTCGTCGCCGGTTGTTTTTATTTCTCATAATTGGCGTCGGCTGCCAGTGCGTAGCATAGCTAATTCTGTTTTCAAATTCGTTTCTGCCTGTTAGTGCGTGAATTTGTGTCGTGATTTTTTTAAAGCAGATAAATTTAACTCCTAGTATGCAAGCAAGCACCGAATTGGTGAGTAAAATGAAGAAAAGATTCTTCGAAAACCTCTTTAGCGAAGATTCGAAATATAATAGTGTTTTAATGACAAAACGAAAGTATGATTGCATAATTGAAGATGTGAAGCGAATAAAAGTTTCCAAGAAGAAAGAATCATCTCGAGATTATCGAATAATTCAAAGGTATGATGTGTTTGTGAGAATTAAAGTACCCGAAGTAGACACAGCAAAAACTGATGCCCGCTCGATTTTAGCTGTGGTTCTTAGTAAAACAGAGGATGGCTTTTATAAACTTGGTACTAAAACGGGTATTTTAAAACAATTGTATGCAAAATCTGAATTCTGTGTTTGCAAAGAGAGATTTTTAACGAAAGAAGATGTCCCTGCTGTAGAAATATCTTTACGTCAAACAGCAATAAAACAATCCCTTGGTACTGGGCAGGGTTTCAGAAAATGTAACTGCAAATCTAAATGTACCACAAATAGGTGTGCTTGTCTCAAAAACCAATTGCTATGTAAATCAATGTGTCACCAATCTTTAGATTGCACTAATAAGTAAGCATAATTTTATATGTTTTGCAAGTTCACTTCCTTAATTATAATAATATTTTAAACCGTTTGATTCTTTCTATAATAGTTTTTTAATTGATTGATGATTGATTCTATCAACTAATTTGTTGATTGTTTGTTTGTATTAACTTGATTCTTTATATATCGAAAAATAAATAAATAACATTATGTTAATTTAAGCGTACAGAAATGTTGCTGTTGTTCCAGCAAAGATCTTATTTTCACTTTAATGAGTGCCTAGTAGGTAATGTGCAGATTATCTAGGTAATTTGCAGATTACCTAGGTAACTTGAGAAATGAAACAATTTTCGTCACTTTAACGGGTCACCCTAGCTAATCTGCACATTACCTAGATAATCTGTAGAATAACTGATTTCTGCACTTTGGCGGTAACATATATATATGTATATATCAGTCAAATGTTTCTTTTTTTAGTTTTATTGTTTAAGTCAGTCATTGCAACCATAAAACATATGTACGTATCTCTTCATTTTAGCCTGCTACAGGTTTTGCAATTATACTTTTGAATCATACAAATTTTGAAGATGGCAGTCCGATTTTTGGTGTAAATGTGAAAAGGATGGTAAGTCAGATAATATCCGATAACTTGAAAATTTCGTCGTCCTGGAGATGAAATTTTCAAGTTAAAATTTGAATCATATCAAATTTTAACTTGAAAATTAAAATTTGATATAATTTTAATCATATTGGCATGCACAAGATTTGAGAAAATATCAGTGTCTACTATTTCAGCAACCCATGTTAATAAAAAAATATAACCATGTGAAGCTTTGCAAAAAGGTTTTCATTTGTGATCATTCTTAACTATAAAATATCAGCAGTAGTCATTTTTGAAGTGTCCCCCAGTTTTTATCCTAAGTCAAAAAACAAATACGTATTTCACTACAAAAATTTTCAGACTCGGAAAAATTGGAAAAATTTGCTTTCATGCAACACTCCCCCAAACATTTTCAGCACACCCCCAATTTGAAATTCCTGGATAAACCCCTGATGCACGCTTATGAAGATGTTAACTAAGGTAGCAGCTGTTTGACAAACAGCTATAGGTCACAACTTTGCTAACTATTCTGCTGGTGAAACTAGATTTTTACTCTTTCCGTTTCCTCTATTTTTAGCTCGTCTTTTGTAAAACAAGTTAATAAAATCATGCAATGCATTGATTATCATACGCTTTCCAACATACCAGAAATCATTACTCAAGTTATTACTCAAGTTATGATGATAATGGCTCTGGAATAAATCTCGCTCCTGTGTCCTGACCTTTCACCCCATTTCCATGATATTCAAAAGAACCGGTTCAGTATACCTCCGGAACAACATACTAAAGTTTTGTTGCAATCGAAGCATTTTTAATCAAGTTATGAGGCTGTGGAATAAATATGGCTCCTGTGCCCTGACCTTTGACCCCATTTCGATGATATTCAACAGAACCGATTCAGTATACCCCTAGGAACAACATACTAAAGTTTTGTTGCAATCGAAGCATTTTTACTTAAGTTATGACGCATAAGGGCAATGGAATGGATCCCATCCTGTGTCCTGACCTTTGATCCTATTTCGCCCATTTTCAATAGGGTTCGTTCAGGTGGACCCCTAACACATACTAAAATATCATCGAAATCGAACCATTTTTACGCGAGTTATCGTGCAGACGGGCGGACGGACAGACAGACAAAGCTGGAGCATATACGCTTCTTCAACCTACGGTTGGAAAGCGTAAAAAAGATCGTGCTTATGTTATAGGTTTGTTTGTCCATCCATCGGTCTGACCGTCCGTCTGTGGACACCATATCTCTGCAACTATTAGTCCGATTTGAACAAAAATACTTTTTGCATTGGGAAGCTTGAAATGTGAAAATAATGATCCTTGCATTCGGGTTTCTTTCTTTCTGATGACAAATTCGCCACTATAGGGCGTAAATGCAAATCATATCGAATTCAGAATACGTTTTATTGCATACGTATATTTGCTTCTAAATATTCGATTGAAAAAATTCCTTCTTCCTTCCGATGCCATTCTTATAACGAAGACTATTTTAGTCATAATTTCTTTTTCAAGTAATGCGCAGATTTTCCGCTAGAGGCGTAATGAGAAATTGCGTTTCCCCCAATATCTCTGCTTCTAAAACTCCGATCTGAAAAATTCTTCCTGCATCAGATCAGGGCTGATCACATGCACCTCCTGGTGGAAAGTGTTTGCATTATATTTTCTAATTTTTGACAAAAAATTGTTTGGCCACCATGAGTCGTAAGGGTTTATTTTTGCTTCTGATTTATTTGCAGCAAATATAAGCTTCCGGAAACTCGATCGAAAAAATTCTTTCGTGCACTGATACCGCTCACCTCGGAAAAAAATTTCAGAATACCTTCTTTTTATAAAAATTTCTTATTTTTGTCGATATCTCTGCTTGTAAGAGTCCGGATTTTAAAAACCTTTCTTTCTTATAGAGCTTTTCCGCTGGGAAATGTTCCTCATATTATTTCACATTTTTCGTAACTCATAAGTTTGCCACTGGAGGGCGTAAGTTCACGTTCCCGCTAACGGCAATATCTGCGGGACTAAAAACCCGACATTTTTTTTTTTTTATATATACTACTAACTATGAAAACTCTTGGTGTGTATTTTCTTCCCAAAATAAGGCACAGTTTCGCCGTTAGGAGGCGCCAAGGTTTAATTTGTTTTTCTTAATATATCTTCTCCTAAACGTGCGATTTAAAAAAAAAATTCAATACCGGATGGCATTTGCCATGTGGAACACTTTAGATTAGTACTTGAGGAGTTTTATAGTTCACAATTCTGTCTCTAGGTGGTGTTTGTGTACTTCTAAAAACTCCATTGAGAAATTTCTTTTTTACTGTATGCCATTCGCTACAATAGAGATGTATAGCGTTATTACCTTTAAATAGTGCACAGATTTCCCACTAGTGGGCGTGAAAGTCAATACTTCTTTTTTTTCGCTACCTCTGCTTCCGGGAGACGTATTTCAAAAGTTATTTTTCCTTAGCATAGCTTTTTCCATGAAGAATATTTTTCGCCTATTTTCAACGTTCCCATCATGCAAAATTCTTCGCTAGAAGGCGAAGAGTTATATTACGTTTACTGCTATATTTCTTCTTTTAACTGTTCGATTTGAAAATCTGTTTGTCTCCGATAACTTCCTTCTGCTATGAGTTTTCGTGAGCCATTTATTAAATTTTGTACCATTCTTTTTAGCTGCTGGTGGAAGTAAGTAGCTGTTTGTAGTTCTGGATGTTTCATCAATTGCAGAAATCCGGTTGAATTTTTTCAAACCAGTTGCATTAACTTTGAATAAATTTGATAACTTTAATTCGCGTCAGAAATAATTCAAAAGGCGTGCTCATTACAACCGAAAATTCGATATCATCTTTGTTGTTTTATTATATTTCCAAATTTTTATTTCTGCAAAATTGCAGTAAATAGTTCACAGCTGTCTTACAAGATGTACGCATCATTATAGGAAGATTGTCGATTTTGTGCTTACGAGAGCTACCGAAGTGTAACAACAGATCAAGGCAAACAGCATTCAAAACTAACAGTCAGAATTCTTTTGGGTAAATGATGCTTTTGGCGCACTATTTTCAACCTTCCAAATATCGATTTAAGGTAGTCCTTTTAACACTAGTTGCACGAGGACATCAAGGAATCTGTTTCTCAGAATACAATGAAGTTCTTGTCTTTTCCATGTTAATGAGTCTGAGTTTCGAGATTTGCTATTTCTCCTTGAGCACATGCGACTACAAAGGTTTCCTTCCTTTTCAGAGATATTATTGCGTGCCCTGCTTGCGTGACCTCAAGTCATGATCTACGCTTTGCGAAATGGTTTACGTGAATTTTTTCGAAACTCAGAATAAAAATTCCTTTCATTGTTTTGAGATGATCGCTAGTTACAGATCACAAACGGCGGAAATTTAGATTTTTTCTTTCGAAAGACACTATCAGACATGCAAGCAAACGATGAGTAATGAGAAAGCTGCATAATGTTACATAGAAAAATGTCTATGCTGCATGTATGGATTCCTACATTGCGTTCCCTTTCTGTTATTACTGTGTGTGTTTATAGATTCTATAGCAAATACTTGCTTGACAAAAAGAAAAAAAAAGGAAGAAACGAATGGAAAGGGAGGGGTGAGAAAAATTTGGGCCCCAAGAGCTGTAATACGACTCCAGGTAAGATATTTATAGATTTAAATTTCGAATCTAAATAAAATAGTCGTAAAATACATTTTGATTTAACCCCTTTCTTTTTGTACTAGTAACCCTAATACAGAGAAATATAAGCATCGTTGCTGAGAGAAATTGTTAAATATAAAAGCATCGTGATATTTCATTGCAGTATCCTGACACACCAAACAACAACCCCCTTCTCAGGAACAGTTTAATCCTCTGATAATCAATTTATGATATGCAGCTTTTGCTTACCTTAAAAATTATGAAAGTCATGAGGGAAATTGATTGATTGATTGATTGTAGAGGATTTTAGGAAGAGAGTGTCTGACCGCAGGTCTTAAACAACCCTTAGAAATAGGAAGCTAGGAGATTTGGGCTAGAGTGCCCGATAGGAAAGTGACACGGACGCGAAGTAGAAAGGGGGAGGAAGACGCCCTTATTTATTACCGGGGGACCAGTACCCTGGTCCGACGGCTTAACGTGCCCATCCGACGCACGGCGGATATTTTGTGGATCGAGCGTTCGTACCTGTATGGGATTGAACCTGAGGTCTTTTCCGTGGCAGTCACGAACGTTACCCACTAGGCCACCTGCGGCCCTCATGAGGGAAATCAGAAGGTTTTATCACTTTGTTTTCATTTTTAGAAGAAATTACTGGATATGCATTGTTGCGTATCTAAGTCGAAAATCATGTTGAAAGTTCTTGATATCCAATTTTGGAAACGACGTCTAGGACGAGACCGAAAAGAGAGTTTGTTCCCAGAGATCAGATGCAACTCAGAAGATATCAACGCTCAAACAATATGACTCGATTTTTAGTACATCAACACATTCTGTTTAATTTGTTATAATGTAGTCATTAACGCATATTATAAGTCACTCTGCTAAACGCATGTTCAAAAGCTGTATTGCTAATACTAAGGCCTTCTTAATATTTTTCTTCTGAATCAAAGGTACTTGATTAAAGCACCAGTATGAAACTAATACAAATGAATGTCATTAACTACTTGACATAATTTTTTTCTAAGTACAACATATGCAAGAGCATACTGAACCTTTCCTAACAATGGATCCCATCTAGAACAGTGTCAGCGCATCGATTATTCCGCCAAAGGAATAACAAAATGTGTGTCATAGCATACATTTTGACACTGTCGTCGCATGAAACGATATTTAAAAATTATTTCTCTCATCTTGTTTGTCAACACATTGATTCACTGAAGAAAGAACAAACAATTCAAAAGAAAACGTGCATTACGCTGTTTTACTTTCAAAGTTCTTTAAATGTAACGGATTCATTTCCCCCGAAGCTGGTAATTGATCGTAAATAACAAAAAAACTAACGGCTTTATTTCTTGTACAAATATCGATTGTGTTAAAGTCCACACTTTAAGCTGGGCGTTGCGAAGTGGATCAATGTCGCCAAATGTATCCAAAGAAGACATTACTTGACCTTTGATCTGCCGTGTAGACAGCAAAGACACCGGCGAATTTCTTCGAAAAATGTAAAGGTGAGCTACCCTCCAAAGGAGACTGCTGCTTCACACTTTATTAACAAATTATTTTACCCCTTTCGCAGCTCAAATTTTTAGTAATAGATACAAGAATACAAAACATAACCCTCCCTCCACACTTGCATAAGGTATGGGTGCCGAAGGTGTCCCATGTCCCCAAGGTGGCCCACTTCACGCAATTAGTGCAACTTTTAGTCAGAAGATGGCGCCAGTTCCTTGAATTAGTCCCTCAAGCCGCTTGATTGGACGGCGGCATATTATGCAGTAATTGTGTTGAGTGCTGCCGTAGCGAGTTGTTCTTAGTATAAAAGTCCTTTAAGATACATAGACTGGAAAACCGGCAATTAATCGCGCGACATTTGAAGTTCAGCTCTGTATGTCTATCACATCGCGTTCAGTGACGTGCCAACGTTTCAAGAATTTGGGGGGGGGGGGGGGGGGCAAAGTATTTTTTTTTCTAAATAAAGCTCTAAAACTATATCAGAACGTCGCGCTCGCGTGTATATACAGTATATATATATATATATATATATATATATATATATACACACACACACACACACAGGGTCGAGTCACATTATTCTGACCACTTACCTAATATATTTTGTATGGGGTCGAACACTCACCAGCAAACATCTGGGGAGGGGCCACTCCGATTTTCCCCAAACGCAGCAAACAAGAACGCACCAAAATGTGGACCCCTGCAATCTTCATTTTCTTCTAAACTTAATAGGGCCTGAGTTAAAGGGGGTTGCATGGGTGATACATGATGTGGAGGATGGGTGTGGTACGAAATGTCGACAGTCAAAATGTCGACACCAAAATGTCGACAGGGTCAAAATGTCGACAGGGTCAAAATGTCGACAGTTAAAATGTCGACAAGTTCAAAATGTCGACAATCAAAATGTCGACACGGTCATAATGTCGACAGGGTCAAAATGTGGACAGGGTACAGAAAATGTCCACATTGTACTCTACCTCAGACGGTTTTTTGAACGGGTCGGCGCCCAGGAATCAGAGCCCCCCTCCCCATCCCCATAAAATGTTTTCGTAAAATCTACAGTTTTCAATTTAGAACCACCAAATTTGGTATACTATCTCACAAAATACTAACTTAGACTGTAGATGGCTTTTTGGAGGGGTTGGAGCCTGTGGGGTGAGAGCCCCCATCATAAGAAAATTTCGTAAAATCTACAGTTTTCAATTTAGAACTACCAAACTTGGTATACTATATCATGTTACTCTAACTTAGACGGTAGACGGGTTTTGGAAGAGGTTGGAGCCAGGGGGTCAGACCCCCCCTACAAAATTGTCCTTAAATCTACTGTTTTCAATTTAAAACCACCAAATTTGGTATACTATCTCATGGTACTCTAACTTAGAGGGTAGACGGATTTTGGAAAGCGTCGTGGCCTCGGGGGGTCACAGCCCCACATACAAAATTTTCGTACAATCTACAGTTTTCAATTTAGAACCACCAAATTTGGTATACTATCTCATGGTACTCTAACTTAGACGGTAGACGGTTTTTGGAATGAGTCGGAGCCGGGAGTGGGAGCCTCTCATCATAAGAAAATTTCTTAAAATTTACAGTTTTCAATTAAGAACCACCCAAATTTGGTATACTATATCATGGTACCCTAACTTAGACGGTAGACGGTTTTGCAAAGGGGTTGGGGCCCGAGGGGGTCAAATCCCCCTACATACAAAGTTTTCGCAAAATCTACAGTTTTCAATTCAGAACGACCAAATTTGGCATACTATCTCACGGAACACTAACTTAGACGGTAGACGGTTTTGGGAAAGGGTCGCAACACGGTGGATCAGAGCCTCCCTCATACAAATTTTTGTAAAATCAACAGTTTTCAATTTTGAACCACCAAATTTGGTATCCTATCTCATGGTACTCTAACTTAGACTGTAGATGAGTTTTGGATGGGGTCGGGGCCTGGGGGTCAAAACCCTCTACATACAAAATTTTCGTAAAATCTGCAGTTTGGAATTTAGAACCGCCAAATTTGGTATCCCATCTGACGGAACACTAACTTTGACTGTAGACGGTTTTTTGAAGGGGTCGGAGCACGGGGAGTCAGAGCCCCCACCCACAAAATTTTCGTACAATCTACAGTTTTCAATTTAGAACCACAAAATTTGGTGTACTACCTCATGAAACTCTAACTTAGACTGTAGACGGTTTTGGGAAGAGGTCGCAGCACGGTGGATCAGAGCCTCCCTCACACAAAATTTTCGCAAAATCTACAGTTTTCAATTTAAAACCACCAAATTCGGTATACTATCTCACACTAACTTAGACTGTAGACGGTTTTTTGGACGAGTTGGAGCCCGAGGGGTGAGAGCCCCCATCATAAGGAAATTTCGTAAAATCTACATACTTCAATTTAGAACCACCAAATTTGGTATACTATCTCATGGTACTCGACTTAGTCCGTAGACGGCTTTTGGAAGAGGTTGGGCACCGGGGTCCAGTGGCCCCATACAAATTTTTCCTGAAATCCATAAAGTTTTCAATTTTGAACCACCAAATTTGGTTTACTATCTCATGATACTGTAACTTAAACTGTAGATGGTTTTTGGAAGGGGTCGGGGCCCGGTGTCCAACCGGCCCCCATTCAAAATTTTCGTAAAACCTGCGGTTTTCAATTTAGAGCAACGAAATTTGGTATACTCTCATGGTACTCAAATTTAGACGGTAGCCTCTTTTTGGAAGAAGTCGGGGGCCGGAGTCAAAAGGCCTTCACACAAAATTTTCCTAAAATCTACCGTTTTCAATTTAGAACCACCAAATTTGTCTTACTATCTCATGGTACTAACTTAGACGGTACACTTTGTTGGAAGGGGTCGGGGCCTGGGGTGAAGGGGACCCATTCAAAATTTTCGTAGACATTACATTTTTTACTCTTAAGAACTGTAGCCCAATTCAACCCTCCAAAACCCCACCTACGGCCTAAATTAGAGGCCGTAGATAACAATAAAATGCAAAAGTATCCGGTAATGGTGTATTAAAAACACAAATTAATAAACGTTAGCTTTCACTACCAACGGGTGTCTTATCAGGCAAAAATACAATGTAATACAAATAATGTAAATTCTTTTTTGTTTCGAATAATTAAATGAACTAAATCAGAATAATTAAAATAAGGTTACTGGAAATTTACGGAAATATTTTTTCATTCATTAACTTTCACCCTCTGAACTTGGTAATTCTACAAATAATAATATTTACCCGAGAAATACCGGATACTTCGGCTAGTAGGAACTAAAGATAATGTTACACTTTTAGTCAGGTACAAAACAATAATTATAAAGCCCTAGGCCTGGGCCTTTTTAGCAATGTTTAGTCCGCCGTGCTAATTTTCATAAGGCTTGCATAGAAGTCCAAGATTTTAACAATGCGCTTTACTGAGATTGAAAATATTAAGCTTACCCTAGGATTAGGGCTTTTTGATAGTTTTCAGTCCTTCAAGATGATATTTATATAGTTTTCATAGAAAATCAAATGTATTCTGTTGAAATTTTACTCGAGCAAAACATTAATAGATACGCCCGAGGCCTAGGCATATGCATTTTTAGTAATTTTTATAATGCCGTGATCATATGAGATTTGCATGGCAAATTAATTTAAGAGTGTTGCGCTTATTAAACATTCTGTAAAAGTCGTAGGCCTAGCGGCCAATAATAAATATCCGGTGCCTAAGTGAAAGCGCAACATTATTAACTTGATTTATTATGCAAACCTTATAAATATGAGCACAGCGATTAAAAGTTACTAAAGAGCCCTTGTAAGTAATATTTTTGACCGAGTGCAACTGCAATTTACGAAATGTCGACAGGCCAAAATATCTAAAGTAACAATGAAATTTGGAATATTTCTTTGTTCTTTCTTTTTATTTCAGTTTTGACACTTATATTAAGTTCTGAAAATATATATATTTCACCTATTTTTTATCTTCATTGTGCTTTTAACAAAATTTATTTCCATGTTTTGGGCATTTTATTTTGTGCGGTTACATTTTTTAATGTTTCGGGCATTTCATTTTGTGTAGTTACTTGTTTCTATGTTTTGGGCATTTTACTTTGTCTGGGCATTTTTGTTATGTTTTGTTTATTTCATTTTCTGTGGTGGTTGTAATTTCGATAGGATGAAAAGGGGAAACTGTGGACAGTCACGATGCTTACTTGCTTACAATTTTTCTTCAAATACAGCAGATGTTTTTTGTATTGATTTATACCACTTACTCATTAAGCGACTACAGGTTTCTTTAAATATGAACTTTGTCTCAGAGCCTACTGTTTCCTCTACCTAGCTTTTTTGGCTCCGCACTTTCTTTTCTTGGTTTTAGAATATTTTCCTTATTATTACTCTATTTTCTCATGTAAATTCTTTATGTAAGGTATGTCTATTGTATCGAAGGATTTTGCAATGATACATGAAGCCCTGTTGCTCAAGTTAAACAATATTTCCAACTAAAACAGCGCAGTTCAGACATTTTCCTGCTGTTAACTGAAAAAAATGAAAACAAAAACAACAAATCTGAGCAATGGTTGAGGCATCAGACAGTACTTACTAGTAACCAGGCAACGTTTTGAGAAAGAATGAGTTCAGGAATTTCTAACTCTAACAAAAAAGAATAACAGCACTGTATCCCTCCCATCCCCTAGCGCCGACCTTTGGACGTCTTGAAAGAGAAGTCCTAAGGACACATCTGTATCTTAATTGCCTGAGAATCCGTGACAATCTTCTAGTGTCGTAGTAGAAAAACACACTTCCTACTTAGCCTAAATTGCTTGGATGGTGAAGCCAACGGACAAAGTTTTGCTCTGGCATTGGATTTCTGTTGCTTTTGATGGAATACTTTTCCCCTGAGGTTCACCTCCTTCAGTGTAGTCTTCAGGAAACACGGGAATGCGCCCTAACGTAAAACACCCGTTTCACAAGCAATTGACTACAATTAGCGAAATGAAGGTGCGGTACAGGAAATAAGTCGAGCGAGACGGATCTGAACTTAGAAAGTCGGGGAAAGGTGTTACATGAAAAACTGTGTTTGGCTTACAGACCATTTGGCACGTAGGGACGTAAGTCTTTGATTTTAATACATTACGGGGTAAACAAATTGTCTTTTTAGTATAACAATTTTCTTTCATACGCATGGTGCAGCACAGAAAAAAATTTGAATTTATTTTTGAGAATTAGCATGACACCTACCGGCCCAGAGTACAGCGGCCCTGCCCGCGCTTGTTACCGGCCCCGGAACCTGGCGCCCGGATGCTTCGCCTCCGTTGATCCCCCGCTTGGATCGTCCCTGCTGTAAAGTACTTATGACCGCAGGTACCAAAATCTGGAACTTCGCCTAAACCCTAACTGTAGGAAAAGGCCTCACGCGATCGTCTGTATTCTGAGTGTTTTATTGAATGGTTGCTCATCAGTTCGTAGTTGACTGGCGAACAGAGAACTTGCTTGTTGAAATCTTTGTTGTGTGTTGTCAAGCGATAATAGTGGAAATATATCATTCTAAATATTTTGGAAAGAGAAAGTGCATTGTTTTCCGAAAGCTCTATGCAGGTGAAGTATGCAACATAGTTAACTCACAAAAAGAGAATGATTTGCTGAGATGGAAAGGGTATTCATTTTGCCATAACAGAGTGCGGTGTAATTTATGGTATTGGCACTGTATTGAAAACAATTATGGAAATTGTACTGGCTTTGCTGGTACTATTCTTATTGGAGATGAACACAGGGTGCGTAATGAGAAACCACATAATCATGCTTCAAGACCGGAGAAAAGTGATGTTGCTATTGCAAGAGCGCAAGTAAAAGAACTAGCAAAAAATACGGACGAAGCCGCTGCACAAATTATTCAAACCGTGACAACGTCAATGGCTACAGTAAATGCAGCTTAAATGCCTAATATATATGCATTAAAGCAAGTTGTAAAACGAATACGAAAAGAGGACATGCCTGCGGAGCCTACGACTTTAGAAGGGATCGATGCCCCAATAGATTTACAGGAAAAAGATGGTGCAAAATTCTTTATCAGAGATAGCGCATTTGGAGATCAAAGAATTATTTTATTTTCAACAAAAAATAATTTACGAAAGCTTAAAGAAGCACCCCTCTGGATTATGGATGGGACATTTAAAACTTGTCCAACCCTATTTAGACAAGTATATACCATTATCCATTCTATGGTTGGAACGAATCCAGAGATGCAAAGATTTGTCCCACTAGTTCATGGGTTACTTTCCAGCAAGAATGAAGAATATTATATTATACAAGATTTTTGCAGGATTTACAAGACTATGCATCAGACTATGATATTCAGCTTGCACCACAATATACGTATAATGATAGATTTTGAAATAGCTACCATTATAATCCTGCAAAAAAGGAATTTGGAAGCAGCACACACAAATGTTGTTGGTTTCATCTCGGAAAAAATGTGCGGGGCAATATCCATCCTCTGGCATAGCCTCGGAATATGGGGGAAATAGTGAGTTTGCTCTCAAAGTCAGACATTTGCAAGCACTCGCATTTCTTTCATCTGATGAAATTCCAGCTGCTTTTCAAGAAGTGAACTCAATTTTACTAGAATATGCAAATTCTGTAGTTCTGTGGTTAGGGGAAAATTTCGTGGAAGCAGAAGAAACAATCCGAGCAGAAGCCCTCCGCTTTTCCCACCAACAATTTGGTCAGTAAATGAAAACAATTTACTTGGCTTTCTCAGAAAACAAAACAAACTTGAAGGATGGGGCAGACGCTGGAATACAATTCTGGGGGAGAAAAACTGTGACTGTATAAAATAATCAGTGAAACTGCAAAAGAGCAGAGAACAACTATGGCTAAAATCGAAAGAGTGATAGCACAGATTCCAACAAATCCATCCAGAAGAGAAACGCTGGCAAGAGAAAAAGGAATTCGAACTTCTTTGGCACACAGAGACAAAGTTAACATGCTAGAGTTTTTAAGAGGAATATCTTATAATTCTAACCTTTACTAAAATGTGCAGGTATTTTTTGCTAACTGAATTATACCTTTTACTAACTTGTATTTAAATTTTTCAAGAATGTAATTCTGCCGAAGGTGCCAGAATTTAAAACACAACGCAAAATTAGAAAAGACAAAATTTTCAAAACAGCATGTCAAAAACATAAAATGTGAAAAAGTAATCCAAAATGTGAAACAAATAAAAATTCAAAATGCAATCACAAGTCACAAGCATAACAAAAATGCGAAACGCTATATAACAAGTACAACACAAAATTAAACAAATACCAAAACATAAAAAAAAATTCACACGCTATGTAAAATGTACAAAATAAAATAAATGCCATATTCATAAGGATTGCATGACAAGTCAAGTTAATAATGAGCTTTTACTTAGGCTTCAAACAATAATTATTAGCCTCTATACCTTTTTAAAAATCTTTAATAAGCGCAACATTATTAACCTGACTTGTCGTCAAACATTATCAATATGACATTGGCATACAATTGTTTAAAAGACTTGTGCCTAAGCCGAATGGCTGTTTATATTTTTGTACTCTGAAAGCGCAATACAATAAACTTGACTTTCTGTGAAAATTTTACGTATATGAGCACGGTTGATTGAAAACTGATAAAAAGGCTTAAGCCCTGTTTATTATTTTTTGTGCCTCTGTCGAAACGCAGTATCATAACCTTGGCATGTTATCGAAACCTTATGAATAAGTCGGACTAAAAATTCCAGAAAAAGGTTACGCCTAAGGTCTTGTAACTAAGGTTTTGTGACAGAGTAAAACTTCAACATTAATAACTTGACATGTTGGGCTAACGTTGTGAATAGCAGCACGGCGGATTAAAGATTTCAAGAAATAGCCTTTGGGATTAATGTGTTGTAACTGAGTAAAAGTGTAACATTATTTTCTATATAAACCAAACTACGTGCTGAAATGGCCCAACTATATATACGTATATCTCAACCATATACCGAAGCGCTGACAAGGTGAAAACAAAAGTGCAATTTTGTACGGTCCCCTAACATTTTATGACCAGCCTACGTGGAAATGGACACGTTGATATCAAAAACGTACTTTTCATACGGCTCCATAACAAATAGCAATGGATACGTCGCAATCGTTTTTTTAGTTGGGGGTTTAAGGAACACCGTGATCAATTCAGTGGGCTATAAGCAGTCGGCCGTTCCTAAGTTTGGGCCACTGATTCCTGGGAAGGGGGACAGCCAGTACCAGAAGTCAATCACAACGTCCATGACTCACCGGGATTCAAACCAGGATCCTTCTCGACGAGTGGTCAGAAGCCAGCGCTTAGACCACTGGGCCACCGTAGCGGCTCACGTTGAAATGTATTTTTCATACGGCCCCAAACGCTCTTATGGACATACTAGATTGAACTGGACGCAAAAGAAATCATTAATATAATTTGTACTAGCAGGGATACCAGGTATTTGCCAGGTACATATTTCTATTTGTGGAATCACCAAGTTCAGCGGGTGAAAGTTAATGAATGAAAAATATATTCCTGTAATTTTCCAGTAAACTTATTTAAAAAATTTTGATTTAGTTAATTTAATTTTACGAAAAAAAAATGGGAATATTTACCGTCGAGGAGACATCTATAGAACTGCCGTACATCTGGCGTGTGCTTCTGAGAATATCCCGACACAGAAATGCAATGTACCTATCTGATGTCGCATGCATATGACTTGACATTGGCATTGATCATCATTTTCTTACCGTTTTGAATTTTGAACATCTGGAACTCTCTATTGACATTACATTATATTTATGCCTGATAAGCTGCCGGTTGGTAGTGAAAGCTAAACTATATTGATTTGTGTTTGTAATACATCATTAATCGCATATTTTTGCCCTTTATTGTTATCTACCGTCTCTAACTTAGACCGTAAGTTGGTTAGTTGGTGGTTAATGGCGCAAGGGCCTCAAAAGGCCGAAGAGCGCCTTAGAAAGTAGATAGGGCATTGGAGAGCTGAATTGTGTTGCAGATCTTAAGAGTAAAAAATGGAACCTTTTACGAAATTTTGTATGGGGCACCTTTGACCCCGGGCCAAGACCCCTTCCAAAAACCGTCTACCCTCTAAGTTAGATAACCATGAGATAGTATACCAAATTTGGTAGTTCTAAATTGAAAACTGTAGATTTTACGAAAATTTTGTATGGGGGACCAAATCCCTTCCAATAACCACATGAGGTCTAAGTTACAGTTTCATGAGACAGTATACCAAATTTGGATGTTCTAAAATGAAAACTGCAGATTTTACGAAAATTTTGTATGGGGGAAACTTGGCCCCGACCCCTTCCAAAAAACATTCGTATAAAATGTTCGCAAAGGTTTCATTAAAACCATCTACAGTATAAGTTAGAGTTTCATGAGATAGTATAACGAATTTGGTGGTTCCAAATGAAAAACTGTAGTTTTCAGGAAAATTTTGTGTAGGGGCACCTTGATCTCAGGCCCCGACCCCTTCCAAAAACCGTCTTCAGTCTAAGTCAGAGAACCATGAGAGAGTATACCAAATTTGGTGGTTCCAAATGAAAAACTGTAGTTTTCAGGAAAATTTTGTGTAGGGGCACCTTGATCTCAGGCCCCGACCCCTTCCGAAAACCGTCTTCAGTCTAAGTCATAGAAACATGAGAGAGTATACCAAATTTGGTGGTTCTAAATTGAAAACTGTAGATTTTATAAAACTTTTTGGGAAATCAACAGTTTTCAATTAACACCAGGCCCTGGACCCTTCTAAAAGCCATCTACGGACTAAGATAGAGTACCATGAGTAGTATACTAAATTTGGTGGTTCTAAATTGAAAACTGAAGATTTTACGAAACTTCTGTGTGGGGGCTCCTTGATCCCGGGCCTCGACACTCTCCAAAAACCATCAACTGTCTAAGTTACAGTACCATGAGATAGTATATCAAATTTGGTGGTTCTAAATTGTAAACTGAAGAATTTACGAAAAAAAATTATAAGGAGGAGGGTTCTGAGCCCCATGCTCCGACCCCTCCCAAAATCGGTCTACAGTCTAAGTTAGAGTTTCAAGAGGTAGTTTACCAAATTTGGTGGA
This sequence comes from Macrothele yani, assembly GCA_039090855.1. NCBI lineage: Eukaryota > Metazoa > Arthropoda > Arachnida > Araneae > Macrothelidae > Macrothele > Macrothele yani. The sequence goes on along the minus strand of CM076997.1, from coordinate 77,079,433 downwards.
TCTAAATTGAAAACTGTAGTTTTTGCGAAAATTTTGTATGAGGGGGCTCTGAACCCCACCACCACCACCACCCTACTCCGACCCTTTCCAAAAACCGTCCACAGTCTAAGTTAGTTTCATGAGATAGTGTGCCAAATTTGGTGGTTCTAAATTGAAAACTGTAGAATAGTTTCATGAGATAGTATACCAAATTTAGTGGTTCTAAATTGAAAACTGTAGATTTTGCGAAAATTTTGTATTAGGGGGCTCTGACACCCCGTGCTCCGACCCCTTCCAAAAACCGTCTTCAGTCTAAGTTACAGTTTCATGAGATAGTATAATAAATTTGGTGGTTCCAAATTGAAAACTGTAGAATTTACAAAAATGTTTTATTAAGGGGGCTCTGACCCCCCCCCTGCTCCGACCGCTTCCAAAAACCGTCTACAGTCTAAGATAGAGTTTCATGAGATAGTATACCAAATTTGAAGGTTCTAAATTGAAAACTGTAGATTTTACAAAAATTTTGTATTAGGGGGGCCTCTGACCCCCCCTGCTCCGACTCCTTCCAAAAACCGTCTACAATCTAAGTTAGAGTTTCATGAGGTAGTATACCAAATTTGGTGTTTCTAAATTGAAAACTGTAGATTTTACGGAAATTTGGGGGGCTCTGACTCCCCCCCTCCCCCAGGCTCCGACCTATTCCAGAAACCGTCTACAGTCTAAGTTAGAGATTCATGAAATAGTATACCAAATTATTGGTTCTAAATTGAAAACTATAGATTTTAAGAAAATTTTGTGTTGGGGCTCCGACCCCTTCCAAAAACCGTCTACGGTCTAAATGGGAGTACCACGAGGACATTTTCTGGACCATGTCGACATTATGACCTTGTCGACATTTTGACTGTCGACATTTTGGCTGTCGACATTATGACGTGTCGACATTTTGAACTGTCGACATTTGGACTGTCGACATTTTGAACTGTCGACATTTCGACAGTCGACATTATGACCGTCACCCGTGGTGGATACCTGTAAATATCTTTTCCCGCCCCCACCCATTAACCAGTCGTAGAACAGAGCAAAAAAAAATCAGGAACACAGGGGAGGTTCTTTTCCCAGTACTATTTTGTTTTCTTTTTCTTTCCCTTACCATAAGGGTAAAACTGCTAATTAAAAACTGCTAAAACGCTATAAAAATCACCAGCATTTCGATTGTTTTTTAAACAATTTGAAAGCTTTTTTCTTCTGTTAAATTAAATGAACTTATATTTTGGGTGCTAACACTGGAGGGGCAAAACATAGTCTCCCCCTGTTGGCACGACCTTGGTCGCGTTGTTTACTAAAGGCGTTTGCGTGTTTATATCAGTTACATCCATTTTTTATATATATACCAGTAAGATTTGTTTTGGTTTTATTAATAGTGTGTATATACAAACAACTGACCAGCAGACACTGATTTCATGGATTTTATTTCCCATAATGATCGTGATACTTTGGGGAAGTGCTCTAAGACGTGCTAACTGGAAACCAAGCGAAGCCAATTTATTTATTTATTTTTTTGTTTGGAGGTTTAACGACCACCGTGAGCAACTCAATGGGCTATAAGCAGACGCCACCCCGTTTTTTAGGATCGCTGGTTCCAGGGAAGCCAATGCCGTAAGACAAACATATTACCATCCATGCCTCAACGGGGTTCGAACTCGGACCGCTTTCAGACGAATGATCATAAGCCATCGGTTAGACCACTGCGCCACCGGTGCGCCAAGCCAAAATTTGACGCTTACCATTTAGCAAGGGATGTCACACACCTTTGCGCTCTCACTCTATCCCCTGTATGGAAATAGAAAAGAGAAGTTCAAAATTTGACGCTTACCATTTAGCAAGGGATATCACTAAAGCCCGGAAGTTGAAGAAAAATGCCTTAAAATTCTTTTTTTGCCTTTTTAACTCATATTTGAAGAAAATGCCTTTTTATGTTTTAATGCCTTTTTTGCCTATACTCAACTAATGCACTATTAAAAAATGATTTCTTCTTAAGAATGCGATAAAATCAAAGTTTTGATAACAATCTAGCATGCATACGTAGTGTTTCCGGGTAAACACATAATTTTTTTTAAGTTATTCATTTCTTTTAAAAAATCTTTTTAGGGTATAGGTGTACAAACCATAAGGTAGGTGGCATTTTCTCTAAAACGAAATCACAGTCGGCAGACATCTGAAAGTAAACACGAGTACAATCGGTACATTCAAAACGAGGTGCTCCAATTTAAGCAGCGGTGGCAGTCACATGCGCAGAGTCTGCGATGGTCGGCATCTCATTTTATGTTTTGCTCTTCCTAGAATCCTAGATGATAGTTTCTGCGCATGGCGGAAGTAGCCGAATCCAGTCAGATAACATTGTAGCCAATCAAGCTAGAGTGAAAGCCAAGAATGCACGTACACACATAAGACCTTGAACATAAGTGCAAAACAAGGGAGGAAGATTCTGTTATAATAGATCTCGCCTTGCGTCCAAGTGAAACAATAATGCCGAAAACTGCTTCTTCAACCAGTGCTAAATTAAGTCGGTATGTTCAAGAGAATGGAAGTGATATCTTGTCCATTGATGGAATGGTGTTGTTTTGTAAAATATGCGATACGAAACTGAATTACGAAAAGAAATTCTTCATTTCACAACATTTGGCAACAGCTAAACATAAAGCTGCTGTTATGCGGAAGATTGGTGAAAAAAGACATGTTTGATTTCGTCATTCGCTTCTACTTCGAGCAAGCAGTCACAGTTTGCAAGTGATTTGTGCCATGCTTTTATAGATGCTGGAATATCTTTGTGGAAGCTGGAAAATAATTCACTGAAGATTTTTTGGAGAAATATACAAAGGAAAATATTCCGTGCGATGCAACTTTGCGGAAAACATACTTGGATTCCTGCTACGTCGGTATAATGAAAGAAATACGAGAAGATGTCGGGGATAAAAACATCTGGATCAGTATCGATGAGACAACAGACGCCACGGGAAGGTATGTGGCAAATGTTGTTATGGGTACAATGGAACCTGCTCAGCACTCAACTATCTACTTACTTATATCAGAACAACTTCCAAACACAAATAGTAGCACGATTTCTCAGCTTTTTGCCTCTTCATTAGCTCTTCTTTGGCCTGGCGGAATAAAGTATGAACATGTACTATTGTTTTTAACAGACGCAGCTCCTTATATGAAAAAGGTTGCCCACAGCCTGAAAGTTCTCTTTCCAAAAATGCTTCATTTAACTTGTTTGGTTCATGCTCTCCACAGAGTAGCGGAGGAAGTACGTGGGTTATTTCCGGATATTGATGCGTTAGTGAGTAATGTGAAGAAATTTTTCCTTAAAGCGAGTTCATTGATTCAAAGAGATGGAACCAAATCTTGATTTACCGCCTAAACCGATTTTGACAAGATGGGGAACATGGATATCAGCCGCTGTATATTACGCAAATAATTTGAACAAGACTGCTGAAATTGTTAACAGTTTTCAAGAGGATGAATCCTGCGCAGTACGCAATGCTCAACAGATACTAGCTAAAGATTCCATTCGTAACGATATAACTTTAATTCAAGCACACTTTTTACAGTTACCCGATATGATTACTTTGCTGGAAAAATGGAACGAAACGTTAGTGAATGCCTTGAAAATATTAAATGATGTAGTTAGTACAATTAAATGTGTTCCCGGGAGAAAGGGTCAAATCGTGAGTGAAAAATGTTAACGAGTTCTTTTAGCAAATAATGATTTGGAGAAAATCAAAGTCATCGGTGAAATACTCCAAGGTGAAAGTTCAACTTCTATTGAAATGGATCCTACAACTGCCTCGTGTTTCAAATACGCTCCCATTACCTCCGTAGAAGTTGAAAGATCATTTTCGCTTATAAAACATGTCCTAAGTGACAGAAGGCAGAGTTTTACGTTCGAACATAAAAAAAAAAAAAAAACACCTAGTACTTATGTGTAACCGCAAAAATAAGTAAGTGATAATCTGCTAAATGATTTTGCCAATTCAGCTGAACACCTGTGTATGATTCAGAATTTTTCGACCACTTCTATAAATGCCTATTTTTGATGCTTATTTTGACGCTTTATTTCGCTTATTTGCCTGCCTATTTTTAGCATTTTTACAGCCTCAACTTCCGGGCTTTAGATATCACACACCTTTGCGCTCTCACTCTATCCCCTGTATGGAAATAGAAAAGAGAAGTTCGAGGGCCAAGTTGTTCCCAAGGAAGTTCAAAATGAGAAACAAATATTGAAACACATTTGTATTTTCATCCGGATTTAGGCGCAGAGTCATCGATGTTGCCGTGACTTGCAGTTTTCAATTTAGGTTTCTCATATCCTTTTCTAAGCTTTTCCCGGAAGTAATAGAGGTGTTTTAGTATTTTAAGTGCACGATAGTTAGCTAGTAACCTTTTACACTTATTTCATCTCTAAATATTCAGTTGAGGGACTTAGTTTTTATTATAGCTTTGTGCCATTCACCAGACTATGTATAACTCTAAAGAGAAGTTTTCTAGTTTGACCTGTGATGGTGTTGGGACTTTTTCTGGTGCAGTTCATAAGTTATTACATATTTTGTCTTTTTACCAGGTAAAAGTTCTTTATAGGCTTATGTAGTATGATTTTACTATCTCAAAACATCAAAATTAGTTGGCTTCTGGAACTCCGAGATTTTTAACTGCGGCTGGAACCCATTTTTGCAATAAAATTCAAAAATAGCGTAAATTACGGTCCGAATGTAAATCTCTTTAGTGTGCTGGCCTGTTTTCAGATAGGCATGAAGCTGGTAAATTTATTTACGTGCAAACAAATTAGAGCTCAAATCCTAGCAAAAATTCGGTGATTTTTTCGGCAAAAAGTGCCGAGAAATCGCATTTCGCTAAATAATTTACTAAGTCATGGAAACAAATTCCCAGAAACCAGTAAATAACTTTTTATTGAAAAGTTTCACTCTCCAAAAGGCAGAGAACCTATTTTTTACACAAGGATCCGCACCTGTTTTCTAAATGTATCCTTTCGTGGTGCAATGAAAGGAATGGATGATAACCGGACTTTTAATTGGAATAAACGACCCACTGTACTTAGGCGACAGTAAACCTTTGAATTTTCTGTTGAATAAAAGTATTCTAAGAGAAAAATCTATTTTATTCTAAATGCAATGATAGAAAGGGCAGAGTACCAGTTTTTTGCCGTAGCAGAAAAAGCAACCTTCATTTTTTTCTGAAAGCTTGCTTAAATATTCTTTTTAAAATACTTATAGAACGTATTTTAAAAATAAATATATAATTTTGCACAGGCAGGGAGCCAATTCTTTTTAAATTTCTAAAATAGAACAACGGAACATTCATTCTTATGCAGTAAACACTACTCGTGTTTTGTTTTGTTTTGTTTTGTTTTTCTAGACCCTTCATCCCTGAGATTTTAAATTTTAAATCATGTGAATGGAGCATTTTTCTATTATGTTTAATTTTATTTATTTTTTATTTTTTCCACGTTGAATAGCTATTCCGAACTCACAACACTGCGTAAAAGACTTAAAAAATTAAAAAAAGTTCTAGGCAACTTCTCTTAAGAATAAACAAATGGCCACGTTCAAATTATTCTTGACATTACTTAGAGCGCGAAATACGAATTTCATGCAACTAGATCTCGCAGTCTGCGAGAAACAGAAGAGAAAATATATTTTATACATAGGACAAGCGACGTTTCCCTTCAGTTATTTCAAATCCCACAAAATTACGATAATGATGTTTTCTTTAATCATAAGTGAAAAGATGCAATGTCTAATATACCCACTAAAAAAATTAATATGCAGTATTATAACAGCGGAAAATTCCTTTTCGCACAGGTAAAAGAGCTAAATTAACGTTGTTTACATAGGAAACATGCTTAGTTATACGTACAAGCTCTACGATCAAATGTAGCCAGCTGTTGCCACTCATTTACACAAGAACTTCCCGTCTATATATTATAAAAGTTTTTCGTTAGTATTTTGAGGTGAGTAAAAATTTTGAACTTAAACACATTAAAGTTATAAGGAAAATTTAACGTATTATGGATTTTTGGAAGCTTATTTAATTATTTATCTTTCTCATCATGTCACGTTGTAAGAATTTGCACTATGCTTTAAAGGCAATTTTATACAAATGTTGAAGCTTGTTCCCCTAGGTGGCGCAGTACCTGGGTTGCCATGAGAACAGCTCTTTGTTTGACAGTTAAAGATTTTGACCACCCTGCAAACTCAACCTCGGCAATCCTTTCCTTTCCTTGTATAGGATTTTTGGAAGGGAGTGTCTGATCCCAGGTCTTAAACAACCCTTCATCATCATCATCATCATTGTCAACCATTATCAATCCACTGCTGGACGAAGGTCTCCCCAAATCTCCTCCACAACGGCCCGTCTTGTGCCAGTCTCCTCCATGTCACTCCCGCATACTTTCGAATTTCATCCACCCATCTCCCATGTGGTCTTCTTCTGGGTCTTTTCCTGTCCTTTGGAATCCAATCTAAAATTTCGGCTGTCCATCGATGGTCTGTCCTTCTGGCAGTATGCCCAGCCCATTGCCATTTCAGGGATTTAACTCTGATCATGATGTCTTCCACTCTTGTCATTTTTCTGATCCACGAGTTCCTCTTCTTATCTCTCCTGGTTACACCAAGCATGCACCTCTCCATGCCTGTTTGAGTTGTCTGCAGCCTTTGTATGTCTCTTTTAGTTAAAGTCCACTTCTCAGCATCATACGTAAGCACTGGAACGATGCATTGATCAAATACTTTGCTTTTAAGACATAATGGCATATATTGCTCTTGAAAATTAGGCTGTTTCTTCCAAAAGCTCTCCAGGTAAGTTTTGTACGCCGATTAATTTCTTCATCAATGTGACCCTCACTTGATATCTGCTGTCCAAGATAAACGTACGTGTCTGTTATCTCCAGCTTTTCTCCATCAATCGATAAATCTTCATTTCATGTAAAAGTATTGAACATCACTTTTGTCTTCTGAAAGTTCGTTTTTAATCCCACTTCTTTACTCTTGTCAGCAAGTTCTTGAATCATACTCTGCAGCTCTGATGGGGTAGTTGCAAAAATGACTACGTCATCAGCAAAACGAAGGTGGGTTAGATAATCTCCATTAATCTTTATCCCTTTGTTTTCCCAGTTCAGTGATTGAAAGACATTTTCCAGTGTGGCGTTAGAGAGCTTCGGAGATATGGTGTCACCTTGTCTCACTCCCTTTCGAATTGTTATGTGTGTTGTATTTTCAAACAGCCGAGTCTTTGCACTTGCATTTTCATAGATGTTATTAATAATATTAATGTATGCATCTTCAATACCGCAGAATTTCAGAGCCATTGTAACTGCTGATGGTTTCACCGAATCAAAGGCTTTTTCATAATCGATAAAAGCCATGCACAATGGAAGTTCATATTCCCTCGCTCTTTCAATTAATTCCCTCAGTACGTGGATATGATCTATTGCGCTGCAGCCACTCCTGAATCCAGCTTGTTCTCTCGGTTGAGCCATGTCCAGTGTTACCTTCAAACGGTGTGAAAGAACTTTCGTGAAGATTTTATAAAACACTGATAGGAGGCTGATAGGTCTGTAGTTCCTGAGATCCTCAATGTCACTTTTTTTATGTAGCAGGATCATTATAGCGTTGTTCCAATTCTCAGAAATCTTCCCTTCATTAAGGCATCGAGTGAAAATTTGGGCGAGAACTGTTTCGATTTCTCCACTTGCTTCTTGTATGATGTCTACAGTAATTCCATCTTCTCCTGGAGCTTTTCCTCGCTTCATGTTCTTGATTGCATGTGCAACTTCTGCTGGGAGGACTGGAAGAACTCTGGTACTGGTACCTTCCATGATGTCTGGAGTACATGCATCATCCCTTTCATATAATTTGGAGTAGAAATTTTTCACTCTTGTCAAAATTTCACCTCTATTTCTTGTTACAGAACCATCTTCTTTTCTCAGTGCCATAATCTGTTTTCTTCCCTTACTGAGATGTCCCTTTGCTATCTTTAGGCTTTGGTTGTTTTCAATTGCTTTCCTCACTAGTTCACAGTTGAATTTCCTTACGTCTTCAGTGATACTTTTCCGTACTGTCTTGCATAGCTCTATGTATTCCACTTTGGAAGTCACATCTTCTTTAGTTGTCCTCATCTCTGTTCTTTTTTGCATCAACATTTTGGTTTTTCCTGATAATTTGTTCACATGCAACTTGTTCTTAGACCCAGATAATTTTGTTGCTGTTTCCATAAGAACTTTCGTTACTTTTCTGTTAACTTCAGAAATATCCACTTCTTCCGATGTTAGGCCTTCTAAAGCAGAGAATCGGTTCTTCAGTTCCAACTTGAAGGTATTATGGTGTTTTTTAAGGTTGGTTATGTCAATACATTTTGTTTGTCTTATGAGCTTGCCACGTTCGAGTTTAGTGTTGGGGTGCATCTTACATCTCACCAATCTGTGGTCACTACCTGCGTTGAACTTGTTTAGCACACTGCAGTCTTCTATGACGAATTTTTTGTTACACATAATAAAATCAATTTCACTTGTCGTCCCATTTGGATGTCTCCATGTCCATTTCCTGTGTGGCTTTTTCTTTAAAAAGGAGTTCAAGATGAAAAACCCTTCGGCCTCTGCAAACTTAACGAGAGTATTTCCACGCTGGTTTCTGTTGCCGTGACCGAATTTACCTACTGAAGTTTCATTCTGTTACCGTTGCCCTATTTTTGCATTGAAATCTCCCATAATTATCTTCAAGTGCTGCTTACCTTTATTATTTAGATGACGAATTTCCTCATAAAATTCTTCAATTTCTTCTTCAGCATGACTTGTGGTTGGTGCATAAGTTTGAATAATCTGAGCCTGGTATCTTCTCGAGAGTTGGATAACGAGTCGTGCAGCTCTGTCAGAGGAACTTTCAACTTCTACAACTTTATCCTTCAGTTTCTTGTTCATTATAAATCCAACACCACTGGTTCTGCCAGTATCTGTCCCACGATAGTAGAAGAGATGTCCACTTTTCAGTTCAACGAGATCTTCTCCTTTTCTCCTTACCTCACTTAGCCCGACGATGTCCCACTTGATCGTTTGTAGTTCCTCTTCCATTAGAAATAGGAAACCAGAAGATTTGGGCTAGAGCGCCCGATAGGAAAGTGACACTGAAGTAAAGTAGAAAAGGAAGTATAATGAATTAGCTTTATTTACTTTCCGCTAAGCTAATTATTATGAATGATTCTCTTCCTACCAGCTAGCTAATGATATACTTGTACTAAGCTTCAAAATAATGAATTCAAAAAGGTGTTGTTACTAGTTAATTACGAACTTAAACAAAGTCTCAACGCTGGTTATTTATAGGAATCAATAAATGTTATAAACCTAACAGCCAGACAGAGGTCTGACAAAACTATGAATTGAGAAAGACTGAACTTACTGAAAACTTCTTTATTTCAACGACTCTTGGTCAACTAAGGCACACACCACACTTGTAGTACTATAATGAATAATCTCTCCTTGTTTTATACACGCTCTCTCTTAACGGCCACAAGCTCTCCTCATAACAACACACAAGCTCCCCTAAGTCTCGATGAACGCGCCTATATACTAGCTACCACCACGTCATGACTTACACTCATTGCCAGATCTCATTCAGCGGGTGAAATAATATTTCGTTCAGTAGGAAGATAATTTACATAGTAAAATAAAATAACCAGAGATAGTAAAATCAAAAGGAAAGTGAATATAGAGTATACGTTACATCATCTCCCCTTAATTTTTCTTTTTTTTTTTTTTTCCTTTTTTCTTTTTTCTCTTTTTTTTTTTTGTTTCCGAAAAACCTATCAATTTTGGAGTGTAAGTCTTACATTTCGTTGGTTGACGTTTCTCGATCTCTATTTTGGTTTGTGGTTTGGTGGTAGCCGTATTTACATTACCAAACTTGGCATGACAATTTACGAAATCTGTATTCGATTGTGAAATTTGTATTGTTGCACAAAACAAACCTGCATCGGCATACTTTCCTTTTATTCTGCCTAGCAGGAATCACTTTTTTAATTTCAAATGACGTTCTCATTATTCGGTGAATACATACCAACTGTATCAGCAGCGAAGATTGCCTGGAGCTGCCTAACAGTAACAATTTTATTATTTTCATTGCAAATTACGTTCGCATTATTCGTTGAAATACATACCAACTGTATCAGCAGCGAAATTTACCAGGAGCTGCCTAACAGTAATAATTTTATTATTTTACCCCTAAGCACATAGATATATATAAAAAAAGTGGATTAGTAGATGGACATAGAAGAAATATAAAAAAAAAAAAAAACACACATATATACACAAAAAAGAATGCATAGGCCCACACGAAAAAAAGAAATTCTGACACGCCAACTGGTCGTGCAGGAAAAACAACAAACTGAGAAAAGAACCTGTCCACGAGAACTTACTTATCTTGAGGACGCATAAAAAACTCTAGTGCGATAACGTTTTCCAGGCCTAATTGGACTGGTAAAATCAGGTGGCTTGGATCTCTTCAGGGACTGGAATGGAACTGGAACATCAGTCTGCTGTCGGTCAGGAAATCCCGGCGGCTGACGGGAACGGTCAGGAATGGCGGAAATCCTTCGGTCCGAAACGACTGAAGTCTGTGGGTCCAGAAATCCCAGCGGCTGAGAAGAACGGTCAGGAGTCTGGCGGTCTGGAAATCCCTGCGGCTCAGAAGAACGGTCAGGAGTCTGGCGGTCTGGAAATCCCTGCGGCTGAGAAGAACGGTCAGAAGTCCGGCGGTCCGGAACCCCTTGCGGCTGATAGGAACGGTCAGGAACGTCTGAAGTCTGGCGGTCCGGAAATCCCTGCTGCGGCTGATAGGAACGGGCTCCCCCAGGCTTTGGATATGAAGTCCCTTTGTGCTGGGGCCCGTTGTGTCCTTCCAGTATCTTTTTGGACGGACGTGTCTCCGGCCACATCGTTTGCTTTCGCTTACGCCCACGTGGCATGAGAGTAGCAGTAGGCATCGGCCCTGTTTGCCCTGAACGTAGGTTCCAGGGGCGAAACCCGGGCTGATGCAAAGATTTCTGCCTTCGTCGCTGTTGCGGCGAAGCAGATTGGGGAGACAAGTCACGTTTGCGCCCAGCCTTTGGTGGTGCTGGACGGTTTGGAACATGAAATTTAGGATTCATAACTGATAAGTCAGAAATGTCCGAAGCCTCTGAGTCGCTGCTGTAATTCAGTGGTCGTGCAGGGCGATGTTTAGATTTGCCTATAGGAATACTTTCTGACGAGGTATTCAAAGAAGAAGTAGCCCGCATTGGTGCAGAGTTATCCGGAAACGGCGCAGCAATAGTCTTGGCAATGGTTGGAGGGAAAGGAACGATACTAGTATTCGACGAACTCGATTCGAGCCTTGGTCTCATGGGAGAATCAGGTTGCGTGTGTAGAAACCCGTCTGGAGGGGGAGGGTGAAGGAAAAATCACTGGAGATTCTTCAAAAATGTTTGTTGGTTCGTCCAAAATTTCTGGCGGTTGAACATGAGATATAGATTCTTGAGTCTGTGGAACAGAAGGTTGAGTAGGATTGATAATGAAATCGATATTCCGTTCATGATACTTGCGACACTGATCAACATGTACACATTGAAAATGGTTGTCAGGTTTCTCCAGAACAATATTATTTTCAAAGACATTTGCCACCCGATATGGACCTTCGTAGCTGGGTGCAAATTTCTTCACTAAAGTATGCGAAACAGAAGACTGGAAGTGCGTTTCCACGAGAGTGAGATCTCCAACGACAAGATCTGGTTCCCTACGCCTAGAATTATAATATCTTGCTTGAGCCGCTTGTGCTCCTAGCATTGCAACACGAGCTTTTTCTGCCATGATTCGTACTGATTGCGGAGTTGGTCGCTGGTTTAGTTCGTCGATAATCCCCGTTACATTTTCAAAAGGGGTTTTAATTTTGCGACCCAGAAAAAGTTCTGCAGGAGTAATTTTAGTAGACTCGTGGACAGACGAGCGGAGGGCGAACGCAAAAAGCTCTAAATGGTCATCCCATCTTTCATGATGATCCATTACAAAAGTCGCAATCATTTTCACCAGCGTTCGGTTAACGCGTTCCGCAGGATTACTCTGGGGATGATATGGGGAAATGAATTTATGTTTAATGTGTAGTCTCGCACACATTCTTTCAAAAATGTCAGAAATAAATTGAGGACCATTATCCGAAACTACTTTATTAGGTGCACCATATCTAGAAAATACTTCATTAACTAAGACATTACAAATAACTTCAGCCGTAGCGGCTTTAATGGGAAAAACTTCAACCCATTTAGAAAAATTATCAGTTAGTACTAAAACGTAACGAGCTTTATTTTTAACAGATAATGGATAAGGTCCCAATAAATCTATGGAAATAATATCAAACACATGAGAACTTGAACTAGATTTCAAGTGACCGGCCGGTCTTACATTACGGTAATTATTAATCTGACACAAGTGACATGATTGAACGTATGCGAGCACACTTTGGTACATGCCAGGCCAATAGGCAACATCCCGCAATTTACAACGGGTCTTGCGAATACCTAAATGGCCTGCAAGAGGTTTGTCATGAAATTCATTTAAAAGAGCTATTCTAAGGGTTCGCGGAATACATGGGCGAAACTCTGCCCTAGTAGTCCGAGATTTTGTATAATAAAGAAGACCCTCTATTACTTCAAAATGTTGTGACCTTCCAGCCAGAGAAGGATCACTTGATAGGGGCGAACCCGCAAGCAAAAAATTATAGATATCCCCAAAATCTGGATCATTTATTAATTCTGCCATTATCTGCTCTCTGGATGTTATATCAGCTATTAGAAGTAAAGGCTGACATCCAGGAGTAGTTTCTGTGGGGACCCCACTAATCGGAACGCGAGATAATGCGTCCGGTAATTGATTCTTATTACCTGGCTGATACGAAATTTTGATATTGCTCTCTTGTAACTTCAGAGCCCACTTCATAAGTCTTTGAGATAGGTGCTTAGCAGAATTCAAATACTGAAGGGCAGAATGATCCGTAATTATGTTAACTGTCAATTCATTAAGATAACATTGAAATTTATTCAGCGCATACACAACAGCAAGACATTCACGTTCCGTAGCTGAATAATTGCGTTCAGCTTTGGCTAAAGTACGAGACGCAAAAGCTATTGGATGCCCAGCTTGTGACAAAACGCAACCAAGATAAACTCCGGATGCATCAGTATAAATATCAAATTCCTTAGTATGATCCGGGAAAGCCAACACCGGAGGCTGAGTCAATGCAGACTTCAGTGTTTCGAATGCAGTGTTAGCCTCAGGTGTCCAAATAAACTTCTTGTATTTACGTTTTAACGCATACAATGGCTCACATATTGTAGCATAAGCGGGGACGAACTGCTGATACCATCTGGTCATTCCCAGAAAGCGTGATAGTTCTTTTGCTGTTTTAGGCCGAGGAAAGTCAACAATAGGCCTAATTTTTTCATTATCAGTAAATAAACCGTGGGGAGTGATTTTCAACCCCAGATATACAATCTCGTCCCTCGCTATCTGGCATTTACTAGGTTTTAACGTCAAGCCAGCATTGTATATAAGTTGGAACACCTGTTTGAGCAGAGAAAGGTGCTCGTCAAAAGTCTCTGATGTGATAATAATGTCATCCAAATAGACATGCACATGGGGACCCAGGACAGGTCTGAGAACCGTATCCATAAGCTTTTGGAAAGTAGCAGGTGCAGAAGCTAGTCCAAAAGGCATACGTAAATATTCATAGGCCCCAAAAGGAGTCACAAAGCCTGTTTTATCGACAGAGTCCGGATGTACTGCCACCTGCCAATATCCACTCGCCAAATCCAAGGTTGACATCCATTTGGTTGACGACAAGTCATTTAAAATATGTGACATGACAGGTAGGGGATAATTGATCGTTTTTGTGACTTGGTTGAGCTTGCGAAAATCTGTCACGAAACGAAATTCATTGGGTTGTTTCTTTGGAACCAAAAAGGCAGGAGCAGCCCAGGCGCTTGTGGATTCCCTGATTATGCCCTGCGTAATCATGTCAGCAATTTGACGTTGCATTTCCTGTTTCTTATGTGGAGCACAAGAGTAAGGTTTCGTCGCAATTGGTTTCGAACCATAAGTGTCAATAACATGATAAACCACCTGTGTGAAACCAGGTTGATCCGAAAATAAACCAGGGCTTTCCTGTAAAAGGAGAGAAAGCTGGTCTCGTTGCCCCTCATTCAATTGGTTACTCAATAATAAACTCGTGATATCTACAGGAACCGTAGGAATCATTTCGACAGGTTCCGGAAAGGAAATCACATGTTGTACGAAATTCAAAGTTATTTGAAACTTGTTTATAAAGTCCATACCCATTAAACATTTCACGGGTAGCTCGTCTATAAGCAGGAAAGAATGTGTAAAACGAGCTTTTCCCAGCCCTAAAGATAATGTGACAGTTCCTGAGATACTGAAGATTTCATTATTTGCACCTCGCAAATACTGCGTTGCAGGCTGAACGTGTATTGCAGAAAAAGTGTCAGTGCAAAACTTTGTATTTAGGGCTGATATTTCAGACCCAGTGTCGAACTTTGTCTCGACAATAATGTCTTCAAGTGTCAAGAATACATCAGGCAACTGAGGAGTTTGAACAGTCACTAATACTGTTTTAGGGTCAGAATGTTTGGTATCAGGAAGCAGGACCGACCCTTCGTCTACTTCCTGTGGAAGTTTAAAGGAATCCTGGTGGGGTTATCATGTGGTCGGAAACCTCGACCCTGCCGGGTATCGGGAAAATTTTCACGATGAGGAAAACTGCGTGAAGCCTGCGTCGGGGACTCCGCGTGTCTGTTGACATTTTCATATCCGTTACGTCGGCCCTCAGCACGGGCAGAAAAATTATCATTGCCCTGAGCATGATAACGTTCCGAATGCTGCTGAGTGAAACGGGGTCGAGCATAATGTGCATTATTACGATATTCCGAAGCTTGTGCAGAAACTCGCTGTTGGTTTGCCACTCTTCTGTGTGGTGGAACGTATGAAGCTTATGTGGGCACTTGTGTATGCTCGCGCTGAAAATTATGTCTATTATGCCGCTGAGGGTTTTCGTAATAAGCCTCGCGGGGTGCCCGAGCATGGTGAGTTGAACCATGTTTGCCATGTCGCTCTTCATACGTGCGTATGAGGCGAAGGCATTCATGAATTGTGGCAGGGTGTCGAACCTCAAGAAAATCTTGTAAGAATGGGTCGAGCTGCTGCACGAGGGTATCCAACATGTCAACATGACTGGCATGTGGATCCCATAGGTTATACAGGCGTGTAGTTTCCAACGCAAATGCAACAGCGCTATCATTGGGACCTTGCTGACGCGAAAAAAGCTGTTGATCAAGGCTAGCTCGACTGAGGCCGAAAGGAAAGACCTCCAAGAATTCTGCACGGAAATTCTCATAATGAGAATCCGGGTTCGACCCTCTCCACTGCCGATACCAGGTCTTAGCGGTATCCCTCAAGCAAGTGCCGGCGATTTGGACTTTGCAGTCGTCAGGAATATTATATAGATCAAAATTATCTTCCAGATCTTCGAGGAACTTTAAGGACCCCTCCAAACCATTGAAATGAATTGTTCCTGCATGCGGCACGAAATGGGCAAGCATTCTGCTTCGCTGAGAGGATTGAACTCCCTCAGGTACGACCCGCGACTCAGAGTAATAAGAAGCTGGTGCATTATGAAATGGTGAAGAATGCCTGGGTGCGTGTAGATCATTCATATCAAAGTCAGAGATACAGGCTTCGTGCAAATTGTCCAAAAAAACACCATTACCCTCGAGACTTGCCGGAGGGTGGAAATTTGAAGTTGTCTCAGGTAAGGAAGACATGGATAATAATAGTCAGGATCTCGTGTTCGAGAAAAGTTCGGGCGCCAATTATAATGAATTCACTTTATTTACTTTCCGCTAAGCTAATTATTATGAATGATTCTCTTCCTACCAGCTAGCTAATGATATACTTGTACTAAGCTTCAAAATAATGAATTCAAAAAGGTGTTGTTACTAGTTAATTACGAACTTAAACAAAGTCTCAACGCTGGTTATTTATAGGAATCAATAAAGGTTATAAACCTAACAGCCAGACAGAGGTCTGACAAAACTATGAATTGAGAAAGACTGAACTTACTGAAAACTTCTTTATTTCAACGACTCTTGGTCAACTAAGGCACACACCACACTTGTAGTACTATAATGAATAATCTCTCCTTGTTTTATACATGCTCTCTCTTAACGGCCACAAGCTCTCCTCATAACAACACACAAGCTCCCCTAAGTCTCGATGAACGCGCCTATATACTAGCTACCACCACGTCATGACTTCCACACATTGCCAGATCTCATTCAGCGGGTGAAATAATATTTCGTTCAGTAGGAAGATAATTTACATAGTAAAATGAAATAACCAGAGATAGTAAAATCAAAAGGAAAGTGAATATAGAGTATACGTTACAGAAGGAAGACGTCCTTATTTATTACCGGGGGCAGTACCCGGGGTCCGACGGCTTAACGTGCCCATCCGACGCACGGCGGATATTTAGTGGATCGAGCGTTCGTACCTGCCCGGGATCGAACCTGAGGCCCATTCCGTGGCAGTCACGAACGCTGCCCACAAGGCCACCCGCGGCTCAACCTCAGCGATCTTGAGACTTCAGTAAGGATATGTGAACCGATGAGGACGTCAGAGGCCCCAGCATAGAAGTCTGTGACTCCAAGAAGGAACGCATTAAACTACCGTGCACAAAAAGTGATTGCATTTCTTTTCCAGTCAAAGGTCAAAATGAAAACTTTGACTGAACCGAAGAAGAAGAAACAAGGGGTGGTCAACAAATCATCGCAGATCAAAAACGGATCGGGAAATAATCCGAAGAAGATTTCCAAATTTACCGAGATTACCGTGCAAGTGATCTCCAGAAATCCTCAAAGTCCAAGGAAAGCTGGTATTGCCATGACAAACAGATTGACATGAGGATCTGCACACGATGCCTGCGCGATATGTAGATGAAGAGTGTGAGGAACTCACTGTGCAAGACGAAATCTTAGCATTCGTATTCAAAGAATAATCTTCAAAGAATAATTTTGTCTTTTCAGTTAGAATTTTTTTTTTTTAAATTCTGTATGAAACTAACAGGAGTGTTCTCCTCTTAGTACAGGCTTAGTGGTCTAAGTAATGACTTCTGACCATTTGTCCGAGATGTGTACGGGTTCTACTTCCAGTGAGGCAAAGATGTTATGTTTGTCTTACTGCACTGGCTCTCTCCCTTCCCTGAGTGGTCCTAAATTAGAGACGGACACTGCTTATGGCCCATTGAGTTGCTCACGGTGGTCGTTAAACCTGCAAATAATTAAAAAAAGCCTTGTAAACACGATTTTTAAGCCTAGAGATTTTTAAAGAGAAAAAATGAAAAACCTATAGTAACTTTTGCTTTCTTCTTCGTAACTCACAACGTTTTATTTCAAATTAAGCAGCTGTGTGGAAAAGTTAAAGCATCTGATTTTTCTTTCAGTACCTTACAGTCTCTTTTTAACAATCACCATGAGCACTCTGAGAAACTATAAGCTGTCACCTGTCCTTTATTTGGTGCCACTCAGTGGCGTGCTGTGAAAGTTATGTGTGGTACGCAAAAAAAAAAAAAATCGTACGTCATTTCTGGAGGAATTCCATCTTGCGATTTTTTATTCTTCCGTTACTTAGTTTTGACATATAGGCTTCGACATCAAAATCTTCTGTAGAACTTTTTCAAGTGTTATTAATGTTTTTAAATAATGCCTTGACTTTCCATAAATTGCGTGAATAGGATTTTATTCGCATAGCACAACGTATTAGTTCCCTCAAGCATTTATCCAAACCAAGTTCGTGCGAGGCTTTCAGCAATTTGTAGATGGTTTTACTGTTTAATCCAGGCGAAAGAGTAAAAAAACGCTGAATTCAGCTTTTTACCTAACGAAATCAAAAGGAGTGGGATATGATTCTTTGAGTGACTTCAGGCTTACTTCAGGAAACCCGATGCTTTTTGCATCACAATTTTTTGAGCCCATAAGCTTTCATATAGCATAGTTATGGGGGAATGATTTTGATTTGGAAACTACCACGCGGAAAGGCTTTGCCCTCTTGGGGTCCACTTTCGCATCTAGTTGATGTGCGAAAGCTTGGAACCTTTAATTTTTGTTTTACGCTAATAATACGGATTACTTGTATAGTTTTACTGTTTTAAAACTGAATTTCGACAATTTTTGAGCTTTAATTTACTTTTTCTTTAGGAAAGGGTAAACGGTTTCTAACAGTTTCATTACAAAATAACAAACACGGCCAACAAACCAGCTTGGGAGATTTGAAACACTACAAATCTTGATATTAATTAATTTGTATGTGTGCATGCTTAACGACGATGTTAAGCGACTCAAGTTTGAGGTTCGTGTTTCACTGCTTACACATTCGGATTTTTTTATAAAACTTAGGGAATCAAATGACTTTAATTTTGCATCATCCATTTCCTTACTCCTCTTTTGCAGATTGCTTAAATCATCTTGAAGCATTTCAGCGCTTCAGAAAGGCAAGGCATATACAAAAATGTAGCCGTACAATTTTCCAACTGAATAAAGAAATGATTTCCTGAAATTACGCGCTAGATATCAGATACTCACCGTCCAAAGAAAGCGAGCTTTGCATTGGTCGATGCAATACTCACTTTCGCATTTCGCGAAGTTTTTCAGCAGCACTTAACGAACGTCCCAAACCTAGTGGGAACAAACAGTGTGGACGGAGGGAACGGCCTCCGGTTCTCTATCCAAGCCCTGAATGCAAAGGCCCATTTCGCATCAAGCGTTGTGTCCCTGGCAAGCACGGCACAATCTCACATGAGTTCGGGCATGATGATTCGAAGTTAGGTTAGCATTTGCGCTTTATTTCAGTTGCGGCTAAAATACACACAAATATGTGAATTTCGTTTTAAATAAAACTCTTCTAAACCAGGTACATAGTTTAAATTTCCGATAAAAAAACGGCAGCACGAAGCATTTAGTCGTGTAATTATTTTTTCAGACAGCAAATGTTTGCACTTAATCAGGGCATGCAAGATGCATTGCATACAACGACCGCACGCTACTGGTTGCACTGGTCTCAGGTAGGGGACAGGAGCAACGTCGTTAGACAAACACACCACCCATGTCTCATCCGAGACTCGACTCAAGGCGTGCTCTGATGACTAGTCAGAAACCACAGACTTCGATCAAAATTACTTCTTCACAGTCTTCGATCAAAATTGTCCGATCTGTGTATGCAGTTTTATTGATAATGTTTTGATGAGATACTGACTATCAGAAGTTGTCCAGTAATTTTGCTAGGCGGCTGGATCATCCGCTTCCTGAGTGATTAAAATGATATGCTTGTAACGACCCTCACTCCTTTCTGGTGCTTATTCGACGCAGCCACGATCCAGGGAGAGTTGTCACATAATTTTGTTGGTTCGTTCCAAAAACAATCACTGCTTGATAAACAAAAAATATAGAATCCGAAACCTTAGTAACAATAACAAAAACAGTTGTTGTGGGCAGCCCCGGTGAAGCAGTGGTCTAAACGCTGGCTTATGATCATTCGTCCGAGATGGGTCCGGGTTCGAATCCCGGTGAGGCATGGATGTTGTGTTTGTCTTACGGCACTGGCTCTTTGCCTTCACTGGAACCAGTGGCCCACCCTAAATTAGGGACGGGCGACTGCTTATAGCCCACTGAGTTGCTCAGGGTGGTCGTTAAACCTCCAATAAAAAAAATGATGTGACTTGGGACTTCTCGAAGGGTATGTTAATGGAATGTTTCATTTTACTTGGTGTCCGTCTGCGCTATCAATACTAGACCCAAACTTCGTCTTTTCCGTAAACCGCCGCTACAGCTACACAACGCAATACCAATCGCTCTCCGGAAACAAGTCGTTTCGTTCGCTCTCTAATTTTCACGACCCGACATCTCTCTTAAAGCCTAAGGTCCCGTCTGTCTCGCCTCTACTTCAAAAGTGTCGCAGCTCTTAAAACTTCAGAAAATTTCCACTACTCACTTAAACGTATATACGAGTTAATCTCAGCTACATGGGGCTTCTTGCCACACTCTTAAGCTTGTGTTTCACTCATTAACACGCCCTTAAGATAATTCCATTTCCACAGAACACAGGTGCAATACACTTCAAGTACTTGTGTACTACGCCTATTGTAATTTGGCTAATTGCGTGTATCTGACAAGAACAGCCTTAAACATGCTGGTTTCGCCCGCTCTGCCCAAAAATGGCGCGAATAAAGAAATTCCACATAGGGAATGAATATATACTTACATATTTACAATTATTTCTTGTGACCAAGGGGCTAACTAATCTTATAATGCTCTTCGGCCAACGGCGTACATTAGTGTCCCTACCGAGATATGAGCCTTATGTTCATTCTCCGTTATCTCGAATCATGTATCAACCTTAAATTAAGAATTTCTATTTAACCTTCGATGTTCACAGGGATCGTAAAACTAAAATTTAATAACTGTAGTAATAATGAAACCGATATCGTCGTATTTAGTAACAGAACATTGTTATTAAGAAAGTGTTATGTCCTTTCACAAGGCGACACTTGATCAACACCACTGCATGTCTCTTCCTGTAGCCTCTTCAGAATTATCTCTCCACTGCATGTCTTCTTCTTATTTATAAAGTCTAGTTTTAACAATTTTCGCTTTGTTGGTCATTGTGTTTGTCCTGTGCCATCGATTTCTTTTACAGTGAAAAAACTATTTTCATTTATTTAATTACTGAATTTCGTTACGCTTTGAAAAATTAAAGCACCCGTGTTCTGTGATTTTTTGCACATGCAGCAATGGTAAAATCGCGATGCTTACATAAATTATAAGCCGCCCCCGGTGACGCAGTGGTCTAAGCGATGGCCTCTGATCATTCGTCCGAACGGGGTCCGGGTTCGAATCCCGGTGAGGCATAGATGTTGTGTTTGTCTTACGGCACTGGCTCTCTCCCTTCCCTGGAACCAATGACCCTAAATTAGGGACGGGCGACTGCTTATAGCCCATTGAGATGCTCACGGTGGTCGTTAAACCTCCAAGAAAAAAAAACTTATAACATGCTTATGGACGAGAGGAGCGATTTGTTTTTGCATCACACTTACTGACGTCCAGGTTTATGCGACTGAGTTTTACAATTGCTCGGGTTACCAAGACAACGAGAGCACAGAATTTTCAGATGCCCAGTAGATTTCACTGTGTGTTTGAAAGAAAGAATGTTTTCCAATCCGGCTTCCGACTACGTATTTTCAACTTATGCGGTTTCCACGGCCCACTTTCACAAAACGGCTGCTTGATTGACGCCTCGGCATAGGCGTATCCAAGGGAGTGGTCCTCGGGTCCGAACCCCCTCCCACCCTTCAGGGAAACAGTATTAATTTAAAGTAGATGTACACGTATACCAATTTTTTCTATGTTTTTTTTTCACTTTTTTACCTTTAAAAGTTTTGAGCTTATTCCCACTTGGTGTATTTTTTTCCAGGAGGCTTTCACCGATGAACCTAATCCATGAATCCCCCTGCCCCGTTAAGAAATTTCTGGCTACCCCACTGCACCTCAGTGTCATTTGTTCAAGTTTAAAATGTATTTACTTTAGTATACTCTGAGATTTAATCAATGTTAGGTCACTGGAGCCCATACTGGGGGTCAAAGGGGACATTTGCCTTTTTCCCTGGAAATCTCAGCGTACTATTGTAATTTGTGGCAAAGAGCGGGAAGATTTTCGATGCAATGGTCGTATAGATTCGTAAATTTTCTGTTGTATTTTCGTACGAGCATGGGTGTGGCTGAAGTTTCTCAATTCATGCTGTAATATGCATGATAGTAAGTATGTATGATTTCAGTATAAAAAAATGTGAAAAGCGGAGAACTGAAATGTATGTCATCACGTGACCATAGCCGTATCGTTCTTGTGGCACAATTCCTCCCAAGTTATTTCCAGAATTGTATCTATGTTGTATGTTATTGTTACTGGGCTTTTGTGGGATAACAGGCAGAAGTAGCCAAAAGGTGCAAATATCAAAAGAAATACATGTACACCAAACCAATGAAGAAATTGCCGTACTGGTTCAAAATGCTATCTAATTTCATTTACCTATCTCTTGTGCGTCTCATGAATCTTCTGATATTCAGTTCAATATTGTCGTTATATGCGTGGGAGATAAAATAGCGACTAGATAACATAGAGAACAGTGTGAAGATTATTTGGGGGGGGGGGGATTGGAGGTTTAAGGACCACCTAGTGGGCTTACGGCAACTCAATGGGCTCAGCAGTCGCCCATCCCTAATTTAGGGTCACTGGTTTCAGGGAATGGAGAGAACCAGTGCCGTAAGACAAACACAACATCCATACCTCACAGGATTCGAACCCGGACCCCTTTTGGACGAATTACCAGTGGCCATCGCTGAGCGCCACCCGGGCAGCGTGGAGATTTTCAAATGGGTGTTTATGTATTCCATATGTGTTTATAATTTCCGTCTTTTTCCCTTGGAAATGAAATTATAGGCGACTCCCTGTAAAAACTTCATTGATTCCATCATACTGCGACACTTGTTTCAGCATACCTAACACAAACAAGTAAAGTTTCATAAACTGAATTTTGATCCTTGATCTATTCTCGCTATTCAGTTTAAATTTCAACTTCTTTCAATGCTGATGCTAGTTCTACAGCTCTTCCGATTGTATTCTTCAGCTCTTCGTATCGTCAAACAGAGGTCATCGTTCTTTTCCCTTTTTTTATAAGTGAGTCACGGAAAAATTAAAAACTCTCATTAGCCACCAACGAGAATCGAACCCACTGTCTTCCAATTACGCGCCGGATATGCTTCCACTGCATCACAGCGGCCTCGAATTCCTCCATACTCATACACACAGCAACCTGCCAAATTGGCTTGGCAGTTAGTATATGTGAGTCTGGAGGAATTCGAGGCCGCTGTGGTGCAGTGGAAGCATATCCGGCGTGTAACTGGAAGACAGTGGGTTCTATTTCCGTTGGTGGCCAATGAGAATTTTTAATTTTTCCGTGACTCTCTATATGAAAAAACGTGGAAAGAGCGATGACCTCTGTTTGATGTTCCTAGTCCACGTCAAATGTCTGTATTAATTCTTCGTATCGTATTGAAGTGGGCTTTAAGAAAGAAATAGAGAAAATCTGAAGTCCCCATTACGTCAAGCCTTTTTGAGCGGCATGGGAATGCTCTCAAAAAGATGAAACTGGATTCAACTGGGGCATTTCAGGAAATGAACCACAAGGTTACCGAAGCTTCTTACGTCGTAGCATTGGAGATAGCAAAGCAGAAAAAAACACATACAACTGGGAAAACTTTGATCAAACCTTGCACTCTCAAAATGGTAGAAATTGTGTTGGTAAATGAAATGGAGAAAAAACTTGCAGCAGTTTCACTATCAAACAGTACTGTTCAAAGGAGAATTAGTGACATGGCCATTGATATCAAGAATCAAGTTATGCATGAGATTAGGGATGCAGCATTTGGCTTATTTTCAATTCAACTTGATGAATCGACTGATGTGGCATCGTGTTCCCAGTTACTGGTGTTCGCAAGATATCTTCACTTAGGTTCATTTAAAGAAGAGTTTCTCTTTTGTTCTCCTTTAGAAACAACTACCACGGCCTCAGATATTTTGAAAAAGGTTTCATCTTTCTTTGAGTCAGAAAATCTTGCGTGGGATAATGTATGTGGGTGCTGTACAGATGGAGCACCAGCTATGTTGGGGACAAAATCTGGATTTCAAGTTAATGTGAAAAAGTTGTCTCCAAAAGTGAAAGGCATTCATTGCATGATCCATCGTCAAGCACTGGCCTCAAAAACATTTCCAGCTCCACTATTGATGGTTTTGGATCAAACAATTCAAATTGTGAATTTTGTCAAGGGAGGAGCTCTTAATTCACGACTTTTCAAGCAGTTATGTATTGACCTGGATGCAGGCCTTCATTTGCTTCTTTTCCACACAAATTTTCGTTGGCTTTCAAGAGGAAATGTAAGTGAGAGAGTATTTGAGCTTAGAGATGAGCTTAAAATATTTTGTGAAATTAAGGGTAAGATGGAATTTTTTTGCCTGGTTAGACGATGAGGAATGGATCTTGCGCCTTGCTTATTTGGTTGATATTTTTGAGCAGCTGAATAAATTGAATCTTTAGATGCAAGGAAGAAATACCAACATCATAAAATTCATCGATTCTTTGAAAGCTTTTTTGAGTAAACTAGAAAATTGGAAAAGAAAAGTCAACATGATAAATTTTGCAATGTTTGAGAAATTGTCATCAATTCTTGTTACTAATAGTAATGACGAAGTACTTCCAGAATTTGCAAAAAATGAAATTTTGCAGCATTTGACAGCACTAGAAAATGAATTCAGCCGATATTTTCCTGAACTTTGTGATGAGGAGTTGGACTTAGTGCGAAATCCATTCAAATTATCGGTTGAAAAAGTTCCTGATGCCTTTCAAGATGAATTTCTTGAACTGACGACTGATTCGCGAGCAAGAGATATGTTTGATGAGAAACCAGTCACAGAATTTTGGCCTCTGATGTGTGACTCTGACCCAAGAGTGGCTGAGAGAGCTATCCGTGCATTGCTTCCATTTGTGTCGACGTATCTTTGTGAGTCTGGCTTTTCAACTCTATTGCAAGTGAAAACGAAACAACGAAGTAGATTGGAGGTTGAAAGTGACCTGCGTTGTGCTCTTTCAAGCACTCCTCCGCGTATCCAAGAATTAGCAAAGAAAAAACAATCACAGGTTTCTCATTTAATATAAAATGGATTACAATATCCAATGCATGTTATTGAATTTTTTATTAATTGAGGTATGTGCCATTTTATTAAGCCAGATTTAGGTATTTAGTTTACGAATATAAAAAACTAATTTTATTCATGTTCTAAAATTCATCAACATTTTCTATTGCTGTATATAAAACTCTGCTATAAAAATAATCTAAATAAATATATATGTACTAATATAGACAAAAAGATTTTCAGTGGTATATTCATTGAATTTCGTTATCCATTTTTCCCAGTTTTGGAAAGAGGGGGGATGACCTTTCTGCCATATGGTGAAAAGGGTGCATGGGGCAAAAAAGGTTGAGAACCCCTGCTCTAGAGTTTGGTCATAGCTGGAAAGTTGATGTAGTTCTTTTAATTAGTTCAACGGCTGTTACAACTATTTTGTGATTTTGATTATAAAGTATCTCACGAACGAAAGTTTTCTGCAATCTTTCCTTTTCGTTGAAGTCTGTTGGTTTAAACAACATTCATACTTTAATATGTTTGTCATACCCAAATTTTTATTTTCCGTGAAATGTTCAAAAAGTCCTGAGTATACCAGCTACACTGCCTTTGCCGATCTCAAACTGCACTTTGCTTATTTTCTAAGAGTTCGGCAAATTTTAATCATTTCTATTCCTAATTCTTCCGAGATTCTTTTAGAAAAGCGTGAGCGATTTTTTATGATGAGTACTTTAAGTGATTTACTTGGTGTATACCATTAATGGTGCTTATTCATGTGGCTTCGTAGTCAACGCTTGAGAGACAACATGATTGAAAACTCAGTGTTGCTGTTTTTAGATTACTCCTCACTGTTGACCACTCTTCAAAATATTAACATCTAAGATTATTGCACAAATTAGTAGAATAACATTGTGAAAAAGGCGAAATTATTTTCTTGAAAAAACAGATCAAGGTGCAAAAATATAGTAGGATAACTTTGTTTTTTTTTTTATGTGTATTTTGAGATTTATGTCAAGGTGGAGTGGAGATGGAGGAAATTCTGGGGAAACTTTCTTGATACATGAAAAGATCAAAGCCGAAATGGAGACAAATATAACCAGTCCAGTGCAGTAAGAAGTGTATTCAAAAAAGGAAAAGTATGTTATGTTAGGGTTTATGCCTTGCATTTGTAATGCTAATTACGAGAATGTCTGGAAAGAAATGCCTAAAAAATTAGTTTTTCGTTTTAGCTGGACGGTTTCGAGCACACTTTTCCCAAAATTTGAATTAACGAAAACTCCCTTTAAATTATAAAAATTGAATTAAGAAGAACTTCCTTTCAAATACATAAATAAATATGTGAAGGAACCACCGCGTTTAATTTTCTTCAGTCATTCTTTTAAAAGTTTCGGTCTTTTGAGAGGACCTGAAAATGTATTCCTTCCTTTAGAGATTCTGATGAAGATTTATTTTCTGAACAAAAACTAGGCCTGATGTACATGAATATAGAGCAAATTACAAGCTTCCTGATTAGCTAGAACGGAACTTCTTGATGGACAAAAAACGAACGTAAACAAACTGTTGTTGGAAGGGCCGAGTGTTCGTGCTCCTTGGTGCGACATTATTCGTTGACGCCCACACAATTCCTATTTTGTTTGTTTGTTTGTTTACGTGAAGAGGGGGGAAGTTGTGTGTTTGTCCTTTTCAGTCATGTATAAAATATACACAATATAAATTAATAGTCACCCTTGTTGATCCCAAGCTCCATACCAAAAACGATACTCCGTTTTGCGCTTAATATTGTGTGTGTGTGTGTGTGTTTTATTGGTTTAACGACTACCGTGAGCAACTTAGTGGGCTATGAGCACTCGCCCGTCCTTAATTTAAGATCACTGGTTCCTTGGAGGAGAGAGAGCCAGTGCCGTAAGACGAAAACAAGATCCATGCCTCACCAGAGTTCGAACCTAGACCTATCGCTTGCGAATGCTCTGAATCCACCATTTAGATCACTGCGCCATAGAGGCTATGTGTTTAATTGTAACAATACTTTTTTTTATTGGAATTTTTAACGACCACCGTGAGCAACTCAATGGGCTATAAGCAGTCGCCCGTCCCTAATTTAGGGTCACTGGTTCCAGGGAAGGGAGAGAGCCAGTGCCGTAAGACAAACACAACATCCATGCCTCACCGGGATTCGAACCCGGACCCCTTACGGACGAATGATCAGAGGCCATCGCTTAGACCACTGCGCCACCGGGGGCGGCTGTAACAATACTATATGTGGTAATGATTTGGATTGTTCCGGTAACAGAGTACCTTTCATCGTCTCCAATCGTCATCGCTTATCATCTCCAATTACATTATTTGCAAGGTATTTGCTACTTTTTTCTGTGTACTTTTCCATTTCACAAAAAAGCTCATCCCCCCCCCCCGAAATTGGCGTCCGGTTTTGTGGCACGGCTTAAAAGCCGGCCCTGGTTGCTGATCTGAGAACACCGCACTTGCTTCCCATCATGCAAGTCAAAGTGAAGAAGATTCATTGAACGCCCAGTACGATTTGCGAACAATGGTACAAACACTGCTGTTCAACAAATAATATGCTGCCCCTGTGGTGCAGTGGTTTAAACGCTGGCTTTTGACCAATCGTCCGGGTTCGATTCCCGGTGAGACATGGATGTTGTGTTTGTCTTACGACGACACTGACTCTGTTTTGTTTGTTGGAACTCATTCACTGGAACCAGTGCCAGTGGAGTATGCTGATTCTGAGAAGTGGGTAATCTATACTTAGCTGTGAATCGAAGGAATGCAGATACAAACACACACATTAAAAAACTCATTTTACCACAACATTAAAATTTACATTGCAGTTGCAGATTTAAGAGCGTTTTAGACAGTGTACATCATAATAAAATTATACATGACAACTAATTTACATGAAAACTAATTTACATAACAATTAATTATATAATTATATTCAGTTAACTTAAACATGAATTCTAGAGGTCTCGTTTGGCCCAAAAAAATTCTGTTACAGCGTTATAGAAACTGAACTGGGGATAATTTCTCAGGTGTTCCAGTAAGGCATTTGACTGAGTAGAGCTTAACCACTAAGTCTTTCTTGGCTCTAGTGATTTTTCCACATAGTTTTTCAGGGCTAAAGAAGCGACACAGCCAGCAAAATGTATTTACAAATTTATTTTGAACATCCTGCTAACAACGGAGATTTAGAACAAACGGAATCGGAAAAGTGCCTGGTGTATTCACGATTTTTATCTTTTTATTTTGCAGTAAGACTTCGTTTGGGAGTTGGTCTCTCATTATTTATAATCAGTTTTTTCCTGTAATCTTTTCTTCCGAAAGGACATCCCTTCAAATCATCCATAATACATTTGTACGATTCTATCACGCTTAATACAAAAATACACGCTAAATTTACCACCAAACTTTCAACTTAACTGAAATGATGAAAAAACAAGAACAAATATAAGGGTGGTAAAGTTGCGTCGTGTGGCTTTTAACTCGCGAACTTTTAAATACCCGCAGTCCGCTTTAGACCATCTCACAATCGAGAGATGGTCTTACCTCTCCGCTTCCCCGTGGCTTGTTCGAGGTCGAGCATGCGCAATAACCTAATTTCTCGTTCCCAAGGTTAAACCTCGGCATCTCCGGGAGCACGAGGGAATCTTCGCTTAGCAGGTTTTTTCCCCTCTACTCTGATGGAATTCTCCGAACTTCAAGAAATATCCGTTTGCTTCGCATTTAGATGGCAGCCTCAAATTTCACCATCCCAGAGTTGAGTGGATTTTTAAATAAATGAAAATAAATGTGCAGCAGAAAATTTTATAAACAATTGATTTTAAAAAAAACATGGTCTATCAGCGGATCCTAGAGCTCTTTAAATATACGCCACTGCCAGTGGCCCTAAATTGGGGAAGGGCGACTTCTTATAGCCCATTGAGTTTCTTACTGTAGTCGTTAAAACTCCAAACAAAAATAAATAAATGATATAGGAAAAATCTTCCTTCTACCAAGTAGAAACATCAAATCTACAAACAGACATGTATACTGCATTTGCTCCTTTAGATCAATGACCATTTCCATAATTGTTCACATAACTGTTTTCAAAACTCCATTTTATCAAGGTAGAAGATATGCGTGGTACATATTTTGCTTTTTGTGTTGCTAATTCTTATGTGCGGGTTTGCCATTGGGCTAAGCTGGGCCATGGCTCAGAGCGCTGCATACGCCAAAATTTGGGGAATACATGGGACAATAGCCATTTTACCTTATTACAGAAGAAAAAGAGAATTTGCAATGAAATAGCATTTCTCTTTTCTACAAATAAAACACAGTTATCAGACAGTTAATACTTAATATTATAATTGCATTAGCACTCTTTCATGTTTTTACAAGGCATTTTAACAAATTTTGGTAGTTACTCGGAAGCCCGAAATTTCTCTCTCTCTCTCTCTCTCTCTCTCTCTCTCTCTCTCTCTCTCTCTCTCTCTCTCTATCTATCTATCTATCTATCTATCTATCTATCTATCTATCTATCTCTATCTCTCTCTGAATTCAAACATACAATTTCCGTAATTTTGACATAATTTGTATAGGCCAGTGATAAATTAAAGTGTTTCTTTTGCGGATATCTTGCACTATTATTTGGTGGGGGGAATGATTCAACTTTTCCGAGCATTAATGTTATTTTTCCTATGTGCACCATCAGTAACGCCTCTGGAGAACGAAGTTTTTCTTTTTTGAAAACCATCCAAAATTATTTGAGAACATCTAATTCTCAGAAAAGAACAAGTGCATTTGCAGCTTTGTCACTTCAAATCATTGTATAAACACTGACATTTGATGATAAGGGAAGGGATCTTTAAGTGCTAAAAATAGAAAAATATTTGCTAAAAAAATGCTTGCTAAAAATAAAAAAAATGCTAATATTAAAAGTATATTTTCTTCGTCGATACGGTATCCGGTTATTTTCTGCGATAAAAATATAATATCTGTACTCAGCTTATTAATCGCAGCTATACATTTGACGGAAAATGTTTTTGGAGTTACAGCGGACAACAATGTTATCTCTAGATTTTCCATTGCAAATTTACGTCTATTGTCACGAAATAATGACTGATATCGAGAAAGCGATCGCTCCGCCTCACAGGAAGTCAACCTTGCACATTTTAAGAGGGATGTCACTGATTCTTAAGCAGCCAATTTGCTTACAAATTGGCCTTCTAAAACTTGAGCAACTCTATACATAGGTTGAAATCTATTGTTTGTTTTCTAACACACGAAGGAATTTGTTTCTTAGGTTACCTATTTTTGAATCCGAAAGTGTTAAGTTTCCTTTCTACCAGGCCTGTAGTGGAGGGTATACGGCGGTATACGCCGTGTACCCTCTAGTTTTTCTAGCAAATTCCGTATACTCTCTGCTTTTTTAAAAACTACGTATATGCTTTGCTTTTCCTAGAAAACACACCTTAAAATTTTTCCATGACTTCTCATTCTTCAGACATCTCAGTCTTATACTTAGGGGTGAAACTCTCAATCATTCCCCACCCACAGGTGATCAGACTCAGAAGGAGGAAAGAGCACGGGGAAATGAGCAAACGACTGGCTTGGAGCTACTGTTTCTTCAGTTTCTGGTAATCTTGCTTTTCTCTTAAACTTACTATACTCGCCTGTATGTGGTCCCCAGCTTCCCATTCCCACCCCAAGAGGGAACAAAGATCTGATCCCCCACCCCACCTTACTTTTCCTGGTGCCAAAGAGGTGTCACGTGTCGCGACGCGAACCGGAAGCGCAATTCTTAAATGGACAAGGAGGGTAGCATTTGCTTAAATAAGTGCAATTTCGTGGAAAGTGGTTTCCTCGAGCACAACACGTAATATTTACAAAATTTTCATTAAAGTGGCAAGGCATCCCCAGTCTGCAGTCAACATTTTTCTTTGCACCTGGTGTTGCAACGGGAGGGCCTGTTTTTGTGGATCGTTGGTTAAAGACTGGAAATTTGACTAAGAAAAAGAAATTAGAAACTGAAGAATTACATGAAAGTAGAAAAACGACATTATGTGAAATAGAAACCGCAGATGATTCTACATGCGAATCGCATGAAAACGTAGATGCTGCCCAAGATTTAAGAGCAGAAAGAACATGGCCAGAAGTATGGACTGATAGCCAGTGTACGGAGTTTCAGAAAAAACATGAATGGCTAATGGCTTATTAGTTTACAAGGAAAACTAGGCTGCAATTTCTGTTACACCGTCAAAGCTTTAGGAGCTTTTACAGGAGAAAGAGGCATCTCTGAGGAATGGAGCAACTATTTAATTAAAGCTTCGGGAAAATATCGCACTGGCAAACTATCCAATCTCCGAACTAAAATTAAAAAAACACTTGGAATCTGACAGTCATAAGATAGCTGAAAAGGTATTTGAATCTAAAAAAGAAAAACAGATGGAGCCTTGCATTGAAAAAGTAAATTTAGCAGCTAAAGAAACGTCAATCAAAGTTTTCAGAACAGCTTATTATTTAGCCAAGAAGAACAGGCCGTTTTCAGATCATGAGGATCTAATCAACGTGCAAGAGCTAAATGGGATAAATCTTGGTTTTAATCTACGTTCCCGATATTCAGCTACGAATATAATTAATCACATAGCTAATGAGATGAGGAAGAAACGGATTTCGCAAATTGTTTCTTTAAATTCCAAATTTAGTGTGCTGATTGATGAATCGACTACAATCGACTACAGAATCGCAAGATTCTGTACACATTGAAAACGCGCTTTTAATGTGTTCTGATGACAGAAAAGCACTCTGGAGTTGTTACTCGACTAAGACAAAAATATCCCAACCTGTTTACGTGGCACTGCTTTAATCATAGGTTAGAATTGTCTGTAAATGACGCCATTAAAGATGTTCGTTGATTTAACCATTTTAACTCGTTCATGGACAAACTGTATTGTGTATAAAGTCGATCTCCAGAAAACAGTCGGGCTTTAGAGAATGTTTCCCGTGAATTGAGCTTACAGTTCATTAAAACAGGACGAGTTCTAAGCGTACGTTGCATTGCAAGCAGTTTTAAAACGATAACAGCTGTTTGGAGCTCGTATGAAGCGCTCTATCACCATTTTAAAAACACCGCGGAAACGGAGAGTGAAGATTTGAATTTAAAATCAACATTGACTGGGTTGAAAAAAAAATTGGAAAGTCCAGAATTTATCTTGGATTTGGGCCTCGTGTATGATATTCTACAAGACTTATCTATGCTTTCTACTGAACTCCAGTCCAGAAAAACAACCCTTCCACGGACCGAACAACTAATAAAAAGGACAATTAGGGTCCTCGAGAGTTTTAAAGACAACCAAGGGGAAACAACGCAGATAGCTGTAGAAGCAAAAGATAAGTTGCTATTTAAAGATATCACCTTGATACATAATTCCAAAATCGTATCTATCAATCAAAAGCAATTCATTCAAAGTATTGTTGATAGAATGAAAGCCGGACTTTGTTTGGATGTCAATGAAGAAAATCGCCAAGTTTTGAAGGATATATCTGTACTTGATCCAGAAAAAATAAATACAGGGGATATTCGCCATGGAGAGACGGAGGTAAAAAGGATCTGTAGACGTTTTGGTATAGATAAAATGTCGCACAAGTTGTTCCAGAAAAATTGAAGCTTCTTTTAAGAACAATTGAAATAATACCATGTTCCACGGCCGAGTATGAGCTTGGTTTGTTTAATGAACAACATAGTAACAAATTTCAGATCATCTTTATTGATTTCAAACGCATCCAATCTAATGTTTATAAATGCAAACGGGCCACCTATAGAACATTTTCAACCGGAAAAATTTGTAAGTTCTTGGTTGGCCAACAACCATCGTTCTTCACTTGACAATAAATCAAGTTTATGTGCTACAAAGACACAGAGACGGATTTCTCTCGCCAGGCAGTTTTTTTTTTTTTTTTTTTGGTTGGAGGTTTAACGACCACCGTGAGCAACTCAATGGGCTATAAGCAGTCGCCCGTCCCTAATTTAGGGTCACTGGTTCCAGGGAAGGGAGAGAGCCAGTGCCGTAAGACAAACACAACATCCATGCCTCACCGGGATTCGAACCCGGACCCCTTCGGACGAATGATCAGAGGCCAACGACTTAGACCACTGCGCCACCGGGGCGGCCCCAGGCAGTTTGGAAAATATTTCAATGAAAACAGTAGAGGTAGGCTTTAAAATTTAGTAAAATAAAACAAAATTACGTCCTACTTTATATGTGTTTAAATATTTTTCTTTTAACATTTCCTTAATTATTTTCATTTTATCTCATAGTGATAATATTAATATAGTGAGATTTTCAAATTTGAATATCACTGGATGCTAGCTAGTCTGCATATTTTGCTTTGCAGAAATATATTAATTTGTATATTTTGCAACAATTTTTTATCCCATTCTTTTTAAAGTATGGTGTATACCCTCAATTTGTATATTTTGCACCAATTTTTCACCCCATCACCTTTAAACCATAGCGTATACCATGTGCTTTTTTTACGACTACAGCACTGCTTTCAACATACGCCACTTTTTTAACTGCTTCAGATAACAGGTTTGTTATTGTTTCTAACTTCTTTATCGAATGACATAAGAAACTTAAATTAGGAGTACGCTAAGTTACTTTTTAAACCAGCATCATTCGTTAAATGCTGAACAAATCTCAATTGAAAAAGCATCGTCTTTATCCATTTCATTAACAACGCATCTAAAGTCTTCAAAATGATCTCTATACCACATACCATGGCATTAAGTCAGGTAATCCTGTGTGTGACTGGGCGTGTAGGCGGCAATGTGAGATAAAGGTTCTTCTTTCTGAAAAGATCGATCCTTGTGGGTGATTTCCAACAAGGATCGATTTTTCCGTATTTCCCGTATTCCATACTAATTTGGGTCCTTTCCCGTATTCCATACTAACTTGTCCGCGTTGGGGGGTTCGTATGTTTTCAATCTACTTGTGCAAAGCATGAACAACATACATTGCGTATATCATTTTGGAAAAGCTCACGGAAAGACCGTCGGCCGCTTTCTTCAGTACGCATCAGCAGCATCCGTAAGCAAGGGTAACACATTTTCGTACTTTATACCATTAGGCCACAACAAGTGCCCAGATTTATTAAATAATCTAGCAACGGTGACATCATTTGGTGTGGAAATGTGTTTGCAGGTTAGCGAAAAAACAGGAAGAAAGAAAAAAGAAAAGAAAAAGAAAAAGCAATTGAAAAAATGTCGTCGTTTCCAAAAAAAAGGGGTTTACTCTTTTCTGCCACTGTAATTGGTAGTTTTATCACTTTTTTAGCACTGGAATCTGTAGTTTTCATCAAATTTATGAAAACAAAGATCGATTTTCTATTGCAAAAATTTGGGAAATATGATTTACGTACAATCTTTCCGAAAATATGTGTTTCTACGTGAATATATTTATTTACCTAAAAATCCTTTCCCTATGTATAATATAGTACAAAGTTTTTCCAGAAACAAATGACAAAAATATATTTCAATTGTAAGTAATTTCACTAATATTAATTTCCTTTTTTCTCTCAGTCATTCAATCGATTTAAAATGAACACTGGTAGCAGCACTACACTTTTTAAAAAATCCTAGAAATTGTACTGCTTACGTTGAAATGCAAATGTGTTCGACGGTGTTTAAATCCAGCGAGCGAAGGGGCCAAGTCCAGATGCCAAACTCCGTGGAATTTTCCTCCAGACATAATCGAGCGACAGTTCTCGTATGTAGTGGCGCATTGTCGTGTTGAAAGAGGTCGAATAAGTCGGAGTGGTTACATGACATGAACGGGAGCAAATGATCCTCAAAGATGGTTACGTAGCCTCTACCAGTCAGAGTGGTCTGCAGACGTATGAGGGGTCCTAATGCGTGCCAACTGAAAACACCTCACACTATAACAGAGCAACCGCCGGCCTTCCCCATACCTTGTAGGCATGCGGGATCCATTGGCTCGTGGGGTTGTCGCCACACCCGGAGTTGCCCATCTGCCTGAAACAGATGGTACCTCGACCTCGAGTCGTCTGACCAGGCTACACGTTTCCAGTCATCTTGCGTCCAATGGAGGCACATCTTGTGCCGTCGGGTCAGCTATGGCACGCAGGTAGGCCGTCGGCTCCGGAACCCCATAGATCACAGATAACTTTGCCCTATCCGAACGCTCATGCTATTACTGACCCCAGAATTGAATTACGCTAATTTTGCACGCCGGACGAATGTTACGATGCATGCCAGGCCCCGTTGTCTACGATCGTCCAGGGGTTTTATATGGCCACGCTGGTCTCGCACTCTGGATTTGTTTCACTAAGTTTGTGCAGTCCAGGTGCGCGCGTGAAATCCTAGTCGTGAATCCGCCTGTGAAAAAGATATATCCTGTAGAATGTTGGCATTCTGTACCGACAACGCAGAACTGTGTTGGAGAGAACATAATCAGCAAAAGCTGAATGTTTTATCTGAGATGCATGTGCTGAATTAAGAGCAAGCTGCATAATCCTTATGAATCGAAACTGCAAGGAGAATCTCTTAAGAACCAATTGCATGGAGAATCTCTGAAGAACCAACTGCATGAAGAATTTTCTAATTTTGCAAAAGTTTTTGATGGAACTCAGAGCAAGTACAATCAAAATTTGTTTTTGATGATAAGCTTGTTGGCAGGTTGGTACAAACAAAGGAAATTATTTTTAAGAGCATTTTTCATTATAACGTAACGAGCTTTTGATATAGTCTAAATTTGAGGACATTTAAGAACAAAAACCAAGAATCGAGCAGAGTTTGCATTCCCAAAGACATTAAATATTTTGGGGGATAGTACACTGAATTCGAAGGCTGTCCTCAAGGATTCTAAATCTTTAGTGAGCTGGTCAGTACACTGGGAAGTGCTCTTCTTTCGAGGTTACGATTAATTCGCTTGAAAATCGGAAGGTTGAAGGGCAAGAAATTTCCCACGGTCTGGTAAAAACAGGACCGAAGTTAACAAGAACGAGAGCCTAAGCTCCACCCATTTTTAGCACCCTAACATCAAATCAAGTTCACTGCGCACTAACGTGACTGACAATGTTCAAAATATTACTATGCCACTATCGAAGCAAAGAATACATAGCGCAGGAAAGCAAATAAAGGGATATGAAAAGTGAAAACACAGGGAGGAGCAAAAGGCTTATATCGTCAACGTCAACAATCGCTTCTACCTAACTAGTTTATTTCTAACAACCGCTGCGAACCGGCTGAATGATAGTCCATTGAATTGTGCACAGTGGTCGTTAAACCCACAAATAAAAAAGGGGAATCACCATCAGATACTCGCTGCAAATAAATTCCATTTAAATTGCCAGAGCTGCCCCGGTGGCACACTGGTCAAAGTGCTGGCCTCTGATCATTCGTGCGAGAGAGGAATGGATGCTGTGTTTGTTTTACAGCACTGGTTCTCTCTCCCTTCCCTGGAAACAGTGGCCCTAAATTAGGGACGGGCGACTGCTTATAGCCATCACCCCCTAATAGCTTAACAGACCCGCGCACCAAACACCGGAAGCTGCGTGACGTAGGGGAGAGTAGGCTGATGTCCGTGGTGGGTGGTCGAGCATGCATGTGCTGCTCACTCTGTGTACGCGTGACTGTCGATGTGCGCGATTGTTCTTGTCAAATTGTCAACTAAGTTTATTTTCATAAAGGGATATTAAGTGTCTTAAAAGTCGCTACTAATGGGGAGGTTCTCAGAAAATGGATTACAGCAATAAAACGGGAAAATTTTCAAATGACCAAGAACTCTAAGGTAAGTGGAAACCTTTTGTTAACCTTATTTAAACTACTCGTAAAATAAAAATTTTGAACTAGAAAATTTAAATTTGGCTAATTTTATAATTTAATGCATCTCACAGCGGGAAGTCAAAGCAATGAAAAGATTTTTGAAAAATGAAATTTATGTTTGTAATGGAAAGAATAGAATCTTGTGTTGTTATAGTAACCCATAACATGTTTTTGCCAATGTATCAAATAAATTCAAAGTAAAATTTGTATATTTAGGAAGGGGTTTTAAACTTTATTATGGACACAGAATAATAAGGGTTGCATGTTTTTGATCCCAAGAGTAATATGTTTATACATTCGTACTTAGTTATTTAAGTGTTTAGGCAGTGCCAGATTAACTTTTTTGGGGTCCCTATTTCTGGGCACAAGTGCTTGTAAAATACCTATATCCTATACGAAATATATGTATGTCATGTACACATCTAACATGCCTATGTCATTTATATAAATGCTAAGGCCTTGTTGCCATGTGAAATACACCTTTTGTGTTTGCAGACATGGAGAGTTGCATTGAATTATAATTTTTAATATTTATTACTAAAGGAACACAAACACTGAATCAAGTATAGACAGCAAAAATTAGATATGAATGCGCAAAAACAGAAGTTCACACATAGTTCAGGAGTACGTTTGCCTTTAAAATGTCTGTTTAAAGATTTTGAAGCATTTTTCTGCAAACCAACACATTGAAGAACTCTCGTGTGAGCAATGTGTATGCTCTATCTGTGGTAGGATGGGAATTTATCAGAACCATTCAATTTCTTAAAAATTAGGTGAAATATATCAGTACTACATGGGCAAGAAATTATTTACTTGCCCAGGTAGTAAAAGCTGGATGCGCAGGAAAATTTATCTTTTAAGATAACAAACCAGAACCCTAATTTGTTTTTAAGTTAAAAATATGAACTGTTTTAACATGTTTGCACTTCCATTTTAAGGGTCTGTATTACAAATGTTCAATACATAAACGTGTGTATATCAATTTTTAAGACGCTGATGCTAAAATTGGTATGAAATGGTTCGATGATGAAACTGGTGTTTCGGAAATTTAGTGATTCTGCCATGTTCCTTTTGTTAAAGTTTTCTCAATTTGTCACTAAACATGAGAGGCCAGTTACATCAGAGGCATACATCCTGTTGTTGATTATAAACAAAATTTGGAGCAAAACTAGGTTTCCGATTTCTGGGCGTAGAGCATAACATAATTAAAGATGTGATATTGCTCTTTCCTTGGTACTTCGTAACAATAATACAACTTCCATTAATTAACAATGACATGAAACACGACATGTGATGACTGTCGTTTTTTTTCTTGTGTAGTAGGAAATTTTATTACAAACTTTTTTATTTTAAAATTTAGTTACCATGCACAGATGTTTGATAAAATTAGATGTTTGGGCAGGTAAATAAAACATCTAATAAAATTAGATGTTTTATTTACCTGCCCAGACGAATGACTTACATGCTCTGGGCATCTCGGGCATGGTATTTTTAAGCCTTGGATACTGTTATTTCTAAGAGAAAAAAAGTACCTATATCGACATGAATCCACATATTGTGGAAACTATGTTCTAAACAAACAAGATTTTTAAAATACAAGTGGAAATATATACTCGCTTTTTTTTTAAAGATTTGCTTAAAATGAGAGATCAACTTTTTATTCATTTATCTAGACTTATCTGTTTCCAGACTTCCTGCACTGTGTCTTCACAAGCTACAGCTATAATAACTGAAACTAATATATCTCATATTATCCGATAACTACTGGAAAGTGTGCTTCCAAACGTGGGGGTGGGTGTCAATTTTAGTATGGGGAAAAACTTCTTTAATCCTTCATAGAATTTATTTTGAAACCAAAATAATAAAAAAAGGAAAAAAGCAATCTTTTTCAATAGCTTTAGTAATGACAAAACATTTGTGCAAAATTTTATACCATTGCTTTTTATAGTTTCTGAGAAAATGGCACATCAAGTTAGTCAATTTATAATGAAACATGTACATCTTTTAAAATACATCCTATAGTACCAAAACAATCACTTAGATTTATTCAGTACAATAACTGCATGTGCATTTGTCAGGTTCTCAAAAAATATAATAATTTTCTGAAAAAATACTTTAAGAAATTATTGGAACAAACTTCAGATTTTCTTAGAAATGTGTCTTTGAAATTCTTCAAGAAGCAGCTAACGGACACATAATCAAATTGTGTTTGTGATACACAAAGAACTACACAACCATAATTATTTGTACATTAGCAGTTTTTCTGAATACTTCTTGAAAATCAAATTTCAGGAAATTTCTGCCAATAAGTTACTTGTATTTTTCCAGATAAAAAGAAATGCTTATATTGTGGATCCAAATAGTTTTGCTTAATGCTACTAATATACTTGATACAGATGTGTTGAACTTTGACAAGGTAACTTTTTTGAAATAGTGCTCTGGAAGACAAAAATGATAAACTTTGTATTTGCTTATCAATATGAAGTTGTCCAAACACGTTACTAGATGGTACTAAAATTAGGAAAACTTGTTATGTCATTATTGTACGTTTAATAATGTAGCAATTACATAATTTTTTTGAAATCTTAATTTATTTGATGCAATCAGTGGATCAAGCAGCAATTTACTGTATGTATGTTAAAACGTGTTTTATTGAGCCTTTGGTAATAATTAAAAAACACAGAAAAAATTCAGTTTTTCTTGACCTTTTTTTATATATTAGTGATCACGGATTGCATATAAATTGCTAGTTACTGTCTGATGTGAAAATACATTTTCACTAAAGGAATTATTTCATTACTAAAATTTTCATAGTCATAAGTTTGCAATGAATGAAATATCTGATTCCTTAAATTAGTCAATCGACATCTTTTGAAACGACGGCGATACTTCGTAATGGACCCTCAAACTAATCTTTCAAGTACAAGAACGATTTGTTCACAAGTACAGGAATCATTCGGTTAACTATAAAGACACTATAACTGCAAGTGAAACTACGACAACAGTTTATAATTTCGATTATAGGAATGGTTTATCACTTCCAGTGAAATGACAGTGATGCTTTCATTAAGTTGACGAATCTGTTTTGCTTACCCTTTCAAGTCGAAATTATTGCTACGCTAAATTTTACGCTGTAATTTCTTTTTCTTCTGTATTTTAAAAGATTATTAAACAAACTTGTTAACTCTGCAGTTATTTAAAAACTAACACACAAGTTCTTATTTAAATGCAGTGAAACTCTAAAAGAACGCACGACCTTATTAGTTGGTGTACGTAAAGATGCGTTCGTTTCGCACATCGCCGTAATGCTCCTCCCCGCGACTACGGACTATAGTGACGTCACAAATCGGTGCGCGGGCCTGTTAAGCTACTAGGGGGTGATGTTATAGCTCACTGAGTTGCTTACTGTGGTCATTAAAACTCCAATAAAAAAATTACCTAAACTATGCAAAACTAATTTTTCTCAGCGGAGAAAGCATCGTGCCCCCAAATAATTTTTCTCGGGGCCAGGTTGGATTTACCCAACTCCACTGCCACTAAATATGACACAGCTCCTATTTTTTTTATTGGAGGTTTAACGACCACCGTGAGCAAGTCAGTGGGCTATAAGCAGTCGCCCGTCTCTAATTTAGGGTCACTGTTTCAAGGAAAGGGAGAGAGCCAGCACCGTAAGACGAACACAACATCCATGCCTCGCCGGAATTTTAACCCGGACCCATCTCGGACGAATGATCAGAAGCCATCGCTTAGACCACTCCGCCACTAGGTTCAGCTCCTAAATGAAACTAATGCATTTATTTTATCAACTTGACTTAAAACAATGTTAAACTTTGATTGGTCAATATCACATTTCAGGAAATAAAAGGCACTTTCATTTTTGATTGTGGTTTTCTAACGGTTTCGTTTGTTCTCAGTTATCGTACTGAGCAATAATTCCTCTGTTTTTCAGAAATATATAAATTCTAATCGCTTTTTTGAACATTTGATATCATGTATTTTTCGCAAAATGTGTAGCTCGTACTCTTGAGTTTTGGTTAAAATCCTGGGAAAGTCATGGATGCTGAGTTTGTCTTTTCGACGGCGGCGCTGTTGCTTGGAACCAGTGACTTGTAATTTGGAACAGGCGTCGACAAGGCTAGCTTTACAAGAATGCGAGCTGTGCCACAGCTTCGAGCGTCAAATGACACTTTCTTTCTGATTTGGTAGGCTACATACAGAAAAAGAAAAAACTACTGCAAACATTTATTGGGGACATTGAGCGATGTTGATTGGAGACGAGAAAGGTCACCCACTACTGGGACACCTTTTTCGTCTTTACAGGGCAATCCATATAATCACAATACAGTTAAGTGCAAAAGGAAGCATTGTTTAGAGTGTTGGCATCAACGCGTGCTTTTGCTGCACTTCCAGAAATTGCGTCCCCCTCCTCACATGCTGAGAGCATCAACCAATAGAACGCTGCTTGGCCTCTTACTTAGTGTGGGTGCGGCGCTTCTAGAAAGGAGATGCTAAGTTCACAAGGTTTGGATGCCATGCTGACGTCACAGATGATGTGCCTCGACTACCGATAAACCGATATAATATCACCACGGGCAGAGAAGATGTAAACATTATGTTTTTCGAAGCAGTCAGAAAATTTGTGTAACTGATGCGAAATAAAGCAGATGCAAACATAAAAGACTGGTTTGTATCTTGTTTTTCCGTGATCTTCATTTGACTAATGCGGAAAGAAAACATATGCAACAAATAACTATTCGCTAGTTTGCATCTTGCTCCATTTCATATCCCAACGTTCCTACTATTATTAGCATTATTCATTAAACAGTCATATGTGAGCAGGCCTAATGGTACCAGACAACATTGCTTGGGCAGCAATCTTTTAAACAAATCACTTTCTAAAAAAAGCTGAAGTATTTAATTCGCAGGATTTCAGTAAATTTCTGATTCTAAATATTTTTCGTATATTTTGTAAGAGATTCTCATTCACGACAAAGTTACAAGTACAGTTGTTTTTTCTAATGACTAGTGCATACCATAGATGGCGACATACATCCTCCTGAATGGGGTGTGAACTGAAAATTAAATAACTTCGGAAAATTTTTGAGTTACGTTGTTTTTGTTAATGAGAATAGTAATCCGATAATTGGCATTACTCTATGTAGAACACTATTATTAATAAAATTAACGACATTGTAAATTCCATGTATATTGGTAATTCCACTAAGCCTATAGCTAATAATTTTTGAAATAATATTTTATTAAGATAAAAAATGTAATTTTTTCTTCATATTTTGAACAAAGTTGATGAAAACCGGAGCCAATTGAAAAGGTGTGAACAAAGACGTTTTAACGCAATCGGGGTCCCTGGGCCCGATAATTTTGAGGGGACCTTTTCAACCTAACTTTTAAATTTCCAAGGTTTTGCAATTAGAAAAATATGTTGCTTTAACAAACGGTAATCTGTTGATAAAAGCCAACTCAGAAAAGAAATAAGTAACGAAATTTAAATAAAATAAGACCAACTGAAATGAAATGAACATTTTCGCGCATAATAATGGCGTTATATCAAAATCGAAAAAACAGAGAAATTTGTTACCTAAAACTAAGCGTCAGTGCTCAGTGATAGCGCATCAAAGTATCAATAAAAACCTATAACTTAAGAATATGAAATAAAAACCTATAAATTAAGAATATGAAAATATAATACAATGGTATGTTCATATAATGAACATACCATTGTATTCTTCATTTAAAACTTTTATAGGAAAATTTCGAGCTCTGACTCTTCTGTGTTATGTACTGATTAATTTTAACCTCCAATCTATAAAATAAAAAAAACACAAAGAAATAAAATAAATAAACCTTGTCAGCAATTTGTGGGGCCTGTGTGTGAAACTGTGTTCTGGGAACGTAAAACTCCTAACGGATTA
The DNA here is from genome assembly GCA_039090855.1 of Macrothele yani. Classification (NCBI taxonomy): domain Eukaryota; kingdom Metazoa; phylum Arthropoda; class Arachnida; order Araneae; family Macrothelidae; genus Macrothele; species Macrothele yani. Next base: position 77,036,793 of record CM076997.1, on the reverse strand, counting down.
AATAAGTTTAGGTATTCGAGTTTTGACTTGTCGTAACCACCGGTAGATGTCACCGCATGAGATGATCTAAAATCCTTGGTAATTCTTCAGTTTACCTCGGACCTAGATTTTGTACACGTTTTCCACACTATATGGAATTTTAGGCCCTATAGAACATGAAAGTGAAGTTCTTATGTGGGGCTGAGGCATATCTTTTTTTTTACGGATTTTTAAAGTTTGGACTACTTTTTTTTTTTTGATTGAAGGTTTAACGACCACCGTGAGCAACTCAATGGGCTATAAGCAGTCTCCCGTCCCTAATTTAGGGTCACTGGTCCAGGGAAGGGAGAGAGCCAGTGCCGTAAGACAAACACAACATCCATGCCTCACCGGGATTCGAACCCGGACCCCTTTCGGACTAATGATCAGAGGCCATCGCTTAGACCACTGCGCCACCGGGGCGGCAGGACTACTTTTTGCTCGGCGTATTGCTTACTATCGCAAGTGATTCGGCATTTCGTCCAGAAGGTTTACCACCGACCTAGGTTTTGTAGACAATGCCGCTGGGCAAAAGCAATGAGGTTGTAGCAGACGCGTGACTTTAGCATGGCAACGAGCCTTAGTAACGTAAGTGAAGGACAACCAGTCCCTGTTGAAATTATGGCGTCCTACTTTCAAAGCTTAACTTCCGAGTACAAAATGCGGTATTTGGAAACAATTTAAGAGATTGAAGGAAAATAATTGTATGTGCTGAATGCAAGTATCTTCGAAGGTGACGCGAAAAGCTTTCCGAAAGTACAAATAGTAAATATTTTCTATTATTTTGTTTTGGTCGAGCCGCCTTTACCATACAACAGCTCAAGGCATATAAAAGTCTTGAAGCGAATAACATTTTATTATCGTGGATATTCTTTTACATGATAATTTAGTGTGATCACTAATTAGTGAGTAATTAGGCCTCTCCCCCTTCTAGAAAGTTCTACGAAAATACAACTAGGTAGTTGAATGGTGTAAAAAGCTGGTTTCTGATCATTCAAACTGCTTCAGTAGGAGAACGGTGCAGTGGAACACTGCCCGCTACTTTTCCTGAAGATGGGCCGCGCCGCGCCGCATCTGTGCTGCATTCCATTTTCCTTTCGGAATTATTTTGTACAAAATTCCGAGTACGTCAGCTGATTATAAGGAAGATGGGCAGATGCATCTCTACTCTGTGGGCAAATGCAAGGCCTTTGAAAATACCTATAAAATGGTGAGAGGGGTCAGTTTTTTCGGATTGTGGATTAAACGGAGACGTTTTACTTTTGAAACAACCATAGTTTGTCACCGCCTCATTTCTCTTTTAAACAGGACAGATACAGAACATTCGCCCACGATGGTCTCGGATTTCTGACCCGGATGACCCACGTGGTGTGATTTTGCGGTGACACTGTCTCTGTCTCTTCCCTAGTACCAGTGGCTACAAATTAGGGACGAGCGACTGTTTATTGCCACTGAGTTTCCTGGGGTGGTTGATCATATTGTTCATGGAAAGATTTAGCTACGTTTTCCATATTTGGTTTCAAGTCGAACATCCCTATTTTCAAAAGTCTCACAATGAGGTTGTAGCAGACACGCGACTTTAGCATGGCAACGAGCCTTAGTAACGTAAGTGAAGGACAACCAGTCCCTGTTTAAATTATGGCGTCCTACTTTGAAAGTTTAACTTCCGAGTACAAAATGCGGTATTTGGAAAAAAAATTAAGAGATTGAAGGAAAATATCTGTATGTGCTGAATGCAAGTATCTTCGAAGGTGACGCGAAAAGCTTTCCGAAAGTACAAATAGTAAATATTTTCTATTACTTTGTTTTGGTCGAACCGCCTTTACCATACAACAGCTCGAGGCATATAAAAGTCTTGAAGCGAATAACATTTTATTATCGTGGATATTCTTTTACATGGTAATTTAGTGTGATCACTAATTAGTGAGTAATTAGGAACTCTTCAATAAAAAGTGTTTCTCTTAGTTCTAGGAAACCTTTTCTAAGACTTAGAAAAATTTACAGCAAAATCTGTTTTTCCACGCAAAATTGTGGTGAAAAAAAACAATAGTTTTGATTTGCGCCCTACGTTATTTATCGGTAAATAAATTTAGCAGCATAATCCCAGTCTGTAAACAGACCTAGACACCAAAAAAATTTCATTTGGAAATAATTTCATCCATTATTTGCATTTTTCCACAAAAGTGTACTTCAGCTCCAGTTAAAAATCCAGGTTACTAAAAATAAAATCAACGGTGGTTTGGGGAGGAAATATATAGAACGAAATATTAAAGTAAAAAACAAAAATCTCCCAACACTGAGAGCCAAATAATCTTAAAAGTGAAAATACTAAGTGAAAAGCCGAAACTTCGCAAAAAAGTGGGTCACGCTCTCCTAAAAAATCCAGAACAGCCGAAAAGATTTTATTCCGACTAACAGTCAGATTGGCTAACAAATAAACTTTCAGCTCTATAAAAAGTTTCAACATCTCCTTGATCAGCCAGGAACCTTCTGAATAGAAATCCCTGAAGGTGAAAAACCCAAGCGCACAGAAGTGCAGATTGGATACCGAAGCTTTGATTTAGGAATTTTTTTGGCTAAAAGACAAACTCTGAAGGATGTTCTATCAGAAAATAGTCAGTAACAATAAAACCTACGCAAAACAAAAGCCAACACCTTTTAAATTCAACTTGAAAACTTTGAATCAACAAGTGAAACGACTGGCCCAATAAGCAGAAGCACTGCACGCCAGCAGCATTTGAACAAGTAAAAGATAGGTTCCCAGCCTTACCAGAAATCACTGACTTATAGATAAAACTAACCTTTAAAAGATTTTTTACCTTTGAAGAGTCTAACTGTTCAATATTTTTGTTAACATTGATCGCTAATGATCGCAATTTACACAATAACTGCAGGACAGCCAGCTGTGTTTGTCCTTCAGGAACTTGCAAGGACTGTTGCCACTTAACTGAAACTTCTCGAATGACATCACGTGCTACATCCTCATGGGTTGTCGATCAATCGTGAACGAAGCTTTGATTTGACATCTTTAATTTTGCAGAAAGCTTATTCACAAGTTTATGTGCCACCAAATACAGAAAGCATTTTCCCAGCAAAAACTTTTCGGATATGTAGAACTATTTCTAGGCAAAAGAGAATAAAAGGTCATCAAACTTTCACTCTCAAACAATGACTTCAAGTTATTATTACATTGGAAATCTAAGAGTTCTAACTGTACAGTCTTCTCGGCATAATCAACTTTAAAACTAAGTGGATTCTGCAATAGCTAGAATGGTTTTACAGGCTTGCAAAAATCACCAAAAAGTCTTTCAAACTCAAATTTCAACAAATTAATATTTGTAACACAGTGCTCAATATGAAAAACAAATTTATCAGATATGTTGTCTCACAAACATTTACAAGATGAAAAGTGCAAGAAATTTTGCTCTGCTAACTGCAAGGAGGTTAAAATAAGATATCTGGAGATGCCCTTGTCTCTTAACCGTAAGGCAGCAAAGTGTGGGCTTTGTTTGTTTACATGACATGCAGTTTCAGCTGTGTGTATTTTTGAATTGCGTGATTTGAGGAGACCGGAATGAAATATACTTGTTACATAAGCACAGTTTTCAATTTTAATGTTATGTTTTGTTCAGAATTCGCACTAACTTTCGTGTATTTCAATTTAAAATAAAAATGGAAAGAAGCATCAAAATAATTAAGAATTTTATAAATCCAGCATTTTCTCACACATCGGCAGCAAGTTGTGATGCAATATTAAAAACATTTGCAACGAAAGAATGCGATTCGACTAAAACAAAATGCATTGCAATAGCCTTGAAAACTACGAGTTTTCCCACACTTTGCCGTCGCTCGCGGTTGTAGGCTTCACGCAAAGTGGCATTGCTGCATTAATTAGGACGCAAAGACCTTGGAGAAAATAGACTGGCTACTTCCATGAGTTTTTGAAAACCGGATGTTCCGCCATTAGCGAGGAGTGAAATCTGTTCCTGGGCATATGCTGATTGCGTGCGTGTTGCAAATCGTGTTTAAATAGTTCTCATAAAAAATAATTATTGTCAGGTTTGGGTCAGGTACTGTTTTAGAAATGGATACAACATAACGGCCGACACAAAAAACGGGTAGTTTCACAAGTAACTTAAATGTTTTGCTCATTGTTGTTCATAATGTCTTTGGCTGTAATTGCATGGATGATGCCTTTTCCCAGTATGAACGAATATATGTTTTAAGTATGAACGAATATATGTTTTAAGTACGAACAAATATATGTAAGTATGAACGAATATATGTTTTAAGTATGAACGAATATATGTTTGAAGTATGAACGAATATATGTTTTAAGTATGAACGAATCTATGTTTGAAGTATGAAGGACTATATGGATATTACAACATGTTCAAAATATAATAATTACCTATAGAACAATGTTTTTTGGTTTTCCTATCGGACTGTTAACAATTTTTGAACACCCTCTCCTGTTCATTTCAATTTTTTGTATTCAGCGTTCAAAAATCAATCCTCGAAACACATTTTCGACATCCAAATAGTCACATTTGGGGCCTAAGAATTATTTGCAATTGAGGTTTTCGAACATGGGATCAGTAGCGGCTCGTCCATAAGAGCACAAGAGCACGTGAACCCCCTATAAAAAATTGAAAAATAATTATACGATATAAATAATACATCTTTATTGAAGCAGTACTAAATGGCTTATCTTCAGTAAGTTTAAAAGAGCAGACAATGAAAAACAGCGTAGAAAGCGCAAAGTGAGGTTAAGTGTAATGACGTGCCTGTGGCTAGGAGCGGACTGAATGTTCCGCTCTCGATACTGGACACACGGGATATGCGACAGACGGGCGAGTCCATTTGCTCGCGGTAGGGAGGGAAACATGTCTACAAGCGACTTAACGGAGAATACCGATGAGCTGCCTGTGACACAGCTCAGCTCAGTTGTTGCACGGCTGTAGTTGACGTCAGATGCTCCTAACCTTTGCGCGCGTGCTACATTTGTGTTTTGGAGTTTCCAGTTTCGATTATTTTTTTGGTGATGAAGTTTGAGTTGAAATTACACTTATTACAGTTTATCTATTGTAGTGTAGCTAGTAAACTGTTGTTTTTATTTACTGTACAATAATGGAAATTACCTGTAAGTACTCAGTTAGTAACTTAAAGGAAGTAGCGTTTGGCAATTTACCCATAGAAGTAAAAATAGCAATAAAAGAGAGTGGCAGGCCAACGCCCCGACTTAATATAAGTCAAACATCGACATCAAAATCTAGAACTTTTAAAAGAGAATTTAAAGAAGAGCTATACGAAAAAATTCCTTGGCTTTGTGGTTGTGAACAAACAAACAAAATATTTTGCTTTCCTTGTTTGTTATTTTCCCGTGAAAAGGGCGATCCTACTTGGGTGAAAAACGGCGTTTGTGACTAAGCTCATTTGACACAAAAAATTAAAAAACACGCAAGTTCTCATGGACACATAAGTGCTACATTGGATTTCAATTTGCTGGGAAAGGTTGACGTTCGTCAGCAGCTTGGCAGTGCTTATCGACAAAATATTAAAAAGCACAATGAACAAGTGACTAAAAATAGGTATGTCCTTTCTAAGCTTAAAGACTGTATTAAATTTTGCGGTGCATTTGAGTTGGCCCTTCGAGGTCATCGTGAGGATGACGATTCCTTAAATCCTGGCATATTTAAAGGCCTTGTAAACTTTTCTGCAGAACTTGACTCATCTTTGAAAGAACATTTGAGTACCGCTACTGTCTTTAAAGGTACCTCGAAAGAAATTCAAAATGATTTGTTAGATTGTATGCTTTTTGTATGTCAAGAAAACATAATAGAAGAAATAAAAACTGCACAGTATGTTTCTTTGATTGCGGACGAAACATCAGACGTCTCGTCTGTATTTCAGTTAGTTATTGTTTTCCGCTATGTTTTAGCTAATGGCCAACCAGTTGAAAGATTTTGGAAATTTTATAACCCTGAAGGGCACGACGCAGAATCTACAGCCAAATGTATTTGTACCAGTTTAGATTATGTTGTGCAAAATCCAGAAAAACTCGTATCTCAAAGCTATGACGGTGCGAATGTAATGAGTGGGCACCATGCTGGCGTGCAGACCATAGTACAACAAACCTATAAACATGCTTTTTTCGTTCACTGTTACGCTCACCAGTTGAACTTGATTGTAGCTCAAGCAACAAGCCAAAACCAAGATGTCAGAATTTTTTTTTTTTCGGACTTAAGTGATATAACAATTTTTTTTTCGAATTCCCCTCAGAGAGTGTCTGTTTTGGACAAGATTGTTGGTAAACGAATACCTCGGGCGTCAGCTACAAGGTGGAATTTGAAGAGCAGAACTGTTAATACTGTTTTTGAGTACAAAGAGAAATTAATTGAATGTATGGAGGAAATCCAATCAACCTCTAAGCAACCAACCACCATAATTATAGCTGGTGCTCTAGCCACAGATATCATATAAAAGACTAGATTGGCCGAGGAGCTGCTGACGCATGTAAAGCATGGCGCCATTATCAGCTGGTCAGGCAGCAACGATTCACGGCATTTCCATCACTGAGAAACACAGCAGCTTTGCGACTCATACAAACAGAAAATTTTATTCCTTAGCGATATGCTTAAAAACCACTTTCATTTACTGTAGAAATAATAATTTTCAGATATAAATAATATTCTGAATAGTTAAAAAAAATATGAGAAGAATTATTACTCAGTACTGTTTGAGGGCAACGATCTAACAGCGAAACATTCACAGAAAACTACTACTTACTTGCGATACGTCGTGCCATCAGTCAAATAAGAGGGAAGGGTGCCTTCATGAATACTTTTGGAAGCTTCAATGTTATAAATTTTCAAACTTATTGTAATGTTTATAAACCCTTCGCGTGTTCGCTTTTGCCCCATACGGATTTACACTACGTCGCTAAAAATAAATAACAGGTACTTACTTTTTTCCAGTCTCCTGTAGTAGCATAAAAACAGAACAACTTCCAGTTTGTCTAGATTACACAATTTATTTGCCGCAGAAGTTCATTTAAAACGTTCTATACCTACACAATTTCAACAGAAATATGCTCTTCATAGATATATTTGAAATATATTAGTAAAACGAATAGAGCACATTGGTGAAGCTTTTCACTTGGGTGAAGAAGCATATACCATGAAAGATGACCTTTCTGAGCAAATCGTTTTGAGCATCCATCAAATCCTGAAGTTCTTCACCTGTGTGAAGAAGCATATGGGTTGAAAGAGCAATTTTATGGGCAAATTGTAATGAGCATTCATCGTGATGGAAAGATGTTTTACTTGTGTGAAGTGGCATGTCTTGCATTTCATAAAATAACTGTCAATATTTTGTTCGAACTATTGCAATATTCATTACGAACTGTAATTAATATTAATTAACTAGACTTTAACGCTATTACAAATTAACAGGTGGTATATTCCACTCAGATGAACCTTACACACTACCATTGGGTCAACTTAATATTGGGCAGAAATCTTTAAATTCGTAAAATTAACTACAAACACTCACCTGTGAAATAAAATCCCACTTTGTTTGCTGTTTTCATTGTCTCGGGCACTGCAATTTAGTGCAGAACAAGCTTTCACCATTTTTGATATCTCGTAACGCACATAGACATCGCAGAACACTCTCTCAAACTGACCCGCTCAATGTGGCTCGTTGATGCCACGTCGTAAGAGTGTTACACAAATAGCGGGCAGCCAATCTAGTTCCTTATATGATATCTGTGGCTCTAGCTCGTCTCCTTAGAGATAATAAGTTCATATTTTGGCTTTCTGTTTTTCACAAATTGATGCCACATGTGGATATTTTGTACAACCAATTACAGCTAACTTACACTGATGCTGTGAGAACTAAAGCCAATGTTGACCACTTCGTCAAAGCCATTGATAAGGAAAGAGGTAACATGGACAAAGTGACAGAGCTGGTTAATCAGTACCCAGAAAATGCACCTAAACGATCGAGGCGTGAAGAAGATTTTTTACTTAAGTAGAACAGTGGCTGCTAAGGAAACCTGTGACATTATTACAACGCAAATTAAAACAAGATTTTCATTCACAACATCTTGCTCAGCTGTATCTCTTTTTGAATCACAAAAGTTTGAAGAGTTTGAACAGAAATTCCCCGAGAAATTGCTTGAAGATACAGTAAATGTGTATTCATTTCTTGAAAAATATCGCCTCAAGACAGAGCTTGAATTCATTTACAAAAGAACTGATTTCAGAAACATGCGTGGTGCTGTTAGTCTTTTACAGTTTTTTATTGAAAACAACTTATTGTCATCATTTTCTGAAAGTTATAAACTGTTATTAATTATTGCTACAATACCGATGACGACTACTGAAGCTGAAAGGTGTTTTTCAACCCTAAAACGGATAAAGACATTTTTGCGGTCTACGATGTGTCAAGAGAGGCTTACAGCTTTAGCCATGCTTGCAATCGAGAAGGAAATGATCTCTAACATCCATAATTTCAATGAAAGAGTTATTGATGTTTTTGTGTCAAGAAAAGATAGAAGAATGGACTTTGTTTACAAAAACTGTACTTAAAGAAAATATTTGTGTAAGCTACCATCCAAGTAAATTTGTGTAAGTAAATACTAGACCTTACCATCATATGCAGCAGCTTTGATTATTTTCCTTTTTCTGTGTGTTTAATAATCTAATCTAATAATTGAGAGCATGAGGCCTTATGACTAACTATCTAAATATTTAACACTTAAAACAAGCTGAGTGTTTTGCGTTTATTTTACTATAAAATTAAATGAAAATAATTGTTTCAGTAAAAAAGAACAATTAGCATATTATAACAAGTATGATCAATAAAGTAATCCTTTATTATTAAGTTGTGAAACAGTTAAAGTACAGTAATATCTATAATAACATTTCGTTTCAAAATTAATACATTACATCAAGGTATAGCAGCGCCTAAATTATATGAATATTGTAAGTAACACACAAGTGTGTGACACAGTGTATCTCAAAAACTGCAAATTATTAATTGTGAACCCCCTGTAGATGTACTCACGAGCCGCCACTGCATGGGATACCAAAAATTTCAAAAACTGCGGCATTTTGAGACATCAGAATTTCTAAATTGGGCCTGGGAGCACTAAAAATGCAAATACAGTTCTTCGACAATCACCCCTGTAAAAAGCGACTTGCTGTTCCTCCCCTGTGGAAAGAAGAAATATATTTATTGCTTGACATTTTTTTTAATTTGTTGAAAAACACCAGTTGGAAACTATTTTCTGCAATGAATTTAAATTTTTAATCACGTTTTTTGAATAAGATTGCCCAAAACATGGTGAAAGCCTCCAAGGCTCTCTGCGTAAACAGCTATGTATGTGTGTTCCTACCCTATGGAAAGATGAAGTATTTGCATTGCCTCACATTTTTTTAATTTGCTGAAAAACACAGTTGGAAACTATTTCCTCCTATGAATTTAAATTTTTAATCACGTTTTTTTTTAATACGATTGCCCAAAACATGGTGAAAAGCCTCCAAGGCTCTCTGCGCAAACATCTTTTGCATGCTCCATCTCTTTTGGAAAGATTATATAGATTATATTATGCGTTGATAAAGTGCTGTCTTATTCTTTCAAATTATACGTAGGAATAACTTTTAAAATTAGTTTGTTGAGTATGAATAGAACGCTGCAATTAATAATATATATAAAGAGCTCTGCATGTCTGAGGAAAAGCAGTGATAGCTTTGTAAACATGATATCTGTAGACCCCTTTTTTTGTTTTATGCGATTTTTCATGAGCACATGTGGTAAAAATATTTTTCAATAAAAAAATTTCAGGAACAAAAGCGGGTGAATAAGGGTAATAGGAAGGAACGATAATGGGGTATTTTTAAATTCGCATTGCTGCAACGTCACGTATCAGGTGTTTGTTGTATGTAGCGGCGTATTATCTATTTCATAGCTGATTTTCATCGAAATTGAGAACTTGCTAATTAAATTTTGATCTAGGAATTTGTTGGTTCTCATTCACACCTGAATATTCCTTATGCGCTGTTTATATGATATATTATGCGTTGAATCAAACACTGTGAATTTCTCACCAACTCCTCGCGGTAACAGATGGCGCTGCTGTATCAATTGGTGTTCGTTGCCTCCGAAGCGCAGCATTAGATTTGCCAGAGTATTCTCTCCAAGATCTTTGCTAGGGCGTCTCCAGATATCTTATTCTAACCTCATTGGACACCTCACACCATGCTCTTTGGCTTGAACAGTCCCAACTTCGATTGTAAGCCATGTAAGGACTCCAGATAAAAAAAAAACTCACGTGCGTATTTATTTTTCCCTTGGAAATTCGTTGGTTTGATTGAGATGGGCAGCAATGTCTGTTACAGATGTAAGGTTCGACAATCAGGAGATGTTACCGCGGCTGTAGTTTGATGACCACTGTTTCAGAAAGATAACTAGTGACCACGGTGCTAGTGACTAAGAATATTCCAAACGCACCACAGCCAAGAATATCTAACGCTTAAAGAAGGTCAACTCTGATAGAGGTAACGTAAAACAGGCGGCAACAGCGTCACCACATTTTAAGAGGTAATATGCTCTGCGGGAAAGTTAACATTCAGGAGCAAAATACGTTAGGGAGATTACGGCAGTAAGCTTTTCTTTGATCCACTATAGTTTCCTTCGATCTGATGACTACTTGCTTAGAGCAGTTTTTGTTGTTGTTGTTGTTTTCTGATATCCCACCCATTCCTTATTTTGGTGAGAAAAATATGCAATAACATTAGTATTACTATTTAAATTAAATTTCAGCAAATATTACAGTTAGGCCCAAGGATGCGTACAAAATGCAAACATTCCCTAGTATTTGGCATTTTTTTTTTTTTTGATTGGAGGTTTAACGACCGCCGTGAGCAACTCAATGGGCTATAAGCAGTCGCCCGTCCCTAATTTAGGGTCACTGGTTCCAGGGAAGGGAGGGAGCCAGTGCCGTAAGACAAACACAACATCCATGCCTGACCGGGATTCGAACCCGGACCCCTTACGGACGAATGATCAGAGGCCAACGCCTTAGACCACTGCGCCACCGGGGCGGCATATTTGGCATTACTGAAAATGTTTCTGAAAAACTGAAGAACAAACAAAAGCCTTAACTAACCCGAATGGCGAAACAAAAACTAACATATCCGATTTACGAAGTGATTATGATACCGAGAAGGTAACAATCACGTGCTGTGCGGCTGGGAGTAGCTCGGCTGACTGTTCTTTATACAAAGAATTGAAATCAACAGGCTGCCCCGGTGGCGCAGTGGTCTAAGCGATGGCCTCTGATCATTCGTCCGTAAGGACCCGGGTTCGAATCCCGGTGAGGCATGGATGTTGTGTTTGTCTTACGGCACTGGCTCTATCCCTTCCCTGGAGCCAGTGTTCCTAAATTAGGGACGGACGGCTGCTTATAGCCCATTGAGTTGCTCACGGTGGTCGTTAAACCCCAAAAAAATTGCCGCCCAGGTGGCGCAGTGGTCTAAGCGATGGCCTCTGATCATTCATCCAGAAGGGGTCCGGGTTCGAATCCCGGTGAGACATTTTTTTATTGGAGGTTTAACGACCGCCGTGAGCAACTCAATGGGCTATAAGCAGTCGCCCGTCCCTAATTTAGGGTCACTGGTTCCAGGGAAGGGAGAGAGCCAGTGCCGTAAGACAAACACAACATCCATGACTGACCAGGATTCGAACCCGGACCCCTGACGGACGAATGATCAGAGACCAACGCCTTAGACCACTGCGCCACCGGGGCGGCCGGTGAGACATGGATGTTGTGTTTGTCTTACGGCACTGACTCTCTCCCTTCCCTGGAACCAGTGACCATAAATTAGGGACGGGCGACTGCTTATAGCCCATTGAGTTGCTTACGGTGGTCGTTAAACCTCCAATCAAAAAAAAAATCCCAATAAAAAAAAATCAACAGAAATACGCATGCGCAGTCTGCTCTGTCTGTTCCGGCATCAGTCTGTATGTTGGCTTCTGTGCACTGCATTTTTTCTCTGAGGATATGGCGGCGCTAGTTACGTCTCGCCGAGCCATAACTTCTCGTTTGAAATGCTTTGCCACAGCCATCATTGTTACCGTAAGGGCCGGACAGTGCTGAAAACCCTAGGGTAATTACCCTATTTTAGGGTAATTCCTCACTTCTCAGGGCTTAGGGTAGGCAATTTGCACATGGCAGAAAATTTAGGGTAATTTTTGTATTCTTCGTTTTTTTTTTTTTTTAATTATTATTATTATTGCCGTTTGTAAAATTTTGATCTCAGCATTCGGTATCCGTAACCGATTTCCGGTTGTTTAGTCTTCGTCTCGCCCGTTCACGACGCTGATTTTTACTTATCAGAGCAGACAGGCACAGGCAATGAGCAGAGCCGACGCTTGATCACTTCCTGTTGTTTGTTTGACACCGTGAGAAACATTACACTGTTTGAGGCACCTCCTGGCATTTGATTCTGTTGATTTTCAGAACTTCAACACAGAAATGGAGTACTCTTCTGATGCTCGTGATCCTCAACAACCTGCAGACTGTAGCAAAAATTCAGGTAAGAAAACAATTTCTGCCAAATCTACAAACAAAAATATTCCCAAAATGGGAAGTACTTCCAGAATTTAAAAGCTGGATTTATCAAAGTTCTCGAGGTGCACAGTATGCACATTGCAAACCATGTGATATGCATTTAACAGCTGGGCGGTCAGAACTTTTGAGACATGCTCGCAGTCAAAGACACATGAAGAACTGCAAGGAGCTAGCAACAAAACAATCGTTGTTTTCGTTGCCATGCATGAAATCCAATGCCAAAAGCGAAAGAGCGGTAAAAGAATCTGTTGCATGCTTAGTTGCCTATATTGTTGAGCATAATCTGCCATTTGCAGCTTTAGACCATTTCCAAAATCGCTAAAGAATTGTCTTGTGCACGGACAAAGGGTACGGCCATCACTAAGAATGTTCTGGGAAAGTCCAGTTTAAATAGCCTAATTCGCCTTCTGCAAACATCAAAATTTTCTCTGATAATTGATGAGTCAACAGATGTTAGCTGTGCCAAGCATATTGCACTCCTAGTACGTGTTGTGGAGAACGATGAAATAATCGATGCATTCCTGGGACTTGCTGAAGTCACAAATGCCACAGCCAGAGTTTTATTTGATTGCATTCTGAGGGAATTTGAAGCACTCAACATCCCGTGGAAAGAGAACTTGGTAGGTTTTGCCGCAGACGGTGCTAATACAATGATGGGCAGAAACAATTCTGTTGCTGTCTTGTTCAAGGAGCAGCTGCCTCATTTGTTTGTGATGAAATGCATTTGTCACTCGTTTCACCTCTGTGCATCGCATGCATGTGCAACTTTGCCAAGGGTAGCAGAAGATTTGGCACGTGATATTTATAGCTACTTCAGATTAAGTCCGAAGAGAATTGCCCTCCTGAAGGAATTTCAAGAATTTGTCCCTGTGAAACCTCGGAAGATGTTGCATTCATCACAAACCCGATGGCTGTCCCTGCATGATGTAATTAAGAGAGTCCTACAAAACTGGGAGGCATTGAAATAATTTTTTATCGATGCAGTGGCAGCTGACAGACTATTGTCTGCCGATTTGATCCTCCAACGCTTAAATGCTCCTGAAACAAAAGCGTACTATTTTTTCTTGCACTTTGCACTGCCATTATTCAGTGATCTGAACAGGGACATGCAGTCTTCCGAACCGAAGATTCAAATTCACGTATTACATAGCAATGTAAGCATGGGGTTTAAGACACTGCTGCAGTGTTTCATGAATCCCAGATACTTGCACGAAACGCCACTTGCAAAGATTGATTGCCGAATTCCAAGGAATTTTCTGGATTATGAGAAGATGTACTTTGGTTCCCATTTGCGCATCTTGTTTGAGAGCCGTACCTTGACAACTGAAAGCAAGCAACATATTTTTTTGATTGGGGGTTTAACGACCACCATGAGCAACTCAATGGGCTATAAGCAGTCGCCCGTCCCTAATTTAGGGTAACTGGTTTCAGGGAAGGGAGAGAACCAGTGCTGTAAGACGAACACAACATCCATGCCTCACCGGGATTCGAACCCGGACCCCTTTTGGACGAATGATCAGAGGCCACTGCGCCACTGGGGCGGCAACAACATATTCGCAGTCGATGCTTGCAGTTTTACCAGGAAGCCTGCAGTCAGATACAAAAACGGTTTCCGTTTGAGGATAAAATTTTACCAAATTTGAAAGCAATTGACCCACGAAGCATTGCTAATAAGGTGTTCATGTCTCTATCGCCGTTAGCTACCCACTTTCCGAATCTAGTTAAGTGCGAAAACCTCCAGGATCTTGATACAGAATGGCGCATGTTAATGAATAATGACATGGTGGAGAACGAAAATTGCAATATCAAGGTATTCTGGTCAAAAGTAAGATCCCTAAAACGTGGAGATGGCACACAAATGTATCCACTGTTGTCTAGATTTGGTTTTTCGCTTTTCACCCAGCCACACTCCAGTGCTGCGGTTGAGAGGATTTTTAGCTCTGTTTTTTTTTTTTTTTTTTTTTTTTGATTGAAAGTTTAACGACCACCGTGAGCAACTCAATGGGCTATAAGCAGTCGCCCGTCCCTAATTTAGGGTCACTGGTTCCAGGGAAGGGAGAGAGCCAGTACCGTAAGACAAACACAACATCCATGCCTCACCGGGATTCGAACCCGGACCCCGTTTGGACGAATAATCAGAGGCCATCGCTTAGACCACGGCGCCACCGGGGCGGCTTTTAGCTCTGTGAACCTGTTGAAAACTAAGCAAAGGAACTCGCTATGCACTGAAACCTTGAATGGACTGTTGCATTCAAAGCGATTGTTTTCAAAACAAGCATGCTACAAACTTCATGTGACTGATGAAATGATAAAAGCCGCCCCGGTGGCGCAGTGGTCTAAGCGATGGCCTCTGATTATTCGTCCAAACGGGGTCCGGGTTCGAATCCCGGTGAGGCATGGATGTTGTGTTTGTCTTACGGTACTGGCTCTCTCCCTTCCCTGGAACCAGTGACCCTAAATTAGGGACGGGCGACTGCTTATAGCCCATTGAGTTGCTCACGGTGGTCGTTAAACCTCCAATCAAAAAAAAAAAAAAAAAAAAAAAAAAACCTCCAATCAAAAAAAAAAAAAAAAAAAAAAAAAGAAATGATAAAACTGATGACGAAAGATATGTACTGATTAATAGATTAACCTGTCTGTCTTTCACCCCCTGTTGTATCTTGCTTTGGTATTAAATTTCTACTTGTATATGTAGATATTGTTATAATTACGGTATGTTTGCGTTCTTTTGTACTTTTAGGGTAATTTGACCCTCATTTTAGGGTAGCTATAATAAAACAGTTGGCAGCACTGGGACCGGAACATGTCATGACCGTAACTGCAAGGTACAATAATGTTTGAGAAAATTTAGCGCTTCATTTGTTGTTGGTCTTATGTAATATTGGTTTTAATGCCTAATTATAATGTCTCAGTCTAAAGTCACGTCTTATTACAGTACACGTAAACGTGTGCATGAAATTAAGTTAGCAAAGCAAGAAACGAAAACTGAAATTGTTGGTAATGTTTATAAATTAAAATTATTGGAAAATCTTGGTAACTGTGATAGGGCACCAGTTACAGGAGAGAAAATCACGACTGAGAATGGTACCACGGTATCTGAACCTGCTTCCGAAGTTCAAGAATTGAAAATAAAGGATGTCAAAAAGAAAACAGGTGCGAAGTCAGGGAAGTCCAAATCAAAAGATGCAACGAAAACGAAAACCGGTAAAAGTACTCGCAAAAGAGAAGTTAAAGGTGAAGGAAAAGGTGACATCAGGACGATTTTTCAATCATTGAAAGAAAAATCTGTTGCACTGGACCAAAAGGATCAAAAATGCATTCTTGTGATAAATGAGGAAACGGAAGATCTCTCAGAAGCATGCCTTCCTAGAATGGGCAAGGCAAAAGGTACTTTTACGAAATCATCAATGGTAGATAATAAAAGTGGCATTAGTCCAGTTTTCCAAATGTTGAAGGAAGAGTCTGTTGCACACTGTGAGTTAAAGGAAAAATTCATTCCTGCCATCTTAGGAAGAAAGACTGAATCTGTAGAAGCAGGCCTTTCCAAAAAAATCAAGTCAAAAAATGCAAGAAAAACATTGTCTGGAATGAATGAAGCAAATGATCACATCACTACAGTTTCTGAAACGTTGAAAAAGTGTGCTTCTCGTGGTAAGGCAGATAAAACATCCACCACTGTGTTGGAAGAAAAAATCAGTAATAACTTGAAACCAAATAACTTCAAAAAAGGTACATCAGAAATTAACATCAAAGGAAATGTAGCATTAGATGATGGAATTGGTTATGTCAGGGTGGTTTCTGAAGTGTCAAAAGAAAAGTGTGTTGCACTGGAGAAAGATGCAGATTGCTTACCCATTATATTTGAAGAAGTTCAAAAGCCCTTAGATGCTAGTTCCTCAAGTGATAATGTGACTGGACTAGGCACAGATGAAAACATCAAGTCAAAAACTGCAGCTTTCAGTGAACAACCTGTTCCTACTACACCAAAAAGAACTTTAAGTAATCCAGAAAAATCTCCAGTTTCATCCAAAAAGAAAAAAACAATTGCTCATCACCATGTGGATGATGCAGTTTCTGTGTCTTCAAGTGTTAGCCCCCAAAAGAAACAGAAAATCATGTCTGGTGCATCTTGTCGGCATCTGGACTTTTCCACTGCATTACCAACTACGTCAAGTCCAAAGAAACAAAGTTTAGAAGTGAGTAAAAAGAAATTTAGAACATCTTTTCTGTTGAATAGTGGGCATTTCATTGTGAAGAATTTTTGTATGAGTTATATGTACAAAAAATTGTGTAATTCAGCATGTATATGAAAGTGGGCAATTCATAGATATTAATATCCTACACAAATGAATCATGATCAAATAGCTAGCTATTGTGTGTGTGTGTGGGGGGGGGGACATTCCACGTCAGATCAATAAAAAAAATAAGTTTTTGACCTCACCATTTCTGATTTTGATGAAATTTGGTATGAAGCACACATATGACAAGGTAAGTAATTCTGCCAATTTTCAGATTTTTATTTTGAAAATTGTCCAAGATACACACATAATAAAAATTGAAATTTTCGTAAAAAATGACAAACTCGCACACTTATAAATGGCTGTAAATTTTTTCCAAATTGTAGTAGAGTGACAATTCAAACACAGTTGCAAAGCTAAAGGATTGAGCTTTCTATAGATACCATACATGACCTTACAACAGATTAAAGTTTCAAGGTCATCCACTGTGACCTTTGACCTTGAATATCTCAAAACATGCCATCTTAAAAAATTACGAAAAAAATATATTTTATTGCTACAACATTCTACCCGTGTGCCAGATATTAGGCTGGCACCGCTATGGCAAGGCAGTGTAGGATTAATAGGAGTGTCATGCTGCACCCTTCTGTATGTAAGGCACAGAGACATACCATGCAATAAATATTTCTTACATTGAGGATTTGTGTTTATTATACATGAAATGTGTATATATTATAACAGATTTATCAGAAATATGCTATGTGACAGCAATTTTTCTTGATAGACACAATTTTCAGCAGTAAATAATGTCAACAAATCTTTGAGATCAGAGATTGAAACTCCACCCATTTTAGCCAATGGCAGGGCTTCTTCTTAGAGCCAATGACAGGGTTTCTTATTAAAGCCAATGGCAAGGCTTCTTATTACAGCCAATGAGAAATCTTACTGCTCCACCATTTTACATTTGCTGTTATTTCAATTCTGAGCTTGTGAGTGTGTGGTTATCAATTTATCTGTAACATTGTTAACTGTTATTTTATTTTATCTTTATTGTTATCTTTATTTAATCAATTTCTTTTTATCAAACTATATTTATTTATCATTTTTTTTTTTTGCAGGTGCAGTTTCATTAACCAAAATGGACTTTAAAAGTCAAATTTTTTGTTGCAATCCTCTGGGTAAAAGTGGACACACAAGGTTTAGAAAGAATCTGAGAAAAGTACAGCCTTGGATGGTTCAGAAATGTCCAAATATAACATTAGAACAGAAAATATGTAGTTCATGCAGAAAATCTATCTCTGAAATGCCAGGTCCTTCATGTATAATTGAAACAGATGCAGAGGCAGAACAACCTCGGTTAAGTGAAGATAATTCAGGAGTGGTGAAGAGTGAGATATGGACTGACAGAGACACAACTTTGGATAGTCTGAATGATACGTTACTTTCTCTAGGCGAATCTCCTGTGAAAAAAAAAAGATTAGGTGTTGGACAGTACAGTAAGAAGAAATATCAGAAAATTGGTAAAGTGATAAAAGACTACATAGGTGTTCCAGAATGTGATAATCCTGTGACAGTGTCTGATGAATCAGTCATGATTTCACAGTTGAAAGAAAAATTTCAAGAAACAGACTCTAGCAGTGTTAAAGTCCAAATACTAACAATATTACCTAGAACCTGGAGTATTCGTAAAATTCAGGAAGAATTTGGTGTAACATATTACATGGCACGAAAGTCTAAAAATCTTGTGGAAGAGCAGGGTATTTTAGCAACTCCAAATCCTAGGCCTGGGAAAACTCTCAGTGACAGCACAGTTGAAAACGTTATTGCATACTATAATAGTGATGAAGTGAGCCGTTGTTTACCAGGAAAAAAGATTTTGTTACAATGATGGAATCAGGATCAAAAGTACAAAAACAGAAACGTCTTATTCTAGGAAATTTGAAAGAGATATTTCAAGGATTTAAAGACAAGAATCCTAATGTCAAAGTAGGGTTTTCAAAGTTCTGTGGTTTACGCCTGAAGAATTGTGTGCTGGCTGGTGCAAGTGGAACACACTGTGTCTGTGTGTGTTGTGCTCATGAAAATGTAAAACTTATGCTAGCAGGGTGCAAATTGCAAGACTTAACTCGTAATGATGAATTACCAGTTAGGACATACAAAGATTGCCTTGCAAGAATAACTTGTAACCCTCCTCTTCCAGAATGCTTCTTCAAGTGTGATTCTTGTGCTGGTATAGCACACTTACTAGAGCAAATAAGTAGCTTATTCACCATGAATGGGATTGGTGAAATTGTATATAAATTGTGGACTACAACTGATCGCACAACACCTATGACAGTCTATAACACTGTAGAAGAATTCCTTGAGACCTTTGAATCAAAAGTGAAATTGCTATTGCCACATTCTTTTATAGCTATTCAGCAGTCATACTTTATGTCAAATCTGAAAGAAAACCTTGATGATAATCAGTGTGTTATGTTGTGCGATTTTGCTGAGAATTATTCCTTCATACTGCAGCATGCAGTCCAAGGATACCACTGGAACAATTCCCAAGCTACTAATTCTCAAGCTCATGCTCAAGCTCATACTTTTGATCCTGATTCCATCATTGTAACAAAATCTTTTTTTCCTGGTAAACAACGGCTCACTTCATCACTATTATAGTATGCAATAACGTTTTCAACTGTGCTGTCACTGAGAGTTTTCCCAGGCCTAGGATTTGGAGTTGCTAAAATACCCTGCTCTTCCACAAGATTTTTAGACTTTCGTGCCATGTAATATGTTACACCAAATTCTTCCTGAATTTTACGAATACTCCAGGTTCTAGGTAATATTGTTAGTATTTGGACTTTAACACTGCTAGAGTCTGTTTCTTGAAATTTTTCTTTCAACTGTGAAATCATGACTGATTCATCAGACACTGTCACAGGATTATCACATTCTGGAACACCTATGTAGTCTTTTATCACTTTACCAATTTTCTGATATTTCTTCTTACTGTACTGTCCAACACCTAATCTTTTTTTTCACAGGAGATTCGCCTAGAGAAAGTAACGTATCATTCAGACTATCCAAAGTTGTGTCTCTGTCAGTCCATATCTCACTCTTCACCACTCCTGAATTATCTTCACTTAACCGAGGTTGTTCTGCCTCTGCATCTGTTTCAATTATACATGAAGGACCTGGCATTTCAGAGATAGATTTTCTGCATGAACTACATATTTTCTGTTCTAATGTTATATTTGGACATTTCTGAACCATCCAAGGCTGTACTTTTCTCAGATTCTTTCTAAACCTTGTGTGTCCACTTTTACCCAGAGGATTGCAACAAAAAATTTGACTTTTAAAGTCCATTTTGGTTAATGAAACTGCACCTGCAAAAAAAAAATGATAAATAAATATAGTTTGATAAAAAGAAATTGATTAAATAAAGATAACAATAAAGATAAAATAAAATAACAGTGACAAAGAAAGGTGACTTGATCACGCTAGTTACGTTAACTAAAACTTTTACAAAAAGTTCGTAAGTTGGAAGCTTTCGACCTTATCTTAGGTCTTCATCACGCCAATGGAGGACTCAAATTGGCGTGATGAAAACCTAAGATCACGCCAATTGAGTCCTCCATTGGCGTGATGAAGACCTAAGATAAGGTCGAAAGCTTCCAACTTACGAACTTTTTGTAAAAGTTTTAGTTAACGTAACTAGCGTGATCAAGTCACCTTTCTTTGTTAATATTGTTACGTGTTTTGCCCATAATCGTCATAAAATAACAGTTAACAATGTTACAGATAAATTGATAACCACACACTCACAAGCTCAGAATTGAAATAACAGCAAATGTAAAATGGTGTACCAGTAAGATTTCTCATTGGCTGTAATAAGAAGCCTTGCCATTGGCTAAGAAGAAGCCCTGCCATTGGCTAAAATGGGCGGAGTTTCAATCTCTGATCTCAAAGATTTGTTGACATTATTTACTGCTAAAAATTGTGTCTATCAAGTAAAATTGCTGTCACATAGCATATTTCTGATAAATCTGTTGATCTGTTATAATATATACACATTTCATGTATAATAAACACAAATCCTCAACGTAAGAAATATTTATTGCATGGTATGTCTCTGTGCCTTACATACAGAAGGGTGCAGCATGACACTCCTATTAATCCTACACTGCCTTGCCATAGCGGTGCCAGCCTAATATCTGGCACATGGGTAGAAGAATGTTGTAGCAATAAAATATATTTTTTTCGTAACTTTTTAAGATGGTATGTTTTGAGATATTCAAGGTCAAAGGTCACAGTGGATGACCTTGAAACTTTAATCTGTTGTAAGAAGGTTGTGTATGGTATCTATAGAAAGCTCAATCCTTTAGCTTTGCAACTGTGTTTGAATTGTCACTCTACTACAATTAGGAAAAAAATTACAGCCATTTATAAGTGTGCGAGTTTGTCATTTTTTACGAAAATTTCGATTTTTATTATGTGTGTATCTTGGACAATTTTCAAAATAAAAATCTGAAAATTGGCAGAATTACTTACCTTGTCATATGTGTGCTTCATACCAAATTTCATCAAAATCAGAAATGGTGAGGTCAAGAAGGTGATTGATCTGACATGGAATTGCTCGGGGGCTTTAATGTTATGTGTATTTGATGAGAAAATGCCCATTTTGGTAATTGTGTAGATAAGTAGAAACACTTTTTGGTAAATGTGTACTTTAGCGTCCTAAATTATTTCATTAAAAAATTTAACTGTGTGGGAAAAGTGCGAAGTACAATCAATTTTTGAAGCCTGCAGAATAATGGGGAAAGGTGCAAAAATTTAGTATTTGTAGAGAACAGGAAAGAATTTTGCCGAAGTATTTACCTTGGAGTGCGATGGTTTGTAAGAGTACGTGCAAAAGGCCTAGGACGACGCAGCGGTGAAGCCGTCGATTGGTAATCAGGTGAATGGAAGCTTTGTTGAGAAGTGCAAGTAATGGGCGGAAGGATACAATAGGAAGCGGTTGAGCTGTACGTAGTCAGCGAAGCGTCTTGTTGGAATACGCTGAAGGAAAGAGTTTGGCTATACGCATTGTAAGTGGTGAAAGAGTTCGGCTATACGCATTGTAAGTGGTGAAAGTAATGAGTCTCCATACTTCATTTCGGATTTTGTCAGGGCTTAAAACTTCTTTATCCAGCACAATATGACAAGAAGCTTCTGGCCTCTCTGCCATAGTATGATTTCTGAATTAAAGAAACTCCTTTATTTTCAAAAATATCTGTTTCTGGACTAAAAAATGTGAGCTATGTTGTACAAAATAACAGCAAAAGTACAAATGATGAAGTGCTTGAAGAAATAAACTACCCCCATAAATCTTCGAAACCGTAACCAAAACTTGAGGTTCAACCACAACCAAAAGTATTTACTCAGCACTTCTGTTGTACATAAAAACATTTACATTCCTTCATTTCTTTCTATTCGGAGACATTGTGAAACTAATAATAACGACATTCCGCACATTTCTTTCTCAAAAATTAACAAAACAGTTTGTAACTACATCACACTCTTCAGAAGAATACGTCGAACTCCTATTGTATTCTTCTGCGCATTCACTACGAACTCCTGATCCCTTCCGAAGCACGGAAGCTTCACGTCGTCGCCGTTAGCATCGCTTAAGCCTCCCGCACCAACTGCTGCACAGCATCGTACTCGCAAGTAAATACTTCGGTAAAATTCTTTCACATTCTTTTAAATTTCTGCACCTTTCTCTACTATTTTGCATGCTTAAAAAATTGTGCATCACACTTTTCCCCACAGAGTTAAATTTTTCTGACTAAATAATTTAGGACGCTAAAGTACATATTTACCCACTTTTTTTTTTTTCTGCTTCCACACATTTATGTGAGCTTGTTTCTCTTTTGACATGTAGAACAGAAAGTTTAAAGTGATGGTCAATAATTTTTTTCTGCCATAGAATGTTTCTTTTTAGGAGGGGGGGATTTTTGCTTGCATATACAACTGTTTCACTTTAAACCAAGATGTATAAAAATCATGACTTTTTAAAAAAAATCAAAGAAATCCGATTTTTTATTTAAATCTGATTTTTTTATTTAAATTGGTTTTTAGGCTTAATCCTATCCATTAGCAGCAAAACATAAGTATTATTAAAACACTAGCAATTAATTGCAAAAATTTAACTGGAAATTAGTAACAAAATTATTCATGCATTTTTCCAGTTGCAGTAACATACTGCAAACATGAGACAGTGTAGGTATAGGTAATCAGTTAATTTTTAAGCACTTTTTCCATTTAAAGATCTAAATAAAAACAAGTTTAGCAGCCTTTTCTACCCCCAGCTGATTCCTGAGTTTGTGCACGAGTCCAAAAGTAAAGAACATTCTCTCTACCCCAGCAGATGTAGCTTTGCATATGTGTGAAGTGTTTCAATAACTTCAAGTCCTTTTACAGAAATACAATCCTTTAGCAAAGCTAATGACCTCCACCAGTCTAGTGTGTGTCCTACATCCTTTTTTTCCAAGTCCAATCTTTTCAGTAAAATAGCACCAAATTGGATCTTTCTTTCTCCCAGCAGATGTATTTGTAAAGTACCTGAGAACATACAAGGCACTGGCTATTATTAAGTAGAAAATACAAATAGTGTACTATCTGTATATAGCTAAATACAGCAGGGCCAGATTAAGACCTTAGTGGACCCCTAGGCTAAGACATCTGAGTGGGCCCTCAAAGAATTATGATGGCGAACCATTAAGTGCGTTAAAACACAAATCTGTAATTACTAAATTATCTGCAGAGTTTTCATAATAGTCACTGTATTTGATTATTCTTACAAGAACATAAGTTAAAAGCTTAAGATTCCTATATTTTATCTTGGATTTTCTAATTATTTAGCATTGTATACTTTTCATAGAGCATATTTTTTGTTATACAATGTGAAGCCACGAGGCACTTTGGCCATTAACAGTTCCAAGTGCAACTGGAAGGTGTAGGTGGATGGTAGTGAAAAAGTTGAAACTATCTCGCCAATCCCGCATACAGTGACATGAAACCTTTATTTTTGGTGAGTAGTCTTGAAATCTGTTCGTCTTCCAGCTCCTATTTCTGACGAGGTGGAAATCATACAAGACAAAGGTAAAACTATTTTATAAACATCTCTCTACCTATTATTTACCCAGGCATGCCCCCTGGGCCCCATATCATGGTGGGCCCCAAGGCTGTAGCCCCTATAGCCACCCCCTTAATCTTGCCCTGGAGTATAGAGGAACATAGGCAAACAATGAACAGCAACAGACCTTTATACTAGTCTAGAAGAACAGCAACCTTGTGATCTGACAGGCCATTGACCAAAAGATAAAAACCTGTACCCAAACTAAACGGACTGTTCCTTCTTCTTCTACCCCTACAACTTGCATTGCAGTTACCCCTTTTACCCTGAAGCTGAAGAGACCACTCCCTAATTCTTATTCAAAGAGCCATGCATGGCTAATCTCTACTTCTAGACTAGAATACGATACATATGTCCTCTGTACCCTGTCAACATGAAGCATGTTTTTACCAGCATGGCAGTTCTTCCACAAGGATTTAAAACTTATTTTTTCACTTCAGCCACTCTGACTGATCATGTTAAGACTCATGCTTAAAACCAGTTTTGTTCAAAGTTTTAAATGGTGATAGTAAAAAAAAAAAAATTTGATTAAATCATAAAATAAAAAAAAATATTTGATTAATCAGTGATTAAAAAAAATCATTTGATTTAAATCATGCACACACTGCTTTAAACTGTTTCAAGCATGCCGCAGAGTTGTATAAAAATAAAATGTATATGCATACACAACCATTGAAACAGAAAACTTGCTGTGAAGTGTGAACCACGATAATAATAAAATAAGATAATTTAAAGAAAAAACAATCGATAATTATTAGAACATTACAGATTCCAATGAGGACAAAATAAGTACATTATAATTTAATGTGCATCAGTGTGTGTGAAATGGACTTTTATGGCAAAATATTGGTCTATGAACCTCATAAAAACAAGAGGCTAATTAAAGAAAATTTTTATATCCAGAAGAACAGTTTCATTAGTAACCTGCAAAAATTATAAATAACAATACATTGTCATCTTCAAAATTTGTATTGTATGGTATAATCCCATATTCCATTCATGATTTATAAATATCATTTCAATAGTTTAATCCAAAAACACTACTTACAAAATACACAAGGAAATTAATTTAATTTAATGACTGCCAACTGCAAAAGGAACCTGGGAATAAAATTTAAATTCTTTTTGTGAAAATGAAACTTTTGATATAGTTCCTATACAGTGAGAACAGGCCTTGATAAAATCTAGAGGCCAGAAATGTCTCTAAAAACAAAATAACTCAAAGATGTAAAAAATTATTGAAAGTTCTTCAAGTTAAAATAGAATTAAGTATATTAATCTGAGTAAAGCCTTGAGTGAGTGTTTTAATTGCTGTAACTAATTTTTTTTTTAAATCTACATGCAAAAACTGTCTGCAAAACCTGCTAATAATTTGAAAATTATCCATATGTCTACATTCTCCTACTCTGGCATGCCGTCATTTGTAATCTTGAAACTTAAACATCTTACACTACCAGAATCCTGTACCGAGCACTATACATAATGTCAACTTCTTGTGTAGTAAATTATGTAAACAGATCACACATTGCAGTAATACACTGCCGGACAATTGCTAAGGATGGATGACAATAGCAACGATAGCAACCATAAAATGGAAGGCAGGAAAATGTGGAAATTAACATAAGTGCGGGATACAGTAAGACGTGTTGTGCGTATGCAAATTTTGGATTGCCGAACTTGTTGGTGACGTCATAGCGCTGATAAGAGATATAAAGGATTTGGCGCGTGTTGACTGTTGTTGTTCAAACGCAAAGTTGAAAGGGAAAGAATCAATTGACGAACTTGCAATTTTCAGTATGTCTTCCCGACATCACCTAGATGATTTTACGCGTGGCCGTATTATTGGCAAGATTGAAGAAGGGCGAAAAATAACAGATGTTGCCAGGGAGTTCGACGTCAGCCACAGTGTTGTTTCAAGGCTTTGGAAATCATTTCAAACAAATGGAGAGTGTAGCAAACGTCACGGGGGAGGTCGTGTTCGCAGTACGACACCTGCAGAAGATTGGTACATAGTGCTATCAACAAAAAGACACCGGCACAGCACAGCTAGTGAGGTAGCAAATCAGTATATGGCTGCTACTGGCAAGCGGATCTCCTGAAAAACTGTCACCAGACGTTTGCATGAAGGAGGACTATACGCCCGCCGTCCTGTTGTGTGCATCCCATTGTCCAGACGTCACCGTACCGCCCGTTTGCAATGGTGCCATTAACATCGCAATTGGACTGATAACGACTGGACTGCTGTCCTCTTCTCAGATGAGAGTAGGTACAGTCTAGCGTCTGATTGTCGACGACAACTGATCTAGCGCGATAGTGGTACTGCATATTGTCCAGCAAACATACAGGAAAGGGACCAATATCCGACATGTAGTGTCATGGTATGGGCTGGCATCATGATCAATGGCCGTACGTCCCTCTATGTGCTTCCAACTGGGACTATGACTGGCCAACGATACATTAATGATGTTCTGCTACCTCATGTTCGCATGTTCCGTGGTGCTGTCGGTGATAGATTCATTTTCATGGACAACAACGCAACATGTCATCGAACAGTCGCTGTCCAGGAGTGTCTTGAGAGCGAGGATATTCAGCGCCTCGTATGGCCAGCACGTTCTCTAGATCTGAATCCCATTGAAAATGTGTGGGATGTTTTGGGAAGGAGTCTTGCTGGTCGCCAATGCCCTCCAATAAACAAGGACACCCTCATCTGTGCACTGACAGAGGAATGGGATAAATTACCCCAACAGCTGCTTGATAATGTTGTGCAAAGCATGACACGACGTGTGGAATCTTGCATCGCCCTCCATGGTGGCCATATCCCGTATTGACATCTTACGCCGGAACGGATTTCAGAGCGCAATAAATTGTCTTTGTTGTAATGTCCTGGCATTCTGACATTATTTCATTTCACTTAGCATCCAACCACACTTACTTTTTTATGCGCTATATAGCCGTTTATGATCCATCCTTAGCAATTGTCCAGCAGTGTATTTTAACTGGCAGTGTAAGATGTTTACATTTCAAGATTGCAAATGGTAGTGTATGAGTACAGAAAGATTGCAATGGTGGCACTTGAGTGGCAGCATATTCAATTTATTCCTCCTATGTGAATTCAGAAACAAATTCCCAATGAGAAAAAGGTCAGTTACCTGTATAATTTTAACTTATCAACCATTATGTGAGTGAGCAATTCAGCTGTCAGCTAAGAATCAATGCCCAAAAAATTTCAAAATTGTTACATGCCCAGTCAGGCATGTTGTCGAAAAATATACATTCCCGCAGTGGCATTGCCAGAAATTTCTTAAAAGGAGTTGGGGGTTCCATGGGTTTGGTTCATTGGTGAAAGCCCAATATATACATATATATCGTTTTAAATTCATACTAAATCTCCCCTCGGGGGGGTCTGACCCAAGGACCACCCCCTTGGCTACACCTATGCATTCTTGAATACACAAATTTCATTTGTCAGTCTCTTGTTAGCCCAGAAAAAGTGTACCTTCCACTATTGCATAACAAACTGGGTTTGACGAAGAACTTCGTCAAAGTGATGGATCATAATGATAAAGGTTTCCTTTTCCTAGAATAAGTGATGCAAAAATCAAAGAGGGAATATTTGTTGGACCATAAATAAAGGAGCTCATGAAGGATCCAGTGTTTGAGCGATGCTTGAATGAGTCTGAGGCAGCTGCATGGGGGTCATTTCCAAAAGTGACAAGAAACTTTCTGGGAAACAAGCAGGCCGAAAACTGGTTAATGAACTTCTTGAAAACTACAGAGCACCGGGAAGCAATGTGTCTCTGAAAATCCATTTTTTGGATTCACATTTGGAATTTTTTCGCCCAAAATTGTGGACCTGTTGGTGACTATATGGTGAACGCTTCCACCTGGATATATAAATGATGGAAACTCGCTACCAAAGAAAACGGAACACAAAAATGCGGTCAGATTGCTGGAGATTACAAAGGGACATTCCTTAAACTAAATGCAAAAGAAAATCAACTAAACGTGCATTTTAGATGAGTTACCTGTACATATATTGTGTATATTATTGGAAAATTATATAAATTTAACAAATGTTTAAAATGCATGTTATTCGAAACCCTTGCCCTCCTCAGAAATTTGATAAACAGATTTGAAATCAGCACAAAAAAAATGCTATAAAAAGCACCCTGTCAGATAAATTTAACATAGGAAAAGTAAAATTTTGTCGGCCAGTGTAGTCAAACACATGAGCTTTGGGGCAATATACAAATTTTGGATTGTGAACGTAGAAACAGTAGGAGACTTATTAAAGAGAACTACTACATAATTGCAGATAAAGGATCTATATTAATGAACCTACAGAAAATTTAAGATTTTTAAAGAATTTAATAGCATCAAGAACCAGTCAGGGAGCACAGTAGCTTATATGTTTTGTTTGTATAGGCAATATCTTTAAGTGGAATCTGACAACATAATTCAAATTGAAAAAGATGCCGTTGTACACGATGGTTGATAATTGCTCATATCTACACACAGATTAAAACATTTAATTACTTAAAATAGATAAAATGCATGATCTTTCAGAGTGCCCAGCACTCCATCCTCAGGTAAAAAAACCAGCCGTAGGGCCAGACGCATGAATTATATACACAAATCACAGATGTCAATGACGTAACGAGGTAAGTGCACACAGGCATCAATCAAAGTCTCATAATCGGTAACAGTATTGAATTGATACAAACAGGAATATAGTCTTAATCGGATGAGTGCAAAAAGGAAAAAAATGTGACAATAAAAACTGGATATATACTTACATGGCTAATGATTCCATATCCTGCAAAATAATCCTGTCCATTGCAACGGTATAAAGCGTGGAGAATCATCGTTGCAACAACGAGGACCATAAGAATGTATGTACAAACTTTCAGTCAGTAACAGGGATCTACGCATAAATGGTAATACCAAAAGAGCTACCTGGTTCCAGTCCAGGTAGTCGGTACCAGAATTGACAGTGCGAGCTAGTCAAGTAGTCTCTAAGTTATTCTTAACAGAATACTTGTAGAGGACCCATGGTAGATCCTATGTAAGAAAGTTCAACATCCCAAATGTCCAAAGGTCTTAGTGGGATGCAATACACACCATGGCAATTCAACACATGAACACAATCACAAACTTTTTTACTAATGACATGATATTCTTGGAGGTAGTTCCAAAATCCAAATTGTAATTTCTGCACACATTTCTGAGCAATGAAGAAACACTTGGCAAATGGTCTGTGCAACCAACAAATCGTGTTGGTCTGACTTTTCTACTGAGAGTTGTAAAATCAGACTGTGAAGGAGCTTGTTAACAATCTTACGTGTAACAACACCTCTATTGTGTCCATGTGCCCTGGCAATGTCGTAGATGAGATTGAGTTCTTGACGTCTTGAGCTCACACTCGATGATTGTGTAAATGCATGCCTCACAAGGAACTGGATCGAGGCAGAGATCGTGCTAGGATTTTTTCAAAAGAGTAAAAATACTCCTTCACATTTTTTGAAGCAGTATTTTTCTTTCCAAAGGAGTAATTTTAGAGAACGAACAATTATCATATTAAATTTTAGCTAAATAATATTTAATATAAAAACAACTAATTATATCTATATATAAATATGTCAACATGAATTTACATGCAATTGAATTTCTTTTATATAAAATAAGTAAATCGTAATTTATCAAAATCTTACCTACTTGTCTTGTTTTATGCATGAGGCTGCAAAAAATTTTTGTTTTGCTTTTGAAAGACTGTACCAAAACTTGTGTGTGTGTTGTTTCACAGATTCAGATTCTACACACTCAAGCTTCAAAAAGAGTTATATTGTGGAGGATGGAAATCTACAGTTTATCTCAATTACAAAAGATAAAATAAACCTTCATTGGACATTGTAATGTGCAAGTTTGGTATTACAAAGGTCAACTAATTTATTTTGGAATAACTTTTTTACGGTGAGTGGCAGCAACTACTCCAGTGGCATAGTCCTGATGACGAACTAGGCTTTAGTTCGAAAATTTGACAACCAACTTTCATGAAAAATAACCTCTATAAGACCCGTAAAAAAGTTATTCCACAATCACTATGAATAGAGGTGCCATAAATGCATTTACAACTAATTTATTTTGTTTTTGTTCCTTCAGCTCTGAAAAAAAAAAAAATATCTCCTTGAATACTTACAGTTCACATAATTGAGATTTGGTTGATTCAACCATTCTTCTGATATAAGGAATGTCCAGTTTCTCCCTTTGCAACTATTTATAGAGGGAAAAGTAACATTTAAGAATAATTCAGAACAGTGGAAACATCGCAAAAAAAAATTACGAAAAAATCTTCACTCCGTCCGACTTTCGTTTTCGAAAATTTTTCCTGTTTACAAGCTGAAACACAATCAGTTATCAAACGAAATTATATTTTACAATAAAAATGTGCAAAGGAAAATTGCTAGGGAAAAAAATTACGATTACAGATTAAATCTCTGTCCCCAGTTGGAAACACCCCCCTTCCACCGCCACCTCGCATTCACGCACACACCACCCCCAAAAAAATTATCTTCAGTTTTGATGACAACAAAGTCAGAGTTACTCTTCGAATCCGCGAAAGAAACTCGTTCCTAAAGTTTACAAGGAAATTTTTGCTCCGTCGAATTTCCGTTATCGGAAACTATTGCTACACTTTCAAGCTGAAATGCAAACATTTATGCAATAAATTTATTTTTAATAACATTACTGAACAGAGGAAACTTCGCGAGAAAAAGAAATCACAATCGCAAAAAAAAATTTCACTCCGTTTAGCTTTCGTTTTCGAAAGTTCTGAAAAACGGAATACTGCTCCCCAGGCAGAAAACGAGCCTCAACCACTAATCATTCAAAAATCAAACATTATCTTCAATGTTTTTTTTTTTTATATCGATCTCAAGTATAACCGAAATATGGAATTACGCGAATCCAAAGAGCAATCTCATGCCTGATTTGTAACAGTCTGCGATATGCAAAATGAACTGCTCATACGGCTACGCATGGAAGCCGATTCACGGGTCCATAAACTGATTATGTTCGATTGAAAATTTCGGAACTCTGAACGGTCCGTTTCTAAATCATGTTTTTAACGTGCAAATTTTGTGAGTGATCTAAAAACGAACCCAAATTTTATTTTTATGTCATCATTGTCAACCATTATCAATCCACTGCTGGACGAAGGTCTCCCCAAGTTTCCTCCACAACGGTCTGTCTTGTGCCAGTCTCCTCCATGTCACTCCCGCATACTTTCGAATTTCATTCACCCATCTTCCACGTGGTCTTCTTCTGGGTCTTTTCCTGTCCCTTGGAATCCAATCTAAAATTTTGGCTGTCCATCGATGGTCTGTTCTTCTGGCAGTATGTCCAGCCCATTGCCATTTCAGGGATTTAACTCTGATCATGATGTCTTCCACTCTTGTCATTTTTTGGATCCACGTGTTCCTCTTCTTATCTCTCCTGGTTACACCAAGCATGCACCTCTCCATGCTACTTTGAGTTGTCTGCAGCCTTTGTATGTCTCTTTTAGCTAAGGTCCATGTCTCTGCACCATACGTAAGCACTGGAAGGATGCATTGATCAAACACTTTTCTTTTAAGACATAATGGCATATTGCTCTTGAAAATTATGCTGTTTCTTCCAAAAGCTCTCCAGGCAAGTTTTGTACGCCGATTAATTTCTTCACCAATGTGACCCTCACTTGATATCTGCTGTCCAAGATAAACGTACGTGTCTGTTATCTCCAGCTTTTCTCCATCAATCGATAAATCTTCATTTCATGTAAAAGCATTGAACATCACTTTTGTCTTCTGAAAGTTCATTTTTAATCCCACTTCTTTACTCTTGTCAGCAAGTTCCTGCATCATACTCTGTAGCTCTGATGGGGTAGTTGCAAAAATGACTATGTCATCAGCAAAACGAAGGTGGGTTAGATAATCTCCATTAATCTTTATGCCTTTGTTTTGCCAGTTCAGTGATTGAAAGACATTTTCCAATGTGGCATTAAAGAGCTTCGGAGATATGGTGTCACCTTGTCTCACTCCTTTTCCAATTTTTATGTGTGTTGTATTTTCAAATAGCAGAATCTTTGCACTTGCATTTTCATAGATGTTATTAATAATATTAATGTACGCATCTTCAATACCGCAGGATTTCAGAGCCATTGCAACTGCTGATGGTTTCACCGAATCAAAGGCTTTTTCATAATCGATAAAAGCCATGCACAATGGAAGTTCATATTCCCTCGCTCTTTCAATTAGTTCTCTCAGTACGTGGATATGATCTATTGTGCTGTAGCCACTCCTGAATCCAGCTTGTTCTCTCGGTTGAGCCATGTCCAGTGTTACCTTCAAGCGGTGTGAAAGAACTTTAGTGAAGATTTTATAAACCACTGATAGGAGGCTGATAGGTCTGTAGTTCCTGAGATCCTCAATGTCACCTTTTTTATGTAGCAAGATCATTATAGCGTTGTTCCAATCCTCAGGAATTTTCCCTTCATTAAGGCATTGAATGAAAATTTGTGCGAGTACTGTTTCGATTTCTCCACTTGCTTCTTGTATGATGTCTACAGTAATTCCATCTTCTCCTGGAGCTTTCCCCCCGCTTCATGTTCTTGATTGCATGTGCAACTTCTGCTGGAAGGACTGGAAGAACTCTGGTACCTTTCATGATGCCTGGAGTACATGTATCATCCTTTTCATATAATTTGGAGTAGAAATATTTCACTCTTGTCAAAATTTCGCCTCTATTTCTTGTTACAGAACCATCTTCTTTTCTCAGTGCCATAATCTGTTTTTTTCCCTTACTGAGATGTCCCTTTGCTATCTTTAGGCTTTGGTTGTTTTCAATTGCTTTCCTTACTAGTTCACAGTTGAATTTCCTTACGTCTTCAGTGATACTTTTTCGTACTGTCTTGCATAGCTCTATGTATTCCACTTTGGAAGTCACATCTTCTTTAGTTGTCCTCATCTCTGTTCTTTTTTGCATCAACATTTTGGTTTTTCCTGATAATTTGTTCACATGCAATTTGTTCTTAGACCCAGCTAATTTTGTTGCTGTTTCCATAAGAACTTTGGTTACTTTTCTGTTAACTTCAGAAATATCCACTTCTTCCGATGTTAGGCCTTCTAAAGCAGAGAATCTGTTCTTTAGTTCCAATTTGAAGGTATTATGGTGTTTTTTAAGGTTGGTTATGTCAATACATTTTGTTTGTCTTATGAGCTTGCTACGTTCGAGTTTAGTGTTGAGGTGCATCTTACATCTCACCAATCTATGGTCACTGCCTGTGTTGAACTTGTTTAGCACACTGCAGTCTTCTACGACGAATTTTTTGTTACACATAATAAAATCAATTTCACTTGTCGTCCCATTTGGATGTCTCCATGTCCATTTCCTGTGTGGCTTTTTCTTGAAAAAGGAGTTCAAGATTTGTATGTATATATATATATTTTAATTTCTAAAGGCGGAAGACTCCCGCTTACAGCTTTGTTTCGGCGGGAATCCCGCCCTGAAATGGCAATTAAACGAACTTGAAAACACGTCGCTTTTCACTACCTCCACGCCAAGGCTTAACTGCATTACTGCATCACGCTACACCGATATACTAGCGTCTCAATCCCGACACTGCTGAGCCTGAAACCTCCTTCCCTGTAATGCGCATGCTCATCGGTTGAGCTGCTCCATGGCCCTACTCGATCGAGCGAGCTGTAACGCTTCACTTTGGGCCGTGGCTCGGCAATGGGAACCAAATCATGATTTTTTCATAAAAGTTAAGATATAATTTCTTGATAAAAAAAAAAGGTCAGTTTTAGGACAAAATCGCGTTGTAATCACCGATTATAAAAGGAAATTTCATATGGGAAAACAATGCGTAAAAATACGCATTTCTAAATTTTAAAGTGTATTCGGCGTTTTTAAGGCGTGAAATACGCGTGTAGAGGCATTATCACGATCTCTGGGATCAAGGCGAGTTTGTACTGCAAGGGATGCAAAGAGTTATTGGGAATAATGGCAGTTGGTTTCTGGTCACGGAATGCTATTGATGATAGGGTTACATTTATCAGAATATTTAAGAATGGGAGGGTACAGTCGGATTCATACTCAATGGTAAAGTCAATAGAATGAAATTGGGCTGATAAAACATCGGCAAACTTAAGAATTAAGTCCTTGTGATACAGCCAAAAGATCAGAATGTTATCAATGTGTCTTAACGTAGGTTTAAGTAGACACACATTGAAAGCTCTGCTCTCCAATTCCTGTAGCATGAGCTTGGCCGCAATGGGAGAGAGGGGAGAACCCATGGATGCCCTTCCCATTTGGCATTAATACACACCTTCAAATACGAAGTTTGTGCACTTTTTGATCAAGCACAGAGCAGCAAGGGCAGATTGGATCTCAAGAGTTAAAAAGCAGTTAGAGCAACAAGACTTGATTCGATGATCTGTCAGAACGTTCGGGAACAAGGACTCTTCGTCTAGAGACACACATACATACATATCACTAAGCTGTTCTCTGAGATTCAGAGGTTAGCTCCAAAAAGAAATACAAACTTCCAGATATTTTTACTTATTGTTGTCATATCAAACTTCGCCATTTACAGTGATCTTGCCATACAACTCGTGCTTCACTGATATCCATTGCACGCCTTACACAAGATCTTTTATACTTCATACTCATAATCTTTTTCTCATGCAGACACTCCTGAATCTGATCCACCCATGTCTTCCTTGGCCTTCCTCTGCCTTTCCTTCCTGCCACTTGGGTTGAAAATATTTTCTTGTAAGCATTCCATCACTCATTCTTTCAACATGGCCAAACCACCGAAGCATATTGGTCTCCACCTTGCTAACAACATTTTGCTTTACATCACACAACTGCAATACATCTTCATTCCTCACACAATTAGATCGTGTCTTGCCACAAACCACACGTAAGTAACGTATTTCTCCAGAACACAAATGACTCCTATGTTTCTTCTGCAGTACCCAGGTTTCACTGCCATACATCAGAGTAGGAACAATTACTGTTTCATAAACAGCCATGCGGGACTCTCTAGAGAACCCATCATTCCTGTGAAAACCTCCCAGAGCAGCTATGACTTTCAAAGAAGAATTCACTTGCCTACTGATTTCACCATCCAACTTGTTCTCTCTGTCAAACATGCTTCCTAAATACACAAACTCACTCACCTGGTCAATCACAGTGCCATTTATGCTTACATTACATTCAGTGCTACCCATTCCTCTCTCAAACACCAAAACTTTGGTTTTTCCCTTATTTATGCTCAGTTTGAATTTTATGCAAACTTCGTGCATCCGAGTCAACATACTCTGCAACTCACTTTTGCTCTCGGCCAACAGGACAGTGTCATCAGCATACAGCAATCTGCACACACGGATATCACCAAGACATAAACCACTATTATCTATTTTGGCCTCACGCATGCATGCGTCCATAAATATATTAAACAGCCATGGTGACATTACACAACCTTGTCTAACTCCTGCACCAATGGAAAACCATTTTGATAAAACACCATTCACTCGTACACAAGCTCTACTACCAGCATACATAGCTTTTACACTATTAAGTAGCTTCCCAGTAACACCATATTCATTCAATACCTTCCACAAAAGTGTCCTATTCACTCGGTCGTAAGCTTTCTCTAAATCTATGAAGGCAGTAAAAACTTTCTTCCCAACAGCCAGATACTTTTCAATCATCGTGCGTAATGCAAAAATCTGGTTAGTGCAGCCTTTACCAGGCATAAAACCACTCTGAACATCCCACACTTTCAATGATGTAAGACCCCGTACTTTTTCAATAACAACCTTACCAAACACTTTCCCTGGCACACTCAGTAAGCTAATACCACGATAGTTCTTGCATTCAGTCTGATCACCTTTTCCCTTATACAAAGGAACAATAATAGCATCCTTCCAATCCCGAGGGACCATTCCTCACTCGCAGCACAACTGGCAAATTTCAGTTAACCAGTCAATTATAGAGTCACCACCATACTTCAACATCTCTGCAGTTATGCCATCAACTCCTGGAGCCTTACCATTCTGAAGAGATTTTAGAGCTTTACACACTTCTTCTCTTGAGATCCCTCCTGTGCTTTCATCCCTCATTGTGACATCATCTGCATCTGTCTCAGAATCATTTTTGCTCTCCTGATCTAATAACTCACAGAAGTATTCACCCCATCTTTCACTTAACTCATTGGGCTCCCATATCATTTCCCTGATCTCATTCTTCACACAACTTACAATTTTGTTTCCCCTATTTTTCCTGAGTCTCATGTACTTCCAGAAGGACTTTCTATCTTTCCAAAAAGCCAGTTCATGCCTTTCCACTTTCTTCTTCCTATCTTTTGCCTTACTGTAGCAAACTAGCTTAGCAGCTTCACGCTTCTTACAGCGATATTCATCCACAGAGACTCTACCTTGTAACATCCCCAAATAGGCTTCCTTCTTTTTCTTTACTGCCTCATCAATCTCACTATTACACCAAGCATCACCTCTATTGTTACCCACTATTGTGGTGCCACAGACCTCTTTAGCAGCAGTGACAACACAGTTCTTAAAACATTCCCACTTCTTTTCTACATCCCTCTCACAAGATTTCAGATCCTTCAGTCGTTCTCTGAGTAAGTCAGAGTACCGCTGATGATCTTCAAGGAGCCTATCAACCTTTATCTTTCTATCCTGGGTCTCTTCCTATTCCTTTTCCTCCAACCAACATTAAGTTTCACTCGTGACACTACCAAGTAATGATCAGAACCAACATCCGCACCTCTCATCACACGGGTGTCAACAACTAAGCGTTTTAAATGCTGATCGTAAACAACAAAATCTATCACACTCTTTTGACCAAGAGTACGATTTTTCCAAGTATATGTGTGTATATACTTGTGGTTGAAAAATGTATTAGGTACACACAAACCATTCTCAGTGCAGAGTTCAATTAATCTTTCACCATTATCATTCACACAAGGATCATTAAACTTACCCAGAACATTGTCAGAAATTGCATTCTGCACACCTACTCTAGCATTGAAATACCCTGCTATTATAACTTTTTTTAGCACCTAACTGGCTCAAAACAGCTTTTAGCTCATTCCAGAAAATCTTCTTTCTTATCAGAAGGTTCCGAGTCACAAGGAGCATACACTACAACAATTACAACTCTCTGAAGTTTCACTTTCAAACGAATCCAGAGAATTCTCTCACTTATGCAACTATAATGAATCAAGTTGTTCTTCGTCTTTTCACTTAAAATCACACCTACACCAGCCTGTCCTCTCATATTGTCCAATACTCCAGACCACACACTCACCGTGCCATTCACTTCTTCTATCCCAATTTCCTTCTTTTTGGTTTCACTTACACACAGCACATCCAGTCTATACTTATTCATCTCCTCAATCACCTCAAGCTCCATGATTTTTGAGTTTTGCAACAGCGGTAGTGGTGGGTGCCGTGGGGTCTGAAGAAATATCTTGTCAATAGCATCAAGCATTTTTTCAACATAGTCACACTTGTTCATGACAACAATTTGTTGGGTCTTGTCGGCCCTAATAATAGAAATGTCTGGATTAGAGCGTAGCATTTTAAGTTGAACAATCTAAAACTTGAACTGATATATCTCATGACCACGACCACTGGTCTCCTTACTCCGGAGTTGTTCAGTCAATTGAAAACACATAAGGAAGGCTTACCTGTTAGACCTCTTCTGTCTGGATATTCCAGTGCAACACAGCCATTGGAAAAAGCTCTTGCATTATTTCTTAAGCCTCTTACTGCTGTTTCTCCATACTCAGCAGTGTTCTAATTACCCAGTGGTCCGCTGGGCATTGGCCAGTAAAACTTCTGCCGGACCACTGAACTATTGATTTTACTGGCCCGGATGGCCAGTGAATTTCTCCTTTTAATTTGTCACAAGTTAAGAAATTAATTTCCAATTCTTTTACCTTGCTGTACAGTTTTCTTTTTATGCTGCAAACTGGTGATAGGTTTATGAAACACTATTGGATAACAGTTTTCTCTTTTATCCCTCATGATTTGTAAAGAGCAGAAGAAACAACAAATACAGCAAAAAGTTTCCCAGTCTATGTCTTGTAAATGGCAAAAGCCGTTTTTTGTTATTCCGTCAACCTCATTCGTAATAGCAGAAGCAAGCAAAATAAATGTCCTGATCTTCCTTGGATTCGCCCACCCTAGTGAATGCAGCAGATACTGACACCAGACACAACCCGACTTTTGCTTCTGCCCCAAGAAAACACTAGCGGAAAAGGTCAATTGGATGTGTGAAAGTAATTTTTGCAAAAGAGCAATTCATATGAAATGTGTTCCATAGGGGGCTTTAACTAACTTCATGGGAAAGTAGGAGAGATGAGCAATAAGACTAAATAAAATAAGGAAAAGGAAGCAAAACCCTAAAAAATAAAACATATAAAAAAATCTGCTAATGTATGTGAATTTTTGTACACTTGGAGTCTCCTCTTTCCCTTCTTACTTAAAAACAGATTGGGAATGCACTCTTACTCTGCTGTATCACCAATCCATCAGAATCTTATTCTGAAAACATTCTTTGTTCTGTGAGTTGCACTTTCAAATCAGAAGTTAAAAAAAATATATTAGAGGTAATTCCATTGAAATACCTTATTTTCTACATATATTGTAAATGTCTAAGCAATGGCTTCTGATCATTCATTCGAGATGGGTCTGGGTTCGAATCCCGGTGAGGAATGGATGTTGTGTTTGTCTTACGGCGCTGGCTGTCTCCCTTACCTGGAACCAGTGGCCCTAAATTAGAGACGGGTGACTGCTTATGGGCCACTGAGTTGCTCACAGTGATCGTTTAACTCCCAATGAAGAAAAAAGTGTAAGTTTTTTTTAGTTTTTTTTATGGACCTGTAAGCATTTTGGTGGGCCAGTGGTTAGCAACTTCTAGTGGTCCGCTGGGCCAGTAGAAGATTTATTTCTAATTCTAATGCTGCTCAGTCTCCAGCTCCACTTGGGCTATGGAGAATATTGTTACTTTCCAATCTGGTGGAACCCCTTTAGTGATGGCATCTCTAGACGTAGAGTCCTTGTTCCTGAGCGTTCCGATGGATGAAGTTCACTCCATCATCGAATCACATCTCATTGCTCTTAACTGCTTTTCAACTCTTGAGATCCAGTCTGTCCTCGCTGCTCTACGCTTGATCTAGAAGCGCACATACTTCGTGTTCGAAGGTGTGTATTACCGCCGAATGGGAGGAGATCCATGGGTTCGCCCCTCTCTCCCGTTGTGAGTGGGCTCAGGGTTAATTAAGAGCTGAAAAACCTGGGCTTGGCATTACACGTGTTGAATTTCATTACTGAATTCTTTATATATATATCCAATTTTATTGTTTATAAGTTACCTTCACGAAAAACTGTAATTAAAAAATAATTTCCTGGATGTTATTGTTATAACTGGTTACCAAAAATTAAAGAATTTCTAGTGTTAAATACCCAGGTGGTGCCACTTCTAGATCTGCAGCTTGATTTCTTCAGTAATGATTTTCTTCATTTTTTTTTTTCCCCGGAAAAAAATCAACAGGCTTTATTTGAAGATTTGAAAGATGAGTATGAAATTCATGATCCTGATCCAGATGAAATTTGTAAGTATGTGGAATTGTACATGGGAGAAACGCACTTTGAAGCAGTGGATTTGTTACTGTGGTGGAAGAATTCTCTATTTCCTAAGCTAGCTGCCATTGCGAGACATGTACTATGTATACCAGCCAGTAGTTCTGCAAGCGAGAAAGTGTTTAGTGCAGCAGGTCAAGTTTTAGAGAAAAGAAGATCAAGGTTAAGTGCTGAAGCATTAGATGCGATTCTTTTTTTGAGGAGTTTCGAGAGGCTTAAACGGTAAGCAATTTTCATGATGCACTTGCTGGAAACTGCACACACATAGAATAATATCGTGATTATTACACTATTAAGCGCAAAGCTTTGTTAATGTTACAAAATGCAGAATAATCTGGTCTGGAATGCTCATATGTTTTTTTTTTTTTTTGGAAATTTTCTTACAAGCGTTTTTTATACTCTACTATATCACTGTAAACTATCTTTACCAGTTATAATAGGGCTGGAAAATTACCGGGCACCTAGAAATTTGGTCCTGGTGCCCAACTTTTTTTTACTTCAAATTTCATAATTTGCAGTCATTACTTTGAGTTCATAGGTGCAAAATGTAACTTCAGCAAATTGTAATTTAATAAAATGAAACTCTAAAATTTTCTGCTTTGATCGCATTTATAAATTCTGTCGGCTTTTATCCTGATGTGTGTGTTTCAAGCAGAGAAATGCGATGAAACCCTCTTAGCCACGTGACTAACCTGTCAGATCGCGGAAGCCCCAGGAACAGAAACTGCGAATTGCGTTACAGAACAAAAATCCCTCCCTTGCAGAACATTTTCTTTTTAATCTCAGATTTCAATGCCTTGCGGAACATAGTTTTTGTTATCTTAGATTTCAGTTTCCTTGTAGAATATTTTTATTTATAGAACATATTTTGTTAAATCTTAAATCTCAATTCCTTGCAGAATTTTTTTAATCTTAAATTTGCAAGCGCAATGCTCGGTTGCGTATATACCAAATGCCAGCAACTCCTGTTGTGTACACTCCCCTCCCTTCTGCCTAAAGCACCAAACAACCCCCTGCCTTCCCCCACACATTCATCCACCCCTACCATTTAGGATGGTAGGAGATTTCTCCCTGCGCTTTTTGAAAGACCCCTTCCCCTCCCTCGCTAGCATGTTGTGAAAGTGGGAGGCGCCAAGCCGTGTTAAACCACATATTACTGGGGAGAGTGTTTGTTAGGTGTCCATCTTAGAAAAAATCACCTCAATTCAAAACAGCAGAACACGCGGTATGACAGGATCCTCACCCAAAGTTTTAAACTCCCGCCTTATAAATTTTTTACGAAAATGTAATCTAGGTCCATATTTTGACCACTCACAAAATTAGAGCTTTAAAAATGCAGCCTTGCTCCCGCCTTAAAATTTTTTTAGGAAAATATAATCTGGGTCCGTAGTTTGACCACTCACGAAATTCCAGCTTTAAAAGCGTATCCGTCATAAAATTACGTGCGCATTATAAAAACTAATCTTTCACAGAGCTCCGAAAATTGCAGTCGAATACATCGTTCGTGTTGGAAATATAATCAATTTATGGACACGTGAATTGGCTTCCATACATACCAGCCTGGACAATTCATTTTGCATGTCGCCGACTGTTGCAAATCCTGCATGAGATTTTCGCGGAATTCCTCGTTTTTCATTATTTGAGATCGATACAAAACTGAAGATAATTTGGGGGGGTTAATGGGGGGTCCATCTGGAAACAGTATTCCGTTTTCAAACCTTAAAAATCCCGTAATTGTTATTTCTCCCCTTCTTCCGCAGTTGCCTCTGCCCCGGTATTGTTGCTAAGTATCAGTCTATTGCATAAATGTTTGTATTTCAGCTTGAAACTGTAGGCAACAATTTCCGAAAACGTAAATTTGACCGAGTGAAAATTTCCTTGTAATTTTTAGCCATGAGTTTCTCCCGTAAATTCGTAGAATTTTGCCTTTGTTGTCATCATTTGCGTCATTCTCTAGAGTGATGAGAAGGGGGGGGGGGCATTCTCCAGCTGAAAACGGAATTTCGTCTCTCAAAACATTCAAAAACGGAAGCTAGACGGAGTGACGATTTCTCCCGTAATCGTTTGTTTTGTTTTCTCACGATTCCATCTGCTCAATATTAATGTAAAATATTATTTTGTTCAATAACGATTGTTTTAGCTCCAAAATGAAGGAAAAATTTCTGAAAATGGAAATTGGACTGAGCGAAGAGTTTGAAAAAACTGCGCTCCACTCAGAATAACTGACATAACTCCCTTATGTGTTGACATAATTATAAAAAGAGCAGGTATTTTATTGAGTTTTGGATAATTAATATTTCCAAAAGCTCATGTCAGGTCTGAGCAGAAGAAAGAATTGGAAGATCTTTCCAATTTCATTGATACAGTAGTTGTAAAGGTTTTACCATGTGTTCCACACTCTGAAGACAAAAAAAAAAAGAAAAGAAAAAAGAGGATTTATTCTTTGAGGAAAGTTTTTATTATCTTATAATTCTAAGCCATCAGGTATGAAACTGTATAACACATCCCCATTTTTTGTCAGTATTTTGGTTCGGTAAAACAAATTTTATTTTTAGATAAAAGAAAAATTCAGCTAAACTTGAGGTTCCATATATTTAAAATTCAAGAAATTTTAAAAGGTAACTTCCTTAAATTGCCATTTTTATGATTTTCTAATTTGTGTTGTACAATAACAAAAACCTGTAATTAATTATCCTGGAATATCGGATTCATTTTTAAATTTAGATTTTTATCAAAACTATAGAACCCTGAGATTTATAGACCAAATTCGAATTTGATTTAGCAATAAAGTAGTTTTGATAATAGTGTTTAATACACTTATATTATTACTCTTTAATCCGACATCA
Source organism: Macrothele yani (assembly GCA_039090855.1). Lineage (NCBI taxonomy): Eukaryota > Metazoa > Arthropoda > Arachnida > Araneae > Macrothelidae > Macrothele > Macrothele yani. The sequence goes on along the minus strand of CM076997.1, from coordinate 76,994,176 downwards.
CCATGCATTACATTTCTGCATGATACTTTGAAATTTTCTTTTGTTTCACCTGGCTCCTAAATTTTGGAGCCGGCTCCTAGATTTGGAGCTTATTTTTCCAGCCCTGAGTTAGAATATATGTAAATTATATTGCAAAGATTAGCATTCTAGAGTCAAAATTTAAAACACGTGCGACTGTCTGTAAAGAATTGTATGTTTTGTAGTGGAATTTATTCAAAATAAAAGTAAATTTAGAAATCCAAAAGAAATAACGAATGGAATATTTTGTGTTTCTAAAAGATTTTCTTATCTTCAGCTTTTGGCAAAATCACTGATTCCCCTGGTATATTCGAGCACAGAGATCGCGATAACGCCTCTACACGCGTATTTCAAGCCTTAAAAACGCCAAATACGCTTTAAAATTTAGAAATGCATATTTTTATTTCCTTTTATAATCGGTGATTACACCGCGATTTTGTCATAAAAATGACCTTTTTTTTATCAAGAAATTATGTGTTAACTTTTACGTCACAGTTTATGAAAAAATCATGATTTGGTTCCCATTGCCGAGCCACGGCCCGAAGCGAAGCGTTACCGCTCACTCGATCGTGTAGGTCCGTGGAGCAGCTCAACCGATGAGCATGCACAATACACGGAAGGAGGTTTCAGCAGTGTCGGGATTGAGATGCTAGTTATCGATGTAGCCAAGGTTATTAGATATCTCTTTCGCTTCTACGGGCTACACTTTAGCAAGGAATGTATGTAAACGCGATGGAAAATGTTTTCAAATACTAATCATTTCAAACTTCAAAGATTTACATATTTATCAGTGATCTGCTATTTCCTCTTTCATGAATTAATCAATTTTGAAAACAATATTAATCATGGTAAGACTGTTTAAAACGGACTAAATAGAAAGCAAAGTTCATTGTTAACAGTAATTCATTTGTTCTATGTTTATTATATATCCGTGAACCATCATTAGTGTCTTAGTTGTGTGTTTAGTCAAGAATAAATAATGAGAAACTTAAATCAGGAGTCTGTCGATTATGAACAGAGTTACCGGTGCAAATCATTTCTTAGTTTTTAACTTACACCATCAGTTTGCACTCCCAAGCCAAAGATGCCGTGCAGCGTGGTTATCTGGTGTCTTGTTTTCGCGGCGTTTGCTCCCGGTGTGATGTCATGCGCAAATCCGAGAAAACGGAGACTGCAACTGCACATTGAAATGGCGCCCCCTGGGTGTAGCCCTGTAGCGTGGTGCAGTAATGCAGTTTTAAGTCTTGGCGAGGAGGAAGTGAAAAGCGACGTGTTTTGAAGTTTGTTTAATTGCCATTTCAGAGCGGGATTCCCGCTGAAACAAAGCTGTTCAGCGGGAGTCTCCCGCCTTTAGAAATTTTGAAAAAAAAAATATATATATATGTATAAAATTTGGGTCCGTTTTTGGATTGCTCGCAAAATTCGCGTGTTAAAAACGTATCTTTTGTAAAAATACGTGATGTAGAAACGGACCGTTCAGAGTTTCGAAAATTGTAATCGAACATAATCAGTTTATGGACCCGTGAATCGGCTTTCATGCGTAGCCGTATGAGCAGTTCATTTTGCATATCGCAGACTGTTACGAATCAGGCATGAGATTGCTCTTCGAATTCGTGCAACTCCACATTTCGGTAATACTTGAGAGCGATGAAAAAAAACAACTGAAGTCTGAAGATAATGTTTTATTTTCGGAGGATTAGGGGGGCTCGTTTTCCGCCTGGGGAGCGGTATTCCGTTTTTCAAAACTTCCGAAAACGAAAGCTAAACGGAGTGAATATTTTCCCGCGATTGTAATATCTTTTTCTCGCGAAGTTTCCTCTGTCCAGTATTGTTATTAAATATCAATTTATTGCATACTTGTTTTCATTTCAGCTTGAAAGTGTAGACAATAGTTTCCGATAACGGAAGTTCGACGGAACAAAAATTTCCTTGTAAACTTTAGGAACGAGTTTCTTTCGATGATTCGAAGAGTAACTCTGATTTTGTTGTCATCCAAACTAAAGATAATTTGGGGGTGCGAGGTGGAAGGGGAGGGGGTAATTTCGTTTTTCAAAACTTTCGAAAACGGAAGTTACACAAACTGCAAATTTCATCTGTAATCGTAATTTTTTTCCCTCGCAATATTTTCTCTGCTCATTTTTATTGTAAAATATAATTTTGTTTGATAAGTGATTGTGTTTCAGCTTGAAAACGGAGGAAAAATTTCCGAAAACGGAAGTCGGACGAAGCAAAGATTTTTTGTTAATATTTTTTCCTCCGATGTTTCCACTGTCCTGAATTATTGTTAAATGTTATTTTCCCTCTATAAATAGTTGCAAAGGGAGTAACTGGACATTCCTCATATCAGAAGAATGGTTGAATCAACCAAGTCTCAATTATGTGAACTGTAAACATCTCATACATAGTATTCAAGGAGATTTTTTTTTCAGAGCTGAAGGGACAAAAATAATAAATTAGTTGACCTTTGTAATACCAAACTTGCAGATCACAATGTCTAATGAAGGTTTATTTTATCTTTTGTAATTGAGATAGCTGTAGATTTCCTTTCTCCACAATAGAACTCTTTTTGAAGTTTGAGTGTGTAGAATCTGAATCTGTGAAGCAACACACACACACACACACACACAAGGTTTGGTACAGTCTTTCAAAAGCAAAATAACATTTTTTGCAGCCTCATGGATAAAACAGACAAGTAGATAAGATTTTGATTAATTACGATTTACCTATTTTATATAAAAAAAATTCAATTACATGCTAATTCATGTTGACATATTTATATATAGATATAATTAGTTGTTTTTATATTGAATATTATTTAGCTAAAAATTTAATGCAATACTTGTTTGTTCTCTAAAATTACTCCTTTGGAAAGAAAAATACTCCTTCAAAAAATGTGAAGGAGTATTTTTACTCTCTTGAAAAAATCCTAGCACGATCTCTGGACTCGCGGTATGTGCATCGATTATTTATTTATTTTCTAGTCCACAATTTAGAATATTTGCTTTTATGCATAGTGTTCTGAAGAACATATTAATATTATGAAGTGGATTAACTGAAGTAAACTTTTAAACTAATCCTTGATTGGGCCATAGCTTTGGCTTGTGCATAATGCAAGCCTTGCTAAGAAAATTTTTCTGAGAAACCAGGCGGGCCCCGGCTTAGCAAACACATGTAATCAAAGAAAGCGGGCTGTGCCCGGGCGCATAAAATTGAGCCCGAACTCATCTCTGTTCTACAGGAATTGGAGAGTAGAGCTTTCAATGTGTGTCCACTTAAACTCACATTATGCGTTAGATACATCGATGACATTCTGATCCTTTGGCCATATCACAAAAACTTAATTCTTAAGTTTGCTGATGTTTTATCAGCCCAATTTCATTCTATTAATTTTACCATTGAGTATGAAACTGACTGTACCCTCCCATTCTTAGATATTCTGATAAACGTAACCCTATCATCAATAGCATTCCGTGACCAAGAAACCAACTGCTACGTTTGCCATTATTCCCAATAACTCTTTGCATCCCTTGCAGTACAAACTCGCCTCGATCCATTTCCTTGTTAGGCATGCATTTACACACTCATTGAGTATGAGCTCAAGACTTCAAGAACTTGATCTCATCTAAGATGTCGCCAGGGCACATGGATACAATAGAGGTATTGTTATATGTAAGTTTGTTAACAAGCTTCTTCAGTCTGATTTTACAACTCTCAGTAGAGAAGTTAGACCAACACGGTTTGTTGGTTGCAGAGACCATTTTCCAGGTGTTTCTTCATCGCTCAGAAATGTGTGCAGAAAGTACAATTTGGATTTTGGAACTACCTCCAGGAATATCATGTCATTAGTAAAAAAAGATAGTGATTGTGTTCCTGTGTTGAATCGCCAGGGTGTGTATTGCATCCCACTAAGACCTTTGGACATTTCGGATGTTGAACTTTTTTACATAGGATCTACCATGGGTCCTCTACACACAAGAATTGCTAAACACAAGTATTCTATTAAGAATAACTTAGAAATTATAAAAAGAGCAGGTATTTTATTGTATATTAAAATAAAATACCTGTTCTTTTTATATATATATATATATTAAAATAAAATACCTGCGTATTACCATTTATGCGTAGATCCCTGTTACTGACCGAAAGTTTGTACATACATTCCCATGGTCCTCGTTGTTGTAACGATGATTCTCCATGCTTTATACCGTTGCAATGGACAGGATTATTTTGCAGGATGTGGGCTCATTAGCCATGTAAGTATATATTCAGTTTTTATTGTGTCACATTTTTTCTTTTTTGCACTCATCCGATTGAGACTATATTCTTGTTTGAATCAATTCAATACCATTATCGATTATGAGACTTTGATTGATGCCTGTGTGCACTTACCTCGTTACGTCATTGACATCTGTGATTTGTGTATATAATTCATGCGTCTGGTCCTACGGCTGGTCTTTTTACCTGAGGATGGAGTGCTGGGCACTCTGAAAGATCATGTATTTTATCTATTTTAAGTAATTAAATGTTTTAATCTGTGTGTAGATATGTGTAATTATGAACCATCGTGTATGACGGCATCTTTTTCAATTAGAAGTTAGCACGATAAATTTTACTTTCAACATAATTGAAGTCGCATAAAGTGTCAATAAAACTTATGAAGTGAATTAAAAGCACCAAGAACTGGCCTTGATGGTCAACAAAAGGTGAAAAACATCTGCAGATAGATAGAACAATGAGAAAAAAAAAATAAGAATTTTTCAACTGAATGATAGGCTATATGACATTCGCTGACAACAAAGTAGAATATATAAAATTAAACTTACCTGTTCTTTTCGTTGAACAATGTGTTACACAATAGTTGTCATAAGGTGTGGTATCCCAGAGTTTTGTCGTGTTCTCATGTAATTCAGAAATTTACAATAACGTTTTAAAAGTTTTTCAATTTTGTTTAGTCTAATGTAGTTGAGGGTTTTTTAATATGTCAATAGGGAAATTTTACTGTATGCAGTCATAATTATGGTAATCTGACATTTGGGTATTTGTTGAGAATGTTATGTTATTTCTGTATTACATGGGAATACACCAAACTCCTCGGTACCACACCTTATGACAACTAATGTGTTACACCTCATTGAAGAACAGGAGTGTGTAATTTTGTATTCATCTCTGTTGTTTGAACCTTGAAGCTATGCCGACGGGAGCATTTGTTCCTGATAGGGCCACCCAAGCCGGCCCCGCACGGGGATAACTGGTTTTCCAGTTTTTTGGGGAGCGGCGCCCCCACGGCCCGAGCTAACCTTGTGACGGTTTCTATTGCCTGTGCGGCTTTGACGATTACATCACCGAAGGGACAGCTGTTCATCCAGCTGATGGGGGATGGCGTCCCCACGGCCCGAGCCGTTTTTCTCTTATTGTTTTGCTGTTTTCGTCTTTCGTTCATATAGTGACATGTACCCGCCTCAGTTGTAGGCTGCTGAGGTTGTGATGAGAGCGCCAGTTCCGGGTTTTGTTCCTCGTTCTCTTCCCTGTCTTTTCTCTTTTATGTTACATTTTCTGTTTTTCCGGAGCTCGTTAGCTTAGACCTATCTGCATGTTTGCTGTGTGCTGTGACCCGTACAGGTGGAAAAGGGGATGCTGGAGGCTGAGGTATCTGGGGGCCGGGTTGTAGTTGTCCCCTGATGCCAATACTCCTCTTTGCCCTCTGCTTCACCCTAAACGGGAGGCTGGGAGCTAACCCACTCCTAGTCAGGAAGTCTGTGGCCGAGTGGTGTCCGGACTTCTAGTGGCTTGTCGTTCTGTTCAGCTGGGTGAGTTTGGGGGTAGGGTGGGCACGCCAAAGGGGTGTTCACCGGGCACGGGAAAGTCTGGGTGCACGCTGAGCGTGTGTCTGCCCTACCAACTTGCTATATCCGCTGACTATCCCTAGAGCCGTGTCCTGCGTCCTCTTGGGCTTGCGGACCTCCGGCTCTCCCTCGTTGGGCTCGGTAGTGGGTGGGGAGGTCGGCGGACGAATCTTTTCCCTCCTTCATGGAAAACCCAAGTGTTTCCCATGCTAATAATTTAAAGCGCCCTGTGGAGGAAAGTACACCTTCCTCCAAAAAGAAACTTGTCACATCTAATTGCAATGCTCTGTTTCTTTTGATTAAATCTGGTGACTCTTCACAGTCACTCAGTTCGAAGAGTCCCTTCTGGATCAACAAGGCTCTGCAGGTCATTGCTGGCTCTCCAAAGAGTGTCAAGAAGCTCCCTTCAGGGGATCTTCTTGTGGAAACCTCTAATCCACGCCACAGTGCCACCTTGCTGGAGACGACTGTTTTGCTTGGCATTCCTGTCCAGGTTTCTCCACATGGTTACCTCAGTTCCTCTCGCGGTGTTGTCAACTCCCGCGACCTGCTTGAGTGCAGCGATGAGGAATTGCTGGAGGAACTTGGTGAACAGCATGTCATTGGGTTCGACGGATTCTTTTCAGGCGGGATGGGAAATCTATTCCCTCCCGTAACATCATCCTGACTTTTGACTCCCCAACCCTGCCTACTTCCATCAAGGCAGGTTATTTACGGCTTGATGTTCGGCCGTATATCCCGAACCCCTTGCGATGTTTCAGGTGCCAGCATTACGGTCACTCCCAGCAGTCTTGCCGTAATGTTGCTAAGTGTGGTCGCTGTGGTTCCACAGAACACTCTTTGGCAGATTGCTCAGCGGAATCTGATCATTGTGTCAACTGCGAAGGGACTCATCCTGCATCTTCTAAGCAGTGTCCAAAGTGGTTAGAGGAACAGGCAATCCAACGCCTGAAGACAACTGAGCATCTATCGTATCCCGAAGCTAGACGGCGGATCGCCCCTTTACCACCAGGCCGGCGGTCATATGCTTCAGTTGTGGTGCAGAAGGCCTCTGTGGCGGTCCAGACTGAGGTGACCATCCCAGCGCGGTGTCCTTATGATTTTGAGGACATCGTTGCTGCTGGATTGGAGGCACTAAAGTCTCGCCGCATTGCCTCCAAGGCGACATCAACATCCTCGCCGAAACCTTCCTCTATGCCGAAAACATCTCTCAGCACAGGGACCCAGGGCACTGCTAAGAAGAAGCCATAGAAGATGAAACCAGGTTCATCCTCCCCGAAACAGAGCAGGCAAAAACCACCTCCTAACACAGGGGGCAAACACAGCCCTGTGTTGCCTCCAGACACTGCGGATGGCTTGGAGGTGATGGACGACGACACTGAGACCTTCTAGTCGTCTGTCTTCAGTCTGTCATTTCATCTCATTTTTCATTATGGCCACGCTCATTCAGTGGAATTGCCGAGGTCTGCGATCACGCATTGATGATTTGAAAGGTTTACTGTCTTCGCACACACCTGTGTGCGTGTGTCTCCAGGAGACAAAGCTTCGCACGACGGACACTCCTTCGCTGCGGAGACATTCCCTTTTCCGTAAAGATCACCAGGACGGCGTTATTGCCTGCGGAGGAGTGGCCGTCGTTGTTCCTCATGGTGTTCCTGTCACTGCGGTTGCCCTTCGGACGACTTTGCAGGCAGTGGCAGTGAGACTATCTGTGAACACTCTGCTCACGGTGTGTTCCATCTACATACCACCAACTGAAGCCGTAAGCCTTTCGGATCTGGAAGATTTAGTCGACCAGCTGCCGCCTCCTTTCTTCATCTTAGGAGATTTTAATGCACACAATCCGTTGTGGGGTTCTACCACTCGAGACTGCAGGGGCCGTGTTGTTGAGTCCCTTCTCTCCAACACGTCCCTCTGTCTCCACAACACCGGGGCAGTCACTTATTTTCACGAACCCACCCGCTCGTACTCAGCCATTGATCTGTCTCTGAGTTCCCCATCTTTATATCCTGACTGGTGCTGGAGCGTGTCTGGTGATCCCCTTGGCAGCGATCGCTTACCCATCTTTCTCCGTCTAGCAGGTGGCGGGTACCGTTACCCTACTCGCCCTGCTAGATGGAATATTGATCGAGCCAAGCGGGACACATTCACGGCTTCAGCGATTATTACTCCAGCTATGGTGACCTCAGGAACGGTCAATGACGCTGTTGCAGCGGTGACGGATTGTATTGTGCAAGCGGCAGAACTTACCATCCCCAGGACGTCGACTAATCTTCCACGTTGCCCAAGACCTTGGTGGAATTCCACTTGCATAGCAGCTTGTCAGGCCCAACATCGGGCTTGGGGTAGGTTTCGTCGGTACCCCACCGACGCGAACCTACTTGGTTTCAAGAAGGCCAAGTCCTAAGCGCGATTGGTTCGTAGGCGTAGTCAACGGGAGTCCTGGATACAATATGTATCCGGGATTAACTCCACTACCAGCCCTAAGATCGTTTGGGACAGGATCCGTAAGATTCGAGGACAGTACCCATCTGGGGAAATCTCCATTCTTGAGAGTGATGGAGGTACGGTTGCTGACGCTCAGGGTATTGCTGACTGTCTGGGCGCCGCTTTTTCTTCGGTGTCCAGCAGCAGCAATTACCCTGCTTCGTTCCGGCAGTTACAGCCGCGGCTTGAACGGTCCAAGATTTCTTTTGGACCGTTTTCTGCCACAGATTACAACAGCCCGCTGACTGCCGTGGAGCTGAAGACCGCTCTGAATCGGTCCGGCCGGACATCTGTCGGACCAGATAACATCCATTACGACATGCTGAAGCACCTTTCTCCGTCCTCTCTTGAATGTCTGCTAATCCTGTTTAACAGGATTTGGCAAGAGCATGTCTTTCCCGAATCTTGGCACACTGCCATTGTCGTTCCTGTTCCCAAACCTGGTAAAGATCCCACCAACCCGTTGAACTACCGGCTAATTGCTATGACGAGCTGCCTTTGCAAAGTACTCGAGCGTATCATTAATTTTCGTCTCATTTTTTATCTGGAGTTTCATCGCATTTTTTCACCTCATCAGAGTGGATTTCGCAAATCTCGATCCACCGCCGATCATCATCTTCGTCTTGAGACATCTGTCAGGGAGGCGTTTGTCCGACGTCAGCACATGGTCCGTATTCTTCAACATGGAGAAAGCCTATGACCGTACCTGGAGATACGGCATTCTCCGTGATCTGCACGAGTGCGGATTGCAGGGTAACTTACCATCTTTCATCGCCGGATTTCTCCAGGACCGGGGTTTCTGTGTGCGCGTCGGGTCGACCCTCTCTGCGATGTACCCGCAAGAACAGGGTGTACCTCAAGGCTCCATTTTATCAGTCACTCTGTTCATCCTTCGTGTGAATCACATATTCAAACTGCTTCCTCCGACGGTTCGTGGAACCATGTACGTGGATGATCTACAGATCTCTTGCGCCTCCGTTAACATGCGCACCATCGAGAGACAGCTCCAGTCTGCCATTACCAAGATCTTTCACTGGGCTTCCCAAAATGGATTTGGCTTCTCGACGCAGAAGACCGTTTGCGTGCATTTTTGCCGCAAAGGGGTCTTCACCCAGACCCCAGCCTCCGTCTGGGGTGCTCTACCATCCCTGTGGTGTCAGAAGTCAAGTTCCTTGGGTTAACTTTTGACCGAGCGCTCACCTTCCGGCCTCACATCCAGTCTTTGAAGGTGAAGTGCACAAAGTCATTGAGTATCCTGAAGGTCCTCTCTCGAACATCTTGGGGGGCTGACAGGTGCTCAATGCTTCGCATTTACCATTCTCTGATTCGGTCAAAGTTAGACTTCGGTTGCATAACGTACGGTTCGGCGCGTCCTTCCGTGTTGCGGCCTCTGGATCCTGTCCATCACCAGGCTCTGCGGCTATGCACTGGTGCTTTCCGTACCTCTCCCGTGCATAGCCTGTATGTCGAGGCCCATGAACCGCCGTTGTGCATCCGACGTAAGCAGCTGTCTCTTCAATTCTTCACCAAGTTGCAGTCTCTTCCTGATCATCCACTGTATGGTTCCATCTTCCATCCAGACTGTGTCCGCTTGTTTTCCAACCGCCCCTCCTGTGTTCCGACGTTCGGGATTCGGATGTCTGCCATAGTGCGCGATGCTGGTCTAGCCTTGTCAAGGATTGGTTTGACCCGGTTCTACAATGAACCGCCTTGGCAGCCGGTTCAAGCAATGGCTGACCTTTCCCTTTGTGTGTGGCCAAAGTCTTCCATTCCTGCTCTGGTGTACCAGCAACTCTTTGCTGAAATACAGTCTGTCTACCCGGATTTCGTGCCTGTGTTCACCGATGGCTCTAAATCCGGGGATGTCGTTGGATCCGCTTTTGTGTGTGGCGATGCCTCACATGCTGAGAGGCTTCCGCCTGAATCCACCATCTTTTCGGCAGAGATGCGTGCGGTACACCTTGCTTTGTGCCACATACAGTCTCGATCACACCATCGCGCTATGGTTTGCTCTGATTCCCAGTCCGTCATCCAAGTTTTATCTTCTCCAGAGGACACGGACTCACCTGTCATCCGTGATGTCCGTCGTCTTCTTGGAACTTTGGAGGGTGATGGCTTCCTGGTCCGATTCTGTTGGGTTCCTGGCCATGTTGGGATCCGGGGTAACGAGCTGGCAGATCTCTCTGCCAGGTCTGTTTTCTCCATGTCGCCAGCTCGACTGCCACTGTCTTTCCGAGATTATCGGCCGTTGATCCGGAAATTTGTTATGGATGAGTGGCAGTCCCTGTGGTCTCAGCAGGGCAGCAATAAACTCTATGCCATCAAACCACAGATCGGACTATGGAAGTCTAGTTTGCGGAAGAACCGTCGTGAGGAAGTTGTTCTTGCGCGTCTCCGCATTGGGCACTGTCGTTTTACTCACCGCTTTTTGCTGTGTGGCGAGAGTGTCCCGGTGTGTGAGGCGTGCAACTGTCGTCTCACTGTCCTTCATGTTTTGTGTACTTGTGTTCGTTTTTGTGATCATCGTTTTCGTCATTTTCACTCTCATCTGTTGGACGAAGGAGCAGCCACGCTGCAAACCATTGTTGGCAAAGCCTGCGACATGAAAGCAGTGTTTTCGTTTTTACAAGATATTGACTTTTTTAAACTTATCTAGCTTTTAACTTGTTCACTATCATATTTCATTTTTACCACATCAGCCTGTTTTTAACCTTGTGTACGTTTTTTATTGATTTTGTTTTGTTTTGATGTCTTTTGTTTGGCGCTCTTTGGCCAACCATGGCCTTTGCGCCATTAAAATCAAATTACCTACCTACCTACCTACCACCCAAGCCGAACAGGTTTAAGGAGAGTGGTCACACTGAGAAGGGCCTCATAGCAGAATCGCGGTGATGTGCGTCGCAGATTTTATCTTTGGTCCTGCAGACAAAAACGACACCCCACAGAACCCTTATTATTTCATGGCACCATGATCTGTGGCAGACCAATCAGGAACTTTCTGCTACAGGGGAGAAGGGTACCCTGGTCCTCCAGGTTGGGTGTTGGTGCGACGGGCCAGCTCCCTGTCCACCGTAAACATTTTACAAATGCTAAAAACCAAAACAGTATATTGCCAGACTGAATTCATGAAAACTTCAAAGAATTGCGGAGGGCAGGAAAGCTATTTCTGTTTTTAATCCTGTTTTTTGGAGCAGCAAGGTCTTTCCAAGAGTAAAAAGACATTTTTTTCTGCGATTGTACAGATCATCATTTTATATGGTGCGGAAACGTGGGCGTTTAATAAAAGATATCAGCAAAGGTTATTGGCTACAGAGATGGACTTTTGGAGGCATATTCAAAGCAAACAAAATATAAATTCTGAATTTGCTTGTACCACTTAACTGTTCATCCATGTAATGTCTCTCAGAAAACTTGAAAATATCGCCCTGGAGCAGGAATCGAACCCGTATCTCTTGATTTCCGTTCGAGTATGCTAACCGTTACACCACCCTGGACAGTGAAGTTCAAAGCAACCTTGCTTCCTCAGCTTTTTGACCCATCTCCTATCCAGAAATTGACGTAGGTCGGAATTCACCAGTACCACAGATAAATCAATGAAGGAAGAAATATTCTTCATAATACATGGGAAATCGATAGAATGTTCAAAGCAAACAGAATATATAAATCCTTCTTTGGTACTGTGAATTCTGAACTACATCCATTTCTTAATGGGAGATGGGTTAAAACGCTATGAGGAAGCAAGGTTGCTTCGTGACTAGCAAAAATCTGAGGATGTTTAGATTCCTTAGGTAAGTTTGCTTAGTCTCAGTTGCTTGGAACTTCACCGTCCTGGGTGGTGTAACAGTTAGCATACTCGAAGGGAAATCGGGAGATGTGGGCTTGATTCCCTCTTCAGGGCGATGAAATTTTCAAGTTTTCTGAGAGATGTTACATGGATGACCAGTAAGTGGTACAAGCAAATTCGGAATTTATATTCTGTTTGCTTTGAATATTCTTTAGATTTCCCATGTATTATAAGGAACATTTCTTCCTTCATTGATTTATCTTTTGGAGGTGTTCTGCAAGAAAATCCAGATGTGAAAAGTGTGAAATACAAAAATTCGAGATATTATAAGTGTTAAAGTAGACATTATTCAAACTATTGAAATGCAGAAATTTCAATTGTTCGGCCATATAAGGAGAATGTCATCAGAAAGACTTCCAAAAATTCTGATGTAGGGTCATTCCATGTCAAATCAACACACTGATTCTCCCTTGACCTCTCAGATTTTCATGAAACTTGGTGTAGCAACTGTCCTTACATAGTTATGAATGGATCCTCCCCCCCCCCAATTTTTTTTTGCATTCCTTTCAAATGTTATTAAGTATTAATTATTTTAATTTTTATTTAAAAAAGCTGCAACCTGAAATAGTTAAATGCCATTTTCTCAGGAACCAGATGAGATACAGACCTGGCCGATGTCTCATTTTCAAGCTCTTTTGATGTGCAACATGACAGTTTAAAATATAATTTCGTTTTCTTAAAACCAAATTTAATTTTTAAATTTAAATAAAAGAAAACGACAATTTTAACATTTGAAAAAAATTACAAAATTACTTTGCACTATGCTCTTACATCTACCAAAGTTTCATTTTGGGATCATAATGGGGATCAGGTGATACAGGGAGTACAAGTTTCACATGTATGGAGAAATAGCTAACACATCAGATTTAGCTTTTCACAAAAGTCTGGCTTTAGACAAATCTGGCTGACTTATTACCTGTAGTTTAAGAATTTATGATAGTGCTTATTACAAATTTTATTCTACATTTTCTAACTATATGGCAACTAAAAAAATGGAATTCGATTTACAAGAAGAAAACATTGGTTTTAGCAGCTTACCCCAAAAAATTAACATAGTATTCGTCAATATGCTGGAGGTGGTGGCTGCTGCTAACTCAGGTCTATCAGTCTTTGCTTTAGTCCAAGAAGTGTTTAATGACATTAGTAATCTTCTTCTTTTCCTTTTCTGGTAGAGTGTAAGCTCGACCAGTTGGTGTGATGGGATTCACTTTGCAAATGACATCAGTAGAAGAAATCCAGAGCAAATCAGGTGTTGAGGGGTAAGAAAAAGGAGAAAGTCCTGATGGATGGAGAAATGTAACTTTCACTTCATTTTCATCTTCATTTCCATTTCCCAAAACATAGCTCATCCACCATCTGTCGTTGTATATAGAAATGACATATCCATTAAGTTTCATGAAAGTCTAACTTCTCTCCATAAGAGATGACAGGATAGCTAGTTGATAATGGTGCAAATGAAAATGGCTTAGCATAAACTTTTGTTCCACACCTTGAGGGAGTGAAAGCATGGAGCTTTTGAGTTCCTGGAATTGCCACAGCCTGACTGAACCGATGGGCCAGATGTCGTTCATTTTCTATGTACTCTTCTTGCGTAACATATGTAAATTCCATGGACCTGGAAAGGTCAAGTTTTGCCCATTCATAGAGTTGAAAAGGTGTCATGATCTGATTTTGGTATGGCCTTTGTAGACTCGTCCTGCCTCTCTTTTAACCTTTCCTCCCACTCCATCACATGGGCCTTTACCATGAGCAGTAGCTGAAAAATGCTATGCTGCTTCAATTCCAAAATCATTTTCATGATTGCAAAGGTTCAGAAAGTTCTTTTAATTTTTATATTGGGCAGCTGAGCCATCCGAAAAACAGAAAATTTTCTTCAGTTCATCGTTAAATTTGGACCTTAAAAACTGAATAATTTTTTTCTGAAACAAATGGATAGCCACAGTGTTGTGTTCAAGGCACTCTGAGATGACCACAAAGCTACAGTGTTCGACCTTGTCTTCCTTCCTGAAATAAACCACAAAAGGGTGAACAGTAGCCTGGGCACTGTTGCAATGATAGGATTGCGCTTCGTCTTGTAAAACCAAACGGTAGTTTTCAGAAAAGTCACAAACTACTGCCACCTCTGAATCGGACAAATTTTCCTTGGTATGACTCATAAAAGCACTCTGTTGCTTGGCAATGAAATCATGACGAAGAAGAACTTTGAGATGGGTCGTAAAAAAGATCAACAAATTCATGAACAGGTTTTGTAGAGTTTCCAAGTTGCACTGATCAACTGAGATCCATTGGTAAAAAGTTGCTGTTTCAATTAATTTTTTCAAACTGGACTACACACCATTTCTAAAAGACAATCCTTGTAGTTTTGAATCTGCCCATCCATGATAGAATTCATCTTGGAGTTTTCCATCATCAGTTTGACATTTTGATGGATAGTACACACACAAACTGAGTGTGTACCACTCTGGCCGGCCAGTATACAGTTTTTTGGCCGTAGCTCTGCGAATTTTGAAAAGCCAACTTTAGTTTTAGTAAACTTTTCTTGGAAGAGCTTGTATGCTTCTTTCAAATTACATAGCATTAACCTTTTGGAAACTTTAATTTTCTTACCTTCACTGTCCTTCATTGAAACACAGTTCTTGATGCCTGGCATTGGTCTGCTTGCTTCTTCACTCTCGTAAAATCGCTTAATAACATTGGCAGTCTTGTATGGGTAGGTTTTCCCCTGGCCTTTGGTCTGGTGTGGACAAAATCCCCCTCTGTTGTAAGAGCTTTTGGCTTGCCTAACCTGATAATTTGTAGCTTTGAACTCTTTAACGATCTTCCTAACACTTCAACTCTCAGGCAGCAAGGCCAGTATCATAATCTTCTTTATCCTGCTTTCACAATTTTGGTAGGCATTGGTTAGTGGTTCGCCATCTCATCTTTTGAAATACTATCTTGATCATCATCATAGGAATCAGCATTTGGAATAAGTTTCCTTTTTATTGCAGAACTGATTTTTTTAACTTTCTGCTTAGAATATTTTTTATATTTTGCCTTTTTCTTGTGTATTGGAGATTCACCTATCTCCATAAGAGAGGTATTAAATGATCTTAATGACTCAGACTGATTACCAAATGATGCATCAGTGTCAAGATCATCATCAGATCTTCCATCATTCACAAGTTGAGGGTCACACTGGCCGATGCTGGGGAGATCCTCTGTGGTAGGCCTATTCTCATTCTTCAGCTTCAAAAGCTCCTTTCTACAGCTATCACAGACTTTGGAATTTTCAGTCATTCCTGGTATCAATGAACACATCCAAGGCATAACAGATCTTAATACCTTTCTTACAAGGGAATGATGAGGCTTTTTTAAAGGGTTTAAACAATTTAAAGCATTCACTGTCTTTCTTCTGGGATTCATGATAGAGGGGATTATTAATTAGGTTAAAAATTGGCAAGTAGTATGATGTGTGAAAAATTTGCAAGTAATAGAGATACTGCCATTAATTCTGCCATTGAAAAATACCACCCTTAATTCTGTCATTGAAAGATACCGCCCTTAATTCTGTCATTGAAAGATACCGCCCTTAATTCTGTCATTGAAAGATACCGCCGTTATCCTTGTTGGACGTACACATTCCCTGCTCTGCTGACTCATGGAATGGAAGTTGTTTGGGATAATGGGGGAGAAACTGCTGAAGTGATGATGCAGTTTACTTATAAAGGGAACATAAATCTGTCAACGAGTACAGTACATTACAGACAGGTGTTCATTGCCGAAACATTCAGCTACCCTTATAACCTTGTGTGTTGACCCCCCCTCCTTCCAGAGTGAAGTCTTACGGGGGAATTGGGATGGCGGCTTGCTCAGTGAAGAATTATTGCTAACTAGGAAATAAAACATGTTATCCCGTTTCATGAATTTTCGAGTAAATGTTTTGATATTTTTATTGTGGCAATGATTTGTATTGATGAAATATCCATTCAAATTTCTCCTGTATCCATCGAAAGCTTTTTAAGTTATGCAAAATAAATTTATTAACCCATCATATTGGTAGCTTGGCATTGGAATCATAATTGAAACATGTGTAACCAGAGATAGCGTTAACACCTCCTGAACCGGCGTACTTCACGCGTGAATAACAAAAATTACGTCCTAAAAACATTGGGGACGTATTTTTACTTCTTAAAAAATCACTCTCAGATTGTTTTATTTATTTATTTATTTTTATGTTTCCCAGTATCGCCGGCTACTGGACAAAACCCCGGCTGACGGAATTCATTCTCTATCATCCATGCGGGGCCTTTTGTTTTTCCTTCTCCTCACAAATTAGTACTTTTTTCTTACTTTCGACCTATCGCGGGTCATCAAAAGATTACATTAGTAGGAGAGTCCGCGGAATTAAAAGGAAGTGCTGAATGTTTAAATACAAGAGGGTTATTTACCGTGATTCCGTGTAACGACAAAGAAATACCGTATTTTACGTGGTATTAAGTTTCGTTGGCTTATGAGGAATTTTTTTTTGCCAAAAGTTTTGATGACTTGCAGGCCTTTTTAGCTAAATTTCCAATCTGCGCCTTTATTAATACAGTAAATAGTACATATTTAGTTTCTCCTTCAAAGTGCTTTTATTTATTTATGCATATTTATAAGGCGTAGAAGCGCAAATTTTTGTTTAAAGTGACCTGTTACGTGTAAGTACATACTTTCGTTGTCCATTACGCAATTTTTTGGAAACCTTCAGAAATCCGGAATTTTCATAAATCCGGCACTCTTCCGGTCCCGTTGATGCCAGATTTTCGAGGTTTTACTGTATTTTTTTCATCAAAAATTTACCATGGTATTTTAAAAATGAAATTTACATTTTCTCCGTACATGTGAAACTTGTACTCCCTGTATAATCTGATCCCATTATGATCCCAAAATGAAACTTTGGGAGGTGTAAGAGGATAGTATAAAGTAATTTTGTGAATTTTTCCAAAATTTTAAAATTGTCATTTTTGAAAAATTTAAATTTGGTTTTAAGAATTTTTTTATATTTTAAATTTATTGTCTTGCATATCAAATTAAAGCCCATCAAAAGAGCTTAAAAATGAGACATTGGCCAGGTCTGTATCTCATCTGGTTCCTGAGAAAACAGCATTTAACTATTTCAGGTTGCAGCTTTTTTAAATAAAAATTAAAAAAATAATTAATACTTAATAACGTTTGACAGGAATGCAAAAAAATTTATTTTTTTTTGGGGGGGGGTTCATTCATAACTATGTAAGGACAGTTGCTACACCAAGTTTCATCAAAATCTGAGAGGTCAAGGGAGAATTTAATTCCAAACTGTGTTGCTTTGACGCGGAATAACCCTGGAGTGGGTCATTCCGCGTCCTTGCAAACTGCTGAAATTTCTACTTGCCAATCTGGCTACAAAATCTATTGACCATGCAAAGTTTAAAAAAAATAATAATAATTCAGTAACTTTTCTACTTACATTTGTATGAAATTAAATAGGCGAATGTTTTTTTTTTCTTTCTAATGAGAAATCCCTCTCCCATGAACTTCATAAAAACAGATGCAGAGCAGTTTCTGCATAGGAACATTAGATTGACTGCAAATATTGCATATGCTTTTGTTCCAAAATGATTGATTTTTTGACAATTTATTTTCAGTCCTGTAATATCATTACTCTTACTATCTTAATTTACACATGCATAATTTATTTTCAAGAGACCATTAAAGTTAGATGTCTAATTTCTTTAATAATATTTAAAACAAAGGGACAAAATCTAGGATATATCTACATAAAGTGGCACTAATAATGCTGATACAGTGTACCACTGATATTGATATGTACTCCCATCAGAGGTGTCTGCCCACCACAATTGAATAGCATTTTCAGGATCAAAATCTTCAATTGAAGGGCCATTGCATCTAATCATCATTAAGCCATTTAAAGTGTCACTATTCAGACATGCCCAGTTACTTGTTTTTATAAGTTTATTTTTGAAAAGCCATGCTCACAAGTAACAGTACTACATGGAATTAGATGTAGCAGCTGCATCATCTTAAAAACATTGCCATAACAGTTTGTTTCTTTTTATTCAACATATATGTGGCTAAACAGAGATTCAAAGGTAATTCTTTTACCTGTAGATGACATTATACTTTGTGCAAGGTATACCATGTAAGGTCAGGTGATGCGTAACATCACAGCCTCTCCTTGACAAATGTCAACCCCGCCTTCTCGTGGTGCATCCTGTTCCCACTAAAGGGGCTCTGACGACCGCAAATAGCAGTATAACTATACCATCGGGATCAGAGGAAATGCTATCCCACACTCACCAACCCGCTTGGCCAGCGTGGTGAGTTATGGCCAAACACCTCCAAAATGACTCTACAACTTAAATCTTGGCCCTCAGTCTCCGGCAGCTGGAATGTACCTGGCCAAGGCAGCGGCCAGTGCGACATGAAGGCAGAGGGTGCTAAGAATCCCCGGAGGACCGGACTAGGCTGCCATTTGATGCTGACCTTGGCTACCTACAACGGACGCTCCCTATCTTCTGATTCAAGGCTTCTTGAATTGGAAGAGGAACTACAAAGGATCAAGTGGGACATCGTCGGGCTGAGTAAGGTAAGGAGAAAAGGAGAAGATCTCATTGAACTGAAAAGTGGACATCTCTTCTATTATCGTGGGACAGATACTGGCAGAACTAGTGGTGTTGGATTTATAATAAACAAGAAACTGAAGGATAAAGTGGTAGAAGTTGAAAGTTCCTCTGACAGAGCTGCACGACTCGTTATCCAACTATCGAGAAGATACCAGGCTCAGATTATTCAAACTTATGCACCCACCACAAGTCATCCTGAAGAAGAAATTGAAGAATTTTATGAGGAAATTCGTCATCTAAATAATAAAGGTAAGCAGCACTTGAAGATAATTATGGGAGATTTCAATGCAAAAATAGGGCACCGGCAACAGAATGAAACTTCAGTAGGTAAATTCGGTCACGGCAACAGAAACCAGCGTGGAAATACTCTCGTTGAGTTTGCAGAGGCAGAAGGATTTTTCATCTTGAATTCCTTTTTCAAGAAAAAGCCACACAGGAAATGGACATGGAGACATCCAATTGGGACGACAAGTGAAATTGATTTTATTATGTGTAACAAAAAATTCGTCATCGAAGACTGCAGTGTGCTAAACAAGTTCAACACAGGTAGTGACCATAGATTGGTGAGATGTAAGATGCACCTCGACACTAAACTGGAACGTGGCAAGCTCATAAGACAAACAAAATGTATTGACATTACCAACCTTAAAAAACACCATAATACTTTCAAGTTGGAACTGAAGAACAGATTCTCTGCTTTAGAAGGCCTAACATCGGAAGAAGTGGATATTTCTGAAGTTAACAGAAAAGTAAACAAAGCTCTTATGGAAACAGCAACAAAATTAGCTGGGTCTAAGAACAAGTTGCATGTAAACAAATTATCAGGAAAAACCAAAATGTTGATGCAAAAAAGAAGAGAGATGAGGACAACTAAAGAAGATGTGACTTCCAAAGTGGAATATATAGAGCTATGCAAGACAGCACGAAAAAGTATCACTGAAGACGTAAGGAAATTCAACTGTGAGCTAGTGAGGAAAGCAATTGAAAACAACCAAAGCCTAAAGATAGCAAAGGGACATCTCAGTAAGGGAAGAAAACAGATTATGGCTCTGAGAAAAGAAGATGGTTCTATAACAAGAAATAGAGGCGAAATTTTGACAAGAGTGAAAGATTTCTACTCCAAACTATATGAAAGGGATGATACATGTACTCCAGACATCATGAAAGGTACCAGAGTTCTTCCAGTCCTCCCAGCAGAAGTTGCTCATGCAATCAAGAACATGAAGCGGGGGAAAGCTCCAGGAGAAGATGGAATTACTATAGACATCATACAAGAAGCAAGTGGAGAAATTGAAACAGTACTCGCCCAAATTTTCACTCGATGCCTTAATGAAGGGAAGATTCCTGAGGATTGGAACAATGCTACAATGATCCTGCTACATAAAAAAGGTGACATTGAGGATCTCAGGAACTACAGACCTATCAGCCTCCTATCAGTGGTTTATAAAATCTTCACTAAAGTTCTTTCACACCGCTTGAAGGTAACACTGGACATGGCTCAACCGAGAGAACAAGCTGGATTCAGGAGTGGCTACAGCACAATAGATCATATCCACGTACTGAGAGAACTAATTGAAAGAGCGAGGGAATATGAACTTCCATTGTGCATGGCTTTTATCGATTATGAAAAAGCCTTTGATTCGGTGAAACCATCAGCAGTTACCACGGCTCTGAAATCCTGCGGTATTGAAGATGCATACATTAATATTATTAATAACATCTATGAAAATGCAAGTGCAAAGATTCGACTGTATGAAATTACAACACACATAAAAATTGGAAAGGGAGTGAGACAAGGTGACACCATATCTCCGAAGCTCTTTAATGCCACATTGGAAAATGTCTTTCAATCACTGAACTGGGAAAACAAAGGGATAAAGATTAATGGAGATTATCTAACCCACCTTCGTTTTGCTGATGACGTAGTCATTTTTGCAACTACCCCATCAGAGCTGCAGAGTATGATCCAGGAACTTGCTGACAAGAGTAAAGAAGTGGGATTAAAAATGAACTTTCAGAAGACAAAAGTGATGTTCAATGCTTTTACAAGAAATGAAGATTTATCGATTGATGGAGAAAAACTGGAGATAACAGATACGTACGTTTATCTTGGACAGCAGATATCAAGTGAGGGTCACATTGATGAAGAAATTAATCGGCGTACAAAACTTGCCTGGAGAGCTTTTGGAAGAAACAGCATAATTTTCAAGAGCAATATGCCATTATGTCTTAAAAGAAAAGTGTTTGATCAATGCATCCTTCCAGTGCTTACGTATGGTGCAGAGACGTGGACCTTAACTAAAAGAGACATACAAAGGCTGCAGACAACTCAAAGAAGCATGGAGAGGTGCATGCTTGGTATAACCAGGAGAGATAAGAAGAGGAACTCGTGGATCCGAAAAATGACGAGAGTGGAAGACATCATGATCAGAGTTAAATCCCTGAAATGGCAATGGGCTGGACATACTGCCAGAAGGAAAGACCATAGATGGACAGCCGAAATTTTAGATTGGATTCCAAGGGACAGGAAAAGACCCAGAAAAAGACCACATGGGAGATGGGTGGATGAAATTCGTAAATATGCGGGAGTGACATGGAGGAGACTGGTACAAGACAGACCGTTGTGGAGGAAACTTGGGGAGACCTTCGTCCAGCAGTGGATTGATAATGGTTGACAATGATGATGATGATGATACCATGGCAAAAGCTGGAATGGCAAAGATACATATACCATGAGAAAGATCAAATATACCATGGCAAAGGTTGCTTTAGTAACCTTAACCCTTTGGTCACTCCAGGTAGATCCGTCAGCAGATTAAGTTTCTCTCGAAGCCCACCTTCACTTCTATTCAATTTCGAAGCACGAGCAGAAACATGGGCAAGAAAACTGAACTCGATGTTCATTTACAAGTGGAGGGAGGAGGGGGGGGGGTTAGACAAAAAAGTTGCTCACTTGGGGAAAAAATCTACTGGCCATCGTTGGCTACTATATTAAAAAATTTACTAGCCACTACAGAATATCTGGTCGCCATTTGGCCACTGGCTACTGACATTTGCAAGGGCTGAGTTAGAGACTCCAGGAAAGGAAAGAAAACCAAGGAGAAAGTGGATGGAGAAGATTAAATCAAGTTTAAAAAATAATGGACTGGATGAAGTGATGGCCTTAGATAGAGGGAAGTGGAGGAAGACCCTGGCTCAGCTATATGGTAGAGGACTAGAGGATGACGCTGGCTGAATTATATCATCATCATATACATGAGTTTCCATTTTGTAGTGGAAACTCGTGATAATGATGATGATGATCATCTCTGGTTGTTAGTGCATGTCATATATATTAAATAGATATGGATGTGATACTATTGCTAAGAATGTGTCATTACGACTAATTCTCTAAGAATATATTAATTCAACTAAATATATTTTCAATTTCAGCAAATTTATTTCAGCAAAATCTGGTCTTAAAATGTAACAGGTAACTTAGTATTTTCACAAGAAAATACATAGTAGTGAATAGATTTCCCATCATACTTCATGTAGTACTTATTTCTTGTAAAGGGAGTAAGTGTTGTCATCATATCTGTATACATAATGTGCTGCTGCCAGATTGCTAATTTTATATTTTGAACCCCCCCCCCTCCTGTTTTTAATTTATGTTTGAAAAAAATGAATTTTATGTTCTTAGGTAATTACTACCAATGCAGAAAGATTAAAGCTCCTAAACAGTGGAAGGCTTGATACTTTGAAAGAAAGGCTTGCGAAGTTTAATAAGTCTTTGACAATTCAGAAAGATTTAGAAAACAACAAATTTAAAATTACTTCTGTAATTTCTCCTGGCAGAATAATCAGGTAAGCAGAAGTGATTCTTTGTGTGTGTGTGTGTGTGTGTGTGTGTGTGTGTGTGTGTGTGTGTGTGTGTGCGCGCGCGTGTGTGTGTGCGCGTGTTTGGACTAAAAGCTATGTGGACATTTTCCTTTCCATGTTTTAACATTCATTTTTTTAGTAGTAAATATCGGAATTTCAAAAAACTGCCATAGCGAAACCTGGATATTTGAAATCTGGTTCAATTCTTTGTAAACTTAAAAATTTCAAAACAAACTGAAAAAAAAAAATAAAAAAGTACTGGCCACCTGGGCCAGTAACATAAATTTTTCATTGGTCCGATGGAATTTTTACTAGTCAATGGCCACTGGACCACCAGGTAATTCAAACGCTGCATATGTAGTCTATCAAATTTATTTTCAGTGTCTTATTTGCTTCAAATGCTCATGCCCCTAACCAATGGATCACAATAATAGCACTGTTTATGTTTACAATACATTAGTGCATTTTTCATGGGAAATTCTATGCATCTGTTGATGATGGTTGCAACAGGAAATTCTGCAAGGAACGAGGAAAAGAAAAATGAATTGCATTGATACTTAAACAAAAGCTGTAAGTGATAATTAAAAGGGAGAAAACAGAACTTCTCCTGTGTATGAGAATTCAGCAGCATTTTGTGCTGTGTGTCATCACAGCTGAGAAGGATTATTTTCTGAA
The DNA here is from genome assembly GCA_039090855.1 of Macrothele yani. Lineage (NCBI taxonomy): Eukaryota > Metazoa > Arthropoda > Arachnida > Araneae > Macrothelidae > Macrothele > Macrothele yani. The sequence goes on along the minus strand of CM076997.1, from coordinate 76,970,804 downwards.
GACAATCATCTTTGAGGACTCCTACAAAAGCAGGCCGGATCTATAGATAAGGTTTTATATGAATCATGTTTTTTTGTTTTGTTTTGTTTTTTAAATCTTTACAGAAACTTTGAGGAGGTGCATTAATATCTGGGCCAGATAGCTGATTAAAGAAAAAGCTTATGCCGATCCACAAGTCATACGAAACTGGCTTTTTTTTTTTGCTTTTTTTTTTTAAATATACATCATTAAAAAACAAAAAGTTGCATTTAAAATCCTTGAAAAACAGATTTATGTTATTATTTTGTAGAAACAATCTGATCTGGTAATTTTAAATGCAAACTAATACTAGTACATAGGTCAAAGAAAATTGAGGCGTTACAAGACAGGTAACCAGTGGTCTGGAAGTAGAATAAAATGCATGGGTAACCAAGACCATATATCCTCAGAATCATTTTGTGAATGAATGTGGTCACGAATGCACGTCACTCTCATGAAGTATTAAAAAATTTTAAATTTACTTTTTACGTGGACTTTTAGTTTACTGTAATAGTAAATTTTTTAGTTTACTTTTTATGGGAATTATGTAGCTCTGTAACCCCTTACACAGTTTTGCCTAACACTGCATTTTCAGTGACATAACTACCATGTGTGTGGTAAGGGATTGCTGTACTTAGAAAACTGAAACAATATACCTGTCAAAGTGCTGTCCTTCAACTGGAACAATATACAGGGTAAGTCAAAATGCTGTTCTCAATTTCAATGCTTTACCACACAACGTGTAATGAGTAATTTTAGTTGCGAGATGTGTGCTTTAGAAGGTAATCTTTCCAAGTTCCAATGCCTTGCTACCAATTCTGTGGGCAGTCAGTAGATGGCGCAATAAGACTGGCAGAAGGAACAAGTCATACAATGGCAGCAAGTGGACAACAGAAGGCATTTACAGTTTAGAATGCTACATAAACCATGTCAATGCAAAGTAATTTATAATGCATTCGAATTTCTATGGGCAGGATTCGAAAAGCTTGTCTTGCATGAATGATTTAAGAAGAGTGCTTTGTGTGATGTTTGGATTTAATTTGAGCCATATTAACATTGAGTATCTGATTTGGAATTGCAGTGCTTATTTGCTGAGATTATTATCATGAGATACTTTAGCAGTGGTGGCTGGTGCTGTGAGGCTACAGCCACCCCTATCCAAAACAGTTGTTTTTTCTTCATGCCATACTGAACTGGGAGTTTTTCCTTCATGTTGCTTTTGTCTGTGCAGTCCCTACCTCTGGAAGATGAACTGATCATAGCCCTAAAGCCTGTTGATACCAACTCATGTGGGAGTCTCACACAGCCTGTTCCCACATCAGTTAGTTTCCATGGAATAAAACCACCCTTGAAGCTATCTTCCTCACAGTCCCATCTGGCTGATACAGCAAATTTAAATGGTCCTCAGAGTAGTGGCCATTGACATAGCTGGAATGCATTGCTGTGTGCTTTTGTTGATAAATATAATTGTTGTGCTACCCAATATGAAATAAAATGTTGAAATTAATTAAAAAACAAAAGAAGTAATGCTGAATGTATTATTTGATAGTTTCACCCCCCCCCAAGATTTGATCCTGTTTTTGATGAATGTAATATTTTTAATAGCATCAAACTGGAGAAACTCCCATCAAATAGCACAAACTCTCAGCTGCCAAGATTTTTGTTAAAAGTTTTGGTTATTGCCACCCAATTTTTTTATTTCAAATTTCATAATTTACAGTAAATACTGTAATTTCCATTGTATAATTCCCAGATTATCTGTTTAAAGTTTAAAAATTATAACTTTAGGTTCTGCGGATAATACACCGCTTAAAAAAAGTTTTGTGTGTCACTTGGATTTTTAAAAAATCACAGGATATCAGGATAGTCTGACATCATTGGAAAATTATTGAAATACATTAACAGAAAAAATATAATGCAACATGCACGTAGAGAGCTGCAAAAAGATAGAAGTATGTTCCTTTTTACTTATGAGCATTTTGACAGAAAATGTGATGCAGTGAAGGCGGTACAATTTGCACTTGCTGAAAGCTATGTGTTATGGGAAGCCTGCTGAGCTATTCCACAGTACGTAATCGTTGCCTTCTCAGTAGCATAAGCACTTTTTGGTTTGGATTCATTAGTTTTGTTGTACTAATAACATTAGTTAAGGCTTCTGTTCATTCTTCAGTTTTTCAGAATTATTTTCAGAAATGCCAAATATTGTGGACTGGCCACACTTTCTGCAATTTTTAGGTCTTACTAATGAACAAAGGTAATGCTAAAAAAATTGGGGATTTTTGTTCTTTATCCAATTGAAAATAACAATTGAAATTTTAAAAATGACAATTACTTTTTTTTTTTTTTTTTTTTTTTAATAAGATCTCGTTTCTGTCTTCTTCATTGGACTTTTGGGTCATTCTTTGAATAGCAACTTTTCTGTTGCAAATTGTGGTTCAGGATCAACAAATAGGTATGGAATTTATGAGAATCTTTTTTCTTTTTTTTAATTTCATGGGTACGTGTACGTCACTGTAGATTATATGAAGATTTTTTTTTTTTCTGGATTCTTTGATCAACAGATTATATGCCACCATGGATCATGCATAGCAATTTTTATTTGTTTCTGAATTTTCAAGGCCTGTGGATTTTATGAACGAAATTTTTTTTAATTTTATTTCGCCGTCTACAGAAACAATGGAAAATACAATACTTTGTGTTCATATTTGCAAATTTCAACTATAACAAATTATATTTAACAAAATCTAAATCTAAAATTAAAATTTTTTGAGAGAAGCAGTGGGAAGACCAGGAATAGAAAATTGTAGAACAAATTGGAATTTTATTCAACAGAGTAAGTGTTTTGGATGAAAAAAAAAAATGTACACACAGGAAATACACTTTATTACTTTTTGTTCCAGCATCATCACCACACATTATGTTTGTGTTATTCTTTGAAATTTGAATTTATTTCACCTGGCTCCTAGATCTGGAATATATTTTTGCAGCCTTGCCTGAGGAACAGCATTTAGTCAGAGACGTAGACATTAACAGGGATCGCATTTCTCCTAAAATTCCTAATATTTTGTGACCCTCCTTAAATTCCTAAAATTATAACTAAAATTTGCTATTCTTCCTAAAATTTTTGTAAGCTTATTTATTAAATATATAACCGTTATTAACGCCAATAAATTTACCATTACAGAAAGGTAAGAAGACCTGTTATTGTAGAAACACAGCCTATATGGTGTGCTGCTGAAGGGAGGGAAAATGACGCCATCGAGATGCACTTGCTTCGGGGCAGGCGCTCCACTTTTGTACCTTCGGACAGTTTTTGAGAGTAACAAGAGATCTAAGGGAAAAGGGGAGGGGTCATTTTCACCCCTGGTTTGCGCTTTGCAGACGAACTCGGTGGCACGCAGATCATACTTTATTTTTGAACATGCCTCGTGGAACCTCCTCTTTCTGCTGATGTTTTGTTATTGTAAACCGCAGGTGGGTGGAAGCAAAGAGGAAACATGGGGTCTCCTTCCGTAACCTCCGGTAATGACGATGGGATGGTAGCTGAGTGTTATCGTGGCAGGCAGTAGTAGAGCACGTGATCATTAACCTTCGATCGTGGGTCGGCGACAGCGACCTTTGATACGCAATATATCTCGGCTCCGACTCGCTTTGACTGAACTTGCGTGAGATGCGTATGATAGTTTCTGGTTTTGCGTCTTTTATGGTGTTCTCTGTGCTGTGTGTAGGTTCAGTTCTCTAGTGGTGACTTGCTTTTTTTTTTTTTCTATCTTCTGACATCCTCGCAGCCAAACTTCGGGAAGTTGTCTGGTTTTGCAATATTGGAACGTGTTTTTGTACTTCCCTTTCATTTTCTGGTTAGTAATACAAGTGTTTAAGATGCCTAAATCCAAAACGAAATTTCAAGATGCGTGGCTCGCCAAAGAATTGGACGGAGTGTAGTTGAAAGAATGGTGTTCTGCAACTGAAACAATATTTTATGCTAAGTGTATATTGTGTTCAGAAATTTTCAATATTTCTAATAGTGGCTTTTCACAAGTAAAAGCGCATCATAAAGGAAAAAAACATTTGCAGAAATTTCAAAGTAAATTTCAAAATAAGTCCATCCTGAAAGCCTTTGGAGGACAGGATCTTCAGCCCCAAACAAATATTAGTGAAGTACTGAGTCATGATTTACAGTTGGCTAAAGCTGAAGCATTATGGGCCATGAAAGTTGCTAAGGACAATATGTCTTTTGTTTCATGCACTGAAACAGTTTAACTTTTCAAAGAAATGTTTCCTGATTCTGCTATTGCAGCCAAAATGCAACTTAAAGAAAAAAGTTGCTTATGTGATATCACATGGATTGTCAAAATATTTTGAAGAGGATTTGAAAAAAGACATTGCATCTAGTAGCCCAGGAAAGGTTACTATTGCATTTGATGAAACTACAAATGCGCAAGTGAAACGGCAGTTGGATGTGTATCTCAGGTACTGGTCTTCAGAAATAAATTCAGTTTCTTGCCGATACCTAACATTCGTTTTTCTGGGTCATGCAACAGCAGATATTTTGCTAAAAGAAATTCTTGATGTGTTATCGTCCTTCAATATTTCGTTGAACAGAATTATTTGTGTATCCATGGACAGCCCAAATGTAAATAAGTGCTTTTACGCAAATTCAATTAAGTTGTAAAACAAGAAACAGGCCAGAAATCTTTGGAACTAAGTTTTTGCAACCTGCGTGTGGTTAGTAATGCATTTAAAATTTTTTTGACAAGCTTAAATATAGATTTTGACGAATTTGCTACTGATATGCATTACTTTTTAAAGAATAGTGCTGCAAGACGAGAGGATTATAAATCTGTCGAGGATATAACATTGGTCACAGCCAAATTTCTTTTGCGTCATGTCAGCAACAGATGGTTAACCATTGGTTCTGTAGCCCAGAGGCTCTTGGATCAATGGCTAAATATTACAGAATATTTTTTAAACTTCTTGCCATCTCAAAAAATATTTGAAAAACAACTACGCAATTCAGCAAGGTATAAAAGAATTCACTGTTTCCTGAAAAATGAGCTAACTCCTTGCTATTTAGCATTCATTTCATTTTCACACCAAAATTTTGAAAAGTTTTCATTATGTTATCAGAGTGAAGAACCAAAAAATACACCACTTATATTCTGATTTAAATGCTTTAATGAGGAATGTTATGGCTCAGTTTATCCAAGATGATGTTATTGCAGGGAAATTTGGAGAAGACCTAAAGAATGTAGATTTTGAAAACAAAAATTCATGGAAAAAACTAGGGGAGTTAGAAGTTGGTATGAAGACAAATAATCTCCTCAGTAATGTTCAAGAGACCAGGCAGAAATTATTTCTCTTAGATGTAAGATCATCACTAATTGCAACCACAAAATATTTAAAGTCAAATTTGCCATTCTGCAATCAAAAGCTAAGAGACATAGAAGTTTTAAAGGTAAAAGAACCAAAGAAAGAGTCCACTCAACTTTCAGTCACTGAAGGACTTTCGGAAATAACCAGAATTTCAAGTGTTTTGCATCTTTCTGAGGAACAAATTGATAGAGTAAGAGAAGAGTGGAAACTTTTAAATTCTGATAAGCCATCTCTTGATGAACTAGTGAAATTTTCAGAGGAAGGGCATATTCCAGTGCGGATTGATCATTACTGGCGTAATATATTTAGTAATAAAGACTCTAGGGGAAAAAAAAATACTCAAATCTTGCTAAACTCATCAAGTCAATTTTAGTTTTACCTCATGGTAATGCTGATGCAGAAAGGGGATTTTCGGTTAACACTGCTCTGTTAAGGAAGGACAAGGCTAACTTAAAAGACTCAACTATAACATCATTAAGAATAGTTAAAGGGACCATTAAACACTATGGATGTGTAAGTAAAGTTCCCATAACAAGAAATTTGTTAAATAGTGTTCGTGATTCACATAAATTTTATAAAGAGTATGTTGATAAGCTGAAGGAAGAAGAATCAAAAAGGTAAAAGAAAGGAAGCAGAAAGAGAGGGAAAATAAGGAAAAGCAGCTAGAGAAAAAAGAAAAGCTTAGTTTGATGACAAAATAAAAGAAAATGATGCAGAAATAAATAGACTTAAAAAAGATAAAGAAGCCTCCCTAGCAGTAATTCAAGAGGGAACAGAAAGAATGAGAAAAGCTGTAGAAAAACAAAATACTGTTGAAATAGCAGTTGCCTCTAACTTGATCATACAAGGTTCAGCTGAAATAAAGAAAACTGAAAGTAAATTAGTTGTGGGGGAAGCAGGAAAAGATAGGCTTATCAGGAAAAGGTTAAAACAATAATATGAAAAAGTAATTCAGTGAACAATTGTACATAGTTCTTGGTTTTTAATTACCTTTTTAGGATATTATAATTTAATGTGAAACCTGAAAACTTTACTGTGAAAATCGTGAATTGCTTCTGGTTCAACAGCATATTAATGTTCAAAGTGAAACTTGAATGTGGTAAATATACTTGAATATGATAATAACACGTGAAAAGATAAGAACTGAACATTAGAAGTAAGTCATACTTAAACTTTAGACATTAGACATTATGCAAAAACTTTGGGTGTGAACTTCGACCATATATACTAATGGACTGAGCATTGGCAATAGCTGCATCAAAGCCACCATGGCTCCAACATTGGGCTCGTCATCATCAGACTCCAAATTTCGTGTAAAAATGCTGTTATGATTACTAATTTACGCTGCAGAACTTCAGTATTTTCGGTGTATTATGTGAATGCGCCTCATATATAATGAAAACTCTTCAGGTAAGTTTACTTATGAGCTATATACATGCATGATCGGGTTGTTTACATTTCGTGATTTATAATGTGATGAACATTTGCGAAGAATTTGGAACATGCATTCCATTTTTTTTTTCTTAAGTTACTATATTTTTATATCAATAGCTGCAAGTTTCTGGTTAAGTAATTGAACTTTATTGACTTAGGTATTTAATTCGTTCTTACCCATGAAAAATCATAGAACTTCCTTTACTATATCGCTCAGAGCAACCATAAGCACAGCAGGTGTAACCCATCTTTTTGACTGCTGTCATGTGATTTTATGTTGGAGCCAGAAATTTTGATGTCATGCGCAGTCTATCAGTATATATGGTTGAAGGGTGTGAAGCAAACTCTTTACAATGTATACAAATATACATCTAGTTTTTATTGAAATACACTCCTAAAATTTTCCTAAAATTTTTCCAAAAATTCCTAAAATTCCTACCTAAAAATTTCCAGAAGTATGCTATGATCCCTGCATTAATGGACAAGTAGTGTCTTTTTCATACTATCATGCAAGAAGAAGAGAGAAAAAAAAAAAAAAAAAAAAAATCCCAAATAAGCCAAAAGTAACAAAGGTCATAAATTTCCAACACCAAACTTTCTACAGTAAATTGTAGTCATGTCCTCAAAATAAAAACTAAATGTGTTTCAAATATACAGTATATGTAGTAATGATAATGCTTTATGTGTGTATTGCAACAATAATTGATCATGTCATTGTTGCAGATGCTTCAAAATTTGGCGGTGTTTTTCATTGCTGTGTGAGTTGCAGTGGCAAGTTCCAAGTTGAAGTTTCAAAGGTGACATATCAGAAGCTAAAATAGTTATTATTATTCAGAGTTGAAGAAATATTCTTCTCATAATACGTGGTAAATACGTCATGATAATCAACACAGTAATCGGACATCGCCAAACTGACTGTAACCACTGTTTCACACGTGAATTAAATCGCATCAGAAAACTTGAAAATTCCATCACCGTGGAGTGGGAATCGAACCCGCATCTCCCAATCACCGTTCGAGCGTGCTATCCGTTGTACCACCCATAACAGCGAATTCGCAAACATCTGTGTGTTAAGAGCATCGGAATATTCTCCGACCGCATTCAAATTCAATGCAGACTCCGCTGCCATCCAGCGTTGTTAAGCAAATCTCCAGTTGTCCAGGCATTCAGAGTTGAAGAAATATTCTTCTCATAATACGTGGTAAATACGTCATGATAATCAACACAGTAATCGGACATCGCCAAACTGACTGTAACCACTGTTTCACACGTGAATTAAATCGCATCAGAAAACTTGAAAATTCCATCACCGTGGAGTGGGAATCGAACCCGCATCTCCCAATCACCGTTCGAGCGTGCTATCCGTTGCACCACCCATAACAGCGAATTCGCAAGCATCTGTGTGTTAAGAGCATTGGAATATTCTCCGACCGCATTCAAATTCAATGCAGACTCCGCTGCCATCCAGCGTTGTCAAGCAAATCTCCAGTTGTCCAGGCATTCAGAGTTGAAGAAATATTCTTCTCATAATACGTGGTAAATATGTCATGATTTCGATTCCCGCTCCACGGCAATGAAATTTTCAAGTTTTCTGATGTGATTTAATTCACATGTGAAACAGTGGTTACAGTCAGTTCGGCGATGTCCGATTGCTGTGTTGATTATCATGCCACATTTACCACGTATTATGAGAAGAATATTTCTTCAACTCTGAATGCCTGGACAACTGGAGATTTGCTTGACAACACTGGACGGCAGCGGAGTCTGTGTTGAAGTTGAACGCAGTCGGAGAATATTCCGATGCTGTTAACACAGAGATGCTTGTGAATTCACCGTCGTGGGTGGTGCAACGAATAGCACGCTTGAATGGTGATCGGGAGATGCAAGTTCGATTCCTGCTCCACGACGACGAAATTTTCAAGTTTTCTGATGTGATTTAATTCACGTGTGAAACAGTGGTTACAGTCAGTTAAGCGATGTCCAATTGCTGTGTTGATTATCATAGTTATTATATTTCTAGGGTACCCAGAAAGACACCTGAGAATGCTTATGTGACCTTGAACGTGTGTACGCTGCCATTGGTACCTGCATTCAAATGTTTTTGTCACATGTGCATCGTAAGAAGTATAACAAGTTCCTTTAATTGGTTGTTGGTGATTGCAATCTTCAGTGGTCACGAGTGCACGCTACTCTCACGAAGTATTTAATGTTTCACTACCACACTCAAGTTGAGGTAAATTATCTTACCTACAGTTCATAAAAAATTATGCAGGGTGTGTTTCTTAAACATTTTTTTTTTTTTTTTTTACGTTTGCTCAGAAAGAGGAAACTCATGGTTGCAGCTGGAGCTATAGAGAAAGTGGAAACAGAAGGGAAAAAAATTCGGAAAAAAGCAACAATTTAGCACCTAATGGAAAATAATTTGCATAGTTTATAAAAAGCTTAGGAAATAAATTTTTCTGTTTCGTGTATTTCACAGGTATTATTATTGCACTTCTATGTTTGCACACATAGAGTGCATGTGAAGCGAATATTTTCATGGCTAAGTGATTCTTGGGAGGGGGGGAGGCACTCATAGCCCAATCATTCACCACTTTAAAAATCAGAATATACAAGTTGCATCTTAAATCGTACATCCAGGCTACATCTTAAATCGTACATCCAGGCTACGTTGAGTACAATTCAGCTAGTGAGAAACTAAGTCCAAAAAATCAATTCTGTTGTTGATGAAAGGGAAGTAAAAGAAAATGGTAGGTCAATGAAATAAAACAATGCAGGTACTTTTTAATAGCTTGAACTTATACTTCATGATTTCATTTGTTCAACACCCTCACATCATTAATTTACTGAAACACTTCATTGTATGTAGCCGACACTACAAAAAAACAAAAACAAAGCAACCTTGGAGCACTGACAGGCTCACACAGTAATTTAGCTTTAGAAGTGATATGTAGGATACAGCCCCTCCTCTCCCTACTTTAACACAAACGGCAACTGTATTTTGGCACCGGCATGTGAAATTCTATTTATGATGGACAACATTAGAAGTTCCATTAAGTAACAGTGAAAACTGTAAAATTTATTACTTCATCAGTGGCACTGAAATTTGGTTAATAAGTTTCACATTTTACACTATGATGGAAGAATATCCTTTGTGGTTATTGAAAGCTTGTGATGTAGTAAATTTACATACAGTAGATTCTGGATAATTGAGCCATCTTTTAATCGAGGGAGCCTTTTATTTGGGGCAATTTTTGAAGAACATCCCAAATTATCTTTTTGGGATAAAGCTTTGCATAACTGGGGCAGCTTCTTAAATGGGTCAAAGTGTTCTTGCCGTGATTTGTCTAAATTAACCAGAATCTACTGTATAGTATTTATAAATTTATTATTTCACAAGTTTTCGGTGTTGGCAAATGTATTGCAGGGGTTAAAATTCAGGATGGGATGGCAGGATTTCCGCCAAAATAAAGTTGTTAGGCAGGAGTCTCCCGCCTTATGAAATTTTAAGGGAAAAAAATATATAAATATAAAATCTTGGTTCCGTTTTTGGACCACTCGCAAAATTCGTGCGTTAATAACGTATCCTTTGTAAAAATACGTGCTTTAGAAATTGACCTTTCAGAGTTCCGAAAATTGCAATCGAATTCATCGTTCATGTCGGGAACATAATAAGTTTATGGACCCGTGAATTGGCTTCCGTGCGTGGCCGCATGAGCAGCTCGTTTTGCATATCGCAAACTGTTACGAATCAGGCATGAGATTGTTCTTCGGATTCGCGGAATTCTGCTCTTTTTTTTTTTTTTGCCACATTTCGGTTATACTTGAGATTGATATAAAAAAAAAAAAAGGAAGATAATGTTTTATTTTCGGGGGGAGGGGGCTCGTTTTTCGTCTGGGGAATGGTATTCCGTTTTTCAGAATTTCCGAAAACGAAAGTTAAATGGAGTGAAAAATTTTCTCGCGAAGTTTCTTCTGTCCAGTATTGTTATTAAATATCAATTTATTGCATAAATGTTTGTATTTCAGCTTGAAAGTGTAGACAACAATTTACGATAACGAAAGTTCGACGGAACAAAAATATCCTTGTAATCTTGAGGCACGAGTCTCTTCCGCGGATTCGAGGAACTTGCCATTTGTTGTCATCATTTGCATCATTCTCCAGAATGATGCAAAACTGAAGATCGTTTGTGTGTGTGTGTGTGGGGGGGGGGGGGGTCGCCGGCTGGGGATGGATTTTCGTCTTTCAAAACTTTCGAAAACAGAAGTTAGACGAACTGCAGATTTAAACTGTAATCGTAATTTTTTTTCTCATGATATTCCCTCTGCTCAGTGTTATTGTAAAATATAATTTTGTTCGATAACTGATTGTGTTTCAGCTTGAAAATGTAGGGAAAATTTCTGAAAACGAAAGTCGAACAAAGCGAAGATTTTTTTCGTAATTGTAATATTTTTTTCCCGTGATGTTTCCACTGTTCTGAATTATTGTTAAATGTTATTTTCCCTCTATAAATAGTTGCAAAGGGAAAAACTGGACATTCTTCATATAAGAAGAATGGTTGAATCAACCAAGTCTCAATTATGTGAACTGTAAATATCTCATACATACATAGTATTCAAGAAGATATTTTTTCGGAGCTGAAGGCAAACATGTTCAAAACTAATAAATTAGTTGACCCTTGTAATACTAAACTTGCACATCGCAATGTCCAGTGAAGGTTTATTTTATCTTTTGTGATTGAGATAGACTAGATTTCCTTCCTCCACACCTCTACAATGGAACACTTTTTGAAGTTTGAGTGTGTAGGATCTGAATCTGTGAAGCAACACACACATACAAGTTTTAGTATAGTCTTTCAAAAGCCTGGCAGAGCCCTTTTTTTTTTTTTTTTTTTTTTTTTAATTAATGAAGATGAAGTTATGGAATATTAACTATTCAAACATACAGTAGCTGTAAAAAAGGAAGAGTATGGGTACCAAAAGTCCAAAGTTGTCTTAGAGTTTTATAAGCAACCATCTGCACACATTTCCATTAGTGTCAAAAGGTTCTCCAAGTAAGTCTTGTGTTACGTTTAACAAATGTACCATGTGAATGGGGCTTTAGCACACACAAAACAAAATTCAGTCAAAATTTAGAGATTCACTGAGCAACAAAAATCTTAATGCATATTTCTGGAATTGGGCCAGATATACCCTCAGAAATTAAACAGCTGATTAAAGCTTGCTAACTGTGGCAAGGAATGAAAGACAGACGTATATACTTCAGGAGCAATTTTATGATATCAACATACTGCAAAACGAACAACTCTAGTTTTGTAAAATGAATCATGGTAATTTGTATTAGATTGAATGTAGTAAATTTTTTTATCTAATTCACCTGTTTGTTTTAAAAACCATGTATAGCTTATATTGTTTGAAAAATTACTACTGTTTTCCCGGAGTCTTTTTGACATTATTAAGTCACATATTCAAAACTCCCCACCTGAAATTTTCAATCCCCTCCATTTACAAACACAAGTGGGGAGACTTCTTTCCATTTCAAATTTGAATTTTAACCCAAGTATTTATGATTTTGGTTGCAATGGAGAAAACTGCCCTTTCTCATACTTTGTAAAGTTTCATATTTATGTATGTAGCATACCTGCCAACTACTACGGAATGTCTGTAGTTTCTATGGATTTTGTTGTCTGACTATGGAACTCACTGTTGAAACTACAGATTCTACGAATTTTCATTCTGTTTAATTTTTTTCTGTTTTGCTATTATTTTGATTTACATGAGATTCTTAAGTGTATTCACAGAATTCTGCCTTTTTTTTTTTTTTTGACATCATTCAGATCATTGCCAAGATCGATGCAAAACTGAAGAGAATTTTAGGGTGGTGTCATTTTCCGTCTGAAGGATGATATTTCGTGTTTCAAAACTTTCGAAAATGGTTGTTAAACAGAGTAAAAAAAATTGCCATAATCGTAATTTTTTTTTCTCCCGATGTTGCCTTTGTATCCAGTATTCTTGTTACATATCATTTTATTGCATAAACAATTTGCGAAAATGGAAGTTAGACGCCACGAAAATTTCCTGTTAATCTTCAGGCATAAGATTCTTCTGCGCATTCAAGGAATTCTGTAATTTCTGTTATTAGTTTCGTCATTTGTGAGATTGATGCACAATTGAACAGAAATGGGGAAGTGATGTTCGTCGGTGGACAGAATTCTGTCTTTGTGAAACTTTCTAAAATGGCAGGTTGACGGAGTTCACATTTTTTCCGTAATCGTAATTTCTTTTTCTCACAATGTTGCCTTTGCCCAATATTATCGTTAAATAACATTTTGCTGTATAAATATTTTTATTTCAGGTTGAAAATAGGGGAAAATTTCCAAAACTGTCTAACAAGTCGAACGGAGCAAAGATCCCCCCCTCCTCCACTGAGCGCAGTGTTCCCACTGCCCTGCATTGTTAAATATCCCTCATCCCATAAGTTTTTGCATTTAAGCTTGATAAGGAAGGGGAAATTCCCAGAAACGGGAGTAATGAAGTTGGAAAATTTGTTAAAATTGTTGCATTTTTTACATTTTTTTTTTTTAATTTGGACGTATCTGACTGTTTTTTTACTGGTGGAAGTTTTGAACTTAAATCTCGGAATGTTACCTATCGTGCCCTTGCCAGGGGAATCACCCGTGTTAAGTTTGTTTCACTATGTCCTTGCTTGTTGTAATGTTTTGTTGTGGCACTTATTTCTTCTTCCCAAAGAGATAGATTGTTTTCTAAGAAAGCGTTGATGTGTGCCGTGCAGTAATACTAGTTACTACTGACAAGGTTTTTGCCAATGTGGGCAGGTACACTGTAGTTTAGGGAAGATCTTTTCATTGCTGTTTCAGTAATTAATGATACCTATATTTGAACAACTTGAACTTCTTTTAGTAACTGTTTTTATTATTTACATTTTACAGAAAGGAAAAATTTGGAAAGTTGACTTTGGATTTTCATGAGAAATCTGTAATTCCCTCCTTTACCAGTTCAAATGTTTGTTTGATTGATGGTTGTACAGATCTCATTTTTTGTTCTGTTCTTTAAAAAGCTATTCAGTATATGTCTTTTTTAATTAATACCTTTTTCAGTGAATAATGTATTTTGTGTAATTTTATAAAATTTTTATCATTCTGTGTTACTTTAAATCATTTTATGATCCTTTTTCTTGTAATGTGTTTTAGTGACAGCTCACAAGAAGCACCAGAGTTGGTAGAAATTCCTCGACGAGCTACTCCATGTTATGAGAAATTTCACAGCTTAGCTGTGCCAGGTACTCCATCATTACTATTGCCATACAAATACAGAATTCTTTCTGAAACATTTCGATGCTGTGATACTGTGGTCAGCATTCTGCATAATCGTAAAGAGATTTGTACCTTTGAGAAACTCAAGAGTGCAGCTCAAAACATGATGAAGAAGTAAGCCATTTACTCATTGTAAAATTAATACTTTAAATTTTACATGGTTTTTATTTGAAAATGTTTGTGTATAATAATGTGCTCTCTATTTATAAGAAGTAACATCCAACAAAAATGCAATCCACAGATACAGTGAAGAAACATGTTAGGGGGAGAAAGTAGGATTGGTTACATTCTGTGTGATTTTTGGAAACATTACGTTCTTAGTTTCACACTTCCATTTATTGATGAAAAAAAATCTGCAGTAACTCTTATAAAAGGGAAAATAACAGTAAGGAAAAGGAAAAGCACAGTGAAATCTCTATTTCAAAAAACATGATAATAATGATAAAAAGAGTTTCTCACTTCTGTTTCTTACATTGAGATTGAACAGAATAGAAGTAAAATATTTTGTTTGTGTCATTTTTATATCATTTTGCGATATTTTGACCTTAATGTTCTTTTATTTATCTTATAGCTGACAGGTAATAATTTCTATTTATTTCAGTTTCTTTTTCTATTGTGCTAAATGTGCTTCAAGTTTTTAACAAACACATGATTCACTTTTGCATTTCTCTCATGAATTTGAGGCTTTTTTCCATGAAGAGTTTGTGTTCACAACTAAATCAATGTATAACAGGGGTTAAAATTCATGGCGGGATGGAGGGATTCCCGCTGAAAATTTTTGATGGAGGAATTCCCGTCGAAATGAAGTTGTTAGGTGTAAGTCTCCCACCTTACGAAATTTTTAGAAAAAATATGTATAAGTATAAAATCTTGTGTCCGTTTTTGGACCACTCGCAAAATTTGCACATTAAAAACGTATCCTTTAAAAAAAATACGTGTTTTAGAAGCAGACCGTTCAGAGTTCTGAAAATTGATATCAAATACGTCGTTCATGTCAGGAATATAATCAGTTTATGGGTCCGTGAATCGGCTTCCATGCATAGCCTCATGAGCAGTTCATCTCGCATATCGCGAATTGTTATGAATCAGGCATGAGATTCTTTTTCGGATTCACGAATTCCGCCTTTTTTTCACCACATTTTGTTTATACTTGAGATCGATGCAAAAAAAAAATGAAGATAATAATGTTTTATTTTTGGAGGATTAATGTGTGTGTGTGTAAGTTGGGGGGGGGGGGGCAAAAAAATTTCCTGTCTTGTATATTTCTTTTTCTCATGAAGTTTTGAAAAGATTCCCCTGTCCAGTGTTATTATTTAATATCAATTTATTGCATAAATGTTTTTATTTCGGCTTGAAAGAGTAGACAATAATTTCCGATAGCGGCAGTTCGACGGAGCAAAAATTTCCTTGTAGACTTTTAGGTATGAGTTTCTTCCGTGGATTCGAGGAACTCTGACTTCGTTGTCATCATTTGCGTCATTCTCCAGAACGATATGCAAAACTGAAGACAATGGGGTGGAGTGTGTGCGTGCGTGCTGTGGTGGTCAAACGGAAGTTTGGGAATGGAATTTCGTCTTTCAAAACTCTCGAAACGGAATTTAGACAAACTGCAGATTTAATCTGTAATCATAATTTTTTTTCATGCGATATTCCCTCCGCTCAGTGTTATTGTAAAATATAGTTTTGTTTGATAACTGATTGTGTTTCAGCTTGAAAACGGAAGTTGGACGGAGCGAAGATTTTTTCGTAATAATTTTTTTCACGATGTTTCCACTGTCTTAAATTATTGTTAAATGTTATTTTCGCTACATAAATAGTTGCAAAGGGAAACACTGGACATTCCTCATATAAGAAGAATAGTTGAACTACCGTCTCAATTATGTGAACTGTAAATATATCATACATACATAGTATTCAAGAAGATTTTTTCTTTTCAGAGCTGAAGGGAAACATGTTCAAAACTAATAAATTAGTTGACCCTTGTAATACTAAACTCGCACATCACAATGTCCAGTGAAGGTTTATTTTATCTTTTGTGATTGAGATAGACTGTAGATTTCCTTCCTCCACACCTCCACAATGGAACTTTTTTGAAGTTTGAGTGTGTAGAATATGAATATGTGAAGTAACACACACACACACACACACACACACACACATTTTGGTACAGTGTTTCAAAATCCTGGCAGAGCAGGGTCTTTTTTTTTTTTTTTTTTTGAAAATTAAAGATGATGTGGTTATGGAATATTCACTATTAAAACATAGCTGTAAAAAATGAAGAGTATATGGACCAATGTCCAAAGTTTTATAAGCAACCATCTGCACACATTTCCATTAGTGTCAAAAGGTTCTTCTCCAAGTAAGTCTTGTGTTACGTTTAACAAATGTACCATGTGAACATGACTTAGCACACAAAACAGAATTCAGTCAAAATTTAGAGATTTACTGAGCAACAAAAATCTTAATGCATATTTCTAAAATTGGGGCAGATAACCCCTCAAAAATAAAACAACAGCTGATCACATCTTGCTAACTGTGGCAAGGAATGAAAAACAGACATATACTTCAGGTGGAATTTTATGATATCAACATACTGCAAAACAAGCAACTTTAGTTTTGTAAAATGTATCCTGGTGATTTGTATTAGATTGAATGTAGTACATTTTTTGATCTCATTCGCCTGTTTGTTTTAAAAGCCAAGTATAGCTTATAATATTGTTTGAAAAATCACTACTGTTTTCCCAGAGTCTTTTAATATTATTAAGTCACATATTCAAAATTCCCTACCTGAAATTTTCAGTCCCCTCCATTTACAAACTCAAGTGGGGAGAGTCCCTTCCATTTTAAATTTGAATTTTAAGCCCTGTATCATCTTAAAAAAATATATGTTTTTGTTACAGGATTGAACAATATATCTGATGTAGATGAAGTCTCAAAAAGACTGATTTCACTTTGAATTTTTAGATATATGCTTATACTTATTCAGCTGATTGATAATTTATTTATAATTCTTATTTGTCGTGCATGCTTTGTACGCACAGCCAGCAAGTGCACAGTAGAAGGAATTTATGTTTGTGGCACAATAATTGAGCTTTTATTCGGATTGTGTAGGGTGTAGTGGGCAGACTTATGGTATTATAATTTTTCAGCTTGTAAGTGTAACAAGTGGATGTAAATTCTTAGCTTTAACTTTAAACCTCTTCAGATATGGAAAGTTCACCTAATTCATTTTATTTGATGTAAAATTTTTAGGTGCATTGCTTGGTTAAAGGATCTTTAGAAATGTTAGAATTGTGTCCTCTGAAGTCTAAAAGGAAGGAAGTCATTGGAGAAGTTAAAGTTCATTTAGTAAACTTAAAATGCCCCTATGTTGCAATGAATTCAACACAGCTGTGGGAAATGATTAATTGTAAAGCTTTCTAAACTCTTTTCTTTGTATTATTAGTCTGTTTTTTTTTCTT
Organism: Macrothele yani; assembly: GCA_039090855.1. NCBI lineage: Eukaryota > Metazoa > Arthropoda > Arachnida > Araneae > Macrothelidae > Macrothele > Macrothele yani. The sequence continues at coordinate 76,953,184 of CM076997.1, read as the reverse complement.
TTTTCATTCTTTCACGACAGGCATACAATTTCTTTCTTTTAATCTTCATCTCAGTTGTGTATGTTGCTGATGGAAAAGAAAATGGGATATTTATCATGATACTATTTCATTTTAACATAAAACCATTATCAAAATAAACTAAGAAAGCAAATCAATTGGAAATTAATTTTTTATATATTCTCTTCATAATGAACCAGAAATATGAGTTTAAAATCTAAGCAATGAAAAAGTATGTTTTTCACTTCTCACATGGGTGTCCATGGTTTAATCAATTATGCATCCATAAAAATTATTGATTTATATAAATAAATGTAAATAGACAAAGTCATCGCTCTTCCATACCAACACACAGCAGCCGAAAAATTGTTATTCGACAACGCTAGGATCGAATTCCAGATCTCTTGATATAACTAGTAGAGTGTGTTCGCTTTACGCTATGGTGCCAACAATCCACTGCGCTATGTGCTTTTATCTGTCAGCATCTGACTTCACAATTTCGTAGGGGTGGGCTCAGCAACTGAGACGTCTCCATCTGGTGGCAGGGCTAAATGGCACTAGCTATTTAATTATAGCTAATAAATCCAAAAGGCAAGAGAAATGGTGAAAATCTTCCAATACGTGGAGACAATGTAAATAGACAAAGTCATCGCTCTTTCCACATTTTTTCTTAACCAACACACAGCAGCTGAAAAATTGTTATTCAGTACCGCTGAGATCAAACCTCAGATTTCACGAAATAACTAGCCGAGTGCGTTTGCTTTACGCTACAGTGTCAACACTGTGCTATACTTTAGAATGGTTGCAGAAAGTGTTGTTAGTGGACACTTTTGTACTTAAAAATGGTGATCATTATTGATTGCTGTCAAATTTTTGTAGCATTCATGCTAACCATCTGTGGCATTCAAGATAAATATTATCAATGCTTCTAAAATACCAGAAGCTAAAAAAATTATGTGCATACGAGATTTTTGTCATTCAGAATCTGCACTTGGTTGTTTAATTTTGTGAGAATATTTATGTACATACCTTTAAGTGTTGTTTCTTATTCTTCATGTTATCATTATTTATCATTAGTGTAATACCATTCTTTGTGCCACAGATGTAACAATGGTGTCAAGAAGAATATCATTCTAAGCTGCAAAGTCAATGTGTGTTGTGGCATGAAACATCAGCTGTAATGTTTCCATCCATTTGCAAAGTGTGTATGGGTTACTTGAGGCAAAAGTGACAATGGTGTGTTCTGGGAAAAATCATGCTATTTTTTTTTTTTTTTTTTTTGTCAAATTTGTCATAAACAGAATCATGGATTTCAGCTATTTTCAATAAGATTTGCCCTTTAGTATGATGCAATCGTATACTAAAATTTAGTTTAAAAAAAATAACTGTTGTGTAGAAACATTGGCTGTGTGCGCGCACGTGCGTGTGTGTGTGTTTGTGTGTGTGACAAATTTTGGACATCATGGTTTTTGCAGCTGACAGTTATAAAAAAACAAAAATTAAATTAAAAAAAGCCTGTAAGATGATTTCTTAGAGTAGCCACATAACTTGTTATGTTCCTCTGATACTCCATTTTTTAAATTATTTGCTTGTTGATATTGTCATCGGTGTGTTCTGTCTCAGAACATTCTGATTTTTTTTACTGTTAAATGCTACTGTATACAAAAACATACTGTGTAACAATTAAAATAATTCTATTACTTTTTTGTTTTTTTCTTTAGGTAGTTACAGGTTCTGTAAAATGTAGTTTCTTTGTGTATAAATCTTGTTTCTTTTTTCTGCTCTTTCATTTGAATAAAGTTATGAACAGGATTATTTCTTACCTCTTACAAAAATAATTTACTCAGTAAAAAATCTTATTTTAATTTTCTGAGTATTAAAAGTTTAAAAAAGCATGTGAAAGGTTATTCAAATCCTTATCATATATCAAAGATAATGCAATCCTTCTACTCATATTCCTACATTTCCTACATACATACATATCACTAAGCTGTTCTCTGAGATTCAGTGGTTAGCTCCACAAAAAAATACAAAATACCAGATAAATTTCTAACTGATTTCATTATTTACTTACTGTCGCCATATCAAACTTCTCCATTTACAGCGATCTTGACACACAACTTGGGCTTCACTGACATCTATCACACATGACGTACACAAGACCTTCTATACTTCATATTCATAATCTTTTTCTCATGCAGACACTCCTGAATCTGATCTTCTCTGCCTTTCCTTACTGCCACTTAGGCTAAAAAAATCTCTTAATAAGCATCTCATCACTCATTCTTTCAACATGGCCAAACCACCGAAGACTTTTAGTCTCCACCTTCCTAACAACATTTTGCATTACATTATACAACTGCAACACATACTCATTTCTCACATGATCAGAAGGTGTCTTGCCCCCCCCCTCCGTAAGTAACACATTTCTCCATCACACTAACGACTCCTATGTTTCTTCTGTAGTACTCAGGTTTTACTGCCATACATCAGAGTAGGAACAGTTACACTTCCATACACAGCCATGTGGGCCTCTCTTAGGAACCCATCATTCCTATGAAAACCTCCTGTAAAGCAGCTATGACTTTCAATGAAGAATTCACTCGCCTACTAATTTCACCATCTAATTTGTTCCCTCTATCAAACATGCTTCCTAAATACACAAACTCATTCACCTGGTCAATCTCTGTGCCATTTAGACTTATATTACTTACATTCAGTGCTAACAGTTCCTTTCCATCCTGGGCCGGAAAGGAAGGAAAGAATAAAGGTTAAAAGGCTCCATGAAAAGCATCAGCATTATTCTGACGTACTCAGAGAATGACTAAAGGAGCTGAAGTCTTGTGAGAGGGATGTAGAAAAGAAGTTGGAATGTTTTAAGAATTGTGTAGTCACTGCTGCTGAAGAGGTCAGTGGAACGACAATAGTGGGTGACAATAGAGGTGATGCTTGGTGGGATAGTGAGATTGAAGAGGCAGTAAAGAGAAAGAAGGAAGCCTATTTGGGGATGTTGCAAGGTACAATTTCTGTGGATGAATATCGCTGTAAGAAGTGTGAAGCCGCTAAACAGGTTTGCCAGAATAAGGCAAAAGATAGGAAGGCGAAAGTGGAAAGGCATGAATTGGCTTTTTGGAAAGGTAGGAAGTCTTTCTGGAAGTACATGAGACTCAGGAAAAATAGGGGAAACAAAGTGTTAAGTTGTGTGAAGAATAGGGTTGGGGAAATGATATAGGAGCTCAATGAGTTAAGTGAAAGATGGGGTGAATATTTCTGTAAGTTATTAGATCCGGAAAGCAAAGATGATTCTGAGACTGATGCAGACGATGGTACAATAAAGGTTAAAAGCACAGGAGGGATCTCAAGAGAAGAAGTGTGTAAAGCTCTCAAATCTTTCCAGAATGGTAAGGCTCCAGGAGTTGATGGCATAACTGCCAAGATGTTGAAATATGGTGGTGACTCTGTAATTGATTGGTTAACTGAAATTTGCCAATTGTGCTGGGAGTTAGGAATGGTCCCTTGGGAATGGAAGGATGCTATTATTGTTCCCTTGTGTAAGGGAAAAGATGATCAGACTGAATGCAAGAACTATCTTGGTATTAACTTACTAAGTGTGCCAGGAAAAGTGTTTGGTAAGGTTGTTATTGAAAAAGTACGGGGTCTTGCATCAGAGAAAGTGTGGGTTGTTCAGAGTGGTTTTATGCCTGGTAAAGGCTGCACTAACCAAATTTTTGCATTGTGCATGATGATTGAAAAGTATCTGGCTGTTGGTAAGAAAGTTTTTGCTGCCTTCATAGATTTAGAGAAAACTTACGACCGAGTAAATAGGACACTTTTGTGGAAGGTATTGAATGCATATGGTGTTACTGGGAATCTACTTAATAGTGTAAAAGCCATGTATGCTGACAGTAGAGCCTGTGTACGAGTGAATGTTGTTTTATCAAAATGGTTTTCTATTGGTGCAGGAGTCAGGCAAGGTTGTGTAATGTCTCCATGGCTGTTTAGTATATTTATGGATGTGTGCATGCGTGATGCCAAATAGATAACACTGGTTTATGTCTTGGTGATATCCGTGTGTGCAGAGATTGCTGTTTGCTGATGACACTGTCCTGTTGGCAGAGAGCAAAAGTGAGTTGCAGAGTATGTTGTCTCGGATGTACAAAGTTTGCATGAAATTCAAACTGAGTATAAATAAGGGAAAACCAAAGTTATGGTGTTTGAGAGAGGAATGGGTAGCACTGAATGTAATGTAAGTAAAAATGGCACTGTGATTGACCAGGTGAGTGAGTTTGTGTATTTAGGAAGCATGTTTGACAGAGAGAACAAATTGGATGGTGAAATCAGTAGGCGAGTGAATTCTTCTTTGAAAGTCATAGCTGCTCTGGGAGGTTTCAACAGGAAAGATGGGTTCTCTAGAGAGTCCCGCATGGCTGTGTATGAAACAGTAATTGATCCTACTCTGATGTATGGCAGTGAAACCTGGGTACTGCAGAAGAAACAAAGGAGTCATTTGTGTTCTGGAGAAATACGTTACTTACGGGGGGTTTGTGGCAAGACACGTTCTGATTGTCTGAGGAATGAAGATGTGTTGCAGTAGTGTGATGTGAAGCAAAATGTTGTTAGCAAGGTGGAGACTAATATGCTTCGGTGGTTTGGGCATGTTGAAAGAATGAGTGATGAGATGCTTACTTAGAAAATCTTTTTAGCCCAAGTGGCAGGAAGGAAAGGCAGAGGAAGGCCAAGGAAGTCATGGGAGGATCAGATTCAGGAGTGTCTGCATGAGAAACAAATTATGAGTATGAAGTATAGAAGATTTTGTGTATGGCGTGTAATGAATGTGAGTGAAGCCCGAGTTGTATATCAAGATCGCTGTAAATGGAGAAGTTTGATAAAGCAACAGTGAGTAAAAACTATCTGGTAGTTTGTATTTCTTTTTGGAGCTAACCTCTGAATCTCAGAGAACAGCTTAGTGATATGTATGTATGTATGCTAACAGTTCTTCGCTCAAAAACCATAACTTTGGTTTTTCCCTTTTTAGCACGTCTTTTGTAAAAACGATCGTGCTTATGTTATCGGTTTGTCCGTCCGTCCGTCCCCACGATATCTCTGCAACTATTAGTCCGATTTGAAACATTCTTTTTGCATTGGGAAGCTTGAAATATGCGAATGATGATCCTTCATTTCATTTTTTTTTTTTATGATGTACAATTTCGCCGCTAGAGTGCGTAAATGCAGATGATGTCGAATTCAAAAATACATTTCATTTCACATATTTGCTTCTAAACATCTGATTGAAAAAATTATTTTATCTTTCGATTCCATATATGTCGAAGAGTATTTTAAATATAGTTACTTTTTCAAATTACGCATAGATTTTCCGCTAGGGGGCGAAAAAGTAAATTCCATTTTTCCATATAACTCTTCTAAAACTCCGATTTGAAATTTTTTTTTCTTCAGCGTATACATCTCCTCGTGGAAAATCTTTTGCATATAATTTCTAATTTTTGGTAAAGAATACTTTGGCCACCAGGGGGCGTAAGTGTTAATTTTTGCTTCTGATGTATTGGCCATAAAATCTGAGTTACTAAAATATCGATTGAAAAAATTCTTTCGTGAACTGATGCCACTCACATCGATAAACCTTTTCGGAATATTTTCTTCCTAAAATATTCCACAGTTTCTCTGCCAGGGGGCATAGATGTATATCTTATTTTTGTCAATATCTCTACTTCTAGGAGTCCGATTTGAAAAATTCCTTCTTTGTTGGATAGTGTTTCCAGTGTGACATGTGGTTCATATAATTTCAAAATTTTCAAGTCATTCGTAGACTTTCCGCTAGGGGGCGTAAACGTAAATTGTGTTTGCCCTTATATCTCTGCTTTTAAATCTCCGATTTGAAAAATTCTTTCCGCACCGGATACAGCTTCTGATGGGAAATCCTTTACACATAATTTCTAATTTTTGTAAAAAATGGTTTGGCCACCAGGTGGCGTCAAGTCTTAATTTCCGCTTCTGATGTATTTGTAGCAAAATATGAGCTGCTAAAATCTCGATTGGAAAAAAAGTCGTTTGTTGACCGATACTACTTATGTCGACAAACCTTTTAGGAACATTTTCTTCTTGAAATAATGCATGGTTTCTACGCCAGGGGGCGTAGATGCATATCTTATTTTTGTCAATATCTCTACTTCTAAGAGTCCGATTTTTAAAATTCCTTCTTTGTCGGATAGTGTTTCCGATACGAAATAGTTTTCCTATGAATTCAAAATTTTCAAGTAAATCATAGACTTTCCACTAGGAGACACAAAGGTAAATTGAATTTTCTGCATTATTTCTGCTCCTGAAACTCCGATTTGAAAAATTCTTCCTGTATCACATACAAGACCTGGTGGAAAATATTTTTCACATAATGTCTAATGTTTGGTAAAGAATGGTTTGCCCACCAGGGGTGATAAGTGTTAATTTCTGCTTCTGATGTATTTTAATCAAAATCTGGTCTCCTGAAAACTTGACTAAATTGTTTTTTCTTGGACCGATACCGCTCATATGGATAAACCTTTTGAGAATACTTTCTTCCTAAAATAATGCATGGTTTTCCCACCAGGAGACATAAAGTCATGTCTTATTTTTGTCGATATCTCTGTTTCTAAGAGTTCGTAAGCTCACGATTCCATTTACAGCAATATCTGAGGGATTAAACACCCGATTGAAAAACTTCTTTCTTCCGTCAGATACTATTGTTTTCCATACCGGTTCCATTGAATTTGAATAGCTATGATAAATTTAATTTGCATCAGGACGGATTCAAAAGATGTGCTTATTACACCCGAAAATTCGGTGTCATCTTTCTTGTTTATACTCAGTTTGAATTTCAAGCAAACTTCATACTTCCGGGACAACATACTCTGCAACTCACTTTTGCTCTTTTCCGACAGGATTGTATCATGAGCTTACAGCAATCTGCACACACGGATATTACCCAGACATAAACCAGTATTGTCCATCTTGGATTCACACATGCACACATCGATAAATATATTAAACAGCCAGGGTGACATTCCTGCACCAATAGAAAACCATTTTGGTAAAATACCATTCACTCGTACACAAGCTCTACTGCCAGCATACATTGCTTTTACGCTATTAAGTAGACTCCCAGTAACACCATATGTATTCAGTACTTTCCACAAAAGTATCCTATTTCCTCGGTCGTAAGCTTCCCTTAATATATGAAGGCAGCAAAAACTGTTACCAACAGCCAGATACTTTTCAATTCTTGTGCATAATGCAAAAATTTTGGTTAGAGCAGCCTTTACCAGGCATAAAAACATTCTGAACATCCCGCACTTTCTCTGATGTAAGACCTGGTACTTTTTCAATAATGACATTACCAAACACTTTCCCTGGCACACTCGGTAGGCTAATGCCACGATAGTTCTTGCAGTCAGTTTGATCACCTTTTCCCTTGTACAAGGGAACAATGATAGAGCATCCTCACAATCCTGGGGGGTCATTCCTAATTCCTAGCAGAACTGGCAAATTTCAGTTAACCAATCAATTATAGAGTCACCACCATATTTCAACATTTCAGCAGTTATGTTATCAACTTCCGGAGCCTTTTTAAATGTAGCACCAATCTTCACTCAGCTGTATTCTACCCATAATAATCTAAATTTATTTTTCGATTCCTTTACTCTTTTACTCTGTCTGTTCGGTCTTCAGCATCTATGGAACAATTCATCATAATTTCAGTAGTTTCAGATTGCCTTTTGTTTGGTTCAACCCCCCTAAAATTGTGGACAAAGTTCAGTATCTTGGTGTTTGGTTTGATGAATTCTTTAACTGGAATACGCATGTTCAGTTTGTTTTAAAAAAGTTTCCTTACAGGTTGGCCTGCTTGGTAAAATTAAGCGTCTCTTCCCTATCAATGTCCTAAACATTTTACTATGCTTTTATTTATACTCATCTCTCCTATTGTCTGGAATCTTGGTGTGTAAATATAAGTGCAAACAATAAGTTATGCTTGCTCAAATTACAGAAGAAATCTGTTGGCTATATGCTGAACACAGATTACATGTCTCATTCTAAGCCATTATTTCTAGAACTAAATATTCTAAAAATTCATGAAATTTTTACCTTGAAACTAGGTATCGTGTTTTTTAAAATAATGCATCTTAACTGCCTATTTTTCAATCTGACATCAAATACCTGAATTATTCTATCTTCACCAGATCTGTTGCTAACAACAAATTATGTCAGCCGTGTGTTAGACTTAATTATGGTTTAAATAGCATACTGTATAAAGCCGTTATCCTATGGAATAATCTCCCATGAGAGCATCAGATCCCTGGAAAATATCAAAAAGTTTTCCTTGTCTCTGCAAAATTACATTGTAAATCACCCTGATCTCCATAACAAATCTCAACCCTATCATTAAATTGTAGTTCCAAGCATGCTGCTAACAGTGGTGCTTCTGTTATAACCATCTTACTTGCTTTCATATATGCCATATGTTTTATTCTTTTTCTTACATCTGATAGGGGGAATCGCCTTACAACCAATGTGTTCAGATTCCTCCTGGTGTATTGCATTTTCATATAACTGTAAGTTTTAAATGTGTGCAATAAATAATTGTAAATTGTAATGTGCTGCTTGCTCCACATTATTTTAGTCATTATGAAACTATAGGGCTTCCTGAAAATTTCATAAAAGTTTGCTTTCATTCTTCAATTTTGTAGAGACAAAGATTTTGCTGGGGTTCTGAAACGTTCTTGTGATACCACATGTTTTATTTTTTTTATTCTTATAAGTTTCACATCCATCTGTTTAATTATTTCCAGTTTTAATTTCAAGCATCAAACACCTTCTGTGTAAACCAACTGTGATGACCAATACAACTGAGCCACTTAAGAAGTTTGCACACATGTACACCCTACTACCAAGGCACACATTCTCTAATATTCTAGCCATTCAAAATTCTTTTTGCCCACCCATTTTTTATTCGCTACTTAAATACCATTTAAAAGGAAAAGATAAAAATAGCCTTTCTCTTTTCCATGACACAAAAAGAAAAAAAAGGCTGTTGTTATCTGATCCTACCGAGTACAGGGAGGTAGTAAAGCAAAATTATTCTCTTATGTGGTAGAATTACCATAATTTTCATCATATTATTCACATCAGCATATAATCCGCAGACCCTGGAATTTGCAATGTGTTTTTTTTTTTTTTTTTTTTTTTTTTATCTTCGTATAGTCCATTCAGAGAAAAAAATGCTGTATAACTACACATCACAAATGCTGATCCAGAAGCAGAATTTCCAACAAAAAAGTTGGGCACATAATGACCCAGGAGTCTTTTTTTTTCTTACTTCTTCAATCTTATTAAATAAAGATTCATTTTTAAAAGTTACTTTTTTATATATTTATCTCCAGATGCAAATAAAGCTTAGTGGTGTGGCATTCATAGAGCAGAAAATTTAATCATGGTGATTCAGCTCTCAAGAATTGTATTACACCTTACCAATGATGAAATGCTGATACAGAACAATTCATAGGAATATCGTATGTACTCACATGTAAGTGGAAAGTTTTTGGAAGAAATCCTGCTTTCAAAGTTGGAGAGTCTGCTTATCCATGGGTCAGTAAAAAAGAGGGCTGGACTTCCATGAATTCTCCAGCAGAGTTTACCGACTGGTTTGTTTACATTTTAGACTGCAGCTTTTCATGTGTCACGGCACACTAGTTTTCTGACCTTTTAAAAACTATCGTGCAGTGGCACGATCATATCCTTTCTGTCTCTCTCAGCTGTACCCCCCCCCACACACACACACACACTCACTTTAAGTTTAAATTCGACAGTGTAACTGAAATGTTTCCTTTTCAAAGACATTAAATAGCAAAGAAGGAAAATATCAGCAGCAAAGACGTTGGTCAAAATGGCAAAGGACGAACTAAACACAAGGCAGTGCACACGAGATCCAGAACAAGGAGCTTTGAGGCATCCGTATGTAGGTTCACATAGCAAGTACTGTGCATACGTTTTCGTTGGCTGGTTGACAAAGAGAGGACACAAGCTGTCAGCATTGTTTTTCTCAACAATACAAAATTACTCTCGCTATTCCTCCCCGCAATTTTCCCAATCTTTCATTATGACACCCCTTCCCTCTCCTCTCCACTCTGTACAAACTCCTGAACTGAGAAAAATTTTCCCAAAAGAGTTCCTTTTCCAATTTACCACCTCTCCCTCACAATTAGGCTGCAGATTTTTTAAAATCCAAGGGCTGCAAAAACTTTTTTATTTTTTTTTTTATTATTATCCACATCAGCATACAATCTGCAAAATCTAAATTTTAAACTTTTTTAGCAGATAATCTGTGGATTATGCAACAAAAATTACAGTAGTACAAAAAGTGAATGGAGCAGTTTTTTTTTTTTTTTTTTTTTCATTTTTCAGAAGTGGAAAACTTTTCAATAAATAAACATTTCAGCATTTTTAGTTCTGAATACCGTATCTTTTTTTCTTTTTTTTTTTAATTTACGTAATTTGATATTACAAGTTCAAAGGTTCTTTAGAGCAAAAGTTCATAACAAACAATATTTTGATACATGAGCTCACCATAAGAGGGCTACATTTTTGGTGAAATAGGAACAAAAATGTGTAGTTTTGTTATAAAGGTTATTCAATAACTCAACCAGAACCATCTAAAATATGAAAAAGCATTTTCATTTTGCTCATCCTATATTAAAAAGCAGTTCTACTAATATGATTTGCAGTTATGTTTTTACATCAGGTGAAATATTTCTTTTTTAATTTTTATTAATGTCAGTGTGCTGACTATTTTTGGTATCTTTTTATAGGAACTTTACCAGGAACCATTTGAGTCAAATTAGGACTGTGTTTCCTCAAGCATATTATTATAATCAAGAGAAGTTACCATCTCGCATTAATCAAAAGCCTGGTGCTTCCCAATTTCAGCTTGTTATTACACCGAATCTGAAGACCTACAAACAGCAATCAAATGGTATAATTTTTTCCCTTATATTTAAAAAAAATATGCCATGATAAATCAAAGGTTTAACATCCTATCATATAATTATGTTGTATTAAAAAAAAATTTAACATTCATTCATTATCATCTGTACCCGTATGGCATTCAGACAGGATTTTTGCACATGCCACATAATAATTTAAAAAACAAACTATCTTTTCATGTCCATTGCAGGATTTGCTGCCTGTACCACACTGTTTCATGCCAACGGCTGATTTCATATCTCCAGTCCACCTTCTGGGTCTTTAGTGGTACCACAGAATTTAGGATCTGTTAGGCATGAACATATGCAGGGGTTGTGCTGCCAATCACATTTTTTGCAATTTGGGGAAAAAAAAAATTGCTTTTGCAATGGAAAAAAGTTTTGGCAAAAACATGGGTGATTACCTTTTTGTGCTGTTATAACACTTTGGCGGGGGAAAAATTGAATTTGGCGAATAAGTTGGCAAAAGATTTAAAAAAGCCAGATCAACTGCTGATATAGATTAAAATTCTAGTTCAACATTTCTCTAGGGTTTAATCATTGCAAACATCAGCATGTGGTAGGTCAATATACCATTTACATTTAGTTTTTCATAATCTCTTTTCTGAAAACTAAGTATAAATTTATTTGATATTTAAAACTCCATACTGTGTTAAAAATGTGAGCCCCCTGTGAACATTATTATATGAATAATTAATAATAACTTGAATTAACAACTTTAGCCAGATAATGTGAAATTTTGCGTATACCGAAGATTTTGTTGGGACCATAAAGCTCACCTTCTGCTTCCTTTTTATTTGAACCACACATATTGTGAACAGCAACTTGTGGAAAAGCTGCATGCATTGAAGTTTAGATGGTGTTTTCTTGTTAATTGAACATAAAATTTCTTCTTGGAAAAAATGCTTTTGTTTTTATGCATTTCAGTAATCAGTGAAAATGTCAGTAGATTTCTAAATTTTTATGTTTAACACTCGCTTACTCTGTACTTTTGTTTGCCCAGTAAGTGTTTGTTAACTGTCAAGCGTAATCTTAAGTAGTAATGGTGCCCCAGCATCACTGAAACCACCAACACTGCAGAAGTTGAATGTCTGTTTTCTCTCTCTCCACTATTTCAGGCAGATGCACAGTATTAAAACTCACAGGGCCTGTCATTAGGAATTGTGCAGAGAGAGATGACACAGGCCTGTGGACTGAAGAAGTGTGTTATGCACATACAAGTCTAGGTTCTATTTTGGGGTGCAAAATGGTAGCACATCCATGTGATACCAAAGTTGACAACATGCTGAGGCATTTACAGTCAGCCACTATACAGCATCTTAACTTGGTACACTGGTGTAAAATGGAATCCGATACAGAAGCAGGACATCTCTTGTCCATATTTCTGGTATTGTGGCAGTAAGGTCTGTGTCATAGTCATCATCAACTCTATCATATGACCTTTCATTGCTGCCACTCCAAAATGATCCTGCAGAAGGACACAGTGCCTGTTTGCACACTACTTGTGTTATAAGAGACATTCTCCCATGGCTGCCAAATTCACCAGTCTTGTTTCACATCAAGCATGTGTGGGAGTGTATGAGACCATCTGTGTTAGCTCCTTCCAGTGGTGGGCCTGCAACAGCTGCCTGCCTGCCTGCCTTATGCTTGGAATCATCATCATCATCATCATTGTCAACCATTATCAATCCACTGCTGGACGAAGGTCTCCCCAAGTTTCCTCCACAACGGTCTGTCTTGTGCCAGTCTCCTCCATGTAACCCCTGCATACTTTCGAATTTCATCCATCCATCTCCCATGTGGTCGTCTTCTGGGTCTTTTCCTGTCCCTTGGAATCCAATCTAAAATTTCGGCTGTCCATCGATGATCTATCCTTCTGGCAGTATGTCCAGCCCATTGCCATTTCAGGGATTTAACTCTGATCATGATGTCTTCCACTCTTGTCATTTTTCGGATCCACGAGTTCCTCTTCTTATCTCTCCTGGTTACACGAAGCATGCACCTCTCCATGCTACTTTGAGTTGTCTGCAGCCTTTGTATGTCTCTTTTAGTTAAGGTCCACGTCTCTGCACCATACGTAAGCACTGGAAGGATGCATTGATCAAACACTTTTCTTTTAAGACATAATGGCATATTGCTCTTGAAAATTATGCTGTTTCTTCCAAAAGCTCTCCAGGCAAGTTTTGTACGCCGATTAATTTCTTCATCAATGTGACCCTCACTTGGTATCTGCTGTCCAAGATAAAAGTACTTGTCTGTTATCTCCAGCTTTTCTCCATCAATCGATAAATCTTCATTTCTTGTAAAAGCATTGAACATCACTTTTGTCTTCTGAAAGTTCATTTTTAATCCCACTTCTTTACTCTTGTCAGCAAGTTCCTGGATCATACTCTGCAGCTCTGATGGGGTAGTTGCAAAAATGACTACGTCATCAGCAAAACGAAGGTGGGTTACATAATCTCCATTAATCTTTATCCCCTTGTTTTCCCAGCTCAGCGACTGAAAAACACCCTCCAATGTGGCATTAAAGAGCTTCGGAGATATGGTGTCACCTTGTCTCACTCCCTTTCCAATTTTTACGTGTGTTGTATTTTCAAACAGCCGAATCTTTGCACTTGCATTTTCATAGATGTTATTAATAATATTAATGTATGCATCTTCAATACCGCAGGTTTTCAGAGCCATTGTAACTGCTGATGGTTTCACCGAATCAAAGGCTTTTTCATAATCGATAAAAGCCATGCACAATGGAAGTTCATATTCCCTCGCTCTTTCAATTAGTTCTCTCAGTACGTGGATATGATCTATTGTGCTGTAGCCACTCCTGAATCCAGTTTGTTCTCTCGGTTGAGCCATGTCCAGTGTTACCTTCAAGCGGTGTGAAAGAACTTTAGTGAAGATTTTATAAACTACTGATAGGAGGCTGATAGGTCTGTAGTTTCCGAGATCCTCAATGTCACCTTTCTTATGTAGCAGGATCATTGTAGCGGTGTTCCAATCCTCAGGAATCTTTCCTTCATTAAGGCATCGAGTGAAAATTTGGGCGAGTACTGTTTCGATTTCTCCACTTGCTTCTTGTATGATGTCTACAGTAATTCCATCTTCTCCTGGAGCTTTTCCCCGCTTCATGTTCTTGATTGCATGTGCAACTTCTGCTGGAAGGACTGGAGGAACTCTGGTACTGGTATCTTTCATGATGTCTGGAGTGCATGTATCATCCCTTTCATATAATTTGGAGTAGAAATCTTTCACTCTTGTCAAAATTTCGCCTCTATTTCTTGTTACAGAACCATCTTCTTTTCTCAGTGCCATAATCTGTTTTTTTCCCTTACTGAGATGTCCCTTTGCTATCTTTAGGCTTTGGTTGTTTTCAATTGCTTTCCTTACTAGTTCACAGTTGAATTTCCTTACGTCTTTAGTGATACTTTTTCGTACTGTCTTGCATAGCTCTATATATTTCACTTTGGAAGTCACATCTTCTTTAGTTGTCCTCATCTCTCTTCTTTTTTGCATCAACATTTTCGTTTTTCCTGATAATTTGTTTACATGCAACTTGTTCTTAGACCCAGCTAATTTTGTTGCTGTTTCCATAAGAGCTTTGGTTACTTTTCTGTTAACTTCATAGATGACCACTTCTTCCGATGTAAGGCCTTCTAAAGCAGAGAACCTGTTCTGCTTGGAATACCATACATTAACTCACCGTTGATGTATTCAGATTTATAACCTTCAGTTGCTTAGGAAGTAATTTTTTCTGAGCCCCATAACAGAATTGGCGTGATTGGCAACATACATCACAGAGCTTATTTTGGTCTTGCAGACAAGAACAGTATCCCCAGAAACTATTTTAATCCTGTCTTTCAGACTCCCAATCATTGATGTGAGTTTTCCATCTGGGGGCAGAAATCCATCTTAAAAATTTGCCAAAAGTGCAAGTTAGATGGAGTGCAGATTTCTCCTGTAATTGTCTTTTTATTTATTTATTTTTTTTCTTTCTTCCAGTGTTCTCTCTGTCAGTATATATTGTTCAATACTATTTTATTGTGAAAAATTTTCAGCTTGAAAATGGAAGCAACAATTGAAGTTAAACAAAGACTTGTAATCTTAAATTATTTTTCTTGCGATGTTGTTCCCTTTGGCCCTATATTGCTATTAAATATGATGTTATTTCCTAAATATTTGTATTTCTGCTTGAAAACAGATGGGAAATTTCTTATAACAGAATTTGGACATGCAAAGTGAAGATTTTGCCAGTAATCATAATTTTTCTTTGTATTGTTCTGCATTTCTGCATTGTTATTAAATATAATTTAATTACATAAATGTTTGTATTTAGGTTTTGAAACGGAGGAAGTTTTTAGGAATGTTAAGTTGGATGAAGCAAAGATTTCTCTTGTCATTGTCATTATTTTTTCTTCCAATGTTCACTCTGTCCTGTATTGTTGTTAAATATATCATTTTATTCTTTAAATCTTTGTGTTTCAGCTTGAAAATGTAGGCAATGATTTCGAAAAACTGAAGTTAGACAAATCGATAATTTCTCCCTTTTTTTTTTCTTTTTTTTTTTCCCCCTCATGATATTTCTTCCGTCATGCGTTGTTGAAAACAGCAGTCTTCACGCAACAATAGTCACATGAGAATTAAGTAAAAACACACAAAGTTTATTCATAGTAATAAAGTTCTTATAAGCAGAAGCTTTTGACCGTGTTATGGTCTTGATCACCCGTGATAAACTGAATCAGAGTGCTGGTTACCAGAACAACAACTTGAATTGGAGATGCAGGAACTGTTGCCAGAATTTAGTAGAGAGATTCAGATAACTGGGATTTTGTGAAGGATATCTGAATTGCAGTTCTTGGTTAGAAATATTTCAATACTTTCTTGAAAACATAAAGATGCTTTGTTTATAAAGAAGGCAAGTTCTTTTTGTTTGTTACGAAAAGGGAACTGCAGAAGTATCTTCAAGATAATGCTGTTTTTGGAAGACCATTTGACACATCTTTCCTTTCATTAAAATCAGAAAGGATGTGTCCCTAAGCTGTGTGCCGAGATCACTGTGAATGCAAATGCTTGATACAGCAACAGTAAGTTCTTTCTGTAAGGAGCTAACCTCTGAATACCAGAAAACAGCTTAGTGATGTGTGTGTGTGTGATTTAACACATTCCGTTCGTGTTCACATAGTTTTTGGTTGATGCTTTGGCATGTGCTTCAAATATATACTGAGAGTACTGAGGAGGTTGAAATAAGTATGGCATAAACTCCAAGGGTGTCCAGGGGTATCTGCAACGAAACTTATATTAATCATTCTGGGATTATCTCCAACAGTGAATCATCCTTCAAACGAGAAGTTGCTACAGTTAAGAAAATTGCTAAGGCCCATCAGTTCCTACTATCTACAATAAACAAAATTCTCCATGATTCCCATATGAAAAAACTTTCAACTATTACACCAGTACTAAAAGAGGAACCCCCATTCATTGGTTCTATCTCTTACCATGGATATTTTTCTTATAAGATTTGTAAACTCTTCAGAATAATGGGCTACACTTTTCACTGTCAGACCTAATCGTCCTGTAATAAAGTATCTGTTGAAACATAGAGATCCTGTCCCACCTCTGGAATTTATGCCATACCTGTTTCAACCTCCTCTGGCCTCTCAGTATATGTTGGAAGCACATACCGAAGCATCAACACAAGACTACGTGAACACAAATGGGATGTGTCAAATGGTCTTCCAAAGACAAAATTATCAGCCCTTGAAGGCACTTCTGCACAGTCCCTTTTGTAAGAAAAACAAAACTTGCCCCTTTATAAACAAAGCATCTGTACAGTTTCAAGAAATCATTGAAATATTGCTAATCAAGAACTGCAATTCAGATATTCCTCACCAAATACCATTTATCTGGATCTCTCTAACATCTGGCAACCAAGCCTCTGATTCAGTTGATCATGAATAGGGCTAGGATTTTTATGACCTAAAACTTGATAGAAAATGCCCTATAAAAATGCATTTATGACCCAAAAAAACTAAAAAAATGCCCTATGAAACAAAACAAAAAAAGTACCAATAAATGCACATTTATTTCCTTGCAAAACTAATTAATTAAAAGAAGAAGAGGTGCATGAAACAAAACAAAATGAATCTAAAAAACATAATTTAATTTGTTGACTGTTGCTGTGTCAACCGAAATTCTTAATTTTACTAACCAACACAGGGACCTATGTAAAAACAAATAGACAGTAAATACAACTTAATTGTTTTACAGTTTCTGTACCAAACTAAAAATTTATTGCTCAAAAACATGCCTTGTTTTGAGCAATAAATTTTTAAAGACAAAAAAAAATTAAAAGTACAATTTTATTAAACTTTTTACAGTTTCTGTGCAAACTGTTTTTTTTTTTTTTTTTTGGACGAAGGTATGCCCTATATTATACAGTATATATTCCTGTGGCAAATTGTTGAAAGTTTTAATATTACAAACAAACAAAATTATTTGAATGTTTTTGGTTTGCCATGGGAAACAAAGTTTTTATTTCAGCAGTCCAGAATTTCAATGCACAACTAAAACCATGTGCAGATTTTCAAAAGAGAATGATTTTCTATTGTCTGCCAGCAAAGCTTTAAACATTGAAAAGCTCATTTCCACTTCTACTGACACCACAGGAGCATACTTGAAATAACATATGTCACTTTATAAACAAGAAAGAAAATTTGACTTACCCTTAAGTACATGTCTTCTTTCAATAAATACTTCATGCACGTTATCTAAAATGAGTCCTATGCGACTGTCTTTCGGGTTTTATTATTCTTCTGAACTGCTTGCTGATGTTATCTCACAGGCTATGAATATTTTTGTTTCATTCTTAAACCGTGGTTGTTTACTGACCATTTTCATTGTTTGATGCTCATGACAGCTCTATATATTATATACACACCTGCTAGTATTTAAATGCTTGTCATTTTCTTCCTTTTTTTTTTATTCTTTTTATATGGCCTTATCTTCAATAAAAACAGCTAAAAAACAAAGTTCTTATCTACAGATACACTCATTCTCAATAAACACCCACTCAATTCACTACCGATTTGTCACCCAATAAAACATACCTTATATACAATTCCCACACTGCATTCATTCTATACAATATATATAAAAAAAGAACCACTTATCTACAAATATATACTACACTATTTACATCACGGTGGTCAAACTTCCATCAACTATGATGCATATTCATCATCATAGTTTCATCAACTATGATGATGAATATATCAGGTAATCCCAAAAATACTGTCGTTTTTTCAATGTGTGAAGAAAAGAAAGAAAAACGTACCTGGAACAGATGTTTTAATCCATATAAAAAATAAGTGCCTCTGGTAGTTACAACCTTCTCCCATCGATCAACAAGGTTTTGAATCCCAGACTTGTAGAATTCCATGGGTTTCGATGCAAAAAAGGCAGAAAGGGTTCGCCTTACCTCCTCCACATTTCGAAGTCCCAGCAAGATGGTTTTGCAGGCTGCGAAAGACGTGGTAGTCGGATGAGGCGATGTCAAGGGAATATGCTGGATGCAGAAGTTTTTCCCATCCGAAGTCCTGCAACATGGCACTGGTCATTTTCACTGTGTGTGGTTTTGCGTTGTCCTTCTGCAGCAGCAGCCCGCCTTTACAATTCACTAGTGCTGGACGTTTATCCTGCAAAGCAGTGCGTAGACACTGCAGCTGCTGACAGTAGACTTCCCCTGTAATGGTTTTGTTGGGTGGCAGCAGCTCGTAATGAAATATGCCTTGCATATCCCACCACACAGTCATCAAAAGCTTTTGTGGGAAACGTCCTGCTTTCGCCACTGCCATTTACGCTTAATATTGTGATAAACAATCCATTTTTCATTGCCCGTGACAATTCAGTGTGAAAACGGCTCCCTTTTTTCATGGGAGAGCAAAGAAGTGCAAATGTCCACACGCTGTTGTGGAGAGAGATCATGGGGTACCCACTTATCCAGTTTCAACACATAACCAAGGTCCTGCGGATGCTGGTGAACAGTGGAATGGGTTGAATGAACAAGTGCAGCCAATTCCTCGACTGTTGCGTGCGGATTTCCCTCGACAGCAGCTATCCAGCTCAACTAGCCATCTGGGTCGCTGCGTATCCTTGAGGCTGGTGTCCCCCTTCGAAATTCCTGGAACCAGCGTTGACATTTCCTGACCTCCAGGGTACCCGGCCCATATACGGCATTGATGTTTTGTGTTGCTACCATCACTGAATGTCGATGGTGGAACCCATACAGCATAATGTGCCTAATGTAGTCTTCTGACACTGCCATTTCCTGTGCGGTTTAAGTACACAATGACTGCACCTAGAACTCCTGTTTGCGGTCTCAAGTGACTTGAAGGTCTGCTCGCGTGATCCCTCTTATACTCACTGTGGTTGACGTCATAGTCTGGGCACCAGGGGGATCACTACTGTTGGGCTTGCGCAGAACGACATTACTTCTGGGATGACCTGATACATCATAGTTAACGGAAGTTTGACCACCATGATGTAAATAGTGTAGTATATATTTGTAGATAGAGATCTTATATATATATATATATATATATATATTGTATAGAATGAGTGCAGTGTGGGAATTGTAAGGTATGTTTTATTGGGTGACAAATATGTAGTGAATTGAGTGGGTGTTTATTGAGAATGTGTGTATTTGTAGATAGGAAATTTGGCTTTTAGCTGTTTTTATTGAAGATAAGGCTATATAAAAACAATTAAAAAAAGGCAGAAAATGACAAGCATTTAAATACTAGTAGGTGTGTATATAATATATAGAGCTATCACGCGCATCAAACAAGGAAAATGGTCAATAAACAACAGTGTTTTAAGAATGAAACAAAAATATTCATCGCCTGTGAGATAACATCAGCATGTAGCAGGCAGTTCAGAAGAATAATAAAACCCGAAAGACAGTCGCATAGGGCTCGTTTTAGATAACGTGCATGAAATGTTTATTGAAAGAAGACATGACCTTAAGGGTAAGTCAAATTTTCTTTCTTGTTTATGAAGTCATTATTGACTTGCACATGAATAAGTGCACCTGAATGGTAGTTAATTGCCATAAGGATGCAAATATTGATATGTCACTTTGTTTAAAGTCTGAAATTTCACCAAGAGAAAAGTTTCTCCCCAATAACACATCTGCAATTAAACACAGCTGTTCATATCCTACATTTTTTTTTTTTTTTCAAACTTGCTCAGTTTTCTTTGCACAGCCTTTCCCACTTTTCCAGTCACAATATCTAGGTCATTCACAACTTTCTTCATCAGATCTATTTTATCCAGTAATAGCACTGCTGACTTCTCAAAGGAAGTAATGGAACCAGGCAGAAATCCAAAATTTGACTTTATGTAGAAAATTTTACCTGCAATTTCAGGAACAGAAAGTAGTCTCTACGCAACTTTAATTGAGGCTGCTTCATTGCTGTCAAACGAGTCGATGATATTTTTCACCACTGTGAAGTTGTCACAGTAATAGCTGCATGCTTCAATCCAAGTCCCCCATCTGGTTAAAATGGGAATAGGCAGGCGGCAAAGGAACGTTTGGGGCTTCCGACTTTAATGATGCTGCTCAAGATGATGCCTTTACAAAGACTTTCTTTAGGCACCCAATCAGCTGGTTAACTTTGATGAACTGTCCTTATATCTCATCAGCAACATGTCGTTATCCAGCTCAACTGGCCGTCTGGGTCGCTGCGTATCCTTGAGGCTGGTGTCCCCCTTTGAAATTCCTGGAACCAGCGTTGACATTTCCTGACCTCCAGGGTACCCGGCCCATATACGGCATTGATGTTTTGTGTTGCTACCGTCACTGAATGTCGATGGTGGAACCCATACACAGGGTGCGCACGCGTGCTTGAAAACCTGGAAAGTCCTGGAAAATCATAACGTTTTCAAGGCCTGGAATATCCTGGAAAAACGGTATTTTTTTAATGCTGTCTTGAAAAGCCTTGAAATTTGAAATTAGTGCTTAAAAAAAATGCCCTTTTAGGAAATCGTGTTACTGACTGTTACCCCTTAATTTTTTTAAGTTCCTCTCCTCTGTTCTCAAAGAAACCGCCGGCTACAGTGGTGTTTCGGATGTGCCCAAATCCTAATTTGGCTGGGGGAAGCACTACTTCCAGTGCAATAAAATTGGAAGATTACTAGCGGGTCTGTTAGGGAAGGGGAGCTTGATGCATTCTCTAGCCCTGAGCTTGATGTCCGTCCGACAACTACTGAGAACAACAGAAGGGGAAAGAAGAGACATTTAGCATTTGCAAGGGGGTCGCGTGTTTACCAAGTCAGCTGGCATCCACCAGTGAAGAGTATGCCTGAACAACACATTCATCTGCTCCTTGTTTATTGCATTAAGACGCTTGCTTCCGGCCCACCCCTCAAGAGACTTCGGCTACTTATGATAAAAAATAAGAAAACTATCTTTGCGAATTTTTCACAAAAGTGGCTGAAATTTTTACATTTACTATAATTGGATTACAGAAGCTTACTCCCAAAATTCCATTTGAATCGGTTTAAAACTTAAAAAGTTAGCATTGGAAATTTTTATTATGTGTGCCTCTTTAGACAGTGAGCCTTGAGCAGAAAGTGTGTTACCATAGCAACGGTTGATTGACAGCTGGGAGCGCTGATCCGAAGCCCTTGGTTGGGAAGAAAGCAAACACCTGTTTATCACTTCCACGGCTCAAAAGGACTAAGAGATATTTTCAGAAATCCATTTTCCGGAATTTTGAAAATAACACAGTAAAATTTTTACAGTGGTTAAAATACATCACAATAAAGTTCTAGTGCGAATTTCGCCGAATCTTTAGCAGATGCAAAAAAAAAAAAAAATCTTCCGTTGCAAAATCGGATTCAAAAAAAAGAAACGGTAATTATAAATTACGGGAAAAGCAAGCAAATTATTTTTTTTTAGATGCCATGGTTTTATTTAAACAGAGTGATCCTTAAATTTTGTTTCTGTGACGATATGGACTCTATTTTAATTACAAACATACATTTTTATTCAGATGTCTGAGTTACTGTTTTAATAAAAAAATCTATAATTAAAAAGTTTTCAATGGATTTAGGCGAAATTCAGCAGATAAACGTATTTTAGTAAATTGCAATGTTATGACGTAAATTTGGTCATTTTGTCGAAAATTGGGCAGCATTTTTTTTTTTTTTACGTTTTCTCCTATAGTTAGGGTGAAGGAGGAAGACACTTCAGTGAGCTGCAGGTGGTGATTTATGGCGATGTGCCAAATGAAAAGAAGCCGTTCCATCAGGACATTCCAGAGGTTGAGTGTGCGTGGACGCGTGCTCCTGCTGTTTGAACTTAATCGGAATGTTTTCGGGAGGGTGAGAAATATCCGTTTCAGCTTTACAGCTTTCAGGCTCCTTTTTTTTTCTTGGTAATAAATAAAAACCATAGTTGCTGCATTCACCATTGATCCATATTCGCATTTCTTGAATATAAACAGCAGACAATCGGAAACATGGTGTTGGGTGGGTCTTGATGTTCTTCATTTGTATCTGCTGAATTTTGTTCTGTGGGAATACGGAACGAGTTATACTGTGAATACATACAAAACTACATATTTTTGAGCTGAAAAAATATGTCTACTTGTACACAGTAGCTAACGTGTGAACTCAGACGAAGACAATCGGACATATGGACGTCTGATTCCATAAAAAATCAACCCATTTTATTATACACGACAGATAAAAAAGAAAAAACATTACATGTTTTTAAACATTATAAAGGAAAGCGGATTTTTGAAACACCATGACTTGATGATATTAATTTCTGAAAGTTTTTTTTTTTTTTCGATTTTAATTTCTGAAATCTTTTTTTTTTTTTCAATTACAATACACTGTAACATGATACCTGTGTGCTGTATCCCTTAGTTGTATGGCAGATTTTCAGTTGGCCGATATCCGCGATCGTAAGTGGTAGTTACATTGCTATTGTTGATGATGACAAGATAAATATTGGAGTAATGTAGAATGTTGCATAAAGTAAAAAAATCGCCCCCCTTCGAACTTTTATGCGGTTATCATAGCTGATCAACCATTTCATTCCATGAACATCAGCACATTTCAATCATTTGACCATTGGGGGTCTGACGGAATTCAGCAGTGCTTAAGCGCCTAGCGCAACGAGAACATGCTAATTATGGACAGTTCTATTCCCTTCCCCCTATCATCCCTAATAATTGAGAGCGCATACTGTAGTTTCAAATATTCTGTGTATGAGCTAGTTTTCACGCTGTTCGTTATGTTTTTATTTTAGAAATTACTAACCCTTTCGAACTGTAGGTTGCAGAAACGTGTATGCTTTGGTTTTTTCCATTTGTCCGTACGATAATTCACGTAAAAGGGGTTGGATTTTGGCGAAATTTTAGTATGCTGTTAGGTACAACCTAGGAACCTACCCTGTTGAAAATGGTCGAAATTAAATTCAAAGGCATAGATATAAGAGCAGTATTCATTCTCCAAGCTTGAAGCCCTACGTCCACTCTCCAGCTGGGTAAGTATGAAAGATTTGAGACTTGGAGGAGGGGACCCAGTACAAAGTTTTGCTTCCCTCAGGCACTAAGTGTTTGTTAACATTTCCTTTCCTCTGGTTTGGAGCCCAGCTGTAAGAGGTGATGCTTTGTAACAGTCTTTTAGCACAACACTCTGTCTACTGATTGGCATACAGGTCATAAAACAGTAACTTCACTAAGTGTTGTTTCCTTGTTTTGAATGAAGACTAAATCAATGCCAAAGCATTCGCAACCCAGGCTGCCTAAAGGACAAAGCTGGGGGAGCAGGAAAGAACATAGCAGTAAGACCCCTTTTTCTTGAATTACTTAAAATCTGGCCTATAGTAATTGGTCACATGTGTAGCCCCTTACTCAGGGGAAATTCTCAATTTTTAGTTGTGTGGTTCCTGATCTTAGATATTTTTTTGGTTTTCATTTACTGTTTCAGTTGATTTACCCATTTTTTCACCCCCCTTCCCCCCATTAAATATGGGTAAGTGTACTTTTAGTGATCTTTGGCTAATAAATCCTAAATATGCTGGATGGATTAAAAAAGATGAAAGCAATTGTCATGTTGCAAAATGCATTTTTATCCATTAAAATAATAGATGTTTCGAATATGGGGCTCGACTTGTCACTTGTTGGAGAGACCAGGGGCTTTGGGGATCCGCCATGGCACCCACTTGGTGTCATGGTTGATACCACCTTTACATCTTTCGATAAATCCTCAACCCCTGCGTCAGTGTACCAGCAGCTCTTCGCTGAGCACTGTGACCTAAATTTTGATTACACTCCTATTTTTACTGATGGCTCCAAAATGCATGGAGTCGTTGGATCCGCGGCTGTCTGTGTAGATGACGTTTCAGTAGCGCGGATCCCAGCTGAGGCCACGGTGTTTTCAGCGGAGATGCATGCTGTGTATCTCGCTCTTCTCCATGTTCAGTCGAGTTCTCATCATCGTGCTATGGTCTATACGGATTCCTTGAGTGTCTTGCAGTCTTTGTCATCTGCAGATTGCCGTGACCATCCTTGTCTCGTGAATGTGAGACAGTTACTTCGTCGTTTGCTCGGGGCCGGTTTTCAAGTTCAGTTTTGCTGGATTCCTGGGCATGTTGGAATCTCGGGTAACGAGTGTGCTGATGCGGCTGCTAGATCTGCTTCCTCTTTGGTCGTCACACCCTTGCCACTGTTTCACCGGGGGTTGGGTGGTGAGCCAGGACTTTCTGAAAATTACACTTTCTGTTTTAAACTCTATTGGTTCACCTAACCCTTTCTTTTGGGTTGGGTGGTGGGCCAGGACTTTCTGACTTCTATGATGAAACTTATTTGAAATTTGTTGCCATGTTCCTAAAATTACACTTTCTGTTTTAAACTCTATTGGTTCACCTTTCTATGATCGTCCACTCCCGAATCATTTCTTGAGGTGCATAGTGATTCCGTGGCTTATGCTTTTTGATTTAACATAACTGTACTACAATTGGATGAAATTTTCCTCAAGTCTGGAACATATTCTGTCTAGTAATTAAGATTTTCATTGCCTTCAAAAGTCACATCCCAATATGCATCCACAAGTGGCAGTCATTGGGAATGTTAAAAAGAAAAAAAAAATAATTCCCATGTATGGAAATACTTTTTATCAGAGCTAGAATCCACTTGTGGGCATAACAGGCACATGCCTCATTTCAAAAAAAAAAAAGGGGGGGGGGGTGAGTAAGTAGATAAGTGCTTTGCTTTGTCTCACGTTTCTTGTTTTCAGACATTACACTTTTTCACTTATGGATTTGCAACTCCACGTTTTGTCTTACATTGGCCCGAACTTTTCAGTGATCCACACAGCAGTACTTCAGAACTGCTGTTTGTGATGTACTCTGACAGGCAAGCACCCCATCTCCCCCTTATGGGTCCTCCATGTTTTACCACCGTGTTTTTTTGGAGGAAATAAATCTCAGAGATTTTTTTACCAGTCCTCTGTTAGACGTGCGCCCTCCCCATTCTTAAATTCTGAATCTGCCCTCACTTTATTTTATAATAATTTCAGTTGTTATCAATAATAGTCTGATTACATGGAAGATAGTGCAGAATAGTGATGCAGCTAAAATGACTGATTGAATTAATCATTTTCTGATTGAGGGAAAGGATTTTCTGAATAGCCTTGTGGTAATTGCATCATGATTCAATTTAGCATTATTGGGTAATTCGCCAATTAAAAACATTAAAAAGAAATGTAATGGGTAATAAAGCACACTCATCCATTTGCATCTTTCATCATTTTTATTACTTAAAACTGAAATTGCTTTTAAAAAATAATTTGAGCATGATACTGTAAAGCGTAGTAATCATCCTGGAATTTTTGTATATGGCCTGGAAAAGGCCTGGAAAGTCCTTGAATTTTTTCCCCCAAAAAGAGTACGAACCCTGCATACAGCATAATGTGCCTAATGTAGTCTTCTGACACTGGTGAAATTGGGTCAAAGGTCAGGACATAGGAGCTGGATCCATTCCATTGCCTTTATGCGTCATGACTTGCGTAAAAATGGTTCGATTTGGATGAAATTTTAGTATGTGGTAGGGAACCACTTGGGGACGATCCCTATTGAAAATGGGTGAAATTGGGTCAAAGTTCAGGACATAGGAGCTGGATCCATTCCATTGCCTTTATGCGTCATAACTTGCGTAAAAATGGTTCGATTTCGATGAAATTCTAGTATGTGATAGAGAACCACCTGGGGATAAACTGTATTGAAAATGGGTGAAATAGGGTCAAAGGTCAGGACATAGGAGCGGGATCCATTACATTGCCTTTATGCATCATAACATGCGTAAATACGGTTCGATTTCGATGAAATTTTTGTATGTGGTAGGGAACCACCTGGGCACGAACCCTATTGAAAATGGGCGAAATGGGGTCAAAGGTCAGGCAGGGCATAAGAGCGGGATATATTCCATTGCCCTTATGCGTCATAACTTGAGTAAAAATGGTTTGATTTCGATCAAATTTTAGTATTTGGTAAGGAACCCCCTGGAGACGAACCCTTTTGAAAATGGGCGGAATGGGGTCAAAGGTCAGGACATAAAAGCGGGATCCATTCCATTGCCTTTATGCGTCATAACATGCGTAAATACGGTTCGATTTCGATGAAATTTTTGTATGTGGTAGGGAACCACCTGGACACGAACCCTATTGAAAATGGGCAAAATGGGGTCTAAGGTCAGGACATAAAAGCTGGATCCATTACATTGCCTTTATGCGTCATAACATGCGTAAATATGGTTCGATTTCGATGAAATTTTAGTATGTTGTAGGGAGCCACTGGGGACGAACCCTGTTGAAAATGGGCGGAATGATGTCAAAGGTCAGGACATAAAAGCAAGATCCATTCCATTGCCCTTGTACATCATAACTTACCTGAAATGCTTGGATTGCGACAAAACTTTATCATGTTGTTCCGAAGGTATAGTGAACCGGTTCTGTTGAATATCAACGAAATGGGGTCAAAAGTCATTGCACAAAAGCCAGATTTATTCCACAGCCATTATTCTCAAAACTTGCGTAAAACTGCATCTATTGCAACAAAACTTTATCATGTTGTTCCGGAGGTATAGTGAACCGGTTCTGTTGAATATCATAGAAATGGGGTCAAAGGTCAGGACACAGGAGCGAGATTTATTCCACAGCCATTATCCACATAACTTGAGTAATAATTTCTGGTATGTTGGAAAGCGTATCATAATCAATGCATTGCATGATTTTACTAACTTGTTCAAATTACGCATAGATTTTCCGCTAGGGGCGTAAAAGTAAATTACGTTTTCCACGATCTCTCTTCTACAACTCCGATTTGAAAACGTTTTCTTTAGCGGATATAGCTCCTCATGAAAAATCTTTTGCATATAATTTCTAATTTTTGGTAAAGAATACTTTGTCCACGAGGGGGCGTAAGTGATAATTTTTGCTTCTGATGTATTTGCTATAAAATCTGAGCTCCTAAAATCTCGATTGAAAAAATTCTTTCGTGGACCGATGCCACTTAAGTCGATAAACCTTTTCGGTGTATTTTCTTCTTAAAATATTCCATGGTTTCTCCTCCAGGGGCGTGACGTATATCTTATTTTTGTCAATATTTCAGCTTCTAATAGTCCGATTTGAAAAATTCTTTCTTTATTAGATAGTTTCCGGTGTGACATGTTTTTCATATAATTTCAAACTATTCAAGTAATATCTAGGGGGCGTAAAGGTAAATTGTGTTTCCCCTGTATCTCTGCTTCTAAATCTCAGAATTGAAAATTTGTTCTGCAGCGGATACAGCTCCTGATGGGAAATCTTTTGCACATAATTTCTAATTTTTGTAAAAAATGGTTTTGGCCACCAGGGGGCGAAAGTCTTCTTCCGCTTCTGATGTGTTTCCATCAAAATATGAGCTTCTAAAATCTCGATTGAAAAAAAAAATTGTTTGTGGACCGATATTACTCATGTTGACAAACCTTTTTGGAACATTTTCTTCTTAAAATAATGCATGGTTTCTACGCCAGGGGGCGTAGATGTATGTCTTATATTTGTCAATATCTCTACTTCTAGGAGTCCGATTTGAAAAATTTCTTCTTTGTTGGATAGTGCTTCCGATGCGAAATGTTTTTCATATAAATTCAAATTTTCAAGTAAATCATAGACTTTCAGCTAGGGGACGCAAAGGTAAATTGTGTTTTTGCGTTATTTCTGCTTCTAATACTCCAATTTGAAACATTCTTTCTGTATTGCATACAACGCCTGATGGAAAATATTTTTCATATGATTTCTAATGTTTGGTAAAGAATGGTTTATCCGCCAGGCAGCATAAGTGTTAAGTTCTGCTTCTGTTGTATTGGCAGCAAAATCTGGGCTCCTGGAAACTCGACTAAAAATTTTTTTTTTCTTGGACTCATACTGCTCATATGAAAAAAACCTTTTGTGAATTCTTCCTTCCTAAAATAATGCATGGTTTTCCCACCAGGGGGCGTAAAGTCACATCTTATTTTTAACTTTATCTCTTTTTTTAAGAGTCCGATTTGAAAAAATCTTTCTGTGTTGGAGAGCGTTTCCGGTGCGAAATGTTTCTCATCTAAATTAATATTTTTCTTAACATACAAGTCTGCAACCAGAAGGCGTAAGCTCACGATTCCGTTAACAGCAATATCTGAGGGATTAAAAACCTGATTGCGGGCGGTCGTAGTGAGCGATGGGTTTGCCTCCTCGGGGCGCTCCGTGGTAACAATGGCACACACAACAGCAAATAGGCCTCTGTGAATCTTGGAGAGGTGCAAGCTAGTTCTGTGTGACATTGGCAAAAAGACCCCAACTCACTGGGTTTTGTTCCAGAATCCTTAGGTTGAATGACCAACTGGAACCCTCAGCTGTGGGCTAATCCCCCACACTGATGTACTTACCTGATTAAAAAGACAAAAAGAAATATTAAGAATGACTCAAGTGTGGGATATGGTGGACCTACCACACTTGGGAAGGACGGTCCACCACGGAATCGACCTGGACTTTCTAAACGGCGTATGAGAAAGAGATCTCAGCTGAGTGAATGTAAGATTAATATATGGAATACTAGAGGTATAAATGACAAGATGAGTGAGGTGGTTGAGGAGATGAATAAGTATAGACTGGATGTGCTGTGTGTAAGTGAAACCAAAAAGAAGGAAATTGGGGTAGAAGAAGTGAATGGCACTGTGAGTGTGTGGTCTGGAGTATTGGATAATATGAGAGGACAGGCTGGTGTAGGTGTGATTTTAAGTGAAAAGATGAAGAACAACTTGATTCACTATGGTTGCATAAGTGAGAGAATTCTCTGGATTCGTTTGAAAGTGAAACTTCAGAGAATTGTAATTGTTGTAGTGTATGCTCCTTGTGACTCGGAACCTTCTGATAAGAAAGAAGATTTCTGGAATGAGCTAAAAGCTGTTTTGAGCCAGTTTGGTGCTAAAGAAAAAGTTATAATAGCAGGGGATTTCAATGCTAGAGTAGGTGTGCAGAATGCAATTTCTGACAATGTTCTGGGTAAGTTTAATGATCCTTGTGTGAATGATAATGGTGAAAGATTAATTGAACTCTGCATTGAGAATGGTTTGTGTGTATCTAATACATTTTTCAACCACAAGTATATACACACATCATCATCATCAACCATTATCAATCCACTGCTGGACAAAGGTCTCCCCAAGTTTCCTCCACAACGGTCTGTCTTGTGCCAGTTTCCTCCATGTCACTCCCGCATACTTTCGAATTTCATCCACCCATCTTCCATGTGGTCTTCTGGGTCTTTTCCTGTCCCTTGGAATCCAATCTACTTGGGAAAATCGTACTCTTGGTCAAAAGAGTGTGATAGATTTTGTTGTTTACGATCAGCGTTTGAAACACTTAGTTGTTGACACCCGTGTGATGAGAGGTGCGGATGTTGGTTCTGATCATTACTTGGTAGTGTCACGAGTGAAACTTAATGTTGGTTGGAGGAAAAGGAATAGGAAGAGACCCAGGATAGAAAGAATAAAGGTTGATAGGCTCCTTGAAGATCATCAGCGGTATTCTGACTTACTACTCAGAGAACGACTGAAGGATCTGAAATCTTATGAGAGGGATGTAGAAAAGAAGTCGGAATGTTTTAAGAACTGTGTTGTCACTGCTGCTAAAAAGGTCTGTGGCACCACAATAGTGGGTAACAATAGAGGTGATGCTTGGTGGAATAGTGAGATTGATGAGGCAGTAAAGAAAAAGAAGGAAGCCTATTCGGGGATGTTGCAAGGTAAAGTCTCTGTGGATGAATATCGCTGTAAGAAGCGTGAAGCTGGTTCGCCACAGTAAGGCAAAACATAGGAAGGAGAAAGTGGAAAGGCATGAACTGGCCTTTTGGAAAGATAGAAAGTCCTTCTGGAAGCACATGAGACTCAGGAAAAATAGGGGAAACAAAGTTGTAAGTTGTGTGAAGAATGAGATTGGGGAAATGATATGGGAGCCCAATGAGTTAAGTGACAGATGGGGTGAATACTTCTGTGAGTTATTAGATCAGGAGAGCAAAAATGATTCTGAGACAGATGCAGATGATGTCACAATGAGGGATGAAAGCACAATAGGGATCTCAAGAGAAGAAGTGTGTAAAGCTCTAAAATCTCTTCAGAATGGTAAGGCTCCAGGAGTTGATGGCATAACTGCAGAGATGTTGAAGTATGGTGGTGACTATAATTGACTGGTTAACTGAAATTTGCCAGTTGTGCTGGGAGTTTGGAATGGTCCCTCGGGATTGGAAGGATGCTATTATTGTTCCTTTGTATAAGGGAAAAGGTGATCAGACTGAATGGAAGAACTATCGTGGTATTAGCCTACTGAGTGTGCCAGGGAAAGTGTTTGGTAAGGTTGTTATTGAAAAAGTACGGGGTCTTACATCATTGAAAGTGTGGGGTGTTCAGAGTGGTTTTATGCCTGGTAAAGGCTGCACTAACCAGATTTTTGCATTACGCACGATGATTGAAAAGTATCTGGCTGTTGGGAAGAAAGTTTTTACTGCCTTCATAGATTTAGAGAAAGCTTACGACCGAGTGAATAGGACACTTTTGTGGTAGGTATTGAATGAATATGGTGTTACTGGGAAGCTACTTAATAGTGTAAACGCCATGTATGCTGGTAGTAGAGCTTGTGTACGAGTGAATGGTGTTTTATCAAAATGGTTTTCCATTGGTGCAGGAGTTAGACAAGGTTGTGTAATGTCACCATGGCTGTTTAATATATTTATGGACGCATGCATGCGTGAGGCCAAAATAGATAATAGTGGTTTATGTCTTGGTGATATCCGTGTGTGCAGAGATTGCTGTTTGCTGATGACACTGTCCTGTTGGCAGAGAGCAAAAGTGAGTTGCAGAGTATGTTTTCTCGGATGTACGAAGTTTGCATGAAATTCAAACTGAGTATAAATAAGGGAAAAACCAAAGTTATGGTGTTTGAGAGAGGAATGGGTAGCACTGAATGTAATGTAAGTAAAAATGGCACTGTGATTGACCAGGTGAGTGAGTTTGTGTATTTAGGAAGCATGTTTGACAGAGAGAACAAATTGGATGGTGAAATCAGTAGGCGAGTGAATTCTTCTTTGAAAGTCATAGCTGCTCTGGGAGGTTTTCACAGGAATGATGGGTTCTCTAGAGAGTCCCGCATGGCTGTGTATGAAACAGTAATTGATCCTACTCTGATGTATGGCAGTGAAACCTGGGTACTGCAGAAGAAACATGGGAGTCGTTTGTGTGCTGGAGAAATGCATTACTTACGTGGGGTTTGTGGCAAGACACGATCTGATTGTGTGAGGAATGAAGATGTATTGCAGTTGTGTGATGTGAAGCAAAATGTTGTTAGCAAGGTGGAGACCAATATGCTTCGGTGGTTTGGCTATGTTGAAAGAATGAGTGATGAAATGCTTACTAAGAAAATATTTTCAGCCCAAGTGGCAGGAAGGAAAGGCAGAGGAAGGCCAAGGAAGACATGGGTGGATCAGATTTAGGAGTGTCTCCATGAGAAAAACATTATGAGTATGAAATATAAAAGATCTTGTGTACGGCATGTAATGGATATCAGTGAAGCACGAGTTGTATGTCAAGATCGCTGTAAATGGCGAAGTTTGATACGACAACAATAAGTAAAAATATCTGGAAGTTTGTATTTCTTTTTGGAGCTAATCTCTGAATCTCAGAGAACAGCTTAGTGATATGTGTGTATGTATGTTAAAAACCTGATTGAAAAACTTCTTTCTTCCGTCAGATACCATTGTTTTCCATATCGGTTTAAATTGACTTTGAATAGCTTTGATAAATTTAATTTGCATCACAATAGATTAAAAAGACGTGCTAATTACACCCGAAAATTCGATGTCATCTTTCTTGTTTTATATAGTCCTGCCTGCCATGGGGAAAACTAAAGCGAGAAGGCGCTGTTGCTGGAAGCCAAGGAAGGACGAAAGCCGGCAGTATTTTCATGCTCTAGTTTTGAGTGGTAGCTAGGCATTTTGTGTGTGCCTTTATTAGCACGTCTTTTGTAAAAAATATCGTGCTTATGTTATCGGTTTGTCCGTTCGTTTGTGGACACCATATATGTGCAACCAATTGCCTGATTTCAAAAAATCTTTTTGCATTGGAAAGCTTGAAATGTGCAAATGATGATCCTTTATTTCGTTTTTTTTTTTTTTTTTCACCAATCACAATTTTGCCTCCAGAGGGTGTAAATGCAGAAATGCCAAATTCAAAATACATTCAATTCCATATATTTGCTTCCAAATGGCCGATTGAAAAAATTATTTTACCTTTTGATCCTATTTATGTCGAAAGCTATTTTAGGTATGGTCACTTCTTTAAGTTAGGCATAGATCCCCTTGGTGGTGTAAAAGTAAATTGTGTTTCTCCCGATATCTCTGCTTCTAAAACGCCGATTTGAAAAATTCTTTCTGCAGCGTACGTAGCTCCTGATGCATGTAATTTCTAATTTTTGGTATAAAATGGTTTGCCACCAGGGGGTGTAAGTGTTAATTTCTGCTTCTGATATGTTTGCAGCCTAATCAGGGCTTCTAAAATCTCGATTGAAAAAATTCTTTCTTGGACCGATACTACTCACATCGATAAATCCCTTTTCAGAATATTTTCTTCTTAAAATAATGCATGGTTTCTTCGCCAGGTGGCGTAAATGCATATCTTATTTTTGTCAATATCTCTACTTCTAATAGTCCGATTTAAAAAAAAATCTCCTTTGTTGGATAGTTTCCTGCGCGACATGATTTCCATATAATTTCAAAATTTTCAAGTAATTCATTAACTGTCCGCTAGGGGGAGTAAAGGTAAATCGCGCTTTCCCTGATATCTCTGCTTCTAAAACTCTGATTTGAAAAATTCTTTCTGCACCAGATAGAGCTCCTGGTGGGAAATGTTTTGATTGTAATTTCTAATTTTTTTTATAAAATATGGTTTGTCCACCAGGGGGCGTAAGAGTTAATCTCCGCTTCGTAGGTATTTGCAGAAAAATCTGAGCTTCTAAAAGCTCGATTGAAAAAAATTCTTTTGTGGACCGATACCGCTCATGTTGATAAACATTTGAGAATATTTTCTTCATAAAATAATGCATGGTTTCTCCACCAGGGGGCGTAGATGTATATCTGATTTTTGTCAATATCTCTTCTTCTAAGATTCGAATTTGAAAAAATCCTTTTTTTGTTAGAAAACGTTTCTGGTGTAAAATGTTTCTCATATAATTTCAAAATTTTCGAGTAATGCATAGACTTTCCTCTAGGGGGTGTAAAGGTAAATTGTATTTCCCCGATATCTCTGCTTCTAAAACTCCGATTTGAAAAATTCTTTCTACACTGAATACAGCTCCTGATGGGAAATCCTTTGCATATAATTTCTAATATTTGATAAAGAATGGTTTGGCCACCAGGGGGCGTAAGTGTTAATTTCTGCACCTGATGTATTTGCAGCAAAATCTGAGCTCCTGAAAACTTGATTGAAAAAATTCTTTCGTGGACTGATACTGCTCCCATCGAACAACCTTTTAAGAATACTTCTTAAAATAATGCATGGTTTTTCTGTCAGTGTGAGTTAACGCATATGTTATTTTTTTCGATATTTCTGCTTCTAAGAGTCTGATTAGAAAAATTCTTTCTTTGTTGGAGGGCATTTCCACGCCGAAATGTCTCTCATATAATTTTAAATTTTTCTTAGTGCACAAGGCTGCCACCATAGGGCATAAGCTCACATTTCTGTTTACAGCAATATCTGTGGGACTTAAAAACCCGATTAAACAAATTCTTTCTTCGGTCAGATACTACTAACTATCTATGTGTGTGTGTTTCATTCCAAACTAATGCACAATTTCGCCACTAGGGGCGCAATTGCTTAATCTGTTTTTCTCAATATCACTGCTTTTACATGTCTGATTTAAAAAATTCTTTCAGCACCGGATGCTATTACCTTGTAGAGCACTTTAGACTAGTATATGTGTAATTTTGTAGTTCACATTTCTGTCTGTAGGTGGTGTTTATGTACTTCAGTTTGCAGCTGTATTGCCGCTTCTAAAAATGCTATTGAGAAATTTCTTCTTTACTGTATACCATTCACTACAACAGAGACAAAGATTTCCCGCTGGTTGCATAAAGGTCGAAAACTTTTTTTCTTACTATGTCTGCTCCTGGGAAACGTATTTGAAAAAGTTCTTTTCCCTTAGCATAACCTTTTCCATGAAGAATAATTTTAAACTTTTCTGTTATGCAAAATTTTTCCGCTAGCAGACATAGACTTATATATTAATGTTTCCTTCTATATTTCTCCTTTTAACTGTTTGATTTGAAATTCTCTTCATCTCTGGTACCTTCCTTGTGTTATGAGAAACTTTTTGTTCGCCATTTGTTAATTTTCGTAACATATTTTTTAGCCACTGGTAAAACTAAGTAGATGTTTCTATTTCTGGATGTTTTATCGATTGTTGGGACCGATTGATTGTTTTCCAAACCGGTTCCATCGATTTTGAATAAATTTAATTTGCATCAGAATGCATTCAAAAGACATGGTTATTACATCCGAAAATTCGGTGTCATCTTTCTTGTTATTCATTAAGAAGCATAAAAGTAATTTACCCTCTATGCATTTGATTTTCGAAGTAAATTGCTAAAATTTATTTGAAAAATAAATGATATTTGAAGAGTGAAATTATTTCAGATACACCCTTTATTTTATATCGCTTTGTTTTGTTATTCTTCTTAGACTTCTGTTTAGGATAAATGATCTCTATATCACAAAAAAAAAAAAAAAAAAACCATATATATTTTTAAAGCCAATGGCATTGTATACCATAGTAAACTTTAACACTGTACTATGGTTCACTTCAGTATACAGTAGTACACATCAAGAAAGAACCTTTTCATATATTTTTTTTTTAATCTTAAACTTTAAAAATTTCTGAATTTTAGGGAAAATTTTCTAAAATCTTCTGTATTTTGATCTTTGGAAGTTGGCAGGTATAGGGCGGTTGCAAACGGTAGTTTGTTTCCAGTGTCATTCTGCATTGGTATGACTTTCGTTTAGAAAATCATTCCGAAATTCCAAACCATCAGTAGCCATTTTTTTTTAAGATCGTAAATGAGGTGTGTGCGTGCGCTGTTTTTTTTTTTTTTTTTTTTTTTTGTGAGGTTCAGCATCGGCTTGAATTATAGCTGAAAGATGGACAGTCAAAAGCATATAACGATGCTGCCAAAAAATTAAGATCTTGAAGAAATCTTAATTTTTTTCTCAGTGCCATTCATATTTTTACTTGCAGTTAACATTTTTAATTACGAGAGTTGTACCAAAAGTAATGCAAAAGTGGGCATAACTTTTTTATTAACTGACGGAGGTCGTTCAATTGCACATATTGGTAGAGTAACTGTTCCTCTATAGTAACCCTTTTTCTTCATTGCAGGAAATAATGCATTCCAAGTAGAAGCAACATGCTGTCATTGAGTTCTCGACAAAAGAAGGGTGCACTCTGTCCGACATCCACAGAAGGCTACAGAATGTTTACAGAGATGACACCATTGACAAGAGCAATGTGCACAGATGAATAAAGAAGTTTAAAAAAAGAGGAAACCAGCATTGACGACAAGCCACGCAGTGGGAAACCATCATCTGTGAACAGTGACATGAATAGTCCGTGAGTGGATGAATTGATTTGTGCAGAGAAATTAATCACAGTCCGTGAGCTTGTTGCACAACTGGACTGTGGTCACAATGCCATACAGAAGATAGTGGAAGACTTAGGGTATTGGAAAGTGTGTGCAAAGTGGGTACCTTGGCAGTTGACACCTGATTTGAAGGAGAGAAGGGTGGAAGTCTGCTCTGATTTGCTGGAAGCGTTTGAAGCCAATGAAGACATGTTTTTTTCTCGATCTGGTGACAGGGAATGAAACATGGGTGTATCTTTACAATCCGAAATATTGGAATAAAGAATCAATCCATGGAATGGTGTCACACCTATTCACCTAGGCCTAAGAAGTTCAAGAGCCAGCGATCAGCTCAGAAAAGTCATGGTGACTGTTTTTTGGGGTGACAGGGGTGTCATTCTTGATTTTCTGGAACGTGGCTGTATCATGACCAGCAAGCGGTACATTGAGACACTCAAGAAGCTTAGAGAAGCCATAAGAAGGAAGAGAATGAACAAGAATCTGAAAAGGATCCACATTCACCATGACAATGTGAAACCACATATATCTTTAAGAACAAATCAGGTGATCAGCAAATTAGGCTGGTCAGTGGTTCCCCATCCACTGTACAGCCACGCTGTGGCATCGTCCAACTTCCACCTGTTCGGTCCAATGAAGAACATTCTCCAGGGACAACGATTTGATGGCACAGATGAGATGAAAGTGGCTGTGAAGAAGTGGGTACAACAGTCCACACCTGAATTTTTTCAAAGAGGATTCAAGAGTTGAGTTCAATGATGATGCAAATGCATCGCTTGTGATCGAGACTATGTTGAATTACTCTACCAACATGTGGCTTGTGATCGAGACTATGTTGAATTACTCTACCGACATGTGCAATTTGAACGTTAATAAAAAAGTTATGTCCACTCAGTTAATAAAAAGTTTTGTCCACTTTTGCATTACTTTCAGCACAACCCTCATATTATTTTAACTTGTATGCGAGCTAGTGGAATTTTATTCAATTTTTTTTTTTTCACTATCTGTTTTATTTTTGGCGGAAGTGCAGAAATTTCGCAATCTTATATCAAAATATTTAGTGAAAGTTATGATGCTTGTGTTGAAACCCAACCAGGCACGGTTATTGCACATGGTAGTGTGTTGGGTGAGGAGGCTCTGGGTGTGTCCAGGGCTGACTTCAATGGGAACTATCCCCCCCCCCCTATTCATGCAAGGATGTCGAAGGAAAACACTGGAAAACCAGTGGACAAGGGTAGTCAGCAACGGGAATCAAACCCATCATCTCCTATTCCAAACTGGTCCTTCAAAAATAAACCACCAAAATGTTGCTTACCACGTGACCTGGGGTGGTCAGCAAAGTTGTGGAATTGTTGTCTTTATGTGAATTGGCATTTTTAATATAAGCTCAAAAAACAAAATTTCTGTTGAAAAATGCAGGAATAGTGGGCAAATCTGATGGTCTTTTTTTAAGCATTTTTTTGTTTGTTTGTTTTTGTTTTAATTTTCCTTTCTGATTCGAGATTCCCTTGGGGGGGGGGGGGGGCACTAAATCGCGAAGAGCTCACTATTTTTCCTTTTTGTTTTTATCTTAAATCTGCAGAATTGCATTTTTTTATTGCTATGTTGCTCTGTGCTTCCATTTTCAATTGCATTGATGTTTGAAATAGGTATCTAACCAGTGTTAGACTGTAAAACACGTCTGCTTACAAATTAAAGGTTTGGTTAAATGTGTGTGTATGAGTAGTTTACAAGTAAAAATTCATTTAAATCTAACTAAAACAGTCAAATTTGTCGAAACATCATTGCAAATTGAATTCGTTAATATGATTGTAAGAAAATGCAGGCAGTGGAGAGTTAAAAATGCAAAGGGTTACTGTACTTTATTTAAACATTACATTCATTCTTCATTATTAGTCTTCCATTATATAAACCTATTGTAGTTTGTATATATAATCATTTCTAGAGCATACTTATTTTGCTAGTGCAGTATATAAATCGTCAAATGCCATCATGCTGATAAAATAAACTACTGTTTGTGAAAATTGCAACACCATGAAGGAATGATGGTAATCACATGAAACTTACAGGATATGCAGAGCAGGGTAGAACAGGCAAATGATTAGAAATGCAAAGCCATTGCACATGTCTTGACCCAGCAGTGCTGCCTGAACAGTCAAGTGAGGGATATAAAGAGAGGGCTGTTTAGGTTACACACTAGTAGTGCATCGCGGACAGCGAGTTGTGAAAGTGTCTCCAGGATTCAATAAGACTTTGGCAACGACGAAGGGCACACTATCACCATACGACAGAGTTTGAACAGGGATGAATGATTGGTCTACGTGAAGGTGCATTTTCGTACCGTGGCATTGCGGCTCGGACAAGACATAACAGCATGATAGTGATCTGCGTGTGGCGGCAGTGGACCGAGAAGAAGTAGGTGCATCGACCATCCGGCAGTGGACCGAGAAATTTGATGACACTGCAGATGACCGACACCTCGTTCGCATGGTAGTAGCGAACCGTTCCGCATATTCGCAAGTGTTAGCACAACAGTGGAGCACTGAAACAGGTGTGGCATTGTCTGCCTCCACAGTTCGATGCGTCTGTTGCACAGAGGACTGGTTGCACGCATCTCTTTGCGGCAGATTCCTTTGATCCTGAACCATGGATGCCTCAGGCTGCAATGGGGTTTTCAGTGCAGACAATGGCGAGCTAATTGACAATGTGTCATGTTTTCGGATGAGTCCCGATTCAACTTGGACTACCATTATGGCCTCATACACATTAGAAGGTATTGTGGTGAGCGCCTTCTTCCAGCATGCATTGTTGAGCGTCATACAGGTCGAACGTCAAGTGTGATGGTGTGGGTTGCCATTGGGTAACATTTGCAATTTTGGCTGCTATGACTTGAGGACAATATCACCAGCAACCACTGCATCAGGGAAATTGTACAGGCAGAAGTTATACCCTTCCTTCGTGGCAATCCAGGCGCTATATTCCAGCAGGACAATGCCTGACCTCATGCTGCCAGGAATGTTCAAGCCCTCTTCGCAGCACAGCAGATACCGCTTCTTCCCTGGCCTGCACGTTCACCAGACATGTCACCTATTGAACATGTCTGGGATATGGTCACTTGGCAATTGGCCCATCAAAGTCCTCCAGCGGTCAGTACCAGTGATCTGTGGCTGCACATACACGCTGCCTGGCAAGCAATTACTCAAGACACCATCCAACGCCTTTTCGATTCAATGCCAATCCGTCTCGAAGCTCTTATTAGAGCTCGCAGAGGCTTCACAAGATACTGATTTTTGCAGGTAAAAATTGTTGTATTGTTCCAAAAATTAAATCACTTATGTACAGTCATATCAGTAATGTTTGGTATAAAGTTCATTCGAATCGCATGGTTCCTCCTCCTTGGTGTTGCAATTTTCACAAACACTAGTGTATAAAAAAATATTGAAAGGAATCACCTGCCCATCCAATATATTGGGGTTTTTTTTACAACAGATAATCACATTAATTAACATATGTTCTATCACAAAAAATAAAGTAAATCCGTTCAAAGTGCAACTTATATGTTCTATCCATATACTGTGTGTGTGTGTGTGTGTGTGTGTGTGTGTGTGTGTGTGTGTGTGTGTGTGTGTGTGTGTGTGTTCTATCATTTTAAACTGTTTAGTCTGGTTTTCAATTATTTGAGCAGTCACTATTTAGTTACTAAAAAAAAAATTGGTCACTTTTTTCTCCAAAAAAGTCACTTTTCTCTCTACTTTTTACAAAAGTCTGTGCTAAGGTCTATAACTTGGTGCATTAAATTCCCTCACAATCTTCTTAATACTCCGTGATTCAGGCAAAATAGTCGGCATCATGAGCTTTTCCTTTCTGTTCATCAACGTTTGGAATTTTATTTTCGGGTGACTTAAAATAGTTTCATCTTGGGACTCATCTTCACTGTCAGAAGACTCTGCATTGACAAGAAGTTTGCAGCAGTATTGATTCTTTTAACTTTTCAGTAGAATATCGCTTATATTCTGCCTTTTTCTGGTCAATGGGGGACTTTCCTATGTCTTGGAGGGATGTATTAAATGTTTTTAAAGCTTCTGAAGGAAATAATACAGCAAGATCACTATCACAATAGGTACTGCAATTGTTACCTACATCCTGGCTAGTACTTTGAAAACTAATTTCATCTTTTGTAACCTCAGTTTTCATCTTGCTCAGTTCTTTCGTACAGCTG
The DNA here is from genome assembly GCA_039090855.1 of Macrothele yani. Lineage (NCBI taxonomy): Eukaryota > Metazoa > Arthropoda > Arachnida > Araneae > Macrothelidae > Macrothele > Macrothele yani. The sequence goes on along the minus strand of CM076997.1, from coordinate 76,912,677 downwards.
TCACAAACTTTAGCTATCATTTGTGTTTCAGGAAAAAGGGAACACATCCATGTTGTCACTGGTCTTAATCCCTTCCTTATATTGGAGTGGTTTCATTTTTAAATGGATTAAAACAATTTAAGGCCCATTTCTTATCCATTTTAGAGAGGTTTTGTTGAAAACTTACTAACAAAAAAAACTGTCTCACACTATCACTTCACATTCAAAATCATTTACACTACATTCACATTTATCAACAATAAATAAAGGCAAGTTGTCTTCACAAACTCTGCTGGGAGACTGAGCCAAGTGCAGTAATGTGGAGAGGAGGGGAATGGATCTGTTGCATGATCCAACATGTTCATGCCTTTTTCAGCTTGCATTTTTCAAGCTGGGTTTTAATTACATCACCTAAAATCAAACAAACTGTCAGAACAGAACAGAAAGGGAAAAGTAATACTCACAGAAAGCAACATTCATAAATATTGTTCAAAAATTGTGCTGTGGAAATTTCTTTTTTGTTAGGTACTTGGCAAATTAGGATCCCATTATTTTTCTTGATCATGCATTCGTTCAAGGATTGTAAAAAATGCTACTCTAATTAATGAGGAGACAGTAATAAAGAGAAACGAATGTGTTACCTCTCATATCTTATGATCCTATCATTATCCCAAAAAAAATATTTTGTGGATAGTTACAGATAAGTACGAACTAATTTTGAGATTTTTTCAAAATTAAAAAAAAATCTGTTTTTGAGAAAATCGATTTTAAAATTTTCAGTTGGATTTTGAATTTTGTGTTTTTTTATAAACCCTATTGTGTTGTATATCATATAAAAGCCCATTAAAGGGGCTTTAAAATGAGACCACTTCCAACTCCATATCTCAATTGGCGGCTGATTTACAGATAGTTAAAGTATTAGTAGGCCATTTTTTAATAAAATTTTGAAAATTTAAGCTTAAATATGTTTTCCCCCTGTGAGCTTAAAAATAAACAAAAATGCATTTTTTTCATAACTACATGGGATCATTAAGTATGCCAAGTTTTATCAAAATCTAAGTTGGTGAGGTAGAAAAATATTATAAATTGTGATGATTTGACACGGACTGACCCATGTACAGATCAAAACAAGTGAGCATGATAACACTGAATGACCACAACTATGGCCTTTGAAAGAAGAAAAACACAACATATTTTTCAACACAGTGTATGAAGCTCACTTGGAAAATCTTTTATTTTTTTAACAACCACAACGCAGAAGAAAGCTCTCTGTACTGGCTTGACACAGATGAGAACATCTGACCTCCAAAACAATGACAAAGAAGGAAGTCTTTTGTAATTCCAAAGTTTGTATCAGGTTAGTTTATGTAAGTAGTTTTTGATATATAACTGAATAATTTTTTTTCTGGGGGGGGGGTGTAATTTCCATAACCTTTATAGTTCTGAGTGTCTTGAGTAGCATTATATTGAAACTTAAGATGCACTTTTTGTAGTGTGTGTGTGTGTGTGTGTGTGTAATATATATATATCATCATCATTGTCAACCATTATCAATCCACTGCTGGACGAAGGCCTCCCCATGTTTCCTCCACAACGGTCTGTCTTGTGCCAGTCACCTCCATGTCACTCCCGCATACTTTCGAATTTCATCCACCAATCTCCCATGTGGTCTTCTACTGGGTCTTTTCCTGTCCCTTGGAATCCAATCTAAAATTTCGGCTGTCCATCGATGGTCTGTTCTTCTGGCAGTATGTCCAGCCCATTGCCATTTCAGGGATTTAACTCTGATCATGATGTCTTCCACTCTTGTCATTTTTCGGATCCACGAGTTCCTCTTCTTATCTCTTCTGGTGATACCAAGCATGCACCTCTCCATGCCTGTTTGAGTTGTCTGCAGTCTTTGTATGTTTCTTTTAGTTAAGGTCCACGTCTCTGCACCATAAGTAAGCACTGGAAGGATGCATTGATCAAACACTTTTCTTTTAAGACATAATGGCATATTGCTCTTGAAAATTATGCTGATTCTTCCAAAAGCTCTCCAGGCAAGTTTTGTATGCGGATTAATTTCTTCATCAATATGACCCTCACTTGATATCTGCTGTCCAAGATAAACGTACGTGTCTGTTATCTCCAGTTTTTCTCCATCAATCGATAAATCTTCATTTCTTGTAAAAGCATTGAACATCATTTCTGTCTTCTGAAAGTTCATTTTTAATCCCACTTCTTTACTCTTGTCAGCAAGTTCGTGGATCATACTCTGCAGCTCTGATGGGGTAGTTGCGAAAATGACTAAGTCATCAGCAAAACGAAGGTGGGTTAGATAATCTCCATTAATCTTTATCTCTAGGTTTTCCCAGTTCAGTGATTGAAAGACACTTTCCAATGTGGCATTAAAGAGCTTCGGAGATATGGTGTCAACTTATCTCACTCCCTTTCCAATTTTTATGTGTGTTGTATTTTCAAACAGCCGAATCTTTGCACTTGCATTTTCATAAATGTTATTAATAATATTAATGTATGCATCTTCAATACCACAGGATTTCAGATCCATTGTAACTGCTGATGGTTTCACCGAAGCAAAGGCTTTTTCATAATCGATAAAAGCCATGCACAATAGAAGTTCATATTCTCTCGCTCTTTCAATTAGTTCTCACAATATGTGGATGTGATCTATTGTGCTGTAGCCACTCCTGAATCCAGCTTGTTCTCTCGGTTGAGCCATGTCCAGTGTTACCTTCAAACGGTGTGAAAGAACTTTAGTGAAGATTTTATAAACCACTGATAGGAGGTTGATAGGTCTGTAGTTCCTGAGATCCTCAATGTCACCTTTTTTATGTAGTAGGATCGTTGTAGCGTTGTTCCAATCCTCAGGAATCTTCCCTTCATTAAGGCATCGAGTGAAAATTTGGGCGAGTACTGTTTCGATTTCTCCACTTGCTTCTTGTATGATGTCTACAGTAAGTCCATCTTCTCTTGGAGCTTTTCCCCGCTTCATGTTCTTGATTGCATGTGCAACTTCTGCTGGGAGGACTAGAAGAACTCTGGTACTGGTACCTTTCATGATGTCTGGAGTACACGTATAATCCCTTTCATATAATTTGGAGTAGAAATCTTTCACTCTTGTCAAAATTTCGTCTCTATTTCTTGTTACAGAACCATCTTCTTTTCTCAGTGCCATAATCTGTTTTCTTCCCATACTGAGATGTCCCATTGCTATCTTTAGGCTTTGGTTGTTTTCAATTTCTTTCCTCACTAGTTCACAGTTGAATTTCCTTACGTCTTCAGTGATACTTTTTCGTACTGTCTTGCATAGCTCTATATATTCCACTTTGGAAGTCACATCTTCTTTAGTTGTCCTCATTTCTTTTCTTTTTTGCATCAACATTTTGGTTTTTCCTGATAATTTGTTCACATGCAAATTGTTCTTAGACCCAGCTAATTTTGTTGCTGTTTCCATAAGAGCTTTGGTTACTTTTCTGTTAACTTCAGAAATATCCACTTCTTCCGATGTTAGGCCTTCTAAAGCAGAGAATCTGTTCTTCATTTCCAACTTGAAGGTATTATGGTGTTTTTTAAGGTTGGTTATGTCAATAGATTTTGTTTGTCTTATGAGCTTGCCACGTTCGAGTTTAGTGTTGAGGTGCATCTTACATCTCACCAATCTATGGTCACTACCTGTGTTGAACTTGTTTAGCACACTGCAGTCTTCTATGACGAATTTTTTGTTACACATAATAAAATCAATTTCACTTGTCGTCCCATTTGGATGTCTCCATGTCTATTTCCTGTGTGGCTTTTTCTTGAAAAAGAAGTTCAAGATGAAAAACCTTTCTGCCTCTGCAAACTCAAGAAAAGTATTTCCACGCTGGTTTCTGTTGCTGTGACCGAATTTACCTACTGAAGTTTCATTCTGTTGCCGTTGCCCTATTTTTGCATTGAAATATCCCATAATTATCTTCAAGTGCTGCTTACCTTTATTATTTAGATGATGAATTTCCTCATAAAATTCTTCAATTTCTTCTTCAGGATGACTTGTGGTGGTTGCATAAGTTTGAATAATCTAAGCCTTGTATCTTCTCGAGAGTTGGATAACAAGTCGTGCAGCTCTGTCAGAGGAACTTTCAATTTCTACAACTTTATCCTTCAGTTTCGTGTTTATTATAAATCCAACACCGCTAGTTCTGCCAGTATCTGTCCCACGATAGTAGAAGAGATGTCCACTTTTCAGTTCAATGAAATCTTTTCCTTTTCTCCTTACCTCACTTAGCCCGACGATGTCCCACTTGATCCTTTGTAGTTCTTCTTCCAATTCAAGAAGCCTTGAATCAGAAGATAGGGAGTGTCCGTTATACGTAGCCATGGTCAGCATTAGATGGCAGCCTAGTCCGGTCCTCCAGGGATTCTTAGCACCCTCTGCCTTCATGTCGCACTGGCCGCTGCCTTGGCCAGGTACATTCCAGCTGCCGGAGACTGAGGGCCAAGGTTTAAGTTGTGGAGTCATTTTGGAGGGGTTTGGCCATAACTCCCCGTGCTGGCCAAGCGGGTTGGTGAGTGTGGGATAGCATTTCCTCTAATCCCGATGGTATAGTTATACCGCTATTGGCGGTCAGAGCCTCTTTAGTGGGAACAGGATGCACACGAGAAGGCGGAGTTGACATTTGTCAAGGAGATGCTGTGATGTTGCGGATCACCTGACCTTACATTCCATATATATATATATATAAATTCTAAACATAAAGCAAAATTTTGAACTTAGAAAAAAAAAGAGAGAGAGTAACGAGAAAAGGAACAACAATCACCAAATCCATTCACCAGAACCAGGCTAGCTTCAAGCGATGAAAATGTACCGAACATAAGAATGCAGGGAAGCATATTAATGACTGACTCTTTGTCGGCTTCGTCAAGGGCAAGCAACAAGAAAAACACTCATTAATCTACTGAGACCAGAGAATTGTGGGTTTCTGCTATTTTAGTTTGCTATAGGGACCAATTAAGTTTAGGGGAGGGAAATGTCAATTAAAAAGGATTTCTATTAAAACTCAAACCCAGCAAACTAAAACACATTTGCCCAACCTCACAACAAATAAAATAAAAATTAAGAAAGGGATCCAATCTCCCTATTAACACAAATCCAGGCAATAAAAATCCAACCAATAAATGGTACAAAGGGGATACTTAAAACTTGTCACATATAAAGTGAAGCCTAAAACCTACCAGCCATAATATAAACAGAAAACACCAAATTTTTTTAAAAAAATAATCATGAACAAAAAATAAAATAAAACCAGAAAAGGCAACCAACCAAATTGAAAAGGAAGCAACAACAAATTTAAGAAAAAGGAGTACAAAAAAGCCCAAGGAGCAATTTACAGTTGCAATCCCAAGAGTGAACAAGATAACTAAGTTGCATGTCACATGGTTGCAAAGAAAAATCCCCAATACCCATAGCAAAAAGCTAAAGAAAAATTATTCAGCAAATTAAAATAAAATAATTTTTTTTTTAAATATACCAAAGATGCTTTTACTATATATATATATATATATATATATATATATATATATATATATATATATATATATATATATATATACACACATCATCATCATCATCATTGTCAACCATTATCAATCCACTGCTGGACGAAGGTCTCCCCAAGTTTCCTCCACAACGGTCTGTCTTGTGCCAGTCTCCTCCATGTCACCCCTGCATACTTTCGAATTTCATCCACCCATCTCCCATGTGGTCTTCTTCTGGGTCTTTTCCTGTCCCTTGGAATCCAATCTAAAATTTCGGCTGTCCATCGATGATCTGTCCTTCTGGCAGTATGTCCAGCCCATTGCCATTTCAGGGATTTAACTCTGATCATGATGTCTTCCACTCTTGTCATTTTTCGGATCCACGTGTTCCTCTTCTTATCTCTCCTGGTTACACCAAGTATGCACCTCTCCATGCCTGTTTGAGTTGTCTGCAGCCTTTGTATGTCTCTTTTAGTTAAGGTCCACGTCTCTGCACCATACGTAAGCACTGGAAGGATGCATTGATCAAACACTTTTCTTTTAAGACATAATGGCATATTGCTCTTGAAAATTATGCTGTTTCTTCCAAAAGCTCTCCAGGCAAGTTTTGTACGCCGATTAATTTCTTCATCAATGTGACCCTCACTTGATATCTGCTGTCCAAGATAAACGTATGTGTCTGTTATCTCCAGCTTTTGTCCATCAATCGATAAGTCTTCATTTCTTGTAAAAGCATTGAACATCACTTTTGTCTTCTGAAAGTTCATTTTTAATCCCACTTCTTTACTCTTGTCAGCAAGTTCCTGGATCATACTCTGCAGCTCTGATGGGGTAGTTGCAAAAATGACTACGTCATCAGCAAAACGAAGGTGGGTTAGATAATCTCCATTAATCTTTATCCCCTTGTTTTCCCAGCTCAGCGACTGAAAAACACCCTCCAATGTGGCATTAAAGAGCTTCGGAGATATGGTGTCACCTTGTCTCACTCCCTTTCCAATTTTTACGTGTGTTGTATTTTCAAACAGCCTAATCTTTGCACTTGCATTTTCATAGATGTTATTAATAATATTAATGTATGCATCTTCAATACCGCAGGTTTTCAGAGCCATTGTAACTGCTGATGGTTTCACCGAATCAAAGGCTTTTTCATAATCGATAAAAGCCATGCACAATGGAAGTTCATATTCCCTGGCTCTTTCAATTAGTTCTCTCAGCACGTGGATATGATCTATTGTGCTGTAGCCACTCCTGAATCCAGCTTGTTCTCTCGGTTGAGCCATGTCCAGTGTTACCTTCAAGCGGTGTGAAAGAACTTTAGTGAAGATATTATAAACTACTGATAGGAGGCTGATAGGTCTGTAGTTTCCGAGATCCTCAATGTCACCTTTCTTATGTAGCAGGATCATTGTAGCGGTGTTCCAATCCTCAGGAATCTTTCCTTCATTAAGGCATCGAGTGAAAATTTGGGCGAGTACTGTTTCGATTTCTCCACTTGCTTCTTGTATGATGTCTACAGTAATTCCATCTTCTCCTGGAGCTTTTCCCCGCTTCATGTTCTTGATTGCATGTGCAACTTCTGCTGGAAGGACTGGAGGAACTCTGGTACTGGTATCTTTCATGATGTCTGGAGTGCATGTATCATCCCTTTCATATAATTTGGAGTAGAAATCTTTTACTCTTGTCAAAATTTCGCCTCTATTTCTTGTTACAGAACCATCTTCTTTTCTCAGTGCCATAATCTGTTTTCTTCCCTTACTGAGATGTCCCTTTGCTATCTTAAGGCTTTGGTTGTTTTCAATTGCTTTCCTCACTAGTTCACAGTTGAATTTCCTTATGTCTTCAGTGATACTTTTTCTTACTGTCTTGCATAGCTCTATATATTCCACTTTGGAAGTCACATCTTCTTTAGTTGTCCTCATCTCTCTTCTTTTTTGCATCAACATTTTCGTTTTTCCTGATAATTTATTTACATGCAACTTGTTCTTAGACCCAGCTAATTTTGTTGCTGTTTCCATAAGAGCTTTGGTTACTTTTCTGTTAACTTCAGAGATGTCCACTTCTTCTGATGTTAGGCCTTCTAAAGCAGAGAACCTGTTCTTCAGTTCCAACTTGAAGGTATTATGGTGTCTTTTAAGGTTGGTTATGTCAATAGATTTTGTTTGTCTTATGAGCTTGCCACGTTCAAGTTTAGTGTTGAGGTGCATCTTACATCTCACCAATCTATGGTCACTACCTGTGTTGAACTTGTTTAGCACACTGCAGTCTTCTATGACGAATTTTTTGTTACACATAATAAAATCAATTTCACTTGTCGTCCCATTTGGATGTCTCCATGTCCATTTCCTGTGTGGCTTTTTCTTGAAGAAGGAGTTCAAGATGAAAAACCCTTCTGCCTCTGCAAACTCAACGAGAGTATTTCCACGCTGGTTTCTGTTGCCGTGACCGAATTTACCTACTGAAGTTTCATTCTGTTGCCGTTGCCCTATTTTTGCATTGAAATCTCCCATAATTATCTTCAAGTGCTGCTTACCTTTATTATTTAGATCACAAATTTCCTTATAAAATTCTTCAATTTCTTCTTCAGGATGACTTGTGGTGGGTGCATAAGTTTGAATAATCTGAGCCTGGTATCTTTTCGAGAGTTGGATAACAAGTCGAGCAGCTCTGTCAGAGGAACTTTCAACTTCTACAACTTTATCCTTTAGTTTCTTGTTTATTATAAATCCAACACCACTAGTTCTGCCAGTATCTGTCCCACGATAGTAGAAGAGATGTCCACTTTTCAGTTCAATGAGATCTTCTCCTTTTCTCCTTACCTCACTTAGCCCCACGATGTCCCACTTGATCCTTTGTAGTTCCTCTTCCAATTCAAGAAGCCTTGAATCAGAAGATAGGGAGCGTCCATTGTACGTAGCCAAGGTCAGCATCAGATGGCAGCCTAGTCCGGTCCTCCGGGGATTCTTAGCACCCTCTGCCTTCATGTCGCACTGGCCGCTGCCTTGGCCAGGTACATTCCAGCTGCCGGAGACTGAGGGCCAAGATTTAAGTTGTGGAATCATTTTGGAGGGGTTTGGCCATAACTCACCACGCTGGCCAAGCGGGTTGGTGAGTGTGGGATAGAATTTCCTCTAATCCCGATGGTATAGTTATACCGCTATTGGCGGTCGTCAGAGCCCCTTTAGTGGGAACAGGATGCACCACGAGAAGGCGGGGTTGACATTTGTCAAGGAGAGGCTGTGATGTTACGCATCACCTGACCTTACATCCCTATATATACATATATATATATATATATATAATTTTTTCCTCCACGAAAATGTGAACATGTGCTAATTTTGTCACCATGATAATAAATAAAAAAAATTAGCAAAATATTTTTTTTGGTGTGGAGCACTTACATTCTAAAACTCGTACACTTTTTTGGGCAACTATTTTAGTCATTAACATAAGTTGTTAAGGCTACTATTTTTACCATTAGTGGCTACTATTTAGGCTACTATTTTTACCATTAGTGGCTACTAAAGCAACTATTTTCTTGGATGTGATAGGCTGGCAGCCTTGAATATAGTATCTGTCCATCAGTAGGGAACATTTTTTGCCATATTCAGAAATGAAGTGTTTTAATTTCTGTGAGGCACTTTCTTTCACTTTAGGCATGTTGGGTGTTAAAATTCACAATTACTATGCAAAAATTATGCACAGCTAACAAACAACGCATGCAGCTTCCAAAAAATTTCGAGAGACAACAAGCTCATTTACAGCCGCGCTACACTAGAGGGAAGGGGAGAGAAAGGCAGGGTTATACAGTGAGACATGTATCAGCGGTTTGACTCTCTCTGCCCAAACTGAGTGAGAGCTTGAAGCCTGCAGTGTTCGTTATCCACCCTCCCCGGCACCGAACCTCGCCTTCCAACAAAATGGCAATGACCGTACTCCAAATGGGAGAACAGCTCATCACTGGCATGAAGGAAGAGACAGAGGAAGGGAGGAGGTGCTTTTACAGTCGTCATGGCGCCACCATTTGTTACAACGCATGTACAGATGTTTTGAACACTAGCACTGCCCTCCCCCTCGTTCTCTCAGTCTGGCTTCAGGGGGAAATATGGGGTTTCAGGGAAATTCATCCAAACATGCCATTTAAAAAAAAATTATGAAATATGCAAAATAGTGTCTGAAAAATACCAAAAAAATTACTTAAAATGACTGAAAAACCTGAAAAAATGCCAATGCCATAAAAATCACGAAAAAATGCCCTTAACAGAGGTACTTAAATCAGCTTAGTTTTGTATGAAACATACTTGTATGCACTTGAAAAACGTTTTAGTATTGCCAAAAAAAAAAAATAAAAAAAAATAAGCAAAATCATAAAAATCTTAGCCTTAATCAAGAGCAATAGCACAGTCGAAAGCTTCTGCTTATAAAAACTGAATTACTATATGCAACTCTGTGTGTTTTTTACTTAATTCTCATATATTGTTAAATATTATTTTATTCCATAAATGTTGGTATTTCAGCAAGTCAAAAGATCTTACTTCACACTTAGAATTTTGAAAAGTGTACTAAAGAACATGTGTTCTGTGCTTCTATGCTGTCTTTCACTGTTTAGCATGGTTGAAATCTACTGAACTTTACTCCTGTTTCAAAAATTTTGGAAAATGCAAAAGGTCTCCCTTGCTCCAAGCAGAAATAATAATAATATTATTATTATTATTATTATTATTATTATTTGATATTTTACAAATCCTAAGTGTACATTGGAAAAGGGGTCAGTCATTCTGTGTTAAATCAACAAGGCTCACAACCCGACCCCTTTGGATTTCCTTGAAATGTGGTATGATTGTTAGGCATGTAGACTTGTGCATAAATCCCAAATTTCAGCCCTGTCCACCCACAGGGTTTCAAAACACATGACCTTGAAAATTATAAAATTATGACCTCTGGGCCATTTTTGAGTAGTTGTATCTCCTTACCTAATTGGGCTAGAAGGTTGAAATTAGTGTCTTTTTATAGCATTTTATATGAGCTTTTAAATCATGTGCTGAAAAATTAGGTTGACCTATTCAAGGTCACAGGAATAACCTTTGACCTTGAATATTTTAAAATTCTGAAAAAAAAATCATATGCCATCGCTAGACCTTTGCTTACTAGTATGCCAACTTTGAAGTTGGGATCGCTATGGGATCTTTATTTTTAAAATGAAATACACCCTCACCAAAAATGGTCTAAAAATGACGTAATGAATGGTGAAAGTGTTTTAGGGTTAAATAGCTGATTTAAATTAGGAGGATCTATCAGTCAGAAGGTCTCTCCATGATATGCTAAGTACTAAACCTTTAATAACTACAGGGTGATCCATTTAAACCAGTACCATGTGATTTACTTATAACTTTTTTTATAAATAACAACAAAATCATACAGTAAGTTGAGAATTATACATGTGGTATTGGAGAATCATTTTATCAAAGCAAATGTTGGAATTGTCCTCCATTTTCTTGTAAACACAGTTGAACACGCCACACCATATTCAGTGATGTCTCATGTAAAGTACCAGCAGTAACATTGCCAATTTAAGTTGTGATTGTTTCACGTAATGCATCCAATGTTTTTGGATGGGTTTTGTAAACTCTATCCTTTAAGTAGCCCCATAAAAAAGTCAGGGGAAGTTAAGTCCGGAGATCCGGGAGGCCATATGTTTTTTGAAATTAATCTGTCATCAAAGAAGCTGGTTATGAGTTCCATTGAGACTTGCGATGTGTGACACAGTGCCATCCTGCTGAAAGTAGCCCTCTGTCAATTCAATGTCCTCAAGTTGTTCCACAAATTCATTGAATATGTGGCAATAAACGTTAGTGTTGACAGTCTCAGAAAAAAATGGGGCCAATAATTTTCGTAGACGAAACCGCACACCATACACCAACCTTTTGTGAATGCATCAGTGTTTCACACATAACGTGTGGGTTTTTGGCAGCCTAGTATCTGCTGTTTTGCGAATTGACATAGCCTGACAGATGAAACCCTGATGCATAGCCTGACAGATGAAACCAGGCTTCATCCATAAACCATGTGATGGAGAGAATATCAGATCGCAAATTAAGAAAATTTTGAAACCATTTGCAGTAACTTACTCTCTTTCCCTTGTCCGGTTCCTGCAGCTGATGGATTACATGCACTTTAAATGGTCGAATATTTGCTTTTTTTGCTGCCCTTTGACAAGTTTCGTATGAATATCCTGTCTGTTGGCTTAATCTGCGCAACGATTTCGTCGGAGATTGAAGTAAACGTTGCCGAACATCGTCCACATGCGTTTAGGGCATCGGAGGGTGATGTCTACCGCTACCGCTGAGAAGAGAACCGGTTTGCTCCAGTTTTTCTGCCATCGACAAAATTGTTGACTTGCTTGGCACTTTTCGAACTCCAAACTCTCTTCGAAATGCTCATTGCGTTTTGATGACAGAATTGGTTACGCAATACGAGTTCACTAAAAAAAAACACGCTCTGGAACAGAGTACTGCATGTTTCCGAATGCACGCAAGTGAATGACAATGCAACAACAAACAAATCACGAGCTGAGTTACAGTTACGTTTAACAATCTTCTTCACGGTGGTGGTTTTCATTCTCCAGGAGTTGCTGCTTCTATTGAAAAAAAGAAGTTCCTTGCACGATCCCTTGCAAAAATGTAAGGTTTTTTCAGGGTACTGGTTTAAATGGATCACCCTGTATAATTTTTTGAACTAAAATGATATAAAAAAAAGAAATAATAATATAGTAATGTCTTTATAGCCATAATATATATATCATCATCATCATCATTGTCAACCATTATCAATCCACTGCTGGACGAAGGTCTCCCCAAGTTTCCTCCACAACGGTCTGTCTTGTGCCAGTCTCCTCCATGTCACCCCTGCATACTTTCGAATTTCATCCACCCATCTCCTATGTGGTCTTCTTCTGGGTCTTTTCCTGTCCCTTGGAATCCAATCTAAAATTTCGGCTGTCCATCGATGATCTGTCCTTCTGGCAGTATGTCCAGCCCATTGCCATTTCAGGGATTTAACTCTGATCATGATGTCTTCCACTCTTGTCATTTTTCGGATCCACGAGTTCCTCTTTTTATCTCTCCTGGTTACACGAAGCATGCACCTCTCCATGCTTCTTTGAGTTGTCTGCAGCCTTTGTATGTCTCTTTTAGTTAAGGTCCACGTCTCTGCACCATACGTAAGCACTGGAAGGATGCATTGATCAAACACTTTTCTTTTAAGACATAATGGCATATTGCTCTTGAAAATTATGCTGTTTCTTCCAAAAGCTCTCCAGGCAAGTTTTGTACGCCGATTAATTTCTTCATCAATGTGACCCTCACTTGATATCTGCTGTCCAAGATAAACGTACGTGTCTGTTATCTCCAGCTTTTCTCCATCAATCGATAAATCTTCATTTCTTGTAAAAGCATTGAACATCACTTTTGTCTTTTGAAAGTTCATTTTTAATCCCACTTCTTTACTCTTGTCAGCAAGTTCCTGGATCATACTCTGCAGCTCTGATGGGGTAGTTGCAAAAATGACTACGTCATCAGCAAAACGAAGATGGGTTAGATAATCTCCATTAATCTTTATCCCCTTGTTTTCCCAGCTCAGTGACTGAAAAACACCCTCCAATGTGGCATTAAAGAGCTTCGGAGATATGGTGTCACCTTGTCTCACTCCCTTTCCAATTTTTACGTGTGTTGTATTTTCAAACAGCCTAATCTTTGCACTTGCATTTTCATAGATGTTATTAATAATATTAATGTATGCATCTTCAATACCGCAGGTTTTCAGAGCCATTGTAACTGCTGATGGTTTCACCGAATCAAAGGCTTTTTCATAATCGATAAAAGCCATGCACAATGGAAGTTCATATTCCCTCGCTCTTTCAATTAGTTCTCTCAGCACGTGGATATGATCTATTGTGCTGTAGCCACTCCTGAATCCAGCTTGTTCTCTCGGTTGAGCCATGTCTAGTGCTACCTTCAAGCGGTGTGAAAGAACTTTAGTGAAGATTTTATAAACTACTGATAGGAGGCTGATAGGTCTGTAGTTTCCGAGATCCTCAATGTCACCTTTCTTATGTAGCAGGATCATTGTAGCGGTGTTCCAATCCTCAGGAATCTTTCCTTCATTAAGGCATCGAGTGAAAATTTGGGCGAGTACTGTTTCGATTTCTCCACTTGCTTCTTTTATGATGTCTACAGTAATTCCATCTTCTCCTGGAGCTTTTCCTCGCTTCATGTTCTTGATTGCATGTGCAACTTCTGCTGGAAGGACTGGAGGAACTCTGGTACTGGTATCTTTCATGATGTCTGGAGTGCATATATCATCCCTTTCATATAATTTGGAGTAGAAATCTTTCACTCTTGTCAAAATTTCGCCTCTATTTCTTGTTACAGAACCATCTTCTTTTCTCAGTGCCATAATCTGTTTTCTTCCCTTACTGAGATGTCCCTTTGCTATCTTTAGGCTTTGGTTGTTTTCAATTGCTTTCCTCACTAGTTCACAGTTGAATTTCCTTACGTCTTCAGTGATACTTTTTCTTACTGTCTTGCATAGCTCTATATATTCCATTTTGGAAGTCACATCTTCTTTAGTTGTCCTCATCTCTCTTCTTTTTTGCATCAACATTTTGGTTTTTCCTGATAATTTGTTCACATGCAACTTGTTCTTAGACCCAGCTAATTTTGTTGCTGTTTCCATAAGAGCTTTGGTTACTTTTCTGTTAACTTCAGAGATGTCCACTTCTTCCGATGTTAGGCCTTTTAAAGCAGAGAACCTGTTCTTCAGTTCTAACTTGAAGGTATTATGGTGTTTTTTAAGGTTGGTTATGTCAATAGATTTTGTTTGTCTTATGAGCTTGCCACGTTCAAGTTTAGTGTTGAGGTGCATCTTACATCTCACCAATCTATGGTCACTACCTGTGTTGAACTTGTTTAGCACACTGCAGTCTTCTATGACGAATTTTTTGTTACACATAATAAAATCAATTTCACTTGTCGTCCCATTTGGATGTCTCCATGTCCATTTCCTGTGTGGCTTTTTCTTGAAGAAGGAGTTCAAGATGAAAAACCCTTCTGCCTCTGCAAACTCAACGAGAGTATTTCCACGCTGGTTTCTGTTGCCATGACCGAATTTACCTACTGAAGTTTCATTCTGTTGCCGTTGCCCTATTTTTGCATTGAAATCTCCCATAATTATTTTCAAGTGCTGCTTACCTTTATTATTTAGATGACAAATTTCCTCATAAAATTCTTCAATTTCTTCTTCAGGATGACTTGTGGTGGGTGCATAAGTTTGAATAATCTGAGCCTGGTATCTTTTCGAGAGTTGGATAACAAGTCGTGCAGCTCTGTCAGAGGAACTTTCAACTTCTACAACTTTATCCTTCAGTTTCTTGTTTATTATAAATCCAACACCACTAGTTCTGCCAGTATCTGTCCCACGATAGTAGAAGAGATGTCCACTTTTCAGTTCGATGAGATCTTCTCCTTTTCTCCTTACCTCACTTAGCCCCACGATGTCCCACTTGATCCTTTGTAGTTCCTCTTCCAATTCAAGAAGCCTTGAATCAGAAGATAGGGAGCGTCCATTGTAAGTAGCCAAGGTCAGCATCAGATGGCAGCCTAGTCCGGTCCTCCGGGGATTCTTAGCACCCTCTGCCTTCATGTCGCACTGGCCGCTGCCTTGGCCAGGTACATTCCAGCTGCCGGAGACCGAGGGCCAAGATTTAAGTTGTGGAATCATTTTGGAGGGGTTTGGCCATAACTCACCACGCTGGCCAAGCGGGTTGGTGAGTGTGGGATAGAATTTCCTCTGATCCCGATGGTATAGTTATACCGCTATGGGCGGTCGTCAGAGCCCCTTTAGTGGGAACAGGATGCACCACGAGAAGGCGGGGTTGACATTTGTCAAGGAGAGGCTGTGATGTTACGCATCACCTGACCTTGCATCCCAATATATATATATATATATATATATATATATATATATTCTATTAAGAAGAGACCTAAGCAAAAAAACACATATATATTTTTGACTCATACCAAGTACTACATAGAAAAGGTTATGTATCTACCGGTGTGAGTAAAAAAAAAAAAAAAAACAACTGAATGTAGAAGGTGTCGAGAATACTGAGCCTTGGCTTTGAAACACATTAGAAACTGTACTAATTTGATGTACAGAGATTTTTGGATAATTAATAATAATGCAGAAGTAATTTCTACTATACTCAAAGTTTGTCCCTTAGATATTAATAGTTATGATTTTGAAAACCTATATACTAATCTGCCTCTATCAGATATAATCACTACCTTCAAAGAGCTGTATGCAGAATTTAAACTTAACCAATTTGTTGATGTAGGAACTTGGAACTCTTATCTCAATTGCTGCATAAAAAATAACCATATCTTATTTAATAATACTCTCCATAAGCAAGTGAACGGTATTCCCATGGGAACATCAACGTCCACGAATATCGCTAATCTATTCCTGTTCTTTAAGGAATATAAATTCATTAAAAATCACCCCACCTGCTCAGATAACTACCTTTACACATTTAGATATATTGATGATCTGCTGTGTATCAATAATTCAGAAGTTATAGAGAGTGATTTTGATAATATCTATCCTAGCTCTCTTAACTTATGTAAAACCAACCACAGTAATCAGGAACTTGAGTTCCTAGACTTAAGCATTAAGCTCAACAGAGGTAACCCATCTATTAGCCTCTTTGATAAAAGAGTTAATTTTCCATTCAAAGTAATTAAATATCTACACTGGAATAATAACATATCAACCAAAGTAATTGAGGATGTACTAATTTCTCAGGTCCTAAGAATTTCAAGAATTTGCAGCAACAATTTGGACTTCAATTACCACATTAATATACTATTAGACAGTTTTCTAGAGAGCACAATTCCTACTTCTTTCATCAAAAGAACTTTAAGAAAAATTATTCTGAATAATAGAGTAAGGTTGGCAGATCTGCTTTAATTTTCTACACAGTTAATAATATGATTCTGACCAATCAAAGCCGTAAGGAAGTTGGCTAGAGGATGCCTATTAACTACTAAAAGGAACCTTAGTGCTATGGATATGAAGGTCCTATTAAAACAAAAAATTAAATAATATAGAAAAAATCACAAAAAAGCTTAAAAATCTGTTTATAAAAGAAAATAAAAACAAATAAAAAAGAAAACTAGTTATTCATCACTAGGATAGCTATACTAAAAATAGTAAAACTAACATTAAAATTAATAAGATTCTGATTAATCTATAGAAGCTCACTAAGGTGATTTAATACATGCAAAGATTATTAAATACACCACTCGTGTATTTTATAATATTTCTCATGTATTCTGGAGAGTTAATTCTGCTCTTTCTGATCATACAGATCCACAGTCTTAAGTTTATATATATTTTTTTTTCTCTGGTTAAAATCTCCGCGAGTTGGTTTCTTTCTGTATGAGGAGGCCGTCAGCCCCACCCACACTGCCCCCAGCGACTAGGGAGTGGCAGAAGTGTTAGGACGCATAGGGAAGAGGTCAGCCATGTTTTACTCTTGTGAGGAGAAAGTTTAGTTGCACAAGAGGTAAGCTCTCTTCCTTGTACTTGGGTTTTAGGTTTTATAAGTTCAATGTTTGTACTTCATGTACCTTTTTTTCTCTGTTGATTTTTTGCTTTTCAGCTTTTAGGCACTGGCTTGTCTGTTAACTTTTTTGCGGGTTTTAACTCTTTCTTTTCTTGGTAACTTTGCGCGTCTTTTGGGGAACATAGGCACAGCAGATGGCTAAGCATAGTTCCTTTTCTTTGCGCTGTATTTTCAAAGTAGTTAAGTTCTTAATAACTACTTAATCATGCACTTAAAGCACTGCTGAAATACTTTGTACATATTGCAACTAATTGTTTAAGTCATATAACTTTCACAAAGTTTTCTTTAGTTAATTTTGTCTTTAACTTATTCTCGTTTTCGTGTTGTCAGAAGTTGTAGAGTAGGGGGTTTTAGAATCAAGTTTTCTTTCAAAAATCTGTTTTTTTTTTAAATTAATATTTCCTTTTTTAATTGCAATGTAAAAATTTGGATTTCTTTTGCATTGTTTTTCAGGTTTAAATTCTCTCTCAGACGAACTTGGCATTTCGTTATAGTTGAAAATTATTTCTAATTATTATGTCACTCTCACAGCTTGAGTTCTCTTTAATCTTCTTCTCTCTGTTTAATAGTAACAGATGAAGAGCATGGGTCGGGCCAGGAGGGTTATGGATGCAAGCGAAATTGTTAACTAGTGCTAGGTCATACAACTCTGCGGAGGACATGACATATATATATTTTTTAAAACAATTTTAGGTGGGCACGTTACTTGCATCTATGGCCTTGCAGAAACCCATTTCCAACTAGGTCTTTGTGGAAGTGAGAAAATGCAGAGTTTTTGCTGGTCCTTGATAAAGCCAAGGCTCAGTATTCTCGACACCTTCTACATTCAGTTTTTTTTTTTTTTTTACTCACATCGGTAGATACATAACCTTTTCTATGTAGTACTTGGTATGAGTCAAAAATATATATGTGTTTTTTTTTTTGCTTAGGTCTCTTCTTAATAGAATGTGAATTCTGAATTTTCAAAACTGCTGCGTTGCGCGTTTTGATCTTCAGGTTATTTTGCAACTTTTGTTTTAAATTCTAAAGTTTTTTCTTAGTTTTCAGTTTTGCTCTTCAGTATATATATATATATATATATATATATGCCCCAAGAGCAGAGACAAAGACAAATTTTTACCAAAAAATTTAAAACTAAATTTGCTAAAAAACCTGAAGATCATGACGCGCAATGAAGCAGTTATGAATATTCAGAATTCACATACTATTAAGAAGAGACAGATTCAAAAAAATATTTGTCTGGTACTAAAGCAACTAAGAAATACTCAAAAACCAACAGGTATGTGTAAAAAGGAGATAAAGTAATAGCAACTGAATGCAGAAAGTGTCGAGAATGCCGAATCTTGGCTTTATCAAGGACCAGCAAAACTCTGCATTTTCTCACTTCCACAAAGACCTAGTTGGAAATGGGTTTCTGCAAAGCCATAGATGCAAGTTTAAAACCCACAAAAATATTTTAATAATTATCATAACTTCATCAGAGCTGCATGAGGAATCATTTAGTTAAAGTTTTTGCAAGCATCTATAACTTTCCTGGCCCAACCCACGCTCGTCATCTGCCACGAAAAACAGAAAAGCGATTACAAAAACCACAAGTTGTGAGAGTGTCTGAATAAGCCATCAGAATTATTCAGCAAAAAAAAAAAAAAAAAAAAAAACACGTTGCCAAGCAACCTAGCCGCCTAAGATAGATTTTAAACATGAATAACAGTACCAAAGTACTACAAAGTCTTAAGCCTTGTGGTGAAAAAAGCTTTATCCAAATGCCATAAAATAAAAAACAAAAGAATAAGAATTTTTTATAAGGAGATTCCTAAAAGAAAACAGGCTCACATAGGGTCTTCTGTGTATTTTTCTGTTCCTTGGAATCCAGTCTAAAATTTAAGTTCTCCATCAGTGATCTGATCTTCTGGTAACATGTCCAGCCCATTGCCATTTCAGTAATTTCACTCTGGTCATGATGTCGTCCACTCTGGTCATTTTCCTTCTCCACAAGATCCTCTTATCTTTCCTGGTTACATCAAGCCTGCATCTCTCCATGCTTCTTTGAGTTATCTGCAGTCTTTGTATATCTTTTTTAGTTAAGATCCATGTCTCTGCTCCATACATAAGCACTGGCAGAATGCATTGATTAAACACTTTCCTTTTAAGACATAAAAATGGCATGCTGCTCTTAAAAATTATACTGTTTCTTCTAAAAGCTCTCTATCCAAGTCTTATATGGTGGTTAATTTCTTTATCAATGTGATCCTCATTTGATATCTGCTGCCCAAGATAAATGCAGGTATCTGTTGTTTCAAGCTTTTCTCCATCAATCGATAAATCTTCATTTCTTGTAAAAGCATTGTACATCACTTTTGTCTTCTGAAAGCTCATTTTTAATCCTACTTCTTTACTCTTGTCAGAAAGTCTTTGATCATATTCTGCAGCTGCAAAGGTGTAGTTGCAAAAATACAACGTTATCAGCAAAACGAAGGTGAGTTAAGTAATCTCCATTAACCTTTATCCCTATGTTTTCCCAGTTCAATGATTGAAAGACATTTTGCAATGTGGCATTTAAGAGTTTGGGAGATATGGTGTCACCTTGTCTCACTCCCTTTCTAATTTTTATTAATGCTGTATCCTCAAATATCCGAACCTTTGCTCTTGCATTTTCATAGATGTTTTTAATAATGTTAATGTACGTATCTTCAATACCGCAGGATTTCAAAGCCATTGTAACTGCTGATGGTTTTACAGAATCTAAGGCCTTTTCATAATCAATAAAGGCCATGCATAATGGGAGTTCATATTCTCTTGTTCTTTCAATTAGTTCTCTCAGTACATGGATATGATGCACAGTGCTGTAGACACTCCTAAATCCAGCGTGTTCTCTTGGTTGAGCCATGTCTAGTGTTACCTTGAAGCAATGTGAAAGAACTTTAGTGAAGACTTTATAAACTGCAGATAGGTGGCTGATTGGCCTGTAGTTCCCGAGATCCTCAGCGTCACCTTTTTTATGTAGCAGGATCATTATAGCATTGTTCCAATCCTTAGGAATCTTCCCTTCATTGAGACAACTGGTGAAAACTTGGGTGAGCATAGTTTAAATTTCTCCACTTGCTTCTTGTATAATGTCCATGGTAATTCCATCTTCTCCTGGAGCTTTTCCCTGTTTCATGTTCTTAATTGCACATGTAACTTCTGCAGGAAGGACTGGAGGGACTTTGGTACTGGTACCTGTCGTAATGTCTGGAATAGATGTATCATCCCTTTCATACAGTTTTGAGTAGAAATTTTCACCTTTGTCAAAATTTTGCTTATATTTCTTGTTACAGTCCCTTCTTCTGTTCTCAGTGCCATAATCTGTTTTCTACCCTTACTGAGATATCCCTTTGCTCTCTTCAGGCTTTGGTTGTTTTCAATTGCTTTTCTCACTAGTTAACAATTGAATTTCCTTATGTCTTCAGTGACACTTTTCCGTACTGTCTTGCATAGCTCTCTACATATTCCACTTTAGAAGTTACGTCTTCTTTATTTGTCATCTTCCTTCTCTTTTTCATCAACATTTTTGTTTTTCCCAAAAATTTCTTCATGTGTAACTTGATTTTTGTACCACTTATTTTTGTTGCTGTTTCCATAAGAGCATTGCTGAGTTCTCTGTTAACTTCAGAAATATCCACTTCTTTCAATGTCAAACCTTCTAAAGCAGAGAATCAGTTCCTCAGTTCCAACTTGAAGGTGTTATAATGTCTTTTTAAGGTTGGTTATGTCAATATAGTGTTCTCCTTAGATTTATTTTTCAGCTGGGCGGCAAATTTTTTTAGCTGGATGGTACTTTTCATGACCCTTTCGCCAATCGAGAAAAAAAAAATGTTTTACTTAACATTATGATATACTTATTAAACATCTTTAGTGATGTGGCAAGAATTAATGTAACATAACATGATAAACAAAATTATAAAATTGTACATAAATTATAAAAAAAAGGAACACTTAACTAATAAATCATATTAGACTCAGATTTCAGCTCGTTTTCATCAGTATTTATGGTGCATGTGAGAATATGTTTTCCACTCTTTCTATTACGTGCATTGTGAAAATGTTCATTAAAGAAAATTTAGCTGGGTGGCAGAGAAAATTAGCTGGGTGGGCCACCCAGTGAAAAGGCTCTGGGGAGAACACTACAATACATTTTGTTTGTCTTATGAGCTTGCCACGTTCAAGTTTAGTGTTGAGGTGCATCTTTCATCTCACCATTCTATGAGCACTCCTCGTGTTGAACCTGTTTAGCCCACTGCAGTCTTCAATGACAAATTTCTTGTTACACATAATAAAATCAATTTCACTTGTCATTCCATTAGGATGTCTCCATGTCTATTTCCAGTGTGGCTTTTTCTTGTAGAAGGAGTTCATGGTGAAAAACCTTTCTGCTTCTGCAAACTCTACGAGAGTATTTCCACATTGATTTCTGTTCCCATAGCCGAATTTACCAACCGAAGTTTCATTCTGTTGCGCTATTTTTGCATTGAAATCACCCATAATGATCTTCAAGTGCTGTTTGCCCTTTTTATTTAGATTCCAAATTTTCTCATAAAATTCTTCAATTTCTTTTCAGGGTGACATGTGGTGGGTGCATAAGTTTGAATAATCTGAGCCTGGTATCTTTTCGAGAGTTGGATAACGAGTCGTGCAGCCCTGTCAGAGGAACTTTCAACTTCTACAACTTCATCCTTCAGTTTCTTGTTTATTATAAATCCAACACCACTAGTTCTGCCAGTATCTGTCCTACGATAGTAGAAGAGATGTCCACTTTTCAGTTCAATGAGATCTCCTTTTCTCCTTACCTCACTTATCCCGACGATGTCCCACTTGATCCTTTGTAGTTCCTCTTCCAATTCAAGAAGCCTTGAATCAGAAGATAGGGAGCGTCCATTATATGTAGCCAAGGTCAGCGTCAGATGGCAGCCTAGTTTGGTTCTCTGGGGATTCTTAGCACCCTCTACCTTCATGTCGCACTGGCCGCTGCCTTGGCCAGGTACATTCCAGCTGCCGGAGACTGAGGGCCAAGATTTAAGTTGTGGAGTCATTTTTAGAGGGTTTGGCCATAACTCACCACGCTGGCCAAGTGGGTTGGCGAGTGTTGGATAGCATTTCCTCAAATCCTGGTGGTATACAGCTAGATATAAATTGTTCGTCAGAGCCTCTTCAGTGAGAACAGGATGCACCACAAGACAGCGGAATTGACATTTGTTAAGGAGGGGCTGGGATATGTTGTGCATCCACTGGCCTTGCATCTCATATATATATGTAAGGTCAGGTGATGCATAACATCACAGCCTCTCCTTGACAAATGTCAACCCCGCCTTCTTGTGGTGCATCCTGTTCCCACTAAGTAGGCTCTGACGACCGCCAATATCGGTATAACTATACCATTGGGATTAGAGGAAATGCTATCCCACACTCACCAACCCGCTTGGCCAGCACGGGGAGTTATGGCCAAACACCTCCAAAATGATTCCACAACATAAATCTAGGCCCTCAGTCTCCGGCAGCTGGAATGTACCTGGCCAAGGCAGCGGCCAGTGCGACATGAAGGCAGAGGGTGCTAAGAATCCCCAGAGGACGGACTAGGCTGCCATCTGATGCTGACCTTGGCCACGTATAATGGACGCTCCCTATCTTCTGATTCAAGGCTTCTTGAATTGGAAGATGAACTACAAAGGATCAAGTGGGACATCGTCGGGATAAGTGAGGTAAGGAGAAAAGGAGAAGATTTCATTGAACTGAAAAGTGGACATCTCTTCTACTATCGTGGGACAGATACTGGCAGAACTAGTGGTGTTGCATTTATAATAAACACGAAACTGAAGGATAAAGTTGTAGAAGTTGAAAGTTCCTCTGACAGGGCTGCACGACTCGTTATCCAACTTTCGAAAAGATACCAGGCTCAGATTATTCAAATTTATGCACCCACCACAAGTCATCCTGAAGAAGAAATTGAAGAATTTTATGAGGAAATTCGTCAACTAAATAATAAAGGTAAGCAGCACTTGAAGATAATTATGGGAGATTTCAATGCAAAAATAGGGCAATGGCAACAGAATGAAACTTCAGTAGGTAAATTTGGTCACGGCAACAGAAATCAGCATGGAAATACTCTCGTAGAGTTTGCAGAAGCAGAAGGGTTTTTCATCTTGAACTCCTTTTTCAAGAAAAACCACACAGGAAATGGACATGGAGACATCCAAATGGGACGACAAGTGAAATTGATTTTATTATGTGTAACAAAAAATTCGTCATAGAAGACTGTAGTGTGCTAAACAAGTTCAACACAGGTAGTGACCATAGATTGGTGAGATGTAAGATGCACCTCAACACTAAACTTGAACGTGGCAAGCTCATAAGACAAACAAAATCTATTGACATAACCAACCTTAAAAAACACCATAACAACTTCAAGTTGGAACTGAAGAACAGATTCTCTGCTTTAGAAGGCCTAACATCTGAAGAAGTGGATATTTCTGAAGTTAACAGAAAAGTAACCAAAGCTCTTATGGAAACAGCAACAAAATTAGCTGGGTTAAAGAACAAGTTGCATATGAAAAAATTATCAGGAAAAACCAAAATGTTGATGCAAAAAAGAAGAGAGATGAGGACAACTAAAGAAGATGTGACTTCCAAAGTGGAATATATAGAGCTATGTAAGACAGTACGAAAAAGTATCACTGAAGACGTAAGGAAATTCAACTGTGAACTAGTGAGGAAAGCAATTGAAAACAACCAAAGCCTAAAGATAGCAAAGGGACATCTCAGTAAAGGAAGAAAACAGATTATGGCACTGAGAAAAGAAGATGGTTCTGTAACAAGAAATAGAGGCGAAATTTTGACAAGAGTGAAAGATTTCTACTCCAAGTTATATGAAAGGGATGATACATGTACTTCAGACATCATGAGAGGTACCAGTACCAGAGTTCCTCCAGTCCTCCCAGCAGAAGTTACACATGCAATCAAGAACATGAAGCGGGGAAAAGCTCCAGGAGAAGATGGAATTACTGTAGACATCATACAAGAAGCAAGTGGAGAAATCGAAACAGTACTCGCCCAAATTTTCACTCGATGCCTTAATGAAGGGAAGATTCCTGAGGATTGGAATACCACTATAATGATCTTGCTACATAAAAAAGGTGACATTGAGGATCTCGGGAACTACAGACCTATCAGCCTCCTATCAGTGGTTTATAAAATCTTTACTAAAGTTCTTTCACACCTTTTGAAGGTAACACTGGACATGGCTCAACCGAGAGAACAAGCTGGATTCAATAGTGGCTACAGCACAATAGATCATATCCACGTACTGAGAGAACTAATTGAAAGAGCGAGGGAATGTGAACTTCCATTGTGCATGGCTTTTATCGATTATGAAAAAGCCTTTGATTCGGTGAAACCATCAGCAGTTACAATGGCTCTGAAATCCTGTGGTATTGAAGATGCATACATTAATATTATTAATAACATCTATGAAAATGCAAGTGCAAAGATTCAGCTGTTTGAAAATACAACACACATAAAAATTAGAAATTGAGTGAGAGACAAGGTGACAGCATATCTCCAAAGCTTTTTAATGCCACATTGGAGGGTGTCTTTCAGTCGCTGAGCTGGGAAAACAAGGGGATAAAGATTAATGGAGATTATCTAACCCACTTTCGTTTTGCTGATGACGTAGTCATTTTTGCAACTACCCCATCAGAGCTGCAGAGTATGATCCAGGAACTTGCTGACAAGAGTAAAGAAGTTGGATTAAAAATGAACTTTCAGAAGACAAAAGTGATGTTCAATGCTTTTACAAGAAATAAAGATTTATCGATTGATGGAGAAAAGCTGGAGATAAAGGCACGTACGTTTATCTTGGACAGCAGATATCAAGTGAGGGTCACATTGATGAAGAAATTAATCGGCGTACAAAACTTGCCTGGAGAGCTTTTGGAAGAAACAGCATAATTTTCAAGAGCAATATGCCATTATGTCTTAAAAGAAAAGTGTTTGATCAATGCATCCTTCCAGTGCTTACGTATGGTGCAGAGACGTGGACCTTAACTAAAAGAGACATACAAAGGCTGCAGACAACTCAAAGTAGCATGGAGAGGTGCATGCTTAGTGTAACCAGGAGAGATAAAAAGAGGAACTCGTATATCCGAAAAATGTCAAGAGTGGAAGACATCATGATCAGAGTTAAAACCCTGAAATTTCAATTTGCTGGACATACTGCCAGAAGGACAGACCATCGATGGACAGCCGAAATTTTAGATTGGATTCCAAGGGACAGGAAAAGACCCAGAAGAAGACCACATAGGAGATGGGTGGATGAAATTCGAAAGTATGCAGGAGTGACATGGAGGAGACTAGCACAAGACAGACCTTATTAACTATATGTCAACAAAATAGTTTCCATATCATCTACTGTTTCGCACGTTACTAGAAATTTGAGCAGGGGGGGGGGGGAATTGGATACAAGAAAAAGATCATAGATGATATACTTGAAAATACAAGGAAATCTTTATATGACAGTAGAAATAAACAAAAAAAAAATGAAAAAAATTTGCTGGTAAAATTCCCTACATTCCTCCAATAACAAATATCCTAAAGAAGGAATGTGTTAAAGAAAAAAATGATATTAGCAGGAACCGTCATAGATAACGAAACTATATTAACTACAGGAAATGAAAGAAGATCAATGCTTGATAAAGCCGGAGTATATTCTATACCAACAAAATATTATACAGAAATAGAAAGAAATGAAAGAAATAAAGTATTCATAGGAAGTACAAAAAGAAGGTTTAAGACCAGATTAAAAGAACATATATCCAACTGGAATAAAAAAAGAAAACAAAACATCATTAATAAATCATTGTATTGAAAATGAAGCTTATCCTGATTGGAATGATATAAAATTAATAACCTCACATAAAACTAAAAATCAAATATTAACCTCAGAAGCAGTAATGATTGCAAAAACTAAAGAAATAAATTGTAATAATAATGATCCAATGAGTCTACCGTACGCTTGGAAATATTTTATTGAAAAAGAAAATAACGCTAAAAAATATAATAAAAGACCTTATTAATTGTTTTCAACAAACGAATGGCAACACCAATTAATTTAGAATCAGAAATTCATATCATCCAATTATATCAAAACACGACTGAGAATGAGCATTAATACCAAAAATAGCATGCACAAGAGTACAACTGCCATGGAATGTCGGACGCCGCCAGTAAAATCGATGCAAGTGGCCGAAATACAACGTGTATGAGAAGTAGATCATAATACCCACTGAAGATGATTCCAAAAGAAGGAATTGGAACTAGTTTGGGATATCGAGCCACGGAAAACGAAACATGTAACCATCATCTATAATAAGAAATTATAAGATCGAAGTTCAACTTGGAAGCTGATACCACAGGAAAGAAAAATCGTGCCTTCTACGATAACAAGATGGCTTATTACTGGTTCAACGCATCATAATCAAGAGGTTCGAAAGTTCTTTTCTATTGTATTAATTTCGTGAATCATGAGTTAAAAACTGGAATAATGTTAATCATTTAATACATATTGTCTCTACGTATTAGAGGACTTTGACAACTTATGATGCATATGACTGTACATATAAAAACATTTTTTCATATAAATTTGTAATCTTCATATAGTACAATTCTAAACTATTATAAGGAACATCAAAAAGGAATATTAGTGACAAGTTGAAATAAATTTTTTTATTATATGGACGTTTTTCCCGTGCTCGAATTTCTAGTAACGTGCGAAACAGTAGATGATATGGAAACTATTTTGTTGACATATAGTTAATAATTTCTGAAACCACGTAATGATTTCGACAAATGTTGAATTAATATAACAAGACAGACCGTTGTGGAGGAAACTTGGGGAGACCTTCGTCCAGCAGTGGATTGATAATGGTTGACAATGATGATGATATATAAATATATATATATATATATATATCATCATCATCATCATTGTCAACCATTATCAATCCACTGCTGGATGAAGGTCTCCCCAAGTTTCCTCCACAACGGTCTGTCTTGTGCCAGTCTCCTCCATGTCACCCCTGCATACTTTCGAATTTCATCCACCCATCTCCCATGTGGTCTTCTTCTGGGTCTTTTCCTGTCCCTTGGAATCCAATCTAAAATTTCGGCTGTCCATCGATGATCTGTCCTTCTGGCAGTATGTCCAGCCCATTGCCATTTCAGGGATTTAACTCTGATCATGATGTCTTCCACTCTTGTCATTTTTCGGATCCACGAGTTCCTCCTCTTATCTCTCCTGGTTACACGAAGCATGCACCTCTCCATGCCTGTTTGAGTTGTCTGCAGTCTTTGTATATCTCTTTTAGTTAAGGTCCACGTCTCTGCACCATACGTAAGCACTGGAAGGATGCATTGATCAAACACTTTTCTTTTAAGACATAATGGCATATTGCTCTTGAAAATTATGCTGTTTCTTCCAAAAGCTCTCCAGGCAAGTTTTGTACGCCGATTAATTTCTTCATCAATGTGACCCTCACTTGATATCTGCTGTCCAAGATAGACGTACGTGTCTGTTATCTCCAGCTTTTCTCCATCAATCGATAAATCTTCGTTTCTTGTAAAAGCATTGAACATCACTTTTGTCTTCTGAAAGTTCATTTTTAATCCCACTTCTTTACTCTTGTCAGCAAGTTCCTGGATCATACTCTGCAGCTCTGATGGGGTAGTTGCAAAAATGACTACGTCATCAGCAAAACAAAGGTGGGTTAGATAATCTCCATTAATCTTTATCCCTTTGTTTTCCCAGCTCAGCGACTGAAAAACACCCTCCAATGTGGCATTAAAGAGCTTCGGAGATATGGTGTCACCTTGTCTCACTCCCTTTCCAATTTTTATGTGTGTTGTATTTTCAAACAGCCGAATCTTTGCACTTGCATTTTCATAGATGTTATTAATAATATTAATGTATGCATCTTCAATACCGCAGGTTTTCAGAGCCATTGTAACTGCTGATGGTTTCACCGAATCAAAGGCTTTTTCATAATCGATAAAAGCCATGCACAATGGAAGTTCATATTCCCTCGCTCTTTCAATTAGTTCTCTCAGTACGTGGATATGATCTATTGTGCTGTAACCACTCCTGAATCCAGCTTGTTCTCTCGGTTGAGCCACGTCCAGTGTTACCTTCAAGCGGTGTGAAAGAACTTTAGTGAAGATTTTATAAACTACTGATAGGAGGCTGATAGGTCTGTAGTTTCCGAGATCCTCAATGTCACCTTTCTTATGTAGCAGGATCATTGTAGCGGTGTTCCAATCCTCAGGAATCTTTCCTTCATTAAGGCATAGAGTGAAAATTTGGGCAAGTACTGTTTCAATTTCTCCACTTGCTTCTTGTATGATGTCTACAGTAATTCCATCTTCTCCTGGAGCTTTTCCCCGCTTCATGTTCTTGATTGCATGTGCAACTTCTGCTGGAAGGACTGGAGGAACTCTGGTACTGGTATCTTTCATGATGTCTGGAGTGCATGTATCATCCCTTTCATATAATTTGGAGTAGAAATCTTTCACTCTTGTCAAAATTTCGCCTCTATTTCTTGTTACAGAACCATCTTTTTTCTCAGTGCCATAATCTGTTTTCTTCCCTTACTGAGATGTCCCTTTGCTACCTTTAGGCTTTGGTTGTTTTCAATTGCTTTCCTCACTAGTTCACAGTTGAATTTTCTTACGTCTTCAGTGATACTCTTTCTTACTGTCTTGCATAGCTCTATATATTCCACTTTGGAAGTCACATCTTCTTTAGTTGTCCTCATCTCTCTTCTTTTTTGCATCAACATTTTCGTTTTTCCTGATAATTTGTTTACATGCAACTTGTTCTTAGACCCAGCTAATTTTGTTGCTGTTTCCATAAGAGCTTTGGTTACTTTTCTGTTAACTTCAGAAATGTCCACTTCTTCCGATGTTAGGCCTTCTAAAGCAGAGAACCTGTTCTTCAGTTCCAACTTGAAGGTATTATGGTGTTTTTAAGGTTGGTTATGTCAATAGATTTTGTTTGTCTTATGAGCTTGCCACGTTCAAGTTTGGTGTTGAGGTGCATCTTACATCTCACCAATCTATGGTCACTACCTGTGTTGAACTTGTTTAGCACACTGCAGTCTTCTATGACGAATTTTTTGTTACACATAATAAAATCAATTTCACTTGTCGTCCCATTTGGATGTCTCCATGTCCATTTCCTGTGTGGCTTTTTCTTGAAGAAGGAGTTCAAGATGAAAAACCCTTCTGCCTCTGCAAACTCAACGAGAGTATTTCCACGCTGGTTTCTGTTGCCGTGACCGAATTTACCGACTGAAGTTTCATTCTGTTGCCGTTGCCCTATTTTTGCATTGAAATCTCCCATAATTATTTTCAAGTGCTGCTTACCTTTATTATTTAGATGACAAATTTCCTCATAAAATTCTTCAATTTCTTCTTCAGGATGACTTGTGGTGGGTGCATAAGTTTGAATAATCTGAGCCTGGTATCTTTTCGAGAGTTGGATAACAAGTCGTGCAGCTCTGTCAGAGGAACTTTCAACTTCTACAACTTTATCCTTCAGTTTCTTGTTTATTATAAATCCAACACCACTAGTTCTGCCAGTATCTGTCCCACGATAGTAGAAGAGATGTCCACTTTTCAGTTCGATGAGATCTTCTCCTTTTCTCCTTACCTCACTTAGCCCCACGATGTCCCACTTGATCCTTTGTAGTTCCTCTTCCAATTCAAGAAGCCTTGAATCAGAAGATAGGGAGCGTCCGTTGTACGTAGCCAAGGTCAGCATCAGATGGCAGCCTAGTCCGGTCCTCCGGGGATTCTTAGCACCCTCTGCCTTCATGTCGCACTGGCCGCTGCCTTGGCCAGGTACATTCCAGCTGCCGGAGACTGAGGGCCAAGATTTAAGTTGTGGAATCATTTTGGAGGGGTTTGGCCATAACTCACCACGCTGGCCAAGCGGGTTGGTGAGTGTGGGATAGAATTTCCTCTAATCCCGATGGTATAGTTATACCGCTATTGGCGGTCGTCAGAGCCCCTTTAGTGGGAACAGGATGTACCACGAGAAGGCGGGGTTGACATTTGTCAAGGAGAGGCTGTGATGTTACGCATCACCTGACCTTACATCCCATATATATATATATATATAACCAACAAAATAGAAACTACAACAACAAAAGTGAAAAACTTGAAAGCCAACAGGCAGGGAGATAGAAACAAAAGCTTGATGCAGAAAGTGTCAGAAATGCTGAGCCTTGGCTTTCTCAAGGACCAGCAAAACTCTGCATTTACTCACTTCCACAAAGACCTAGTTGAAAATGGTTTCTGCTAAGTTATAGATGCAAGAAATAAGTCCCCAAAATATACCAAATTAACTGAACCGCCCACAAATGTGCGGAAACTATAATTAAGCATAAAATTATTTTAAAAACTTTTTTTGCATGCATCAATAACTTAACAGGCCTGACCCATACTCATCATCGCCCACAAAAACCAGAAAAACTTCTGTACAACACTCGCAAATGTTGTGAAAAAAGGCTTAGAACAAAGACCCAAGAAACGTGGGAAGAATCAACTGCGAAAATATTTTTTTATTATTAATTTCTGATTTGGCTACTGTTTGGTTTAAGTTATATATATATACTACGTTCGAGTTTAGTGTTGAGGTGCATCTTACATCTCACCAATCTATGGTCACTGCCTGTGTTGAACTTGTTTAGCAGTGTGCTAAACAAGTTCAACACAGGCAGTGACCATAGATTGGTGAGATGTAAGGTGCACCTCAACACTAAACTCGAACGTAGCAAGCTCATAAGACAAACAAAATGTATTGACATAACCAACCTTAAAAAACACCATAATACCTTTAAATTGGAACTGAAGAACAGATTCTCTGCTTTAGAAGGCCTAACATTGGAAGAAGTGGATATTTCTGAAGTTAACAGAAAAGTAACCAAAGCTCTTATGGAAACAGCAACAAAATTAGCTGGGTCTAAGAACAAATTGTATGTGAACAAATTATCAGGAAAAACCAAAATGTTGATGCAAAAAAGAAGAGAGATGAGGACAACTAAAGAAGATGTGACTTCCAAAGTGGAATATATAGAGCTATGCAAGACAGTACGAAAAAGTATCACTGAAGACGTAAATGAATTCAACTGTGAACTAGTAAGGAAAGCAATTGAAAACAACCAAAGCCTAAAGATAGCAAAGGGACATCTCAGTAAGGGAAAAAAACAGATTATGGCACTGAGAAAAGAAGATGGTTCTGTAACAAGAAATAGAGGCGAAATTTTGACAAGAGTGAAAGATTTCTACTCCAAGTTATATGAAAGGGATGATACATGTACTTCAGACATCATGAGAGGTACCAGTACCAGAGTTCCTCCAGTCCTCCCAGCAGAAGTTACACATGCAATCAAGAACATGAAGCGGGGAAAAGCTCCAGGAGAAGATGGAATTACTGTAGACATCATACAAGAAGCAAGTGGAGAAATCGAAACAGTACTCGCCCAAATTTTCACTCGATGCCTTAATGAAGGGAAGATTCCTGAGGATTGGAATACCACTATAATGATCTTGCTACATAAAAAAGGTGACATTGAGGATCTCGGGAACTACAGACCTATCAGCCTCCTATCAGTGGTTTATAAAATCTTTACTAAAGTTCTTTCACACCTTTTGAAGGTAACACTGGACATGGCTCAACCGAGAGAACAAGCTGGATTCAATAGTGGCTACAGCACAATAGATCATATCCACGTACTGAGAGAACTAATTGAAAGAGCGAGGGAATGTGAACTTCCATTGTGCATGGCTTTTATCGATTATGAAAAAGCCTTTGATTCGGTGAAACCATCAGCAGTTGCAATGGCTCTGAAATCCTGCGGCATTGAAGATGCATACATTAATATTATTAATAACATCTATGAAAATGCAAGTGCAAAGATTCGGCTGTTTGAAAATACAACACACATAAAAATTGGAAAAGGAGTGAGACAAGGTGACACCATATCTCCGAAGCTCTTTTATGCCACATTGGAAAATGTCTTTCAATCACTGAACTGGGAAAACAAAGGGATAAAGATTAATGGAGATTATCTAACCCACCTTCGTTTTGCTGATGACATAGTCATTTTTGCAACTACCCCATCAGAGCTACAGAGTATGATCCAGGAACTTGCTGACAAGAGTAAAGAAGTGGGATTAAAAATGAACTTTCAGAAGACAAAAGTGATGTTCAATGCTTTTACAAGAAATGAAGATTTATCGATTGATGGAGAAAACCTGGAGATAACAGACACATAGGTTTATCTTGGACAGCAGATATCAAGTGAGGGTCACATTGGTGAAGAAATTAATTGGCGTACAAAACTTGCCTGGAGAGCTTTCATAATTTTCAAGAGCAATATGCCATTATGTCTTAAAAGAAAAGTGTTTGATCATTGCATCCTTCCAGTGCTTACGTATGGTGCAGAGACGTGGACCTTAGCTAAAAGAGACATACAAAGGCTGCAGACAACTCAAAGAAGCATGGAGAGGTGCATGCTTGGTGTAACCAGGAGAGATAAGAAGAGGAACATGTGGATTTGAAAAATGACAAGAGTGGAAGACATCATGATCAGAGTTAAATCCCTGAAATGGCAATGGGCTGGACATACTGCCAGAAGAACAGACCATCGATGGACAGCCGAAATTTTAGATTGGATTCCAAGGAACAGGAAAAAACCCAGAAGAAGACCACATGGAAGATGGGTGGATGAAATTCGAAAGTATGCGGGAGTGACATGGAGGAGACTGGCACAAGACAGACCGTTGTGGAGGAAACTTGGGGAGACCTTCGTCCAGCAGTGGATTATTAATGGTTTACAATGATGATGATGATGATATATATATATATACACTGAGTGGCCACTTTATTATGACCACCTGACAGTTTTAAGCAAATGAGCTATGGCTGCACGCTGTTGCCGCCAGAGGGTGAAGCTAGTATAAAAAGGGAAAGCTTAGTGCTTGCGACAGTAGTACAAGTGATTTTGGAGTGACGAGATGATGACGACTTTCAACATGGGATGATTGTAAGAGCTCGGAGCCATGGAGTGAGTATCACCGAAACCGCCGCATTCTTGAAATGTTCCAGAGCAGCTGTTGTTAAAATGTTTAAAGACTGGACTGTCAGCCGAAAAACTGGATCTCTATGTGCAACGTGTAGACGCCATCGACTAGTGACTGCTCAGGCGGAACGGAGAGTGTCTAGACTGGTAACACAACAGAAGGGCAACAGTGCAGAAAATTACAGACCATCTTAATCAAGGATCGCCTCAAATGATCTCTGCACGCACTGTTCGCCATACGCTGCATCGGATGGGATATGGCAGCCGAAGGCCTGTTCGAACACCTTTGCTGTCTGCAGTTAACAAGAGAAAACGTCTCCAGTTCGCACAGGAGCACAAGGATTGGACAGTCGATAATTGGTAACAAATTATACGGTCCGATGAATCATGTTTTCAGTTGCACCATGCCAATGGCCGAGTGAGAATTTGGCGAAAACAGCTCGAAAGCATGGACCCCAAATGCAACCCTTCAAGCTGGTGGAGGCAACATTATGGTTTGGTTGAGAATACTCCAAATACGTGGCGACAAGTAAATAAATAAGTACATCGCTCTTAACCACGTTCTAGAAACACACAACAACCGAAAAATTATTTTTCAGCCACCGCTGTGGAATTGAACCAACAGAACTCGCGATATCTAGCAGAGTGTGTTACATATACGCCACGGTGGCCAACAATTCACGGTGCTATGTGTATTTTTAAGTCAATAAATAAATACATCGCTCTTTCCACGTTCCAGAAACACACAGCAACCGAAAAATTGTTTTTTCAGCCGCCGCTGTGGAATCGAACCAACAGAACTCTCGGTATTGCGCCGAGTGCGTTACCTTTACGCCACGGTGGCCAACAATCCACATGTGGTGCCATGTGTATTTTTAAGTCAGCTTCTGACATCATAAATCCGTAAGATGGGCTCAGCTACTGAGACGTCTCCATCTGGTGGGCATTAATGGCACTAGCTATATATATATATATATTATAGCAATTAAATCAAAGGCGAGATACAAGTTGAGAATACTCCAAATACGTGGCGACAAGTAAATAAATAAATACATCGCTCTTAACCACGTTCTAGAAACACACAGCAACCGAAAAATTGTTTTTCAGCCGCCGCTGTGGAATTGAACCAACAGAACTCTCAATATCTAGCTGAGTGTGTTACATATACGCCACGGTGGCCAACAATCCACGGTGCTATGTGTATTTTTAAGTCAGCTTCTGACATCATAAATCCGTAAGATGGGCTCAGCTACTGAGACGTCTCCATCTGGTGGGCATTAACGGCACTAGCTATATATATTATAGCAGTTAAATCCAAAGGGCGAGAACCAAGGTGAAAATATTCCAAATACGTGGCGACAGTTAATAAATAAATACATCGCTCTTTCCACGTTCCAGAAACACACAGCAACCGAAAAATTGTTTTTTCAGCCGCCGCTGTGGAATCAAACCAACAGAACTCTCGGTATCGCGCCGAGTGCGTTACCTTTACGCCACGGGGGCCAACAATCCACGGTGCTTCGGATTTAACTGCTATAATATATATAGCTAGTGCCATTAATGCCCACCAGATGGAGACGTCTCAGTAGCTGAGCCCATGTTACGGATTTATGATGTCACTAGCTGACTTTAAAAATACACATAGCACCGTGGATTGTTGGCCCCCGTGGCGTAAAGGTAACGCACTCGGCGCGATACCGAGAGTTCTGTTGGTTCGATTCCACAGCGGCGGCTGAAAAACAATTTTTCGGTTGCTGTGTGTTTCTGGAACGTGGAAAGAGCGGTGTATTTATTTATTAACTGTCGCCACGTATTTGGAATATTTTCACCTTGGTTCTCGCCCTTTGGATTTAACTGCTATAATATATATAGCTAGTGCCGTTAATGCCCACCAGATGGAGACGTCTCAGTAGCTGAGCCCATCTTACGGATTTATGATGTCAGAAGCTGACTTAAAAATACACATAGCACCGTGGATTGTTGGCCACCGTGGCGTATATGTAACACACTCAGCTAGATATTGAGAGTTCTGTTGGTTCAATTCCACAGCGGCGGCTGAAAAACAATTTTTCGGTTGCTGTGTGTTTCTAGAACGTGGTTAAGAGCGATGTATTTATTTATTTACTTGTCGCCACGTATTTGGAGTATTCTCAACTTGTATCTCGCCCTTTGATTTAATTGCTATAATATATATATATATATAGCTAGTGCCATTAATGCCCACCAGATGGAGACGTCTCAGTAGCTGAGCCCATCTTACGGATTTATGATGTCAGAAGCTGACTTAAAAATACACATGGCACCACATGTGGATTGTTGGCCACCGTGGCGTATATGTAACGCACTCGGCTAGATATCGAGAGTTCTGTTGGTTCAATTCCACAGCGGCAGCTGAAAAACAATTTTTCGGTTGCTGTGTGTTTCTAGAACGTGGTTAAGAGCGATGTATTTATTTATTATGGTTTGGGGAAGGTTTTCCTGGCATGCTTTGGGCCCTTTAATTCGTGTTGATCATCGTCTGACTGGCACATCATATCTAAACATTGTTGCGGACCAAGTGCATCCTGCCATAGTGCTCGTATTGTACAGGATTGGTTTCAGGAACATGCCGGTGAGTTAACTTTGCTTAGGTGGCCCCCACAATCTCCATATCTCAACCCCATTGAGAATTTGTGGGATGAAGTTGAATGAGCCATCAGACAGCTGGATCCACAACCCTGCAATCTCACACTCCTGGAAAGTGCTATTCATCAAGCATGGTCTCAGATTCCACAAACCACCTATCAACATCTCGTGAAGTCCATGCCACGAAGAATCGACTTAAAGGCAAAAGGTGGCCCAACGAAGTACTTAGGGGTGGTCATAATAAAGTGGCCACTCAATGTATATAAACACTTCTGCTAATTTTGTTGCAGTTTCAGGAGTTGTTTGATTAATAGATACCTTACTGCTTAAATGTTACAGAATCAGTATTATTTTTTCCCACAAGATCAATAATGAAACTTTGAAACTTTTCAGTAAATCTGGTCCTCGGGCAAAATTGGCATTTACTGAAATAGCATGCAGGAAATAAAGTATTACATATTACTTTTGCAATGCAGTTAAGGGGAAGTTTGTGTTCAGTGGTTAATTTTTCCATATGACACCCTAAAAACATTACTAAAGGTTTGATAAATTGTAATACACGTATGAATACTACACTGAAGAGCAATTGAATTAGAGACAGCTGGCGTTATGCAAATGTGGCGCTGTGGGCGGCCCTATAAACCGAAACG
This sequence comes from Macrothele yani, assembly GCA_039090855.1. Classification (NCBI taxonomy): domain Eukaryota; kingdom Metazoa; phylum Arthropoda; class Arachnida; order Araneae; family Macrothelidae; genus Macrothele; species Macrothele yani. Next base: position 76,876,057 of record CM076997.1, on the reverse strand, counting down.
ACATGACGTACAGTAGCGCAGGGGTGCAGAAAATGTTCGGGGCCCAATATTTCCCCAGAACACTTTTTTTTTCTCTGAAATTTCCCCAAAAACTGTAGTGGATTTCCATACAAGTTTAAGCGATTATTAGAGTATATGTCAATGATTAAGAACTCTCCTTAAAGCCTGCTACATAAAAATTTGAAAAAAAAAAAAAAAACCACCACCAGCTAATATTTATTCCAATGAATAACTGGCTTTTTTCTTTTTTTTTTTCACGAAAAAAATTGTCCTTTTTTTTTTTTTTAGCGCACGGAAGGTTTAGTGCTCCAGGTGAGTCTCTCCCCTCTAGCAGGCGAAAGTTTTAGGCGAGACAGGAATAGACAAATCAAAAATTCTTTCCTTGCCTAAAATGGCGGAACCCATTAACTTTCGACGTATGAAGAATAGGTGAATCAAGAAGTAACCCGGGGCAGAGAGGCTGAAAAATAAACAGCTAAAAAATTCTGTAATTAACTATAATTTATTTCATTCTAGCATTCCAGGCATCTATTTGTGCCAGATAATTTTACTGAATGAAATTTAAATTTGACTTAAATCCTTTGAAAAATGCATGGGTCATTCACTTTAAAATGTCCAGAACCCCCAATAATTTTTGAAATCAGCACCTATGACACATTCGCTGCCATTATTATTATTTTTTTCTATTGGAGGTTTAAGGATCTCCTAGAGCAACTCAGTGGGCTATAAGCAGTCGCCTGTCCCTAATTTAAGGCCACTGGTTCCAGGGAAGGCGAGAGTGAGCGCCATGAGACAAATACAACATCCATGCCTCACCGGGATTCGAACCCGGACCCATCACGGGCGAATGATCAGAAGCCATCGCTTAGAGCTCTTTGCCGCCAGAGCGGCCCATTAGTTTCGGAAACATTTATTAGCGTGACTAGTGGTTGCATTGTACTCGTTACTCACGCCACGCTGTCTCCGCCTTGACATTAGTAAAGTCGTTTAGGCTCGGTGAATCGTTTGCGAGCGGTAGTTCGCAGTACGTCGCAGCCCTCATAACCTCTTGTATTCATAACGACACATTTTTCAAAATGATTACCTGATTACTGTGAAGTAAATTACTCCTATTTTTCACATTATATTCGTTGTTAATAAGTCAATTTTTTGTTTTATATTACTACAGTACAATTCCGAAAATCCGCACAACTTGGTTCCAGAGGTTGTGCAGATTTTAGAATTTTGCGGATTTTAGAGAACCTGTATGTGTTTATTAGTACATAAGTACTGTAAACACACACAGGTTCTCTAAACTATATAATACTAATTCAAATAGGATGGTATGTATGTATGTATTATAGGATTTCATTTGTTTAATAATTAGTAAAATTAATTAGTAATATGTATTTAATACTGTAATTAGTAGTATTTGGAATTTATGTAGATATATGTACAGTATTTAATAAGTAAGTAAAATATAGGGAACAAATTCATAATACAGTACTATATTAATTGAATTTTTATTTACGAAATACTGTATATTTCAATCAAACATTCTGGCTAGCAAACATTCCATCAAAAAAAAAAAAAAAACTAATGCTAAGTAAGCTTGAAGTGATGAACACAATTGCACAATGGAAGTGCTGATCGCTTGTTAAATCTAGCAGACGGCACATTTCTCTGTAGTTGAATTAATTTTATCATTGTTTTGACATTACAGTAAAGTAATTGCATCGCGGTAAACATCATATGTACGTATATAAACTCCCCCCCCTTTTAATTTCACCAGCGTGCGGCACTGGGGTTTGAAGTGTGGGAATTATTTGATTATTTGACATTCATCAACCAGCACCCCGTCCCTGCGTGACATTCTGTCCATTGTTCACACGCCGTACATTTTGCTTTTGAACTATCGCAATTCCTGTACTACTGTAAATGACAAAATACTGTATCATACTCAAATGTTTCACATTAAAAAAGCATATTTTTATTTATACAGTATTCAACAAATATCCATAGTGTAGCATACAAAGGAAAGAGCAGCTTATCAACTTTGAAACAAAACTTGTTGTTGTCCCCTAAATTCAACAAGTGGGATGGATGGTGGTGAAAGCAGGAGGGGTTCCCCATCTCCCGTAACTGCATTACGCATTACGTAAGAGCAGGGTTCCCTGTTTGCTACAAAGGTTTTGCCAGTAGACTGGATAAAAAAATAAGAAAACTCATCATTGTCAATTCTTTATTAAACTGGCTGAAATTCTTACACACTCCATCATCAGCTAAGAGTAGTCAACTCTCAAAATTTTGCTTTAATTGGTTAAAAACTTTTTAGTTAGCCATGAACATTTTTATTAAGAGATTTACAAGGGACAGGCACACAGGAATGTTTAATTAAAATTTTCATGGCTAGTTTAAAAAGTTATTAAACAATTCAGGCGAAATTTTGCAAATCCATTGGTAACAAGGATTTATGGTGCTTATAGAAATTTCATACAGCTGTCTGAAAAATTCGCGAATATGCATTTTTGCGTTTTTCATTTAAGGTCAGCAATCATGTGAGCTGAAGAGGAAGTTTTCCCCTCTTGCTCTTGTCGCATTCTGCTCGCCCTACCCAATATCACCCTCCCCTTTTCTGCCATCTTATCTCCCCCAGTTCACTAAAACACTTGAAAGCCGCCAACATGGTGAACACCCGTTTCCCTTAATCCGTTTCCTCTAATCACGTTTACCCCAATGGCGTTTCTCCGAAATTGCTTTTACCCTAATTCCCATTTCCCCAAATTTCGTTTCCCCTAAATCTCGTTTTCCCGAAATCGCTTTTACCCGAATTCCCATTTCCCCTAATCTCGTTTCCCCTAAATCTCGTTTCCCCTAAATCTCATTTCCCCTATTTCACGTTTACCCTAAGCACGTTGGTCCGTATCAACAAAGTTTCCCCTAAAAACGTTTACTGTATCAAGTTTGTTCTAATTCTCCTTTGCCTTGATTCGCGTTTTCCCCAATTCATGTTTGTCCTGATTTTCGTTGAGTGAAATAAAACATTTCTTTTATCGCCAAAATTCAGGGGAAAAAATCGGATTTATCGTGAAATTCAGGGGAAAAATCGTTGTATGTAATTTTTTATTGTCAAATTCAGGAAAATATATGTATATTTAATCATCATCATCAACCATTTTCTATCTACTGCTAGATGAATAAAGATCTCACCAAGTTTCTTCCACTACGGTCTGTTTTGCCCCAGTCTCCACCATCTTACTCCCGCATGCTTTCGAATTTCATCCACTCATCTCCAATGTGGTCTTCTTCTGGGTCTTTTCCTGTTCCTTGGAGTCCAATCTAAAATTTTGGCTGTCCATCGATGGTCCGTTCTTTTGGCGACATGTCCAGCCGATTACCGTTTCAGAGATTTTACTCTGCTCATGATGTCTTCCACTCTTGTCATTTTTCTGATCCACAAGTTCCTCTTCTTATCTCTCCTGGTTACACCAAGCATGCACCTCTCCATGCTGCTTTGAGTTGTCTGCAGCCTTTGTATATCTCTTTTAGTTAAGGTCCACGTCTCTGCACCATACGTAAGCACTGGAAGGATGCATTGATCAAACACTTTTCTTTTAAGACATAATGGCATATTGCTCTTGAAAATTATACTACTACTTCCAAAAGATCTTCAGGCAAGTTTTGTACGCCGATTAATTGCTTCACCAATGTGACCCTCACTTGATATCTGCTGTCCAAGATAAATGTAGGTATTGGTTATCTCTAGCTTTTCCCCATCAATCGATAAATTTTCATTTTTTGTAAAAGCATTGTGCATCACTTTTGTCTTCTGAAAGTTCATTTTTAATCTCACTTCTTTACTCTTGTCAGCAAGTTCCTGGGTCATACTCTGCAGCTATATATATATATATATATATAGCTGCAGAGTATGAAATATATATATATATATATATATATATATATATATATATATATATATATATATCATCATCATCATTGTCAACCATTATCAATCCACTGCTGGACGAAGGTCTCCCCAAGTTTCCTCCAGAACGGTCTGTCTTGTGCCAGTCTCCTCCATGTCACTCCCGCATACTTTCGAATTTCATCCACCCATCTTCCATGTGGTCTTCTTCTGGGCCTTTTCCTGTCCCTTGGAATCCAATCTAAAATTTCGGCTGTCCATCGATGGTCTGTTCTTCTGGCAGTATGTCCAGCCCATTGCCATTTCAGGGATTTAACTCTGATCATGATGTCTTCCACTCTTGTCATTTTTCGGATCCACGTGTTCCTCTTCTTATCTCTCCTGGTTACACCAAGCATGCACCTCTCCATGCTACTTTGAGTTGTCTGCAGCCTCTGTATGTCTCTTTTAGTTAAGGTCCACGTCTCTGCACCATACGTAAGCACTGGAAGGATGCATTGATCAAACACTTTTCTTTTAAGACATAATGGCATATTGCTCTTGAAAATTATGCTGTTTCTTCCAAAAGCTCTCCAGGCAAGTTTTGTACGCCGATTAATTTCTTCACCAATGTGACCCTCACTTGATATCTGCTGTCCAAGATAAACGTACGTGTCTGTTATCTCCAGCTTTTCTCCATCAATCGATAAATCTTCATTTCTTGTAAAAGCATTGAGCATCACTTTTGTCTTCTGAAAGTTCATTTTTAATCCCACTTCTTTACTCTTGTCAGCAAGTTCCTGCATCATACTCTGTAGCTCTGATGGGGTAGTTGCAAAAATGACTATGTCATCAGCAAAACGAAGATGGGTTAGATAATCTCCATTAATCTTTATGCCTTTGTTTTCCCAGTTCAGTGATTGAAAGACATTTTCCAATGTGGCATTAAAGAGCTTCGGAGATATGGTGTCACCTTGTCTCACTCCTTTTCCAATTTTTATGTGTGTTGTATTTTCAAACAGCCGAATCTTTGCACTTGCATTTTCATAGATGTTATTAATAATATTAATGTATGCATCTTCAATACCGCAGGATTTCAGAGCCATTGCAACTGCTGATGGTTTCACCGAATCAAAGGCTTTTTCATAATCGATAAAAGCCATGCACAATGGAATTTCATATTCCCTCGCTCTTTCAATTAGTTCTCTCAGTACGTGGATATGATCTGTTGTGCTGTAGCCACTCCTGAATCCAGCTTGTTCTCTCGGTTGAGCCATGTCCAGTGTCACCTTCAAGTGGTGTGAAAGAACTTTAGTGAAGATTTTATAAACCACTGATAGGAGGCTGCTAGGTCTGTAGTTCCCGAGATCCTCAATGTCATCTTTTTTATGTAGCAAGATCATTGTAGCATTGTTCCAATCCTCAGGAATTTTCCCTTCATTAAGGCATCGAGTGAAAATTTGGGCGAGTACTGTTTCGATTTCTCCACTTGCTTCTTGTATGATGTCTACAGTAATTCCATCTTCTCCTGCAGCTTTTCCCCGCTTCATGTTTTTGATTGCATGTGCAACTTCTGCTGGAAGGACTGGAAGAACTCTGGTACCTTTCATGATGCCTGGAGTACATGTATCATCCCTTTCATATAATTTGGAGTAGAAATCTTTTACTCTTGTCAAAATTTCGCCTCTATTTCTTGTTACAGAACCATCTTCTTTTCTCAGTGTCATAATCTGTTTTTTTCCCTTACTGAGATGTCCCTTTGCTATCTTTAGGCTTTGGTTGTTTTCAATTGCTTTCCTTACTAGTTCACAGTTGAATTTCCTTACGTCTTTAGTGATACTTTTTCGTACTGTCTTGCATAGCTCTATATATTCCACTTTGGAAGTCACATCTTCTTTAGTTGTCCTCATCTCTCTTCTTTTTTGCATCAACATTTTGGTTTTTCCTGATAATTTGTTCACATGCAATTTGTTCTTAGACCCAGCTAATTTTGTTGCTGTTTCCATAAGAGCTTTTTTTACTTTTCTGTTAACTTCAGAAATATCCACTTCTTCCGATGTTAGGCCTTCTAAAGCAGAGAATCTGTTCGTTCTTCAGTTCCAATTTGAAGGTATTTTGGTGTTTTTTAAGGTTGGTTATGTCAATACATTTTGTTTGTCTTTATGAGCTTGCCACGTTCGAGTTTAGTGTTGAGGTGCATCTTACATCTCGCCAATCTATGGTCACTGCCTGTGTTGAACTTGTTTAGCACACTGCAGTCTTCTATGACGAATTTTTTGTTACACATAATAAAATCAATTTCACTTGTCGTCCCATTTGGATATCTCCATGTCCATTTCCTGTGTGGCTTTTTCTTGAAAAAGGAGTTCAAGATGAAAAACCCTTCTGCCTCTGCAAACTCTACGAGAGTATTTCCACGGTGGTTTCTGTTGCCGTGACCGAATTTACCTACTGAAGTTTCATTCTGTTGCAGTTGCCCTATTTTTGCATTGAAATCTCCCATAATTATCTTCAAGTGCTGCTTACCTTTATTATTTAGATCACGAATTTCCTCATAAAATTCTTCAATTTCTTCTTCAGCATGACTTGTGGTGGGTGCATAAGTTTGAATAATCTGAGCCTGGTATCTTTTCGAGAGTTGGATAACGAGTCGTGCAGCTCTGTCAGAGGAACTTTCAACTTCTACAACTTTATCCTTCAGTTTCTTGTTTATTATAAATCCAACACCACTAGTTCTGCCAGTATCTGTCCCACGATAGTAGAAGAGATGTCCACTTTTCTGTTCAATGAGATCTCCTTTTCTCCTTACCTTACTTAGCCCGATGATGTCCCACTTGATCCTTTGTAGTTCCTCTTCCAATTCAAGAAGCCTTGAATCAGAAGATAGGAAGCGTCCGTTATACGTAGCCAAGGTCAGCATCAGATGGCAGCCTAGTCCGGTCCTCCGGGGATTCTTAGCACCCTCTGCCTTCATGTCGTACTGGCCGCTGCCTTGGCCAGGTACATTCCAGCTGCCGGAGACTGAGGGCCAAGATTTAAGTTGTGGAGTCATTTTGGAGGGGGTTGGCCATAACTAACCACGCTGGCCAAGCGGGTTGGAGAGTGTGGGATAGCATTTCCTCTAATCCCGATGGTATAGTTATACCGCTATTGGCGGTCTTCAGAGCCCCTTTAGTGGGAACAGGATGTACCACGAGAAGGCGGGGTTGACATTTGTCAAGGAGAGGCTGTGATGTTACGCATCACCTGACCTTATATATATATATATATATATATATATATTATATATATACTAAAGAGCAAAGCCGAAAACATAAGAAAAACTTTAGAATTTAAAACGAAAGATGCAAAATAACCTGAAGATCAAAACGCGCAATTTGGGTAAAAGCGATTTCGGGGAAACGCCGTTGGGGTAAACGTGTTTAGGGGAAACGAGATTTAGGGGAACCGAGATTAGGGGAAAGGAAATTATGGGAAATGGGAATTCGGGTAAAAGCGATTTCGGGGAAACGCCATTGGGGTAAACGTGTTTAGGGCAAATGCGAATTAGGGGAAACGAGATTAGGGGAAACGAAATTAGGGAAAATGAGAATTCGGGTAAAAGCGATTTCAAGGAAACGCCATTGGGGTAAACGCGTTTAGGGCAAACGGGAATTAAGGGAAACGAGATTAAGGGCAAACGAAATTAGTGGAAATGGGAATTCAGGTAAAAGCGATTTCGGGGAAACGTGATTAGGGCAAACGGGAACTAATGGAAGTGAGGCTACGCGGCCCACACACACACACACACACACACACACACACACACACACACACACACACACACACTGCCCTTACGTCGAACTCCTAGCAGTTAACAGAACTAAGTCATGGAGTCTCAGTACGGAGACTGCGCTCGTCGGAGATGTAATATTAAACGTTTGATTTTTATCCACTTAAAAAGGAAAAGGAGTAAAATTTTTAATGGTAAGAAGTATTAAAGAACAAACAAAACGCAATTTTTAGCATTTTTTTTGACGATTCAGGTGTACTTTTTTTGGCGTATTGAGCTTGTCGCGATTTGGTGAAAAAGTGATAGGCAGCTTAAACACTGTCAGCTGGGCAAGCGCCCACCAAACAGTCTCTAGGAAGAACACTATTACATATATCATTAGTAATATTTTTCGAATAGGGAAAACACATAAAATATTTTAAAAACCTTTAAAAATATCTTAAACATTTTTTTTTTTTTTTTTTGTCAGCTGGAAAATAAAAAATTTTGATTTCTGAAACCTTTTTTTTTTTTTTTACCCGTCTGTTAACTGTGACTGATGTTCGAATCCACGCGGATTTTAGGCAATTGCGGATTTTAGGAGCGCAGATTTTCGGAATTGTACTGTATTATCATTTTGCCCCCGGGCAAAAATTTCCCCAGAGCTGCCTTAATTTCCCCCGAACCTTGTTCGCGCGTTCGGACATATTCTGCACCCCTGCAGTAGCGAACAAAAGTATTTGGCGAAACACTTTTTCGACCATAATTTTTTTCTGCTGGACCAAATCGGGTCATTTTGGGATATGATATGTGTTATTCAGTTGTAAACATGACCCATATGAAGATGGATCGGAAACCTTAACACAGATCAGGTACCGAGCTTAATCGCAAAGATCATACAAATTGACCAACAAAGTAGGTGTGTATCACATTCATTTAATGCAACGATAACAGAAAACGACAAAGCAATAACTAATACTTAGTGGGATAACCACGAGACTTAATAACAGCTGCACAACGGGCCGGCATCAAGTCCACTAGCTTCTCGACGGTGATCTACGGAATTCGTGCCCATTCTGCAGACAGCTGGTCCAACTTCTGGGCCCTATTACGGCAGGTTTTCTTCGGACATCGTCTCTCCAGCTCCTCTCACATGTGCTCGATGGGGTTGAGGTCTGGAGATTGGCTTGGCAAGTCTAGAAGTGTGACCTGTTGCTGCTGAAAGGCTGCCTTCGCTACTCTGGAGGTGTGCTTCGGGTCGTTGTCTTGCTGCATGATCCATCCGGGTGGCATGTTCTGGTTTGCCCATGGGAAGACATCGTTGATGAGCATGTTCGTGTAGCTCTGGCCGGTCATTATTCCGCCAATCTTGATGATGGGGCACATTCCATTGCGAGTGTAGGCGCCATATACCATGAGCGATCCTCCTCCGTGCTTGACACTTGGCTGAATGAACTGGGGGTTGAATCTATGGCCACACGGATGTCGTACGTATCGGATGCCATCACTTCCGAACAAGTTGAACTTGCTCTCGTCAGTGAAAAGCACCTTATTCCAGTTCGCTGCAGTCCAGTGTTGATGACCGTGCGTGAACGCGTTTCTGTCTCGTCGATTCTTGACTCTGATGAGTGGTTTCTTGGTGGAGCGTCTTCCATTCAATCCACCAGCAATGAAACGACGGGAGATGGTCATTCGGCTGACGTTCAGGTCGTCACTGTCGTGGAATTCGGTGGCGATGTCCACAGCAGTCAAGGTGGGATCAACACGAGATCGACGGAGGATGCGTCTATCCTGACGCAACTTAGTGGAACGAGGCCTACCACATCGCAGACTGTTCTCAACGGTCCCAGTCTTCTTATAATGTTGCAGAATAGCTGAAATGGACTAGTGTCGGATCTTCAGGGCCCTCGCATTGTCAATGACGCGCATTCCGGATTCCATCATGTTCGTGGCCGCCTGGCGAGCTCCAACAGGGATCTCCACATTTTTACCCATTTCTGAAAACCTAAGATTGACTTATTATCACACTACACATCACAAAACCCACAAAAATCACAAGAAAAACATTAATACATGCAGCAAACAAAGGGGTAATAATTGGCGATTCTTGAACATGGCCCATTTCGAACGACAAATTCGCTCTGAGCGAAATACAAACTATGCAGCATTGTAACCCACAAATCAACACGTATCATATCCCAAAATGACCCCATTTTGTCCAGCAGAACAGAAATTATGGTCGAAAAAGTGTTTCGCCAAATACTTTTGTTCGCTACTGTATGCAGCGATCCGACAATATAAGGAGTGATGCGACGGGAATCAGTAAGCGTCGGACATAGTATGGGTAAGACGAAGGATCTAAGCACATTTGATCGTGGGCAAATTGTCGGGGCCCTACGAATGAGTCACTCCATCTTGGAAGTCGTGCAGGCACTGGGATTTTCACGGGTGCACCGTGAATACATCGAATCCGGTAAAACCATCCCTGCAAGGGCCAACTGCCGTGGACAACAGCGTGTGGATGAGCAGGGTCATCGTCAGCTAGCTCGCATTCTAACAGTGAATAGACGGGGCACAGTGCAAGAAATCACTCGGCAATTTAACGCTGGTGCACAAAAACGTGTAAGCAGCCACACCATCCAGAACCATCTCCTCGCTATGGGGTACAGAAGCCATCGTCCCACGAGGGTACCGCTGCTGACCGCACATCACAGGGTGCAAAGATTAGCATGGGCACGGGAACATCGCCACTGGACCCTAGACGTGAAAAAATGTTGCCTGGACTGATGAGTCGAGATTCACGTTGGTACATGCGGTTGGCAGGATACCAGTACGGCGCAAACCACATGAAGCGATGGATCCTTCTTGCCAGCAGGGTACTCTTCAAGCTGGTGGGGGTGGCATTTTTGTCTGGGGACTGTTTACGTGGACTGAAATGGGACCCCTGGTACGTGTGACATCATCCCTCATAGGCCAACGTTACCGGGATATCCTGGATGACCATTTGCTCCCATTTGTGCGTCTTCAACATCCCACTGGGGACCTCATCCTGCAACAAGACAATGCACCATGCCATCGCTCCCGAATTGTATCCGAATGGTTGGATGAACACTCCACCAACGTGACCTCACTTCCTTGTCCAGCTAGGTCACCTGACCTCAATCCCATCGAGCACATCTAGGATACCATCGAGAGAGATTTTCGAGGCTCTGACCCCCCCCCTCCATCAAATCTTTGTGAACTATGGGAGCTTGTTCAGGGGTCGTGGATCAGTATGGCTTCCCAACGCGTCCGGTGTCTTGTCGAGTCCATGCCTAGATGAATCGCCGCCGTCATCAGGGCGAAAGGTGGTGCTACACTTTACTAGACAGGTATCTCTAATTCAATTGCTCTTCAGTGTACATGTACCACTTACTCCAACAATAATACAATTTTTTTAATGCTATTCTGCAAACTCTGAGAAGCCAATTTTTATCTCTAAGTATGCAACAATGTTAAACAGTTTTTGAATATCTTTCAGACTGTTTAACAAGCCCCCCCTCCTTTTTTTTATAAATCTGCTTTTTCAGCTAGTACTGATGTTACTGCAACAATCCTATTTTACCAGTCATCGGCCTGCCGACGCAATCATGGCAATAGAAATCTTCCACCAAATCAGCTGTCTCCTGTTTTAATATCTTTCTTAGCCTTAGGATTTGGAAATGGTTTTACCTTTCTTGTTATGTGATTTGAAATACTGAATTCATCCTGCAAGTTTCAAAAACTCCCAACATTTTGGTAGTACAGTAAACATTTTCAGCTTTTAAACTCTTCACTTTGCATCAATTAACATTTCTTTAAGCTGAGCAATAATTTCTGTTTTAGGGTCATATCTTGGGAGTTTAGTATCAGGAAAAGATTAACATAACTTTCTTTAGTAAAAACCACATAATCTTTTTCAAAATTGCATTATGATGTTTTTGTTCATGCAGTCTTTTTTTTTTTTTCAAGAGTTTAGCCAATTAACTGTAAAGATACATTCAAAATTTGTATTGCACTTTTAGATGTTTCCTTTCTTATATTTATATTTCACCTTTTCTTCTTTTTTTTTCTTTTTTTATACAACTTGAGGGGCTATAAAGCAGTCGCCTGTCCCTAATTTAGGGTTAAGACAAACACAACATCCATGTCTCATTGTTGTGATTCAAACCTAGACCCATCTCAGATGCTGTTTCACCTTTACTACTAATCTGGTTTATGATACATTAAGTACCAGCTTCATCATCAGTTCAAAGTTCACAAGCATATTTACTCTTTAAAGGTTTTTTGTGACTTGTCACAGATTTTTTATGAATAGGAAATTTAACTATCCACTCTGAGGAACAGGGCGATATTCTTTTTCACATTATAGTCTCTTTTTTCGCAAAAGAGTTTTAACAAAGTACTCTCTTTGTTATAACAACAAATCTTTGTTATAACAAAGGTCTTAAATCTGTGACATTTTAACACGTAAAAAGAGGGGAATAATTTTAACAATTTCTCCACTGGAAAAAAAAACCAGCAGTATTTTTCTTTTAAAGAAACTACTCCTTTAATGCAGTAAATTTTTGGTGTAATACCTTTCGAAACCAGATGAGTAAACAAAATGAAAAAAAACAAACATAGCAGCTTAGATCATGACATATTAAAGACTTTGTGTAACAACTAACAGAATGAAACCAGAAGTGTGAGATGACTTCAGCTGACTGTTGTATTTTATTAATGAAAGTAAACAAAGCTGTGATTAGATAATGAAAGTCAAAAGCCAATTAAAAACTAAACTTGCTATTAGTTATACTCCAAGGTGTTTCTGGTTGAGGAGGGATAGCATGGTTTGTATGCCACCTTGTGAAAACAGTGAGATACACGGAGGAAAACTTGGTGCCAAAAAAATCAGTGAAGCCTCAGGGGAGAAACAAATGTTTTCGCTAAAAACCTGGAAAAATCGGGGAACTGGTAATCCTATGCAATTAAAGAACATAAAAAGAAAAAAAAATCCAACCACCAAAACACATTTTAATGATCTAGTCTTGGCATCACTTTCATTTTTATTTGCAGCAGTCTTCCCCCTCACACATACAACACCTTCAATGGAAAGATGTATTTAAAGATGCACTTATTGCATCATATGGTGGCAAACTTTGCATTTTATAAATATATCAGGTTAACCTTGTTAAAGATGGTTTGCCAGAGTAAGGCAAAAGATAGGAAGGAAAAGGAGGAAAAGCACAATTTGGCTTTTTGGAAAGATAGAAAAACATTCTGAAACTACGTAAGACATAGGAAAAATAGGGGAAATGAAATTCTAAGTTGTATAAAGTAAAGAATAGGGTCAGAGAAATGATATGGGAACCCAATGAGTTAAGTGAAAGATGGGGTGATTACTTCTGTGTTTTATTAGGTCATGAAAGCAAAGATGGTTCTGAGGCAGAGCAGATGATGTTATAGTGGGAGATGAAAGCACTGGTGGGATCTCAAGAGAAGAGGTGTGTAAAGCTCTAAAATCTCTTCAAAATGGTAAGGCTTCAGGATAAGATGGCATGTCTGACGAGATGCTAAAATATGGTGACTCTGTGATTGACTGCTTAACTGAAATTAGCCAGTTATGTTGGGAGCTAGGAATCGTCCCCCAGGATTGGAGGGTTGCTATCATTGTTCCCTTATACAAGGGAAAAGGTGATCTCACTGAATGCAAGAACTATCGGGGTATCAGTTTGCTGAGTGTGCCAGGAATAGTGTTTGGGAAGGTCGTTATTCATATGGTATGAAGTTTTACTTTGGAGAAAGTGTGGAATGTACAAAGCGGTTTTATGCCTGGTAAGGGCTGCACTAATCAAATTTTTGCTTTACGTATGATGATTGAAATGTATCTGTCTGTTGGTAAAAAAGTGTTTGTGGCCTTTAGAGAAAGCTTATGACAAAGTAAATGGAACTCTTCTGTGGAAGGTACTGAATAAATATGGTATTACTGGGAATCTTCTTAATAGTGTGAAATCCATGTATGCTGGCAGTAGAGCTTGTGTACGAGTGAATGGTGTTTTATCAAAATGGTTTTCTATTGGTGCAGGAGTCAGGCAAGACTGTGTAATGCCACCCTGGCTGTTTAATATATTTATGGATGCATGTGTGCGTGATGACAGGATGGATGGTGCTGGTTTGTGTCTCGGTGGTGTGTGTGTGTGTTCGGATTGCTGTATGCTGATGACACAGTCCTGTTGGCAGAGAGCAAAAGTGAGTTGCAGAGTATGTTGTTCCAGATGTATAAAGTTTGTATGAAATTCAAACTGCATATAAATAAGTGAAAAACCAAAGTTATGGTTTTTGAGCGAGGAACTGTTCATACTGAATGCAAGGTAAGCCTTAATGGTTCAGAGATTGGCCAGATGAATGAGTTTGTATATTTAGGCAGTATGTTTGACTGAGAAAACAAATTAGATGGCGAAATTAATAGGCAAGTGAATTCTTTATTGAAAGTCTTGGCTGCCTTAGGAGGATTTCACAGGAAGGATGGGTTCTCAAGGAAGTCCTGAATGGCTGTGTATGAAAGTGTAATTGTTCCTACTCTGATGTATGGTAGTGAAACATGGGTACTGCAGAAAAGACATAGGAGTCATTTGTGTGCTGGGGAGATGCATTACTTATGGGGGCTTGTGGTAAGACATGTGCTGATCATGTGAGGAATGAAGATGTGTAATGTGAAGCAAAATGTTAGTAAAGCGGAGACTAATATTCTTAGGTGGTTTGGCCATGCTGAAAGAATGAGTGATGAGGTGCATACTAAGAGAACTTTTTCAGCCGAAGTGGCAGGAAAGAAAGGTAGAGGAAGGCCAAGGAAATCATGGGATGACCAGATTCAGGAATGTCTGCTTGAGAAAAAGATTATGAGTATGAAGTACAAAAAGTCTTGTGTGTGATGGATGTTAATGAAGCTTGAGTGGTGTGCAGAGATCGTTGTAAATGGAGACATTTGATACATCAACAGTAAGTAAATTCTAGTTCTATCAGTTAAATGTGTACTTGGCACATGATCTTTCTTTGAGGAACTAACCTCTGAATCTCAGAGAACAACTTAATGATGTGTATGTATGTAGGCTATGTATCAATAGTCAAATATTGGAAAATATTTTGTCACATGGAGAATTTTTGGGTGAGATTCACTTCAGTCAAATATTTTATAAATAGTAATTCCATCGTGGTCCCAACTTGAAAGTTGGCATAGTAGTAAACAAGTCTTCTAGCGATGCCGTATAATTTTTTTCAGAATTTTAAAATTACAGTTTTTTAAGAAATTCAAGGTCAAAGGTTATTACTGTAACCTTAAAAAGGGCAACCTTTTTATTATTATTATTATTATTATTATTATTATTGCACGTGATTTAAAAGTTCATATAAAATGCTATAAAAAGGCACTAATTTCAACCTTCTAGCCCAATTAGGTAAGGAGATACAACTACTCAAGGATTGTCTGGAGGACACGATCTTCTAATTTTCAAGGTCATGTAATTTGAAATCTTGTGGGTGGACAGGGCTAAAATTTGGGATTTATGCATGTCTACATGCCTAACAATCATAAGAAATTTCAAGGAAATCAAAAGGGGTCAGGTTGAAAATGACCATTTCATTGGCTGATTTGACTTGAAATGATCCTAAATCGAAACAACACACACACACACACACATCTGTGCATGTGTGTGTGTAAAACATTATAAAGAATGTATCACATTTTTATTTAGAGTCAGTTGTTTCTGTATTTTTGCTCTTCATTTCTTTTATTATTGATACTTATATCCTACTAAAAATCACAACTAGTTCAACTAAAACACCAGATCAACACTTTACTTAAATCCCAACTATGCTTTCAGTGGTGTGCTTTTGCAGTTCATTTTTCACTTTTATCATAATTTATTTGTAGGTTGAATGAAGCAAAAGTACTGTATATTACTTCCTCCCTCTGTACCTCAATCCAACAAAGAAATTCTAGGTTCAAATGACAGAGCATTTTTGAACCTAATTATCACTGTACATAGGCTATATGTTGTGTGTGTGTGTGTGTGTGTGTGTGTGTGTGTGTGTGTGTGTGTGTGTGTGTGTGTGTGTGTGTGTGTGTGTGGGGGGGGGTAAAGAAATACAAAGTGGTTAGTTTCTCATCTTTTTTCTACCTATGCAAATTTTTATTATTCTACACACCCAGTCAAATCAACACAAAAATTCCATGTGAAATCCACACAAAAAGTAGCATTTTCAACGTGACAACCTCCCCCCTTCCCCTAGAATTTTCTGAAATTTTAGCACACATTAAGTTTATTGAAAAGTGAATTGATGCCCAAAAAATGAATCTGTATCTTTTGGTTTCTGAAATACACAACTGCAGAAATGGTTGTAAAACTTAAATTTTTGCATTACCATTTTCTTTCCTATTTGTCACTTTCATATGATACTAGACGAAACCCGTCGGAAACGGCGGTAAGTTTTTTTTTTTTTTAATAATAGACTCATATGAAACAACAAATGTAATGTAAACTTTATTTGATTGAAAAATTCATTCAACCACTTCAGTAGAAACAATAGTCCAAGTTCATGATTTTTTTTTTTTTTTTTTTTTAGTGACTGAAGATTTAACAACCACCGTGAGCAATTCAATGAGCTATAAGCAGTCGCCTGTCCCTTATTTAGGGTCACTGGTTCCAGGGAAGGAAGGAAGCTAGTGGTGTAAGACAAACACAACATCCATGCCTCACCGGGATTCAAACCCGGACCCTTCACGAACGAATGATCAACGCTTCGGCTATAAGCAGTGTCCCGTCCCTAATTTAGGGTCTGGTTTCAGGGAAGGGAGAGAGCCATTGGGGTCATATTCCATGCCAAATCAACCAAAAAAATTCAATATTCAGCCTGACCATCTCAGATTTCAATGAAACCTTCAGGGATCATTCTCTCTTATGATATAAATGAAAATATATTTTTAAAATTTTTTTATCTCATTGGGTTTTCATGTAATTAATTTTTAAAAAAAATTAAAATCGTCATTTCTTTGGCTTGCATAAACTTTTTCAATCTTGAATTTCTCAAGTTCTATAATGTCTAGTGTTGTTTAACCCCTCATTTTAAAGAGAATTTCATAAATTTTAATTTGATATGCAACTTGTCTATGTTAATAAAAGAATTTTTTATTTAATTAAAAAAAATATTAAAATTTTCTTAAGATAGTGTTTTTTAAAGAAATAGAAAAAAAATATGTTTTTTGTAATATAAGCTTTAAATCCTAAAACTTTTAGAGTGGGATCTCAATGGGATCGGGAGCTATGGCAAAAAACTTAAAGTTACTGTACAAGTAATAATGGATTATAATTCTCGTTTTAGTGTGTTTACATGATAACAGACACTGAGTTTTAAAATCTATGTAATTCATCATACCAATTAATACATAGTCAAACATAAAACAAGGGAAGGATAGTCCCAACAGGCTAAATGTTTTACCTGGTAAATTTAATAAAAGTTTTTTTTTAGTTAGCACTCAGAGTTGTAGTTACGCCAAAATAGCGACTTCTTAGTTCTTCTTTAATTTAACAAATAATTTCTTGTTTGCCTTTTTGGTTTCCGAGTCTGAAAGTCGATAAACTCTTGCTGTACCTGTTGTAGGATCAACTTTTGTTAAAACCTCACTTTTATGCACAACTAGTATGTCAGTAAATTTTGGGTATTTGAAAGATGGAGAAGGGCCATGTGGTTCCAAAAAACTTATTTTTACTTCATCTCCTATTCCTAACACACAACCTAACCGCCACTTATCTGAGTATTGGTATGTAACAAAGCCAACAATGTCATTAATGTCAAGATCATCATCAGTGTCATCAGCTGAAACTATTTCTACACTTGATTCCTTTGAAAATGAGTAGCTTTTCACAAAAACTCTAGTCTCATTTACAGGACTGTAACTATGAACTGTAACCCTTTATTGTTGTTGCTGCTTCAAACCTTCTGTTCAAGGTCTTTTCCTCTGCCTCATATTCGTCTGTAGTGGAATACAAAAAACTGATGTTGACAATATTGTCTAGCCCAATCATAAAGTTGGCGAGGGGTCATAATTTGATCATTGTAGATCATTTGTAGACTGGCCAATGCAGCTAATCGTTTAACAGTTCCTCCAACACCATCACATGCATTTTTTACATGTGACGATGCAAGGAAGTTCCATTCCGCCTTGATGCCAAAATCTTTCTCATGATGGCAGAGATTGAGAAAATTTGATTTGTTTTTGTACTGTGATGATGCTCTATCTGAAAAGTAATTCAGCTTCTCGAGTTTATGGGGCAGATTCTGTTTAAGAAAGTCAATCATGAGGCATTGAAACAAATGAACAGCAACTGTATCATGCACCATACAATCAGAAAGAATAACTAAGCTCAGGTGCTCCAACTTTTTGGTTTCCTCATCAACGTAGTATATAACAAACGGATGTATTGTTGCTTGAGCATTGTTCCAATGAAAGCCTTGTGCAGAATCTTGAAGCACAAATGCATAATTTTCAGCAAAATCACAAAGTACAATGCATTTGTTTTTGAGGTAGATTTTCTTTCAAGTGTCACAAATAGGAAGACTGTTGAGTAGCAATGAAAGAGTGTCTTAAAAGTTTTGGCGAACTCTGAAACAAATAATCCAAAAATTCTTCTCTCGGTTTTATAATAGTTTCCAGGATACACTTGTTATCAATCTGCATCCATTGTTTGAAACTCGCATTTTCAGTGCTATTAAGCTCAAAAGCTTCTTCAAACTGAGCCTTCAAATCATCACTTCCTGGGCAATTAATACAATTTGCAAAGTAACATTTAGATGTTGGCGTTTTGCAAATTAGATTGCTTGTTATATCTTTGTATGTTTTAATCGAGAGTTCACCATTTGTCGATTCAGGTATTTTACACTGAACCATCATTAATTTGGCATTCTGATGTATTGTGCAAACACACACAGAATGTGTCCCACTGGACCCAGGAAGAACACAATGCTTGGGACGAAGCTCACAAAATTTAGAAATTCCAATTCTCTGATCAGGGTAATGCTCCTTAAATAGTACATATGATTCTTTTAATGTACTTAGAATTAAATACTTTTGAGCATGTACACGTTTGCCATCTTTTTTGACTGAAACAAAGTCGTTTTTACCAGGCTTTTGACGACTAACCTCATCATTTTGATAGAATTCTAGAGTCCAGCTTTTGGGAAGTGTAGTTAGAACCTGCATTCTAACACTTTTGCCTGTAGTAGCATTGAACTTTTCTTTCAATTGATTAATAATTTCATTGTCATAATTTTTTGCAGCACCAGATTCAGTGGTACCTGGATTTAAATTAAGTACTTTCGTTCGAAAAGCTTCCTTCACTTTTTAAATCTTTGCTTCTGGGTATTTTTTTTCAATCAAACGTTTTCTTTTAATAGGTGTTTCTTCGATAGCAGTCAGACTTTTGTTTAAAGCTTCAATTGCCTCTTTTTTCTCTGGAGTCGACAATGTATTTTGAACTGGTACTTCAGGAACATTCAAATGGTCTTGTGATTTTGAGCTGTCTGAATGCAAGCCTTCTTGCTCAGTTAAAATCTCTGGAAGCTTTAGACACCCATCACATATCTTGTCACCATGTGAATTGGCATTATGTCTCAAAATATTTTCATTTACAGATCTTAATTGTTTCTTATAATAATTATTACCAGGTTTCTTAAATGGGTTACAACAATATACCAAAAAATGCTCTGATGTACTGGGTTCACCCATATTGTCACAGAGTCCTAATAATAGAGTAGAGTTAAAATTATAAATAATAGTACAAGTCAAAGTGTCTGAAACAATAAAAAAATATCTTATATAATAATAGGCCTTTAAGACTAAATAGAACTGACTGTACTTTTGAACTGGAGAGTAGGCCTAGTTGTTCCAAACAAAGATGTCAAAAATGGTTAAACTTATTACTTAACAAACACATGAACACTTATTTCACTTCCACTGAAAAAAACTATTAACTTATAAAAATCATATTTTTATGTGAAACACTTTAAGTAACACTGCCAACAACTAACTGTTCACTCACTGAGATCTTAGAGGAAACTAAGCAAAAGTTGAGCTAGAGTGGGCATGAGTCACACTCCTGCAAGAACTTGAATCAGACAAGTCTGTACAGGCTTGTGCCAGAACACCTGTGATTAGCAGACTATTTACTCACATGCTATCCCTAATTTGTCTGTAGGTTTAGTAAATCATTATCTGTAATAGACCCTAATGTAAATTGGTTACCTTATAGCCAATGTATTTTTATTTATTTTTTATTTTTTACCTTACAAAAGTTAAAGGTAGCAATGTAGCCCTAACTGGTATTTAAAACAATACCATTGGTACCATAACTCCTGATCCCATTGAGATCCCACTCTAAAAGTTTCAGGATTTAAAGCTTATAATATTACAAAAAACATTTTTTTTTTTTTTCAAAAATTTTAAAAAATAGTCTTAATCTTTTCTTTTTAAATTAATTTTTTTCACCAGGCATAGTCAAATTGCATATCAAATTAAAACTTCTGAAATTATCTTTAAAATGAGGGGTCAAACAACTCACTAGGCCTTATAGAACTTGAGAAATTCAAGATTGAAAAAGTTTATGCAAGCCAAAAAATTATGATTTTTCAAAATTTTAAAAATTACATGGAAACCCAATGAGATAAAAAATTTTTTTTTAAAATATATTCTCATTTATATCCCTAGGGAGAATGATCCCGGAAGGTTTCATTGAAATATGAAATGGTCAGGTTGAGTGACTGGTTGATTTGGCATGGAATCACCCAGTGCCGTAAGACAAACACAACATCCATGCCTCACCAGAATTTGAACCCGGTAGGCAAAACTCGCTGGAGTCGATGAATAGTTGTTGTTGTTTTTCCCTGTAGACAAAACCCGTCGGAATCAACGACTAGTTTTTTTTTTTTTTTTTTTTTAATAAACTCATGAAAAGTTTATTTTTACATAATGCGAAACGTCTTACTTACTTACGTGAATAAACTTAATTGAATGAATGTTAAATTGTATGTATACATCACACAGTCCAATGGCACAGCGCAATCAGGTCTTCGAGTGTTCGCTGTTCCGATAAGAACTTTCAAACAAATTTCTGCTAGCGTTGTTTTGCACAACGGTTTGCTGAGAACAGAGATTTTGGATTATCTCAGTCCCTCCATACTTCCGGATTATCTGAGTCCTTCCATACTTCCGCCTTCAACAGCGCGTGAGTCAACTGCACGCTTCTTCCATAGACTTTACATGGGAACTTTGCTGCCCCACAACGCCCGAACCGTTGCCCCAATCTCATTTGCTCTTTGACTGGCACATCTAAACGTAAGACCTTTATTTTGATACCTCAACCCAGGGCTGTGGAAATATAAAAATTTCTACTCGTCCTCGAGGACTGTGCCTTAGGAAAACCACCCGTCCCCTATAAATGTATCCTAAATTTAAATATTCTATCCCCGTCCTTTATGAATGTATCCTAAATTTAAATATTGCATTACAGTGAAGAAAATTTTAGTATACATAAAGTCAACATACCTTTATTTTGATACTGATACAACTTTGTGGTATTACAACAGATGGATCCCTGGTGATGGTAGGAAAGCATAATGGATTTGCAAATCTAATGTTGAAATCAGTGCCTAAGGCTGTCATCACATGCCACTGCATCATTCACCAAGAGCAACTGTGTGCAAAGACCATGGATATGCAACACATAATGGAAAATTCAACAGTAAATTTTATAAGGTCCAAGTGACTCAATCACAGACAGTTCAAAACTTTCCTTGCAAAATTAGAATCATTCAACGGTGATGTAATTTACTTCAACCATGTTTGCTGTCTCAGCAGGGTGGCGACGCTGGCCAGATTTTGGACACAACTTGAATCAATAAAAACCTTCATTGCAAAGGGAAAAAAAAGGAAAGGATGCAAGTTTTATGAATAGGGATGAGTGGTTGAATGACTTGGCATTCTTAGTAGATATCACTAGATATCTTGCAGACTTAAATGTGAAATTACAAGAAAGGGATGAACTTGCCCATAAACTGTGCAAGCATATCCAAGCATTCATGCAACAACTGTTTCAGCAGCAGTTGATTGTGAAAAAAAGTTGTCTATTTCACTACGTTATCAACAAGGCTGTCTGAGAGAATGAATCATAAAAAGTACTCTGAACTGATTGAAAAACTTAGTGATGAATTCACAGAAAGATTTTCGGATTTCAGAGAATACGGCGGAGAAATGAAGTTGTTTTCGGATCCATCTGGAACATGTTAATGATGCTATCCATGTTAATGATGCTATTGATATGCTGCAGATGGAGCTAGTCGAAATAAAAAATGACTGCCATGAAGAGAGCATTTGTAGAGCATGATTTGTTAACATTTTATAAAAATATGTTCCCCAGATACTTTTTTTTTGCTTTCCAACTATCATGCCACGTTTAAAGTCGCTCAGGTCTGATTTTCCTTGTTGGCCCTGACTAAACACTAACTGATGCTGAACAAGCTGGTCTGCCTGATTTATGCAACACACTGCGCTCACATGACGTCTTCCGCATAGGAGGAAATTATTTAAGTGACGAGGGCAGGTGTGCCTAATAAACTGGCATAGCAGTGTATGTCTGTTTTACTACAAATACTCAAATTCACAGATGTTACAGATTGTTTGCTTCTTTTTTTTTCATTTTAAGGGATACATCGTTACCATACTTTTGCGAGTATAAACGGCAAATGTAAAGATTTTGTGATAAATAATATAAGGTGTGTAAGCCATAGTACTTTTTTTCTCTTTAGTAAGATACTAACTGCACTTGTTGCTGGGAAAACAAAACTGATTTAATTGCCTCAGATGACAATGTTTTGTTTGATACTTCATGTTACTGTAAATTCTGACTTTGGCATTGTCAGCAGCTAGCATGCAATTCAAATAAGGCAGAAAACTCACACCACGGAAATTGCAAGCTGCATCTAACCATGTGAGAGCACGATTACATTGACTGGACTTCATAACAAATAAGTCGACATTTGTGTTCCATTTCTAAGTCACTGTGACTGCCACATCACGATCAGATGTAAAGGAATATGTTGCCATGGAAATTCAGTTTTTAAAAAATAAATGCCAACTCTGATAGTTATTCACATAACAAAACAAAAAGCAGATTTTGTACAATGATGAAACTCATACTGTATATATCACTAAGCTGTTTTCTGAGATTCAGAGGTTAGCTCCACAAAGAAAGATTATCCATCAAATAAATGCTTAACTGATTATTTACTTATTGTTGCCGTACCAAACATCTCCATTTACAGCAATTTTGCACAGCTCGGGCTTCACTGACATCCATCACATGTCATACACAAGACCTTCTGTACTTCATACTTATAATCTTTTTCTCATGCAGACACTCCTGAATCTGGTCCTACTATGATTTCCTTCGCCTTCCTCTACTTTTCATTCCTGTCACTTTGGCTGAAAAAATTTCTTAGTAAGCATCTCATCACTCATTCTTTCAACATGGCCAAACCACCTAAGAATATTAGTCACCACCTTACTAACAACATTTTGCCTCACATTACACAACTGCATCACATCTTCATTCCTCACTTGATCAGAGAGTGCCTTGCCACAAGCCCCCTCATAAGTACTGCATCGCTCCTGCACACAAACGCTTCCTCTGTCTCTTCTGCAGTACCCAGGTTTCACTGCCATACGTCAGAGTAAGGACAATTACTCTTTCATACACAGCCATTTTGGGACTCTCTGGAGAACTCATCAGTCCTATAAAATCCTCTTAAAGTAGCTGTGACTTTCAATGAAGAATTTACTCGCCAACTAATTTCACCATCTAATTTTTCTCTCTGTCAAACATGCTTCCCAAATACACAAACTTATTCACCTAGTCAATCACTGTGCCATTTAGACTAATCTTGCATTCAGTACCAACAGTTCCTCACTCAAAAACCATAACTTTGGTTTTTCCCTTTTTAATACTCAGTTTGAATTTTGTACATCCTCTGCAACTCACTTTTGCTTTCTGTCAACAGGACTGTTACATCAGCATGCAGCAATCTGCACACACGGATATTACCAAGTCATAAACCAGTATTGTCCATTTTGGCATGCATCCATAAATATATTAAACAGCCAGGGTGTCGTTACACAACCTTGTATGACTCCTGTACCAATAGAAAACCATTTTGATACACCATTCACTCATACACAAGCTCTACTGGTAGCATACATTCCTTTCACACTGTTAAGTAGATTCCCAATAATACCATATTTATTCAGTACTTGCCACAGAAGTACCTTATTTACTAGGTCATAAATTTTCTCTAAATCTATGAAGGCAGCAAAAACTTTCTTACCGACAGACAGATACTTTTCAATCATCATGCGTAATGCAAAAATTTTATTAACTTAACATGTGTGCTAAATTTCAGAAAATTCTGAGTTCAGGCTGTAAGCCACATTAATTTGACATGGAACAAACGGCCCACTCAGTAGTTGTCTTGCGCAGTGACTACACAGATTATTTTGTGGCACCATGATGTTTGTCGCAAACTGATCCGGAACTCTCTGCTGCGAAGTTTCTGGGTAGTGCAATGACTTGCGTACTTATATAGAAAGCGGGAGAAGTAGATTTTTGCTTCCCACCCTAAAATGATGTAGTTTTCTGAAAAGTTGGCTACATGAGTGACAATTGCTGATGGCATTTCTGTTCCAAGATATAATTATCTTTTATGCAATTTGAAAATTAAATATTAATTTCAGCAGTTCCTAATATCATCAACATAGAACCATTGTACTGCTAAAAGCATAAATATCTTTGCCATTTTCACACCTGAGTGTATTATGTATGAACCATGCCATTAAGACATTTCCCTTACATTTAAGCAAATGAGTAAATCTTCTGATTCTTTATTTAATTTTTTCTCTTCTCAACTTCACCTAATAATTTTCTTGTTGAAACTGTAAAGAAACTACAAACATTTCTGTTTTGTGGCAAAACTGAATTGCTTTTCTGTTTTAATGTGCCTCCATGTTTTCCGGTAATGCTGTGGGTTTCTCATATTATGGTTCCTCAGCAGTATGCAAGAACTTTCTTTGTGCTAGAGCTTCTCAACTGTTAATGGTTTCTGTTAGTGTTCAATGCACTTGTGAATGTTGATATAAAGATGTATCAAGGCAGACAGTGATATGGTTTGACGGCATTACTTGGTCTTGTGAAATTTGTGAGTGCAGTTAAGCAAAGCTGCCCTGACAGGCTGGATTTTTATATTTATCACAACCTTTACATCTGAATTTAGACAGGTCATCTTTGTTCCATTTACCAAAGGTAGTTGTGTCATGCCTATGGTTCTCAGTGAAACAGATAGGTAAAAAAAAGAAGGCTGACCTACTGTTTGAAATGGGTGTAGGACAGGGCTCAAAATAGCCTGGTGCACTGTGCACGTAAAAATTAAATTGTGCACCCAAATTTTTTCTGCAACTAACTTTAAAAATATATCTATATTTAGTGTTTTACGCTATTTTGATATTTGAACAAAATGTTGTGGGCCCATACTGCATGAATGTAGGAAGAAGGCTTATTATGACACCCTCACCCAAACCATGACCAACGAGACTGCGCCCGAACTTTCCGATGATCGAAACAGTTCCGAGGGCAAAAGCGTGTGTCAAAGCGATCAACTCCGGAGAAGGGAGAATTTAGATCACGTGAGAACCCAGTGACAACAGTGGTGGCGTGCATGTGCCGCCGCTTTTGTCCGATGCATCGTTTTCTGTAACACTGAGGGAAAGAACTCTATTTTCAGTGGTGAAACAGCGAAAAAAAAAACCCAGTTCATGGCATAAGATAATGATATTACCTTTCTCTTTATAAGAGTGCAACAAAGATAAATTCATTTGCGTCGTGCGGAAATATTCTTTTGCACTTATAAACATTGATCACGAAACTATCAATGTTTTTTCGATGCGTCGCCACCTATGATCGAGGTTTTTTGCCCATTACTAGTACAAACAATAGAAAATCCCTCTGTTGTTACAGTGCAGACCTAAAGCTGTGTGCTGTCCTTGGAACTTTTGGTTTGTGCCTGGTCTTCCATTTTTGATTTTAATCTCTATCCATTAGATGAATAATTAAAACACTTTTTTAAAATGCCACCAAAGATGCATCCTGCACCACCTAGCTTGAAAAATAATACTTCGCAGAAATATTTTCGTAAAGACGTGAGCGAAATCCCTAAATCAGCAGTCGTGGACCAAAGTGATTCCTTACTGCTTGACAAGCAGATGAAAGGAATAAGGGGGAATGATGAAGTGAATGAAGTAATAGCAGAAAAAGATAAAGAAGAAATAAAATTGTTGAGAAAGAAAAGGCTAAAGAAATAATTGAAATCGTTGATGAAAATAAAGACAAAATTTTTTTTTAAATTGTGGATAAAGAAAAATCCAAAGAAATAATTGAGAGAAATAAAGTGGAAGAAGTAATTTGCACTAAAACTTACGCTTTCCAAGATACCTGGAAAACTGGGCGTGATTGGCTTTCCTACAATGAGCACTTGAAAGCAATGTTTTGTACTGTTTGCCGGTCATATGACAAACATCACGTTCAAATACTTTTCATGATAGAGGCTGTTGTTCTTTAAGGAAACGTATGGTTGAAGTACATGAGAAAACACCAGCGCATCTTAGAGCAATGGAAGCAAGAACTGTACTTGCCAAAGCAAAGGATTTTCAGACCCTTATGCAGATATCCATATTGAGGTTAGAAGAAAAGGAAATAAAGCAGTTACACACACTCTTTAAGATTGCTTTTCACATAGCCAAACAAAATATGCCATTTTCAGCATTTAGAAATTAAATTAAATTATTAAGATGTGTTGGATGGGAAGTGACTGAAACCTATAACAGTGATAGGCAAGCCAAAGCATTCATTTCCTACATCAGTAAGAATATGAAATCAAATTTATAATAGTTGCATCTTTGAAAAAAAGCATTTTTTTTTTCAATTGTGGCTGATGGCAGCACAGATCACAGTGAATGCAATGAAGAAAAAATTTATATTAGATTTCTTGAAAAGGGAAGCACTGTCACCAAATTTGTAACTGTAGAGCAAGTGCAACTTGTTGAAGTAAAAAGCATCAAGAATTTGTTGGAAAATGCTATGACAGATTGTTTGATCCTAAGTTTAGAAGAGACTAAACCAAGACCAATTGCTTGTACATTAAATGGTGTGGCAAGTAATTTCGGAGCGAAAAAAGTGGTGTATACAAGTTACTTTGTGATAGTCGCAGTCATCTGCTTGGCATACATTGTTGTGCACATCGACTGGAACTTGCAGTGAAAGATGTAATGTGAAGTTCAAAATATTTCACACAAATGGAGTCTGCTTTGAATGACTTATTTGTAATATATAAGTATTCTTCTAAGAACTGCTCAGAGTTACAAACAGTTGGTGAGTCATTAGAAACAAAAATTTTAAAACCTGTTCAAGTAGGAGGTGTTCGTTGGTTACCTCGCCATGATCGTGCCATTGATGTCTTGCTGAAGTGCTATGAGCCATTTATTATCAATTTGGAATCTCTTGCATCAACTGGCTCAGAAAAAACAAAGAACATGCCACAAGCATTTTGAAAAGAATGAAATCTGCACAGTTTGCACTATTCTTGATATTTTTTTCAAAATTAGTAACATTACTTTCTAGTTTAAGCAAAGTACTTCAAGCAAATGATACTAGTCTAGAATATGCTCGCACAGAAATTGAAGCTATTCTTAACAATTTTAATGATTTAACAGATATTAATAATCTTTGCAAAATTTTCAGATTGGGATACAGAGAATGGTGTTCATATAGTATCAGAGAAGGTTATGTTTCAGAAGGTGCAAGTCAGCACTTAATAACAGCTCGTTCTGCATTGCAAGAAAAATGTGTATCATCCGTATCTGAAGAATTAGATGTGGCAAAGGAGCAAATCTTTAAAGAAGCACAACATATAATCAAACTGTGCAGTTCTCAGATTGAAGATAGATTTAAATCTTTTGTTAAAGATCCACTTTTGTCTGCATTTATAGTCTTTGAGCCATGTTATTGGCCAAGCAGTGAACAAATTGAGATCTATGGAAACAACAAGATTGAGAATTTATGGTCGCATTTTCAAATTCCACTGGAAGAAAATGGCTTTAATGAAGTTGAAGCGATGATCCAGTGTCAAATGTTAAAGAAACATCCATAGAAACCAAATTCCAGAACTGTGGCAAAAAGTTATATCAGATAATGATAGGAAATATAAAGATATTCTCAGTCTGATACAAATTGGACTTGTGATTCCCATCAATACAGCTGAGTGTGAGTGAGTGTGTGTGAAAACTGACTGGAGATGCTCCCTTCATCCAAACACACTGAGTGATATAATGCATATCAATCTAAGTGAAGAGACATTACATAATTTTTGTCCAGAAAAAGCTGTGCTGCAATGGTGGGAAAATGCAAAAAGAAGAGTGGACACTGAACCTTATGGGGAAAGAACTGAAAAGGCTATAGCTGATGATTCTGATTCCCAACCAATGTCTGACGATGAATAAAAAATTCTTTATGTAAGTATAATTTCTCCAAACGAAAAATTAATATTAAATATTTATTTCCATTAATTACAAACATATCCAATAAATTTAGTTTTCATTAGTCAATTAATATAAAAAAAAATTTAAGTGTGCATCTGAAAAAAAAATTGTGCACCCAAATTTAGAAACCTAGGTGCTGAAGGTGCATCTACATAAAAAAATCTAATTCGAGCTCTGGTGTAGGATAATGTGTTATAACATTGTTGTCTGTTTTCTTTTTTGGTGAAATAAAAATTCTCACTTTATATTTTTAAACATGTACATTTTATGTTTTGTCTCAAGGTGAACAAGCACTCTTTGGTGTTTTAGAAGATTCAGGTCACTCCATGCCGCTAGGCATTAAGAGCTCGGAAGTTTATCCGCATAACACCAACAAAATGAAGGACAATTCATCTAGTCAAGAAGAAATATCTTCTAATGTTGCTATACAAATGGACCCAAATTTGTTAGTAGAACGAAAAGAGATCTTTCGTTCAAATCTTCTGAAAATTGTAAAACAGCATCATCAGGTATGTCAGTTTTTTATCTATAAACATGTTATTGATAAATATCTAAGCTAAAGTTTATTTCTTGGTTGTGTACACATAATTAATGTGCAATTATACTGTGGTTCTCACTGAGATGTATTTAAATTCTTGCTGTTACTAACTGTGCCAGTTGGGAGTTACCATTCAAAATTTGGGTTTTCCTTTTATTTGAGTAATTGCTGCAAGAAAGATATTATTAGCACTTTTATATGGCTTAGTGTGCATATGTGATGTTCAAGATTACAAGTTTTAACAACTTTGATTAATTAGAGAATGCAAATAAATATCTTATATGGACCCAAAATTTGTATTTCTGGGTCATATAGTGATTATTCACACCGAAAATTCTATAATTAGAAATAAATATCTTCACTTATAGACCTAAATACTATTACATACCTTATAATCCATAGTTGATATGAAGCACATTGTTGGTGTGCCAATTTATTTTCTTTGTGGACACACTGATGAATCCCAACCATGCCACGATTCTTCCAATTATAACTCCATCGGTAGGTGAAACATCTGGATTTATTCTCTCTTTTGTGTACATTATTGCACATTAATTCCAACACTCTAAATGCTAAGAACATATTATGTACATGCAGGTAACATTTCTTATTCTTCTTATTCCATCTATGTTCACATGCAGCTGTTGCACAACCAGTAAAACTTGAAGTCTAAATACATTTCACCATTAAAATCTAATAAACAGTCTAAAATCACGTCATGCTTAAGGTCACCACTATTCCACCAACAAACTCCCATTAAAACTCTCGTTAAAGCTTTTCAACTTTTCCAAAGCCATCCTCAGAACTATCATCTGGTACACGTTGTAGACTATGTGCGTTAGATGATCCCACTATGAGGTCCACCTATGTGTGCGAAAGGGCTGAACGATCACGTGCTTCTTCTCCCTATATTCTTAAGTTTCTCACATTTTTTATGCTGTGCTGCCATCTACACTTTTATTCGCTGTTTAATTCTCCTTATGTTTCCTTCATTCCTTTTTGTCCTATTTTTGTTTTTCCATTGTTGTTCTTTATATTCTCTTTCCCTTTTAATCAATGCTTTCCAAGATTCCACTATGATAATTGGTTCATTATTATTACAGGCTCTGTGTTTATTTTTTCTATGGTAGCAGCCTCGTAGTACCTCAACTCCCATTCATTCTTATATCCACTCTTGATTTGAATATCTTCAAATTTTGGTTTTGCATTTTCCTCAAAACAGTACTGCATCATTGCTGTAACATTCTCTCCTTTTTCCCAGTTTTTGATGTGTTGATTTCTTCTTTTTTTATAAGTCTGTTTTTTGGTTGATCCATAATAATAAATACTCTTTTTTACTTGATTATTTCCATGTTCTTAAAGGTATTCTATATACTCCCTCTTTTTGTAGGTTAGGGATTTTTTGCTTTGTATTATTTATCATTGTTGTTACAGATTGTCCAATATTTTTCTTATATTTTGCTGCTTCATGATTAATTCTTGCTGTTACTTTATCAATATATGGAAAAGATCCTATGTATTAAAAGATCAGTGTGTCCACGAAGAAAATAAATTGAAACATCAACAATGTGCTTCATATCAACTGTGGATTATAAAGTATGTAATAGTATTTAGGTCCATAAGTGAAGATATTTATTTCTAACTATAAAATTTTTGGAGTGAATAATCACTATATGACCCGGAGACACAAATTTTGGGTTCATATAAGATATTTTATATTTATTTTGGGTTATATAAGATATATCACATAAGATATTTACTTATATGAAGTTAGCACAGCCTTTTTGAAATTGACTAATGTGAAGTATGATTGTGCGATAGCGTTTAAGAACAATGAATAGACAAGAACTCCGGCTTCTCAAAACATTCAGAGCGAAAAGAATAACATTAGTTAAGAACAAAGTACAATGGCAATTCTTAATGAACTGTAGAGAATTACATATAGCGCCAAATTATTTAAAAATCAAGACAATTTCAATTACTAACAAAGATGATAAAATATTAAGAACATGTGAACAGAAAAGAATAAATCAACAAATTAGACAAAAGAAAAATTTAGTTTTTGCATTAAATAATGAAGTATATAGTTTATGGCAAGATATAAATACCGGGTGGGGGGGTGTATATGACTGGGGGATGTTCGACAGACGACGGAATTCAGTCTTTACAAAACTTCCGAAAACGGAAGGTCGACGGAGTTCAGATTTTTTCCTTGCGGTGCTGCCTGTGCCCAGTGTTATGATTAAATAACACTTTACTGCATAAATATTTGTATTTCAGCTTGAAAATAGTGGGGAAAAGTTTCAAAACCGGAAGTCGGACGATGCAAAGATTTTTCCCATAATCGTACGCCCCGCCCCGTGCACAATGTTTCCACTCTCCTGCTATGTTAAGTATCCCCGTCCCATAAGTTTTTGCATTAAAACTTGATCAAGGGGGGGAATTCCCAAAAATGGAAGTGACAAAATTGGAAAATTTGTAAAAATCAATGCATGTTGTTCAAAAGTATTAATATTCTCAAAGTTACACCATTTATTTAAAATAGTTAATAGCTTTTGATATCATGCACTCATGGTGCTCAGGCTGAAAATTCTTTCAGCATGATGTTATTGTTATCAGAAGGCATAAAAAAGAGAAGAAAGAAAAGCATCAATGAAGAAATAGGGAGAAAAAGGTATCAGTAGAAAGTAAAATTAAGTAATGAATGCTGTGCAGCTGCAGAGTCAACAAAATGCAAACTGAAAGTAGTCCATATTCCTGCTGTGTGTTTTGATTTTTCACCCAGTTAAATCGTTCAGCCTTTTTTCCTTCTTTGGTCTCATCTTGTCATAAACTGCAATTTTAGAGGCAGTATGATCATATGGTACTTGTACCAATTGGGGGGGGGTACTTGACCCAGCACCACAACCTAAGGTCTATTGTGCATCTGATCACATGGTAAGTAGAGGTACATGCACTGCGGGTTCACTTCCTTGGATTTCCCATCTGTCAAGCTTTATGGAATTTGGAATGCATCTGACTGATTTTTACTGGTTAAAGTTTCGTACTTAAATATCGCAATGTTATCTATCGTGTCCTCACCAGGGGGAATCAACTTTGTGTTTCGCACGTGTTAGTTTCATTAGTGTTCTTGTTTGCTGGAACGTTTTACCGTATTTCTTTTTCACAAAGAAATGCTAGTTTCATAAAAAGGCATCTATTTTTGCCGCACAATAAGACTGGTTACTACTGATGAAGCTCTTGCCAATGCTAGCAGGTATGCATGGATTTTACACTATTAAGTAGATTCCAACACCATATTCATTCAATACCTTCCACAGAAGTGTCCAATTTACTCGGTCATAAGCTTTCTCTAAATCTATGAAGGCAGCAAAAACTTTCTTACCAACAGCCTGGTACTTTTCAATTATTATGCGCAATGCAAAAATTTGGTTAGTGCAGCCTTTACCCGGCATGAAACCACTCTGAACATCCCATACTTTATCGATGTAAGACCCTGTACTTTTCAATAATGACCTTACCAAACGCTTTTCCTTTTACACTCACTAGATTAATGCAACGATAGTTCTTGCAGTCAGTCTGGTTACCTTTTCCCTTATACAAGGGAACAAGGATAGCATCCTTCCAATTCCAAGGGACCATTCCTATCTCCCAGCACAATTACCATTCTGAAGAGATTTTACAGCTTTACACACCTCCTCTCTTGAGATCCCTCCTGTGTTTCCATCCTTTACTGTGATATCGTCTGCTTCTGCCTCAGAATCACCTTTGCTTTCTTGATCTAATAACTCACAGAAATATTCACCCCATCTGTCACTTAACTCATTGGGCTCCCATATCATTTCCTTGATTCTATTCTTCACACAACTTACAACTTTGTTTCCCCCATTTTTTTCTGAGTCTCATGTACTTCCAGAAAGTCTTTCTATTATTCCAAAAAGCCAATTCATGCCTTTCCACCTTCTCCTTCCTATCTTTTGCCTTACTCTGGCGAACCAACTTAGCTGGTTATAACTTTGAGAAATTCTATGGGATCATTTACATACTTCTGATGAAGATTACCAGTAGACTTCTCAAAAGTTGGCAATTGTGCTGCATTGGCCACGGTTGTTTTTACTGTGCTAACCATTCCTTACAGCAGTGTACCTGCAAAGAGAATCTTTAGCTTGGTTAGAAAAAAATCACCCAGGATTTCATCCAAGCATAAGCAGAAGCACTTCTAGTGCATTCGTTATGGATAAAAGTAAAGCGTTTTCTTATGCCATAGATGTGCCACAATAGAAACAAAAAAAAAAAAAAAAAAAATCAGAGAAAGACTTAGATGGTGCAAAACAAGTGACAAGACAGTTACTTTTGGGTGAATGCTAAATATGGCAGTCATTTGCATGACTGTCAGGCATTTCCATTTCTTTAAAACTTTCATTTCTTTTTTATGTATAAGGAAGCATTACCATCTGCTTAAGTGTATTTCATTTAAATCCAGCTTTTTCAACAGAAGGCTGTTTCATGTACAGAATAATGTTGGTAAGGTAAGTGTGTTAATTTTTGCTTATAATGTAATAATTATAGTCTATAATTTGAAACATAACATGATGTCACTTACATTGTATCATTTGTGTCTTTTGATTTTGTGTGATTGCTGATAGACCTCTCAAAAAGTTAGCAGCATTACCTACTTGCTGCTCATTCACATTGGCCATTGTAAAAACCACTGAAACAAAACAACATTCAACAGATTAATAGGTAAGAATGAAATCAGATACACAAACCTGAAACTGCATGACTTTGAATAACCCTGCCACCATCATATCTATGAATTGAGCTCCAGTGTCATACACTCAGCATAATAACTAAAGCTGTTGTCCCAGTGCTTTGTGAACACACCTCAGACCCACATTATACCCCTTTTACTCTACTTCATTGTTTTCATTGGATATGGTTTCTATCCTGATGAACTCTTCCATAATTAGACCCTAAAAATCCTGCCCCTCATTACTATGTTATTCAGTCAATTAAACCATGTTGCATCTTAATATTCATATTAGTTTCTTAACCTGACAGTTGAATCATGGAGTGAATGCTGCTAAAAATGGTGGCTACTTATTTCAAAACCTCCAGAAATTGCAGCATCCTGAGTCACAAATTTCTTTGAGACCTTTTCATTATGCCATAGCCATGTTATTCTTACTTCTAGTCTGTTCTCACCAAGTTAACTTTGAATGATTTTGTTCTTGAAGATAGTGCTAGTAATCATGAGCTCATTGCCAAAACACAAGCCAGTGAATTTGCTTCCATTCATATTCATGTAGCATTTTTCTTCAAAATACTTTTCAATGATTTTGGTAGTTCTTCTCCGTATGAGAGGATTTTTCTCTCTCCAGTGTATTCAGGGTTTGCACTAGGTTTTCACAGAGTCAGTGAAATTTCCCAATTTTTGTGAATTTTGCCTATTTTTGAATTTAGGACAATTTTAATCCTCTACAATCATTATTCTAACAGTAATTATTGCTTTATTATGTTTTCAGTTATTTTTTATTTATTATTGCTAAATGTGGTTCACGCTTTCCCAGTTTGCAACAAGTTTTCTGTTCTGATGACTGTGTACACAGATAGTTTTTTTGTTTTGTTTTTTAAATACAATGTGATTATACTCCAGCTAAGATCTCAGGAGGAAAATAACAATAACACTCCAGGTTGTATTAAACCAGGAAAGTCATCAAAGGTCAAAATTTTTAAGTGCTGAAGGAAAAGAAATAACTCACTAAAATATTTAAAAAAAAAGTCAATAATATGTCACAACGCGACCACCCATAAAGCGTACGGTCACCACTTTCCCATCATGCTCCTCTCCTCATATCTGTATCCCTTCTTCTGATTTAATGAAGTCATGGTTTCATTGATGTTATATATGATTTCTCTCTCATGGTTTCATTGATAAAAGTTGCATAGCCACTCATTATGAAAGTTGGAATGATAGTCACTCATTCCAACTTTTATAATGCCATTCATTATGATAGTTGCATAGCCACTCATATGATCTCTCTCTTATGGTGTCAGTGATAAATTTGCATAGCCACTCACAAGTGTTTCATTGATGTTCCCTCTCATGATTTCATTGATAAAAGTTCTTCAATGCTTGATGATTTTCCTTCCTAGTTTCATCTCTCTCATGGTTTCATTGATGATCTCTCCCTCCCTCATTTCATGGTTTAATTAAACCATGACTTCATCATTGGTTCCCTTCTTCTGGTTTAATGAAGGCATGGTTTCATTGATGTTATATATATATATATATCTTTTTTTTTTATATTCACAAGCATTCAGTAACAATAGCAACAGTTCTTGGACTCGGTAGCATCTTATTCGTGTTACAGCGAAACAAATGCATTCAGAAGAAAATCCATGATATTAATGATTAATGTGTTACACTTAAAATATTATAGGTCATGTAGTTTTCAATAAATTGTGGGTAGTATAATTGTTTTCTAATTTATCTCACCTTAGGAACGACAGAAATGCTAATTAACAGTCCTAAGAAAAGCAGTAAAATGTCAACAAACCTGAAATATAAAATTTGTTCATAGTTCATAAAATAATGGTAATTCAGTATATAAACATAACTTGAAGCACAGCATGGACTTTAAACAATTAAAAATGCTATCATTGGCTGCTCCGAAACCTGAGTTCTGCTCCAAAATGCAAATTTTCTCGCTCCAAAACCCAACGTTTCTGCTCCAAATTGCATATTTTCCCACTCCAAAAATTGCTCCGAAACATGGTAGGGGCACTAACACCCCTGTAAATATGTTTCCTGAAATCAAGGCCAGTGCAGATAAGGCAAAGATTAATCCAGGGGTGAAAGAGTTCTGCCTTTTTGGAAGTCGTCTGGGGAGTTTCTGAGATCGATGCAGAAATGCAATAATTTTGTGTGCGTGCGTGGTGGTGGTGAGGAGAGGGCATTCAGTTTAAACTGTCTTGCAAAGCTGGAGGCAGATGAAGCTATCCAGATCAGAAGGATGAGTTACAAACCTGAGCAGTGCCAGCATCAAGTTCTCCAGCCCAGAGACAACTTGACTGTGATTGGCCGCCAATTGCAAAGGCAGTAGGTGGGACTTCCCTGATGAAGGCTTCGTCTTACCGTTGATTGATGTGACACTAGTGTTTGTGCAAAGACGTCACTCACTTTGCACTGACCACAGTTTCGTGGCTATAGGGAATTGGGTAACTGCTTTTTCAAGATGGTAGTGCAAAGAGTTTATTAATTGCCATTGTAATCACCTTGTAGTCTAGTTGGCAGTTCAGAGTTTGCAATGAGCATGTGTGTGTTTTAATTGTTGGAGAAA
Organism: Macrothele yani; assembly: GCA_039090855.1. Classification (NCBI taxonomy): domain Eukaryota; kingdom Metazoa; phylum Arthropoda; class Arachnida; order Araneae; family Macrothelidae; genus Macrothele; species Macrothele yani. The sequence goes on along the minus strand of CM076997.1, from coordinate 76,839,853 downwards.
CTATCAAGAAAGTGGATGTAAATGGAAAAGTTTTGTGCACTTTATAAGTCCAGATTTAATATATTATGGAAATAAAGAGTTCGCTGCTATTTCAACCATTTGAAGCGTAAATACACTGAAGTGCCAGAAAAACTGATACGCACGAGCTTATGCAAAATACATAGCAACGTGACCTATGCGCATACTCGGTTGCGTCTGCCAGTGCGTATATAAAGCGATAGACATCCTTGCCAGCTGTCAGAGCTGTTTTTGCCATGAGAATGACAAGTAATAACGATTTAAGCGATGTTCAACGCGGTGTCATAGTTGGCACTCGTGAGATGAGCCATAGTATTTCGGAGGTAGAAACAAATTTCGGATTTTCACGGACAACCATTGCAAGTGTGTACCGTGACTACAAGAATTCCGGCAAAACCTCCAACCTATGATACCAGTGTGACCGTAAAAAGACAGTGGGTGAACGTTGCCATTGTCGGCTGTCAAGAATCGCTCACGCAATAGGCGTGCAACACTCTCGCAGGTATCATCGGAATTCAATGCTGGAGTCTCAGCAAGCATCAGCGTCCAGACTGTGCAACGTAACCTGCACGATATGGGCTTCGGGAGCCGACGCCCAACTATAGTCCCCTTGATGGGTGCACCACAGAGCTATGCGCCTCACTTGGGCACATCAACACTGCCACTGGACACTCGATGACTGGAAACAAGTAGCCTGGTCTGACGAGTCGTGTTTCCAACTGTATCGGGCAGGTGGAAGGATTCGTGTGTGGCGCAAACCCCATGAATCCATGGATCCCGCCTGTCAACAGGGAACTGTACCGGCTGTGTGTGTGTGGGGGGGGGGGGGGGGGTCCATAATGGTATGGGGTGTGTTTAGCTGGACTTCACTGGGACCCCTGGTACGTCTACAAACGTCTGTGACCAGCCAACGCTATGTGCACATTTTTTCTGATGAGGTACACCTGTTCATTTCCTGCATTCATGCTGATGGGTTGGGCCTGTTCCAACAGGAAAATGCATCTTCACACAAGTGTCAGGACGTCACATTATGGTTAGAGGAGCATTCATCTGAGTTTGGGGTGTTGCCATTCCCACCCAAGTCCCCAGATCTGAACGTGATATAACACATTTGGGATGCCATGCAACGCGCTATCGAATACAGGAATCTGAGACCTCAGAATTCACCCGAATTGTGGAACGCTCTGCGGGAAGTATGGTGTGCATTGCCTACAGCATATTTCCAGAAGCTAGTGGAGTCTATGCCACGTCGTATTTCTGCAGTCCTGCGCTCCCGTGGGGGCCTACCAAGTATTAGGCTGGGGTACCAGTTTTTCTGGCACTTCAGTGTAGATCAGTATAAATATGGGATTGGCATTATTGGTTTGGTGTAAGCACATTGACTAAAATAAAATTCTTATTCATTCCTAAAGAAATGTTAGACAGTTTTATGGCTAATATGATATAATACGTTAATGTGTATTTGTAATCCATTAATAGGTGTAAAATTACAAAACTTTCGCAAGCTTTCACTGCCAACGTGCAGTTTTTTCAAGCTGCTGAATATAAACACTTAACAGAACAGATTAAGAATAAATGCAAATGTAAACATTAAACATTTGCATTTGTTAATATAAACATTTACATTTATTAATGTAAATATTTACATTTATTCTTAATCTGTTCTGTTAAGTGTTTATATTCAGCAGCCTGAAAAAACTGCCCGTTGGCAGTGAAAGCTTACGAAAAGTTTTGTAATTTCAGGCCTATTAATGGATTAAAAATGCATATTAATGTATTATATCATATTATTGTAAGCGGCGTATAACCCACAATCCAATCTTCTACCTAATTTTTATGGCTTTTAACAGGGTTCATGATGATTGTGTATGCAAAGTTTATATATATGCAACTCTGCAATTGTGCTCCAGGTTGTATTAAACCAGGAAAGTAATCAAAGATCAAAAGTTTTAAGTGCTGGAGGAAAAGAAATAACTAAAATAATATTTTTAAAAATGTCGCTCATACGTCACAACCCAATCTCCCCCATAAAGCAATGGTCAGCACCATCATGCTGCTTTTCCTCATATGTAAATACTTTTCCTAGAATCCCGGCCGGTACAGCTAAGATTAATCAGAGTAGGGATGGGGCAAAAAATATCAGTGTTTTTGAGCATCGACATTTTTGGAAGTTATAATTGATGTTTGAAATTGCAAAAAATATTTTCTACATAAAGTAAATGAATTTCTCTTTGCTTCATTCTTTTAAAGAGGAAGGGAATATAATCTTATGCCATGAATTAGTGGTTTTTTCGCCATTTTGTTAGATGTTTCATCACCGAAAATCGAGTTCTTTTCCTTGATGTTACAGGGACCGATAAGTACCCCCCACCCCTAAAAATCGAGGTTTCATGACTGATGTTTGAAACTGCAAAAGCACAATCCACTTGAAATTTTTCTGTGATAAGTGAATGAATTTTTTTTCTTCATATTCTTATGAAGAGAAAGGGAATATCAACTTTCTAAGTCGCGAATTCATCTTTCTTTTTTTTTTTCCCCCGATATTTCCTTGCTGAAAATAGAGTTCTTATCCTCGATGTTACAGGAGCCGATACATTGAGGTTTATTATATATACTTCAAGCACTTTAACAAATATTATAGTTACTCGATGTTGAATTAGCGAGCACCGATATATTGAACGGTAATTTATTCGTCGATGTGCCAATAACTTCTGCAGATGGGAAAGATGTGAATTCTTTGGTTCTTTAGCAAAATGTTGAGGTTTTAGCTGATACATCGAAAATTTCCACCCATACTACGGATGCGTGAATGTTTCTGGAATTAGTATCTACTGGTGTGCCCATCTTCTCTCTGAATTAGACCTAGAAATGCACACTGGAAAAAACACTCCCTCCCATAATGCTTTGGGGTTCCTTTCAGCGAGCTTCGCATCAGCTGCACCTATGAAGCCCATGGAAGAGGCTCTTTCTCAATGAAGCAGTGATTGATACGCCTCCATCAGAGACTTTTACTGAACGATGGAAAAAAAAACAGAATAGAAAGCACAGTTAAATACAACAAGATGCCTCTCGTACTAAAATATTTTTAAGATAAAATTTTACTGAAAGCAAAGACACCACAGTTCAAAATATTTTTGTGAAGTTACCGTTCAAGCTAAAAATATTTTTATGAAGATACTGTTTGAGCTAAAAATATTTTTGTGAAGATACCGCTCAATGGTATGAAGTGCCAAACAGGAAAACAATTTAAAAATTTTATTGCTCGCCAACTATAAATTTCTGGTCGTCATTGGCGACTGGGCGACCGCAAATTTTGCACCCTGCTGATATATATGCATATATTGTGCTTAGGGTAGTTAATAAATGCTGGAAAGGCTATTTTTGCATATTCTTATATGGGAAATATAAGAACACGCAAAAAAATTCAGCCTTTTTCTTCTATGACCACTTTCATGCCTGGATTAATCTCAGTACGGATGGGCAAAAATCCCATCGTCGTTTTGCAAGTAGTAATCGATGTTTGGAACTGCAAAAGAATATTTTCTACGCAAAGCAAACAAGATTTACTTTGCACACCTTTCCGTTGCAGATTCTTGGAAAGGTGTGCAGATTGTTTTTCTATTTTCTTAACATTAATTGTTTTTAAGATTTCTTTAAATTTTAAAACAAAGGAATGGAAATTTCCCCCCTTTTTTAACGTTTACTCTCGTTCAATACGTAAAGCTATAATCGATAGATCACACAGAAAACTGTTCTCCCCCACCCATTTATTTTAGCTTTGAGCTTTGATTTTTACATTTGGTTAGTGAAAATTTGGTTAAAATTTTCATTAACCAAATCATATTATTGTATACACAACTGGAAATGTAAATAAGACCGACTTGCAAGATCAGCTTCTTGATTAATGACAAAAAAACTATGTAGATTATAAATATGCAACAATTCATTGGAGCTATTAAAAACTTCAAAAAATATCAATTAAAACTAGGCAAAGAAGTAGAACATCTTGATTTCCTTACTACATGTAAAGATAACATTGTTCCCAAATTTCTCCACGTTAAAAATAAACCTATCAACTATCGTGGCAATAAGATCATTAACACTTGCGGAATTAAAAGACTAAGAGCTGCTATACGAGATAAACGAAAGTCCATAGACTATCTGAGTAAAATCTGTTACAAAAAGTATGGCAGATGCACTGAATAACTTGAGCACAAAGTTGTTAGAATTGAAATTATAAAGATTTTCGCTACTGTTCATAGACAACAGATGACAAGTAGAAAGAAACATTTTTATAAAATCGAACACCTGATGAGCTCCAAGAATCGTAATACCAACAACAGAATTAATAACGACCATTGTAAACTATTTGTCAACAATTCTAGCATACAACTTTCTCTATGGCAAGAAATAGCCCTGAATAAGGGTGCAAAATATGGGTATGCAGCTAATATGCCCAAGTTGGAAAACTTTATACAGCAAGTTGAAGACATTATAAAAAAGCTACCGAAAGCGAAGTAAGACGCTACGTGTTTTAAAATTGTAAGAGGCATCAATCAAATGTGAAATAATACAGCAAATCCAAGGCTTAAATATGAACGACAAGCATTATTAGAACTAAGAGATAATCCGAACATCAACAATCTTTTTGCAGATAAATCCAAACAAATGATAATCATTGACAGAGATGATTATAATCAGAAAATGACTGATACTATTAAGGATTTGAGGGCTGTCTCGATCGATAAAGACCCTACCGACAATATTATTAGAAAACTTGCTCACCTAAACAATCATCAAGTACTACCCAAGGAAGTTAGAAGAAATGCCTATCCACCAATTTCCGCATCAGTATCTCATATTTTTGGCAAAGTAAAAACTCACAAAGAAAATAACCCTATTTTGCCCTATCGTTAACAAGAGTAATGCTCCAACTATAAAGCTCGAGAAAAGTCTATACCACTACTTAAAGGTATTTTACAGTAATCATGAATATACAGTAAATAATTCAACTGAAGTGATTACCAAAATCAAATCTACACTGACAGAAAAAAAAACCCAACACCACGAAAAAATAGTTGTAGAGGAATGAAATGGCGGCAATACATTTGTATAGGTAACATATTTAATCGATTAAGGTTTCAAGATCACAGCTTATTGTAAGCACGAGAAGAGCCATTTTAAATGTGAAATGCTGGTACATTAATAACCGGTGTAACCGCCAGAATGTTGAATGCAAGCACGCAACCGTTCATGCATTGTGTCGTACAGGTGCTGGATGTCAGTTTGTGGGATGGAGTTCCATGCCTGTTGCACTTGGTCGGTCAATACAGGGACGGTTAATGCCGGTTGGGGGTGACGCTGGAGTTGTCGTCCAATGATGTCCCATATGTGCTCGATTGGTGAAAGATCTGGTGATCTAGCAGGCCACGGCAACATGTCGACACTCTGTAGAGCATGTTGGGTTACAACAGCGGTATGCAGGCTAGCGTTATTCTGTTGGAAAACACCCCCTGGAATGCTGTTCATGAATGGCAGCACAACAGGTTGAATCACCAGACCGACGTACAACTGTGCCGTCAGGGTGCGTGGGATAACCACGAGAGTGCTCCTGCTGTCATAGGAAATTGCTCCCCAGACCATAACTCCAGGTGTAGGTCTAGTGTGTCTCGGCCGCAGACAGGTTGGTTGCAGGCGCTCACCTGGCCTCCTTCTAACCAACACACGGCCATCACTGGCACCCAGGCAGAACCGGCTTTCATCAGAAAACACAACTGATCTCCACTCCGTCCTCCAGTGAGCTCTAGCTTGACACCACTGACGGCGCAAACGGCAGTGGTTGGGAGTAAGTGGAATCCACGCTACAGGGCGTCTGGCTCGGAGCTGTCATTCAAGTAACCGATTTGTAACAGTTCATTGTGTTACTGTGGTGGGAACTGCAGCTTGAATTGCAGACGCGGTACGATGTGCCACGGCCATACGCTGTACACGGCGGTCTTCCCTCTCAGTAGTGCCATGTGGCCGGCCGGAACCCGGTCTTCTTGAGGCAGTACCTTTCCTTGACCACCGCTGCCAACAATCATGCACAGTGGCTACATTCCTGCCAAGTCGTTCTGCAATATTGCGGAACGAAAATCCACCTTCTCGTAGCCCTATTACACGACCTCGTTCAAACTCCGTGAGCTGTTGATAATGGCTTCTTCGTCTTCTTAAAGGCATTCTTGACTAACATCAACACCCTACATCGAATCTCAACGATAACTAATGCTCACGAACGTTACAGCGCGTATTTACAGCAAACCTGCTGTGCATGTTCCGAGGGGCGCCAGACGTAGGTGCCGAGCGCGAAATTTGCATAGACGTCATCTTACAGATGTACTCTCACCGCCTACCAACTGTCGTTTATCTAACACAACCCCTTCTTGGTGTTGGGATTTTTTTTTCCTTCAGTGTATTCACAGCACATAATTTACCATGTACAGTTTGGACATTGTGTCCTTATACCCGAACACCCCCACCACAGAAGAGATCCATACATCATTGAAGGTAAGCTACAGAGATATATGATCAAACCATGTTGTTGATAGTATCATTAATGCTCTTAACCTGATTGCTGATAACAATTTCTTTATCTGCAACGATATAATTTATAAACAAATATTTGCAGCACCAATGGGATCTCCGATATCTGGATTATTAGCAGAAGTCATTATGAAAGATATTGAAGAAAGAATATTTACTAAGACTGCAAATAACAACTTACCATTATTGTACTTACAATATTGTCAATGGTATCTTAATTTTCTGGCCTTTCTCCGAAACCGAGATGGAACAATTTATGATTAACTTCAGTAACGTATACCCGACAATTCAAGTCACTAGTGAAAAAGAAGTTAACAGATTCAATTTTTTAGACATCTTTTTATTCAAAAGTCAGAACAAGATCGATTTCATCATATACCGTAAACCTACCTACATATGTACCAACCATAATTCCTAAAGAATCCTGTCACCTCTGGAGGTACAAAACATAGGCTTTCCGGACCTTCATCAACCATGCCATTACACACTCATCTACTAATAAAGCACTGAAAGATGAAATGCAATGGATTAAAGACACTGCAACTAGCTTTGGATACTCAAAGAGATTAATTAATTAAATTTATCATAACATCAAAAAACAACAAAGTGCTAAAAATGAAAACTATCATGTCGAAAATAAAATGCAATTCTGTGTCAGCATCCCATATGTTCCATGTATAAGTAGTATTCTGAAAAAAGAATGCAAGAAGAACAATTTTGATATTACAGAAAAAGTTGTTGATAATTCACGACTATTAACAACTGTTCACAATAACGAGTTATTTGCAAAAAGCCGCCATTTATAAGATACCGACAATTAATCCTGATGATGGTATATATATATATATATTATATAAGTAGCACTAAAAGAAGACTTACAATTCAACTGAACGAACATTTTATTAATTGGTCAAAAAAAGAAGTAAAGACATCACTAATACAGCACTACATAGATAATGAACTAATCCCCAATTAGGAAAATATAAAAATACTAACTACATATAAAAACATCAAATTCTATGGTCAGAGGCTATTACAATCGAAGAGAATTGTAATACATCAACACCATTGAAAATCCCATATCCTTGGAAATATCTGATTGAGCAAAAAAATTACTCCTTGCAAATTTACAGTATATAATGGCAAATTAATGAAGCATAGCACACTCGACTTGAAGATGCTTTATAACGTGTGAAACAGTAATGGTAATAGTTGTGCAACTATTGACTTATAATATAGCCACGTAAACCAATGGTTAAAATTTTCACTAACCAAATCATATTATTGTATTCTTTGAGTTTGTTTCTTCTAAGATAGGAACTGTGCAGTTATTTTTATAGCATAGGTGGTACAAGGGGATGCTGATAAGTTCTCTGCCTCACCAAGAAGGAAATGGGCTAGAGCCATGAAACTTACAGACTATTCCACATATTCACCCCGAAGTTCAACACACTTGGAACAGCATTTCTGAAGTTTCTTTAACCCTTTCAAAAAAATTCTGAAGACTGATCACTCAAATACTGTTCTGCTGCTATTATCACCGAATCAATCAAAAAATGCTTCCCTTTCAAACTTCCTTTAAGTTTTGGGAACAGGAAATAGTCTGATGAAGTAAGGTCTGATGAGTAGGGTGGATGGTCTATGTGCTTAAACCCTAGATCCCTCAAAATATTCATTGTCTTATGAGCCGGCGCATTATCCTGCAAATACACTGCTGGCCACACAAAATGCAACACCAAGAAGGACACGAGATAGCAAAGCCAGATTTACCGGACTCATAACAACAGATACAAAAATGAAACAATTGAGCTTACAGGCCCGTGCGACTTGCGGAACACACAGACATCAATAGTTCGTGTGGCCCCCATGGCTGGCAATAGCGGCCGCTACACGCCGCGACATCGAACGAAAGAGGCTTTGGATGTGGGCTTGGGGTATGTCGGTCCAGGCTGCTTCCAACGTTGCCACAGTTCATCAGGGCGTAGCCGCTGGTGGTGCTTGCTGGGTCACTCGGTTGCCCATCAGCGACCAGACGTGTTCGATGGGCGACACATCGGGAGAACAGGTGGGCCACGGCAGCATTGACACATGGTGGGCCGTGAAGAATTGTTGCATGATGCGTGCCACGTGCGGGCACGCATTGTCCTGTTGAAATGTGGCCGCTGGCTGGTCCTGCAGGTAAGGGAGGACTACAGGCTCCAAAATGTCGGGAATGTAGCGGTGGCTGTTGAGTGTACCGGCGATGCGTACCAGAGGGGTGCGGGTGTCGTATCCAATTGCGCCCCAAACCATAAAGCCAAACAACGGACCGGTATGGCGATGCAGGCATCATACAGTCTCTCACTGCGGTGCCACCACATGCGGATCCGACCATCGTGGCGTTGCAGGCAGAAGCTGGATTCGTCGGAGAAGACAATGTCGTGCCATTCTGTAGTCCAGGTGCGGCGTTCAACAGCCCACTGCCACCGCACTCGCCAGTGTTGTAACGTCAATGGTAATCGGAGCAACGGCCGCCGTGCGACAAATCCCCGCTCCTGCAGACGACGTCAAACGGTACGTGCTGACACAAGTTGTTGCGCAACACACTCTAATTCCTGCGCTAACGTTAGTGATGTGGCGGTCCGAGCCGTCAATGCCCGCCGCACAACGTGCCGGTCCTCTCGTTCGGTGGTATGCCGCGGCTGCGGCAATAACTCACGTCGGTCCGTCCGTCCCTCCTTCACCACCGAATCCACACTCGCCTCACTGTGGCTGGATGTCATCCCACACGGGCGGCGATGTCTCAGTACGATAAACCGCTGTCACGATAAGCCACTATTCGTCCTCTGTGGAACTCCGAAACGTGCTGGAATGACTGCCGTATTCTGTGGCGAGGCATCAGGAAGCTTCCCACGCACAGGTCCAGCAGCACAACACACTTCCACTACTTACACCCCACCTTCTGTGCACCCTTCTTATAGTGCTTCTCGGTGGCATGCTGGGCGCACATGATTTGCATATGCCCTTCAATGCTAATCGTTTGCATGTCCTCTAGCGGGAGACGCATGCTGCGAATTTCAGGCCAATCGGATGCTTCCTTCTTGGTGTTGCATTTTGGGTTGCCAGCAGTGTAGTTTCCTTCGCCTTTCTGCAGTTTCCTTTGCCTCTTTTTCCTTCAACGCCTCCTTTAATCAGCACAGCAAGATGGAATTGTGTTCAGCACTTATTGTTTGGCCCTTTAGGAGATAATCAGTAAAACACCTTCTAAATCCCAAAAAACTGTTGCCATGACCATTCCTGCAGACCTTTGAGTCTTGAATTTCTTTGGCCATGGAGAACCTGAGTGCCACCACTGCAGTGACTGTTGTTTCTTTTCTGGATCTTAGTGATGTAACCATGTTTCATCAACAGTGACAAGTCGCTGCAAAAAATTATCACTAGATCGCTCAAAATGCTGCAAAACCGATTTGGAATTGTCCACTCGTTTTAGTTTCTCATCGGAGTTCAAACATTTGGGCACCCACTTTGCTGACATCTTCTGCATATCCAAGTGCTCGTGAATTATGAACCCAACACATTCCCTGGAAATCTCTTGTGTCTCAGCTATTGTTTTAGCCGAGATTTGCCGATCTGACAAAATCAAGTCATGAACACGATCAACAATTTTGGGTGTTGTCACTGTTGAAGGTTTCCCAAATCTTGCTGCATCTTTGATCTCAAAGTCTCCATGCTGAAAGTTGGCACACCATTTCTTCACAGTGGAATATGAAGGGCACTTGTCACTTAATGTTTGTAACATGCACTCATAGATTTTTTTTTTTTTTTTTTTTTCAGTTTTCTTCTATAGGAACAGAAATTTCACGACAGACTGGAGTTCCACATTCAAAAATTCAATACTTTGCATTGACATGATTCAGTTCAGGATGTCAAACATCTGCAAAAAAAGGGGGGGGCTATTAGTCTGGAAATTGGCACTTTACAATACAAAAGATCACTCTTCCGAGCTGCAGTGACAAAATAATGCTACAATTACAGGAAGTGGGTTAGGCCTAGAACTTTTCAGCATCTTCTCATAAGTTTTGATAGATATGTCCAACTAATAAAAATGTAGGGAGGCAAACTAGGTTGTTTTATCATTGTTTTTAGGTCTATCCTGTGAAGTACCAATGGCCGCCCCGGTGGCGCAGTGGTCTAAGCGATGGCCTCTGATCATTCATCCGAAAGGGGTCCGGGTTCGAATCCCGGTGAGGCATGGGTGTTGTGTTTGTCTTACGGCACTGGCTCTCTCCCTTCCCTGGAACCAGTGACCCTAAATTAGGGACGGGCGACTGCTTATAACCCATTGAGTTGCTCACGGTGGTCGTTAAACCTCCAATCCAAAAAAAAAAAAAAAAGAAGAAGAAGAAGAAGTACCAATGACGATGTATACGATGCTGTCTGTCAGTAATAGGTTTGGGTCTTTTAAATTTTCCTTCATTAATATTTTTTATTACTATATGGATATTTTTTAATTAAACAAAAATTACAGTTTATGTTTTAAACAATTTCTTTCTAGGATTTCTTAGCAAGATTAAATCCTCCTATTTCAGTGCCATCTGAAAGTCTTAAGAGATGGCATCCGAAGTTTCCACTTGATAGTGTACCAGATATTCAACAATCTCAGCTTCCTGAACCTGATGATATTCAAAAATGCCACACTGCCATGGATGTCCTCAAAAAAATTAAGGGAACTGTGTGTGAAAAGGTAATTAATTTTGTAAGTTTATGAAAATTTAAACTATGATTTAAATAGAATGGAAACCATAGATTTAAAAACTTATAAATTTGTCTTTGTATATAACAGAGGAATTTCTCCAGTTATCACATGACTGAGAAATCCAAATTGATGAAACCAAGGAAACTTCTTTTTACCAATGTTGCATTTTGAAGGATCTTCTTATTTCCTGTTAGAAAATGGAGAGGAGGGGAGAAAGTGACAGAAATTATAGATGACAATTTTATTAGGGTCCATTACCTCTCAAATTTTTTATCTATACACTAGATTATCATCAGGCTGTTCTTTAAGTTGTTGTAATTTTTGTATTTTTCTTATATTACCTTTGTATTGGGTTGGAAATGCTAATAGCTGCATTGTTTTTCCACCTATAGAAATTTGTAACCGGCATAATTTAGCCTTTTTAAAAAAAATTAAAATATTTTATTATAATTATTGACTTGTTTACAGCTATTGTCAAAAAACCAATGTTTTTAGGTTTTTGCTGTAACTATACAGCATTATTGGCTGATATTACCTTGAAAATACCAGCAATGCTGATCTATATTTTAAGCATCCCTCTTTTTAACCAGTAAGAGTAACCTTTCTTTTTATTCAAATGATAAAGTATTTTTAACAAGGGTTTGATATGGAACCTTAAGTACATAGTTATTTATTAGTATAGTCCAATATGATTACTGTCATTTATTACCTTTACTTGTCATTAAAACATTTGTTACAATGAAATATTGCATTTTTGATAGTATTCAAACTTTTGAGTGGTTGTTTCATATACTATATATATGCAGTAGAATGTGGTTGTAATGAGCTTGTATTTAGTGTGATCCTGGAATTAATGAGCAAGATTTTTTGTTTAGTATAATGTTAATTCAAAGCTAATTTGATAATTTTTAATGAAATTTGCAGATTTAACAAGGAAGAAAAAAGCTAAGATGATCCCTTATAACACGCAAAGTAAAAATATTTGGTGAAATTCCATATTTAATGAGGGAGATAGAAGCTGAAATTATGACTTAACAAGCAAAGTAACAATATGTAATGAAATTTCATATTACAGTCCTGCCCGTTTATAATGAACTTGAAGGGACTATAAAAAGATTTCTTTATATCCGTAAACTTGTTATAAGAAATATGTATTGAATAAAAATAATTTTACTGTGAAAATAAAAATTTCAAATTTTACTTCTTTATAAACCAGGTGTCCAAACTATGTTGCTTTTTTACAGAGCATTGTCTCATTATTAAATTCTCAAGAAAGTCTAATTTTGTTGCTGTTTCTTCCGTATACCGCGTGACATCAAGAAATGTGCAACATTCTCTAGAGTAGAAAATGTGATATCAGTCGACACTTCCGATTCATTAATGATGGTACTTTCTCCATCACTATCAGAGTCCGAAAAGTCTGTTGTTTTCTTTTTTCGTTCATCTAAGATATCGGCATCTGTTATGGGTGCAGTTATAAACACGTCGTCATCAGCTGTATAAAAGTCCTGCAAAGTTGCTCCATCTGCCAGATCATTATCTACAATTCTCTCCCACACCTCATTGAGAGACTGATCATCATGTTCGCCATGCACATCATTGCCTTCTATGGCATGAAACCCAGCCTTATGGAAACAGTTTCTTATTGTCGCGTCTTTCACATTGTTTCCGGCTGGTCGAACGAAGTCCAAACCCATCCGCAAATAAATTTTTAGATCCGATCCTTTTTCAAAATTCAAGAGAAGACGCTCTATGACATACCTTCTATACTTTATTTTGAAGTTCGTAATTATCCCTTGGTCCAGTGGTTGCAACCTCAAGGTCATACTAGGTGGCAAAATATCCAACTTCACAGCTGTCAAGGTAGCAGCAACAGCATGTGCCATGCAATTATCCGTTAATGTTTTGACGATCCTTGAAGCGCTGTAATCAACCAGTCACAGGGTCAAAATCTTTGTAACACAGTGCCAATCCTGAAAGTTCAGGTTTTTTCCTGCAGTATAGACCGCTTAGAACCAAATTTTGAGTTCAAGCTGAAGTAAACCAGTTGAATAAAGTTTCTTCAATGTCAGGATAAAGAGCACAACTCATTTTCTTCCATTTTGATGCACCTTCTGACTTCTCTAGCTCAGCTGAAATGTGTGCATGGTTCTTTCATTCATAAAGAACTCGGTAAAATTCCATAGTCTTTAGTCACAACTGCCTTCTTTTGACCTCCATCTCATTTCGCGATAATTTCAACTTTCGTAGCAAAATTTAGTTTTTTGCTTTTGCAACATTTTTCTGGCGACACAATCAGTGGGATCCAAGTGAATGAAATGAAGACAAAAAACTGGTAGATATCTAATGGTCAAGACTCCCTGGAGTAAGCTACAGCCAGACAAGAGAAGGTAACTTATGGCTTTCTATTCATACAGTGATAAAGCAACCCATTTTCCTCTGCCTTTGTTTAACTTTTCTGCTTCTTGTGCATTTCACATTCCAATCCCACCTTCCTGGAACTCAGTAATCCCTCTGCACACACCCATCACTCCTAGTCTGTTTAACTTTGTGACATCTTGCTGTGTTCCCCCTTCTTTCCCACACTCGTGCACTCACTTCTTTAGCCGGTTTGGGCTTTAGAAGTTTGTTATAGCTTTAAATGGATACTTTTCATTCATTATAAAAAGTTTTTAACATGTGATTTTCTACCGAAACAAAGGGACCTGATAATTTATACATTATAACCGTAAATTCGCTCAAAACGATTTTGTTATAAATGGGTGCGACTGTATACATTTATACAACGGTGGCCAAATGTTCTGAAATTTTCAGAACATTTGGCGACCTTTGTATGCAACAGCCACTGAGTGGTGGGAAATCTCTAACTTTTTTGAAGCAACAGACTATGACCATGACAAGATATTCAGTTGATATTTAGTGCACTATGTGTCGTTCAGCAAAAATGAAGGGAACCCAAATATGAAACAAAACAGGTAACATTGGATTCTTTTTTTAAAAATGTTTCCGTGTAATGTCTGCTTCAGGATTTGCTGCCATTATATATTCACATAAGTGCTTATTTCACTTTAATTTGTTCTATTGTAGTTAATTAATTAAATTTGTCAAGTATATCCAGTCGTTATGGATATAAATTATAAACATACATATACTTATATTATCACATGTGCATAATTTTACATGGTGGTCATTTTCGCCCCAAAACAAATTTAGTGAGAATTTCTGTTGGTCCCCTGCTTCTCATAAGCAGCTTCTACTGTATATGCAACCAAGTTATAATAAATTCCACTCTAATTCTTTACAAAAGTGATACTTTGCTTTGTTAATTAATGAATAGCCATCATTTGATATAAGTTGTTCATCCCATTAAATATTATGGCTACATAAAATAAAAGATGTGTGTAAGAAGTTTGAAATAGCTAAAGCATTGACTCCTTTTATTCTTAAGTAAAAGGAAAAATCCACTGCAGGGCATGAGAAAAGTATCCAATGATTAGTAATATCATGAGATGTATAACTATTATTTCTAATGGAATATCAAATTTGAAATTAGGTGCTCTGCCATCTCAGTGGTTTGGGTGTCTGTTGAACTTATGTAATAGTTATTTTGCTTCTGATTATTTTGCCTTTTTCTTAAGCAAATTACCATGCAGTGTTATCTGAAAAGACTTAAAATTTATCAGATTTTTTTTTCTGTTATTTTTAAGGTAGAAAAAGCTCTGCAGAGTACTGCTGATAAAAATATGCCTTCAGATGTTGCCAACAACACCGCAAAACTTGATTCAAAGGGAGTTGTTAAAACTGGTGTACTTAAAGGTATTTGCAATGACCTTCTGCAGAAGGTAAGTAGCAGGAAATTTAAATCTCAGTCTATCCTTTTTCATATTGAAAAATATGTTACTGTGAAAAATATGTTACTGTCATGACGATGATCGGCAAAACACATAACAAGAAATAACAAATAAAGGTAAGTAGATCACGCTAGTTACGTACAGAGATCAGAACTTTTTCAAAGAAGTTCGTAAGTTGGAAGCTTTCAACCTTATCTTAGGTCTTCATCACGCCAATGGAGGACGAAGAATGTTTCCAGATTCTGTGTTTGAATTTTTGTTGCCAGATTTTATAATTGATCTCCAGATCATCAGGATGTAGAGTGGAGATTCTGAATTGCATGTTTTTGGGCTGAAAAGAATTTCCAGACTTTCACAGTAATGGAGGGCAACACAATTTTCAAAAGAAGCAATGTGTTTTGCTTCATTCCAGCGGGGAATAGCAGAAGTGTCTTGCATTGTCAAAATAGACAAGGCAGTATTTGGGTTACCTTTCAAAACATCTTTTCTATGTTCTAAAATTCTATTGTTAATGCTTCTGTAGGTACTTCCAATGATAAATCTATCTTTAACTTGTGAAAGAAGAGATAAGAATGCAGTAAACTCCTGGGAGATCAAGATTTTCAACTTTGTCCCTATCACTTTGTAATAGCTTCATGACACTGAAAGGGGAGGGGGTTCGTGATGCCTGGCCTAATGGCCAGGCATCATGAAGCTATTGCAAAGTGATAGGGACAAAGTTGAAAATCTTGATCTCTCAGGAGTTTACTGCATTCCTGTCTCTTCTTTCACAGATGTTAGATATCTTTTACATTGGAAGTACCTACAGAAGCATTAACCATAGAATTTTAGAACATAGAAAATATGTTTTGAATGGCAACCCAAATACTGCCTTGTTTATTTTGCAGAAAGCTTACAATTCTCTTGGTTAGGTGTTATGAGCCTGAATTTCCTTTTCTTTTTGCTACTGCAAAGTTTCATAAAAATCCTGTGAAATTCAGAATCATAGTCAGTGGCATTAGAAGTCATAAAAAGAAAATTGACCAGGCTTTTGAAGCACTTCTGAAAAAGTATTGGAACTTATTAGAAACAGTACTAATCTGCAGAACAGGGATTTTTGGAGTATAAATAACAATTCCGACGTGATTTCATCTGTTTTTAGCTTAAGGCCCATAGAAATTTATAGTTATGATTTCGAGAACCTATATACCAATCTGCCTCTTTCAGATATTACTTCCACATTTAAGAATATGTTTGTAGAATTTAAAATTAACCAAATTGTTAAAGCCAATACTTGGAATACTTTACTTAACTGTTGTATTAATAATAACCATGATTCTTTATAATGTATATCTCTATAAGCAAAGTAATGGTATTCCTATGGGATGCTCCCACTCCACCAATGTCTGTAATCTGTTTCTGTTCTATAAAGAGTATAAGTTTATAAAATATAAGTCCTTGAACTCAGATAACTACTTATATACTTACAGATATATTGTTGATTTGCTCTGTATTAATAACTTTGAAATAATAGAGAATGATTTTACATATATCTACCCTAGCTGTCTTAAATTAAGTAAAACTAACCAAAATAACCAGGAGCTTGATTTCTTAGATTTAAGCATAAAACTTAATATTTAATGGTAACCCTACCATTAGCCTATTTGATAAAAAAATAATTTTCCTTTTAAAGTAATTAAATATTTACACTGGACAAATAATATCTCCACTAAAGTAATAGAGAATGTATTTATTTGACAGGTTCTTAAAATTTCCAGAATGTGCAACAACACTTCGGATTTCCATGAACATATTAGTCTCCTCATAAATAGCTTTCTACCAAGTACCAGCTAATTTTATTTAAACAGTCTTAAGAAAAATAGTTCTCAAAAATAGAGTTAGGTTAGCAGATCTAATTTAATTGCATCACAATTAATAAAATGATTCTGGCCAATAAAGCCTTTTTGGAAGTTGGTCTAGAGAATGTATATTAACTAACTTTTTGGAACCTTTAGTGCTATGGATAAAACAGTTTTATTATAAAAATAATAAAATATTTAATAAAAATGCCAAAAAAGTTTAAACTGTAAAATAGTTATTCGATCTCAAGAATAACTAACATAAAAATAGTAAGAATTAAGAAAAACTATATAAGAAACTATATTTTCTGTAGTCTTACTTTAAGGTATTTTAATACAGATGAATAATATTGTATTAAATACATATTGGGTGTATTTGATGATATTTTTCTTGTATTCTGTTGAGTTTCACTCTTTTCAGACAAACAGTTTTCTTTTTCACTTGGGAATTGATTGATGGACTGCCATTTTCTGCGGAATGCGTTTTTGTATGCGGGGCTGCTATTTGTAGCCTCTCCTCACCTACGAGAGTTACGTGGCCAGCGAGAAGTTTGACAGCCATTTTGTCTTGTCTGCCATCTCTTTGGTTAGAAATTTTGCAGATCAGTAATTTCATCTTTTCTTTTTGGAGGATTTAGAATTTTTTTTTTTTTTTTTCGCGTTTCTGTGCATGCTGAAATTCATTTGTGTTCTTTTTTGACATCAAAAACTGGCATAGTTTTCTCTTGCCTTTGGCTTCGTTTTTATCTTTTGACCTTGCTCTCACGTTGTGCTGTGTTCAGGTTACATGCTTCGTTTTTTTTTTGGGGGGGGGGGTTGGGCCTCGTGGCTCTGCTTCCCTTATGTACATAGTACGGAGGCACATTTACTGTATTTGTACTTTTTTGTAAAGCATTCTTATAATACTGTGTACATATTGCAACTTTTCTTTTTTTAAGCAACTTTCCAAAGTTTTATATTATATGTTTCTTTGGTCTAAAGTCTTGCTGAGTATCACGGCAAAAGTCTGTAAAATATATTTTTGTTTTTTCACTCCTGTTTTCCGTGATAGTTTCCTGGAATTTTGGTCGATGTTTGTTCGCACAGGCGTGAGTTTTTTCTTTTTTTCTTTTGCGTCTTGGCTTTGTATTTTTTTGCCTTGCTTCCCTGTAGAGTTTTAGCTCTGGTTACAAGCCACGTGTCTATGCTGACTCATTTTCTGGAACTTGCACCCTCAAGTAAAGTATCTTTACATTGTGAGTAAGTTTTAAGAATCTTTTTCATTTTAAGTCTTTTTCCAAGTTAAGCATTTTTACAACACTGTGTACATTTTAAAAAAATTTTGTTTGCAGTTTTCTTTCCCAGGTTTTGTATTTTGCTTCATTTGTCTAAATTCTACACGTCTTGCAATATTTTATTTTTTTGCACTTGGGCTCTGTACTGAGTTTTCCTGGATTTGTGGACGATGAGTCGCTGTGGGTTGGGCCATGTATGTCATAAATGTATTGCTAAATTTAATCTTAATTTTTGTGTTTCCGAGCCTTTATTTGAGGGTGTTTTGATTTATGGGGACTTTTACCTGAAATACATTTGTGACATAGCAGAAACCCATATTCAACTAGGTTTTTGTAGAGATGAGTTAATGCTGAGTTTTGCTAGTCCTTGATATAAAGCCAAGGCTCAGCATTTTAAAAACTTTCTGCATTCTTGTTTTTTTCCTGCTCATTTGCATATTGGTGTTTTTTCTCCTATTTTTGGCTCCTGTTGAAATTGCTTCTACTTGTAGTAAGTATATATATATATATATACACTGAAGAGCAATTGAATTAGAGACAGCCGGCGTTATGCAAATGTGGCACTGTGGGCGGGCCTGTAAATGGAAACGACATGACATATGCAGCGATTCGACAATATAAGGAGTGATGCGACAGGAATCAGTAAGAGTCGGACGCAGTATGGATAAGACGAAGGATCTAAGCGCATTTGATCGTGGGAAAATTGTCGTGGCCTGACGAATGGGTCACTTCATCTCGGAAGTCGTGCAGGTACTGGGATTTTCACGAGCCACTGTGTCACGGGTGCACCATGAGTACATCAAATCCGGTAAAACCATCCCTGCAAGGTCCAACTGCCGTGGACAACAGCATGTGGATGAGTGGGGTCAACGTCGGCTAGCTCGCATCGTAACAGCGGATAGACGGGCCACAGTGCAAGAAATCACTTGGCAATTTAACGCTGGTGCACAAAAACGTGTAAGCAGCCACACCATCCAGAACCATCTTTTCGCTATGGGGTACAGAAGCCATCGTCCCACGAGGGTACCGCTGCTGACCGCACATCACAGGGTGCACAGATTAGCATGGGCGCCGGAACATTGCCACTGGACCCTAGACATGTGGGAAAATGTTGCCTGGACTGATGAGTCCAGATTCACTTTGGTACATGCGGATGGCAGGATACGAGTACGACTCAAACCACATGAAACAATGGATTCTTCTTGATAGCAGGGTACTCTTCAAGCTGGTGGGGGTGGCATTCTCGTCTGGAGACTGTCTACGTGGATTGAAATGGGGCCCCTGGTATGTGTGACATCGTCCCTCACAGGTCAACGTTACCGGGATATCCTGGATGACCATTTGCTCCCATTTGTGCGTCTTCAACATCCCACTGGGTACCTCATCCTAAAACAAGACAATGCACTGTGCCATCGCTCCCGAATTGTATCCGAATGGTTGGATGAACACTCCACCAACGTGACCTCACTTCCTTGGCCAGCTAGTTCACCTGACCTATATCCCCTCGAGCACATCTGGGATGCCATCGAGAGAGATGTTCGAGGCTCTGACACTTCCTCCATCAAATCTTAGTGAACTGTGGGAGCTTGTTCAGAAGTTGTGGATCAGTATGGCTTCCCAACGCTTCCGGTGTCTTGTCGAGTCCATGCCGAGACGAATCACCGTCGTGATCAGGGTGAAAGGTGGTGCTACACGTTACTAGACAGGTATCTGTAATTCAATTGCTCTTCAGTGTATTTAAATTGTAATACTCTTGCTGGTTGTTTTTTAGTTTTCAGCTTTGAGAAGCTTATTGTACTTGCGGTAGCTTGCACTTGATACCCCCCCCCCCCCCGGTTCGTGCAGACCTCCTATATTTTTTCAAAATTCCGGAAAAACATCCTATTTTTGTCCTATATTTCTGATGATCTATAAATCCTATTTCGTTGGGAAAATCTCCTATTTATTCTATATATATTTATACACTGGCATGCAAAAATTAAGGACGAGACGGTTTTTCGAGTGTAACATCGTGCAGAAGTGCTCCACATCGACTCAAATCATACCATAAAATCCCCAAGATATAAAAATATGGGACGAGTGAGCAAAATCGTCCAAACAAGGAATCCAAAGGATACAAAGGCACTTTATTGAAAAGGTAGCTTCGAGCACAACTGGACAGAAGACAGAAACGTCCATGTGACAGGCGGCTGCCAAGAAAAATCCAGTCTTTAGTAGGGGATATGATCACCCCTGACTGCGTTGCAGGTTTTACAACGTCTGTTCATGCTGAGGACAAGGTTGTCAAGGAGCTGTTGAGCCATCGCGGCCCATTCCTCTTGTAGCACCAGTCGCTACTGCGGAATCATTGCTGGTGGCTGATGACATGCTGCCAAGCGTCTCCCAAGAAGGTCCCACACATGTTCGATTGGATTTAAGTCTGTGGACCTTGCGGACCAATCCATGCGTTGAATATCTTCACTCTCCAATGGCTCTGCGACAGCCACTGTACAATGAGGTGTAGCGTTGTCGTCCATGAAAAGGAACTCAGGACCCACAGCACGTCTAAATAGGTGCACGTGGGGCAGGAGAACCTCAGTACAATAGCGGACACCAGTGACTGAACCTCCTTGGTGGAAGTTGTGGAGGTCAGTACGACTACCAAGCATGATACCGCCCCAAACGACAACTTTGCCACCTCCAAACCGGTCCCTTTCGATGATGTTGGAGGTGTGATTGCGTGTTCCCTGCTCTCTCCAGATGTGTATACGTCCAGAATTGCTCGTCAGACTAAATCGGCTCTCATCCATAAAGAGAACCCCACCCCATTGCTGATGTGTCCAGTTCTTGTGTTCCTGGCACCACAGAAACCGCCGTCTCCGGTGAGCAGGCGTTAATGGCACACACCGTACTGGTCGTCGTTCAAATAGACCACCTTTGTGCAGCCTCCTGGCCACGGTAAAATGCGATAACAGTTGTCTGTTGCATGTGCCTTGTGATTTCTCCCGCTGTCTGCCGTTTGTCTCTTCTCGCCTGTAGGACAATATACCAGTCGTCCGCCACCGTGGTTGCTCGTGGACGACCACTGCTAAACTCTCGGGCAGCTGTTCCTGTCGTTTGAAATGCTCTCCAAGCTCGTGAAACGATGCTGTGAGCGATCCCGAACTCCTTGGCCACACTAGTCATACTTCGACCTTCTTCCAACTTACTAATGATGCGACCTCGAGTAAAGTCATCCAGATGTCGTCTACTGGATTGCCTGTTGGCCATATCACATGGTGGCAGCAACTCGACGTCGTTCAAACCGATGTACATCGTGCAATAGCTTTCACCGAATTGCTGAGCGTACACCGCCCGTGTGCTTTATACCCTTCCAACACTACCCCCCCCCCCCCAAGTCATGCTGCATCATATATGCACATGCCCTACCATACCGGACCCTAGTCTATCTCCTGAGTGGTCTTTCGGTCCGTTCTGCTGTTATGCTAATTTCTCCTCTTCGTCTTTAGTTTTTGCATATCAGTGTATAATGATGTTTTATTTTTGTAATGTACTGTCATTTTTAGGTTTGCCCCACCCCCTCCCCTCCTGAAATTTAAACGGTTGTTTGCCTTGTTACAGTTTGAAAGTCAGTGTAAGAATGTTTGGCAATTGATTGACTGAAGTTCGCCAAAGACGTCATACATAATTCCACCCGTAACAAAGCCGTCTGGTTGGAGCATGTGACTGACTGGGGCGGCATTCACCGCTGGCAAATCATAACCACTGTCACTTCATAAAAGTTTTGTATTGAGTTGGGTTCTGTTTGCTGAATAAGGGTAGCGAAACCGCTTTCTCGATGGTTCTAGAATAAACGTTTTTGGATTCCGTAATCGGTAGAAGTGCATTAAGGCATTGTTTGTGGAGGGATTTTATAGTTAACTTTTTTTCAGGATTTATTATTATTATTATTGTTGTTGTTATTATTATTATTATTATTATTATTATCTTTATTCGAAATATACGAATCACAGCCTCTGACAAACAAAATAAACAGCAAATTATCATTGACTGGTATTGTTGAACTGACACGAGTTTCCACCGGAGACCTAGGTATCAGTCAAGAATCGGCGTAAAATATATGATGTCCCAAGTAAAGCTGTCTTCTGCAGTTCTGTAGGTGGCATATCAGAAAGCTGCAATTTTTCAAAATGATTCATAAAATTTGTTGACATTGTTCCAAGTGCCCCGATGACAATGGGGACTACCGTTGTGTGTTTAGTCCATAACCGGGTAACTTCTATGGCTAGGTCTCTATATTTAGTCATTTTTTCCAATTCTTTTTCATTGACTCTGGCATCTCCAAGGATCGTTATATCAATTTGCCAGACTTTCTGATTTTCTATGACTGTTATGTCTGGTGTATTATGTTCTATGTGTCGACCGTTTTGAATTTTGAAATCCCACAAGATCTTGACTTCATTATTTTCTATGACTTTCTCAGCCTTGTGTTCCCATGAGTTTTTCGATGCTGGAAGATTGTGCTTTCTGCACAATGACCAATGAATCAATTGTGCAACCCTGTTATGTCTAACTTTGTAATCTGTCTGTGCAATTTTGCTACATTCACATATTAGATGAGACACAGTTTCATCTTTTTCTTGACAAAGTCGACACTTTGGATTATCACTGACTTTCTGGATTTTAGCCTTCATAACATTTGTTTGCAATGCCTGTTCTTGTGCAGCAAAAATCAGACCTTCTGTTTCTTTCTTGATAGAACCTGATTTCAGCCATGCCCAAGTCAAGTTGTTGTCACTTTTCCCATTAATATTCTTTAGAAATTGTCCATGCAGTGGCTTGTTCTTCCAGCCGTCTAATCTGCTTTCATACTGTTTCCTCTTGTATTCAGCCTTGTTTTCTGTTGTTTTAAAGATATTTTCATTATTCACTGCCTGAAGTAGCTTTTCTCTGCTTCTGTTGACGTAATCATTCAGGCTTCTTTTTTCTTCCTCTACTACTTGTTGTACTTGTAGTAGCCCTCTGCCTCCAATCTTCCGAGGTAAATACAATCTGTCAACATCACTTTTTGGATGGAGTGCATGATGTATGTTCAATAACTTTCGAGTTTTCCGATCCAGTATTTCTAATTCACTTTGGGTCCAATCAATTATTCCAGCTGAGTATCTAATTACTGGAATGGCCCATGTATTTATGACTTTGATTGTATTTCCACCATTTAGTTTTGATTTCAATATTTTTCTTACTCTCTTGATATACTCACTCTGAGTCAGACCTTTGACTTTTGTATGTAAGATGTTATCTGATTCAAGAATTCCAAGGTATTTATAATTTTCATTATCTGGCAATGATTTTATTATATTACCATTTTCTAGTTCTATTCCATCTATATTCTGGACTTTTCCCCGGCACATGGATAGTACTGCACATTTTTCCAGTCCAAATTCCATCTGTATATCATCACTAAATATTTACATTGTATGCAGCAATGTTTCAAGTTCGGCAGAACTTTTTGCGTGCAATTTAAGGTCATCCATGTACAGCAGATGGTTTATTTTTCCATGTTGGTCCGAAATGTGGTAGCCCATTTTTGTTTTGTTCAAAATCATTGACAATGGAATTAAAGAGATATTAAACAATAAAGACGACAAAGAATCCCGAAATATGCCTCTCTTGATATTAACTTCTCTGAGTTCTTCACCATATGCATGTAACACTGTTTTCCAGATTTTCATATTTTCTTTGAGGAATCGGCAGATGTTTTTGCTAACTCCAAATAGTTACAAACAAGTGTTAATCCAGCTGTGGGGCAATGAGTCAAAGGCCTTTTTTATAATCTATCCATGCCATATTCAAATTTGTTTTTCTTCTTTTGAAGTTTTTTAGTACCATTTTGTCAATTAGCAGCTGGTCTTTTGTGCCTCTTGACTTCTTGAAGTTCCCCTTCTGTTCTATTGGGTACAAATTGTTTCCCCATAAGTAGTCATATATTGATCTTGCTAGTACTCCTGTGAAAAGTTTGAATGTTGTTGGGAGGCATGAAATTGGATGATTGTTAGTAGGTTCATTGCCTTTTTCTTGATCTTTCCTAATAAAGAATGTGCGACCTGTTGTCATCCAATCTTCTGTGGCAGAATTCTGTAGCATTATATTGAACTGCATAGCTATTCGTTGATGAAGACTTGTAAGATACTTAAACCAAAATCCGTGCAATTCATCTGGCCCAGGAGCGCTCCAGGCTTTCACATTCTTTACTTGCTGTGTAATCATATCAGTTGTTATCATCAGATTATCCATGTGTATTCCTTTCAAATCTTGACGAACATTGTTGATCCACAAGGCATTTTTATTATGTTCAACTGGGCTTTCCCAAATTCCTTCCCAAAATGTCAAGGCATCTTTCTTGCATGGGCTGATGTTGTTTGGATTGTCTTTTGTCTCAATGATTTATAAAATACTTGTTGCTGATTCCGAAATTGCGCATTTTCTTTGTACTGTTTTATGCGTCCGTCATATCTTTCAATTTTCTTTGCAGTAGCTGTTACTCGTTGTTTTAATTCTTCCATAATTTCAACAATTCGTTTTCTTTCCAGGTTGTATTTTTTGCAGATGTCATCTTTTATTTTTCTACTTTTAAGCTTCCCATCTTTCAGGCATTTTAAGTTACTAATGTCACTATGGAGTTTATTTATTTTATTTTCTAGCCGAATTTTCCACTTAGGAGTGCCAGGCATTTTCTTCTTTGGCATCTTGTAACCAAGTTCCATGGTCACTATGGCAGCTGTACTGTACATGAGCTGGTTTGTTTCCTTTAAAGTATGAGTTGGAATTTTGTCCACGACAACATTTGCAGTTTTTAACAAATATTTCACTTGTTTGCTTCGTATTTGGCAAAAGGAAGTCTTCGTCGTTCCTCACCTTGCATCATATGGATTAAAATGTTCTCTTTTAGGAGATTTTGCTGTTGTGTCAATTCATGGGTGTCATGTTGTTTCACAGATTGTTCTTCAGGTAAAATATTTTCTGCTACTTGATCTTCAGGATTTACCAGCACAAAGTTTTCCACAACGTGGTCCTTATTTTGTGTTGTCCTTCTTTTGCCAATTTCTCCATCTTTTGCAATTCCAGTTCTGTAAATACCTTGTTCCTGATGATAAACCTTCTTTGATTCATTATTCTTTGTTCTGTTATTCCACTGTCTGGATGTTTTCCTTTCCAAATTTGCATCATTCTTTTTGAAAACCACGGGCTGATGGATTTGCCTGATAAAAGCATTTCATGATTTCTCGATTTTCAGCAACTGTCCAAGTTTTCCGTTTCTTTTGTTCCAGTAGCATTGCAGCAGCCTGTCCTGGTTCCTCAACAGGATCTGCTGAGCTCTGAAGCCCATTTGTCGACAGGTGTCCAGGAACCAAAGCACCTGACACGGTCCTTGTTAACCCGGGCGACGACCGATCCGGTATGGAATTCTTTTTCTTTCGTCTCATCATGATTGATGGTTGTTGGGTACTCTTAGTCTGGCTCCTCAGTCAAGACCTGTCTGGCTTGGGTGGCCCTGCTGGTAGCTATGCTACCGCCAGCATAGCTCTCAACCTCATCGGGACACACAAGCCCCACCACCGCAACAAGGTGGCACCCTCGGTGGGGTTATTATTATTATTATTATATCAGTTTTAGTACGTGCAGTGGAGTACTTTAAGGTAACGGATCTCTTGCTTTTTGGTGCTAATACAGTGTTTTAGTGTATGGGAAATGCCAGCACATAAAACAAGGTTCAGGGAAGACTGGCTTGAACTTTAGGATAAAAATGAAGTTAAAATGAGTGAGTGGTGTGCAAAGGGTAAGGATGAATTTCATGCGTATTGTTCATTTTGCAAAGCTGAAGTTTCTGTCAGCAATAGTGGTAAATTACAACTGCTGTAGCATTCTGGTACATCCCGGCACAAAAATAATGTTTCACCGCTTTTTTTTTTTTTTTTTTTTTATAAATTCCTGTATAAGTTTAAGAAAGTGATAATAACAAGTGCAGAAAGTGGCATTGCTTTAGATCAAAGTGCTGATGCATCAGCTACTGGCACAGTTCCAAGTTGATGTTTAAAAGAAGATGAAAGGATTACTCTCTGAAATATTATGGACTGTCCGTGTTGCTTTAAACAACTATTCATTTCATTCTTGTGATGGCATTGTTGACTTATTTTCACAGATGTTTCCTGATGTCCCTCAAACAATGATGAAAGGAATGCATCACCTAGAAAAATAGCATATACAATATCCCATGGAATAGGTTCCTATTTCTTGAAACTACAAATGAATCAAACCTCAAGCAGATGAACATTTATATAAGGTATCCATGGAGTACTACTGAAAATTGCATCCAAGAAAGCTACATTGGTAGTGAATTTATGGGGCATGCAACAGCTGTAAAAATATCAACTGCTATTAATTCATGTTTAGATTCCTGTGATTTAAACCTCAAGTACTTATTAATGCTGGGTTCTAATGGACCTAATGTCAACAAAGCAGGGTTTAAAATATTGAGTAAGCAGGTAAACAGCATTAGATCCTGTGGTGGGTTACTTAGCATCGGAACTTGTAACCTACACATAATTCACAATAGTTTTGGCCAAGGTTTTAAGCTTGAGGCATTCTGCAACATTACGGATTTTTTTGAAAATTTGCACTCTTGGTTTCATAAATTTCCTTCTAGGCATGGGGATTTAAAAGGTGTGATGCAAATCATGGATACAAAAGTCCTTGCAGTGCTTCAGTATGTTAGCAATCGGTGGCTGTCTGTCTGTTCCAGTTTTTAAGCGCACTTTGGAACTTTTTCCAACATTGAAAAAATATTTTTAGTGTATCTTCCTGGAGGGGAAAAAAAATTTAGTTTACCAAAATACAAGCAAATTGTCAAAATGCTGAAATCCCCTCTTACTGTCATTTATCTGCATTTTTTGGTAAGTGTAGGTTCAATTTTTGCTTCTTTCCTAATTCTTTTGCAAAAGACCACACAAGTGCATATTCTGTATAATTAATTATGTCAGCTGCTGTGCAAAGTTCTCAGGCGATTTATAGAACTATAAAAAAAAATGATAAGGTATTGACCCAGAAGAAGGAAGGTGTTACTGTTGTTGAACAAAAAGGTAAAAGTAGAAACAGATAAAACAAAAAGTCAAAATATTGATTTTGGAAGCATAACGCCTGATGCCCTTTCAAAATTGCTGACAACTAAAATCTTTGTTTTTGCTTAACGCTAAGGAATTTTATCTGAGCATCACTGCATATCTTACAGAGAAATTGCCCTTGAAAAGCAAATTGCTTCTGTGCATGAAAGTATTGCATCCTGCTATGAGATAGGAGTCTGTGAAACAAACTTTGCCACTAATTAGACGGCTAGGTGTGCTATTACCTCATGTGATACCTCCTCCTGATGTTGACATATTAACAGATGAGTAGCGTCCTACGTGTTTTATGATGATATCACTGCCGATTGGTCACAAGACATTTCTAAAAAAACATGTTGGAAACCTATTGAAGAATACTGGAAAAATGTTATGAATCTTGATAGTGGCTCAAATATGTCTCTGCGGTATTTCCATACTAGTTAAGGCGGCTATTACGTTTTCTCGTGGACAGGCATCTGTGGAGCACGGATTTTCAGTAAATAAAAGAATGCTAACTGCAGAACGTTCAAATATGAGTATTGAGCCCAAGTGGCAGGAAGGAAAGGCAGAGGAAGGCCAAGGAAGACATGGGTGAATCAGATTCAGGAGTGTCTGCATGAGAAAAAGATTATGAGTATGAAGTATAAAAGATCTTGTGTACGGCGTGTAATGGATATTAGTGAAGCACGAGTTGTATGTCAAGATCGCTGTAAGTGGAGAAGTTTGATACAACAACAATAAGTAAAAATACCTGGAAGTTTGTATTTCTTTTTGGAGCTAACCTCTGGATCTTAGAGAACAGCTTAGTGATATGTATGTATGTATGACGTCACTGTCGGAATTAGGTTAATTAAAGATGCTGTTCATGGTAAAGCTGGTGATTTATAGGTGTTTTACATGTGGTTCAATAAGAGAGAATTTTGCTATCGCTAAATTTGGGAGATGGGTAGTTGTCATTTGAAACACCACAAAATGTTTTAATCCAAAGACACCATAAATAAAATTCTTCAACAGTGAGCTTAAAGTTCCAAAATGATTATAGACTGTTTGCATTTGCAGAGCTGACAACCTGAAAGTGCCAAAAGGTATTGCTGTTACAATGTGAATGCAATGTGTAACACAAGATAATCAAAGTTGCATTGTACTTGTATAAGCTAGTTCTGGTGGTTATCACTGGACACAGTGCTTATGCCACAATGTAACCAGGAACGCTTCCACCCTCAGGCCAGGCTGAGGTGGATATGAGTTCTAGAGAAACAAGAAAAACTACCCTTAATTAAATCATTTACTGCCACTCAGATATTAGTCTTTCGAAGAACCCATTAGGTTCGGTTCACCTTTATTGGAAACTAGCTTTTCACCCGTCGCTTTGCTGACGCTGTTTGTTGATGTAAGCTTTGTTTAGATAGAGAACAGAACTCAATGTTAAGCTTCATCAGCGACTCATAATGGTTTTCGAGCAGATAAATCCGAACAAAAAAATCAACTTGTGCTGAAACATATTTGATTTTGTGTTTACTGACTAAGTGAAAGTAGTTTTCTCTTGGATGGGTGAAATATTTGACCATGAATTGTAAGGAAAGGGTAAAAAATATTGTTTATAAGTTTGAAGTTAAATAGGCCAAACTGTTTTCTTTTTAATTTTATTTTAGAAAAATTAGTAGAGGAGAAAATGGATACTAAGCCAACACTTCTTGGTAAACGATGTGAATTCTCCCATGTGGCGCTAAAATGTAAAGATTTTCCTTGCTGCCAAGTCTAGAACATCCAACGTAAAGTTGTCCATGGGAAAAGCAAGAGCTTTGCAAATTTAAGCCAACAACTTTGAGTGACTGTCCTTGAGCCATGTTGATGCTCATAGCGAAACACAGGCACAATGGAAGCTGAATTCTTTTAAATTTGAAGGGCACATCAGTCGGAATGATGGGTATTTGGGGAATGAATACATCTTGCCCCGCTGCCTGGCCAGTCATAATCGTAGCTTCAACGACGTGCGGCATGAGACATTTGATAGTCAATCTCGTTCCGTTGCAGAGTGTCGGTGGATCCAAATTTTTCAGCAACATGATGGGAGCACCCAGTTTGAGTTCAAGCTTGTGCGATGGCACTCCTGACATTTCTAAGTTATTAAGAAATTCTACAGGATAATTAACAGCTTCTTCAGCTTCCACTGGGGAGTCTATAGACCATAAATGAGTGGTAGGCAATGCACGTAACTAACAAACAAATTAAGAAGAAGGTAGTGTAGAACACGCTAAGTTACGTATAAAAGTTTAAGGCAAATATATTTCAGCCATTACGATGGCCTTCATCAGTGCGACTACGATTGGTTTTCATTACCAGATTGGAAAGGTAAGTTTTGTAATGGTAACTCCGGGTGACGTGATGCAATGAGGGATTTCCAGAGGTAAGGAATGAAAATGGAGAGCTCAGAGTTGCAATTTTTGGAAAATAAAATTTCCAAACTTTCTCTAAACCTCAGAGCATACCGATTTTCGAAGGGAGCCAACTTTTTAGTATCGGACCAAATTGGAATAGCAGAGGTGTCAGCCATGGTAAGAAAAGACAAGGAAGATGAAGATTTTCCAAATTTCACCAATGTATCATTTCTCATGGAAACTTACAATCGAATGAGAAAAAAATAAACAATTACCATTTTTGGATTTAATATCATCAAAAATAACTCAAGAATTGACTATGAAGTATACAGGAAGGCAACATTTGTCTCAAATATAATACCTAGGAACTCAAATCACCCATTCAAATTTAAAACTGCAGCATTCGGGTATTACTTAAAAAGAGCAATCATACTCTCATCTAATAATACTGCAAGGCAAAAAGAGTTGAAATGGATCAAAATTTTGGCTGGGGACTTCAGCTACAAGGAGAAATTGATTGACGACCTTTACAAACAGATTCAGAATAATCAAAATAGACCAAGGCAGAATCTGACTGATACGTACAGATTCTGTGGAAAACTACCATATTGTCCACCTATATCTGCTCCTTTAAAAAGGAATGCCACAGGGCAGGATTACTTGTTGCAGACACTGTACTCGACTACAGCAGACTTTTGCAATCAAACAAAGAAAAAAGTTCCATATTACGTAAAGCAGGTGTATATCGTATGCCAATTATTAATGTAAACGAGGACCCAGATATAAAACAGTTTACATCAGTAGCACGAAAAGAAATGTTGAATATCAGATTATGTGAACGCGTAAATAACTAGAATAAGGGAGAAATTCGAACTTCACTTATACAATACTGTCATAATAACGAGTCCACGCCCGACTGGGAGAATATTAGTTTGGTTACTTCTCACAACACATAAAAGATTCTGACAGCTGAGGCCGTTATGATTGAGAAGACCAAAGCATATAATTGCAATTTAAATGTCCCAGTCGAATTATCACCAGCCTGGTTAAACACAATAAAACAAGAAAAACAACGAATTATTAAAACAAGAAGATCAAGTCGACAAATGCAAAGAAGATTTAAAAAGAAAAAAAAAGGGACTACACTAGATGGTGCCAACGATGTTTTAGATGATGAGCACGACGATGACGTGGACGATAGAGATGGCAGCAACATCGACTTAGCCAGCAGTTAACATACATGGAGCAGTACAGCACGAAATGCCCTTGAGAATGGCCGCGAAAAAGTTAGCCGAAACACGTCGGAGGTTCGGTGTCTGGATTCCTTAGCAATGTTGGGCGCTCTATCATTTTCATTTGAAGTTGGACTAATGGATTTTAATTTACTTTTATTATTTCATTGGATTAATTCTTTCAAATCTCGGTCGGAAGGCAGGTTTTTTCACTTTGAGTTTTATTGCAGATTTTAGCTACCATAAATATTTTAATCGTCAGTTGTGTTTCGTTGTGAAGTGTCTGCCACCCCCAAACCCTTTTTTTGGCTACATATTGCTCGAATGAGACTTCGGTTTATGAAATCTCTTGACTACTCAATTTCATCTTGTGGAACGTAGGTCACTTGAAGGTCAATAGTAATGACGAAATTCTACTAAATGCAACTAGCCGGGAAGGAACAACTGACCGATAAAATGGTAACAATGCTATATTTTATCCTCATTTTTAAGAATTAATGGTTTATTTGGTTCATATTTTAATATTTGTATCATTCACTCTGAGTATGATGCCCACTCTTTAAATATGGAGCTGTGGGGTCTGGACATCGGGATTTTTAACGAACATTTTTAAAAACGTGAGGAACAGAAGAATGACAAGATTTCTGCGATATCTTGCCAAAATTCATTGTTATAAGCCACATAGTGACGTTCAGGTGGTTAGGCATAACGATTTGAACCGATATGATATTAGTGTTTCTGAGGATGAATATTCCTGTAAGAAGCGTGAAGCCGCTAAACTGGTTCACCAGAGTAAGGTAAAAGATAGGAAGGAGAAGGTGGAAAGGCATGAATTGGCTTTTTGGAAAGATAGGAAGACTTTATGGAAGTACATGAGACTCGGGGAAAAATAGGGGAGACAAAGTTGTGTGAATAGGGTTGGCGAAATTATATGGGAGCCCAATGAGTTAAGTGAAAAATGGGGTGAATATTTCTGTGAGTTATTAGATCAGGAAACCAAAGGTGATTCTGTGACAGATGCAGATGATGTCATAGTGAGAGGTGAATGCACAGGAGGGATCTCGAGGGAAGAGGTGTAAGCTCTAAAATCTCTTCAGATTGGTAAGGCTCCAGGAGTGGATGGCATAACTGCTGAGATGTTGAAATATGATGGTGATTCTGTAATTGACTGGTTAACTGAAATCTGCCAGTTATGCTGGTAGTTAGGAATGGTACCTCGGGACTGGAGGTGTGCTATCATTGTTCCCTTGTATAAGGAAAAAGGGGATCAGACTGACTGCAAGAACTATCGTGGTATTAACTTACTGAGTGTGCCAGGGAAAATGTTTGGTAAGGTCATTATTGAAAAAGTACAAGGTCTTACATCAGAGAAAGTGTGGGATGTTCAGAGTGGTTTTATGCCTGGTAAAGGCTGCACTAACCAAATTTTTGCACTACTCATGATTGAAAAGTATCTGGCTGTTGGAAAGAAAATTTTTACTGCCTTCATAGATTTAGAGAAAGCTTGCGACCGAGTGAATAGGACACTTTTGTGGAAGGTATTGAAGGAATATGGTGTTACTGGGAATCTACTTAATAGTGTGAAAGCCATGTATGCTGGCAGTAGAGCTTGTGCACAAGTGAATGGTGTTGTAACAAAATGGTTTTCCATTGGTGCAGGAGTCACACAAGATTGTGTAATGTCACCCTGGCTGTTTAATATATTTATGGATGCATGCATGCGTGAATCCAAGATGGACAATACTGGTTTATATCTTGGTAATACCTGTGTGTGCAGATTGCTGTATGCTGATGACACAGTCCTGTTGGCAGAGAACAAAAGTGAGTTGCAGAGTATGTTGTCTCGGATGTACGAAGTTTGCATGAAATTCAAACTGAGTATAAATAAGGGAAAAACCAAAGTTACGGTTTTTGAGAGAAGAACTGGTAGTGCTGAATGCAATATAAGTCTAAATGGCACCGTGATTGACCAGGTGGGTGAGTTTGTATATTTGGGAAGCTTGTTTGACAGAGAGAACAGATTAGATGGCGAAGTTAGTAGGCGAGTAAATTCTTCATTGAAAGTCATAGCTGCTTTAGGAGGTTTTCACAGGAATGATGGATTCTCAAAAGTGTCCCGAATGGCTGTGTATGAAAGTGTAATTATTCCTACTGTGATGTATGGCAGTAAACCTGGGTACTACAGAAGAAACATAGGAGTCGTTTGTGTGCCGGAGAAATACGTTACTTACGGGGGGGGGGGGTTGTGGGAAGACACGCGTTCAGATCATGTCAGGAATGAAGATGTGTTGCAGTTGTGTAATGTAAAGCAAAATATTGTTAGCAAGGTGGAGACTATTATGCTTCGGTGGTTTGGCCATGTTGAAAGAATGAGTGATGAGATGTTTACTAAAAAAAAATTTCGGCCCAAGTGGCAGGAAAGAAAGGCAGAGGAAGGCCAAGGAAGTCATAGGAGCATCAGATTCAGGAGTCCCTGAATGAGAAAAAGATAATGAGTATGAAGTATAGAAGGTCTTGCGTACGTTGTGTGATGGATGTCATTGAAGCCTGTGCTGTGTGTCAAGATCGCTGTAAATGGAGACGTTTGATACGGCAACAGTAAGTAAATAATCAGTTAAAAGTTTATCTGCTGGTTTGTATTATCTGTTTGATGTTTATTTGTCAGATGGTTTTTCTTTGAGGAGCTAACCTGTGAATATCGGAGAACAGCTTAATGATACGTATGTCTGTATGTACAAAACAAGGATTAAAGAATAGTGATCCACGCCCTGCAAATTACAAGCCTATATTTTGTCAGAAAGAAAAAAAAATCTATCTTTAAGACATAATACATACCACTTTTTTTTTCTTTTCTTAAAGGAGAGGTCAGTGAGTAAAAGAGTGCCTTCTACTGTCACTCTGTCATGAGCTGAGCTGAGACAAAAAAAAAAAAATTCCTCTGGAACCAAGTCCTTACATGATTTCAGAAATAAAAAATAAATAAAAATAAAGGTTTGCCTTGAGGCGCCACCACAGGCAATATTTTAGGAAAACTTCCTGACTTCATGCCAGGAAGATAGGTCAAATCACAATAGAGGTAATGTTCCTTCTTGTTTTGTTTGTTTAGTCCCACTCACAGGCGAGGCTCAAATATTGGTTCAAGAATAACGTGAGTTCCAACTGTCAGTGTCCATGGCACCTGGTTCCAAAAATGGCGACACAGCGTTCTTCTGAGGAAAGAAAGGGAGGGGGAAAAAAGCAAATCTTTTTTTTTTTATTACTAGATCCTCTTCAGGTGTATCTTAATAGTATGGTCCAGCCGCCTCGAGATCTCAGCAATGTATCCAGCCTTCCTCTTAGGAAAGAGGCGAAAGACTCTCGTTCAAAGAAGAAAGTTCTCGTCAAATCCATAACAAATGCCGAAGTCAAGGGGGGCAGTCTGCTGAGATATCTAGTTCTCCAAATGCCATCTTTCGTGAGCAGAAAAAAAAAACTTCGCTCGAGGTTGAGGAGAGTAGAGTTCACTCCCAAGAACTACATAGTTCTGATGTACGGCTAAACTGCCTTTTTTCTTCTTGTGGATTGGAGGTCTGGCTACTGATGGAATAGAATGAAGAGGTAGATCCTATCCGTAGGAAATTCAGCGAGAGAGTGAGATCCTCAGTGGAGACAAGCAAGACGATCCATACAGGCCACATGCTTGAACCCTGCTGTCCATACCCACCCCCTCCCAGGATTTTCTGATTGAGCCAGACTTCCCAATAGCAACAGGGACTAACCAATCAAAGATTACGTAACTTTCGCAGAGGCACCTCGCCCAAAATTCCGAGGACACGAAGGTCTTGAAAATACGTTGTGTTGACCTCTATCCGCAGTGACCCTTGGCTTGCCAAAGTCGTTCTAAAAATGGAACTTCGAGGCTCCAACTTTCGCTCAAAAGATACTTGTTGGCAAACTCTTAGGTGAAGGAAAAGTGGGGTGGAGAAGAAAATGGCGTTTCATTCAACAACGAATTTTTCCTTCCTTTCGACTTTTGCAATGAGCCTGGCCTGTCTTACATATTTTACAATTCTTTTAAAATATATTCAGAGAGAGAAAAAGAAAATTCCCATTCCTTTACAAAAATCAGCATTTTAAGCAGAAATGGACTGGAACAGAGGTAGAAGTTAAAAAAAAATAAAAATGTAATTATTTGCTTTTATATTTTAAAAGGTAACTTAACCGCTCAAACAAGTTAAACACACATTACACAATTGGAACTTTAACTTACGTAATCATATTTAATAATAAATATTGCCTCTCATTGAACTACCCACTGAGCTCATTTTGATGAGGTACAGAAAGAAGAAAAACAAAATTATGCGTATGAATATTATGAAACGAAGTTGACAACGAAAAAAAATTATTTCCTCGTCAATCTAAACCACACCTCTCGAACACATCATTATCAATTACTTCTTTGAACAAAACCACTGAATAAACACTATACTTCACTACTCTAAATGAAATTTAAAACAATATATCCAAGAAACCACATATAAAATTTTTGATCTCGGCACACCAAAAAAAAAAAAAAAAAAAAGTTTGCTCCCAGGACACAAACCAAAGAACATACAAGTAAGTACACAACATTCCCACACTTCACACAGCATGTACACACTCATAACAAAACATTCTAACACTCCATAAAGAGGTTCAGGAAGGGATAGAAAAAAAAAAGAATTCAAAGTCAGAATAAAACAAAAGAAATTCTTAACTTTTTCTTGTCTTCCCAAGAAAATGGAACTGAAAAATTCTGAAGATGTTGAAAATTAATTCAAGTTCCTTACCAACAAATTTTTGGAGGTTGATGATAAAAAAAATAAAAGAACTGCACATTATTCTTTTCTTCTTTTTGTTTCATATTTCCCAAAGGGAATTTAGATGCATGATGGGAGCCTATTTTCCTTTCTGAAAGTGAGATGACCAGTCTCCTTTTCAGAAGCTCGAAAATGGGGCGACTCATCACTAGCAACCTACAAGTGACACACAACATGATTAAATATTTCTGTGATGCTCATTCAAAATACAAAGTCCAAAAAACTTTAGATTAAAAAAAAATAAGGTATTGACCCAGAAGAAGGAAGGTGTTACTGTTGTTGAACAAACACCATGTGCTGAACAGCAGCTTAGAAACTTAAAAGATAACATGGCATCTGCAAAATCGATGATCGAAGAGGGTAATCGACGTCTACTGGTGTGCCTAAAGTGAAAATGCCTTCATGACATTGAAGCAGCACATGCATTGATTGAGGCAGGAAACAAAAAATTCAAATTATCAACATAAAAAAAAATTAATTGATAGCAGATCAATTTTTGTGTAAATAATCATAGGTAAACATGTTAGCCTTATATAACTATGAATATCATTGAAAAATATCTGAATAAAATTTATTACTGGTACAGGCACACTGCTTAATTTTTCAAGCGCCATATATATACATTGGGATTATTTCTTTGATTAACACATAGTATACCTAAACTTTCATCTATTGCCGTTAATAAACAAGAGTGCATACAAACATATCATTAAGCTGTTCTCTGAAATTCAGAGGTTAGCTCCACAAAGAAAGACCATGTGCCAAGTACACATTTAACTGATAGAACTAGAATTTACTTACTGTTGGTGTACCAAATGCCTCCATTTGCAATGAACTCTGCACACTGCTCGAGCTTCATTAGCATCCATCACACACCGCACAAAAGACCTTTTGTACTTCATACTCATAATCTTTTTCTCAAGCAGACATTTCTGAATCTGGTCCTTCCATGATTTCCTTGGCCTTCCTCTACCTTTCTTTCCTGCGACTTGGGCTGAAAAAATTCTCTCAGTCAGCAGCTCATCACTCATTCTTTCAACATGGCCAAACCACCTAAGAATATTAGTCTCCACCTTACTAACAACATGTTGCCTCACATTACATATCTGCAACACATCTTCATTCCTCACATGATCAGCGCGTGTCTTACCACCACCACCACCACCACCACCACCCTTCCCCCGTAAGTAACGCATCTCCCCAGAACACAAACAACACGTGTGTCTTTTCTTTATTACCCAGGTTTCACTGCCGTACATCAGAGTAGGAACTATTGCAGTTTCATACACAGCCATTTGGGACTTCCTTGAGAACCCATCACTCTTGTGAAAGCCTCCTAAGGCAGCTATGACTTTCAATAAAGAATTGACTTGCCTATTAATTTTGCCATCTAATTTGTTCTCTCTGTCAAACATAGGTCCTAAATATACAAACTCATTCACCTGGCCAATCTCTGTGCCATTAAGGCTTATCTTGCATTCAGTACAAACAGTTCCTTACTCAAAAACCATAACTTTGGTTTTACCCTTATTTATGCTCAGTTTGAATGTCATACAAACTTCATACATCCAAACAACACACTCTGCAACTGACTTTTGCTGTCTGCTAACAGGACTATGTCATCAACATAGAAGCAATCTGCACACACGCGTATTACCAAAACACAAACTAGTACACTGGTGTGTAAGAATTAAGGACGAAGAGGAGAAATTAGCATAACAGCGGAACGAGCAGGCAGAACGAACCGAAAGACCACTCAGGAGATAGACTAGGGTCCGGTACGGTGGGGCATGCGCATATATGCAGCATGACGGGGGGGGTGTCGGAAAGGTATAAAGCACACGGGCGGTGTACGCTCAGTAATTCGGTAAAATCTATTGCACGGTGTACATCGGTTTGAACAATGTCGAGTTGCTGCCACCATGTGATATGGCCAACAGGCAATCCAGTAGACTACATCTGGATGACTTTACCCGTGGTCGCGTCATTGGGAAGTTGGAAGAAGGTCAAAGTGTGACTAGTGTGGCCGAGGAGTTCGGGATCGCTCACAGCATCGTTTCACGAGCTTGGAGAGCATTTCAAACGACAGAAACAGCTGTCCGAGAGTTTAGCAGTGGTGGTTCACGAGCAACCACGGCGGCAGACAACCGGTATATTGTCCTTCAGGCGAGAAGAGACAGGCGGCAGACAGTGGGAGAAATCGCAAGGCACATGCAACAGACGACTGGACGTCCGTTATTGCGGTTTACCATGGCCAGGAGGCTGCACAAAGGTGGTCTATTTGCACGAAGACCAGTACGTTGTGTGCCATTAACGCCTGCTCTTCGGAGACGGTGGTTCCTGTGGTGCCAGGAACACAAGAACTGGACACATCAGCAATGGGGTCGAGTTCTCTTTATGGATGAGAGCCGATTTAGTCTGACAAGCGATTCTGGATGTATACACATCTGGAAAGAGCAGGGAACACGCAATCACACCTCCAACATCATCGAAAGGGACCGGTTTGGAGGTGGCGGAGTTCTCGTTTGGGGCGGTATCATGCTTGGTAGCCGTACTGACCTCCACATCTTCCAAGGAGATTTAGTCACTGGTGTCCGCTATTGTACCGAGGTTCTCCTGCCTCACGTGCGTCTGTTTAGAGGTGCTGTGGGTTCTGAGTTCCTCTTCATAGACGACAACGCTACACCTCATCGTACAGTGGCTGTCCCAGAGCTGTTGGCGAGTGAAGATATTTAATGCATGGATTGGCCCGTAAGGTCCCCATACCTAAATCCAATCGAACAGGTGTGGGACCTTCTCGGGAGATGCTTGGCAGCACGTCACCAGCCGCCAGCAACGATTCCGCAGCTGCTATTGGCGCTACAAGAGGAATGGGCCGCGATGCCTCAACAGCTCCTTGACAACCTCTTCCTCAGCATGGACCGACATAAATCCTGCAACGCAGTCAGGGGTGATCATATCCCCTACTAAAGACTGGATTTTTCTTGGCAGCCACCTGTCACATGGTCCAGTTGTGCTTGAAGCTACCTTTTCAATAAAATGCCTTTGTGTCCTTTGGATTCCTTGTTTGAACGGTTTTGCTGACTTGTCCCATATTCTTACATCTTGGGGATCTTATGGTATGATTTGATTCGATGTGGAGCACTTCTGCATGAAGTTACATTCCAAAAACCATCTCGTCCTTAATTTTTGCATGCCAGTGTATTATCCATTTTGGCATTGCGCATGCATGCATGCATCCATACATATATTAAACAACCAGGATGACATTACGCAACCTTGCCTGACTCCTGCACCAATAGAAAACCATTTCGATAAAACACCATTCACTTGTACACAAGCTCTACTGCTAGCGTACATGGCTTTCACAATATTAAGTAGATTCCCAGTAATACCATATTTATTCAGTACCTTCCACAGAGGAGTTCTATTTACTTTGTCATAAGGTTTCTCTGAATCTATGAAGGCTGCAAACACTTTTGACAGATACTTGTCAATCATCATACGTAAAGCAAAAATTTGATTAGTGCAGCCCTTACCAGGCATAAAACCGCTTTGTACATCCCACACTTTCTCTAATGTGAAACCTCATACCTTATCAATAACGACCTTCCAAAACACTATTCCTGGCACACTCAGCAAACTGATACCACGATAGTTCTTGCATTCAGTGTGATCACCTTTTCCCTTGTATAAGGGAACAATGATAGCAACCCTCCAATCCTGAGGGACCATTCCTAGCTCCCAACATAACTGGCAAATTTCAGTTAAGCAGTCAATCACAGAGTCACCACCCTATTTTAGCATCTCAGCAGATATGCCATCTAATCCTGAAGCCTTACCATTCTGAAGCAATTTTAGAGCTTTACACACCTCTTCTCTTGAGATCCCACCAGTGC
Organism: Macrothele yani; assembly: GCA_039090855.1. Lineage (NCBI taxonomy): Eukaryota > Metazoa > Arthropoda > Arachnida > Araneae > Macrothelidae > Macrothele > Macrothele yani. The sequence continues at coordinate 76,800,068 of CM076997.1, read as the reverse complement.
TTCCACCTCTCACTATGACATCATCTGCTTCTGCCTCAGAATCATCTTTGCTTTCATGACCCAATAAAACACAGAAGTACTCAACCCAGCTTTCACTTAGTTCATTGGGCTCTCATATCATTTCTCCAACCCTGTTCCTTACACAACCTAGAATTTTATTTTCCCTATTTTTCCCATGTCTTATGTACTTCCAGTATGTTTTTCTATCTTTCCAAAAAGCCAAATCATGCCTTTCCTTCCTATCTTTTGCCGTACTCTGGCAAACCAACTTTACTGCCTCATGCTTCTTACAGCAATATTCATCCTCTGAGACTCTACCTTGTGATATGTTGCTGAAAATCTGTGTACACCTGATCAATGTTTTCAGATTTTCATCAACATTATCCACGTTTTTCTTGAAAGAAAAATAAATAAATCGAAGGGATAATAGTGGTCAGTTCAGGAAAGGGTGACGATTCTTCCCTGGAGTGATTTGCTGTTAAACTTTTCGTAAATTTAGATTTCACCTCCCCTGGGTTCGATTTTTGGATCTAGAGAGAAAGGTCAAGAAAAAGTTACAGAAATTCTATTTCTCATTTGTTTTTTTTTTCCCTTCTTTGTTCTGTGAGGCCGGAAAGGAAGGTGTTCGTTTTTTTTTCTCCACGAAAGAAAGAAAAGAAAAAAATGTATATAGTGTGGACTGGCAGTCACAATGCTGTCCTTTTGTTTTTGGATTACTCAGCCCAGCAGGAGGAAAGGAAAAACGTACTCAGCAGAATTAAAATAAGAGCAGTGTTAATAATTTTTTTCTCTATGTGTATGAACAAAATGTAGCATTCATACGACGCAGTACCAAAAGGTGCGATGTCGCAACATTCATGAGAATAAACCTTGGGTATGCTCATAAAAAAAAAAAAAAAAATAATAATTAAGAAAAAAATATATTTTGTATTTCTTGCTTTGTTCAGTGTATGAGGTAACATGTTAAAACATTTTGTAAGCCAGATACATCCTCCCTCCTTTAACAGATAGCGGTTAATGATCCAAGTTTCCCAGAAAAGGGCTGGAAGGCAGAAAATTCTTTGGATCCCTTTCAGAGGTTTTCTTTCCTGGGAAAAGACCCCCAGTAGTTACCAACATTCTTTTCCCCGAGGTTTGGTAAATCTCCCTAGCTGAGAAGGGGCTTAGCGAACTGAAATAGATACCCGTGTAAGGCACTATGAAAGGGGAAGTGGTTGGCAGATTGAAAGTGGGAAGCAGCAGTCCCTCGCGTCAAAATTTATGAGGTTGTTTTCTAAATGTGGACCCTTGCGAAGCATTCAGCTGTCAGGTGTCGAACACGTGCATTTCACGTGTTCTTGGCTAGAAGCAGCCAATGGGATGGAGGCGTCTTCATGGCCTGATGCAATTGGTCACTTGAAGTATTGAAGGGGAGGAGAGGTCTGCGCGTCCATTTTGATTTTAGAGAGAGGTTGCAAAAATGAACTGCTAGAGAGAGACGAGAAAAAAAAAAAAGGATTGCGGGCTGATAGGTGTAAAGAAAATGAGGCAGATTGTCTTTGAGAAGCCCAGAGTGAGGTTAGGAGGTTATCCTCCTCCTGGGAAGCTCAAACATTTTTAACATAGGCTACCTACTTGGACCTGCAGTCCCAGTGAGAAAAGAAAAGGAAAAACCCACGCATTATGATGCCTCTCCGAGAACAACAGCGCTAAGTCCGTTCCTTTTTTTTGAACAGCTATCCCTAGCTGTGAGGAGAGCCCTGGGCGACTAGTGGCAGCCGACCCACCGATGTGGCCGAGGTGAAAAAAAAAAAAAAAAAAATTGAATGGAGACCAGGTTATCCACTTCGCTACGAGGAGTGATCAAATAGCCTCATAACAGTCTCCCCCTCCGTACTCTGTGCCATCATCAAAAAGGAAAGAGAAAAACAACACAAGATTGAGGAGCAAGAAGATAGTGTGGACCACCTAAGGTACCAGTCCCAGAATAAGGAAGATATTGAAGGAGCCTCTTCAGACAGGCCTGCTGGAGATATGTCCACAAAGAGAAGTACAGTAATTCAACTAAGAGCGGCGGGACACAAAAAATAAAAAAAAAATAAAAAAGGAAAAAACGGAAACAGGTGAAACGTGAGACAACAGGTCCTAGAGCTTAAGTATGTAAGTTGTCTTTTATTGTTTTTCTTTCTCATAATATGGTTAAAGTTTTTTTTTTTTTGGATAAGGGGAGGTATAAATGAGCTGAAAAATTTACTGATCGAAGCACTATTGAAGGGGAAGGCTGTAGCTGACCGCTGACCGTTAGTAATGTTATTGATAAAAAGAAAAGAATTCTTATTAAAAATCACTCATGATGTTTTGTAATGGCCTCAAAAAAATCCATGAAAATGGTAGAGGCATGTGAAGCCAAATCTACGAAAACAGGCAAAAATGTATCAACAGGAATTGTTATGACATAAGAAAAGGTTGTGATCTCGCAACCCTATCAGTACAGTTTGTTCTTCAAATATTCTTTTTTTTTGATACCATGTTGTTATTGTTTTACAAATAAATATAGGCATTAGCCTTTCAAAAACCAAATTTTAATAAGAATTGGCAATTCAGTTTTCTTGCTGTCTCTTAAATTTCTGAGCAATGGCACTCATCACCCAACGCTCTGACGTTGGCTAGGAAGTCCCTTGGTTGTTGTTTACATAATGGTAATGTCCTAATAAGTAAAATAATTACGGTCTGATATTTTCTTTCTTGTTCATGCTTACAAACACGAGTTCATAAACACGGTCTCTTTGAGTTGACACATATGTTACACATGTACCAAAAACACAGTGCTTTAGTTATTCCTCGGCTGAACCCAAATTCACAGGAACACTGACACAGGTGAAAACTCAGTTGTGCTATAACAAATATGACATCTCAAAGTTTCTTCTTATAAGTTTAATTTGTGGTTGTTTCAAAAAGCATCTACCCATCTCCCAAAGTTGAATTTTAGTCGAAATTCAAAATTTCCCTTCAGATTTAATTTTGGCTACCTATTTAATAAATATATAACGTGGTTGAGATTTCCGCCACAACACTTGCAACATCCCCAAGTATGCTTCATTCTTTCTCTTTACTGCTTTTTTTAACCTCACTGTTCCACCAAGCATCACCTTTAAAGTTACCCACTGTTGCAATACCACAGACCTCTTCAGCGGCAGTGACAATACAGTTCCTAAAACATGTCCACTTCTTTTCTACATCCCTCTCGCACGCCTTCAACTCATTGAGACGTTCACTGAGTAAATCAGAGTAACGCTGATGTTCTTCAGACAGCCTTTCAACCTTTATTCTTTTCACCACAAGCATCTTCTTATACCTCCTCCAACCAACATTCAGTTTCACCCATGACACTAACAGGTGATGATCAGAGCCAACATCCACACCTCTCATCACATGGATATCAACAACTAAGTGTTTCAGACACTGATCATAAACAACAAAATCTGTTACACTCTTTAATCTGAGAGTGTGATTTTCCCAAGTGTATGTGTGGATATATTTTACCTCTCCAAGATTCACAGAGGCCCTTGTTGCTGCTCTGTGTGCAATTGTTGCCCATGGAGCACCCTAAGGAGGCAAACCTATCTTTCACTAAGACTGCCCACTGTAAACAAGAGTTCTATTTTTAACTGGCACTATCTAGCTATATGGATTTTTGAAAACCAATAGGTACGTATCTTTTTTGTTTTTGGTTTAATGTGTTTTGATCTATATTTTTTCTCGGGATATCCTATATTTTCTTATGATACTGCTGCTCACCTTCTATCTATCTATCGTTTCAAAGTGACAAATCTGTGCATCCTTTATGTGAGCTCCTGTTCTGTTGCTGGCCAAGAACTGAATTTCGTCTTCACACAATTTAAATTTATGAATGTAAATCAAATACTGGTTTGTATTCACAAATTTAACTGTCTTGACCAAGCTTCCTGTGTTTTATGGTAGCTGAACAATCAAGTTTTCATTTATCATAAATTGCCATTTCAACCCAACAAAGGAAATATTACATGCTAAAAATTACAATTAATTGGTCAACAGGCATCATACTGCTACACTACCAAAAAACATAGTGAACAGTTAGTTGTTTGGTAAGATTGCATAAATGGTGAGTTTTATGTACACTGAAGTGCCAGAAAAACTGATACGCACGAGCTTATGCAAAATACATAGCAACGTGATCAATGCGCATACTCGGTTGCGTCCGCCAGTGCGTATATAAAGCGATGGACATCCTTGCCAGCTGTCAGAGCTGTTTTTGCCATGTGGATGACAAGTAATAATGATTTAAGCGATTTTCAACGTGGTGTCATAGTTGGTGCTCGTGAGATGGGCTATAGTTTTTCGGAGGTAGAAACATAGTTCAGATTTTCACGGACGACCATTGCAAGGGTGTACCGTGACTACAAGAATTCCGGCAAAACCTCCAACCTACGATACCAGTGTGGCCGTAAAAAGACATTGGGTGTACGTGACCATCGTCGGCTGTCGAGAATCGTTTCACGCGATAGGCGTGCAACACTCTCGCAGGTATCATCAGAATTCAATGCTGGAGCCTCAACAAGCATCAGCGTCTGGACAGCGCAAAGTACCCTGCACAATATGGGCTTTGGGAGCCAACGCCCAACTCAAGTCCCCTTGATGGGTGCACGACACAGAGCTATGTGCCTTGCTTGGGCACAACAACACCGCCACTGGACACTTCATGACGGGAAACAAGTAGCCTGGTCTGACGAGTCCCATTTCCAACTGTATCAGGCAGATGGAAGGATTCGTGTGTGGCGCAAACCCCATGAAACCATGGATCCCGCCTGTCAGCTGGGAACTGTACCGGCTGGTGGGGGTTCCGTAATGGTATGCGGTGTTTTTAGCTGGACTTCACTGGGACCCCTGGTACGTCTGCAAATGTCTGTGACCGGCCAATGCTATGTGCGCATCCTTTCTGATGAGATACACCCGTTCATGTCCTGCATTCATGCTGATGCGTTGGGCCTGTTCCAACAGGACAATGCACTCCCACACAAGTGTCGAGACGCCACATTATGGTCATAGGAGCATTCATCTGAGTTTGGGGTGTTGCCATTCTCACCCAAGTCCCCAGATCTGAACGTGGTAGAACACATTTGGGGTGCCATGCAACGCGCTATCGAACACAGGAATCCGAGACCTCAGAGTACACCCGAATTGTGGAACGCTCTGCAGGAAGTATAGTGTACATTGCCTACAGCATATTTCCAGAAGCTAGTGGAGTCCATGCCCCGTCGTATTTCTGCAGTTGTGCGCTCCCGTGGTGGACCTACCAAGTATTAGACTGGTGTACCAGTTTTTCTGACACTTCAGTGTACATGCTGGTTCAATTTATTTAAAAATTTTGATGTTGTAATCCCTGATGAATTTGTTTGCATGCTAAAAACGAAGATTAGAAAAAACAGGTGTATGACATGTAATGATTGACAGTAAATGAAATATTCTTCATTGGTAGTGCAAAAAATAATTTATATTGATAACTGGAATAAATTTTATAAGAACTGCTTTGATCCAATGAAGCAGAAAAAATTATCTCAGATTTCGAAAATATAGAGTGATCAAGACATTTTTAGCCACAATTATATATACACTAACAGACTAAGTACTATTACGTACCTCTAATCCTCGGTGAAATGATTCACATTGTTGGTGTGTCATTTTCTTACTTGTGGATTCATTGACGATTCTCAACACATGTCGCAATATTCCCATGATAATTCCTTGGTAGATGAGACTTTTTGGTTTTAATATTTTCTTTTATGTACACTATTGCACACACACTGTTGCACTATGGTTGCAGCTCTTTTAATGTTATTTTAAACTTCGGGTTAAACTACTGGTGCAATAAGTACAGGGAACATCAATGGAATAGAGTATTTTATCAACATGTATATAGTGATTTTAACATTAAAAGAGCTGCAACCATAGTGCAATAGTGTGTGTGCAATAGTGTACATACACTGCTGGCTACCCAAAATGCAACGCCAAGAAGGACAAGAGATAGCAAAGCCAGATTTACTGGAAACATAACAACAGATACAAAGATGAAACGATTGAGCTTACAGGCCCGTGCGACTTGAGGAACACGCAGACATCAATAGTTCATGTGGCCCCCATGGCTGGCAATAACGGCCGCTACACGCCGTGGCATCGAACAAAAGAGGCTCTGGGTGTGGGCTTGTGGTATGTCGGTCCAGGCTGCTTCCACACGTTGCCACAGTTCATCAGGCGTAGCAGCGGGTGGTGCTTGCTGGATCACTCGGTTGCCCATCAGCGATCAGACGTGTTCGATGGGTAACATATCGGGAGAACAGGCGGGCCACAGCAGCCGTGACACCTGGTGGGCCATGAAGAATTGTTGCACGATGCGTGCCACATGAGGGCGCACATTGTCCTGTTGAAACGTGGCCGCTGGCAGGTCCTGCGGGTAAGGGAGGACTACAGGCTCTTAAACGTCGCAGACGTAGCGGTGGCTGTTGAGTGTACCGGCGATGTGTACCAGTGGGGTGCGGGTGTCATATCCAATTGCACCCCAAACCATAATGCCAGGCGACGGACCAGTATGGCGATGCATAATGCAGGCGTCATACAGTCTCTCGCCGCGGTGCCGCCATACGCGGATCCAACCATTGTGGTATTACAGGCAGAAGCGGGAATAGTCGGAAAAGACAATGTTGTGCCATTCCGTAGTCTAGGTGCGGCGTTCAACGGCCCACTGCAGCCGCACTCGCCGGTGGTGTAACAAGTCCCCGCTCCTGCAGACGACGTCAAACGGTACGTGCTGACACAGGTTGTTGCGCAACACACTCTAATTCCTGCGCTAACGTTAGGGATGTGGCGGTTCGAGCCATCAATGCCCGCCGCACAACGTGCCGGTCCTCTCATTCGGTGGTATGCAGCGGCTGCGGCAATAACTCACGTCGGTGCGTCCGTCCCTCCTTCACCCACCGAATCCATACTCGCCTCACTGTGGCTGGATGTCGTTCCACACAGGTGCTGATGTCTCGGTATGATAAACCGCTGTCGTGATAACCCAATATTCGTCCTCTGTCGAACTCCGAAATGTGCTGGAATGACTGCCGTATTCTGCGACGAGGCATCAGGAAGATTCTCACGTACAGGTCCGGCAGCACAACACACTTCCACTACTTACACCCCACCTTCTGTGCACCCTTCTTATAGTGCTTCTTGGTGGCGTGCCGGGTGCACATGATTTGCATATGAACTGCAATGCTAATCGTTTGCATGTCCTCTCGCGAGCGACGCATGTTGCGAATTTCAGGCCAATCGGATGCTTCCTTCTTGGTTTTGCATTTTGGGTGGCTAGCAGTATAAAAGAAAATATTATAACCAAAAAGTCTGTTCTACCAAGGAATTATCATGGGAATACCGTGACATGTGTTGAGAATCGTCAATGAATCCACAAGTAAGAAAAATGACACACCAACAATGTGAATCATTTCACTGAGGATTAGAGGTACGTAATAGTACTTAATCTGTTAGTGTATATAATTGTTACTATGAACTTTCGGTGTGAGTTATCAACGTGGACCCGAAACAAACTTTTGTGGTTCTACTAAGATATTTTTAGCCACTGAAGAAAAAGAAACTTAAAATATAAAGAATAATTTTGAAGAGGGGTACAGTTGTTTTATGTGATTTGTGGCAAATGTTAATGCAGAACAAAACAGTTATTGAAGTGGAAAAAGTTAAGCTTTTGCATTTGTACTGTCACTTATTAACACTGAAAAAGGTGAAGTATGTGTACAGTGGTTTTATGCTTGTAAGATCCATGTTAATCAAACTGTTGCATTGTATATATTGATTGAAAAGTATTTCCACGCTATAAAGGTTTTGCTACATTTGCAGGTTTGAAGACTTACAATAGCATAGCTGCCAATCCTTCCGATTTTGGGACCTCTTTCCGATATTCCGATCGGATAAATGATTTCTTCAGATTTTTCATTCTCATACCAAAAATCCCCCACCCTTGTTTTCAAGAGCAAAAAAAAAATTTTTATTCCACTTCAAAAATCCTTAACACTAAATGGTTAAAAAAAAAATCTCCTTACTTCCGCTCTGACGAAAAAGTGCGAGCGGCACGTTTTTCTACTGCCCGTGGACTTTGGATGCATCACTATGGCTCACCTTCCCCTGCGCAACCAAAGCAAACCAACTCTGGTGACCTCAATTCCTGTCAGGCTATGCAGCTGGCCTTGCTCTGCATAACAAAGGACAAAGGGTTACAATCACTCTGTCTTTCGTTTTGTTTGTAGGCAGAGTTATTGACTGTTGTTGCTGCTAGTTGATTTCTTTTTAACTTATGTCAATTTTTTTAATGTACTGCATACCTGCCAGGTTTTGCAATTTACCCGGAAAATTTACTGCACCAACTAGCTGGGCATGTTTAACCTTGGGCTTGGTTTTCTCTCTCACTGTCTCCTCCCCCCTTTCTCCTTTTCAGATAACGCATTGTTCGTCCCCTGGGTCGCACTTCTCAGTAGGCCAGTGTGGGGGTGCCTTGCATTGGAGCACATGCCTTTATTACTCCCAGTTCGAAATGCTATCTCAGAACGTAGTTATCGTAGAAAAAAATTCAAATGGATTTTAAATCTGTGTAATTTTTAAGCCCAGATCGATACCCAACATGATGAAATTAAGCAAAAGCTGCCAGTTTTGTGAAATTAAAAATGCATTGGAGCATGGTTGCTTAACTTGTTCTCTGGCAATAAATTTGACCTAACAAAAGAATGCTACTATAAGATGAAGTTTAAAAAAAAAAAAAAAAAAAGTCCAATGTTCATTTAAGCCAGTGCTTCTCCAGCAATGATTTATTTTTGCTGGTCCGTTAGTCAGTAAGTTTTCTACGCTTTCCAATCGTGCTTTTTTTGTCTGTCGCCCGATAACCTGCATAAAAATGTCTTGGCTTGATTCAACAAAATTATTATGTTGGGGTACTATTTTTTCCTCTGCAAGTTGCATCTCTTTAAGCTGTTACTGTTGTACTATAGCAGTTTTACTTGCATTTTTTTTTCAAGTGTCAATAAGTTTAGTGTTGGTGATTTGCTATGAGCAGCAATATGAAAGGGGTGGGGGGAGTACTATCAAACATTCTGTAATGCGTAATCTGCGGAATTCCCATGTATTGCCAAATCTTCAAGAAATCAAAAATCTGCATTTTGCACTACGTGTTGTTGTAATTTCAGCGTTTCACATGGTGGAAGGAATGATATTACTAATCATATTTCTAGAATGCTACTATAAGATGAAGTTTAAAAAAAAAAAAAAAAAAAGTCCAATGTTCATTTAAGCCAGTGCTTCTCCAGCAATGATTTATTTTTGCTGGTCCGTTAGTCAGTAAGTTTTCTACGCTTTCCAATCGTGCTTTTTTTGTCTGTCGCCCGATAACCTGCATAAAAATGTCTTGGCTTGATTCAACAAAATTATTATGTTGGGGTACTATTTTTTCCTCTGCAAGTTGCATCTCTTTAAGCTGTTACTGTTGTACTATAGCAGTTTTACTTGCATTTTTTTTTTCAAGTGTCAATAAGTTTAGTGTTGGTGATTTGCTATGAGCAGCAATATGAAAGGGGTGGGGGGAGTACTATCAAACATTCTGTAATGCGTAATCTGCGGAATTCCCATGTATTGCCAAATCTTCAAGAAATCAAAAATCTGCATTTTGCACTACGTGTTGTTGTAATTTCAGCGTTTCACATGGTGGAAGGAATGATATTACTAATCATATTTCTAGTGCCAAGCATAAATCTAATGTTGACTGCATGGGGGAAAAAATATGAAATTAACTTCCTTTGTTAAAAGTTATAATGAACTGGATGCGATTCATGCAAAATGTTTGTTCACTTCGTTTTTAGTTGAGCATAATTTACCAATTAGTGTCCCTCAGTCACTCATTTATTTCTTTTTTTTTATTATTTGACTGTCTCATCGCCCGTCTCTTTGTAAGATAATCCTAGCATGAAAATCGTTCGTTTTTGAAACATTTTAGTTTGTTCTGTGACGACGTGGGATACGATCCTATTGGATTTGGGGGTCAAAGGGTGGAACATCCTTCCCTTTAGATGCAAGCTTCCATAAAAATAAATTTTTATCTCTTTATACACTGAAGAGCAATTGAATTAGAGACAGCTGGCGTTATGCAAATGTGGCGCTGTGGGCGGGGCTGTAAACGGGAACGACATAACGTATGCAGCGATCCGACAATATAAGGAGTGATGCAATGGGAATCAGTAAGAGTCGGATGCAGTATAGATAAGACGAAGGATCTAAGCGCATTTGATCGTGGGCAAATTGTCGGGGCCCGACGAATGGGTCACTCCATCTCGGAAGTCGTGCAGGCACTGTGTCACGGGTGCACCGTGAGTACATCGAATCCAGTAAAACCATCCCTGCTAGGGCTAACTGCCGTGGACAACAGCGTGTGGTTGAGCGGGGTCATCGTCGGCTAGCTCGCATAGACGGGCCACAGTGCAAGAAATCACTCGGCAATTTAACGCTGGTGCACAAAAACGTGTAAGCAGCCACATCATCCAGAACCATCTTTTCGCTACCAAGCCATCATCCCACGAGGGTACCGCTGCTGACCGCACATCACAGGGTGCACAGATTAGCATGGGCGCGGGAACATCGCCACTGGACCCTAGACGTGGAAAAATGTTTCTGGACTGATGAGCCGAGATTCACGTTGATACATGCGGATGGCAGTACGGATACGAGTACAGCGCAAACCACATGAAACGATGGATCCTTCTTGCCATCAGGGTACTCTTCAAGCTGGTGGGAGTGGCATTCTCGTCTGGGGACTGTTTACGTAGACTGAAATGGGACCCCTGGTACGTGTGACATCGTCTCTCACAGGTCAACGTTACTGGCATATCCTGGACGACCATTTGCTCCCGTTTGTGCGTCTTCAACATCCCACTGGGGAACTCATCCTGCAACAAGACAAGGCATTGTGCCATCGCTCCCGAATTGTATCCGAATGATTGAATGAACACTCCACCGACGTGACCTCGCTTCCTTGGCCAGTTAGGTCACCTGACCTCAATCCCATCGAGCACATCTGGGATGCCATCGAGAGAGATGTTCGAGGCTCTGACCCCCCCCTCCATCAAATCTTCGTGAACTGTGGGAGCTTGTTCAGGGGTCGGGGATCAGTATGGCTTCCCAACGCTTCCGGTGTCTTGTCGAGTCCATGCCGAGATGAATCACCACCGTCATCAAGGCGAAAGGTGGTGCTACACGTTACTAGACAGGTATCTCTAATTCAGTTGATTTTCAGTGTAGATCATAATGAAGCCTAGTAATGAGAAATTATGTATGGATTCTATTTTAATCGAAATAAATGTGCCGATAAATTCAAACATTTGTAATCATATCAATCAATTAAAAGTTGATACTTGATTTAGTTAACATATCGTTTTTTAATCAATATGTTCAGTACATTTAATATGCACAACAAGTAATTTTATTGAATAATATCGGTTAAAAATTTTGTCTAATATATTGATTTTTTTATTTTTTTATTTTTTTTCAATTTTCAGTTTCTGAAAGTTGGCAGGTATAAATAAGCAGGGTGCTTTTTTAGAAAATGTTCATAAATTTTGAAATAAATGGAAATTTGTGCTTCGGAGTATGAAAGCTGTGCACGTGCTTTTGGTAGAACCTCTATACAAATAAATGGTGTTTTATGCAGTTGGTTTTCTAACAGTGCAAGAGTCCGTGAGATATTTAAGAAGCATGTTCGACAAAGCCAACACATTAAATGGTTAAGTTTATAGAAACTGCAAAATGGTCATCTGGCATTTCAATTGATTACAAGTTTGCATCCTTACAGCTTAAGCCAGCCTTTTTACACGTGGTATTATAGCATGGCTTTCTTTGGCTAAGTGTGTTCCTTGAACTTTTAAACACTCAATCACAAACAGCATAATTTCCTTTGTCTGAACATTTGTCACTCTTTGGTGGTGCAGTAGAAAGAGCACTTGCTTGTTTTAATTGTCGAATCCCTGCCTCAACTGATATACTTGTTTTTTATTATTGTAATGTTCATGAAACATACTTTCACATCTGGACATTGCAAACGAAAAGAATGTGTGGCTGTTAAAAAAGTGCATATCTTATTTTCCTTCATTGTTCTAGTTATTAAATAAATCAGTAGGGGAATGTATTCAGCTTTGATAGCTGCTTTCTTAGGATTTCAACAAAGTTGCAAGTTGGCAAAAAGTCCAGAATGGCTGTTAAGGAATCTATAATTGTTTCTACTTGGATGTATGCTTGTGAAACCTGGGTACTACAAAAAAGACACAGACATCATTTATATGGTGGAGAGATCTGTTACTTTAAGAGGTTTTCTGGGTTGGCTTGTTGTGATCATATGTGGAATAAAGATGTTTTGCAGACATATAATGCATAACAAAACATTGATTATAGGATGAAACAAATGCTCTGAGGTGCTTTATTTCATGCTGAAAGAATTGCTGCTTGCAGAAGTAGCAGATGAAGTAGTAACAAAGAAAAGAAAATTTATGGAGAGAGAGATAAAAAAAAAAAAAAAAGACAAGGAAATCATAGGAATGTCAGATTGATGAATGTCTCAGAGACAAAGATAATAACAGTGAAGTCCAAAAGGTTGCATGTAAGATGTTTAAAGCATGAGTGGCATACCGTGACTGTTGTAAATGAAGATGATACATCCACAGTCATTAAAATTTAGGATCAATAATAATCAAAATTTGTACACCTTTTTTCATTGAAGAGCTGATTTCTGAATATCAGAGAATGACTTAATGATATGTATGAGTGCAACTAACAGATGAGCACCATCTGTTAAGTGATCTTGGAACCTATGAGATTTAATGGCTGGAATGTGTCTTTGTGAAGAAAATACTTTTTGCTCCAGGTAAATAGCATGAAAGTATTTTTGTTTCATTTCAGTTAATTAGCATTAAGTTTTTTATTGTTACCTCTAATCATGTGTTTACCAAATGTTTCTCGGTCTAATTAAAATTAAAAATGATTAGTTAAGAAGTTAGTTAAAGAAGTAATTGCTGAGATCAAAGTGAACCATGTGGTGGATTACTCATAGATATGATTTTAGTTTCTACATTTCTCTTTTCAGATAAGGGCACGTGAAGCTTCAAATATTGTTTTAAAAATGAAGCTTCAATATTGTTTTAGATATGATTTTAGTTTCTACATTTCTCTTTTCTCTTTTCAGATAAGGGCACGTGAAGCTTCAAATATTGTTTTAGAAATGACTAGATCTCCTGAAGAAAAAAAAGGATGGAGATGATGGAGCGTATTCCAGAAATGGTGCGAATACTTCGAAAGTATCCTTTTCTGCCATAACATTGTGCTGAAATGCATTTTAAACTGTCACAAGATTATCTCTAGATGTGCATATATGTCCCCTGAACATTTAGGTGTTTTGGGGTTGTTGTTTTTTTAACATACAGAGGGTGAGTCAAAAGTTTTGCAATATTTGGATCACTTTATGTCTTCATACCTACCTTTATGACGAAAGCTGAGTAGCATTCAAAGTATAGGCCATTGTGTTGCACCTTCTTTAGTCATCTGTCTGCCAGTTCTTCGATTCCACAACAGTACCAGTTCTTGTCCTTCGAGATAAAGAACTCCTTCATTCCAACTGCCACCTTCTCCTGGTTGTTGAAGTGCCACCTGCGAAGGAAGTGGGCCATGGACCGGAACAAGTAATAATCTGAAAGGGAAAGGTCCAGACTATATGCTGGATGTGGCATCGGTTCGATGCCCTCAAGTTCCTGGAGTTTTGCCCGGGTCATTCACGCGGTATGAGGCCGAGCGTTGTCCTGCTGTAGGAGGAAGCGCTTTCTGTTCACCAGTGCTGGGTACTTCTCCTCCAAAATGGCATACATCCACTCCAGCTGTTCAGAGTAAAGGTTGGCATTGATGGTCCGACCGTGAGGAACAAATTTGTCATGGATTATCTCCTCGAAGTTTCACCAGTCACAGAGCATCACCTTGTGCTTGAAGTGCCCACGTTTGGCAACAGGTTCTGGAAGCTGGCCCAGGCTTAACCACTGCCATTGTGTGTTAGGATTACAGAAATAGACCCACTTTTCATCGCACATAATAATTCTCTTGATGAAACGTACATTGCGCTAGTTTTCTAGGAGTTTCGTGCACACTTCCACTCGGTGGTTTGCATCAGCTGGTGTCGGTTCGTGAGGGACAATGTGGCAGCTCCTGTAGACCTTGCCGAGGTCCTGAAGCTGACGAACGACGGTGGTCTGTGTTACGCCCAGCTCGCCTGATAATCTTCGAGTGCTGGTTGTCGGTTTTGCCTGCTCTGCCTCCGAATCCACGGTTCGCGTCCTACCTGACCTTGGCTGATCGTCAAGGTTTCTGTCACCTGAGCGAAATTTCTTGAACCATCTGGTGGCGGTGCTGTAGTCCACGGAACCTTCTCCTTTCGCATGACAAATGTTTCATGTTGCTTGAGCAGCATTGTGGCTGAGTTCAAACTCATAAAGCAAAGTTCCCCAATTAGCCGGTTGTGGCTGTTCATCTTTCAGGTGCCCCAACCACTGACAAAACGACGACATGCAATGCTGTTCACAGCAATGACTACCACTTTATATCCTTTTCAACTGACTGCAGTGCGCAACTTGAATTAGTTTAAACACGTGACATACCCGCCGCATCGCATGCGTTTATGCAAATATTGCAAAACTTTTGACTCACCCTATTGTTGTTGTTATGTACAACCTGCATAGATATGTTAATTTTTACATTGTCACAGTTCTAGAACAACATAAAAATAAACATAGACTGTTTAACATTAAAGGTACTGTAATTTGTTGTGTGTAAAGAAAATGTCATGAGCCTTAGATATAAGTTCAAAGAAGCCACATTACATTCGAGAATTGGATTTTATGTGGTATAATGATTATTATCATTACCACATTAGTTGTAGTTATCATACTGTTACACATGTTCAAAATGTTAATGTAGTGGCTGCCCGCTGAGGACACAATTAGGGTTAAGTATTCAAAGATATGTCTCAGTCATACTCACCCATTTTTGGTTGACAATCACTCTCGATACGTAGAATGCAGCATTATATATTGGTAAGTCAATCCATCTCTTTTTCACCATGACTATTGGAAAATATTGCCTAAAGATAGGATTTTCACAATGAGATACAATATCCACGAAGTTAAACAAAGTGCTTAGTTAAAAATGAATATTTAGAAATTACATACAAATGGAACCAAAGAACCTTAAAAAGATAAGATGCACAAACTCAACTGTCTAAAACCTGTTATATCATTAAAATTGGAGTCCAGAGTGTTTGAATACAATTAGATAATCCTCAACAACGTGACCACCACTTTCCATACATGTTTCAACACTTGCTGCTTCTGTCATTATCAATGGAATGTTACGGCGTTCTAACTACTCTGTCTCGGCAGCTCTAATGAGACTCTGCTTGTACTTGCACACTGTCTGTCATGGCCAGCGTCATATACATCATTGTAGCTGTTGTACTCGTTTTGGCTTGTTTCGCATTGATCAGTGCCGCTATCTATTGCTATATTATCAGTCCTGTTGTTGTAATTACGTTTATTTCTTTTGGTTTTATCTTTCTTATTTTCAAGATCTAGCAAGTATCTGCAAGCAGAAGACATATCTACTGGTGGATTGTTTTTGCATTCTCTTCCTAGTACATCACTTAATGGAGGCATAAATGGGAATGGTTTGTATGTATGTAGTTCTTTGTTCTTCCTACTGGATTTTTTCTGCTGATTTTTTTATATATAGAATCTACCAGTCTTGTTTTATATCCAAATGTTACAGCAACATTCTTAATCCATTGTATTTCTTTATCTTCAAGATCAACTGATGATGTATGTGTTATTGCTCGTTTAATGTAACAGTCAAAAGCAGCTTTCCTATATTTCCATGGGTGTGCTGATTCATACGGAAATAGAGCAGGGATATAAGTAGGTTTTCTATATACAGTATACTAGCCGGTTGTACTCGTCGTCGACGGACTAGTGATAGTATAAAGTAAAAGCTGTATCAGCAATTAAATTAAGACTGGTAAATCAAGGTTTATACAACTTTGTAGTACAACTTCCTGGAATAGAATATTAGGATAAAAAAAAATGTATTTGAATTATTTAGTAGTTGTCACATCCAATGTAAATAATTCTAAAAGTTTGAAAGCAGAAGGCTTATGCAATGAAATTGATTGAGATGAAAAGTAGCTTATTCTTGTAGAGCCTCAGGATAAACAGTATTAACAGCCCTTCCATTCGGAGCAAAGATGTAAAGATTTTCCCCATTTCCGACTCTGGAACAACCAACGTACAGTTGACCATGGGAAAAACATGGACTTTCTAGATCCAGTCCAACAACTTTTAGAGTCTGCCTTTGTGCCTTATTGATGCTCATGTCGAAACTCAAACGAATCGGGAATTCAAGACGTTTAAATTGAAACGGGACATCAGATGGGATGATCAGGATCCTTGGAATAAAAACATTTTTGCCTGCTGCATGTCCAGTCATTATAGTAGCTTCAATAACATTCTTCATTAGTTTCTTGACAGATAATCTCGTGCCGTTGCAAAGTGAAGGCGGATCCAAATTTCTCAGGAGCATAATAGGTGCACTAATCTTCAACTCTAAAATATGTGAAGGTACTCCAGGTGGCTCCAAAGAGTTAAGAAACTCAGTAGGGTAGTTGACTGCATCGTCTGTATTACAAATGGTATCAACTTACTTGTAAATTTGAAGAATGCTGGGCAAGTGAGCTAAAAGCTGATTATTGGTGACTGTAACACTGTCGTTTTTCGGTTAAAGGATGGCTCTTTGGCACAGCCAGTCATGATTGTTAAAGTGCTCTCCAATGTTTGGAAAAACTGCATCTAACAAATCTTGATGTGATTTAACAATTTTTCCAACATCTGCCATTGATATACATCCATTTTCCTTATCAGGTGTCATATATCCGTTTCCTAGTTTCAGTAGTTTGTCGGCGAACCCCTGTGCAGAAGTATCGCCAGTAATATGAACTCGCATGTTAGTTTTGAGGTAAAGTCTTTGTATTTCATTCCAAATATATGAAGATTTTAAGCATGATTGCATTTCATCAGCTCTCATTTTCTGCGTGGAATGACTGGCAGTGTTTGTTGAAAGTCGCCGGCTAACAACAGAGTAATCCCTCCCATTCTTTTGTTCTTATGTCTGAGGTCTTATAAAGTGACATCAAGGGCTTCAAATGCAGCTTTGTGAGGCATAGTACACTCATCCCAGACAATTAGCTTACAATCTTGTAGAACCTTTGCCTTACCTGAACCCCTAGAAATGCTACATGTTGACATTTCTGTGTTTGCCAAATTTAGAGGCAACTTGAAAGCCGAGTGAGCTGTCCTTCCTCGTGGTAGTCGTGTAGCAGCAATTCCAGATAAAGCAAAAAGCCAGGGCAATCTCGCTTCTTTGTCGTACTTTAGCCAAAATAAGATTGATTAGAAAGGTTTTTCCAGTACCACGTGGTGCATCCAGAAAACATATGCCACCAGATCCCTTGAAAACTGCACTTGTAATCTTGTCAAATGCTGCCTTTTGATCAGGGACCATTTTATTTTCATTTTCCCCTAAATATTTTGAAAGCTCTTCCGTGTCGTAACTAATTTCTTCTAGTACACTGGCGTGCAAAAATTAAGGACGAGACGGTTTTTCGAATGAAACGTCGTGCAGAAGTGCTCCACATCGACTCAAATCATACCATAAGATCCCCACTATGTAAGAATATGGGACAAGTGAGCAAAACCGTCCAAACAAGGAATCCAAAGGATACAAAAGCACTTTATTGTAAAGGTAGCTTCGAGCACAACTGGACAGAAGACAAACATCCATGTGACAGGCGACTGCCAAGAAAAATCCAGTCTTTAGTAGGGGATATGATCACCCCTGACTGCGTTGCAGGATTTACAACGTCTGTCCATGCTGAGGACGAGGTTGTCAAGGAGCTGTTGAGGCATTGCAGCCCATTCCTCTTGTAGCGCCAATCGCAGCTGCAGAATCGTTGCTGGCGGCTGGTGACGTGCTGCCAAGCGTCTCCTGAGAAGGTCCCACACGTGTTCGATTGGATCTAGGTCCGAGGACCTTGAGGGCTAATCCACGCGTTGAATATCTTCACTCTCCAACAGCTCTGTGACAGCCACTGTACGATGAGGTGTATCGTTGTCGTCCATGAAGAGGAACTCAGGACCCACAGCACCTCTAAACAGATGCACGTGAGACAGGAGAACCTCGATACAATAGCGGGCACCAGTGACTGAACCTCCTTGGAAGATGTGGAGGTCAGTACGGCTACCAAGCATGATACCGCCCCAAACGAGAACTCCGCCACCTCCAAACCGGTCTCTTTCAATGATGTTGGAGGTGTGATTGCATGTTCCCTGCTCTCTCCAGATGTGTATACATCCAGAATCGCTCGTCAGACTAAATCGGCTCTCATCCGTAAAGAGAACTCGACCCCATTGCTGATGTGTCCAGTTCTTGTGTTCCTGGCACCACAAAAACCGCCATTTCCGATCAACAGGCGTTAATGGCACACACCGTACTGGTCTTCGTGCAAATAGACCACCTTTGTGCGGCCTCCTGGCCACGGTAAAACGCGATAACGGACATCCAGTTGTCTGTTGCAAGTGCATTGCGATTTCTCCCGCTGTCTGCCGTCTGTCTCTTCTCGCCTGTAGGACAATATACCGGTCATCCGCCACCATGGTTGCTCGTGGACGACCACTGCTAAACTCTCGGACTGGCTGTTCCTGTCGTTTGAAATGCTCTCCAAGCTCGTGAAATGATGCTGTGAGCAATCCCGAACTCCTTGGCCACACTAATCACACTTCGACCTTCTTCCAACTTCCCAATAATGCAAGCCTGCAATAGCTTTCACCGAATTGCTGAGCGTACACCGCCCGTGTGCTTTATACCCTTCTAACAACACACCCCCACGTCATGCTGCATATATGCGCATGCCCAACCGTACTGGACCCTAGTCTATCTCCTGAGTGGTCTTTCGGTGCGTTCTGCCTGCTCGTTCCAATGTTATGCTAATTTCTCCTCTTCGTCCTTAATTTTTGCACACCAGTGTATTTCGTTGGAAAATGCTGAAACATGGTTTCGAGTCGGTTGAGGTAATCCAAAAGATTTTAAGTCTGATCCGCCTAAGGTTTTAATCTTGTCCTCAATTATGATTAGAGTTCTGTTGAAGATGATGTCATTGTAGTTTAGTTCCATATTCCGTTCTTGAACTCGTGCTTGATGCAGTATGTCTTCAGACATGTTCTCCTTTTGATTAATCCATAATTGATGAGGATTTGACATTGCGCATGTTTGCAACATAACAGCAAAGAGATTTTGAAGCATTGTTGGTGATCAAGAGAGAGCTGCTTCTTCTAAAGTTGCATTCCAGTGTTCATCATTTTCCAAAAGTCCTTTAAGCTGGCAAGCTTCTTTGTAAGTTTGACACACCCTTCCTTCAACTATTCTCAGTTCTTGAAATGATTTTGAGCCACGTACTTCGTGCAGGAGCAGTCTAAGATGGAAGCAGCATTCCGAGTTGTTTGGATGGACAGTAATACACTCGACTGAGTGCATCACTGGACCTGATTCCTGGGTGCTGAGGTACTTTTAATCCCATTTTACGTCGGTTCCATTTCTTATTTCCACTGTTCCACGTGTAGTACTTTGGGACTTCTTGATACAATAGGGTCTGGGCAAATTCATCTTCAACACAGAATCGGAAGAAAGATGTCAATGTCATTTCTTATGGAAAATGGGCTCGTTCAATTGCATTATCTGTGGTGAAGTAAACTCTCTGTCCATTCTCAAGGTGGATGCTTAATTGAATCACTGTGGGGTAACGTTCATGGAATTGAAAGTTTAGTATTCTCCAGACAGCTTCATTACTGCTGATGTATCTTCCCATATCATATCGATGAACTTCATTCACATCACTTTCAGAAGTTGTCAGATCAAACACAGTCGTGTCAGTTCCTTTGTTAACGTATTTACATACATACTTTATTGATTTGGTTGAATTGCAGTACTCTATATCTATATGAGCATTGAAGATTAATAATCCATCTATTGTCTACTAACACCTCAGATCCTCGAATAAGGATGTTTGCTACAATTCCCCCGTCTTCTGGACTTCTCCGATGATAAAGTGGGTATCCATCTTGCCCTGTTTGTGTTTCTTTCAAAAAATCACGTGGGTATCTTTTGGTACATTTTCCATCCTTCATGCATGGTGAATTCGGATTAATGTTCCCACAGGGACCATGTACCATCTGCGTTGTTATACAACGAAACAAATGTGGGTCTTCTTCTGGACTTGGTATTTCGGCTCTGATGAAATCATCAACTCTCTGTACGTATATTCTATGTTTAAGCCACACCAGAATGTGGAATGAGGAAGTCCTTGTTTCTGCCTCTCTATTGTATAAATGTAACATTGTACACTGCCAAAAATCTTGGCCTTGCGTATGAGATTGATGAGTGCCTTGTGCTTTTCATGGAAGACTCTTGCCAACAAATCGTGATGATCTTGTGGTTTTTGCTCTGGTAACAGTTCATTCTTGATTTCATCCCAAGCTGGATTACATGTGAAAGTAATGAAGACATCAGGTCGACCATACATCCGCACATAACTCATAGCATCTGGAGTACGTTCATGCATATACCTAGGTCTTCCAGTGAAGCTGGATGGCAAGATGACCAACCGACCAATGTCAGCAACATTTCCATCATTGTTGACAGCGTCTCTGAGATGAACATATTGTTCCACTCTTATTGCCCTTTGATTAAGTTGAATGTGTACCTCAGCCTTTCAGATTCAATTTTGGCATACATATCCACAATAAATTGGTGGAAAAGGTGTTGCTTCGCAGTATGATGTTGAAACTTGAAGAACGTACCATAATCCTAAAGGCATAAAAATCCATAGCAGATATCTTCTTAGATGACAATATTCCAGTAGATGTGTTTGTTTGAAACAGTTGGAAATGATATCATCTTCTCCTTGCCAAAACATTAATGGAAACTGTAGAGCATCGTAGGACCTGTGAGTATCTTCAATTATTTTTATGGTGTTGTTTTTCAATTCTAAGACTATGTTTCTCGTTCCATGTTGTTCTCCCAACATGATTACTGCCACTTCCGATGTCGTCGGTGCATTGAATCGTCCCTCGTGTTCACCTGGTGGAGTTCTGTCTGCTAAAATAACCAATTTTAATTCGGGAGTAATCTTTTCTAGAGCCGTTTCAAAGCTCTTGACATAAGCATTTTCTCGATGAAGCATTTCTTGCAGCTTCAATACTATTTCTCGTCTTGTTTGCGGCACATTCCTGCAACATTGGTCGGCTTGCTGTGTATCATAGCATACAAAATAGATCTGCAAAAATGTTGGCTGTTCATTGGGTAAATGATGTAGACTATCGATTCTATGATACACTTGTCCTTGTACCTAAAATGTGGGCATGTAACCAGACTGTCTAAATTTTTTAGTTGTGCCAAATGATGTCATCTGAAAACAGGAATTATAATGGCGTAAGTTGTTTTCAAAATGTTTTGCATCTGATGAGTTATCAGTCAAAAACATAAATAATATCTCCGAAGGATCCTGCAACAATGGCAACTGAACCTTCCCACCATTACAATACATACCTGGGGCTTCACCTTTCCATTTCATGGCTGCACAGTATTGACACGTTAATGACATTGATCCAATGACACATGATGGATCAGAGGCGTAATCCACGGACGGGTTGTAGACGAATGCTGCATTTTCTTTTTCTCTCCAGATGTTCAACCGAGCATTAGCCGTAGTTAGTCGATTATCCTGAAGTCGTGTATCTCGTTACTGGAGTGTCTCCTGTGCCCTCGATTGCACCGTAGAAGTCCTATTGTGTTCCAGTCTTCTTTCTCGCTGCTGGTATGATTCCTGTGCCCTTGATTGTGCTCTGGAAACCCTATCTTGTTCCACCCTTCTTTCTCATTCTTCTGCTGTTTTTTGTTCTCTTCTCCTTCTTTGATTTTCTCTATCCATTCTTTGTGTTCTTCTTACACATTGTTTCTTTCTGGGAGGTTGAGGCATAGTATGATGACCTTCTGATGTATGACACTTTTGAATTAATAACGGAGATTAAAAAGCAACGTTCTATTTTCTTTTTTTTTCTCCGCCCTCAAGGTCATAATACAATTGGCAAACAACGCTTAACAAAAAACATGTGCCTTCCGCTTTCTTTACATGCAACCTGATCACACCCAATGTGAAGGCGCGAAGATAAGTACGAGTAGTTCACGATACATTTGAGGCATTTTTTTTTTTTTTAGAATTACGTTAAAACAACGTTCTATTTTCTAGCTCACAACGTCGTTACAGTATGATGACCTTCTGATGTATGACACTTTTGAATTAATGACACAGATTGAAAAACTATGTTCTATTTTCTTTTTTTTCTTCTCCGCCCTCAAGGTCATAATACAATCGGCAAACAACGCTTACAAAAAAGGGCGTAATAAATGTGTTTACGAATGAAAATAGTTGTAACGGAATTCTAAAAAAGAAACGTCTAAAATTTATGGTGAACTACTTTTCTGCGCGCCTTAACATTCGGTGTGATCAGGTTGATGTCAACAAACCGGAAAGACACACTCAGATCGGGTAGAAACGCGTAACATTAAATAACTGAAAATCAAATTCAATTTTAAAAAAAATCGCTTCGAGGTGCACCAGAAGATGTCTACAGGTACCTTCATAACAAATTTTGTCGCTCTAGGTTGCCTAATTCTATGTGATATCTGACTGACAGACACACACACAGTCTGTTTTATATATAGAGAGATTCAACATCAGAACTATTTCTATGTATTTTAATGTCAAGAAAGTTGATTTTATTATTCAATTCTTTTTCATTTGTGGTTTTAAAAGTTGTATAATATGTATTCAATGTTTTAACAAATTCTTCGAAATCATCATCAGAGTCTGTCCAGAAGGTTAGAACATCATCTAATTCAATATTTTGTAAAACTACTTCAGCCAGAAGGCCCGATAGAGGAGATCCCATGGGTGCCCCATAAGTTTGTTTGTAAATACATTTATTAAAGGTGAAGTAATTATTATTGGTTACAAATTCCAATGTTGAAATAATGCTCTTTATCCTCATGATTTTCCATCAGCATTCGACTATTAATTATTTCAATTGCTTCTTTAGTAGGTGTGTTTGGATACAAGGCAACTACATGTATATCCATGCTATACATGGTGAAATTATGTATATTTATCTTTTTTATCTCTTCTATTACTTCATTTGAACTGTAAACACTATGTTGGTGTTTATTGAAGATAGGCTTGAGATAATGATACAATGCCCTTTCTAAATTGACAGTAAGTGATGTATTTTTATTTACAATGATTCTTATAGATAATTCATTTTTGTGTATTTTTATCTTGCCAAATATTGTAGGTAATCTTGCTCCCACTGGAGGTGGAGGGTAAGCTTTATTCTTAATGCATTGCAGCAAATAACTATGATTTTTTATTATAGCCAATTGCTGCAGGATTCTGTCAGTGGGGTCTTTATTGATCTTCTGCACTTTCAGTTTGTCAATAGCAGCATTCATTTTTTGTTGAAAATCTTCATTATTCAATAAAACAATTTGTTTACTTTTATCCGACATTATACACTTTGCTTGTGGGTTATTTCTGAGTTCTGATAAAGCATTACGTTCATAAGTTAATATTGATTTCTTGTCTTTTGGTCCTTTCTGCATTTTTTCAATTGTGTGTAAGGTCTTGTATCTGGTAGGCTCTTTCTTTTCTGTTGGTAGTTCCTGCACTATTTCTTCAATTATTTTTGATGCCTTAGGTGTAACCGGACTGTATGCAAATTTTATTCCACGTTGTAAGGCCTTGATTTGTAGCGATGACAATGTTAAATTCAATTTCTTAATAAAACATTGATGTTTTACTATGTCTATCTATTTTGCTTAACTTATGATACTTTTCATTCATTAATGCTTCTATTTTATGGAAGTGTCTATTTCTCATATTAATTGTTTTCCGATCCAAAATTACAAAAATCTTGATGCATTCGTTTAAAATATTTTTATTAACTTGTTCCAGTTGTATGACGTCGTTATACAAGTTATACCTATATCCCGAGAGTTCGTTAATACAACTTCTTTTTTCTCTAATAATAGCATTTAATCTTTTAGTCTCGCAAATATTTTAAATATTTTGATCTTTATAGTTGATAGATTTATTCTTTATACGCAAGAAGTGCGGAATCACATAATTACTTTTGCATGTAACCAAGAAGTTAGGATGTTCGACTTCTTTGTTAAGATGTTCGACTTCTGAAATAGAGATGGATTGACTTGCCAATATATGATGCTGCGTTCTACGTATCCAGAGTGATTGTCAACCAAAAATGAGTGAGTATGACTGAGACATATCTTTGAATACTAAACCCTAATTGTGTCCTCAGCGGGCGGCCACTATATTAACATTTTGAACGTGTGTAACAGTATGATAACTACAACTAATGTTGTAATGATAATAATCATTATACCACGTAAAATCTAGTTCTCAAATGTGATATGGCTTCTTTGAACTATATATCTAATTTTTAAGACTGATTAAATTATGCGTTCGTACTCTACATTAACCTGAAATTAAACAAAGTCGAACATCCTAACTTCTTGGTTACATGCAAAAGTAATGATGTTATTCCGCACTTCTTGCGTATAAAGAATAAATCTATCAACTATAAAGATCAAAATATTTAAAATATTTGCGAGACTAAAAGATTAAAAGCTATTATTAGAGAAAAAAGAAGTTGTATTAACGAACTCTCGGTATATAGGTATAACTTGTATAACGACGTCATACAACTGGAACAAGTTAATAAAAATATTTCAAACGAATGCATAAAGATTTTTACAATTTTGGATCGGCAAACAATTAAAATGAGAAATAAACACTTCCATAAAATAGAAGCATTAATGAATGAAAAGTATCATAAGTTAGGTAAAATAGATAGACATAGTAAAACATCAATGTTTATTAAGAAATCGAATTTAACATTGTCATCGCTACAAATCAAGGCCTTACAACGTGGAATAAAATTTGCATACAGTCCGGTTACACCTAAGGCATCAAAAATAATCCCAATAATTGAAGAAATAGCGCAGGAACTGCCAACAGAAAAGAAAAATCCTGCCAGATACAAGACCTTACGTACAATTGAAAAAATGCAGAAAGGACCAAAAGACAAGAAAGCAATATTAACTTATGAACGTAATGCTTTAGTAGAACTCAGAAATAACCCACAAGCAAAGTGTATAATGTCGGACAAAAGTAAACAAATTGTTATATTGAATAATGAAGATTTTCAACAAAAAATGGATACTGCTATTGACAAACTGAAAGTGCAGAAGATCAATAAAGACCCCACTGACAGAATCCTGTGTCAATTGGCTATAATAAAAAATCATAGTTATTTGCCACAATGCATTAAGAATAAAGCATACCCTCCAGTGGGAGCAAGAATACTTACAATATTTGGCAAGATAAAAATACATCACCTACTGTCAATTTAGAAAGGGCATTGTATCATTATCTCAAGCCTATTTTCAATAAACATCAACGTAGTGTTTACAGTTCAAATGAAGTAATAGAAGAGATAAAAAAGATAAATATACATAATTTCACCATGTATAGCATGGATATAGTTGCCTTGTATCCAAACACACCTACTAAAGAAGCAATTGAAATAATTAATAGTCGAATGCTGATGGAAAATCATGAGGATGAAGAGCATTATTTCAATATTGGAATTTGTAACCAATAATAATTACTTCACCTTTAATAAATGTATTTACAAACAAACTTATGGGGCACCCATGGGATCTCCTCTATCGGGCCTTCTGGCTGAAGTAGTTTTACAAAATATTGAATTGCAATTATTTATCCGACTAAACACAGCTTTACCCATCTTATATAAGCGATATGCAGATGATGTTCTAATCTTCTGGACAACTCTGATGACCATTTTGAAGAATTTGTTAAAACATTTAATACATATTATACAACTATTTTAGATTGGATTAATTTAGATTAGATTGGATTCCAAGGGACAGGAAAAGACCCAGAAGAAGACCACATGGGAGATGGGTGGATGAAATTCGAAAGTATGCAGGGGTGACATGGAGGAGACTGGCACAAGACAGACCGTTGTGGAGGAAACTTGGGGAGACCTTCGTCCAGCAGTGGATTGATAATGGTTGACGATGATGATGATGATGATGATACAACTATTAAAACCCCAAATGAAAAAGAATTGAATAATGAAATCAACTTTCTTGACATTAAAATATGTAGAAATAATTCTGATGTTGAATATACTGTATATAGAAAACCTTCTTATACTCCTGCTCTAATTCCGTATGAATCAGCACACCCATGGAAATATAGGCCTCCATTAAGTGATGTACTAGGAAGAGAATGCAAAAACAAAAATATACATCTTTCAGAAACAGTCATGGATATAGGGAAGATGTTAACATGCAATAACGTTTCCATATTAGACAGATCTTGCGTGTTAATACCAACTATGATTAATGACAGCATTCAAGATAAGATATACATAGGAAGTACCAGGAGGCGCTTCCGTACTAATTAAAAGAACATTTATATAACTGGAAAATGGGGGATAATAAAACATCTTTGATACAGTATTGCATCAATAACAGTTTGCAACCTGACCGGGAAAATGCTAAAATTATTTCATCTTATAAAACAAATAAACAAATTTTAAATGCAGAAGCATTGACCATCGAAAAATTTAAAGACAAATGCTGTAATGTCAATCCACCAGTAGATATGTCTACTACTTGGAGATACTTGCTAGATCTTGAAAATAAGAAAGATAAAACCAAAAGAAATAAACATAATTACAACAACAACAGGACTGATAATATAGCAATAGATAGCGGCACTGATCAACGCGAAACAAGCCAAAATTAGTACAACAGCTGCGATGACGTATATGACGCTGGCCATGACGGACAGTGTGCAAGTACAAGCAGAGTCTCATTAGAGCTGCCGAGACCGAGTAGTTAGAACGCCGTAACATTCCATTGATAATGACAGAAACAAGTGTTGAAGCATGTATGGAAATTGGTGGTCACGTTGTTGAGTATTATCTAATTGTATTCAAACACTCTGGACTCCAATTTTAATGATATCACAGATTTTAGACGGTTGAGTTTGTGCATTTTATCTTTTTAAGGTTCTTTGGTTCCATTTGTATGTAATTTCTAAATATTCATTTTTAACCTTAGTGCATATTGTATCTCATTGTGAAAATCCTGTCTTTAGGCAATATTTTCCAATAGTCATGGGGAAATAGAGATGGATTGACTTACCAATATATAATGCTGCATTCTACGTATCGAGAGTGATTGTCAACCAAAAATGGGTGAGTATGACTGAGACATATCTTTGAATACTTAACCCTAATTGTGTCCTCAGCGGGCAGCCACTACATTAACATTTTGAACGTGCGTAACAGTATGATAACTACAACTAATGTTGTAATGATAATAATGGCATGAGCCTGCTGGTAGGTTGTAGAACTACTGCTTGCTGTAGTAATTAATAGAAATGAACAAAGTATAACTAGCCCAAGTAGAGTTCAGCATGCATGGAAGACTTTTCTAGTACCATAGGTGATCCTATTATTAACATGTTAATTCAACTAATTTTATTTTATATGTCAAAAATTTCAGACATAAGGCTTTTGAAAGGTGTTATTTTGTTTTGTGACCTCATTCACAAAACAAAATAACACCTTTCTTATGTCCAGATCTTTCATTTTTTATGAAAAATGTATCATACTAATATGCATAGTTGGTTTCTGTTGGGTCATGTAAGTTGCAAAAAAGTGTGTCAGGTAATTAATGGGAAGGGAAGGGGAGGTGAGGATCTATCAGAAATGTCATGAATTTTAAATTCAGGTCTGGAATTTTTGTGTTCCTTACATTTTTTTAAGTATTAATGAAACTGTTTTTCATAACAATTGATAGCACATATCATTTTAATCAAATCTGTTGTTTTAATCAGTTGATTTCCATATTGATGAAAAGTTCTGTTCTGATATGTTCTTGGCTAGTTAGGTACACAACTTGGGACTTTCACATGTGTACGTAACATCAGCATGTTCATCTGAAGAAACAAAGAGAGTGTATGTATTGTTTTTGTGAAAGTAATTAGGTATTTGATGAAGTCAGTTTTGCATTTTATTTTTAGTGTGTTTCGTGCTTCGTCTCAAATATTGTTGAACTTCATTCCTTGTAGTGTGTACTGAAATAGCATTAGGAATGATCTAACAATGCTTTGAAAATTTTGATTTTCTTCCATTTCTGGTGGCTTTGTGTGTGTGTGTGCATGTCTGTTTGCTGCCTAAGTTATCAGTAATATATATTAAATCATCTGACGAAAAAAAAAAAAAAACTAAGAAAGAAAACTGTTGCAACAGTATTCTCAATAATACAAGCTTGAAAACATCTAACATTGTACATATGTAGCAAATTAAATTCATAAGTAAACAAATACTTACATAATTCTTTGCTTGACAAGTCACAGTATCACTATAACTAGTCAAAAATTTACGTGTTTACAATTACCTTAATAAGAGCCATGAGAGTGAACTTAACCTTACCAGTAGGTCCGTTCTCTCAGATAAGTAGACATTTCTCTGCACGTTAACTTCCATATTAATATCCACGGTTGGTTTTTGGCCTTTGGTGCGGTGGTTTTTATGTTGTCTTCGACATGTTCTTTTATTTGACTGAGTGAGCAATTTGTTAACCTATACTGCAGAACTGATACGTTGGTCCAAGAAACCTCTTTTACACTTTAAAAACCCTATATTTACAATGACTTGAATAACACTAACCCGTAACCTAATTGGCTTAAAAAAAAACTATGTACATGAAAATTCAGAAACCATAAACAAACTTCCTATTTACAAACACCAAAACATCTGAACAAAACATTTAAAAGCCTAAAATTCAATTATTCACAACGAATTTATCTCATTGCCCTCTATTTACAAACTCACCACACACACTCATTCATGCACCACACCTCTGCCGTTCCCAACATAGATTGCCCCAAATATATTGGTGCTTTATCTTACCTTCCAGGAATATCAACAGAGATAAATAAGTTATACCACAAATATGGAATTCAGATGGGAAACAAAGTACTAACGGTCAAAGATATGATAATTAATAATACGGAAAAAAGCAGTATCTTGGAAAAAGCTGGTGTGTATGAAATTCCAATAACAGGCATCCCACCAATATCGTACATAGGGAGTACCAAAAACCAATTAAAACATTGCCTACAACAACACATAAAAAATTGACAAAAAAAAAAAAAAAAGAAGTGAAAACAGCACTGATACAATACTGCTTAGGTAATCAAAGATACCCAAAATTTGAAGACATCAAAATAATTAAATCATGTAACAACGAAAGACATTTGCGTATTGCAGAATCAGTACTGATAAAAAAATAGGGATCGAGTGTGTAATCATAATGACCCAAATATACTTAATGAAAAATGGAAAGAACTAATAAAAATAGAACAAAAAAGGAAAAAATACTCCAGAAGAAAATAAAATATTAACTACAGTTCTTAACAGATGGAGCCACGGTGACCATGTGTTCAATATGACGTGGGACATGAGGCCGACGCAAGAAATCGCTTCTCTCACTCACTCGCACTGTGATAGCAGGGCTGATACCAACTGGCCTCCAGAAGATGACCCTGGATGGGTGGAAAGCTGCTTGGGGGCAATCTACGTTGGGAACGGCAGAGGTGTGGTGCATGAATGAGTGTGTGAGGTGAGTTTGTAAATAGAGGGCAATGAGATAAGTTCGTTGTGAATAATTGAATTTTAGGCTTTTAAATGTTTTGTTCAGATGTTTTGGTGTTTGTAAATAGGAAGTTTGTTTATGGTTTCTGAAATGTTCATGTACATAGGGTTTTTTTTTTTTTTTTTTTTTTAAGCCAATTAGGTTACCGGTTAGTGTTATTCAAGTCATTGTAAATATAGGGTTTTTAAAGTGTAAAAGAGGTTTCTTGGACCAACGTATCAGTTCTGCAGTATAGGTTAATGAATTGCTCACTCAGTCAAATAAAAGAACATGTCGAAGACAACATAAAAACCACCGCACCAAAGGCCAAAAACCAACCGTGGATATTAATATGGAAGTTAACGTGCAGAGAAATGTCTACTTATCTGAGAGAACGGACCTACTGGTAAGGATAAGTTCACTCTCATTGCTCTTATTAAAATACTTACATGTTTTAAGCAATTTTTTGCTGTATGTAAGACAATTGAAATTGGCAAAAAAAATGAATCAGAATTAAAAACAAATCTGAAATCAATCTTGAATACATAATTGAACTTTCTGAATTTTCAGTACTGCATGCACTGTTACATAGAACAAAAACATTTATCAATTAACTGTGAAAGATTATAATGCAGATACTCAAAAAAAAAATTACTCCAAATTAATAAAAAATCACCTTACAAAAAAGTGTTTACCACTGCTGAACATTATTTCTAAAATTTGTCATGTGAAACTGAAGATAATTCTTCACTAGTAAGCAAGTGAAACAACTTCCATCCACATGAGTGATTGGTTTGAAAAGTTTGCCTTGCCTTACTTTTATTTATAGAAGTCTGTGGTTTTCAATTGCAGTATTGTCACATGCTGACATATATATTACAGTCAATTGTGCAGTGTATCACAAGCAATTTTATACTAATGAAATTTGAAGTTCTGGAGTTTGTTAATGCATAGATGCCAACCAGTATGGATTTTCCGTAATATTACAAATTTTCGTTTAAAATAATAGAAGTGCAGGCACGACGGTGAAATTACGGAAAATAGCTGTTCAGTTTTTCTGCTTCGGAAACAAACATGAGATTCTTCCGCGGAATTGCTGAACTCCACTGTTTCGTCATCATTTGGGTAATTCTCGAGATCAGTGAATGAATGGAATATATACTGAAGGGAATTTGAGGCAGGATTAGTTGGGGATCGTTTTCAGTTGAAGGATGAAATTCCATCTATCACAACTTTTGAAAACAGAAGTTAGACGGAGTAAAGATTTCCCTCCGTAATCGTAATTGCTTTTTTATTTGCAATATTGCTGCTGCCTAGTATTGTTGTTAAACATTATTTTTTGCATAAATGTTGTATTTATTCAATAAATATATGTAATTCAGTTCGAAATTAGAGGAAAATTTTCCGAAAATGGAAGCTGAACAGAGTGTGAATTTCTCGCGCAATCGTAATTTTTTTCCCATGATGATTCCACTGTCCTTTGTTGTTGTTAAATATTTTTTCCCCTATAAATGTTTGTATTTCAGCTTGTTAACGGAGTAAAAAAAGTTTTCCAAAAACGGAAGTGGTGAAATTAAATTTGTAAGAAATAATGCATGGTGTTCTAATTCATTTCAAATAGTGAAAGCTCCTTTATTATGTATTTATGGTCCTCATTTCAATATGATGGGTGAAATTATAGTCATAAAATCAGGAAGAATGCATCAAAACCTATTGAGCTATACATACTATAAACTACAAACTTAAAACATAGTAAATCTACTGTTCAGTAAAATGGGTTATACATGAGAAGCAGTTGATTTTAACTCTGCCAAAATTTGAAGGCATTAAGAGAGAAAGAGAGAGAAAAGAAAAAATTAAAAGATTTCTGAAGGTAATCCTTTAGATTTTTCATGTAGACAGTATTTTTACAGGCATGTGATTCTTCCGCTAATTAGTGGAATTCTGTGAATTCACTTTTTAGAAACAACCAGGTGGCGCAGTCGTCCTAAAATTCCTAAAATCCCTAAACATTTACTAGTGTCATAAAATTTCTATAATATTCCTAAGAAAACGTAAAAGATCCTAAAATTTGTCCAGCATTAATTTTTTGGTTTTATATGTGAAAAATGGTTTCTGCATTTTGTTATGTACAGTAATTTTCAGGCTAAATAAAAGCTGCAGCTTGTGGTTTTAAAAGTTTGATTTTCCAAAGAAGGCAGGTGCGCCATTAAAGTGATCTTTCATCAGATGCCCCTCCCCCAAGAGAGCGCAACTGTTTCCCAGAGTGTTTATTTACGGAAGGAAGCATTGGGGTCAGGACGAAGACGCTGATGAACTTTGATAACATTCACGGGGGAGGAGTGACTGCAGCCGCTCGGGATACATGTGGGTGGGGGCTAGTGGGGAGGAAAAGAGCAACTCTGGTGGAGTCGGTTTTGTGCGAGTGCTGGAGATTAGTCTTGTGATAAGGATAGATGGATCACACCCTGCTGACTGACTTCCTTGATTTGAGGCGCACTAGGATAAAAAAATACAAAAATCAATCTTTGTAAATTTTTCACGAAACTGACTGAAATTTTTGTGAACTCCATAAATTGCTAATAGGAAGTGGTCCCCAAAGTTTCGCCTGAATTGGCTAAATACTTTTTAAACTAGCCATTAAAATTTTTAATGTTTGTGCCATGCAGCGCTGTGGCTATAAAAATAAGTCAGTGTAGGGCTGGCCATTTCTTGGGAAAACATGTTACCACCACGGTTTAGTTGAAATTAACTCCAATTACGACTTGATTTGCCTCCTTTGACTTTCTTTCCCTGGAAATAAAATGAGTACGGCTTGATTGACAGATAATCTGGCACCTTTTTAGTTACGCGGGAAAAACAGCAGAGCTGATAGAGACTGTTACGAGTGCATATTTTTTTTGCCAACTTTGAACAAATTGTTCATGATCAGTAGAAGAAGAATTGGTGAGAAACCTAAAGTTACTGATTGAATGAAAACATTCGTTGCTTGTGGTACGCAATATTGATATAACAAAGAAAATGTGCAATGCAAGTTCAGTTGTGAAAGGTATCCTTGAGTAAAAAAACGTCCTTTTTGTGTTGTGCTGGTTGGCATAGGATGTTCAATAGCCAAGTCATTGACATTTTCGTAAGTTTTTTGTTCTGCTTTCATTCTTGAGCTGATTAAGAAACTTGGCAATTAAAATGTCTCATGGAAAAACAAAATTTCAGACATCATAGCTAATGCGAGAGTTAGATGGAGTTCCCATTGCTGAATGGTGTTCTGCCATGCCAGACATATATTCAGCTAAGTGTGAATTGTGCAGTGATAGTTTTGCTGTATCCAACAGTGGGTTTTCTCAGCTTAAATTCCATCATAATGGGAAAAAGCACAAAGAACGTTTCCCTGCAAGGTATTCTAACTCTTCACTTGTTAAGTTGTTTGACATTCAGAGAGGTAAAACAAGTGGAACCAGTTTACCCTCCTTAGGTATTGAGATGGAAACAGTTAAAGCAGAAGCTATATGTTAGATATTGGTCTGAAGAAAAAAACAAGATAGTCTGTCGGTATGCTACAAGCATATTTTTGGGTCATGCATCAGCAGATAAGGTGGTACATGAGCTCCTTGATCAATTGGCCTCATATGAGATCAATTTATGTAATTTATTGACCATCTCCACAGATGGCCCAAATGTAAATAAAAGTATAGTGCATAAACTGAATGAATTGATGGAAATTGAAACTGGGCATAAAATGATGGATGTTAGTTTCTGCTATTTACACAATAGCTTCAACAAGATGCTGAAAATTGTTGATTTCAATCTTGATGAGTTTGCTACAGATCTGTATGCATTTTTGAAAAATAGTGCTGCACAACGAGAGGACTTTAAGGAAGTGGATAAAATTACTGGCATTTTAACACAGTTTATGATAAAGCATGTTACAAGCAGGTAGCTTACTATAGGACCTGTCGCAGAGAGAATTTTTGAACAGCTGCCGAATTTGAAAGAATATTTTTTGCATTTTTTGCCAAAGCAAAAGTCTTTTGACAACAGCATAAACAATACTGAGAGATATATAGAAAAATCAGAAATTCCTTGACAAGTCAAATAATGCCTTGCTGTTTGACTTTTGTATTACACATTTATCCAGTATTTGAGAAATTTCTAACCCTATTTCAGCGTGAAGAACCTCTAATTCACATTATGTATTCTGATATGAATTCCTTTTTGTGCAACCTTATGTCAAAATTCATTTATGATGACATCCTTTCACTTAAAGAGGGGGAAGAGTTGAAAAAAATTGATTTAAAAAAATTACTCACTTTAAAGCTTTGAACGAAATTGAAATCAGTATGGCAACTAATCGCCTAGTGAAGCAGGAGAAGCAAATGAAAGAAGAAAATTCCTTCTTGATATAAGAGCTGCTTTGGTTAAAAATGTTGAATATCTGAAAGAAAATCTTCCGTTTTGTAGCCAAAAATTGAAAGATCTGCAAGTTCTTCGCCAGAACATGCCAAAAGCCACACAGGTTGAACATGATGCTAACCATGGTTTGCATGCAATAACACTTGTGTGTCAATAACTACATTTTCTCGGTGAAGTGACTGATTTGGTAAGAGATGAATGGAAAATTTACCAACTACAGACCTTACTTGAAGATATTTGGAATGACAAGGGAATGCTTACTCCTATTGATGAGTACTGGGTAAAGATACTGAGGCTAACTGATGTTGATGGAAAGCTTAAATTTGCTAATTTAGCCAAAGTCATAAAGTCTGCATTAGCTCTGCCCCATGGAAATGCAGATCCTGAGCGTGGCTTTTCTTTAAACAATTCTTTGGTAACCAAAGACAGGTTCAGTTTGAGTGAGTCAACAATAAGAGCCATCCGCTTTGTTAAATCAGCAATTCATTGTTATGGTGGAAATGTTATGGATGTGCCAATCACTCTACCTCTTTTAAAGGCAGTTTCAAATGCTCATAAGCATTTTAAAGAAGAAACTGAGAGGAGAAAGCAGGATGAACTAAAATTACAGAAACAAAAATTAAAAATTGAGAAAGAAAGACAGGAACAGGAGGAATTGAAAAAGCACAAATTAGAGTGTGATGACAGCATTTCAACATGTGATGTTGAAATAAAGGAGTTACGAAATGAAAAAGAGGCTTCCCTGTCTATGATAAAAGAAGGAACTGAATGAGTGACCAAAGCAAGCAAACTCAAAAACAATGCAACTGAAATGATAATTGCCCAAAAGTTAATAACTGAAGGAACAGATTCTCTATCTCAGTTGGAAAATAAAAGTGTTGGAAGATAAAAAAGATTCCCTTATAAAGAAATGCTTAAAAATGGCCAAATGATTTTTTTTGTGATGATCTTAAGTGACATCAGAACAGAATGTGCCCAATGATAATTGTTTTGTGACACTCTTAACTAAGTGACAACAAAACAGGATGTGCTAAATGATTTTTTTTTTTTTTGTGACAATTTTAATGTAGTGGCAAAAGAACAGGATGTGTCAGTTTTCCTTCGGATATCATCCATTGAAAGAACAGGAAAGAAGTTCCCAAATTATTTTTTCAATTCATATGGTATGTTACGCCTTTACAAAATACAAAGGCATTAGCTGCTAACCTATATCATTGTTAATTTTAAGGTTTATTAGAAAAATTTGCAAGATGGTAACAAGTATCAAAAATATAATTAATAAACTAACAGAGTAATAAAACCACGTAATAGACATATATGCCAACTCTTTTAAATTGTGTGAATTTAAGTGTTGTCATGTTTTTATGTAATCTTATGCGACATATATGCCAACACTTTTAAGCTACATAAATTTGAAAGTGTGTATGTCTTTATTTAGGCATGTGTTCAATTGTCCTGTTAAATTAATCTGTTTTAAGGGGGGGGGGAGATTCCTAAAGTATCCCTAAAATTTTTAACTGAATGCCCTAAATTCCTACCTAAAATATTGTGTTTCTGTGCTGCACCCCCTGGAAACAACAGAAATCCGCTAAACTTGTCATTTGCGATATCAGGCTTTTGACAAAAGTTTGTGATCGTTGATAGGTTGGGGAAAAAATCGGGGCAAAAGAAATATTTGTTGGGTAAGTGGCGATATTTTAGTTGTAAGGTGTAATTTTTCTGATGCTGCATGGCTGACTGGCAGCTCTGGGCTGCTGCTCAGCCAATGAGATAGCTGCGGGTGACGTCACTTCAAACATCTCTGCGAAACGTCTCGGTTCGCTCGAAACCGTTTCTTTTTTAGGGGCACACTCCGCTGTTTCAGTTCACCTCTGTCCTTCCCCCTGCTATTTGTTTTATTTATTTGCTGGGGGGGGGTCAGGTGATAGATTGGGCGGAGCCCTGAGCCATCATACGCAGCCATCACCCCCAAATAACTTAAGGACGCAGCTGCCAAGAAATCAACGAGAAAGAAAAGTTCTGTTCACATGTGATTGGGCATTTATGTTATGAACCTTCTCTCTCACTGGCGGGCGAAAGTGTCATAGATGTCCAGAGATGCCAGCCATTGCGGATTTACCCCCGGACTTACGGGTGACTAACGAAAAGTTACGGAAATTCAGATTTTCGTTGGTATTAAGAATGTTTTACTGGATTTTAGAATAATTTCGGAGACTAACAAAAAAATTACGAAAATTCTGATTTTCCCTGTTATCAAGAATGTTTTACTGGTTTTGTAATTAATCAATGTAAAAAGCCTCTGAACAAAGCTTGTGATGCAGCTCCTTCCTTTCTTTTTTTTTTTTTTTTTCCCAGGAGGAGGAATTTGTTGTGCTTGTTTAAAAGATAAGTGGGAAGAAAGCTTGGTGGCAGGCCAGGATTACATCGATCCGGCGTATTTCTTTTGCCGTGGCATGATTACATCGGCCCAAAGCCTCTGAACAAAGTTCGTGACGCTGCACTTTGTTTCTTTTTCTTTTTTCTTTCCGAGGAGGAGAAATTTGTTTTGCTTGTTTGAAAGCTAAGTGAAAAGAATGCGCCAAAGATAACCTTGGAATATACAACACTGGTCTGGGGTTATATAGGCTTGGAAGCCTCTGAACACAGTTCATGACTCAGCTCTTTGCTTCTTTTCTTTCTTTTTGTTTCCGAGGAGGAGGAATTTGTTTTGCTTGTTTAAAAGCTAAGTGGAAAGAAACCATGGCACTGCGCCAGGATTAAGTCGGTCGAAAGCCTCTGAACAAAGTTCATGATGCTGTTCTTTGTTTCTTTCCTATTTTTCTTGGGGATCAAATTAAATGTTTACCAAATTAAACTCTGAAACCCTAGCACTGTACTCCAAAAAAAAATAATGAATATCAAAAATACTTTTGAGATACCAAATGATGATAGATCGAAAAACGAAAAACGAAATTTGTGTCACTAAAATAATAACGGTTCTTATTGTTTTTGTAATGCCTGTATTTTAAATACTGTGGTTATACCGAATTTAGTAAATGCTCACCAAATATATAACACTAAATTTACGCGACAATACTGCTAAAATAAAATTTTTCTTTTGCAATTATTGTAAACACTTTGTCAAAAAAACTATTACATCAAATTATTATTTAGCTAGCATCCCAGGCAGCACACTTACATTGGCCCTATGTAAAATGCAAAATGTTCGAGTACTACGATGGGCCTCCCTCCATATGTCTCGGCGGCCACTCACCAGCCTCCGGTAGGCTCAGTGTACTAGCCAGCGTTGATCCAATGTAAGGATGAACATTTATATAACATTGTGCCAGCATTAAACCGATGTTTCGTACAACATAAAGCTGTCAATTCTTCAACATTGAGCCATCGTTAGAATAACATTACGTCAACACAGCACACAACGTCAAACCGTAATTTGGATAACCTTGTGCCAACATCACTTACAGCATTTAGCCGTCGTTTGGATAACCTTGTGCCAACATCATTTACAGCATTGAGCCATCGGTCATATAACATTGTGCCACTGTCACAACGATGAGCCGACGTCTTTATAACATTCAGCCAGAGTATAACACACTGTTAAACCATCATTTGAACAACATTGTACCAACATCTTTTACATCATTAAGCCATCACTCCCACAACGTGGAGCCATCAGTTCCATGACGTTGTGCCAATGTATTACACCACATTCAGCCATCACTCCTATAAGAATGAGCCAACTTAACTTTTTTAATGCAAGAATAGTATGTGCCCAGTGCTCTCAACAGCTTTGTATCTTACATCTTTTATGTTTGTAGCTCTTCATTTTTACTTGGAAGTGTTGCAATGTAGTCTTTTGTCCCATACTGTATATGTTCCAGTGTATGACTGAAAATGCATGATTATATAAAAACAGGTGAGTCGGAAGTTAGCTATGTACAGTTTACATAAATGTTTACTTCTATGTATGTACAGCAAGAAATGTTACGCATTCTTGTGCACACGGATGTATCAATTTTTTTAATGATGCACGTGAGGTAATATTTTGCTACGTAGCATACTGCGACGATTGCAAATATGGTAAAACCATGCTATAACAAATTATGTTTATGACAATTCCTTGATAACAAGGAACAGTACACCAATTAAGTAGTAAATAGTAACACTGTACTAGTGGTCCGATTTATTGGCGTAGAAAGTAGACACATTAGCGTTTCCAGGCTTTCGCGCATCAACCTGATGGCTTTTTCACGCCAATAAATCGGACCACTAGTACAGTGTTACTATTTACTAACAATTCCTTGACTACTTACCATCCATTTTTCTGGTATAAAAAAAAAAAAAAACACTTCTGGAAATAGTTAGTGGCTGGTTATAATGAAACCTGAGTATACCAAAGCATAATTCACACACACACTTACACTAAATTGATGTGCAGCTTCCACTGTACTTTCAAGCATTTTAAAGTACTGAAAAAAAGGGGGGAAAGTAATGGTCATCGTTCATGCAGTTTGTAAGCCTCCCCTCCTCCCTCTTTATTCTTTTGCTTCTGGGTCTAAAAATGAAAGGACAGGAAGTGTAATGTGGAACGTTAAAAAAATATAGCTAAATATGACATACTCAATGGTACAATAGTAACAGTGTTAATGCTACAGGTGTTTGTATTGATGCAGTGGTTTAGAATGAAAGTTTCTCAGTCAAGTATATAATTCAGGTAATATACATGCAGTTCATTCATGAAAAGTAAAGTGCCTTATCACTACTGTCTTACCAGTCATGTGAAAGCAGTGATATTATCAATAAAGTAGTTTTCGAATCACACACACATTTTTTTCCAGTTCTATATTAAACTCTCACTGTATTGTGATATCCAGGCAGCTTTAGAACCTGCAATAAAAAAACTTAGTAGATGACATTTTGCAAAATGAGGGCTTACCTTTTAACACTACTGAAAGGCAAAACTGCACACATGCAATTAAATAAACTTTAACCCATGCCCATATGTTAAATAAAAATTTTGAAATTGCACTGATAAATAGAATACAACAATCACAGTTGATAAAATCTGAAAAAAAAACACATTTTTGAAATTCTGATTTTCATTTATTAAGCTAAAATAGTTATCAATGACATATTCCCTACTAAAACACACATGAAAAGTACAAACTACTGGAAAATAACGTTATATTCTCTAAAAACACAGTATTCATCTAAGTGTTATGGTGAGATGGTGATCAAGGACTGTAAATGCGCTTCTACATCTGCCAGTCTGACTGCTGGATACAACTGGATTTTCACAATGGCCACTAAAATGGAAACACAAGAAGGAACGAAAATCATAACATATAATTCCTTAATGCACAAAGCCGCAAATATATATGCTTAAATATTGCCCGGGATGTAAGGTCAGGTGATGCGTAACATCACAGCCTCTCCTTGACAAATGTCAACCCCGCCTTCTCGTGGTGCATCCTGTTCCCACTAAAGGGGCTCTGACGACCGCAAATAGCGGTATAACTATACCATCGGGATCAGAGGAAATGCTATCCCACACTCACCAACCCGCTTGGCCAGCGTGGTGAGTTATGGCCAAACACCTCCAAAATGACTCTACAACTTAAATCTTGGCCCTCAGTCTCCGGCAGCTGGAATGTACCTGGCCAAGGCAGCGGCCAGTGCGACATGAAGGCAGAGGGTGCTAAGAATCCCTGGAGGACCGGACTAGGCTGCCATTTGATGCTGACCTTGGCTACCTACAACGCACGCTCCCTATCTTCTGATTCAAGGCTTCTTGAATTGGAAGAGGAACTACAAAGGATCAAGTGGGACATCGTCGGGCTGAGTGAGGTAAGGAGAAAAGGAGAAGATCTCATTGAACTGAAAAGTGGACATCTCTTCTATTATCGTGGCACAGATACTGGCAGAACTAGTGGTGTTGGATTTATAATAAACAAGAAACTGAAGGATAAAGTGGTAGAAGTTGAAAGTTCCTCGGACAGAGCTGCACGACTCGTTATCCAACTATCGAGAAGATACCAGGCTCAGATTATTCAAACTTATGCACCCACCACAAGTCATCCTGAAGAAGAAATTGAAGAATTTTATGAGGAAATTCGTCATCTAAATAATAAAGGTAAGCAGCACTTGAAGATAATTATGGGAGATTTCAATGCAAAAATAGGGCACCGGCAACAGAATGAAACTTCAGTAGGTAAATTCGGTCACGGCAACAGAAACCAGCGTGGAAATACTCTCGTTGAGTTTGCAGAGGCAGAAGGATTTTTCATCTTGAATTCCTTTTTCAAGAAAAAGCCACACAGGAAATGGACATGGAGACATCCAATTGGGACGACAAGTGAAATTGATTTTATTATGTGTAACAAAAAATTCGTCATCGAAGACTGCAGTGTGCTAAACAAGTTCAACACAGGTAGTGACCATAGATTGGTGAGATGTAAGATGCACCTCAACACTAAACTGGAACGTGGCAAGCTCATAAGACAAACAAAATGTATTGACATAACCAACCTTAAAAAACACCATAATACTTTCAAGTTGGAACTGAAGAACAGATTCTCTGCTTTAGAAGGCCTAACATCGGAAGAAGTGGATATTTCGGAAGTTAACAGAAAAGTAACCAAAGCTCTTATGGAAACAGCAACAAAATTAGCTGGGTCTAAGAACAAGTTGCATGTAAACAAATTATCAGGAAAAACCAAAATGTTGATGCAAAAAAGAAGAGAGATGAGGACAACTAAAGAAGATGTGACTTCCAAAGTGGAATATATAGAGCTATGAAAGACAGCACGAAAAAGTATCACTGAAGACGTAAGGAAATTCAACTGTGAGCTAGTGAGGAAAGCAATTGAAAACAACCAAAGCCTAAAGATAGCAAAGGGACATCTCAGTAAGGGAAGAAAACAGATTATGGCTCTGAGAAAAGAAGATGGTTCTATAACAAGAAATAGAGGTGAAATTTTGACAAGAGTGAAAGATTTCTACTCCAAATTATATGAAAGGGATGATACATATACTCCAGACATCATGAAAGGTACCAGAGTTCTTCCGGTCCTCCCAGCAGAAGTT
This sequence comes from Macrothele yani, assembly GCA_039090855.1. Lineage (NCBI taxonomy): Eukaryota > Metazoa > Arthropoda > Arachnida > Araneae > Macrothelidae > Macrothele > Macrothele yani. The sequence goes on along the minus strand of CM076997.1, from coordinate 76,758,524 downwards.
GCACATGCAATCAAGAACATGAAGCGGGGGAAAGCTCCAGGAGAAGATGGAATTACTATAGACATCATACAAGAAGCAAGTGGAGAAATTGAAACAGTACTCGCCCAAATTTTCACTCGATGCCTTAATGAAGGGAAGATTCCTGAGGATTGGAACAATGCTACAATGATCCTGCTACATAAAAAAGGTGACATTGAGGATATCAGGAACTACAGACCTATCAGCCTCCTATCAGTGGTTTATAAAATCTTCACTAAAGTTCTTTCACACCGCTTGAAGGTAACACTGGACATGGCTCAACCGAGAGAACAAGCTGGATTCAGGAGTGGCTACAGCACAATAGATCATATCCACGTACTGAGAGAACTAATTGAAAGAGCGAGGGAATATGAACTTCCATTGTGCATGGCTTTTATCGATTATGAAAAAGCCTTTGATTCGGTGAAACCATCAGCAGTTACCACGGCTCTGAAATCCTGCGGTATTGAAGATGCATACATTAATATTATTAATAACATCTATGAAAATGCAAGTGCAAAGATTCGGCTGTTTGAAAATACAACACACATAAAAATTGGAAAGGGAGTGAGACAAGGGGACACCATATCTCCGAAGCTCTTTAATGCCACATTGGAAAATGTCTTTCAATCACTGAACTGGGAAAACAAAGGGATAAAGATTAATGGAGATTATCTAACCCACCTTCGTTTTGCTGATGACGTAGTCATTTTTGCAACTACCCCATCAGAGCTGCAGAGTATGATCCAGGAACTTGCTGACAAGAGTAAAGAAGTGGGATTAAAAATGAACTTTCAGAAGACAAAAGTGATGTTCAATGCTTTTACAAGAAATGAAGATTTATCGATTGATGGAGAAAAACTGGAGATAACAGATACGTATGTTTATCTTGGACAGCAGATATCAAGTGAGGGTCACATTGATGAAGAAATTAATCGGCGTACAAAACTTGCCTGGAGAGCTTTTGGAAGAAACAGCATAATTTTCAAGAGCAATATGCCATTATGTCTTAAAAGAAAAGTGTTTGATCAATGCATCCTTCCAGTGCTTACGTATGGTGCAGAGACGTGGACCTTAACTAAAAGAGACATACAAAGGCTGCAGACAACTCAAAGAAGCATGGAGAGGTGCATGCTTGGTATAACCAGGAGAGATAAGAAGAGGAACTCGTGGATCCGAAAAATGACAAGAGTGGAAGACATCATGATCAGAGTTAAATCCCTGAAATGGCAATGGGCTGGACATACTGCCAGAAGGACAGACCATAGATGGACAGCCGAAATTTTAGATTGGATTCCAAGGGACAGGAAAAGACCCAGAAAAAGACCACATGGGAGATGGGTGGATGAAATTCGTAAATATGCGGGAGTGACATGGAGGAGACTGGCACAAGACAGACCGTTGTGGAGGAAACTTGGGGAGACCTTCGTCCAGCAGTGGATTGATAATGGTTGACAATGATGATGATGATGAAATATTGCCCATTTAACATAGCAGCAGGATACGCTAATATAAAAAACACTTACATTAACTCTTCAATGCAGTTTGTGAAACAAGATACCTCATAAATATTAAAAACTGATAAACAATATGAAAAAAGAACTGTTATATCTAAATTTTATTTTATTTTTTAAATAGTTTTTGTACTTTCTTCGATGAATAAACATTGAAAAAAATTTACTCTTCCAAGAGAAAAAGAAATACAGAATTTTAGAAATACCTCTGTGAACCAATTAGTACAAACTCAGCATCTCTCAAATAAATACCAACTGTACAGGAAATTTAGTACAAAATTGGATAAAATTTCCTGATATCAATTATGAACAGAAAAATGTAAAAAAAAAAAAAAAACTTGAAAAACAGCAAAGGGCACAGACTGTTTTCTTCAAGTGATTTGAAGCAGGAGAACATATGCAATTGTGCTTCGAGATTTGTTGAGATTTTTAGTTCGTAAGTTTTTGATAATTTGTTTATTTTTCATAAGGAACATAATCATGAAATTTTCCAATTAAAAGTTAAGAAATTCAGAGGCCCTATCATTGAGCATTCACTGTTCTTTTTGAAGGATCTTCATTGATTTAAATGTTTCAAATTTAAATTAATATTTTACAAATGAAGAAATTCTGGCTACACCCAGTTGTAAAATTGCGCTGTTTTCATAATTTCATATCCTATTAATGATGTTTACTATCAAAAATATTATTTTGGCAATATATATCCAGGCCACCTCAGCAAAAAAAAAAATAAAAAAATAAAAAAAAATGGCTAGTGTAACCATTTGACCGAACCAACCTAATATAGGTCTAAAAAAATTTGACAGCAAAAGTCAGGGTAAATAATAATAAAATACCAAAATCAGTTTTCATTCAAAGGTTTTGATATTGTGCCCTATTGTTTTAGTAACAGCACAAAAAAATAAATATCCAGATTTATACTATCATTAACAGTATAAAAGTATGCAACTTTCACTGAGGTAATGTTACAAGAAATCTTTCCGAAGAAAACATTGTGAAATCAGTTTACAGCATAACTTAAAATTTACTGCAATGTTTGTTTGCATTTTTTACTTAACTCGCATCAAATTTTGAATTATGGGAATATTTGCCTCTTCTTTACACATGCTCATATCATATCTGAGTGGATAATCTAGTTAATTTGTCATATGCAATAAAAACTATCTGTAGGATGAACAACAGCAGATCCTTTAATTATTTTAGACACAATGTACTTAGCCTCCAAAATTCAGTTCTATACCACAGAAATAAAGCAGCAACTAGAAATGCAACATCTATAAAAAAATATGCTATCGCAATTTAGCAAGAGCTATTTTAAAATTATTTTGTGTGATAAAAACATGCAGAAAATCCAACAATAAGATTTTTTTTTTACTTACATGAAAGTTCCAGTTAGCACATGCTCTGTGAACAAACAATGGTTGACTCACAGACTGTTGAACAAGAGTTGTCCACATGTTGCCTCAGGCAAAACCACCCTATTCATGCTGATGACTCACAGAGAGACTGGCTGGAGCTTAGGTTGCCTTGACTGTAATCAGATTACCCAAACCTACCCCTCAGTAGCTCATCAATTGGAAAACCTTTGGCTTTACGTGAACATTCAATGATAACGTCTTGCCTACCAGATTGGGAATAGAATATGGTGGCACAGCGTCGCACCTACGTTAATTTGCAAGGGTGTGCTACCTGGAATAATTATAAGCCCAGCCCCCAAACGCTTCCTCACACCTCGTCCTTCCTTGACGTTCCGCTTTGACTAGTGTGTCGGGCCAACAAGGTTCCCGAGGAAGAAACGGAAGTTACGTGATTCTTATCCCGGCATTCAAACCTTGCCTTGCTGTTGTGTGATTGGCTGAATAGCACATGCAATTGCCCAAAGTGTCTCGGAGATTACATTTGTAAACATTTAGTTGGGTTAGCAACGAAATATGTTGAACCACCTGCTGAGGCCGCCCCAGTGGCGCAGTGGTCTAAGCGATGGCTTCTGATCATTCGTCCGAAAGGGGTCCGGGTTCGAATCCCGGTGAGGCATGGATGTTGTGTTTGTCTTACGACACTGGCTCTCTCCCTTCCCTGGAACCAGTGTCCCTAAATTAGGGACGGGTGACTGCTTATAGCCCATTGAGTTGCTCACGGTGGTCGTTAAACCTCCAATCAAAAAAAAAAAAAAAAAAAGACCTGCTGAAGCAAGGAATGTACCTATGGGGGGGGGGGGGGGGGAATGTAAGGACAGCCAGCAAAATAAAAAAAAATAGCCTTAATAATTCAATAATTTCTTATTTCACATTTAATATGTGATTTTATTTTTAATAATTAATGAGACTGATTTCTATATCATGATTATTATAATAAACACATTAAAAGTTTAGTTTTCATTGCTTTAGCTTGACACCTATAACTACAAGTATTTACAGGTAACTGCAGGCAGGTATATGAGTATTATTAGTTATTTTTTGGTCAGAAAAAGAACTTTAGATTTAGTCATGAATTATTAATTTTAATTTCAGTTCCAATATTATAAAAATAACATAATTATGATTACATTTTCCCCGTTTTTAAAATTTGTTGTCTTACGTTTGGTAGAAATTATTTTGCTTACAAATGATAAAAGAGACTAACAAGAAGTCAATATCTGGTTATTGATTTAAAATTAGATGTCATCTAAAATTTGGTGAACATTTAGTATTTTGGAAGACAAAAACATTTTTTTACTGTAAAATAATTTAATAAAAAGACGAGAAGTTAATATCTGGTTATCATATATATTAAGGTAATACAACGTAGTTTGTCACAATTATTTATTTTTTCAAGCCGACCATGGTTTCGCTGGGTGTTGACCTAGCTTCATCGGGACGAATATATAAGTGTCACAAGACTGTAGTCTTTGAAATCAAGAATTTGGTTATCATTATTATGTGGTCTAAACTTTGGTGAACATTTACTATTTTGGGGAAACAAAGTTTTTTTAGCGGCAAACAATATAATACAGTAACAAGAAGTAAATATCTAGTCAACACTTTAAGATTAAATATGGTCTAAAATTTGGTGAACATTTACTATTTTGGGGAAACGAAAGTATTTTTTTGTATGCATATTTTCATTAAATTTGGTAAGCAGTTAAACACAATCTTTTTTTTTTTTTTTTTCCGAGGAGGAGGAATTTGTTTTGCTTGTTTGAAAGCAACCGTGGCGCCGTGCCAGGATTATGTCGGTCGGAAGCCTCTGAACAAAGTTCATGATGCGGCTCTTTGTTTCTTTCCCTTTTTTTTTTTTTTTTTTTCTGAGAACGAGGAATGTGGTTTTTTTTGTTTTTGTTTTTTGAAAGCTAAGTGGAAGAAAGAACGCATGACTCCAGGATTACACAGAATCGGGCGCTAGGCACAGCACAAGATGAGCCACCCCCCCCCCCACCCCCTCCACACTCTTGAAAGAGTACATTTGTCGCTACTAAATATTTTCAATTAATTTAAAAGTTGATTTAATAAATGGGATACTGTGCGGGGGAGGAAATAATATATTCTTTTATTAAGTCTTAATGTTAGCAAGGAAATTCGTACTTAAAAATATGGACGGGTAAGTAAAACACTTTAATAGTTCAGTATTGCTAATTTTGCATTTAATTTTTCTTGCTTAAACACTTAGCAACTATATATATAATAAAATTAGTGATAACAATTTTTGATTTTTGCGTTTGTTACGTTCTTTTTTTTCTTTTTTTTATGTTTATCTCAGAACAGCTTTTGGTGTTTCAGTTAATTGGATGCTTTGACAATCACATGCCTGATTTTTAATTCTACTACTAATATATTTACTTGTTATTTTTTCTGTGGCACTTGTTGTGACAGACTGTAATTTGTTGACATACTAGATATGCCCAATTTGCCGCTGTGTGCTGGATTACTGAAAATTTCTGGGAAAACACATTTATTACTGAAAACAACTGCTAGAGGTTGGCATCTATGTTAATGACATAATTTTTATAAATTAGAGCCAATTCAAGGTTATCCCTCTAATGATGTATCCCTAACTTACTTGCTCTCCCGTATGCTATCTTGAATAGGAAAGCAAAACAGTTGCTCTGACTTTTTATTAGCACATCTTTTGTAAAAAAAGATGGTGCTTATGTTGCCGTTTTGTCCATCTGTCTATGGACACAATATCTCTGCAACTAATTGTCCGATTTGAAACATTCTTTTTGCAATGGGAAACTTGAAATGTACGAATGATAATCCTTGCATTCTGTTTTTTTTTTTTTTTTTTTTGTGATGCACAATTTCGTCACTAGAGGGCTAGATGCAGATGATATCCAATTCAAAATGCATTTTATTCCATATACAGTGGATCTCACGTAAGAAGTTCCTGCTTAAGAAGTTTTATTTCTAGAGTCCCGATTTTTTCCATAGTGCTAATGTTAATTTTTTCCACTTAAGAAGTAACGATGTTTCAAGTTTTCCCGCTTAAGAAGTTGTAAGTGTCACAAGTTTCTAAGTAAAAACATACAATTTTGGAACTTGTCCAGCAGATAAGTACTACATGTCAAAGAAGTTGGGAGGAAACGTTTCTTTGTTCTCCCCGTACATGTAGCAAGCGAAGCCCCTGCTGGCTTCCCACGGTCAACGCAAGGGTCATGTTTACTCCCCACTGCTTCTGTGTCTGCCCTTTGTGTATCACAATCGCCTTATCTTTGGGGCTGGGAAAGCAAACACCTGCTAAAAGTTAGTCATTCTGTCAGAGTTAGGCTCAGATGTTGCACCTCACATACGTGGAGCTTAACGTTTAGTTTTATTGTTAAAATGTGTAGCTAGAAATATGGCATCAAAAGAAAAGCTTTATCTGTGGTTGAGAAACGAAACATTAGTACGAAAGTTGATGAAAACCCGCATTTAACTAGAGTTCAGATAGCAAAAGAACTAAATTTACCTGTTACAACCCTCAACGGTATAGTGACAAAACAGGACACTGTGCTTGCAAATGCTTCCCATTCATTAAAAATCAAAAAGATTAAGAAGGGTAAATACAAGGATGTCAAATAAAAACTTCTTGTGTGGTTTAAACAAGCAAGAAACGCTAACATTCTGATCAACGGGACAATTCTTCGTGAGAAAGCAGAAGAGATTTCCATAAAAATAAATGTTGAATTTAATTCTTCCAATGGATAGATCGACCATTTTAGGAAAAGAGCAGGACTGACTTTATAATACTGTTATATTAATTCAACATTTGTCGAAAACATTACGTGGTTTCAGAAATTATTAACTATATGTCAACAAAATAGTTTCCATATCATCTACTGTTTTGCACGTTACTAGAAATTCGAGCACGGGAAAAAACGTCCATATAATAAAAAAAATTTCAACTTGTCACTAATATTCCTTTTTGATGTTCCTTAAATAGTTTAGAATTTTATTATGAAGATTACAAATTTATATGAAAAAATGTTTTTATATGTGCAGTCATATGCATCATAAGTTGTCAAAGTCCTCCAATACGTAGAGACAATATGTATTAAATGATTAACATTATTCCAGTTTTTTAACTCATGATTCACGAAATTAATACAATAGAAAAGAACTTTCGAACCTTTTGATTATGATGCGTTGAATCAGTGATAAGCCATCTTGTTATCGAAGAAGGCACGATTTTTCTTTCCTGTGGTATCAGCTTCCAAGTTACCTTCAGAATATATACCAATTTCATGAAATTTGTCATTTCATGAAATTGGTATATATTCTGTAAGTACTGTCGGAAACATCAATATTTTATCGAGGTGACTGAAAGATTTAATTTGCTTCGTTCTTAAAATAGAACAGACCAAACCTTTCTGTCTTTGAGAAAGAATTCCGCTTCGCCTATAAAACGTGTGCCTATAGTAAGATGTTTTATAATCAAAATGTATACCTGCCAACTACTACATAATTAATGCCTGTAGTTTCTACAGATTTAGCTGTTTAACTATAGAACTACGCAATTCACTGTCAAAACTATTTATTCTATGAATTTTCATTTTATTTATTTTATTATTATTTATTTATATATATATGTATATATATATATATATACATTTTTTTTTTTTTTTTCCCCATTACGAAATGACACGAAATACCGTCTGGGAACAGTATTTTGTGTTTCAAAACTTTGGAAAATGGTAGTTAAACGGAGTAAAAAATGTTGCCGTAATTGTACTTTTTTTTTCTCCCGGTGTGTTTGTGTCCAGTATTCTAGTTAAATGTAATTTTAAATCAGTTTAAAACTAAAGAGAATTAGAGGGAAGGGGTCGTTTTCCGTCTGGTGAAGGTATTTCGTGTTTCAAAACTTCCGAAAACGGTAGTTAAACGGACTAAAAGTTTTTGCTATAATCGTAATTTTATTCTCCCGATGTTGCCTTTTTTTACTTGTTAAACAAAGAAACAAAAGCAACATCTTGTCTTGTTAAATATCATTTTATTGCATAAATGTTAGTATTTCATCTTGAAACTGTAGGCAACAATTTGCGAACACTGAAGTTAGATGCTGCGAAAACTTCTTCGTGAATTCGAAGAATTCCGCCTTTTTCAGTATTATTTTGGTCATTTGAGAGATTGATGCACAAGTGAACAGAAATTTTGGGGGAGTTGGTGGCAACGGGGGCAGGGTGTTTGTCGGGGGACAAAATTCATTTTCACGAAACTTTCGAAAACGGAAGGTCGGCGGAGTTCAGATTTGTTCCGTAATTGCAATTTCTTTCTTCTCGCGATGTTGCCTCTGTCAAGTATGATTGTTAAATGACATTTTACTGCATAAATATTTGCATTTCAGCATGAAAATAGGGGGAAATTTTCAAAACCTGAAGTCTGACAGAGCAAAGTTTTCTCCCGTACACTCCAAGCGCGCAATGTTCCCGCTCTCCTGCGTTGTTAAATATCCCCGTTCCAAAATTCTTCCTGTATCGGATACAGCTCCTGATGAGAAATGTTTTGTATATAATTTCTAATATTTGGTAAAGAATGGTTTGGCCGCTAGGAGGCGTAAGCATTTACTTCTGCTTGTGATGTATTTGCAGCAAAATCTGAGCTCCTGAAAACTCTGTTGAAAGAATTCTTTTGTGGACCGATACCACTCACCTCAAAAAACCTTTTGAGAATTATTTCTCCTTAAAATAATGGGAAGTTTTTCTGCCAGGGGACGTTGATGAATATCTTATTTTTGTCGATGGTGTTCTAAGAGTCCAATTTCAAAAATTCTTCCTTTATTAGAGAATGTTTCCATTGTGAAATGTTTCTCATGTTTGTCTTACGGCACTGGCTCTCTCCCTTCCCTGGAACCAGTGACCCTAAATTAGGGACGGGCGACTGCTTATAGCCCATTGAGTTGCTCACGGTGGTCGTTAAACCTCCAATCCAAAAAAAAAAAAAAAAAAAAAATTTGACGTTGAATAGCTTTGATAAATTTAATTCACCTCAGAACAGATTCAAAAACGTGCTCAATACAACTAAAAATTAGGTGTCATCTTTCTTGTTTAAAGTTTTCGCCAAAGTAATTATAATACAGGTAATAGTACAAAAAGGTAATCACCAATATTTTCGCTAAAACGATTTTTTATTTTATTCGCAAGTTGCAAAGAATGCGGTGGGCAGCATGGCACCTGAGGAAGAAAGAGTGGCATTTAGAGTGTTCATAATTTTCTATAACCGCAGTATGTGATGAGCAACTACTACTGATGTGCATCCATCTTCAGAAGATGCAAGATTCTATTCTTATTCCCATGCCCAGAACTTATCTAACTGTTCCAAGAAGGCTGTGGTAAAAACTAAACTAACAGCATGAAAAAACAATGAAAGGGATATTTGTTGTTGATGTGGTCAAAGAAATTTCAAATGTATCCCTTTCAAATGAATGCAGTACATCAATAAATTACTGAAATTTCTGCTGGCAGAAAATTAATGTTTTATTAAAGTTGTGTGCAAATAAAGTGTTTGTTTTCCATTTGGTAAAAAGCACTGAATTATCTGATAACAGCTCATTTAATCTCTTTTATTATTAATTAAGGAGCCTGATATAATGAACAGAAAGGATTGTTTTAGATTATATGCCTTTGAGTTTGCTCTGATTGCACAGCAGCTTTACCTTTTAAGTTAGTGCACTTTATTTATTGCATCCAAAAGCTCAGATTGAAATAGATTGGGAGATTTTAAAGATGCTAATAAATTTGTTGAACTGCTTAAAAAATTAGCCAATAAAATATTGACTGAAATTCTCTGCCCAGACATGGCTGCAGAATAAAAAATATTGTTATCACTCACTAAAATATGTTAGTTTGAGAAGCAAAATCCCCTGAATAAAAATGTTTTATCAAAATCTCATTGAGGAGTTATAAAAATATATATATATATCCTCACAATTCATTTCCTAGTGCCATTTATCAAAAAACTCTGCCACATCATAGAGTTGCTTTGTAGATTGAATCCTCACATACCTGCAAGATCCCACATGGTTGGCGGTCATTTACATGAATGTAAAAAATGAATCATTGGGAATAGATCTCAGATTAATAGAATAAAAATTGTGCTATACCTTTGTCAAAATTGCAATCTCACAATGAAAAGACAAAGTGTTTTAAGTATTTCAGGTAACAGCATACAGATCATGAATGTATACACTTAGGATTGGTAAGCTTTAACCATATTATTCTATTCCAGATTCAAAGAAAGTCTAATTTAGGGTTGACAGATCATGCCAGTATCAATAGTAATTCCTGAAAGAGCGGATGCTTGAAATTTTGGGGAAAAGTTAACTTTGCCCCTACAAATAATGTGAAAATATTATTTTGGCTGTAGCTTCCCCCTCAAGTTTTAATCTTTTTTCTACAATATTGAGAAATTGTTTTGTTGTTGGGCTTACCTCATCTTTTCACAAATGACTGATGCTGTCTGTGGCAAATATATATATGTGTGTGTAGTTATGTTTTTAAAAGGATTTTTTGTAGAATTTTATCATGATTTGCTGACTTAACTATTGGTTATAGCTTTTTCATTGCTGATCGTAAAGCTGCAGTTTCTTTAGAAAATGCTGTAGAAAAAATCATGGACAGTTACCGTTCAGCTCTTCCTGCAGGTAAGGTCAACAATGTCCACCATTTAGGATAATGTTGTTACTTGTATATAGTTCATTCATTTAACTCTGTGGTGCTTTCACAGGGTAAAATGAATGCTCTCTCTCTCTCTCTCTCTCTCTCTCTCTCTCTCTCTCTCTCTCTCTCTCTCTCTCTCTCGCTCGCAGTTTTTAAACGAATTGAGGGTGTAAAATGATCAAGATATGTTCTGAAATTATGAGGTGTTTAAAGTGTTTTTGTGTTAAAGAGGCAAATATGAATCTTCAGAACATATTTATTTATTGAAGGCTATGTGAAAAATTAATACACCAAAAACAAAAATTTACCTCAGATGAAATAATAAAAGAGCCTTACTTCGGAAAGCTGACTGTTCAGTTATTTGAGGAATTACTGCACATGACTGAAACTTGTCATATATCTGGGGTTGCTGTCTGTTTTACAAGGGCATTCAGAAATTATTTGAACAGGGGCTGCTGTTTCAGCAAATAAGAAACTATACAATTGTGCAAGTTGTCATAGAATAGCATGGTCGTAGGATATCATTCCACCACCAAATGTCCCTAACTGTGAATGCCTGTGAAAAACTGCTGCATCCTTATGGAGTCCAGTAGTCAAAGTGTATGGACAACAGTTGCAAAATGTGTGGTGATTGCCGTGGTTAGAAATGAACCATTTGGTTCCTGTGAGAAGACGACATTACGCCATTAGATATTCATTGTTAGTTATTCGCAGCTTGTGGAGAGAAAGCACCTTCACACTGCACTATGTTTAGCTGGATATAGAGCTTCAACGGTAGCAAGGAAACTGCACAGAAAAGGGTAAGTGCCCTTGTCATCCAGCAGCATTGTATACAAGCAGCTCTTCACATCATCATCCATAAGAATTTGAATGAATAAGGTGTATGGCCATTTGTCATCAGTTGTTCTGACACTACACCAGGGCTCATTTTTGTCCTACTTTTTGACCTCCAGAAGAAGCCTACTCTTTTGAAATTTCACATGCTCTGCTTCCAGATTTAACATCAGTTTACAGAGATACATTTTCTTTGTTTTAAAAATGTAATTGTAACTTTTATTTAAATATACAGGGGCTGGACAGAATAATGTGGATACCATGCTCAGAGATGTGACTTTTAATGCAGCTGCATATGTCGCAATACGTAAAGGTATTCACCACTTTTTGGTTGTAATAGCTTTGTTTAGAACCTCAAAGTCTTGTTTAAGTGCATTTAAAGTGTTTTGTTGCAAAATTTCTTTCAGGGTGAAGACGAAATGAGTGACCTAATGGATTCCGAAAGAAGGCTAATTGGTGGCCGGCTAGTTGGTGCCTCCGTGACGACAGTCTCCAGGGTGGTGGGGGTATGGAGATCTACTGTCTAGCGTCATGTTCGTGATAAAACCTCGTCTGGGAAACACAAGAGCGGCTTGAAAACGACCCAGACTGATAGAGACAGGAGAGCATTAAAGAGGATTGTTACCCATAATAAGAAAACCACGGTGCCAAAAATTAGTGTGGAGCTCAGTCTACATCTCCAGACCCCAGTATCAACAAAAACAGTGTGCAGGGAACTGCATGAACAAGATATTCATGGCAGAGCTGCTATTGCTAAACCTCTAGTGACCTGAGTGAGTGCACATCGGCGACAGCAGTGGTGCCAGGAGCATGAAACTTGGACTGCCGATGCATGGAAGTATGTAATGTGGTCGGATGAATCCACATTCACACTTTTCCCCACCCCAGTTTGTGTTTACGTAGGGAGAACACTGTCAGAAATGTACAACAGACTGTCTACTCCCAACAGTGCAGCATGGTGGTGGTTCTGTCTTGCTCTGGGTGGTCATATCATGGTTTTCAGCAGGTCCCCTAATCACCTTGAAAGAATGTAGGACTGGCAGGGCATATGAAACCATTTTGGCCAACCAAGTCCATCCAATGGCTCAGGCATTGTTTCCTGCAGGGGGTGCCATCTATCAAGATGATAATGCCCCAATTCACAGAGCTCAGAATGTCCAATCATGGTTTGAGGAACATGAGGATGAACTTTCACACCTTCCTAGGCCTCCCCGATATTCCAGTGCGGATTGATCATTACTGGCGTAATATATTTAGTATTAAAGACTAGCGGAAAAGAAAAATACTCAAATCTTGCTAAACTCATAAAGTCAATTTTAGTTTTACCTCATGGTAATGCTGATGCAGAAAGGGGATTTTCGGTTAACACTGCTCTGTTAAGGAAGGACAAGGCTAACTTAAAAGACTCAACTATAACATCATTAAGAATAGTTAAAGGGGCCATTAAACACTATGGATGTGTAAGTAAAGTTCCCATAACAAGAAATTTGTTAAATAGTGTTTGTGATTCACATAAATTTTATAAAGAGTATGTTGATAAGCTGAAGGAAGAAGAATCAAAAAAGGTAAAAGAAAGGAAGCAGAAAGAGAGGGAAAATAAGGAAAAGCAGCTAGAGAAAAAAAGAAAAGCTGAGTTTGATGACAAAATAAAAGAAAATGATGCAGAAATAAATAGACTTAAAAACGATAAAGAAGCCTCCCTAGCAATAATTCAAGAGGGAACAGAAAGAATGAGAAAAGCTGTAGAAAAACAAAATACTGTTGAAATAGCAGTTGCCTCTAACTTGATCATACAAGGTTCAGCTGAAATAAAGAAAACTGAAAGTAAATTAGTTGTGGTAGAAGCAGAAAAAGATAGGCTAATCAGGAAAAGGTTAAAACAATAATATGAAAAAAGTAATTCAGTGAACAATTGTACATAGTTCTTGGTTTTCAATTACCTTTTTAGGATATTATAATTTAATGTGAAACCTGAAAACTTTACTGTGAAAATCGTGAATTGCTTCTGGTTCAACAGCATATTAATGTTCAAAGTGAAACTTGAATGTGGTAAATATACTTGAATATGATAATAACACGTGAAAAGATAAGAACTGAACATTAGAAGTAAATCATACTTAAACTTTAGACATTAGACGTTATGCAAAAAATTTGGGTGTTAACTTCGACCATATATACTAATGGACTGCACATTGGCAATAGCTGCATCAAAGCCGCCATGGCTCAAACATTGGGCACGTCATCATCAGACTCCAAATTTCGTGTAAAAATGCTGTTATGATTACTAATTTACGCTGCAGAACTTCAGTGTTTTCGGTGTATTATGTGAATGCGCCTCATATATAATGAAAACTCTTCAGGTAAGTTTACTTATGAGCTATATACATGCATGATCGGGTTGTTTACATTTTGTGATTTATAATGTGATGAACATTTGCGAAGAATTTGGAACATGCATTCCATTTTTTTTTCTTAAGTTACTATATTTTTATATCAATAGCTGCAAGTTTCTGGTTAAGTAATTGAACTTTATTGACTTAGGTATTTAATTCGTTTCTTACCCATGAAAAATCATAGAACTTTCTTTACTATATCGCTCAGAGCAACCATAAGCACAGCAGGTGTAACCCATCTTTTTGACTGTTGTCATGTGATTTTATGTTGGAGCCAGAAATTTTGATGTCATGCGCAGTCTATCAGTATATATGGTTGAAGGGTGTGAAGCAAACTCTTTACAATGTATACAAAGTTGTTTTACTAGATGTATACAAATATACATCTAGTTTTTACTGAAATACACTCCTAAAATTTTCCTAAAATTTTTCTAAAAATTCCTAAAATTCCTACCTAAAATTTTCCAGAAGTATGCTATGATCCCTGTGTACTGCATCTCAAAGAACTCATCTAGATGATTTTACCCGTGGGCAAATTGTTGGCTAACTAGAAGAAGGGTGGACAACAAGAGACATAGCAAAGGAGTTCAGAATGCCCAGAACATAGTGTCATGGATCTGGAAACAATTATCTGAACATGATATAGCTACCAAAATATTCAGTAGTGTCCAACCACACGAAACTACTCCATCACAGATTACTATTACTGGGGTGGTAGATTAATGGTCTGGTCTGCGATTATGATCCCAGACAGATATGATTTCTGAGCTGCTAGTGTGTTATATTTGTTCCTTTATCAATTTTCTCTATTAATAAGCACAACTGCATTTTTATTTATGTGTTTACATTTCCTTTTCATATTTGTTTACTCATTAAAATATTTTCATCCACATCCTGTTGGAGTAAAAGTATGCTATGAAAATATAAGTGATCCTTAATTTTTGGACATGAGTGTACATCTTACTGTACATAGAATTTAATAAAATTGCTGTCAAACACAGAACAGCTCGAGTCTTAGAATTAGGTTAAAGCCCCCAATGAAGAAAAGTTGAAGGAACTTTACGTGATCCAACTTATTTTAACCCAGGTTGTCATAGCATTTTATTTTAGTTTCAAAAGGAGGTCATCGCTCTTTCCACGTTTATAAGTGAGTCACAAAAAAATTCTCATTGGCCGCCACCGGGAATCAAACCCAGGGCCTTCCAGTTACGCAGTGGATATGCTTCCACTGTACCACAGCGGCCTCGAATTCCTCCAGACTCACATACGCTAACTGCCGAACCAATTTGGCATTCCCAGTGGCGGCCAATGAGAATTTTTCCGTAACTCACTTATAAACGTGGAAAGAGCAATGACCTCTGTGTGATGTTCGTGGTCCACGTCAAGTGCCTGTATTAATTATTCATTCGCCTTCTAATTATTTGTTCAGTTGCTGCTTACCATCTTTGGTGAATCCCCAGCATTGTGCGGGGCTCCAAGAAGCAACCTGCCAAATTGGCTTGGCAGTTAGCGTATGTGAGTCAGGAGGAATTCAAGGCCACTGTGGTGCAGTGCAAGTATATCCAGCGCATAACTGGAAGACCCTGGGCTCGATTCCCGGTGGTGGCCAATGAGAATTTTTTTGTGACTCACTTATAAACGTGGAAAGAGCGATGACCTCTGTTTGATGTTCCTGCTCCACGTCAAGTATCTGTATTAATTTTATTTTAGGATTTCCTGAAGCTCTATCCATACCATTTCAAGTTATTTGGGATGGTGCAGCTAACACAACATAGACATTTTGAGCTGTTCTGTTGTTTTTGATATTCAATCATGTCGTTAGGATTTTTTTGTGTTTGGATAGGTTTTTTAACTGCCATTGAGGGTTGTTCATATGATTCTAATATATATATATATATATTTTTTCAGGTTTAAGTGCAGTACAGAGAATTGAAGTGCAAACAATATACTGAAACAATGCACATTCTTAAATCCTGATTTGGGGGCAGGGAGTTAAACAAAAAGACTGCAATGGACATTTACTGGAAAAGTGGTGTGAAGACAGCAGTTCAAATTACCAAGTGGTCTGTCGATTTTGTAGAAAAACTATCCAGTGTGATAGTCGTGGACTTAGTCGTTAGATTATGCAAGCAGGGTGCGCACGCGTGCTTGAAAACCTGGAAAGTCCTGGAAAATCATGATTACATTTTCAAGGCCTGGAATATCCTGGAAAAACGGTGTTTTTTTTTAATGCTGTCTTGAAAAGCCTTGAAATTTGAAATTAGTGCTTTAAAAAATGCCCTTTTAGGAAATCGTGTTACTGTTACCCCTTCATTTTTTAAAGTTCCTCTCCTCTGTTCTCAAAGAAACCGCCGGCAGCGGTGGTGTTTCGGACGGAGGTGCACCAAATCCTAATTTGGCTGGGAGGGAAAAAAAAAAAAAAAAAGCACTACTGCTGAAAACGGAAGGGGAAAGAAGAGGCATTTGCGGGGGGGGGGTCGCGTATGTATCAAGTCAGCTGGCATCCACCAGTGAGGAGTATGCCTGAACAACACATTCATCTTCTTGTTTATGAGCATGACAGGCCCTCCCTCCCCTCAAGAGACTTTCGCTACTTATGATAAAAAATAAGAAAACTATCTTTGTAAATTTTTCACGAAAGTGGCTGAAATGTTTACATTCACTATAATTGGATTACAGAAGCTCACTTCCAAAATTCCAATTGAATCGGTTTAAAACTGAAAAAGTTAGCATTGGTAATTTTTATTATGGACAAGTATGTGTGCCTCTTTGGACAGAGTGAGTCTGGAGTAGAAAGGGTGTTACCATAGCAACGGTTGATTGACAGCTGGGAGCGCTGATCTGAAGCCCTTTGTTGGGAAGAAAGCAAACACCTGTTTATCACTTCCACAACTCAAAAGGACAAGGAGAAAATTTTCAGAAATCCATTTTTCCGAATTTTGAAAATAACTCAGTAAAATTTTTACAGTGGTTAAGATACATCACAATAAAGTTCTACTGCAAATTTCGCCAAATTCCGTTAGAAACTTTAGCAGATGCAAAAAAAAAAATCTTCCATTGCATAATTGGATTGAAAAAAAGAAACAGTAATTATAAATTACGGGAAAATTTTGCAAGTGAATTATTTTCTTTAGATGCCATGGTTTATTTAAACAGAGTGATCCTTTGAATTACAAACATACATTTTTATTCAGACATCTGAGTTACTGTTTTAATAAAAAAATCATCTATAATTAAAAAGTTTTCAATGGATTTAAGCGAAATTCAGCAGATAAACTTATTTTAGTAAATTGCAACATCATGACGTAAATTTGATAATTTTGTCGAAAATTGGGGAGCATTTTTTTTTTTACATTTTCTATTATTATAGTTAGGGTGAAAGAGGAAGGGTGCTACTTGACAGTTCAGTGAGCTGCAGGTGGTGATTTATGGTGATGTGCCAAATGAAAAGAAGCCGTTCCATCAGGACATTCCAAAGGGTGTGCGTGGGCGCGTCCTCCTGCTGTTTGATCTTAATCGGAATGTTTTTGTGCATGGGGGGGGGGGTGAGAGAAATATCCATTTCAGCTTTACAGCTTTCACGGTTCACGGCTCTTTTTTTTTTTTTCTTTTCTTGGTAATAAATGAAAATCATAGTTGCTGCATTTACCATTGATCCATATTTGCATTTCTTGAATATAAACAACAGACAATCAGAAACATGGTGTTGGGCGGGTCTTGATGTTCTTCATCAAGCATCTGCTGAATTCAGTTCTGTGGGAATAAAGAATGACTTATACTGTGAATATATACAAAACTACATATTTTTGAGCTGAAAAAATAGGTCTACTTGTACACAGTTGCTAACGTGTGAACTCAGATGAAGACAATCAGACATACGGACATCTGATTCCATAAAAAAAATCAACATAGTTTTTTAATTATACACTACAGGTAAAAAAGCAAAAATATGTTTTTAAATATTATAAAGGGAAAACGGATTTTTGAAACGCATGGATAATTTCTGAAAGTTTCTTTTTTCCACATCCTTTTTCTTTTCAATTACAATACATTGTAACAGGATACTGTGTGTTGTATCACTTAGTGATATGGCAGATTTTCGGTTGCCGATATCCGCGATCGTAAGCGGTAGTTGCATTGCGATTGTTGATGATGACAAGATAAATACTGGAGTGATGTAAAATGTTGCATAAACTACCCTCCCCGAACTTTTATGCGGTCATCATAGCTGATCAACCATTTCATTCCATGAACATCTGTTGCAGCGCTCTTGAGCGAGCGTGCACCTTTTCCCTGTATTGGAAGTTGAGAATTAATTGGAGAAGCGAAAAAGAAATGGGATTTAAAAAATTAATCAAATGAATGGGAGAGATTTTGGGGAGCTGGTGTAAGAATTAATAAATTTAGGATTTTATAAACTTCACGTTCCTCAGGTGTTCTACATTTCGTGATTTAATTTCCCCTTAGATTTTCTTCCGTGGATTCGCGCCTAGGAAGGTCGGGAAAGTACCGCTCTTTCCCCCCCCTCTCTCCGAGTCGAAGGGCTTCCAGTCTGCCGCTTGCTGTGGCGTGGGACCGCGGGGCATCCTTTCCCTATCTGCTACGACCCAGCAATATTGGGTAAGGTGAAGTAATTGTACAAGAGTATGGCGGGTAGACATTTTATTGGAGCTCGGCGCCGGTCGTCTTGAGAATTGCTGCACCAAGTCTGGTAGAAAGAATAGCATGGCGCCAGGCAAAGGAAAACCATAGCAGTTTTATGGTCGGAAAATTTACGACCCAGAAGATCCGCGGGCACGGAATTTCCTAGAATTCAGGGGCGGACGCAGATTTTGGACGGGGCGAAGGATGGCAAGTCAGAGTATTGGCGGGAAACCCAGAGCAAATCAGATCGGGAAATGATAATTGTTTGACCAATCTGTAAATTGGTGGGAGGATCCGGAAAGAGCAATTTTTCGTAGGACTGGAAGAGGAGCAATTTTTCGTAGGACTGATAAAAGGGTCTTCAAGCATATTCATATGACTGAGTGTATTTTTCTAAATTTCAAGCCTTCATCGGGCAAAATAAATATATTTTATTTTCACATTATTATGAGTCGGCTAAATTTCATTTGAGTGTACAATTTTGTAAAGTAAAAATGTTAATCACGATTGAGAGTTGGATGTGTGAGTAAATGATTTGGAATTAATGTTCAGAAAAGTCCTCCAGTGCAATACTGAGTAACTTACACATCAGTGCTAGTAAAAAATCAAAATTTGTAAGTTAACGAAATATTCGTGCGAAATGAAAAGCTAGACTATTACTTTTAAACATTGCAGCACTCAGCGGACCCCGATACACGGAATGTCGGCTGGGTGAAACACAACGCCCATCCTCGAATAGCGAGCCTGTGTTTTCTCTAATACTGGGAAAACATAGTTTTCGAAATTCGAGTGATTACCCTTAATGCTAATAGTTATCGCCAGTGCACACACCAGCAGGCATTGGAGCCCGATATCACATCTCAGCACATTTCAATCATTTGAACATTGGGGGTAGGTTGGGTTTGAAGGAATTCAGCCGTGCTTAAGTGCCTAGCGCAACGAAAACATGCTAATTTTGGACAGTTCTATTCCCTTCCCCTCTACCATCCCTTATAATGGAGAGTGCATACTGTAGTTTCAAATATTATATTTATGAGCTAGTTTTCGCGCTGTTCGTTATGTTTTTATTTTCGAAATTACTAACCCTTTTGAACTATGGTTGCAGAAACGTTTATGCTTTGGGTTTGTCTGTACGATAATTCGTATGAAAGCGGTTGGATTGCGGTGAAATTTTAGTATACTGTTGGGTACAACCTGGAAACCTACCCTGTTGAAAAAGGTCGAAATTAAATTCAAAGGCCAAGACATAAGAGCAGTATTCGTTCTCCAAGCTTAGGAATGTTAACTCACATAAAATCTGTTTGATTGCAACAAAGTTTTGGTATGTTATCAGGTAGGAGAAACCTACCCTTGTAGAAAATGGTCCAACTTGAATTCAAAGGTCAGGGCATAAGAACAGAATTTGTTCTTTACGATCTTGTGCTTGATAAACTTGATCCATTTGCATAAAGCACATTCATCCATTTGCATCTTTCATCATTTTTATTACTTAAAACTGAAATTACTTTAAAAAAATAATTTGAACATGATACTGTAAAGCGTAATAATCATCCTGGAATTTTTTTATATGTCCTGGAAAAGGCCTGGAAAGTCCTTGAATTTTTTCCCCCCAAAAGTGTACAAACCCTGTGCAAGAACTTGCAGCCACATTGTTCTTACATAGATACCAACCACCAGTACAGATTTTCTATAATATTTTTGAATTTTCAGTTGGAATACCGGAAGTACGGAAATGACGATGAAATTATGGGAAATCACCATTTGATTTTTCTGCTTCAGAAATGGGCATGAGGTTGTTTAGATGATGACAAATTGCAGAACTCCACTTTTTTCGTCCTCATTTGGGAAATCCTTGATCAATGCTATACTGAATAGGATTTGAAGGGGGATCAGTTGGGGGTCCTTTTCTGTCATGCGATGGTATTCCGTCTTTCAAAATTTTCAAAAACTGAAGTTAGATGAAAATGACTTATCAATCAGAAAAGCCAAACACTTACCTAAAAGCTCTTGGCTACTTTCTTGCTATACACTTCGTGCACATCAATTATATATATGTATAGCAAGAAAATAGCCAAGAGCTTTTAGGTAAGTGTTTGGCTTTTCTGATTGATAAGTCATTAATGACTTGCACGTAAATATGTGCACTTTGGTATTTAATAACTTTAAAGATGCAAATAATATGTTAGATGAAAAGATTTCTCCCATTATCGTTATTTTATTTTTTATTCGTGATGTTGCTGCTGTCCAATATTGTTGTTAAATATTATCTGGTAGCTTGTATTTCTTTGTGGAGCTAACCTCTGAATCTCAGAAAACAGCTTAGTGTATGCATTTTTTTTTGCATAAACGTGTATATTTCAGCTTGAAAACATAGTCAGAAATCTCCAAAACCAGGAGTTAGGTGGAGCAAAAATGTCACCACAGTTTGTAAATTCTGTTTTTCACGATATTCCTTTTGCCCTCTATATTGTTAAATATCGTTTTATTTCGTAAATATATTGCATGGGGATTAATTGGGGTTGATTTTTTTATTAGTTTTAATTTGAAGGGGGATTAGTTGGGGATCGTTTTCTGCCGTGGGATGGTATTCCATCTTTCGAAACTTTCAAAAATGGTAGTTAAACGAAGTGGAGATTTCTCCCGTAATCGTTATTTTATTTTTTATTTGTGATATTGCTGCTGTCCAGTATTGTTGTTAAATAATATTTTTTGCAGAAATGTGTATATTTCAGCTTGAAAGTGTAGGCAGAAATCTCCAAAACTGGAAGTTAAATGGAGCAAAAATGTCACCACAATTTGTAAATTCTGTTTTTCACAATATTCCTTTTGCCCTCTATATTGTTAAACAACATTTTATTTCAGAAATATATGTAATTCAGTACTTAAAATAGTATAACTGTACTAGTAATCCGAATTTCTTGGCATAGAATAGAAATCAAAAGTTTCCAAGCTTTCTCAAAACAATCAGATGGCTTTTTTAAGGAAGGTAGACAGCAAATTTCAAAGAGAATATGAACCGCTTCAACAATTTGAACACAATGGCTTGACTTGACAATAAGCGAACTGATGCAAATGTAGTTATTCTTCCAAACACATGAGGTGTCATGTTCACTTTAGTCAGGGTTCCCACGGTGCTTTATAAATTCTTAAAAGTCCTTAAAAAGTGCTTATATTTTTTTGGGGGTGCTTAAAAGTCCTTATATTTTCCCAAAAAAAGCAAAAAGTACTTAAAAGTGCTTATTTTTTATTTTGTTTGGAGTGCTTAAAGGTGCTTATTTTTTATTTTGTTCAGACTTTTTTTTTTTTTTTTTCAATTTTTCCACATTTGCCCATAAACTTGATCGGTCGTTTTCGTGGAGCATGTGAGTTCATATGAAATGCTATAACCTAATTAATATTTGGAGCCTAGACACTGAGAAAAAATAAGTTGGTGTCTTTATACACTGAGTGATCACTTAATTATGACCACCCCTCAGTACTTCGTTGGGCCACCTTTCGCCTTTAATACTGTGTCGATTCTTCGTGGCATAGACTCCACGAGATGATGATAGGTGGTGGTTTGTGGAATCTGAGACCATGCTTAATGCATAGCACTTTCCAGGAGTGTGAGATTGCAGGGTTGTGGATCCAGCTGTCTGATAGCTCGTTCAACTTCATCTCACAAATTCTCAATGGGGTTGAGATCTGGAGATTGTGAAGGCCACCTAAGCAAAGTAAACTCACTGACATATTCCTGAAACCAATCCTGTACAATACGAGCACTATGGCAGGATGCATTATCTTGTTGAAAGTAGCCATCGCCATTGGAATAAACCATCGACGTGACAGGATGCACTTGGTCCGCAACAATGTTTAGATATGATGTGCCAGTCAGACGTTGATCAACACGAATTAAAGGGCCCAAAGCATGCCAGGAAAACATTCCCCAAACCATAATGATGCCTCCACCAGCTTGAAGGGTTGTAGCAATGCATTTGGGGTCCATGCTTTCGTGCTGTTTCCGCCAAATTCTCACTCGGCCATCGGCATGGTGCAACTGAAAACATAATTCATCGGACCACATCATTTGTTTCCAATTATCGACTGCCCAATCCTTGTGCTCCTGTGCGAACTGGAGACGTTTTCTCTTGTTAACTGCAGACAGCAAAGGTGTTCGAACAGGGGTCATTCCATGCCAAATCAACCAAAAAAATTTCAATATTCTCCCTGACCATCTCAGAATTCAATGAAACATTCAGGGATCATTCTCCCTAATGATATAAATGAGAATATATTTTTAAAATTTTTTTATCTTGTTGGGTTTTCGTGTAATTAATTTTTTAAATTTTGAAAAATCGTTGTTTTTTGGCTTGCCTAAACTTTTTCAATCTTGAATTTCTCAAGTTCTATAAGGCCTAGAGAGTTGTTTGACCCCTCATTTTAAAGAGAATTTCATAAGTTTTAATTTGATATGCAACTTGACCATGCTTAGTGAAACAAAATTTGATTTAAAAAGAAAATGTTAAGATAAAAAAATAGAGTAGGATCTCAATGGGATCGGGAGCTATGGCAAAACACTTAAAGTTACTGTACAAGTAATAATGGATTATAATTCTCATTTTAGTGTGTTTACATGATAACAGACACTGAGTTTTAAAATCTATGTAATACATCATACTAATACATAGTCAAACATAAAACAAGGGAAGGATAGTACCAACAGGCTAAATGTTTTACCTGGTAAATTTAATAAAAGTTTTTTTATTTAGCACTCAGAGTTGTAGTTATGCCAAAATAGTAACCTCTTAGTTCTTCTTTAATTTAACAAATAATTTCTTGTTTGCCTTTTTGGTTTCCGAGTCTGTAAGTCGATAAACTCTTCCTGTGCTGTTGTAGGATCAACTTTTGTTAAAACCTCACTTTATGCACAACTTGTATGTCAGTAAATTTTGGGTATTTGAAAGATGGAGAAGGGCCATGTGGTTCCAAAAAACGTATTTTTACTTCATCTCCTTCTATTCCTAACACACAGCCTAACCACCACTTATCTGAGTATTGTTAACAAAGCCAACAATGTCATTAATGTCCAGATCATCATCAGTGTCATCAGCTGAAACTATTTCTACACTTGATTCCTCTGAAAATGAGTAGCTTTTCACTAAAACTCTAGTCTCATTCACAGGACTGTAACTGTGAAATTGTTTAGTACCGTTTATTGTTGTTGCTGTTTCAAACCTACTCTTCAAGGTCTTTTCCGCTGCCTCGTATTCGTCTGTAGTGGAATACAAAAAACTGATGTTGACAATATTGTCTTTAGCACAATCATAAAGTTGGCGAGGGGTCATAATTTGATCATTGTAGACTAGCCAATGCCGCTAATCGTTTAACAGTTCCTCCGACACCATCACATGCATTTTTTCCATGTGACGATGCAAAGAAGTTACATTCTGCATTGATGCCAAAATCTTTCTCATGATGGTAGATATTGAGAAAGTTTGATTTGTTTTTGTACTTTGATGATGCTCCATCTGAAAAGTAATTCAGCTTTTCAGGTTTATGGAGCAGATTCTGTTCAAGAAAGTCAATCATGAGGCGTTGAAGCAAATGAACAGCAACTGTATCATGCACCATACAATCGGAAAGAATAACTAAGCTCAGGTGCGCCAAATTTTTGGTTTCCTCGTCAACGTGGTGCACTGAAGAGCAATGAATTAGAGACAGCTGGCGTTATGCAAATGTGGTGCTGTGGACGGCCCTGTAAATGGAAATTACATGACGTATGCAGCGATCCGACAATATAAGAAGTGATGCGACGGGAATCAGTAAAAGTCGGACGCAGTATGAGTAAGACGAAGAATCTAAGCGTATTTGATCGTGGGCAGATTGTCGGGGCCCAACTAATGAGTCACTCCATCTCGGAAGTCGTGCAGGCACTGGGATTTTCACGAGCCACTGTGTCACGGGTGCACCGTGAGTACATCGAATCCGGTAAAACCATCTCTGCAAGGGCCAACTGCCGTGGACAACAGCGTGTGGATGAGCGGAGTCATCGTCAGCTAGCTCGCATTGTAACAGCGGATAGACGGGCCACAGTGCAAGAAATCACTCGGCAATTTAACGCTGGTGCACAAAAACGTGTAAGCAGCCACACCATCCAGAACCATCTCCTCGCTATGGGGTACAGAAGCCATCGTCCCAAGAGGGTACCGCTGCTCACCGCACATCACAGGGTGCAAAGATTAGCATGGGCGTGGGAACATCGCCACTGGGCCCTAGTCATGTGGGAAAATGTTGCCTGGACTGATGAGTCGAGATTCACGTTGGTACATGCAGATGGCCGGATACGAGTACGGCGCAAACCACAATGAAGCGATGGATCCTTCTTGCCAGCAGGGTACTCTTCAAGCTGGTGGGGGTGGCATTCTCGTCTGGGGACTGTTTACATGGACTGAAATGGGACCCCTGATACGTGTGACATCGTCCCTCATGGGCCAACGTTACTGGGATATCCTGGAAGATCATTTGCTCCCATTTGTGCGTCTTCAACATCCCACTGGAGACCTCATCTTGCAACAAGACAATGCACCGTGCCATCGCTCCCGAATTGTATCCGAATGGCTGGATGAATACTCCACCGACGTGACCTCGCTTCCTTGGCCAGCTAGGTCACCTGACCTCAATCCCATCGAGCACATCTGGGGCACCATCGAGAGAAATGTTCGAGGCTCTGATCCCCCTCCATCAAATCTTCGTGAACTGTGGGAGCTTGTTCAAGGGTCGTGGATCCGTATGGCATCCCAACGCTTCCAGTGTCTTGTAGAGTCCATGCCAGGATGAATCGCCGCCGTCATCAGGGCGAAAGGTGGTGCTACATGTTGCTAGACAGTTATCTCTAATTCAATTGCTCTTCGGTGTATATAACAAATGGATGTATAATTGCATGAGCATTGTTCCAATGAAAGCCTTGTGCAAAATCTTGAAGCACAAATGCATAATTTTCAGCAAAATCACAAAGTACAATGCATTGGTTTTGAGGTAGATTTTCTTTCAAGTGTCACAAATAAGAAGACTGTTAAGTAGCAATGAAAGAGTGTCTTAAAAGTTCTGGCAAACTCTAAAACAAATAATCCAAAAACTCTTCTGTCAGTTTTATAATAGTTTCCAGGATACGCTTGTTATCAATCTACATCCATTGTTCGAAACTCACATTTTCAATGCTATTAAGCTCTAAAGCTTCTTCAAACCGAGCCTTCAAATCATCACTTCCTGTGCAATTAACACAATTTGCAAAGTAACATTTAGATGTTGACGTTTTGCTAATTATATTGCTTGTTACGTCTTTGTATGTTTTAATCGGGAGTTCACCATTTGTCAATTCAGGTATTTTACACTGAGCCATCATTAATTTGGCATTCTGATGTATTGTGCAAACACACACAGAATTCCTGTAATAAACACAAAGAAAAGATTGAGATTAACTGGATAAAAAGAACTGCTATGAAATTTGGATACAAGAAAAAGATCATAGATGATATACTTGAAAATATAAAGAAATCTTTAAATGAAAATAAAAATAAACAAAAAAATGAAATAAAATTTGCTGGTAAAATTCCCTACATTCCTCCAATAACAGATATCTTAAAGAAGGAATGCATTAAAGAAAAAATGATATTGGCAGAAACCGTCATAGATAACGAAACTATATTAACTAATGGAAATGAAAGAAGATCAATGCTTGATAAAGCCGGAGTATATTCTATACCAACAAAATATTATACAGAAATAGAAAGAAATGAAAGAAATAAAGTATACATAGGAAGTACAAAAAGAAGATTTAAGACCAGATTAAAAGAACATATATCGAACTGGAATAAAAAAGAAAACAAAACATCATTAATAAATCATTGTATTGAAAATGAAGCTTATCCTGATTGGTATGATGCAAAATTAATAACCTCACATAAAACTAAAAATCAAATATTAACCTCAGAAGCGGTAATGATTGAAAAAACTAAAGAAATAAATTGTAATAATAATGATCCAATGAATCTACCGTACGCTTGGAAATATTTTATCGAAAAAGAAATTAACGATAAAAAATATAATAAAAGACCTTATTAATTATTTTCAACAAACGAATGGCAACACCAATTAATTTAGAATCGGAATTCAAATCATCCAATTATATCAAAACACGACTAAGAACGTGCATTAATACCAAAAATAGCATGCACAAGAGTACAACTGCTGTGAAAAGTCGGACGCTGCCTGTAGAATCGATGTAAGTGGCCGAAACACAACGTGTATGAGAAGATCATAATACCCACTGAAGATGATTCCAAAAAGAAGGAATTGAAACTAGTTTGGGATATCGAGCCACGGAAAATAAAACATGCAACCATCATCTATAATAAGAAATTATAAGATCGAAGTTCAACTTGGAAGCTGATACCACAGGAAAGGAAAATCGTGCCTTCTTCGATAACAAGATGGCTTATTACTGATTCAACGCATCATAATCAAAAGGTTCGAAAGTTCTTTTCTATTGTATTAATTTCGTAAATCATGACTTAAAAAACTGGAATAATATTAATCATTTAATACATATTGTCTCTACGTATTGGAGGACTTTGACAACTTATGATGCATTTGACTGCACATATAAAAACATTTTTTCATATAAATTTGTAATCTTCATAATAAAATTCTAAACTATTATAAAGAACATCAAAAAGAAAAAAAGGAATATTAATGACAAGTTGAAATAAATATTTTCTTATTATATGGACGTTTTTCCCGTGCTCGAATTTCTAGTAACGTGCGAAACAGTAGATGATATGGAAACTATTTTGTTAACATATAGTTAATAATTTCTGAAACCACGTAATGTTTTCGACAAATGTTGAATTAATATAACACACAGAATGTGTCCCACTGGACCCAAGAAGAACACAATGCTTGGGACGAAGCTCACAAAATTTAGAAATTCCAATTCTCTGATCAGGGTAATGCTCCTTAAATAGTACATATGATTCTTTTAATGTACTTAGAATTAAATACTTTTGAACATGTACACGTTTTCCATCTTTTTTGACTGAAACATAAATATTTTTGAACATGTACACGTTTGCCATCTTTTTTGACTGAAACAAAGTCTTTTTTACCAGGCATTTGACGACTAACCTCATCATTTTGATAGAATTCTTTGACTAGGGCTACCGTTGCAGGGTTTAGTAAATCATTATCTGTAATAGACCCCAATGTAAATTGGTTACCTTATAGCCAGTGTACTTTTTTTTTTATTTTTAACCTTACATAAGTTAAAGGTAGCAATTGTACAGTGGCGGCTCGTGGTTGGAAAAATAGATGAAGAGGTACAAGAGCAGTATGAAAAGATATCTACTGTCTACAATGAAAATCCCTTAAAGAGGACTTACCTATTTTTTGTATATTAAATAAATTTTTCTTCCTTTTAAAGCTGCAAATTTGTCGATTATGTCGTCATAAGATGGTTAGATGGTTGTTTCCTCATGAGCATCAATAAAATGTCTTCCTGAATAGAAATATTTGCCAAAGAAGCAAGTCTATCTTGGGAACTAGTGTTTTTTGAGTAAGTTTGTATTCTTTTAAGAAAACTTCTTTCCACTGGCACACTTGTAGATGGAATTGTTAAACTGAGGAAAACCAATTTATAATCTTCTGTAAAAATGTCTTTGTCTCCGTGAAACACTCGAAGGAGTTCTTGAGTCAATATATTCCTTAATTTTTCATCGGCATGTACAAGACTCCGTTCATTTTTAAGGCGCTAGTGTTTAGTAAATATGTTTCCGTAAAAATGTAGATTTTCAAGAGCGCGAGAGGGGGAAAGCATGCATTAAATTATTCGAATTTGGTTGTGTCAGCAAGTCAGACAAATTGAAGTTTCTTACAGTCTTGAAATCTTATATCCATTTCCATAAGAATCTGGTCTAAAATTTCAAAATACAATTGTTTATAATTTTGAAAAATTGTTTCCTGTGTAAGAGCAGCATATTCCCGTGCTTATTTCTGAATGGTGAACAAACGAAGCAATTCCACTGAGGCTTGAAAAAAGTATTCGACACTTAGAAATTTTAGAAAAACTCTGGTGTAATACAAGATTCAAACGATGAACTAAGCATTGAACAAAAACAGCTTGAGAAGCTTTATCCTTGACTTTTTTTTCTGTATCCCATTTAAGTGTCCAGACGTTATGCTTGCCCCATCGTAACATTGTCCTATTTATTTGTGTTGGTAATCAAACTGTTCCAAAATTTTGTCTAGCATTTTGCATAAAGCTCCTAACGTTCTATCTTCATTCACATCATGGAAACCCAAAAATCCCTCAACCAATACACCTTCCGAATCAAAAATTATTTAATTTTTGATGTGATCGTTTATATATTCAGAAATACATTCAATTCATTTTGAATAGTTTTTTTATCCTTTCATATTGATTTTCAATTTCTAAAGAACTTCTTCATATCAACAATGAAAGTAATTCAATGAAATTTCCACGATTTATCGAGCCCATGCTTTCGTCATGGCCATGGAATGCTAGTTCTTGTTTGCTCAAATACAGTATAGACTAATACTGCATCAATCACTGTCTGCAGGAAAAGTCTATTTAAACGAACATTTTCGTTAAAATGCGTTTTCAAAAGCCTAGCATTCTTCCTCAGGGCATCGGCAATGGTGTTTTGAATTTTTTCAAAATTCCGTAACATTAATCCGCATTTCAGGTGTTCGCTAGAATCACAATGTTTATGAAGTGACCGTGTTACGCTTACTAAATCTGAGAATCCGTCTTTATTCCACGCCGAATGTTTATTACTAAAAAGTAAGCAAAGCCCCCCCCTCCCCAAAATTAGCACAGATGTGCTGCAAATCCATTTATATTCAGTAAACCAACAATTTTTTTAATTAATATTGTTAGATTTACCGCTCTTCTTGATTTCGTTCTTGGCAACAATTGTCAGTGAATCCGTTTGTCGTCCTTAAAACAAAATGTCTCTTTCATCTTAATCTTTCCACAGAGTAAATGGAGTTTGCAATAAATTACAAACAATGTCGTCCACAGGATGCATACTAAAAACTATCACTATCAGTTAAATTGTACACAAACCTAAAATATCAGCTAAAGCTTTCAACAAATAATCACAAAGCACGAAAGAACAAATTCCTTTCAGAAAATAATGTACCACAGCATTACAAAAAAAAAACCCTAGCAGATTGCATGGTAGCCCGGTAGTCCGCCCATTCCACCTTGATCTCTCACGACTTTACGCTCAAAAACTGAAAGATGCAGACGTAAGACGCGTGAAGCTAAAACACTTCACTTGGGCGAGCAGATTGGGGAGGGTGACGTCACGGTTACCATGGCAACTCGGCGGAAAACTGCAGACTTCCAAGCATTCTCATTTCGGCTCTTCACTTGCACTGTTTTGCGTATAAGGATTTGTTTTCCGTATTGAGCGCGCCATGTGAATTAATATCTATTCAAAATTTTAAGTATTTTGGTACTGAATAAAGGCAAAAAAGAATATATTATAAAAAAATACTGAATAAAACTTTATTTTGAGTAAAATAGGTGAAGAGGCACTTCACCTGAAAAGCCGCCACTGCAATGGTATTTAAAACAATACCATTGGTACCATAACTCCTGATCCCATTGAGATCCCACTCTAAAAGTTTCAGGATTTAAAGCTTATAATATTACAAAAAAACATATATTTTTTTTAATTACTAATCTAAAGCAAATATTATGGGAATTTTACTAGGAAATTTTTTCATTAATATCAAATTTTCGGAGAAAACTCTTCTCCTTCTTCATGAAGGCTGTCTTGTTGTTGTCACTTTTTCCTGTCACTATCACGGTTACGGTTTACCTTGATGGTTACGGTTAATCTTGACGGTTTAGGTTATTTTTCAACAAATCCTGCCAGATGTTAGGCAGGGAAAATCCTTTGCAGTCATTGATGATGGAATTTTGATTTTTCTCAATCTCTATTCCTTCTTTCAGCTTTCTTTTTTGAAAATTGCTTTGGAAACTAATGACTTTAAGGGAATTCCAATCCATGCTGTGCCCAGTTTCTCTGAAAAAATGACAACAACAAGACAGCCTGAAGAAGGAGAAGAGTTTTCTCCGAAAATTTGCTATTAATGAAAAAATTTCCTAGTAAAATTCCCATAATATTTGCTTTAGATTAGTAATTGAATTAAGAAACTAGGAAGCCATTTCTCAACATGAGCTTTATTCAAAGAATATATTTTTTTTCAAAATTAAAAAAAACACATCTTAAATTTTTTTTAAATAAAACTTTTTACCCAAGCATAGTCAAGTTGCATATCAAATTAAAACTTATGAAATTTTCTTTAAAATGAAGAGTCAAACAACTCGCTAGGCCTTATAGAACTTGAGAAATTCAAGATTGAAAAAGTTTATGCAAGCCAAAAAACGACGATTTTTCAAAATTTTAAAAATTAATTACATTAAAACCCAGTGAGATAAAAAAAATTTAAAAATATATTCTCATTTATATCACTAAGGTGGTTTCATTGAAATCTGAAATGGTCAGGTTGAGTGACTGGTTGATTTGGCATGGAATCACCCACAGGCCTTCGGCTGCCATATCCCATCCGATGCAGTGTATGGTGAACAGTGTGTGCAGATGTAATTTGAGGGGATCCTTGATTAAGATGGTCTGTAATTTGCTGCACTTGCCTTTCTGTTGTCTCTTACCCGTCTGGACACTCCGTTCCGCCCAAGCAGTCACTTGTCGATGACGACCACACGTTGCACGTAGAGACGCAGTTTTTGGCTGACAGTCCAGTCTTTAACCACTTTAACAACAGCTGCTCTGGAACATTTCACGAATGCGGCGGTTTCGGTGATACTCGCTCCATGGCTCCGAGCTCCTACAATCATCCCACGTTGAAAGTCCGTCAAATCGCATTTTTTACCCATCTCGTCACCCAAAAATCACTTCTACTACTGTCGCAAGCACTAAGCTTTTCCTTTTTATACTAGCCTCGCCCCTCTGGCGGCAACAGAGTGCAGCCATAGCTCATTTGCGTAAAACTGTCAGGTGGTCATAATAAAGTGGCCACTCAGTGTATACATATAGAAGAAAATGTATTTACATACATTTTCTTCTATATGTATATAAAGCTAGTGCGGGTGTAATTGCTGTGGTCCTTAAAAAGTTTTCAATAGGTGCTCAAAAGTCCTTAAAAAGCTGCTTATTTTTTATGGGAGAAAAAGAGTGGGAACCCTGTTAGTATGCTGAATTATTGAAGAAAAACAAAAGGAATTCACTCTTTGAAGAACTGGTTTCAAACTCATAGCAACTCCAGCGATACACTATCATTGCATGACTCGCTGTTTGTAATGATTTCCAAAGTTTCGCGAATGGCAGTAGATTTTGGGGTGGAGTAGGAAGCTAATTTCTTTACATCATCCCACATAGGAGCAGCAGACTTGAACTTGACTTCTCTGGATAGGGCTCAGTGGCAGCTCGTAGTAGGAAAAATAGGTGAAGAGCTACAAGAGCAATATGAAAAGATATCTACTGTCTTCAATGAAAATCAGTTAATGAGAACTTACCAATTTTTTTTATATATTAGATCAATTCTTCTTCCCTTTAAAGCTGGAAATTTGTTGATTATGTCGTCATAAAATGGCTGTTTCTTCATGACATCAAGAAAATGTCTTTCTGAATAGAAATCTTTGCCAAAGATGCAAGTTTATCGGGATAAATAGTGTTTCTTGAGTAAGTTTGTATTATAGTAAGTTTGTATTATTTTAAGGCAAGAAAAACTTCTTTTCACTGAAACACTTGCAGATGCAATTGTTAAAATCAGGGAAACCATTATATAAGCTTCTGTAAAAATGTCTTTATCTTCATGAAGCACTCGAAGAAGTTCATGAGTCGATATATTCCTTAATTTTTCATCAGCATATACAAGACTCAGTTCATTTTTAAGGCGCTGGTGTTTAGTAAATATTTTTCCGTAAAAATGTTGTAGATTTTCAAAAGTGTGAGAGGGAAAGCATGAATTAAATTGGTCGAATTTGGTTGTGTCAGCAAGACAGGCAAATTGAAGTTTAAGTTTCTCACAGTCTTGAAATCTTATCTCAATTTCCATAAGAATGTGGTACAAAAGTTCAAAATACAATTGTTTATAATTTTGAAAAATTGTTTCTTGTGTAAGAGCAGCATATATTCCCGTTTAGATCTGCTTATTTCTGTGATTTTGCTAGCTTTTCCAAACAGTGTTTCCAATACCTCATTGTTCCTTTTATGGCTCAAAATTTCATAAGTTTTTTTGTTTTTTTTTTTAATTTGAGTAACACAGTAGTTTATGTCAAGTGATTTTTTCTGCAAAATTTCGAATAATAGATCGGTGAAGCCAAATATTTCATTAAATGCTATTGCCAAAAATGTAAATTCAAAAGTGTTCATATCATTTAAAAACCCTTGGGCAAGTTGAATTGATTTTTTGTCTGATTGGTCACTATTTGTGAGAAATTCGAATACTTCCTTCAATTTCTCCCAATCTTCAACTATTACACTTACTAACTTCGAAGTGGAGGACCATCAAGTTTCTGTTATGGTTGGCATGCATCTTGCGGTTGTTGATGTGAGTGTATTGTTTTTTCACCACTCAGCTAAGCGATCGCTTCGCTGAGTGGTGAAACAACAAAGGAATTACACTGAGCCTTGCAAAAAATATTCGACACTTAGAAATTTTAGAAAAACTGTGCTGTAATACAAGGTTCAAACGATGTACTAAGCAATAACAAAAACAGCTTGAGAAGCTTTATGCTTCATTTTTTTCTGGAGCCCAGTCAAGTGTCCAGACATTACGCTTGCCCCATCGTAACATTGTCCTATTGACTTGTGTTGATAATCAAACTGTTCCAAAATTTTGTCTAGCATTTTGTATAAAGCTTCTGACGTTCTATCTTCACTCACACCATGGAAACCCAAAAATCGCTCATCCAAATACACCTTCCGAATCAACAGATCTTATTATTAAAGAGCACTCAGAAGTCTGGTTATGTCTTCCCATCTACTTGAATAGAAAAGCATTGAACTTCATTTATTTCATTTTTGACGTGATCGTTTATACACTGGCAGAAAGTTAAAAAAGAACACCAAGACGGAATTGGCGACGATCATGAAATTTACATATGTTAATGGGGTCGAGTTTACGTAGGTGTGATGTTAATTTCGGGACCAACATGTGAGCGCTTATGCCACAGCACGGCATAATATGCTAATTATCGACGGTGGTAGTTAAGGAGTACGGCGAAGTGAATGTAATCAGTCGTCGGCGTACGGACACGTGCGAAGACCCTGAAGAAGCTGCAATGCCTGGACATGGAAGACATGTACGATTTCAGCAGTTATCGGACTTTGAGCAAGGTCATCTAGTCTGACTCTGCGAGGCCGGGTGGTCGTATCGTCGTATTGTGGAGCGAATTGGACGGGAAGTGTATCGGTGGTGGTACGATGGTGGCGTAGATGGTCCAAGGAACATTCCCACACCAGAAGACGTGGAACCGGGAGTCACAGACGGACTGATAAGTGGACCAATTGACGCATAAGAAGAGCAGCGTTGTCAAGCAGAACATCCACTGCGACGTAAATCCGAGCTGCTGTTGCACCTGAGGTGACTGTGCGAACAATCCGCAACCGTCTACTGGATGCAGGACTACGTGAACGTGTGCCTCTGGCATGTGTACCTCTGACACCAGCCCACCGTCAAGAACGGCTGCAGTGGTGTCGCCAACGTCTGCACTGGAGAACGCAATGGCGATCTGTCATGTTCAGCAATAAAAGCAGATTCTGCTTGGGAGCCTCCGATGGCCGTATGCATGTTCGCAGACGCACAGGGGAGCGTCTCCACCCTTCTTGCATCTGCCAGCAACACACAGGGCCTACACCTGGTTTCCTGGTGTGGGGAGCGGTCAGCTATCACTCCCGTACACAACTAGGTTTGTACCGGGTACGTTAAACAGCACCTCCTACATCAACAACATCATTCAGCCCGTTGTTGTGCCATTTGTAAGGTCGGTCCATCGTGGTGTTTTCCAGCAAGATAACGCACGCCGACACACAGCACGTGCAACGCGACATGCACTTCAGGGTGTGAGACAACTTCCATGGCCTGTACGTTCACCGGATTTGTCCCCCATTGAGCACGTGTGGGATTTTATGGGACAACGACTTATCCGGTCTTCACGACCATCCCCGATTTACGCGTCCAGGTTGAGGATGCTTGGAACTCAATACCCCAAACTTACATCCAACATCTGTACGACAGACTCCATGCCAGAATTACACAGTGTGATGCAGTTCATGGCGGTTCAACCTCGTACTAACCATGTTACATGCAAATGTTATTTTTCAGTTTACCAGCAAATACAGCTGTATTTTGCCATAATGTTTTGATCACGTTATCCTCTGTATTCCGTTATTATGCTGTATAAATTTCGTTGGTATCAGACGTCTCCTTCTTGGTGTTCTTTTTTCACTTTCCGCCAGTGTATATTCGGAAATGCATTCAATTAATTTGTTTTGAATAGTTTTTGAGTCACCTGTGCAGGCATTTTTTATCGTTTCGTATTGACTTTGAATTTTTAAAGGACTTCTTGATATCAACAGTGAAAGCAATTCCTTGAATTTCTACGATTTATCGAGTCAGTGCCTTCGTCATGGTCACGGAATGCTAGTTCTTGTTTACTCAAATACAGTACTGTATCAATCATTGTCTGCAGGAAAAGTCTATTTAAACGAACGCTTTCGTTGAAATGCATTTTCAAAAGCCTAGCATTCTCCCTCAGGACATCGGCAATGGTGTTCTGATTCTTTTCAAAATTATTTAGCATTAATTCGCATTTCAGGTGTTCGCTATAATCACCACGTTTGTGAAGTGACCATTTTATATTTAAGAAATCTGAAAATTGTCTTTATTCCATGCCGAATTTTATTACAAAAAAAATGAGCAGGTCCAACAAAATAATTTTTGTAATACAGAAGGGCTACAAAGCCATTTATATTCAGTAAACCAACATTTTTTAAAATTAATATTGTAAGATTTACCGCTCTTCTTGATTTCTTTCTTGGCGACAATTGTCAGTGAATCCGTCGGTCGTCCTTGAAGTAAAATGTCTATTTTATTTTCATCTTTCCACCGATTGAACGGAGTTTGCAATAAATTACAGACAATGTCGTTCACAGGATACGTACTGGAAACTAAAACTATCACTTAAACTGTACACGAAACTAAAGTAACTAATGAAGTTTTTAAAAAAACAATCACAAAACACGAAAAAAACAAATCTCTTTCGGAAAGTGTGTACCAAAACACCGTAAGAAAAAAAGTGAATTGTAAAGAACCCTTGGCAATCCATCCCGTTCCACAGCGATCTCTTCGGAAGGTCACGACTACAGGTGCAGAGCCTTGGTGTCTCAAGCTAAAACACTTCATTTGCCCTGCAGATAGGGGTGGGTGACGTCACAGTTACCATGGCAACTCGGACGAAAACTGCAGACTTCTAAGCATTCTCATTTCAGCTCTTCACTTGAACTGTTTTGCGTATAAGGGCTTGTTTTCCGTATTGAACGCACATTGTGAATTGATATCTAATCAAAATTTTGGGTATTTTGGCACTCAATAAAAGGCAAAAGAAGAATATATTATACGAAATTATTAAATAAAACCTTATTTCAAATGAAATAGGTGAAGAGGCGCTTCACCTGAAAAGCCACCACTGATAGGGCTGTGGTTACTTTACCGTTCTTTATGTCTCTTTTATGTTCATTGACTCTCATTCTAAATGAGCATTTGATCATTTTAATGTAGTATCGCTTGGAGCTGTCCAGATTTTGTAGAGGGATGGTGTAAACACCTGCTTTATTGGTAAATGGCGGATTGTCTGTATTTCTTTTAAGCATGGCATATAAAGGCGTCAGAGACCTGATGCCGATACTGAGGTTCATCTTCTTAAGCACGTTCTTGAGCTGATAGGAAACATTTGTGTTTGTAGGGAATTGAGCCCAGGTACTGGGTTCAATCAAAGTTGATATATCAGTTTGTGGGACCCATTGGTAATGGTAATTATGCAAATATATTTTTATTCAAAAATTTCTGAAATATTGTTAATGAATGTATTGTTAATAAATGAATATAATTCTTGGTTTCTGCCTAAAGTGCGTAAAAAGTACCTACATTGTATCTTATATATAGTTCTGTATTGCTGTACGAACTTGAGAAATGGCTCATTTTAGAGATCCTAACCCCAAGAATCAGGGTAAAATAAAAGTTTTCTTTTAAATTTAATTAGATGACTGCTGTATGTGCCACAACACTCAGTTTAGCTTCTCACTTCATCTCACTGCAAAGTGGGCAGACAGATTCGCCATACGATCTTTGGAGATGGCGCCATTCAGAGCAAGCAGCTGATTGGCTAATTTCAAGAACAACTCTGCTGCATGTGATTCCACTGCCATTCAACTGTAAACCATGCTACAAGGGCATGTTTTTCAAAATGTACGTGAGGGAAGGAATTTCAACAGTGTGCTTAATGAGTGTTGTTGCAGTAATATACGTGGCAAAAAAAAAAACTATTTTTCCGGAAAGCTTTATTGGATGAAACTACCATACATGAGCACAGCTTGGGTGCAATGAATATTGAGTGTGTGTACTGCCATGCTTTGCATTTCACTAATGAGGAAACTAGTAGTCATTTTAATTCCTGTTGTCATAATGGCCTTATTTTCCTTCCAGAACTACAGATAAATACGGGGCTGACGGACATAATTCTGAACAGTCTTAATTTTTTCCAACACATCCAGAAATAGCAGATATTTCTGGCTAACAATCCTTATACTCAAGCATACAAGACTGCAGCTGAGGCGATTGAACATGAAGTAGCAGGCCACAACCTGGACCTGTGTTTTGTTGATAATATATTTACACATTCTCTATATTTCTTCAACAGAATACATAAAGTATGAAAAAATGGTGCAATTTTACTACCTCTTTCTTGAAGACTGTGAAAAATACTTCTTACTTTCTGGAACTACATGAGGCCCAAGAAAAATAGGGGAAACAAAGTTGTGAGTTAAGTGAAAGATGGGGTGAATACTTCTGTGAGTTATTAGATCAAGAAAGCAAATGTGGTTCTGAGGCAGAAGCAGATGATGTCACAATGAAAGATAGAAGCTCAGGAGGGATATCAAGAGAAGAGGTGTGTAAAGCTTTAAAATCTCTTCAGAATGGCAAGGCTCCAGGTGTTTGATGGCATAACTGCTGAGATGTTGAAATATGGTGGTGACTCTGAATTGACTGGTTAACTGAAATTTTCCAGTTGTGCTGGGAGTCAGGAATGGGCCTTCAATATTGGAAGGATGCTGTCATTGTTCCCTTGTATAAGGGAAAAGGTGATCAGGCTGACTGCAAGAACTATTGTTGGTATTAGCCTACTGATTGTGCCAGGGAAGAAAGTGTTTGGTAAGGCCATTATTGAAAAGGTACGAGGTCTTACATCAGAGAAAGTGTGGGATGTCCAGATTGTTTTCATGCCTGGTTAAGACTGCACTAACCAAGTTTTTGCATTACCCACAAAAATTGAAAAGAATCTGGCTGTTGGTAAGAAAGTTTTTGCTGCTTTCATAGATTTAGAGAAAACTTACGGCCAAGTAAATTGGATACTTTTGTGGAAAGTATTGAATAATTATAGTGTTACTGGGAATCTACTTAATAGTGTAAAAGCAATGTATGCTGGCAGTAGAGCTTGTGTACAAGTGGATGGCGTTTTATCAAAATGGTTTTTTATTAGTGCAGGAGTCGGACAAGGTTGCATAATGTCACCATAACTGTTTAACATATTTATGGATGTGTGCATGCGTGATGCCAAAATGGGCAATACTGGTTTATGTCTGGGTTATATCCATGTGTGCATAGTATGTTGTCCTAGATGTACAAAGTTTGCATGAAATTCAAACCAAGTATATAAATAAGGGAAACCCCAAAGTTATGGTTTTTGAGTGAGGAATAGTTAGCACTGAATGTAATATAAAAGTCTAAATGGCACAGTGATTGATCAGGTGAATGAGTTTGTGTATTTAGGAAGCATGTTTGACAGAGAGAACAAATTAGATCATGAAATTAGTTGGTGAGTGAATTCTTCATTGAAAGTCATAGCTTGTCTTTAGTAGGTATTCACCAGGGTTCGCCAGGCTGGGCCCAGTGGAAAAAAAACCACCAAAAACCTACCTAGGTTTTTCCAAAATTAGATCCTATTTTTACTTCTACAATATTCTAAATTTATTCAGCACCCAATAAAATATTTTCTTTTACAATTAATAGCAATAGGAATAATGACTAGATTCTCTTTCTTACCTTCTTCTCAAAGGTGATAGTTTACTGATTTTATTATTTAGCAACACAACACAAACCTTTCTGGTCAGCTGACGAAGCAACTAATCTGAAATAAGAAAATTAAACAATAATTCTGAAAACAATAATTGGTTGCATGTAAATAGCTAAATAGCTTTCCACCTCTAAAGAACAACTATAGAATAGACCAACATTATCTATTCATACTATAGAAAAAAATAGAGAAACAAAATATAACATACTTAGCTTTTAACTAAAATATTATCTTTAAATAAAATTTGCCTGAGATATTATTTATGTGCGGCATGTGAACTGCAATGGTTTTTGACTATTTACAATGATCGCCCAAAATTAAACAATGGTACAGATAATAAAGTATTTTTGCTTTGTATTTTACTAGAACCTCAAAAGCAGACTGAAATTATCATAGTTTCATGACCCAAGCAATTTTCGAATATTTAATCTCTTGAGTTTTTCTTCAAAACAGCCACATTTAAAATAATTAATGTAATTACAGGAGTTTTAGCCAGAAACAAAACTACCAACTTCAGGAAATTTTTATCCATGCTGTAATTGTAAAAATGTATAAACAGAACAAGTTTTGTGGCTTACTGTACCCCAAGCTTATTTCGTAACTCATTCCAAACTAGTTGAAACATAGAGAAAATTCTCTCAATGGAGGCAGATGAAACTAGTGCTGACTGTAGGCATACAAAAAAGTCACAAAATCCTGCAGGCAGTTTTGAATTTGAACCCTTTTCAGACTTTTTTGCCATGATTTGCCAGCATTTTATGGAAGAAAACTAGGTGATGACACTTTCTTTCATCATTGACGTTAGGTAATAGTCTGTGGTATTAATTTTGGAAGCCATTGCACCAGGCAACTGCACAGAATAATATGACCACCTACATACCTAATAATGGAATAATCACCCTTGGCCTGGATGGCAGCGGCGAGATGGTGTGGTATGGACGCAATGAAGTCCTGGAAGGTTGCCCGAGGCACACGTGCCCATTCAAACTGCAGCAGAGCAAGAAGGTCCTGAAGATGACATGGTTGTGGGTCGGCACGCTGGACTTGTCAATTCAAATTGTCTCACAAGTGTTCTATGGGTTGAGGTTGGACGATTTCGCTGGCCAACGGAGAACCGAGACATCCGTGTGTGTTCCTGGAACTAGTCATGCGCCCCCTTAGTGACGTGACAGGGCTCATTGTCTTGTTAGTAGACACCATCACCACCAGTGTAAACGTCCAACATGAAGGGATGCATGTGGTCAGTGACAATGGACAGGGAGCCATCCAGTGGTGCCAGTAGTCCCAGGGCATACCCGGAAAACATTTCCCAGACTTGCACACTGCCACCGCTGGCTTGTACTTGACCAACAAACATGTCCGGGTGTTGGTTCTCGTGTGTCTGATGCCATGTCCACCACTACCTCTCACTTCTGTGGAGTAGAAATCTTGATTCACCGGTGAAGGCAACCTTTTTCCACTCTTTCACTGTCCAATGACGGTAGTCCCATGTGAACTGCAGGCGTCATTGCCAGTGGGCCTGGGTAAACATGGGCGTCTTGATGCAGCGTCAACTCCGGTGACCCATGCATAACAGGGTTCAAATTACTGTTGTCGGGGACACATACCTGGGTGCCCCAGCGTTCATTTGCGTGATCAATTGTTGCGCATTGATTGCCCTTTACCAGTTGACAGAGGCAATGTTCTCTTCTGGGGTCAATGGCCTTTCAGGCTCCACAGTTATGACGTTGGGAGGTACTCAGTGTACTCTAGTTTGAGGGTGGTCATAATGCAATGGCTCATCAGCGTATATCTGTATACATCTTTGTCGATACCTCAATACTATTTTTATTGTTTTGGGTGAACCAATAAATAAGTTCATCACAAAGCACTACAAAAGTATGTTGATTGATTTGAATTTTAAATGTCATACATTTCAAAGTGATTTCTCCAAATTTGACTAAAAAGTTCTGCTAAAAATTGAAACTGAAAATGTATAATTCATTTCAGGGCTGTTTAATATGTATTTAGGATACATGCTGATTTTATATGTGCTTTATTTACTTAATATAATTTATTTGCAGAAGATGTAAAAGTTCATTTACAACTTATGGCTGAAGTCTTTCCCAAGTGGCTGACCATAATCACAATTCGAAAAGGAGCGTTTTTAAAAATAGACAAAAACATGGACATTAATATTATGCTTGATAGTATAGCTAAAAAGTGAGCACCAAATGTGACATTTTTCTGTTTCAAATAAAAATCGGATTTGTAGGAATTTAAAATTCGTGGCAACTTTTAATTATGTGCCTTGACAGCAAGATTGTTAAAAGTATTTTATAACATTTCTTATGCATCTGTGCTTTTTAAAAATATTCTCAGAAAAGGCTAAAAAAACTATGCGTATATTTTTATACTAATTATCATTAGTGTGGTCTTCATAAGATTTCCTTTCATAATCATTTTTTTATTGTATCGCATGTTTTACTCAGGAAGTGTTACATAATGTATTTTAACTTCTTTATTTAAAACTATAACTGCTGATGTTCTTTAAATTTTAAAACTATTGGGATTAATTTTGAAATGAATTAGCAAGTCTGTAAGAGGTCAATGAATAGAATTGCTTTTTTAAATATTGGGTTGTCGGAAAAGTCATGACGTATTTTAGCTATGTTTTGTAAAGGTCATTTATTGATAGAAAGAACAAAGATCAATCAATGTTATAATGCCCGTTTTGTTCGATGACCTTTTGCCATCTGTCAGTGAGCTGCATAATGCCTCATTCAAAGAAGGGCCTGTCTTTCATGATGAAAAACTGTACAAGGTGCTGATTTAGAGCCTCATCTGAATTAAACATTATACCACGCAAGGACTGTTGAAGAGAGCGAAACAAGTGGAAGTCTGACGGCGCAAGGTCAGGCGAGTATGCTGGGTGTGGCAACACATCCCACCCAAGCTTCAATAATTTTTGGTGGGTGATCAAACTTGTGTGTGTTCTCGCGTTGTTGTGATGGAACACAACACCTTTATGATGAACGAGCTCTGGACGTTTCTGGGTGATGGATTCGTTCAAACTGTCCAATTGCTGACAGTACACATTCGAATTGATTGTTTGGTTCCGTGGTAGGACCTCGAAAAGCACGACACCTTCAGAATCCCACCACACTGAGACCAGAACCTTCCGCTGATGAATGTCTGCTTTGGATGTCATTTGAGGCGAAGCAGCACGTCCGGACCAAGATCGTTTGCGCAGCACATTGTTGTTCACAATCCACTTTTCGTCACCAGTTATCAGTCGCTTCAAAAAAGGATTGTTTTCTCACGTTTAATGAGCATATCGCAGATGTTTGTATGCGCCGTCAATT
Source organism: Macrothele yani (assembly GCA_039090855.1). Lineage (NCBI taxonomy): Eukaryota > Metazoa > Arthropoda > Arachnida > Araneae > Macrothelidae > Macrothele > Macrothele yani. Next base: position 76,716,225 of record CM076997.1, on the reverse strand, counting down.
GAGCTTCTTTGAGTTCATGAGGAACCCATACATTGTGCTTGCTTGCATATCCCAGCTTCTTCAGGTGGTCTTGAACGCTTGAATGATGTATGTGCAATGTGTCTGCAATCTCTTGTGTCGTGTAACGTGGGTTTGACTCGATCAATGCCTTGATTTGGTCGTCATCAACCTCAGTTGGCCTCCCGGACCGAGGAGCATCATTGAGGTCAAAATCACCAGCACAGCATTTTGCGAACCACCTCTGGCACTGACGTTCTTGTAGAGCCTTATCACCATACACTTTATGCAACTTTTCACAAGCTTGACACGCGTTCTTCACTTTACGGAAGTAAAACAGTAAAATATGGCGAAAATGCAGTTTGGTCTTCCATCTTCAACTTGATGTCAAATCTCCACAAATCAACCAAACCGCTCACTATTCCTTTTAGACTGCAGCTAGAACTGGCACCTGTCGAATGCCATAGCGATAAACCGAGCTGCGCATGCCTCTAGTACTTCTAAAACCGTCCAACCGCCATCAGGTGCAAAAATACGTCATGACTTTTCCGACAACCCAATATATATACAAATATATATTTCTTATATTGAACAATGTAGAATTAGCTAGCTATTTTTGTAATTTTTAATCTTAAAGATGTGTTTTGACTTGATGACATTATTTGATACATTTTTGTACAATTTGTGTGTGTAAAATTCTGAACTTCAGAGGACATTTTCGATTACTCTACGTTTTTGGTTCATATGCAAACAATAAAACAAAGAATTTTATTTAAATTCCATTTACAAAGATGTCTGGCCTGTATGTCTTTAAAAAGCAATAGCTTCCTAAAAGCTATTGCATTTCATTTACATACTGCAGAATGGACATTGGATGTCAGGGTATTCATTTATTCCTACATATATTCATTGAGATGTGCCTTCTAAAATGCTTATCTTTACCACATTGTTGGTTTTTTGGTGTATCAGTTTTTCTGATTTGTACAGTATTTACTGTTGTTTCGCTATGTCTAACATAAATGTGAATGATTGCACAAATTATGTGAGTTTGTCATCATTTGTACTTTATGCAGATATTAAGATACAAAGTCAACTGGTTAATTTATTTTGCTGCTTTAAAGATTTTTTTGGTATCTTTTTTTCCTAAGCTTGTGACATAGCTCATGCAGCTGAAATGCACTGTAAGACCAGCTGTGAAAATTTAATATAGGTAAACCCTGATTGACATTTTGTTTAACTCAAAACGTATTCTTGAAAGTTTGAAAAGTTGGACAAAAACCTGTTTAACCTGATTATTAAATGAAAGTGAAAAATCCTAGCACAACAGTGGCAAAGGGGGTGTATAAGGTAATCAAGTATGTATCCAAACCATTCTCAGCTTCTTGAATACAGGGTGTCCACATTCTGGAAAGTCAGGGAAATGAAAATTGGTCAGGGAAATGCCTGAAATGTTGGTAAAAGTCAGGGAAAATCAGTGATTTTTAAAAAAAAGTCAGGGAAATTTCAATCACAGTTAGACTACAACTAGTTTTAACCCGGCGTCGGGGAGTGACGCCCTCATCGCCCAACGCACTTGCACTTGGTGTTGCTGACAGTCACTAACTTCCCCTTCCTACTAATGTAACCTTGTATTTCCTACCTATTATTGTAAGTTGTGTTACATTACTTGTTAACATTTCTCTTTTTGTTTTAGGTCAAAGGAGTAGAAGAAAATTTGTGATATGAGTTATACCTTGTTAAAAGGCAATTAAGACTGCAGCAATGTCAAAGCGTTGTGTGTTTAATTAACAATGGTTGGATGAACAATTAAATCCTGAGTTTTCTGGTTGGATAGCTGCTGTGAACGGCGATAATGAATCAGCATTTTGTAAAGAGTGCTCTAAAACTTTTACGCTTAGCAACATGGGGCGTCGGGCAGTGTCCAGCCACAGAAATTGCCCTAATCATTTAAAAAACATCCGTGCTAAAATGTCTCAGCCCAGTCTTGCTTCTTTCACTTTCTCTGTGAAAAAGAACTCTCTTTGTAATAACAAACTCTTGCCATCAACAAGCTCAGGAAATGTGGAATCAGTACTTCTAGAAAATATTAAGTCTAATGACTCAAATACTTATGTTGTGAAAGATGATGTGAAGCCCAGTAACCTTAATGCTTATGTAGTGAAAGATGATGTAACAAGTCAGAAATAATATGGACCATGGAAGTGTTGTCCAAGCAAATGTCTCTGAACTCTTGTACACAGATTAACAAAACATTTTAGTTAATGTTTCCTGACAGTGCGATAGCTTCAAAATTTACTTTAGGCAAAAGCAAAGCATCTTATGTGACAAACCATGGATTGGCACCACATTTCAAAAAGTGTTTAATGGACAATCTGAAGCAATGCACTGACTTTGTAATTTGTTTTGATGAATCACTAAACAAAATTGCTCAGCGTGGACAAATGGATCAGTTTGTTTGTTATTGGGACGTCAATCTGCAAAAAGTTTCCACTAGATAGTGTGTTTTTAGGACGGGCAACAGCTAATGACCTTTTAGAGAAATTCATTAAAGGTGCACCTCTTCCCTTGGATAACATGCTACAAGTGTCAATGGATGGACCTAACATTAATCTCAGCTTTCTTCAAAAGCTGAAAGATAAACTTAGAACTGAAAATCCAGATAGTAAATTATTAGTTGACATTGGAGTATGTGGTCTTTACGTGGTCAATGGAGCTATGAAAACTGGACTTGAAGCAGTGAATTGGGATATACATCACTTTCTGCGTAACTTGTACTACCTTTTAAAAGATAGTCCTGCTCGCCGTGCAAATTATACCATGATTACTGGATGTAAAGATTTCCCTTTTGAAATTTTGCACTGTAAGGTGGTTGGAAAACATTAATTGTTTGACTAGGGCATTGCTTGTCTATAATCAGATCAAGAAATATGTTCAAGAATCGTCGGTTTCCAGCAAACAGCACATGTTTCTTGCAGAATTCATGGAAAGTCCACTGTTGAAATGCAAATTGGCTGCATTTAGGACTATAACTTCAGAGTGTGAATCTTTTTTGAGAAGGTTCCAGAGCCCAAAGCCTTTAATTCCTTTCTTACACGCTGATTTGCTGGATCTGATGAAAAATTTGAGGGCGCAAATCTTTGAAGCCTGACAAAATTAAGTGAAGCTGATAGTGTCTCAAAACTGTTAACTTTAGATGTATCAAAAAGTGAACATTTTCTCTCAATTGAGAAAGTTGATATTGGATTTAGTGCTAAAAATCTATTAAAAGAAGTGAAGTGCTCAAAAAGGGAGAAATTAGAGTTTAAGCTTGAATTTAGGAAACTTGTGACCAGTATGATTGAAAAACTTTGTGAGAAAAGCCCACTGAAATTTAAGTTTGTCTGTGGGGTAACTTGTTTGGAGCCAAATATTATAGTGCAGCAGTCGAGTCTAGGCAAGAAGAGAGTGGAAATTGTGCTCAAAGTTTTACTTAGTGCAAACAGGATTTCAGATTACTGTGCTGAAAAAGCTAAAACAGTATGCTTCATTGTGTGTAGAAGCTCAATCTGCTTTAAAGTCTCAGTTTGATGAATTTTTAGACAGTCATGATGATTCCATTGGATTAGACAAATTTTACAGTGCTCTACTGGACAACCAAAAACAATTCGGTGAACTTTGGGATGTAATAAAAATGTTTCTCATTATGTCTCATGGAAATGCTTCAGTGGAAGGTGGATTTTCTGTCAATGTCTCTTATTGTGGAAAATCTCCTGGAAGAATCCCTGATTTGTCAGAGAACAGTTTTTGATGCCATTAAAAATGTGGGAGAAGTAGAACACATTGCCATCAATAGAAGGCTTCTTTCTGTAAGAGCCTCCAGACGAAGATATCGGGATTATCTTGAGAAAAAAGTGTTCTTCAAAACGAAGAAGAAAGAAAACTGAAGGAAAAAAGAAAAATTGATCATGAAATAAAGGAATTGAAGGAAAAAAGACAGTACAGAAGGAACTAGAGTTGGAAGAAGCAGCATTGCAGGCGAAGATTTCAGATTGGGAAAAGAAGAAAAGTGGTGTGTAATATAAAAACAGTGACTGTGTTCCTACTGTAATATTTTTATAGTAACTGTTCTGAATATTGTGTATGGATTTGTTTGAGTGTTTCTTCAATAAATGTAAAACCATGAAAAAAAGAGTAAACTTAAAATTAAAAAGGTGTGAGTTGGACAGCTATGGGGAATGTGAAGGCCGATAAAAAAAAATAATAATAATAATTAAATGAATCAGTTATTTGGAAAACTTTATACGTCAAACGGAAGCGTTTTTAAATAATATAAGTTTCTCAATTATTCAATTCAATTTTATTTTTTATCATGGCACATATATTGAAAAACTCAAATAAACCTATTTGTGTAAGGTCAGGGATTTCTTATATATTTGGTCAGGGAAATCAGGTTTGATAATTCTGTGGACACCCTGGAATAATGCTGCCACATGTATTCACATGTTTTCTTCAAATGGATATTGTTGGTATACACAAGTTACAATTTTATGTTGTATTTTATAAATGACTGGTAATGGTGAGAAACATGCAAGCCATTCTACCGGGTGTTCCACTTAGACGTATAATAAAAGAAAAATTTGTAATGTACAAAGTACTAATTCGAATGACAGAAGGTGGGCACCATTGTGAAGAACAGCTGTGATATTTATAAACCAGCGAATTTGGGCACACAGTGCATGTGCAGAAGTAGATAGCTTCTGCGTCGGTCACCATGTCGGCTCCACAGCAGAAGGTGTCGTATGTGCTATCACTCTTGCGAAATTGAAGTCCATGATGCTTGTGAAACACCATTTTTGTCGCAAGTACAACCTTGGAGCAACAGCAGATATCCTGACTTAACATGTCCATTATGAAAAAGGACAAGCAGCTCAGAGAAATGGGAAGTTTGTTACCGATGACTGATAAACACGCTAAGCATGTGGTGTCTGAGGAAAATGTTGAACAAATTCAAAAGTCATTTTAGAGAAGCCTGAGGAAATTCATTTTGGAGGCTAGTGTGCAGCTAGACATTCCACCAACAACAACATTGAGTACTCCATAAAAGGTTGTGTGTACATATGCATGAGATTCAGCAAGTAAAGCTTCATGACAGGACAGCCCAGAAAAAATTTCCGGAGACAATGTTGGCCAATATTGATGCTGATAATACATTCCTAGACCAGGTTTGCTTTTCAGACAAGGAAAAGGCAGGGTGTGGTGGCTACATGCTACATACATTGAATTGAAGTGTAAGGCACGAATAGGACAGAATGACATAGACGGCAATAGTACTGGTTCTTTGTAAATAGTGTACATATGGTTTTTAGAGATAGGTTTAGAATATTTGTATGTGGTTTCATAGTTTGAGTTTAATGTGAGTTTGCCAATGTATGTTAGTAGTTGGGTAAAATAATTTTTGTTTGAAAATTTTTCTGGTTTGCTTGGTTTGATTTATATGTTAGTAGAAGAGTTTTTAAAGAAATATTAACAGTTTTTGGAAGTCATTGTTGCAAAACACTTCAAGTAATTTAATTCACTCGTCGGCAAGTAGGAAATGAAGGCAAAATAAGACCACCACACCGGGGCTGGAACCAACAAAAGACTCCAACACCCAACGTGCAGTGAAATGTTTGTCAAAGTAGCTGGCCTTAAAAAGGTAAGCTATATATTATTGTGATATGTATGCACTAAACTGAGGATAGTTATGGCATAAATTGTCATTCATTATACTAACACTGAAATTATTTTATAATGTTTATTAATTTATAAACGTGAATATGAGAATGTTTTTCGTGCATGCTCCCCCGGACTGCTACAGGACATCTACAGTTATTTTCCCAAAGTTTGACTAAAATTATAACATGTTTATGTAACTTTTGGCTGTCTGCATGCAGAACATAATCATTTAAGAAACTATAATCCTTTTTCAAGATATTCAAGGGTAAAAGCTGCTAATAACATTTTCTAACAAGGGGAGCTCATTTTCTGAATATACCCCCGTGAGTAAAGAAAACTATGACTTCGAAGAATTTAAAGTAAAATAGACTATTTGATGACAACAGTACTATATAACTGCAGCACCATTATGGAATCACAACCTATGAGAGCAATTAAATATCTTTTGCAGATCGTTAATATTTTATAGTGTGCAGTATTGAGCTATGTTCAATATTTCTGCAAAAAATATGCCAGTACAAAATTAAGTTTTCGTACATGTTTTGATTTTTTTGTGTGTGTTTCCTATTGTTAATGAAAGTTTGAAAAGAAAGACGAAGTGACTTTTGATGACCATAGCTGTGCAGAATAAATAATAATCAATGAGAACTAAACCATGATAACAACCAACAGAGAGTAAAATATGGGGGAGAGATTTTTTTTTTACACCAAGAAATTCCTTTAAGTGATGTAGTGGCTTCACTAATGACCATTAAGTAGACAGCAGAGTAGGATTCCACAACTTTATTGATACAGTTGTGCAGTGATATAAATTCAATAACAATCAAACCTAAAATACTAAAAAATACACAAAGGTATCATCTTGTGCACAAGCATGTTTTGTTTTGAACTTGAATAAATTCTCAACTCAAGAGTGCATGAAATGTATTATTAGAGATATCTTACATCAACAGCAGTGGTATAAGCCATACAATGAAGAAGTTTTCTAAGTTTAAGTATGCAAAATTACTCAAACCATTTTCAATGCAAAGTACAGTTTCATGTATTAGGTTTTAGCAGGTTAACCAATATGAAATGCTGAACTAAAGTTAACAGTGTAGCTGTAAATCAGTGAAATGTGATTTAAAAATTATTTACCTCAGATCAGTTTTGCAGTGGTTATCATGGTAAGACACGATGGCACACTCAGTGAAGATGGCCTGGAGGCCCGAGCCCTCCCCAAGGGGTATCACTTGGTCCTTCGTTCTTTGTTATTGACTGCTTATTTTTAAATATATATTTTACAAATCATTGGAAACACATTTTAATATGGTGGAGATAATTTTATTGCTTTGCAATATTCAGATGCTTTCTGCAGGGTATTTTTATTCGCATCTTCAATATTATGGGCCACCTACGTTTAAAAAAATCCTGGGTGCACCAAAGCTAAGACATAACTTATTCCAGAAGGCAATGAATTAATCATATGCCAAAATGTGATGTATATATATTAAAATATTTACAAAGCAAAACTCTACACCCTTGTAATCCAACATAATAGCAGCAAGTATGACTGACTGAAATGCAGCTTATTCCTCATATACCATAGAAGTGTCCTTGATATTTATTCATAAACTAAAAAATGAACGTCATATGCAATAATCTGCATGAAAGAATTGAAAGTACAAAATCTGTATATTTACAATAGCAAATTATGGGTGCTGCTATATTTATCAACAAAGAATATAAAGCTATTCAATATATTTAAATACAAAAAAGATTTGTCTAATAAATGTTATAGTATTTAAATACAAATATAGATTCTAAAAGCACATGTTTATATTCTAATTCTAAATTAGATCCATGTATAAATGCAAATGTAGATTTTAAATCACAAATGGGCAAAACAAATGTAAATACATGTAGCACGATCACCATATTTCAGGAAACTTTATATCCTCTAGTATTATTTACTCAAGTTAATACTCATAAGAAGGCAAGTGACAACATAAAACATTGTTAACAATATCAAAAATGAAATTCACCAGTACTTAGAGTTAACAGGTGGCAGCAAGTCTCAAGGGATGATTGCTGGAAATATCCTAACAGTGAGGTCCAACATTCTTCAGCATTTGAACATGGTGCTTACAAAGTTTGCCTGATTTCTCCTGCCCCCCCCCCCCCCCTACCACCACCATCTCAATAGTTCTGATCCTCTCTAAAGTTGGGGCTTTTTTTCTTTCAGTTCCCCAGCAGCTAGTAAGGTAATGGAAAGCTTGTCAATATTAAACAATAACTGTATTCAGTTATTTTAGATTATGGTTATTTAATTTATCAGTCGTCTTTGACAGGAAAATGATGTTCTTCAAATACTGAAATTTAAGCAAAGCTAAATGTCAATATGCAATATATATGAACAAGGAAAAAGAAAGTTAAATGTCAATACACAATATATCTGAATACTGCTGTTTTAATATTTTTTTCATATATCATTATTTTCCATGTGCCCTAATTGTACATACCCTTGTGCATACTTATATAGGTTCCATAGGAACTGGACTGCATAAAGCCATTAGTAATCTCTTGAACTCACTACCACATATCCCCCTCTTCCCTTAAAAAAAAAAAAAAAAGTAACATATTGATTGTTGAAGTTCCGTTTTAATTTCCAAGAGAGAAGAACCATACTTAACTCAGCAGCACAAATAATGGAGAGAGGAGCAAATATTGTTTTGTATTGAAAAATGAGACACAATGCATATGTTTTTTGTATCAACTTGGCCTCATAATGTTTATTCTTTAATAATGCTTATAAAACATGTTTATGTTTTTTTATTGCATAATGCGTATTTGTTGTTTTATTAACAATTTATGCATCATGATAATTAACAGCAATGCAACATTTCTGAATTGACTGTATTTTTGCTGTTCTCGCATAATATCAATCACTAAGCTTGAAAATTTCATCGCCCTAAAGCAGGAATCGAACCCACGTCTCCCTATTACCGTTCAAGCATGCTAACCATTCCGCCGCCCAGAAATCCTGGTTCTTCTCATAATAGAAGTCCGCCACCCAGGAGTCCTGGGTGGTGGAACAGTTAGGTGCAACTCCATCATAGACAGATGAAAAACAGACTTTGAAATTTAATTTTAGTTAAAATAATTGGGGATGGGGTAAAAACGTGAGCTCCACTGATTGATCTGGGAGGAAAAACTGTCATGAAAGAGGGAAACCTGCATTAAGGAAAATCTGAAAAAAAAATAAAAAAAAATACCAAGTTGCTGTTTTGCCCCATTATGAAAAATAAATGAATATTGTCAGAAAACAATTAGAAATGAGAAATGCACTCAAGAAGAAATAAATAAGAAAACAAAACTTCATCAGAAAAATGCGAAACACCGAAAATCTCAGAATATTTTTATCGCCGCTAAGCAGGTATTTCTGCTGATTCCGAATTCGGCCAGTGGACAGACATCCAGAAATGTAGCAAAATCCAGTAGAAAGCTTTTTCTGAACTGGAAGACACAATGCTGCCCTGGTGGCACAGTGGTCTAAGCGATGGCTTCTGATAATTCGTCTGATAGGTGTCCGGGTTCAAATCCCGGTGAGGCATGGATGTTCTGTTTGTCTTACGGCACTGGCTGTCTCCCTTCCTTGGAACCAGTGGTCCTAAATTAAGGATAGGCAACTGCTTATAGCCCATTGAAGTTGCTCACGGTGGTTATTAAACCTCCAATCAAAAAAAGGAACAATAGCAAAATCCAGAAAACTTTGCAGGTATGCAACTGTATCAAATTTCTCAAAACATTTAGTGCAACTCCACAATTTCAGTGATCACTGAAATACAATTTTGCATAATTTTCAGAGGTAAATTAAAAGTAAAAATGGGAATGTAATTTTAAAATAATCTGACAAGCTTCCAAAGTTTTGGAAAGATGGAAATCTGTTCCTAGGATGGAAAAATGGCAACCATGTGAATAATAAATCTGATTGAAAATAAAGCACCATATAACAATTAAAAATATCAGAAAGAACAATATGCAACTCTACAGGACTGCAACAAACTGAATCTGGGGGGAAAATTAATTTCACCAATACCTGTTACTAATAATTTTGAATAATATTAGCCAGTCTACAGTGTCTAGTAAAAACCTGCCAGTGCTGTTAATTAATTTTTTTATCTCTGGTTGAAAACTGGTGTCACACTGTATTCTGACAAATTGATGCCCACACAAATGTAAAATTTCCTGTGGTCATTAAACACATTTGCAAGAAAAGAAGCTTACCTATACAGTACTTGTAGCCTGAACTTCTTATCTGCTTTCTGTTGCAATTAAGACCATTAAAAACATGTTTTGAATGGAACTTTTAATATAAATCCACTACAACACATTTCCTTCAAATAGTCAATCCATTCTTAAGGTGAAATCTTTTATCTGCCACAAAAAAAAAAAAATGCATTACACTGGTAAGTATGTATGCTTGTCCTTTCAAAAGGCTCATTCCTGTGTTCTGGTGGGAAGAGGGTGCATGGATATATACAAGAATACCAAATGGGTAAGACACAAAGTAATAAAAGCTACTAACATATTAGGCACAAGAGATGTACACTGAAGTGCAAAACACACATATTCTTCCAGCTTGCACCACACCTATTAAATTAATACAACAGAATGGCTCAGTTAAGATGCATCTGAGTGTGATAAATTGAGATGCAAATGTCTTATCACCTTTCATACCATTTCATGTTGGTAAATGCCAAATGGTCAAGGGATAGTTTAAAAGATTTTACAGTTGTATCAAATAGTTCAGTGCCAGCCATATGCAGTTTCTATATAGTGCATTCTGAAGCATCACTGTCATTTTGTTCTTTCCTAACTGGAAAAAAGTGGGGAAGTTTTGCTTAACCACTTGTTTAAAAGAATGCTACACATGATTTAGTAATGTCCTTGTATTGCAAAACACTCAGTGTCATAGCTAGCAATCCATGGTATTTAGTAAAGGGACCATTGCCTCTCTCCCACCCAAAGTCTCTTAATGAGGAAAGAAAGAAAAAAAAAGCAAAATGCCAGAGAATGTGTATGTATGCTAAGAGGTGAAAATTCAGAAAAGCCTACATTTTACAAAACATGGTAACAAAATGAAAATATGCAATGAACACAAATATATATAATGGGAGAAACAGATACAATGTACCCAGTTTAAAGCAGTAAGGAAATGTAACAATTTTGGTGAATTTTAAGTACACTTACATTTCTTGTTTTGTAAAAATGCAATGCTTTTCAGTCTACAATAATTGTTAATGAATATGCCATTAGAAATGACTGCACGCTTAATAGCCATATTTTGACAGGATACGCTGTGTGAACATTTTTCATCTAGGTTGTAACACTGTTCTGGTGACTCCTGTGTGCAGCTGATTAATTCAAAAACTGTTCTTCAAATGTTTCTGAAATAAGCCCACTACAAGACTAACAAAGCAGTTAGTGTGTCACTTTAAGCCTCTGAGCTAAGTAGTGGTAGATATATACAGGGTCTCCGAGATATATTGGACACATTACAAAATTATGTACAAAAAAACTATGAGCAGTGTCTGTTTTTCTATGTCACGTATTACTAACACGGTTTCTATATTTTTGTTTTGCAGAATTGTTATTCCCAGAATCCAATAGATGGCGCTAGGTGTGGCCTGATGAGAAATGTGTGAAAAATGCGCAATCAGTAGTCATGTCATCCATATAACAGAAGGCGATGTGTGTACTGTGGCTTGCGGAATTAAAGTCTGTCGTTAAAGTTAAAAGACTGTATCATTTAGACTTTAGAGTATGGTTGTAATCCTCCGTCAACGAGTTCAATTAAGCACTGGATAAAATAGTTTAAAGAAACCGGCAATATGGAACATCGTGGAGGAGCCAGTAGGCCTGGCGTCAGCGGTGAGAGGGTTAACCAAGTTAATGAAAGTTTCCGATGAAGGCCCAGGAAATCTGTTCGTAAAGCAAGCAGAAAACTGTGCATTCCAAAATCGACAGTTAACGATATCTTGCACAAGAAATTAAAGTTTCATGCTTATAAAATTCAAATAGTGCGAAAGATGCATGTAAATAATCCCACTCTGTGATACGTTTTCACTGTGGATATGCTGAATCGAGTGGAAAACGACGAAAACTTTTTCAGTACTGTAATTTTTTGTGATGAATCCACATTTCATGTATCGGGTATTGTGAATTTTCACAACTGTAGGATATGGGGCATTCAGTTTAAATTTTCCACATCTGGCATCTGGCAGGTGTGGAAAATTTACACTTAAATCACTAATAAAATATCTAATAATCGCTCTCCAACATATGTATATACACTGAAGTGTCAGAAAAACTGGTACACCAGTCTAATACTTAGTAGGTCCCCCACGGGAGTGCAGGACTGCAGAAATACGACGAGGCATGGACTCCACTAGCTTCTGGAAATGTGCTGTCAGCAATGTACACTATACTTCCTGCAGAGCGTTCCACAATTCGGGTGTATTCCGAGGTCTCGGATTCCTGTGTTCGATAGTGCGTTGCATGGCACCCTAAATGTGTTCTACCACGTTCAGATCTGGGGACTTGGGTGAGATGGCAACAGCCCAAACTCAGATGAATGCTCCTATGACCATAATGTGGCATCTCGACACTTGTGTGGGAGTGCATTGTCCTGTTGGAACAGGCCCAACGCATCAGCATGAATGCAGGACATGAACGGGTGTACCTCATCAGAAAGGATGCGCACATAGCATTGGCCGGTCACAGACATTTGCAGACATACCAGGGGTCCCAGTGAAGTCCAGCTAAACACACCGCATATCATTACGGAACCCCCACCAGCCGGTACAGTTCCCTGCTGACAGGCGGGATCCATGGTTTCATGGGGTTTGCGCCACACACGGAGCCTTCCATCTGCCTGATACAGTTGGAAATGCGACTCGTCAGACCAGGCTACTTGTTTCCAGTCGTCCAGTGGCAGTGTTGCCGTGCCCAAGCGAGGCACATAGCTCTGTGTCGTGTACCCATGAAGGGGACTCGAGTTGGGCTTCGGCTCCCATATCGTGCAGGGTACGTTGCACAGTCCGGACACTGATGCTTGTTGAGGCTCCAGCATTGAATGCCGATGATACCTGCGAGAGTGTTGCACGCTTATCGCGTGAAACGATTCTTGACAGCCGACGATGGTCACATTCACCCAATGTCTTTTTATGGCCACACTGGTATCGTAGGTTGGAGGTTTTGCCGGAATTCTTGTAGTCACGTTACACCCTTGCAATAGTCGCCTGTGAAAATCCGAACTTTGTTTCTACCTCCGAAATACTATGGCCCATCTCACGAGTGCCAACTATGACACTGCGTTGAAAATCGCTTAAGTCCTTATTACTTGTCATTCTCATGCCGAAAACAGCTCTGACAACTGGCAAGGATATCTTTCATTTATATACGCACTGACGGACGCAACTGAGTACACTCATAGGTGACGTTGCTATGTATTTTGCATAAGCTCGTCTGTACCAGTTTTTTTGGCACTTCCGTGTATATATATACATATTTCTTCTTCAGAGTAGCAGTTTTAATTTTCTGGGGGAAATTTAAAAATAGCATGCAACTCAAAAAAGAATTTCAGCAATCAAATATGATGGTAAACCCCATGCAAAACAAAACTGAAACTGCCTTAGGTTTTTATACAGGGCGTCCAAGAATTATTGAACACATTACAAAATTCTGTAAAACAAAACATTAAACAGATAGAAAAAAACTGACTGTACTAACTTACAATGTAACTACACAAGTTAATAAATTTCGATGTGAGATCCCTTGGTTGCTTGTAGTACGTCCAAGCGATACTCGATTTCATGCCATGTATTGGCAAACATCTGAGGCGTTATGGAATTTAAAGCAGCTGTAATACGCTGCTTCAGTTCCTGCAAATCAGTACAAGGCATCTGATAGACACGATCCTTCACATAACCCCACATGAAATAATCCAATGGAGTTAGATCTGGAGAGAGAGGAGACCACCGCGCCCAATCCAACTGTTGGGGAAATGCTCATTTAGGCACTTACGTACACACATTGACCAATGCGGAGGTGCGCCGTCTTGTTGGAAAACGATGTCATATCTTTTTATCTGGGGTATAGCGAAATTTTGTAGCATATCCAAGTAAATGTCGCCATTTGTGGTTTTTTCACAGAAGAAAGGACCAATCACTTCTCTTTTTGATAGGGCGCACCACCCATTAACTTTTGGAGAATCACGTTCCAGTTCAATAGCAGCATTAGGCGGTTAACTGCCCCATATCCTACAGTTGTGATGATTCACAATACCTGATACATGAAATGTGGATTCATCACTAAAAATTACAGTACTGAGAAAGTTTTCGCCGTTTTCCACTCGATTCAGCATAGCCACAGTGAAATCGTATCGCCGAGTGTGATCATTTACTTTTGCACTATTTCTTTTGCACTATTTGAATTTTATAAGCATAAAACTTTAATTTTTTTGTGCAAGATACCATGAGCTGCCGATTTCGGAATGCACCGTTCTCTGCTTGCTTTACGAATGAATTTCCTGAGCCTTCATCGGAAACTTTCATTAACTTTGTCAACCATCTCACCACTGATGCTAGGCCTACTGGCTCCTCCACATTGCCAGTTTCTTTAAACTGTTTCATCCACCGCTTAACTGAATTCGTTGATGGAGGATTACAACCATACTTTAAAAGGTACCGTCTTTTAACTTTAATGACAAACTTTAATTCCTCAAGCCATAACACACACATCACCTTCTGCTGTACGGATGACATGACTACTGATTGTGCATTTCTCATACATTCCTCATCAGGCCACACCTAGCGCCGTTTATCGGATTCTGGGAATAACAATTCTGCAAAACAAAAATATAAGAACCGTGTTAGTTAATATGTGACATAGAAGAACAGACAATGCTCATAGTTGTTTTGTTTTTGTTTTTTTGTACATAATTTTGTAATGTGCCCAATAATTCTCGGACACCCGGTATATCAAAAATTAATATAAACAAATTGAAATAACTTACATGGCATTTCTTTGAGTTGATGATGGTGTAGCATCTTTCTGGAAAAATGAATGTGCCCTCCTCTGTTTCAGTAAAGCTTACATCATTAATCTGCTGTGAAATGAGAGGTCACATTTGTTGTTGTTCTGTTGGTACCTATATAGTAGACTAGTGATGATGCCTGATCTTAAAATATGGTTCATAGAGAACTAACACAAGAGCCCTGGAATCAATCCTGGCATTTTAATCTGACATTATTGGGCAGGAATGAACAATATTTCCACTGGATCACGGAAACTTCGTGCCAAAACATAATACAAGTTACAGTTCAGAAAAATGTTTAATGCACAAAATTGTTGTTAGTAGTAGTATTTCATGTCCGTGGTTTTAAAAATTACTTTTTGCAATTTCTGGAATCTTGTACGATGAATAATGTGGAAATATTTGCAACACTGATCCATTTTTCAAATGTCTTACTTTAAGGCCAGCAGCAAAGTCTGAAATGCACATTACTGCAGAAACTTATCAATCATACCTTCAATTTATGCCGAGATGTGGCATTTATCCATGGATCTCACTAATGTTCATTATCGAGAAATGCATGGTAATTTATTCCTGTCACTACACCTTTTTGCAACAGCGAAATGGCACAAAACAGAACACTATGCTGCAAATCTCAAAATATTTATTTTAACATGACAATATCTCCAAAAACCACCCAAATAAATACTTACCCATACCTCAGCTGAAATCAACAGTGAAGATTGCTCTTTTGGGGCCCCCGTGTGGCTGAAAACAGGGATTTTGCTCATACATGGAATGCCGTAGGATTGGCAAAAGGGGCATAACCTTGTATTATATGATTAATCGCAGAAAGCCGTACTCGGACTAACCTAGTACCTGTATATGCTCCACGCTTCATTGGCTGAAAGTTCGGCATCGCAGCGTCATCTGTGATGTAACTACTACAATCGCAATTTGCATCTATTACAAAAACGGGTAAAACTTTTGCACACACCCAGTATATATATTAAAAAGAATTCTGTGCGTGTGTATCACAGCAATAACTCATCACGACAGAGTGGCAGGCGTTTCAGAATATGGTAGTGTTTGTCATCACCGTCCGAGTTGAGGCTCGTTTACACTGGGAAAGTTGGCTTGAACAAGTAGCTTTCAAGTCACCTTGAAAGGGTGAACTTGGAAGCGGAGTCCGTTTATACGCTTCAAATGTTTGCTTCTTTAAGCATGGTGTGGAAGTTTTACGTAAACAATATGGCTGATAAACACTTTGGAAAGGCTGGCATTGGTATAAATGCTGAAGTGTTAAATGACGAATTGCATACTGTTTGTACCTCAAAAGAAGACATGAGTGCGAGATTAGATTTCTCGACAGGAACTGCTCGGAACTTCAACTTTATAACGTGAGATCGCACTAAAAGATCCAGAATCACATAGAAATCATTTACAACCATCCAAAAGCAAATTCGAGGAACTCTTGAATCAGGTGAGGCCAAATATACAGAAGGCAAACATATGTCTCCAATTCTTCCCGCATGAACGAAATTAGAGGTAACATTTACGTTACCTAGCTACAGGAGATGATTTTTTGTCTCTTAATGTATTTATATCGAATGCACAAAGCTACCATCTCAAAGTTGTCATCTGAAGTTTGCAGTGAATACACGATGCCTTAGTACATCATGCACATGTAGAAATACGATCTTGTGAAATATTGTTCACAGTATTAGAATTGAATATTCTACAAGTCTATTTATTCAACCACAATAATAAACAAATCAGTAGATCGCAAAAACGCCACTTTCCGTGTAGAAAAAAGAAAAAACTTAGGTTGTAAGTCCAAAACTGTCATCTCATTTCAGTACATAATTTTTTTTTGTACAACAAAGTGTACACACATGCTCACAAATAATAACACACAATGCAATGCAAAGTGAATTAATTTTTTTAACTGTACAAACTTAAAATAACTGGAGTGCATCAGTAAAGCCAAGGGTGAAGTTTGTGTTTAAAACTGGCTGAATGGCAGTTTCCAACTAATAACAAGTTGATGTTGCATTACTATTCACCTAAAAATTTGCTGAGATTTGTGAAAAAAGAATATAACATTTTTTATGCTCATTTTGTTAGGTATCTGTTTTTAATTACTCTACATTTTTTTCATACTTAGAGTATGTACATATTTACCTTAAAAAAGAAAAAATGGCAATAAAACATTGCATTTTTCATTTCACATGATAAGAATAAAATTTACTGCCAATTTGCTCCAATAAAATAAATAGTTAAGTGGTCTGATGTAACTTTTACTGACCAGTGGCCTGTGAATCATTGGGTATTTAAACACTGGTGCATATTTACATATTTTTTGTTGTTGTTGTTTTGGGTTTTAATAACTACCATGAGCAGATATCATGGGTTAAGGTGCCACTGGTTCGAGGGAAGGAGACAGAGTTAGCACCATCAAACAAGCTCGCTACTCATGTCACACCTGGACTGGAACCGTGGCCCATCTCGGAGAAAATGGTCATAAGCCAGTGCCTCCGCTTACTGATGTGGTCTGGCGATGTTACATAACATTTATAGGAACTACAATATTCTGGTATTGCAATACAGATGTAGTGTAGGTCAATCAATGAAATCCATCTTTACTTAATTATGGCATCATAATGTTAATGAATTTCTTTTATGTTTACTAATTTACTAGAATTTTGGAAATCCCACAGAATATGGTTGACTATATCGGCAGCAGGGAGTTCCCAAGTGTTATAAATCCCTTGGTATGTGTTGTAGAGATTCATAAAAATGTGGTCGAGTAGCATATAATCCTGGTTTGAGATTGTCTGAAGCAGTAGCTAACAGAATTTAGAAGTTACTGTAAGGTTTTGTAAGGTAGACATAATATCCCAAGAGGTAGGAATAATAAGAATACAATACACACATAACGGGTAAATGTAGGTTGTGGAAAAGCATGCTATTGTTACTATGTTAAATTTTTGAAACACAGAGCACATTTGACCCTTGATCACCTGTAAACCAAGTGATCAAGAACTAGGTTGCATCAAAAGTGCTTCTGTGTTTCTTAAATTTCTTTATGTATTCGTAACTAGTATGCTTTCATACAAGCTACATCCAGAGAGATAATTCTAATCTACAAACAATTGCAAAACATTTTATTTTTCCTTACAGGTTCTGTGTATCAGTACTCTTCCATGAACCTGTCTTAACTGAGCTAGAATGTATAAATATAAAGCTGTGTGCTTGAATGATGAGCAATCAGTTTCACGATAACAGCTTTCTTTTTGCAATGTACTATGGGCCATATTGACTGATTTAATAAAATTTGATAAAGACTATTGGTTCCCCTTTTTGGTGTGTGTGTTATTTTACAATTTCAATGTGTTGTCATTCTTCACATTAAGTTTGCTAGGGATTAAAACTGGGAGATCCTACCATCAGAGAAAATTATTCTGAAAGATTTATTTGCCTAGAAAAGTTTTGTTTCCCTCTATGTCTACTAAACTGTTTGTGAATCAGAATATTAATTTTAATGAAAAAACATTTAGAGGTGGGGGAGGCTTTTATTTTGATTATTATTTTATATGCTATGTAGTAGGATCATTGGGAAACAAGGGTTCCTCTAGTCGTGCTTTGAAAAAGAGTATCCTTCGAGGTTCTGAAAGCTCACCCAGGTCCACTTTTTTCCCCTCCCACTCTAACCTTCCTTGGTAGTTACCAGTTGTCATGGTCAAAATTACAGAACTGAAGAAGCAAGTTGTTGCAGCCAGTAGTTTTACGGCCAAAGGTGTTTTAGAGTTTTTTGTGTTTTTCCCCCTGAACAATAATTTTTTTTATTTATTGTTGGTCATTGGTCTGCCTCAAAAACATAAATTAAATGCTGCTGATACTCATCCAGGCACATGACACACAGATCTTCAATGTTCGGGAATATTAGAACTCAATTGCTCATTTGGAAGCAACAATTACTATAAGGGGGGGGGGTGCAATATCCCCAATATTTTACAAATAGTTCTGCTGTCAAAACTGGAATGGATTAGCCTCTACTAAACTGCCTGCAAGTCTCTATGCAAATAATTGGTAGAATCGGTGTGATATATTGCACATTATGATTTGAATGTAACTGCTATGCATTAAGCAAATGCAGCAGCTCTATACAAAAAATAAATAAAATTAAAAAATAGCTGTTACACGAGTATAATGTAGCAGGTACATAATATAAACCGTGTTTTGTGGTAAAATGATCACTTCATACTGAAGATCTGCTAAAGATCATCTGCAATTGTACTGTTAGAATTGTGGGTATAATTGTACTGTGACTGTACAGATAGAACTATTTCCATGGGTATAATGTAGCAGATTTTACATATGTATACTGTACTGTAATTATAAAAACCTGGAACTGTGACCACATAATTTCAGTTGCTTCAACTAATAATTTTTGGAGGATCTGTATGTTTGTAAATGGAACTACGTTTTTTCTGGTTTATTTGTTGCCATACTACTTATTGCCCACACATACAAGATGGGGGAGGGCAGTAACTGAAACTCCAGAGTACTTTTCATTCCCTTTTGTTCCAGACAGTTAACAAGATCAATATTCTTTCACATGGTAAACAGTCGAGAAACTACTGGACATAGAACGGATACTTTAATGCTTAGTCTTCATACCTATGAAGACTAAAGGACAATGAAGTTATCTATACTGAAAACTCTCCTCCTTATCACTCCACAGAAATGAACATATTGAACACACACTCACATGTGAATTTTCAGTATAGATAACTTCATTGTCCTTTAGTCTTCATAGGTATTTAGTGTCACTGCTATACACTTTAAAAATATTTATAACCAGTGAGATTTTTTTTTTTTGAGTGGAGGTTAAACGACCACCATGAGCAACTCAATGGGCTGTAGGCATTTGCCTGTCCCTAAATAACCAGTGAGATAAGGTTAAGTTTTTCTCATTGAAGTTTATAGTACAGTATTATACTTTAACGGTTTTAAATTACCTATGTAACATGTCAACTCTGAATAAAATGCTATGGCATTACATCCAGTTATTTCCATTAAATCCTAATTTAGTTGTTTATCGAAGCCTAAGAAGCAAGTCCTGTTTCCCTCAACCAGTGTTGTGAATTTCAGGAAATCTCACAACACAAAGGCATATTTAGCCAACTTTCCCCTTCCAAAGTTGAAGAAAAGACATTCAAAGGATATAAAAATAATAGTGATAAAAACCCCTAAATTACCTAAAAAATTTAGGTACACTTCATTAGTATCTAATAAAGCTAAATTTTCAACAAATGTGATGCATTACAATATGGCAGTCACTGTTGCCTTGATTCCCAATTAACATTACACTGGGCAGATGTAATACAATTCCAACATAACCAGTTTTTTCTCACCCAGGCTCATTTTTCGTACTTAAAAAAAGTTCATATGCTACACACGTACAGCACATGGATTTGTACTCTCAATCAAACACAAAATGGAATGTATTTAAAGAAAACTGTGGGTTCTACATGGAATGTCCTCAAGGACTTGGCCAAAAAAATTAAGAGAGACATATATGAAAAGCAGTACTTGATACCATGGTAATAATAATGGCATGAGTCTTCCTGAGAAATTTCAAGTGGAGTTGCAATTTCTAAGGAAAGCAAAACTTTATATTTATGCACTTATATTTCAAATCTGATTTGAAAAAGAAATTTTTAAAAAATGGCAGAATCAGAAATGTATTTTAGAATGTATATAGAACTGAAAAAAGTATCACTGTTATTCCCCCTTCCACTCCTCCCCCCCCAAACAAACTCAAGTGTCTTTCATGGGCTGGAGTGGTTGATAGCTGGCTGTATCTGGATCCAGTAGTGGACATTGCCGCCCCGGTGGCACAGTGGTCTAAGGCGCTGGCCTCTGATCATTCGTCCGTAAGGGGTCCGGGTTCGAAACCCGGTCAGGCATGGATGTTGTGTTTGTCTTACGGCACTGGCTCTCTCTCTCTTCCCTGGAACCAGTGACCCTAAATTAGGGACGGGCGACTGCTTATAGCCCATTGAGTTGCTCACGGTGGTCGTTAAACCTCCAATCAAAAGAAAAGAAGTTAACCATTCTCTCACGACCATTAACATCTAAGGGTGTTTCCTATTTAAATGGGTTTCAACCCATGTATTTTACTTAAAAAGATGTAAAGACCATAACAACATGCACAATAAATTACTTTAGGGCACACATGAATCTGGGATCAATAAATCAACATGAACTCTTATTTAACAGTTACATTTTTAAAAAATGCATGTTAGTATCACACTACAAGATGATTCATAGTATAACTGAATGAAAACATTCGAACTTATGTGCTGCAGTTATTTCACTTATCAGATGTACATATTATCCACACTTCAAGAGTCCTTTGCAATGACAATCTCCTTAGATATGCTCTGCTGCAGTGTTACCTAAGTCGCCCCGGTGGCGCAGTGGTCTAAGGCGCTGGACTCTGATCATTCGTCCGTAAGGGGTCCGGGTTCGAATCCCGGTCAGGCATGGATGTTGTGTTTGTCTTACGGCACTGGCTCTCTCCCTTCCCTGGAACCAGTGACCCTACATTAGGGACGGGCGACTGCTTATAGCCCATTGAGTTGCTCACGGTGGTCGTTAAACCTCCAATCAAAAAAAAAAAAAGTGTTACCTAATGCATCAAATTCATCTTCTCTACAGGTCTGACACATTTCCTGTGTAATTTATCTATTACAGTTTCAATATGTGATGTTGAACTTCTTTTCCTTTTAGTTAATTTGTTCCAAGAACTTTGGGGGGGGGGGGGGTGTTGCTTCTTCGGAGGTCTCTGACACAAAAGCACTGGCACAAACTTAAGAAGGCACATAATCATCATTGTATATGTTGGTATTTAATAGCTAAATATGGTAACCTAAATTTGAAATGATACAATATAATGATTAAATGAAGATGCCATCTTTTCAGCTAAGTGGTTAAATTAAGGAAAATAATCAAAACTGAAATGTGACAAAAGTACACTAGTTTGCTTATTTAGGAATAGAAATGGTAAACTGCTGTATGGCACATTTTATGAACAGGGTCTGCGAAATTCTGATAATTTAATACCCAAAATTCTTTATCGCAATACTCAATTTGTGCATGCCTCTCCCTCGCATAACACCCCACCTTATTTTTGTAATGAAAATAAGTATTAACATGTAAAATACTAATAGCTCTAAAATAATAATCATATAACAGATTATGAGAAGTTCAATAATATGAAAAGAAACTGAAGGAAATTCATTCCCTTCACCCTTAGAATATTTTGTGTCATTTAGCTCTATTGTTTGTAATCCGCTGCTAGGTATCACATTCACATATGTTAAAACCAAGACAGGTGGTAATTAAAGCCATAATGAATGATGTAAGCACGTGTTTTCTTTGACATTTCGTAAATCACAAGTCCACTTCAAGTCTGTGAAGATTTCAATTTCTTCTCCATAGACCATTATAGTTATACAACAGTTTCACATGTGTATGTAATACATCAAGCAATTACACAATAAATATTCAGAACATCTTTTTCTTTTCAGAAATACTGCAAAATTTATGCATTGTTAAATGCATACACAGATGTGCCAACTCTCCGGATAAATGTCAAATTCTCTCGATTTTCGCCGATAATTAGCCGTTACGATGGTCAAAATGAAATTCCATCATTACCCCTTGGATCGACGCAGAAGAAAACTATTTCGAACCGTTTGTGAAATCTTTTTCTTTCTGCCTTTACAGTCATCAGTATGGTACTTTTCCTCTCCTCATATCTGCAAAAAGAAAGCCACCCCCGGTGGCGCAGTGGTCTGTTTTATGTTGGTTACCAACACTCGCGCGCCAGCTGTGACCTACTTATCGTTTCACGTCTCCCCGCTCTTAGCTGTGTTTGTTTTCTTCAGAGTTTTGCGGAGTGCTTTTCGGTTTTGCTTTACTGTAGAGATTTTTTATTTATTGTTTTGCGCCATTTTTGTCTCTTTCCCCCCCCTTCTTCGGCGCATTTTGTAGATGATTAATGTGCTCCTTTGTTAATCTCTAATTGCGAATCTGTTATTGTCAGCTTTGTTTTATCTTCTATTGTAGCATTTTGTGTACACTTAGTTTGTGAATTTGTTTTGTTTTCTCATTCCTTTCGCTTACTTTTTGCGGGAGATTTTTCCTTTTGCATTACGCCACTTTTGAGGTTTTTAATGTTTTATTTTATGTCGTATCTTTGACAATTTCTTTCTTTACATATTAGCTGTTATTGTCTTTGCTGCATAATAAAGTTGTGAAACTGAGCGCCGGCTTTTGACAAATTGTCTGAGATGGGTCCGAATCGCAGTAAGGCATGGATGTTGCATACTTGCTAACTTTTACGGATAGAAGTTTTTTTTTACGGATTTTTTAATATTTCGATTGCTCAATCGAAATATTTCAATCCATTTAGATTTTCTACCGGACCTTACGAGCACCGTGTTACGCGATGATGTAATCTTTGGGCGCAGTGATCTAAGGCGCTGGCCTCTGATCATTCGTCCGTAAGGGGTCCGGGTTCGAATCCCGTCGGGCATGGAAGTTGTGTTTGTCTTACGGCACTGGCTCTCTCCCTTCCCTGGAACCAGTGACCCTAAATTAGGGACGGGCGACTGCTTATAGCCCATTGAGTTGCTAACGGTGGTCGTTAAACCTCCAATAAAAAAAAAATGTCATCTTTGACTTGCCGTCTTTGTACGGAGCCATCAAGTATACCGGGTGGCGCAGTGGTCTAAGGCGTTGGCCTCTGATCATTCGTCCGAAGGGCTCCGGGTTCAAATCCCTTGAGGCATGGATGTTGTGTTTGTCTTACGGCACTGGCTCTCTCCCTTCCCTGGAACCAGTGACCCTAAATTAGGGACGGGCGACTGCTTATAGCCCATTGAGTTGCTCACGGTGGTCGTTACACCTCCAATCAAAAAAGTATACCGATGGCTCCGCGTCGTGCGGTAGCTCTTTCTCTCCACGGGAGATCTCAAGTGACGTGCCGACCAGAGTTCTCAAAAATGCGTAATCTAACTACGCGTCTAGTACGCATCGAAATTTTTATCAACGCGTAAAAATACGCATCTGGAATTTTTCTCGGCGCGTAAAACTACTCTTCGAAGAATTTTACCAATTCGTAAAAATACGCATCCGGACGGTATTTAGTCTTTCAAAGACTGAAGTAAACGAAATAAATATTTTTTCCGTAATCGTTATTTCTTTTTCCTGTGATGTTGCCACTGTCCAGCATTGTTGTTATATATCATTTTATTCCGTAATCGTTATTTCTTTTTCTTGTGATGTTGCCACTGTCCAGCATTGTTGTTATATATCATTTTATTCCGTAAATAGCCGGGTGGCGCAGTGGTCTAAGCGATGGCCTCTGATCATTCGTCCGTAAGGGGTCCGGGTTCGAATCCCGGTGAGGCATGGATGTTGTGTTTGTCTTACGGCACTGGCTCTCTCCCTTCCCTGGAACCAGTGGCCCTAAATTAGGGACGGGCGACTGCTTATAGCCCATTGAGTTGCTCACGGTGGTCGTTAAACCTCCAATCAAAAAAATCGTCCGTAAGGGGTCCCGGTTCGAATCCCGGTGAGGCATGGATGTTGTGTTTGTCTTACGGCACTGGCTCTCTCCCTTCCCTGGAACCAGTGACCCTAAATTAGCTACGGGCGACTGCTTATAGCCCATTGAGTTGCTCACGGTGGTCGTTAAACCTCCAATCAAAAAAAAAATTCCGTAAATATTTGTATTTCAGTCTGAAAATGGAGGAAAAATTTCCGAAAACGGAAATTCGAGGGCGAAAGAAAAAAATGCTATTAATTGTATCTGGTTGACAACTATTTTCACTATGCTTTTTATTTTGCATATAAACATACAGTCTGCATTTAGAATAACTTTTTAAACATTAAAAATGCGCCGCCCCGGTGGCGCAGTGGTCTAAGGCGCTCGCCTCTGATCATTCGTCTGTAAGGGGTCCGGGTTCGAATCCCGGTCAGGCATGGATGTTGTGTTTGTCTTACGGCACTGGCTCTCTCCCTTCCCTGGAACCAGTGACCCTAAATTAGGGACGGGCGACTGCTTATAGCCCATTGAGTTGCTCACGGTGGTCGTTAAACCTCCAATCAAAAAAAAAAATTAAAAATGCTATGTACCAATAATACTACTACTGGAAAATTGCTCCTGCATCTAAAAAATGTCGATAAAAATAGCGCTCATGTGATTTTATGAGCTGTAAAAAATCTGATTTTTAGATTTTGAAGGTTGGCATGTCTGCATATATCAGACAGTATTTCATTTTGGCAGAATTTTAAAAGCAGAAACCACATATGAAGATGACGTGTTTTTCTAGTTAGATGAGTTGTGCTGGCAGATGTTTCACCAGCTTCTCTGAAAATTTCCAAATCTTTTTCCTCCCTAGTAAAGAAATATTTGAAACACCCAATCTTTAAATGAAAATTGAGAAACAAAAAGCAGCCTGTACATCTTCCCACGCAGAATGTTCTACCCTATGAAATTTGTTGTACTATTTGGCATAAAATGCCCAAATTTGCTTGCCTGGTGAGATCTTTATAAAATAGTATAGGCTCGGTTGACTTGTGTGTCCTTGAATAGTTCTGGAAGAAGTCCAAAATTATTACCGTATTGCAAAATTAGAAAGACTTAGCCTATGTCAGAAATTCTGCATGGCCCCGGTGGCGCAGTGGTCTAAGCGATGGCCTCTGATCATTCGTTCGAACCCGGTGAGGCATGGATGTTGTGTTTGTCTTACGTCACTGGTTCTCTCCCTTCCCTGGAACCAGTGACCCTACATTAGGGACGGGCGACTGCTTTAGCCCATTGAGTTGCTCACGGTGGTAGTTAAACCTCCAATCAAAAAAAAAAAAAGAAAATTCTGCATGAGCAGTGGATTCAGATATTTACTTTTGATTCTGCAGATTATTCAGGAAAGAATGTAAAAAAACATTCATAATGAAGGAGTATAAGAAGTACTAGCTATTGACTGTCACAGAATGGAATGTGCTGTACCGCAAATCACAATAGAAAATTTCATTGTGCCACCTTTGAGAACCATTATTTACTTGGTAAGCAACAACTGTTCCATGTAAGTAAAAATATTATACACTCTTTGTATTTATATCATTAACCAGTAGTATAGGCTGACAAAAAAACCTTAAAATACATGTATGCATTTATTCACTTTTATTAGTCCATTATACATACATTCCAAATAAATTTCATAAGTTCAGAAAGTGCAATATTTGTTGAATTACCACAATTTTCTTTTTCTTTAAGTGTGAAAAAATACCAACAGTGGTGAGTTGCTTTCATATCAACAAAAGTTCATACTATCAGTAAGGTAATCAATGGAGTCAGAAGGCAATAGCATTAATAAATAAAGAGTTAGTTGTCTTGGTGGGCAGCAAATTAACTCTTTCCCATAATAAATCAAATGGTGGGAATTATACAGTGAAGTATCTTAATTTCTTTTTATGCTCTGCCCACCAATGAGGAAGAAAGATCACATTTTGACTTAGCTCAATATTCTATAATATCATGCCAACCTCTCACTCCTTGTATTTGGACTGAAGTGGCATGCATATGGTGTCAATATTAAATCTGTTAGGCGTAATACAGTTCAAAATAGTTTAGGAAGAATCAGTGGAGATGGGGCACAACTACTATAAGGTTTACTGCCTGTAGAAGTGACTTTGGTAAGCTATTTGCATTACATCAGCAGAAAACCAAAGACTAGCCAACAGGATTTCAAACCCTCGGAGGAAAGTCCACAACCCGCACTCACGTGTGGTGATACTAATTTGCCAATTGTACCAAAATGGTGGTTATATACATAAACAAGTTATTAGAGACCACCCTGATGTAGCAATATGTAAATGGCTTGTCATTAACATTACAAAACTTTTAGTAAGGTTTTATTGGGGGCCTAACGACCACTGTAAGCAACTCTGTGAGCTATAAGCAGTTTCTCATCCCTAATTTAGGGTCACTGGTTGCAGGGATTAAGGGAGAGCCAGTACCGTAGACAAATGCAACATCCATGCCTTGTTGGATTCGAAATCGGACGAATGATCAGAAGCCATTGCTTAGATCGCCGCACCACCAGGAAGGCATTAGGAAGCGTATCACGTCAAAACATTGCGCGACATAACATCGCGGTGACAAAACATCGCAAGTCATAACATCGCAGGTCAAAACATCGCGAGCCATAACATTTCAGGATCGGGCATTAATTAAATGGCTTTTTTCTTTCCATTTTTTTCTTTTTGTATTTTTCTAAACATTTGATCTTTGGTAAGAAAAATTCGTTCAGACACTGATTTAATTTGCGGAAGACTAGTATGTGGCACTTATCAAAATATTTCAGGAAGGGGCACTAATTAAACACATCTCATACAAAATTTTCGTAAAATCTACAGTTTTCAATTTAAAACCACCAAATTTGGTATACTAACTCACGGTGCTCTAACTTAGACCGTATACGGTTTTGGAAACTGTACGCGGCCCGGGTTCGAGGGGCCCCATACAATATTTTCGTAAAATCTAGTTTTCAATTTAGAACCACCAAATTTGGTATACTGTCTCATGATGCTCTAACTTAGCACGCAGAGGGTTTTTGGAAGGGGTAGGGGAACCGGTGTCGAGAAGCCCCCATGGAAAATTTTCGTAAAATCTACAGTTTTCAATTAAGAACCACTAAATTTGGTATACTAACTCATGGTGCTGTGACTTAGACCGTAGACGGTTTTTGGAAGTGGTCTGAGCCCGGGGTCGAAGGGCCCCGATAGAAAATTTTCGTAAAATCTACAGTTTTCAATTAAGAACCACCAAATTTTGTATACTACCTCATGGTGCTCTAACTTAGACCGTAGACAGTTTTTGGAAGTGGTCTGAGCCCGGGGTCGAGGGGAAACTTTCGTAACATCTACAGTTTTCAATTTAGATCCACTAAATTTGGTATACTATCTCATGGTGCTCTGACTTAGACCGTAGACGGTTTTTGGAAGTGGTCGGAGCCCAGGGTCGAGTAGAACCACCAAATTTGGTATACTACCTCATGGTGCTCTTATTTAGACCGTAGACTGTTTTGGGAAAGTTATGGGGCACGGAGTCAAGGCGCCCCCATACGCAATTTTCGTCAAATCTACAGTTTTCAATTTAAAACCACCAGATTTGGTATACAATCTCATGGTGCTCTGACTTAGACCGTGGATGGTTTTTAGAAGTGGTCGGAGCCCGGGTCGAGGGGCCCCATAGAATATTTTCACCAAATCTGCAGTTTTAAATTTAGGACCACCAAATTTGGTATACTACCTCATGGTGCACTAACTTAGACCGTAGACTGTTTTGGGAAAGATATGGGGCCCGGGATGAAGGGGCCCCCATACGCAATATTCGTCAAATCTACAGTTTTCAATTTGAAATCATCAAATTTGGTATACTATCTCATGGTGCGCTAACTTAGCACGTAGAGGGTTTATGGAACGGGTGGAGGCCCGGTCCGAAGGGGGGCCCTACAAAATTTTCGTAAAATCTACAGTTTTCAATTTAGAACCACCAAATTTGGAGAACCACCTCATGGTGCTCTTACTTAGAAGGTGACGGTTATTGGCACGGGTCGAGGCCCGGTCCGAAGGGGGCCGCTACAAAATTTTCGTAAAATCTACAGTTTTCAATTTAGGACCACCAAATTTGGTGTACTACCGCATGGTATTCTAACTTAGACCGTAGAGGGTTTGGGGAAAGGGGGGTCGAGGGGGGCCCCATATGAAATTTTCGGCAGTTTACAGTGTTTCTTCAAATTAAAGTGCAGTTCTCGCTTGCTTTACGAAGAACGTTTTCTCGAAATTGTTTGGAGTTCCCAATTCTACTCTCAAAAAAAAAAATATATATATATGCCAAGAAACGGCGATCTTTATTCATACACCCCCACCCCCCTCCCTCGTTGAACTTTTGTGGCCAGTTGCCGTAAACTCATATGAACCGGCATGAAAATTCTGATAAACAAAATAACTCCTTCCCGTCATTGGACACTTTGTAAAACTGCCACACATAATTCGCAAACTGGGAAAACTGACACACATTCAAAGTGTTCCTCGGAGGAACAGCAATTTGTGCTCGGTCCCTTAATGAAAAGCATGTGGCAGTTTTCCAAGTTGCTGAAAGATGTGTGGCAGTTTTCGTGTGTGACGTTTTATCGGAGACCAAGAATTTTAAGAAAGTTCTTTGGGTCGAATTAAAACTTTAAATTCAAAAAATTCCCGTGTCAGCGGCGGGGTAGATTCGTTTAGGACGAAACAAGATAGTAATTCCGCAACTTCATGTATGTTTGAAATGTGAAAAGATGAAGGAGAGTAAAAGACTGCAGGAAAAAATATCTGATCTTGAAAGTGTACTAGGTGCTTTAAAGAATGAGAAACGCGAGATTATTAAATATCTCTGCAAAAGTCAGAAATGCATATACATCATTACAAGGTTCTGGTCAAAACAAATTATCCAACTCAAGAAGCAATTAAAAGAAATTAAGAGAAACTATAGTACGTTGGAAAGATTAGGTAAAGGTATCCATGATATATTTACGACGCCCAAGTGATCTTACGAAAGGAAGCAATGGATAAAATGGGAACCTCAAGATGTATCGAAATGCATCGTAATAAGAGCTCTCTTTAGAAAAATCATATATGACTTCTGGAGGGAGAAAAACGTTATTCCATTACTTTGAAAAGAAGGTGCACAAAATTTACCCGTAATCCAGGCATTCTACACGATGTCTTTTTGTTGATGGGGGAAAAAAAGCTATGAAAGTTTAAATCACTCTGCAAAGCTTTATGTTTTAAGCTTTAACGAAATTCGTATTGACTCTAGGTTATACTACGACACCAGAATGGACAAAATTCTTTGCCCTTTCAAGAAAGCCCAATTTTTCTTAATCCGAGGATTATAATCGCAATGGAAGCAGCCAATATTCTTTAACTTACAAATGAAAAAAATATTGCTTTTTTTTTAATAAATCAAGGTTTGGAATCTACTGGAGTTGAACTAAAAGTTATTTCTGACTTGGGATGCTGCAATACGTTGTGGAGAGAACTAGAAACTTCTATGGACAGGTCATTTTTCGATAATCCTTTTTTCAGGGGTCAAAAATATTGGTATTTGCTGATAATTTTAGCTTTTAGATCTTCGAATATGAAACATTCTGCTTAATGATTTCAAAACAAATATTCCTTTTGTTTTAATGTGTTTCAGTGATGTTCGTTGGATTTACTGGTGTATAAACATGGATTTAATTCCTTCCCACGCTTGCTTCGTGCGCTTAGATATCGGAGGGGATTAGATTACTCTTGCGAAGAGAGATGTGCACCGCAACTATGCCACAGCCTCCCTCTTCGGGAAGCAAAGTGTGCTTCACTAAAAGAACCAGCCTTTGTACCAATAGCCCTGAGTTTTTACGCTCTTTTACCTCCTCCAAAATGCGCCGTTCTGTGGAAGAATAGCAAAACAACCACTCCATCTCCAGATGTTTACTTGCTGCGGTTTACTTTTAAAGACCAAACCTTTACGGTTTACTTTTAAAGACCAAACCCATTGTCCTCATTTAAGGAAGTAACCTGCGGTTTACTTTTAAAGACCAAACCCATTGTCCTCATTTAAGGAAGTAGTCTCCTGGGGAAGGAATCACAATGTGACGGGCACATACTAAGATTGCTTCCCTCATGAACAAAGGTGGAGGGGATGAAAAACTTAACTATACCAATGCTTCTTCATCAGTTCCACCGCCCAAATCCAAGTGGCTTTGGGAATTGTGAGCTATTTTAACAGATCACATGTCACCCAGTGACGAGGCGCATTTTTCCGTTTTGTGGAAAAACAAATTTTAAGTCAAAAGTCAGAACAACAATTTACCACAAAATAAATGTTTTGTTGCAATTATCTTACCATTTATTAATCAATACATGAAGCAAACTATTGATCAGTCAATAAAATGAAATTAATAAATGAAAAATAAAGGTCCTTATCATTCGCTGAAAATAACTTAAAAACAGTATGTCATGACTTAAAGGAATTGCAACCACGTAAACTTTGTTATATACAATTATTTTAAACGTTATAATCATAGGAATAATCATATGTTATAAACAAATATTTAACCAATTCACCATAGTTATCTTCAAACGTTAATCGGTACCAACGTCACATTCCAATACGGAACACGTTTTAAAGTTATGAACAATGGCACACGTGTTAATGCGATTCACTGGAACACGTGTTACTGTCATCAATGTTACATACAAGGTGTTAATTTTATTGTTATATTTATTATTATGAACAAATTATAAGTGCATCAATTACAGATCATTTACCGATTAAATTTACTTTATCGTGCCTTTTTATAACTATGGGACTTTTTGTTCTACAGTGATCGTATATGGACAAAAACGTGCCCCTTATATGTACTGGCATATAATAAAGCACGGCGTTGTGATTCACCTTTATCCCGTCACTGGAATGGTGGGGGAGTAAAGGTGCCGCTCGTGAAAGAAATCAGAAACATAAACACATATCTTGTTTTACACATACCTTAACTTATGTCTTGTGTGATTATAAGGAAAACAAACAGGAGTCTTATGTGGAAGTAATAAAAATGGTTTAATACGTGAGATTTAGGAACACTAAGGTACCACGTGCGTGGGTGCAGCCGTTAGCAATACCTTACACATAAAATTTACTATTATTACGATTTTTCTCTATAACGTCTCCGATCATTTCTGCATACACCTATCTATATATATAAGTGCAAAGCTTAGTGATTCATTTTACTTCTAGTTCCTTTTCTCCTATGCTTTACTTAAATGTTTTACCTAGCTAACTGGGTTTTCATTGTTTGATCATGACCAATACACACGCCACGTGCTCTAAGTAGGTTTATGAATAAATTTAAGCAAGTACATGCAATAACAGGGAAAATGAAAAATAACTTAACTGGTATTTCCATATGTCTTTCAGGTTTTCAATCCAAATCTTTATCCAATTGTCAGCGCTGGCAGTACTTCATCTATCTCTCGTCACATCGCTCGACGATCCGCTATCCACGTCTGTGTTTCGCTGCTCCTCGAACTCAACTCCTCGCACCTTGCCCGCTGATTCCAAGGTCACTTGACCTTCTGAGTGGTTCATCTATTCCCCCAAGGTGAATGTCACGTCGCTTCCTTCTTAGGAACTGACCGCAACGACCCTTACTATCCCCCGATATCCCCTGGGGCCTAAGTATCGTCAAAAAGCTTGGGATTGCCTCCCGTTATCACCTGGGGCTATCTATGCACGTGCATGTTGGACTAAATTTATTTTAAATAATTTTATTTCCAACATTCCTCCCTTACCAGATGTAATCTTTATGGGGGGCCAAAAGGAATGCTGGTGGGAAAGACCACACGCACGGATAGACTACTCCATCCTTACCAAGTAATCCTCTATCTTTTTCCTCATGTGCACTTATATATACATATAGCAATGAAATTATATAACATATTCATAATCACACATATACACAATACACTTTTCAAACACAAAAATTAATTAACTGTTACGGTCCTGCACCCACAATACATATCTAAAAATTATCAATTCAGTAATACTGCTGGCATCTGAAGCTTACATGCACGTGTCGTTTAGTACACTTTGAGCTGTTGCTGACCAAGTATCAGTAACACATTTAACTGCCAACCGCTTTTCCGCTTGTTTGTTTGCTTTTAAATTCAATTTTTTTTTTTATTGTCATTGTCCACGTCCACCGATTCTTGAGTTTTATTGTTTGACTTAATTTTTTTTTTTTTTTTTTCTGGTGGAAAGTAAGACAAGGTGAAATTGTTCGATTTACGTTCAGCTCTGCGATTCACACACAATTCACACAAAAAGTTATCTGACATCAAACCAATATCACTGGCAGTTCGCAATATTTGGAGAACATTGTCACCTGATTTGTGCTTTTTATATGCTGGTAATAAAATTAGCTGTAGAACACTTAGCTCTGTACGTATATGTTTATCTAGGTATTATTCGTCCACAGTCACCTATAACATGGGTTATTCACCAAGGTCTCTTTGACCCTGGAACACAATAACAGCAAAATCATTTCACCTGTGTTTTATTCATCTCGGCCTGCGCCCTCATTGACACTGTCCTTTGTGCTTTTAAACACCACACCGCTCATCGGCCATACCGTTTTCACTACCTGTTGACCACATAGCACAACAAAGTCTTCGCTGTCAATGTAGCACTTTATTTAGTCTGTAGGTCATCCACATGAAAAAAATGCGTTGCATTCACAGTAATTACGACCGTCCTTGGATACACCAGCACGTTTACATTACGCATGCCACGTGCGATCCGTTCATTATTTTCAAAAGCTTGCATCATTACTTGAATATCCTCCTGTTGTTTGAGTTTGGGAAAAGAAAACGGTGTTTCAATCACTGTTGCACTTTAGTTCCCGTAGGAAGCATGGTTCTTTTCGTTCACCAACACGTGGTTCTTTTCGTTCACCAACACGTGGTTCTTTTTGTTCACCAACACGTGATTCTTTTTGTTCACCAACACGTGATTCTTTTTGTTCACCAACACGTGGTTCTTTTCGTTCACCAACACGTGGTTCTTTTTGTTCACCAACACGTGATTCTTTTTGTTCACCAACACGTGATTCTTTTTGTTCACCAACACGTGATTCTTTTTGTCCACCAACACGTGATTCTTTTTGTTCACCAACACGTGATTCTTTTTGTCCACCAACACGTGATTCTTTTTGTTCACCACCACATGGAACACACTGACTTTACTCACACTTTGATTTATTTTTTTCTTCTATAACCTTCTCTCTTCCCCTGATTACGCACTGTACCGCTCTGTCACTACCCAGACTAGACGCGGCAGTGTGATCCGTCAATCGAAACAAAGTCAATTACCCAGTGGTTTAATTTTCACTTACCCTTATCTACATTTATTATTATTATTTTCAGAATAGTTGTATATCTAATATCTTAGATTTACACTATTCTTTCCTTCCCAAGCAAAGATAGATCCGCTCAACCCAATAAATCATTACCTTCACGCTGCACCTAAACATTATTAACATTAATATTTAAAATTACACTTGCCAATATCACTATTAAATTTTATTTGACGAATTTTTCGTGCATACACCTCCACAAGAGATAACCAAGTGTTCCTGGGGGGGGGGATATTCTGATAGAACATAACTTTAGTTAACCAGTTAAGAAATTTCTTTTTTTTTTTTTTTTTTTTTTTTTTTTTACACACCTTTCTATGCACTAACCACACACAGACTTGAAACATACTTGAAATACGGAATGGAAAATAATAATACCCGAACTCGAGAAAGTTTTATACATATATATTACACAAAATACTAGTGAATTTTCCACCTTTTGCTTTAATATTAAGAGATATATGCTAATCCTATAATAAAACATTCTGACATACTAACTTCCGTTTAAAATGCCTTCTAACTACAATAATGAATTACTAAATCTATCAAATAAATGTAATAAAGATCCGAATTAGATTTGCTACTGGAATTGGGGCTGCGGGGAGGGGGTGGTAAATGAGCTCTTCTATTGCTTTGCACCTTTCTGTCTCGAACAAGATTTGCTTGGCTGCTTTAACTTAAAAGGATCTTTATCGTCCTGTACTCCTAATAACTGTGAAAGATCAAATGGCGATTCTGCAGTTTGTTCTTCACATTTTTCGTTAAGTGGATTATGAGGATTTGCGAACGACTGTGAGGAAGAACGAACTGGATTCGTTACTGACTTCTTCTCTTTACTGTTCTTCACAATCTGGGGGATTCTAAGTTGTCTTTTTTATTTTTACGTTGCTTATGTAGAATTTCTGTAGTGGATTCAGCTGTTGAGATTTTATCTACGCTTGCTTTGCTCTTACTTCGGGAATCAACTATTGTCAAAACCTGGACCTTCTCTTGAGCCTCTTCATTTTGAGTAACACGTGGCTTTGGGGAACTTTGAGCACGCTGGTGTCTATTATACTTATTGTAAAAATGCCTACCCTGACTAGGTCTTGAGGGAAATGGATTTCTGTAATTATTTTTCTCTGCAAAATCTCACTTTGTGGCCTATAGCTCCACATCCAAAACAACGGAGGTTGTCATAAGCCTGACGTTGTTTCTGATGTGTTACGTAATGTGGTCTTGCATTCCTATTTATTTGATCAAAATGCTTATTCTGCTCTAACGGAAAACTTCTATGTCTCTCGATGTGGAACGTATTGACAATTGCAGTGTTTACATTTCCCTGGTTGTTATTCCTGTTTTGTCTCTGGTACAAATTTCCGCGAGGATTAAAATGACCCGCGCCATTTGTGTCCCGCGCTCCGTAACCTGAAGATTGGGAGACACGAAACGAGGCTCTATCTCCCTGTCTTTGGTTTCCAAGATTATTTGATTGCTGATTACATCTGCTAACTGGGTGTCCTAATGCACCACATTTGAAACATCTGACATTAACAAAATTTCGCCTAGCCTTATATCTGGAATTCTCATAATTTGACTTTCATCAATTTTTGATTGCAATTTTGATAGCTCATTCTCGGCTTTCATTAATCTTCCACTCATTTGTTGTGTTTCTTCTCGTAAGGTACTGATAAGTGCATTTTGCTGCACGATGTATTGCTGAAACATGGGACAAAGTTCTGAAATACCATTAGCATCGCCTGGGGCGCTTTCTCGAGGGATTTGATCTGCATCATCGGCAGAATTGACACTCTTTGTGATGATATGTCGATTTGCCTCAGCAAGCAGTGCATCTTGTACTGCTTGATCGAAATTTGCAGGCCCTTTCGAAAGTACCTCTGTTTGAATACTTCTTTCCACACCTGCTAAAAATTGTGATAACATAATTGAATCAACCAGTGCCTTAACCTGCTCATCCCCTGAGACCGGTGCGCCAAGATAAGAATGCGCTGATCCTCTTAGACGTGATTCATACTGGGCGACCGACTCTTCTGGTCTTGGATTGCAAGAATTAAAATTTTGTATTGCCACTACTAGAGGTTGGTTATTGGCAAACCTTTTTATCACTGCTGATTTAAACATCTTGTAATCATCAAGCTGTCTAACATGGGGAGATTCACTCAAAAATCCTAAAGCTGCTTGCGTCATGCGAGCTTTTGCTACAAAAATTTTTACTTTTTCTGACCAATTAGTGACTGATTCTAATCCCTCTATTGCTTCGAACAAGAAACAAGCTGGAATAAGCTTATCGTTTCCAGAGAATTCGGGAATCAGGGGAAGTACTGATGCAATAAATTGCAACTCCTGCATGGAATCTTGAACGGAGGAGCCTGACATTTTTAATAGAAGTTTAATACCTAAGTTACACACTAATACCAATTAAAATAATACCTTTATCCCTACAACATGCAATTGCTTTTTTTACCTAACTCTTAGTAATGAAGTTGTCAAAATAACACCTTAAGAAAATAATTGCATGATGCATACAACAAAAGAAAATAATGAACTGCTACACATGAAGAAAAGAAAACCCATTCAATCCGTACTGCGACGGGGAAAAATACGTGACAGCACGAATGGCTCAAAAGTCACGGCACCAATGTTATATACAATTATTTTAAACGTTATAATCATAGGAATAATCATATGTTATAAACAAATATTTAACCAATTCACCATAGTTATCTTCAAACGTTAATCGGTACCAACGTCACATTCCAATACGGAACACGTTTTAAAGTTATGAACAATGGCACACGTGTTAATGCGATTCACTGGAACACGTGTTACTGTCATCAATGTTACATACAAGGTGTTAATTTTATTGTTATATTTATTATTATGAACAAATTATAAGTGCATCAATTACAGATCATTTACCGATTAAATTTACTTTATCGTGCCTTTTTATAACTATGGGACTTTTTGTTCTACAGTGATCGTATATGGACAAAAACGTGCCCCTTATATGTACTGGCATATAATAAAGCACGGCGTTGTGATTCACCTTTATCCCGTCACTGGAATGGTGGGGGAGTAAAGGTGCCGCTCGTGAAAGAAATCAGAAACATAAACACATATCTTGTTTTACACATACCTTAACTTATGTCTTGTGTGATTATAAGGAAAACAAACAGGAGTCTTATGTGGAAGTAATAAAAATGGTTTAATACGTGAGATTTAGGAACACTAAGGTACCACGTGCGTGGGTGCAGCCGTTAGCAATACCTTACACATAAAATTTACTATTATTACGATTTTTCTCTATAACGTCTCCGATCATTTCTGCATACATCTATCTATATATATAAGTGCAAAGCTTAGTGATTCATTTTACTTCTAGTTCCTTTTCTCCTATGCTTTACTTAAATGTTTTACCTAGCTAACTGGGTTTTCATTGTTTGATCATGACCAATACACACGCCACGTGCTCTAAGTAGGTTTATGAGTAAATTTAAGCAAGTACATGCAATAACAGGGAAAATGAAAAATAACTTAACTGGTATTTCCATATGTCTTTCAGGTTTTCAATCCAAATCTTTATCCAATTGTCAGCGCTGGCAGTACTTCATCTATCTTTCGTCACATCGCTCGACGATCCGCTATCCACGTCTGCGTTTCGCTGCTCCTCGAACTCAACTCCTCGCACCTTGCCCGCTGATTCCAAGGTCACTTGACATTCTGAGTGGTTCATCTATTCCCCCAAGGTGAATGTCACGTTGCTTCCTTCTTAGGAACTGACCGCAACGACCCTTACTATCCCCCGATATCCCCTGGGGCCTAAGTATCGTCAAAAAGCTTGGGATTGCCTCCCGTTATCACCTGGGGCTATCTATGCACGTGCATGTTGGACTAAATTTATTTTAAATAATTTTATTTCCAACAACTTAATACTTTAATTGAATCCTTACTGGATGTTTTTCACTTATATAACCGTAGACAATGAAAAATTATTGGGGGTTCCGGAAATTTTTAATCGAATTACCAATTCATTTTCAGAGTATTTAAGTCTAATTTAAATTTCTTTCAGTGAGATTATCTGGCACAATAAGACGCCTGAAATGCTGAAATGAAGCAAATTATAGTTAATTACAGATTTTTTTTTCTCAAGATAATTATTTATTTTATTTATTTTGCTTTTGTAGGCGCAGCATTATCATATACAATACACAGATACTATGTGAATATTCAACTCAATTGTCTTATAAAAGTAACTAAAACATGTAAAATATATTTTAAGGTTTTTTTTACCAATTTTAAAACTTCCAAAACTTTTTTCTTCAAATGATTTCTGAGTTTAGATAGGAGGTTAAAAGGGAGAGGACATGACATCAGCCGCATGCCCAACGTTTTCCGTGGGCTCTACTTTGTATCAGCTGTGTATGTCCAGGATGCTCAACTTAGGCTGCTTCTGTACTTATACTATGGGGAAATCGTTGTCTTTGAAGAGGTTTCAGAGGCACTTGTGCATCATGTACAGTCAGGAAAAAATGAGACCGAAATATACATGCACATAACTAAAAATTTGCAAAAAGTTACAGAAATACTGTTTAATATTTTTTTTAAAAATTAAACAAAATTATGCTTTGTCGAGCGGAAGTGCATATTGCGTATTAACCAATCACGGCCTTGCTAAAGCTGTGGAAGTTTTGTTGACCTTCAGGGGATGCTGCTGAGAGTAAGAGACGATCGCTATCAACCTGTGCTGTGGCACAGGTCTTCAGTAAGTGACGTCACGCGACAGAACCTCCCCAACCGGAGGGCCCAAGAAACCAGATGATCAGACTAGGCTTCACCAGCGGTTGCTGATGCCATCTTCTCTCTCTTCTAACCTTCTTGTTTCCTGACTGCCCGAAGATAGGGCGGGTGAACTGACTGTGCAACATATTTCCACCTTTATCACTATGACTTCGAATAGGTTCTCGTCTCCGATTGTAGAGCTAGACTTTTGTGTTTTGTGGGAACCCAGACAAACCGAAGAATTTTCTAAAGGAGGCAGTTTTAAATGCTCTTAAACAACAGTACTTGATATTGTCTGTCGCGTCAAATTTTATGAACACGAACAAATACTAATTCTTTTTTGAGGCACAATAAACAGTCTGAGGGGTAAATTTCCATACACACTTTTTATATACTATAATAAACGGGGAATGAATAATAAAAACCTTGAAGAATTGATAACGAAACCAAAATTTATGCACATATGCGAACGTGTATTTTTTTCACGAAATACGCGCAAAAATACTGGGGGGTCGAGGAACCCTCAACAAAATCATTGGGGGGTTCAAAAACTGTCTCGAACCCACGAAGTCGGCGCCTATGCTAGACAATATAAGTATATTTACACACAATGTTGAATAATCCAATAA
Organism: Macrothele yani; assembly: GCA_039090855.1. Taxonomy (NCBI): domain Eukaryota; kingdom Metazoa; phylum Arthropoda; class Arachnida; order Araneae; family Macrothelidae; genus Macrothele; species Macrothele yani. The sequence goes on along the minus strand of CM076997.1, from coordinate 76,676,989 downwards.
TGGATCCCGGGAGATTGGTACCCGGCAAATTGGTGCCCAGCAAACTCGTACCCATGCAGTTCCGTTCCCTCCTGTTCAGTTTTAATGCCTGATTTTCAGGATTTGGCATCATCTTCACCTCTTCTAACTATTCCAATACATTTTCCCCTCTTCAAATTCGTAAATTATTTCACAAGTTGAAGCAATAACGGCATTTTCCTAAAATTGAATTTTAGAAAACTCGTACCCGGGATATTGGTACCCTTCTGTTAGTGAGACGTTACAGGGACATATACAAATTACATTAAAGGAAGGTCTTTCTTCTTTGGTGATTGTCGTTGTTGAACAGCTGTTCTCTTGGCGGAAAACTCCTATTCTTTCTTCCACTGTTAGCAAAACACACCGCATAAAAGTCTTACACCTTAGACACCGAGTCTTCACTTTATTATGACCACCTGACAATTTTAAGCAAATGAGCTATGGCTGCATTCTGTTGTCGCCAGAGGGTGAGGCTAGTATAAAACGGGAAAGCTTAGTGCATGCGACAGTAGTAGAAGTGATTTTCAAGTGACGAGATGGGTAAAAAATGCGATTTGAAGGACTTTAAATGTAGGATGATTGTAGGAGCGAGTATCTTCGAAACCGCAGCATTCATGAAATGTTCCAAAGCAGCTGTTGTTAAAGTGTTTAAACACTGGACTGTCAGCCAAAAAACTGGGTCTCTACGTGCAACGTGTGGACGTCATCGACTAGTGGCTGCTCGGGCGGAACGAAGAGTGTCCACACTGGTAACAGACAACAGAAGGGCAACAGTGCAGCAAATTACAGACCATCTTAATCAAGGATCCCCTCAAATGATCTCTGCACGCACTGTTGGTCGTACACTGCATCAGATGGGATATGGCAGCCGAAGCCCTGTTCGACCACCTTTGCTGTCTGCAGTTAACAAGAGAAAACGTCTCCAGTTCGCACAGGAGCACAAGGATTGGACAGTCGATAATTGAAAACAAATTATGTAGTCCGATGAATCACGTTTTCAGTTGCATCATGCCGATGGCCGAGTGAGAATTTGGCGGAAACAGCACGAAAGCGTGGACCCCAAATGCATTATACTACAACCCTTCAAGCTAGTGGAGGCAACGTTATGGTTTGTGGAATATTTTCCTGGCATGCTTTGGGCCCTTTAATTCGTGTTGATCAACGTCTGACTGGCACATCATATCTAAACATCGTTGCGAACCAAGTGCATCCTGTCATGTGGATGGTTTATCCCAATGGCGATGGCTACTTTCAACAAGATAATGCGTCCTGCCATAGTGCTCGTATTGTACAGGATTAGTTTCAGGAACATGCCGGTGAGTTTACTTTGCTTAGGTGGCCCCCACAATCTCCAGATTTCGACCCCAATAAGAATTTGTGGGATGAAGTTGAACGAGCCATCAGACAGCTGGATCCACAACTGTGTAATCTCACACTCCTGGAAAGTGCTATTCATCAAGCATGGTCTCAGATTCCACAAACCACCTATCAACATCTCGTGGAGTCCATGCCACGAAGAATCGACGCAGTGTTAAAGGCAAAAGGTGGCTCACCGAAGTACTGAGGGGTGGTCATAATAAAGTGGCCAGCACTCAGTGTATAAGGGAATGTATACGCAAATTGCATTTCGTTCTAGATTTGTTAAAGTGTAGGAGTTATTATAGTGGCATAAAATTATAATAGGAGATTCTTACTTACAAAAATGGCGTATAAGATCCGGTTCACTATAAACCGCCAAACAGGAAAACTCCCACATGTTTTTCATTAAGGGGCCGTGCACGAGTTGCTGTTCCTCCGAGGGGCACTTCGAATTTGTGGTAGTTTTCCAATTTTCCGAATTATGTGTAGCAGTTTTCCAAAGATAAATTGACATACACACTGAACTTGGTGTACAGCTACATACAGTATAGAAATTCTGGGTTTCAACAACAGGAATGTACATAGGTGAACTAGGAACTCAGCAAATAAACCTCCGAAAGACAAACGCAAACAAACATTGCCCGGGATTCTAACGCAGACCCCCTCCGATGGGCTAATGACCAGAAGCCATAGCTTAAATCACTGGGCCACCGGGATGGCCGTAGGACAAACACGACATCCATGCCTTACCGGGATTCGAACCCAGACCCCTCCGTTAGGCGAATGATCAGAAGCCATCGCTTAGACCACTGCGACACCGGGGATACTCCCTAAAGAGATCAAGAGCGACGTATGTCACAAATTAAACATGCAAAAATATTATTTTACGTATTCAAATAATTACATAGTCTCTCCTTCCCAAAGAGATTATGTATATATGTCAACCCCGCCTTCTCGTGGTGCATCCTGTTCCCACTAAAGGGGCTCTGACGACCGCCAATAGCGGTACAACTATACCATCGGGATTAGAGGAAATGCTATCCCACACTCACCAACCCGCTTGCCCAGCGTGGTGAGTTATGGCCAAACCCCTCCAAAATGACTCCACAACTTAAATCTTGGCCCTCAGTCTCCGGCAGCTGGAATGTACCTGGCCAAGGCAGCGGCTAGTGCGACATGAAGGCAGAGGCTGCTAAGAATCCCCGGAGGACCGGACTAGGCTGCCATCTGATGCTGACCTTGGCTACGTATAATGGACGCTCACTGTCTTCTGATTCAAGGCTTCTTGAATTGGAAGAGGAAATACAAAGGATCAAGTGGGACATCGTCGGGCTAAGTGAGGTAAGGAGAAAAGGAGAAGATCTCATTGAACTGAAAAGTGGACATCTCTTCTACTATCGTGGGACTGATACTGGCAGAACTAGTGGTGTTGGATTTATAATAAACAAGAAACTGAAGGATAAAGTTGTAGAAGTTGAAAGTTCCTCTGACAGAGCTGCACGACTCGTTATCCAAATCGCGAGAAGATACAAGGCTCAGATTATTCAAACTTATGCACCCACCACAAGTCATGCTGAAGAAGAAATTGAAGAATTTTATGAGGAAATTCGTGATCTAAATAATAAAGGTAAGCAGCACTTGAAGATAATTATGGGAGATTTCAATGCAAAAATAGGGCAACGGCAACAGAATGAAACTTCAGTAGGTAAATTCGGTCACGGCAACAGAAACCAGCGTGGAAATACTCTCGTTGAGTTTGCAGAGGCTGAAGGGTTTTTCATCTTGAACTCCTTTTTCAAGAAAAAGCCACATTGTGCATGGCTTTTATCGATTATGAAAAAGCCTTTGATTCGGTGCAACCATCAGCAGTTACAATGGTTCTGAAATCCTGCGGCATTGAAGATGCATTCATTAATATTATTAATAACATCTATGAAAATGCAAGTGCAAAGATTCGACTGTTTGAAAATACAATACACATAAAACTTGGAAAGGGAGTGAGACAAGGTGACACCGTATCTCCCAAGCTCCTTAATGCCACATTGGAAAATGTCTTTCAATCACTGAACTGGGAAAGATAAAGATTAATAGAGATTATCTAACTCACCTTCGTTTTGCTGATGACGTAGTCATTTTTGCAACTACCCCATCAGAGCTGCAGAGTATGATCCAGGAACTTGCTGACAAGAGTAAAGAAGTGGGATTAAAAATGAACTTTCAGAAGACAAAAGTGATGTTCAATGCTTTTACAAGAAATGAAGATTTATCGATTGATGGAGAAAAGCTGGAGATCACAGATACGTACGTTTACCTTGGACAGCAGATATCAAGTGGAGATCACATTGGTGAAGAAATTAATCGGCGTACAAAACTTGCCTGGAGAGCTTTTGGAAGAAACAGCATAATTTTCATGAGCAATATGCCATTATTATGTCTTAAAAGAAAAGTGTTTGATCAATGCATCCTTCCAGTTCTTACGTATGGTGCAGAGACGTGGACCTTAACTAAAAGAGACATACTGAGACTGCAGAAAACTCAAAGAGGCATGGAGCGGTGTATGCTTGGTGTAACCAAGTGAGATAAGAAGAGGAACTCGTTGATCTGAAAAAGGACAAGAGTGGAAGACATCATGATCAGAGTTAAATCCCTGTAATGGCAATGGGCTGGACATACTGCCAGCAGGGCAGACCATCGATCGACAGCCGAAATTTTAGATTGGATTCCAAGGGACAGGAAAAGCCCCAGAAGAAGACCACATGGGAGATGGGTGGATGAAATTCGAAAGTATGCGGGAGTAACATGGAGGAGACTGGCACAAGACAGACCGTTGTGGAAGAAACTTGGGGAGACCTTCGTCCAGCAGTGGATTGATAATGGTTGACAATGATGATGATGATGTCGAATATATTTTCATTTGTTCATATTAGTTTGGGAGATATTTTCTTCGGGGTATTTTCATTTGCATCTTCAAAATTTTGGGATACCCCATAAAGAAATCCGGAATGCGCCACTGAGCTCTTGGTAACATGTGATTGACCCAGGTAAAGTACTTTTATATGTCGGAACAAAGCGTTTACAAGGCCCGTTGTGATTGGGGTGTAGGAGAACTGGCCACCCGGAGAAGTGCCCACCGGAGAACTGGCCACCCGGAGAAGTGCCCACCGGAGAACTGGCCACCCGGAGAAGTGCCCACCGGAAAACTGGCCACCCGGAGAAGTGCCCACCGGAGAACTGGCTACCCGGAGAAGTGCCCATCGGAGAACTGGCCACAAAAAATTTAAGGGGTAGTATAAAATTGCGTTTTTTGACCGCTTCGTGGCCACGACCACCAGAGGTTGGTTATCTGAGTCATATAAAGTTTCTGTAATTTCGTCTTTTCTTAATTGCGATAATTAATGTAATTCTTTATAAAAATGTTTATGATCTACAACTCAACAAAAGATTTCAAGGTTTACAAAGTACGCACAAGTCTGTAAATTATCTGAGGGCATGTGCTGAGTGTTGACTCGGGAAACCTGTTGGCGGGGGGGGGTACCAAAAGTGTAAAATAAAAGGAATTTTTGGTCCGATCGGGAAATTTTCAGTAATTAGAATCTACAACTCGACACATTATGTAAGGGCATGTGCCTACTCAGCAAACCTGTCGGGGGGAGGGGGGGGGGTATTCCAAAAGTGTAAAATATGAAGAATTTCTGGTCCGATTAGGAGATTTTTCAGCATTTAGAGCCTACAAATCAACAAATAATCTGAGGGCATGTGCTGCCTCAGGAAGCCCGTCGGGGTGGGGGTGGGGGTAACACTAAAAGTATAAAATATAAAGACCTTCTGATCCGGTCGGGAGATTTTCAGCATTTACAACCTACATCTCAACAAATTCTGTGAGGGCTTGCGCTGACTCAGGAAACCTGTCGGGGCTTAATTAATACCTAAAATATAAAACAAAAGTATTTCTGGTTGTAAATGGTGAAAATCTCTCGATCGGACGAGAAATCTTTATATTTTACATTTTACAGTTTTGGTATTACCCTCCCCCTCCTCCCCGACAGGTTTCCTACGTAGGCACATGCACTCAGACAATCTTGTAAAACACTGAAAACTCCAGATCGGTCCGGAAATTCTTGATATTTCATATTTTAGGTTTTAAGCAATCCCCCCCCCTCCGAAAAGTTGCCGGGGTTTGCACATACCAGCAGAGAATTTGTTTAGCTGTAGTCTATAGACCTAGAAAAATATCGTAGATAAGAATATACGAAATTATGGAAATTTTATGTGTGTCAGATATATCGGGAGATGTAGCCACGGAGTAGTCTACAACGCAATTTTTATACGGCCCCTTAAAATTTTTATGGCCAGTTCTTCGTGCGGCCACTTCTCCGGTGGTCAGTTCTCCGTATCCGTTGTGGGGTTGTGATTGATAGGGAAATTTTATATCAAGTTTGTTAAAACATATAAAATTCTACTAAAGAATAACAGACTTACTTTGCCGGTAATAGGTATAATCAATATTTGATTCTAGCTGCAATACATCGAATATTTGATCCGATATTAAAATAAAGTATTCTGCACACGACCTCTTCCCTCTGAACTAGAGCCGGATGGAGGAAGCTTTTACAGGGCCCGGGGCGAAATTTTATTGCGGGGCCCGAACCATCATTGCTGGCACTAGGAAATAAATCTCATATTTTAATAAAGTCGTTACGCGAAATATGTTCTCAAAGAACACACACGATATGAAACTCACAAATTTTGACGGAACAACGAATCCTCATCCTTCTACTCCAGAGCCGAATGCTTTACCAATTAAGCTACACCGAAAGAATTTATTGTTGCAACTTCTCCGTCCTGACATGTGCTTCACCTCTGTAGTATTTCATAAAGAAAACTATCATAAAGACGAAATGATTATGTCAAAGAAATATTTGCTTTAAGCTTAAGAAAAGACCCTAATATGATTAAAAGTTCAGAGATAGAGAGAAAGAGGGAGGGAGAGAGAGATAAAGAAAGAGAGAGAGAGAGAGAGAGAGTAAAAAGTGTTGAAATCTACAATTTCCTTTCCAGGGAGATGGGGTTGAGATTGTATTATGACTCTTATAAAAACTTCCTTACAAAATTATAAAAAAAAAATACCTGCATAGCGAAATTTTTTGAATTGCGAATATTTTAGTGTAGGAAATACTAAGTATTCCTCTAAAATAAATTCGTACAAATAGTTGTTTTTCCCCTGATACAAGGTTTTAGTAATTGATTTTTAATGCAAAGTAGAGCAAGTTACAAATTAGCGACTTTTTAAACTTTTATACGCGCTGATATATGATTTTTTTAATTTTCAGTAATGTTTTTAAAGTCACTGAATAAATGACCTCTATATGTAACCCGAAATCAACTTTGATATTGTTCTTTTTATTTCTTTAAATTTAAGTATCTGGTTTGCACGCAAATTGTTAAATACATAAAAGTAAGGGCCACAAAATGATGAAATTTAATTTGCTATTTATCAATGCGGAAAATAGAAACGTAGTTTCAATAACCACTCAAAATCCCCAAATTTCAGTATTTGTACGGCGAAGGACGATAACCTATTCAAAAATGGAGTGATTGTAAGCAAAAAAAAAAAAAAAACCCTTTTCCCCTTTTAAAAAAGAACTTTTTAAGGGCTTCGCACCCCAAAACTTACACACACACACAAAAAAAATTGTTAAAAATTCTACCAAAAATGATTTTTTTCCTAAACTGCGGGGCCCCTTGAAGGCGAAAGCTCCAGTTCCCCTTATGGTCTAGGTCTAGTCGGCTTTGCTCTGTACTGTGGATTCAATTTAAGGCTTTGCTGAAGGACTAATAGAGCAGACGGGAACAGTTCAAGGGTTCTTTGTTCATCAGCCCCATATTCCTTTTCCGTAGAGCTAAAACTTACGGGGGACGCAATTGTTTAGACACAGGGGACATCCTGCGTGACCTTGTAACATTGCTCCTGGGAATAGTTAACATTCGAGTTTTGACCTCCCCGATGTTTTGAATGTTCTTAGATTCTACCTTGGATTCTACTAACGGATATTTCACTTACAAAACACGGGACCTAGAAACAGCGGCGTCGGAACCGCGGGGGCAGAGGGGGAAGTTTCCTCCGCACGCAGATGAGTGTGGGGGCAAAACATCACATTTGACCCCTCAGTTTTCTTCCTTTTTAAATTACATGTGTTCGTGATTAGAGATCTCAAACATTCGTTTATTTGGGGGGGGGTTGAAGTTCATTTTGATAAAAATTGAGTATTGCTCTTCATTTTTTACCATGAACTATCTAGAAATCTGAATATTTTTCTTAATGTCATTCACTTCTGAGACGTCAAGAAATGCTAGTTTCATTAAACAGTCCAAAGGGCTGGTTCCCGTTTGAAGACCAGCAATGTTTTGTCTCATTATGAGTGCAAAATTAGTCTTTCTCTAAAAAAATGAGTAAAAATAAATAGGGAAGTGGAAGTATTATGAGGAATGAGATATAAGTTCTTTCAATATTTAATTATAGCGTCTACGGCCCCAATTCCTGCGGAATTCATACCAATCCGGAAGTATCAAGATCTATAATTTAATGCCGTTCATGTGTACAGTTAGTTTGCATTGAGAAACTTTATGGATATGAAAAGTGCTTTTCTTTTATAGATTAATGTTTAATAAAAAAATGTTTTTCAGCAAATTTTCGTAATGAATTCAGCACATCTTCTTTTACAGTAGTACGATAAATTTTATGCCAGGGTGAAATATTTTGTTCTCCGACATCTTGCCCCCGCTGTCAAAAAAGAGTTTCGACGCCACTGCCTAGAAACGACAGCCACGGCCAGGAATAACAAAACGCTGAACGCGGTTCCTTTCGTAGCATGAAACTGGCACCCTCTATGAAAATAGCATCACAGAACACGTGATAATGTGCCTATATTATCGTTATTCCTTTTTTTTATATTTTTACCAATTAACAAAACAACGGAAATAAAAAAATAAAATGTAAGTTTTCTTTTTGGTATTTTGAGGCCCCTGCGATTCCGAGGCACCAAGCGCACGCTTCCTGCCCTTGTGCGGTGGTCCGCCACTATTAGGGGCTATTTAAAATTTTGTAATCGAGTAAAAGCGCAACACAATAAGCTTGTATTTCTGTGAACATTTTATGCATATGAGCACGGTTGGGGTTGATTGAAAACTGATAAAAAGGCTTAAAGCCTGTTTATTAATTTTTGTGCCTGTGTAAAAACGCATAATCATAACCTTGGCATGTTATCGAAACCTTATGAATACGTAGGACTAAAAATTCCTAAAAAAAGGCGAGGCTTGCAATTAAGGTTTTGTGACAGAGTAAAAGTGCAACATTAATAACTTGACATGTTATGTTAACGTTGTAAACATGAGCACGACGGATTAAAAATTTCAAGAAATCTCCTTTGGGATTAATGTGTTGTAGCAGAGTAAAAGTGTAACATTATCTTTATTTTCTATATAAACCATACTACGTGCTAAAATGGCTCAACTATATACGTATACTTCAACCATATACCGAAGCGCGGACACGGGGTAACAAAAGTGCGATTTTGTACGGTTCCTTAAAATTTTGTGGCCAGCCCACATGGAAGAGGTCACGTTGATGTCAAAAACGTACTTTTCACACGGCTCCATAACAGATAGCAATGGACATGTCGCAATCTTTTTTTAGTTGGGAGGTTTAACGACCACCGTGATCAATTCAATGGGCTGTAAGTAGTCAGAAGTTCCTAATTTTGGGTCACTAGTTCCGGGGAAGGGGGAGAGCCATCGCCAGAAGTCAAACAAACGTCCATGACTCACCGGGATTCGAACCCGGACCCTTCTCGGACTAGTGATCAGAAGCCATCGCATAGGCCACTGCGCCACCGGAGCGGCTCACGTTGAAATCATCCATGTATTTTTCATACGGCCTTAAACGCTCTTATGGACATACTAATGGAACTGGATGCAAAGAAATCATTAATGTAATTTGTACTAGCATTGTGGTATTTCCCGGGTAAATAGCTGTGCAATCACCAAGTTCAGCGGGTGAACGTTAATGAATGAAAAATATATTCCTGTACTTTTCCAGCAAACTTATCTTTATCTTTTTTATTTAGTTGATTTAATTTTATGAAACAAAAAAGAAAGGAAGGAGAATGGAAATACTTATCTCCGAGGAGACACCTATAGAACAGCTGACGTTGGCATTGATCATCTCTTTCTTACCATTTTAAATTTTGAATATCTGGAACTCTATATTACATTACATTGTATTTCTGCCTGATAAGCCGCCCGTTGGTGGTGAAAGCTAACGTTTATTAATTTGTGATTTTAATACACCATTAACCGGATATTTTTGCACTTGATTGTTATCTACGGTCTGACACTTAGACCGTAGGTCGGGTATTGCAATGCTGAACTGTGTTGCAGATCTTAAGAGTAAAAAATGGAACTTTTTACGAAAATTTTGTATGGGGGCCCCTTGACCGCGGGCCCCGATCCGTTCCAAAAACCGTCTGCGGTCTAAGTTAGAGCACCATGAGGTAGTATACCGTATTTGGTGGTTCTAAATTGAAAACTGTAGATTTGGCGGAAATACTCTATGGGGCACCCTTCGAACCCGGCCTCCGATCACTTCCAAAAACGGTCTACGGTCTAAGTCAGAGCACCATGAGATAGAATACCAAATCGGGTGGTTTTAAATTGAAAACTGTAGATTTGACGAATATTGCATATGGGGGCCCCTTGACCCCGGGTCCCATATCTTTCCCAAAACAGTCTACGGTCTAAGTTAGTGCACCATGAGGTAGTATACCAAATTTGGTGGTTCTAAATTGAAAACTGTAGATTTGGCGAAAATACTCTAGATGGGCCCTTCTACCCCGGCCTCCGACCACTTCCAAAAACGGTCTACGGTCTAAGTCAGAGCACCATGAGATAGTATACCAAATTTGGTGGCTTAAATTGAAAACTGTAGATTTGACGAATATTGCGTATGGGGGCCCGGGATCTTTCCAAAAACCGTCTACGGTCTAAGTTAGAGCACCATGAGGTAGTATACCAAATTTGGTGGTTCTAAATTGAAAACTGTAGATTTTACGAAAATGTTGTAGGGCCCCCCTTCGGACCGGGCCTCCACCCGTTCCATACTCTACGTGCTAAATTAGAGCACCATGAGATAGTATACCAAATTTGGTGGTTTTAAATTGAAAACTGTAGAATTTACGAAAATTTTGTAGGACCCCCCCCCCTTCGGACCGGGCCTCCACCCGTTCCATAAACCCTCTACGTGCTAAGTTAGAGCACCATGAGATAGTATACCAAATCTGGTGGTTTTAAATTGAAAACTGTAGATTTGACGAATATTGCGTATGGGGGCCACTTGACCCCGATCCCCCTACCTTTCCAAAAGCCGTCTAGGGTCTAAGTTAGAGCACCATGAGGTAGTATACCAAATTTGGTGGTTCTAAATTGAAAACTGTAGATTTTACGAAAATGTTGTAGGGGCCCCCCTTCGGACCGGGCCTCCACCCGTTCCATACTCTACGTGCTAAATTAGAGCACCATGAGATAGTATACCAAATTTGGTGGTTTTAAATTGAAAACTGTAGATTTGACGAATATTGCGTATGGGGGACCCTTGACCTCGGGCCCCATATTTTCCCCAAAACAGTCTACGGTCTAAGTTAGTGCAACGTGAGGTAGTATACCAAATTTGGTGGTTCTAAATTGAAAACTGTAGATTTGGCGAAAATATTCTATGGGGGCCCCTCGTCCGCGGGCTCCGACCACTTCCAAAAACCGTCTACGGTCTAAGTTAAAGCACCATGAGATAGTATACCAAATCTGGTGGTTTTAAATTGAAAACTAGATTTTACGATATTTTTGATTGAGTGGCCCTTGACCCCGGGCCTGGGCACTGTTGGAAAAGCTGTACTGGTAACCCCAATTTCTACCAAAATTTAATCAGGACATCAATTTCTTGAAGTCTCCCCTCCCCTTAAATATACTTTTTTTTGCAATTTATCAAAATCTATCTAAAGCAATTTATTTAGGGATTACTGCGATGTTATGACCTGCGATGTTATGACTTGCGATGTTATGGTACCACGATGTTTTGCCCTGCGATGTTATAGTGCCGCGATGTTTTGCCCTGCGATGTTATGGAGCCGCAATGTTTTGACTTGCGATGTTATGGTGCCGCGATGTTTTGACCTGCGATGTTTAAGTACTGCGATGTTATGGAACCGCGATGTTTTGACCTGCGATGTTATGTCGGCGATCATATGTCGTGCGATGTTTTGACCTGCGATGTTATGGAACCGCGATGTTTTGACCTGCGATGTTATGTCGGCGATCATATGTCGTGCGATGTTTTGACCTGCGATGTTATGTCGTAGACCCATTAGGAAGTATTACCACCAAATAAAATGCATGCACTCAGGGGTGTATTTCCGACTAGGCGCGCGCCTAGGGCCTCACTGTTTGAAGGGCCCCGAAAACATATAATTGGATTTTCAGTTTTGGTTTTCACGGACCGAAGCAAATCATTTCTTAAAGCGACTACTTTGTATTGTCAATTGATATTTTACTTTCTCATATTAATATTTTTTCTTGCTGTTGCTGATATTCCGAATTTTCAAGTTCTTATCAATGTACTTATTTTGAAAGGGACGGTTAAAATAATTTTGAGTTCCTTTTAGTGGTTGGTAAAGAAGGTATTCACGCATCCCACACTTTTCATTGTTTAAGACGAATTATTAACTTGCCTGTTGTGCTATAAATTGCTTTCATGGTACTTCCAGCCAAAGGAACACATCTGTGTTGGAACCTTCCCACAGTTTTCCCAAGTTGCGATGAGGAGTACTTGTAAAAACTTTCCTGATGATCGGGCGTGTTCGCTGTTAATTGTTTTTTTCCTTCGTGGTAAGATAATCAATGAAGAAAGAAATATTCTTCGTAGGATAATTCTTCTTAGGACAATCAAGTTCTTTCTCGGCCCTAATCCCTCTAAACCATCTTAAACCGAAAGGGTTATTAATATTTAGGCTGAAAAAATAAAGAAATTTGAGAATATCACACTATCTTATTTAATATTGTTACAAGTAGTTTATATTTTATTGCAACAACGTTTTCTCATTACTTTCTGCTCCCTTGGTTTAATACTGATAATTATCAAGTATTATCACCTTTCCTGTTCCTTAAATCGACTTAAAACTAGCTTTTGAAAAAAGAAATAAAAGGTTTCAATGATACTCTTACTCAAAAACCTGGGGTCCCTACTTTTCCATTTTCAAACCGGATCTTTCGCATTTAATTTGCATGCTTCTGTTTCTTATAACTGCAGTGCAAGTATAAATGGGATACGGGTATTTAAAGTGCCAAACCTAACATCCATTGATTCCCTATTAGCCTCAAAATTCTGTTTATGATAACTGCAGTGCATGAAGTATATGGGATATTAAAAGTGCCAAACTTTATATCCATTGATTTCCTATTAGCCGCAAAAATAATTTTTGAGATATCTCTGAAATCAAACAGTTCGATGTGCACGGACAGACAAAATTATTACACTAGCACTGTTTCTTATAGAACGTTCTAATAATAGAAAGCGATGGCATTTTAAAAAAGTAAATACCTTTTCTTGACTCCCTCCCTCCTCCCCTTTTTTTTGTTAATCTGACGGATGAAAATTTCTGAAGGCATAAGAAAGCGGAGGGGCCCAAAAGATCTAAAATCTCCTGTGCATGCACTTGGCAGATTCAATTCCCTTGCCTTGTACATTACATGGGAATTATCTGCTTCGTGGTTGATATATGCTCATAATTCACAGCAGTTTTGTAACGTACCAGGAGATGTGACGTACCTGCCAGAAGGACGCACACGACATAAAGGCAGATAGCAATTAGAATCAATGTCCGCGTAGCTCAACTGGTAGAGCAACTTATTCCGGAATGAGTGGACCCGGGTTCGAATCCTGGCGCGGATAAAAATGACGGAGAAATTCACTTCGTTATAGTTTACAAAATGATTTGGTTAAGTTATGTTCCATATGGTTGATTTTATATTTTATTTAATACACTAATACCATCACTTATGCCATGTACCTATTATGAGCAATTAGATTCTTCCTGGGTAATTGAGTTCACGATGCATGTAGAACGAATTGCAGCCTTTATATATACAGTTTATTCTCAATAACTCAAACTCTGATAGTTCAAGCAAAGTAAAATTTCCTGCACATGTTCTATTCACATAATGTTTTTTTGATAACTCGAATTTATTCCCATGCTCCCTTTGGATTCGACCGTATGTATTGCACATATGAACACATAATTCTGATTGAAAAAAGTTACAAACTATAACATTTCCACATACCAGAAGAGAATGTGTGTTAGAAATTCTTTAGGAAAAATGTATCATGCAGAATCAATATTTTCTTTACATGGTCTCCTGAGAATGCTTGGAAATTAAGCAAGGTTGCTGCGGTTTTTCTTTTTCTACACCATTATCGGAATGCTGGAACATGTTCTTCAGAAACACTAAGATTTCTGATACAGCAACCACCCAATTCACATGCTTTTAGAAAGAACAATTAAAACCTGTTTGAGGGGGATAATACCAGCAACAGCTATTTTCTACTACAAATCACATACTTCTGTTGAAGTACAAATGTGATTCATAGTAAAATGAATCTCATTTCTTCAATTCAGATATGTTATAGGTCTGCTTTCACTTAGCTGCCTTCTAAAATTCGAAACAAAATGGTTGTTAATTAATACTTTTTCTATTGAATTAATACTTATTCTATTGGGTAAAATAGAAATATTTTTATGTCAAATTAATCTACTGCCCTGATTAATCAAGCGCATGTATCTCTAACTTTAAACATTAATTTTCTGGCATTCTTGAAATTGTCTGACCATGTCTATTATACCTAATGTTTCAGTGCCTTGCAATGGTAACAATAACAGCTAAAAAAAAATAGCAACCTACTGATAATTTTGAAGTGTTTTTTTGCCAGTTTTTTTACAAGCAAATAACTGCGCAAAAATTACTACGTTACTGATATGTGCAGTGTCTTTTGCTAGTTCCATTTTCAAGGAACAAAATCATAATAAACAAACAATAATAAAGCAAATTACCGGATTTGTGACACGCGTGGTCGTGACAGACTGCAGAAAGAACGATCAGGAAATTCAGACCCTGCAATGAAGCTCCATTTTAATTCATCAGAGCTAGTTTTAGTTCTTCACTTTTGCATCTTCTCTTGGCTAAATGATGTCCTCATACACATTATCTCATTTTTAAATCTTCAAGCATAAAATCCCGAAAATCTAACTTTTTCAGTGCAACGTCACGCAACTGCCTACTCCTGTTCACTTCGCCTATAATATTCCATAAACGTTCATATTCTTTGTATACCTCAAGAAATTTCAAATCACTGCATCCGGCAATTATGAAAAAACAAAAATAGTCTATTAATAGTGAAAAGCTACCGAAACAAACAAAAAGCTATGTATCAAAGTCATAATGAAAATTAGTACGATTAATCAAAGACCTTTAAGATACATAGACTGGAAGTTCTTGTGTAAATGGGTGGCAGCAGCTGGCGACATTTTGATCGCAGAGCTTGTACGGTAAAAACGGCGTGTGTCGTATGTGAGCAACGTTAATTAAGCTCTTTTAGCTGCGCGAAAGAAGAAATTGTACGTTGTTTTCATACTGCGAATTAATGTTTTTTTTCAGTGGGGTATAAATTAGACAATGCGCCTTTTACCTTACGATTAAAGAAAACATCATTATCGTAATTTTGGGGGATATGAAATATCTAAAGAGAAACGTCGCCTGTCCTACGGGTTAAATATATATCAGCTTCAGTTGCTTGCAAACTGCGTGAGCTAGTATTTCACACTCTAAGTAATGTCAAAACTCATTTTAATGTGACCATTTGTTTATTCTTAAGAAAAATTGCCGAGAACAAAACTTTTAATTTCGGAAGTTTTTCCTGCAGTATTATGAGTTCGTAATAACTACTCAACGGAGGAAAAAATAAGTTAAATTAAATATGATAGAAACAAATGCCTTCTTCATATAATTTAGAGTTTAAACAATTACAAATCTCAAGGATGAAAAGTCTGGAAAAAGAAAAGCGAGTTAACAAAACATGTGTAGGTTTAAATAGAAACCTTCCCTTTAGAGCCATACACAGTCTGGTGAATGACACAAGAGTCTAGTAAAAACTAAGTCCCTCAACTTAATATTTAGAGATAAAGTAAGTGCAAAAGGTTACTAGCTAACTATCGTGCACTAAAATACTAAAACGCCTGTATTATTTCAAGGGAAAGATTAGAAAAGAAGGTAAGAAGCCTAAATTGAAACTGCAAGTCACGGCAACATTGCTGTGGTTAGCACTTAAATTCGGATGAAAATGTGAATATATTTCCTTTTTTTCTTTTTTTCTTTCTTGGGGACAACTTGGTCGTCGCTTTTCGATTTCCAGACAGGGGGTACCGGTATAGTTAGACCACAAAGGTGTGTGATACCTCTTGCTATATGGCAATCGTCCGATTTTGGCTTAGCTTCGTTTCCAGTTAGCACGTCTTAGAACATTTACCCACTTCCCCAAAGTATCACAATTATTATGAGGAAACCTACGAAATGAAAGTGCCTGCTGGCCAGTTGTTTGTTTATTGGTACATCCGTACAATCTCTTTTGATCATTAAATTTGGCTATATTGTTTTCTGAAATACTTTAAAATATATACACACTATTTATAAAAACCAAAAGTGAAATCTTACTGGGTACACATTAAAAAAAACACTTTCCGTTCGTATTGCAGACAGTTTTGGATCATAACGAAGTAGACGACGATCATTTCTGTCTTCCAACTTGTTTCAAAATTTAAAAGTGATCCAAACTAAACTGGCAAATGCAATGCTGCCTCTTCGGAGGCAACCAGGAGCAATGAGGATGTAGCACGAGGCGTCATCGAGAAGTGTTAGTGAAGTGGTGGCAGTTCCTGAAGGACAAGCATAGCTGGCTGTCCTGCACTTAGTGTGTAAAGTGCAATCATTAGCAGTCCGTGTTTATTATAAAAATTTGAAGCCAAAATGCCTACATTTTGTGGCATTATGAATTGCGGTAATAGAGGAAATCGAGACCGTGAGTATTTTTTAGGCTACTCGCTGCTGTCTCTAAAGGCAGTATCGAAAAAATTCGCTTATATGCCAAACGAAGGGAGATCGCTTCGAAGAGCTTAAAAAACACTTTTATTGAAGAGTTAGACTCTTCAAAGGCAGAGAACCTTTTAAATGTTCTATATGATATTTCCTCCCAACTACCGTTGAATTTATTTTAAAGCAGAAAATCTGTCTTTTTCTTTTTCAAACGTTATTGGAGTGCAGAGCCTGCACTTATTGGGCCAGGCGTTTCATTCGTTGATTCAAAGTTTTCAAGTTGAATTTGAAAGGTGTTGGCTGGTTTTTTTTTTCGTAGGTTTTATTGCTACTGACTATTTTCTCATAGAACACCTTTTAGAGTTTGTCTCTTAGTCAAAATATTTCTTAAATAAACGCTTTGGTCATCAATCGGCACTTCTGTGCACGTGTGTTTTTTTATAGGGACTTCTTTTCAGAAGGTTCCTATTTGATCTAGGGGGTGTTGGAACTTTTTATAGGGCTAAAAGTTAATTTGTTAAAAAACCTGACTTTTAGTCAGAATCAAATCTCTGGCTCTTCTGTAGTTTTTAGATCTCGAGCACACAGTTCCCCTGACTCACTTTTATTTGCGAGTTTTCGGCTTTTCACTTTTAAGGTTATTTGGCTGTCGATGTTGGTTTTTTTTTTTTTGTTTGCTACTTTGTTCTATATGATTTTATTTTTAGTGCACCTGGATTTTTACCTGGAGCTGAAGCACACTTTTGCGAAAAAATGCAAGTAATGGCTAAAATTATTGTCCAAATAAAATCCTTTTTGGTGTCTAGGACTGTTTACAGGCCGGTGTTATGCTGCTAAATTTATTTACGGACAAATAGGTTATAGGGCACAAATCCCAGCAAAATCCTTTTGTTTTTTCACTACAATTTTACGAAGAAAAGAGTTTGCTCATTTTTCTAAGGCTTGGAAATCGCTTTCCAGAGCTTAGAAAGACCCTTTTTGTTCAAAATTGAAACTCTCAAAAAGGCATAGGACCTTTGAAGGATGAGTTTTATCCAAAATCAGCGATTCCTGGAAAGAAAGAAAACATATCTTTTTTCTCAGGTCTCCCCACCTGGGAGAGAAGAGAACCTTACTTATTAAAGCAGCGTGCCTATTTTCTCCATAAATTACTGATTACTCACGAATTTGTGATTGTACTAAATTACCTTGTAAAAGAATACCGATGACGAGAAAATGTTATATGCCTGCGGTAAAGGCATTTCGACCAAAGACGAATTAATCAAAAATATTTACATTTGCACGTTCGGAAAACCTTTCGCGTCACCTTCGAAGATACTTGCATTCAGCACATCTTTTCCTTCAATCTCTTTAATTTTTTCCAAATACTACATTTTGTACTCTGAAGTTAAAGTTTCAAAGTAAGACGCCGTCATTTCAACGGGGCTAGTTGTCCTTCACTTTCATTACTAAGGCTGGTTGCCATACATCCTCATTGAGGTCATGGAGGTAGAAATAAGGGGAGAAAGTATGACGCCACAAACTTGAAGCTTTCTTAGCAGACGACGGTGTGGCGGCCATCTTAAGCCTCTGATGGTGGTTTTGGGCGTTACCTTCCATTGGGTTACGTACGTGAGAAGTTTGATTTTAGAAATTTGAATTACTTTTTTAGAAATGGTGTGTTGTTGCTCTTACGGATGCCATAAAAATTCCAGGCGACCACCTTCTGGAGTTACTTTTCACAGGTAAGCAAAGAAGAAACATTTAATATGAAATATTTTAATTTCCGAAGAGCATTTAGTAGCAAAGCGCGTATATGGAGTCATTTTTTTTTTGATTGGAGGTTTAACGACCACCGTGAGCAACTCAATGGGCTATAAGCAGTCGCCCGTCACTAATTTAGGGTCACTGGTTCCAGGGAAGGGAGAGAGCCAGTGCCGTAAGACAAACACAACATCCATGCCTGACCGGGATTCGAACCCGGACCCCTTACGGACGAATGATCAGAGGCCAACGCCTTAGACCACTGCGCCACCGGGGCGGCGGAGTCAACTTAGATATGACCAGTTAATTTCCCATTTTGATTGACAGAATGGCATTGGAAATCGCTTCCCAGAGCTTTGTTTTGCTAACAGAGGAACATTTGACATTTTGTTGAGCTAACAGAGGAAAAAATATTCTAATAGAAACTCAGAAAAGTCATCTTTCTGAGCATATGCTTATGCACACAGGTAAAAAGCCTTACCAACGTGATGTATGTTCCAAGCAAATTACTCGAAAAAGTGATCTTTTGAATCATTTACTTATTCACATGAGTGAAAAGCCTCACCAATGTGGTTTGTGCTCGAAAAAGTAATCTTTTGAAGCATTAACTCATTTAGACGGAGGAAAGGTTTCACCAATGCGATGTATGCTCTAAACGATTTATTCGAAAAAGTGAACATTCGAAGCATTTACTCATTCACACCGGGAAAAACCTCACCAATGTGATGTATGCTCCAAATAATTTGCTCAAAAAAGTGATCTTTAGAAGCATTTATTCGTTCAGACTGGGAAAAACCGCACCAATGTTATGTATGCTCCAAACGATTTGCTCGGAAAAGCGTCCTTTCAAAGCATTTACTCATTCACACGGGCCTCACCAACGTGATGTATGCTCCAAACAATTTTCTTGGAAATGTCTTCTTTCACAGCCCGTTCTCCTTCACACAGGTGAAAAGTCCCACAAATTTGATGTGTGCTCTAAGCAATTTGCTCAGAAAAGTAATCTTTTAAGGCATATGCTTGTTCATTCAGATGAAAAGCCTTATCAATGTGATGTATGTTCCAAGCAATTTCCTCGGAAAAGTAATCTTTCAAGGCATGTGCTTGTTCACGGGTGAAAGGGCAACATCATAATATATCTAATATAAAGTAATATTGGGGTATTACAGTTAACATTAATTTGCGTGTACTATCATGTTCTCTTCATTTTAACAGAGCAGATCTCTGTAAAAGTCACTACACTTATATTATCACACACACAACTTTAAAAACTATGAAATTACACGGCGGTTTTACCTACAGAATGAGAAAAACACTTGTACTTAAGCTGATGCCCCAGAAGCCAGTCGAAATGTTTCCTAAATTCTAAATACCTGGAAGTAGCCGTAACGCCCTAAACATTGATAAATCAACTAATAATATCCTTAAGAACAGTATATCAATGATTAATATAATAAAAACGAGCAAATTTATTAATATTAAAAGCAAATTGCCAACTTCATGCCTCCTCTTTTCTACCTCCATGATTGAGATAGCAGCGCCAAATTCAACCATGAGGAGTTGGTGGGAAATACATATCTATTGGAAAGATACATACAGTGTTTGATTCAAACCAATGGTGCAGAAGGAATATTCGGGTACGAATACGAACCAACAAATTTCTAGATCAAAATTTAATTAGCAACTTCTCAATTTCGATGAAAATCCGCTATGAAATAGAAAATACGCCGCTACATACCACGAACACCTGATACATGAAGCTGCAGCAATGCGAATTTAAATATACCGCATTATCGTTCTTTCATGTTTATCTTGTAAAAGATTAAAAAGTAGAACATAGCACCGGATAGGCAGAGATGTAGAAGAGGCTTAGCGGCGCTAAGGCACTATTTTTCTAGGCTTAGTGGCGCGAAGGTACTTTTCGTAGTTAGGTGATTGCAGAAGATGGGTGAAGAAATTTTTAGAGCATCGTATATGCGAAAATATCGAATACTCTGTTTTATATACAATCATAACCGATCTATTCGTGTTGCAAGTATGAGATTAAACCTCATCACGGAATAGGACACCTCACAGAACATAACGGTAAAGAGAGTGTTTTTTGTTTCTGGGTTTAACTTCCACCGTGAGTTTCTATTTTGTTTCTGGGTTTAACTTCCACCGTGAGTTTCTATATATATGCAGTTGTCCGTCCCTGATTTAGAGCGGGGAAACCATGCTACATGCGGAACTCGGACCCCCACTCAGAAACTTCATCTTTACACTCGTCCATCGGGACGGCGTAAAGATAATTTAAGGTCTATTATCTAGACGGTAGTCCTCAAAATTATTTCACTTCTTGGAGAAAAATCTGCAGAGAGAAATTATGAAGCCAATTAGTTTCGTGCGAGCGAAGAATATTTTTGCTAGTTTTGCTCTTATCCCTTAAAAATAACAACAGATATCTCTTTCCTTTACCTCAGAATCTCAGGTAAAAGACGTATTAGTTACACTGAATAGATGTGACTATACGAGTTATATTTACTCAGCGTGACTACATTAGTTACATCTGTTCAGTATAACTCAAGTAATAATTACACTGAACATTTGTAATCGTGTGAAATGACAGGGCTACTTAAAAAAACTACATATTTTAAGGTTGTGAGAGACGAACTTTTTTCCTTTATTAAATGTGCTCAAATTAATCGATTTATATAAAAATAATTAGTAATAAAATTATTTTATAAAATATACTGAACAATTAAAATAGCAAATCAGAATTCACAATGCTTTTTAAAATTCTGAGTTTTCTTTCCAACACGTTTTTACTTAATCAGTTCACCGCTAAGGCAATTTTTTAATTAGAACTACATCACTACGAATAGGCACTGAGAGAGTGGTAAACAAACTTTGTTTTCCTTCCTGCAATTATGATTTAATCAAATGCTAGTTTTAGTAGGAACTGAATGTCAACAAACTGTTCTGTAATCAGGTGATCTTTTGATCCCCTCAGCACAGAATACGCCGTTCCCCATGAGTGTAACTTTTACTGATGAGATTGTAGGATGTGTTTCTCTCGATAGCCAATCTGAGAATGTGCTGAGTTATTTTCAATCGTACACCTTGTATGCAGCGATTGTGTAGCAACATTTGACAAAATTCACATCGCTAAGCTGTTACCCATTGGCACCTTGTTTTCAGCGATTGTATGCTGTAAGCAAGCACAGAGTAGCTGTGTTTATCACAACCACAGCAAACTGAATGGGTAAAAATACAGAAAATTCACTTCACTCACCTGTGTTCATGTCAAAGTGTGTGTGACACTTTGACATGAACACATCTTCCATTTGAAACAGTGGCGGCCCATGGTTGGAAAAATAGGTGAAGAGGTAGAAGAGCAGTATGAAAAGATATCTGTCTACAATGAAAATTCCTTAATGAGGACTTACCTATTTTTTGTATATTAAATCAATTTTTCTTCCCTTTAAAGCTGCAAATTTGTCGATTATGTCGTCATAAGATGGTTAGATGGTTGTTTCTTCGTGAGCATCAATAAAATGTCTTCCTGAATAGAAATATTTGCCAAAGAAGCAAGTCTATCTTGGGAACTAGTGTTTCTTGAGCAAGCTTGTATTCTTTTAAGAAAACTTCTTTCCACTGGCGCACTTGTGGATGGAATTGTTAAACTGAGGAAAACCAATTTATAATCTTCTGTAAAAATGTCTTTGTCTCCGTGAAACACTCGAAGGAGTTCTTGAGTCAATATATTCCTTAATTTTTCATCGGCATATACAAAACTCAGTTCATTTTTAAGGCGCTGGTGTTTAGTAAATATGTTTCCGTAAAAATGTAGATTTTCAAGAGCGCGAGAGGGAAAGCATGCATTAAATTATTCGAATTTGGTTGTGTCAGCAAGTCAGACAAATTGAAGTTTCTTACAGTCTTGAAATCTTATATCCATTTCCATAAGAATCTGGTCTAAAATTTCAAAATATAATTGTTTAATAATTTTGAAAAACTGTTTCCTGTGTAAGAGCAGCATACTCCCGTGCTTATTTCTGAATGGTGAACAAACGAAGCAATTCCACTGAGGCTTGAAAAAAGTATTCGACACTTAGAAATTTTAGAAAAACTCTGGTATAATACTGTACAAGATTCAAACGATGATAAGCATTGAACATAAACAGCTTGAGAAGCTTTACCCTTGACTTTTTTTTCTGTATCCCATTTAAGTGTCCAGACATTATACTTGCCCCATCATAACATTATCCTATTTATTTGTGTTGGTAATCAAACTGTTCCAAAATTTTGTCTAGCATTTTGTATAAAGCTCCTAACGCTCTATCTTCATTCACAACATGGAAACCCAAAAATCCCTCAACCAATACACCTTCCAAATCAACAATCACAAATTATTTAATTTTTGACGTGATCGTTCATATATTCAGAAATACATTCAATTAATTCATTTTGAATAGTTTTTTATCCTTTCGTATTGATTTTCAATTTCTAAAGAACTTCTCCATATCAACAATGAAAGTAATTCAATGAAATTTCCACGATTTATCGAGCCCATGCTTTCGTCATGGCCATGGAATGCTAGTTCTTGTTTGCTCAAATACAGTATAGACGAATACTGCATCAATCACTGTCTGCAGGAAAAGACTATTTAAACGAAAGTTTTCGTTAAAATGCGTTTTCAAAAGCCTAGCATTCTTCCACAGGACATCAACAATGGTGTTTTGAACTTTTTCAAAATTCCTTAACATTTATCCGCATTTCAGGTGTTCGCTAGAATCACGATGTTTATGAAATGACCGTGTTACGCTTAATAAATCTGAGAATCCGTCTTTATTCTACGCCGAATGTTTATTACTAAAAAGTAAGCAGAGCCCCCCATCCCCAAAAAAATAACACAGAAGTGCTGCAAATGCATTTATATTCAGTAAACCAACAATTTTTAAAATTAATATTGTTAGATTTACCGCTCTTCTTGATTTCGTTCTTGGCAACAATTGCCAGTGTATCGGTTGGTCGTCCTTGAAGCAAAATGTCCCTTTCATATTCACCTTTCCACAGAGTAAATGGAGTTTGCAATAAATTACTAACAATGTCGTCCACAGGATGCATACTAAAAACTATCACTATCAGTTAAATTGTACACAAACCTAAAATATCAGTTAAAGCTTTCAACAAATAATCACAAAGCACGAAAGAACAAATTCCTTTCAGAAAATAATGTACCACAGCATTACAAAAAAAGCCCTAGCAGATTGCATGGTAGCCTGGTAATCCACCCACTCCACCGTAATCTCTCACGACTTTACGCTCAAAAACTGAAAGATGCAGAGGTAAGGCGCCTGAAGCTGAAACACTTCACTTGAGCGAGTAGATTGGGGAGGGTGACGTCACGGTTACCATGACAACTCGGTGGAAAACTGCTGACTTCCAAGCATTCTCATTTCGGCTCTTCACTTGCACTGTTTTGCGTATAAGGATTTGTTTTCCGTATTGAGTGCGCCATGTGAATTAATATCTATTCAAAATTTTAAGTATTTTGGAACTGAATAAAGGCAAAAAAGAATATATTATAAAAAAATACTGAATAAAACTTTATTTTGATTAAAATAGGTGAAGAGGCACTTCACTTACTTTACCTGAAAAGCCGCCACTGATTTGAAATTGTTCTGATTGTTATACAACACAAAATTCAGTTCACCCAGCTGTGATCGAATGAAATGAGAATTTCATGACCACCTGCCACTTTGACATGAGCACACCTTCCATTTGAAATTTTTCTGTTAACGAAATGACGCCTTGATATTGTGCAGTGGCTCAAAGTTACTTGATAACCATGTCGCATGGGCTTACAAACGTGACATACTGGGTTATTAAAGAATCTTGCACGTCACATAAGAATTGGCTTTCAGGGGTCACCAAGGCTGTGTATTTCTAGCTTTCGAGGGAAGACGAACGTTGAAATGTACAATGGACGTTGTTGATACACTGTCCAGAGAAAGTTTCCCGTGTTTTTTGCCAGGTTTCTGGCAATTTAATTCAAAATATGATTAACATTTTTGAATTCATATTAGTTTCAAACTGGTGTGTTTCATCAAATTAAAAAAAGTAGGGTAATAATTTATACAATCTTTCCAAAAGAGCTGGAGCGTACAAAAGATGTTTACGCGGATGGTCTTGGAGGCATTTTATCATGTGTAGGGCAATCTGATTCAAAAAAAAAAGATTATAAATTTTAAACCATAGGAGAAAATAGTTTCCAACTGGTGTTTTTCAGCAAATTAAAAAAAATGTAAGGCAATAAATATATTTCATCTTTCTACAGGGGAGGAACAGCATGTCACTTTTCACAGGGGTGTTTGTCGAGGAACTGTATTTGCATTTCTAGTGCTCCCAGGCACAATTTAGGAATTCTGATGTCTCGAAACACACAGTTTTTGATATTTTCAATATCCCATGTTCGGAAACCTCAATTGCAAACAATCTTTAGGCCCCAAATGTGACTATTTGGATGTCGAACATGTGTTTCGAGGTTTGATTTTTTGAACATGGAATACAAAAAACTGAAATGAACAAGAAAGGGTGTTCAAAAATTGTTAACAGTCCTATATTCAAACCAAAAAACATTGTTCTATAGATAATAATTATATTTTGTCCATATATTCCTTCATACTTAAAACATATATTCCTTCATACTTAAAACATATATTCCTTCATACTGGCAAAAAGCATCATCTCTGCAACTACAGCCAGTTTCGAGCTCTCGTAATTTGACTTCGTGAGTGAGTGTTTTCGTGTTTTGAGTGGTTCCTTTTGTCCCAGCCTTCAGTTAAAGGTCAGGGGCTTCGTTTTGGTTTACTTCCCGAGCTGGTGAGTGCTTATATTGTGTTGTTTCTTCGTTTGTTTACATTTTGACCGAGCCGGTTGGCCTTGTCTAGGCGCCGCCATTAAAGATGGCGACTTCCGGAGGTGAGGACAAGTTTCCCGACCTCACTTCCGATGGTACTCGTTCTTCTTCTTCGATGCCTGGCTTCACTACGCCGTCTTCCCCTTCCGTCGGAGTTCAGCTGCGTTCCGATGTTGCTTCTTCTCGCTACCCTCCTGCTGTGATATCACCGATCAGCTCGACTTCGTCAGCGCTCCTCAAGGATCCTGTTAACATGGACACTATTCCTGCTGCATTCCCTGGGCCTATAGCGTCGCACCAAGCAGCTCCATCTTCATATTCAGCTGCGACCACAAAATCTCGTCCTGCTGTTGCTGAGATGTACACTGATGCACCTAGTTTGAAATCTCACCTACACCGTGTTGGGACCTCTTTCCAATTGGACACTCCAGTAGCTTCTCCAGAAGGACAAGCCTTCACTACAATCCTGGATCGAGGAGTTTGTTTTGTCGCCTTGCCGAATACACCTCTCTATGTGTATGAAGACGCTCTAAAAGGTATGTTTCCATCTGATTGTATTCAATTTATGGCGCGTCATCCTACTAATGTAATTGTTTATTTTACAAAAGCTGAATATGCTCACGACGTTATTTTGAAGGGTCTCGCTATTCAAGATCAGCATTTGTACCCTGATCCCGTTGCACATCGTCCTGTGAGTGTATCATTCTATCCAGTGCCACCAGAAGTGTCAGATTCCATGTTATATGTTGTTGCTTCTAGTTTGGGTCGTGTTGTCGGCCCGATACACACCCATTCCGCAGCGCCCGCTAAGCCGGATGGCCGAGCGGTCACCCGTTCTATCCAGGGAGCTTGACGAGTTGCACGGATTGTATTCCCTACACAATATTCCATTGAAACCTGTCCCACTCAGTACAATGTTAAATGTGGTGATCATGTGAGACGTATTGACGTGCTAACTCAATTTCACTGTGGGAAGTGCAAGGAATTTGGACATAATCAGACAGAGTGTAGATACGTCTCCTCTCGACCGCTTACTACTCTGGATCGTTTACCTCCTTCTCGGAACGCAGAAGCAACTGTCTCTGCACGTCCTTCTGCAGCATCTTCCACAACGTTGGATGCTGAGTCGGCAGTACCCCAACCACCACCTGTCACTGTTACTCATTACCCTGATCTTCCATCGACTGCACATTTCCGCCCTCCGGATGTTCCTGGACATTCAGATGGTGGCAGCGGTGTTTCGGATGCTGAGGCTTCAATCGCAGATTCAGAGGATACCTATTGTAGTACTGGTGACCCTGCTCCCAGTGATGGATCTGTGGCAGACTCCAGATCTCGAAATGAGAAGCGACTGGCTTCCCGCGGTCGCGGCGCGAAGGCTAAACGCGGAAAGCCTCCTGGTCACTCTCCTCGTGCTTCAAGTAGGAAGCGTACTTCTCCAGCTGCGTTCAAAGATTACGAAATGTCTATGGACATTGAGGTGTCCTCGGGTGTTCCTCCCTTTGATGATTTTGCACAACAGCTGCGGCATTACAAAATATTAGAGCAACCTTTATCTCATAAGCAAATTTATAATTTGCTCTGCTTTGATGTGAAAAGGCCTGCAATAAAAGTTCTTGTTCTTGAAGCGGGTGCGCTCATACCGTCTGTTCTTCAACAGCTCACCCATGTGGCTATTCAGAGTGTGGACGAAGCTTCTGGTGATTATGGCGAACTTGTTGTAACGATTCTCCGCCAAGTAGAGAAGTTTAAGACTGTTACTTCCAAAATACATCAGCGACAGTTGATTTGACTATTCCAGATCACGACGTTTAATTGTAGGGGTTTTGCTACCCCGGTTATTAACTCTCTTGTGTACGAGGATTTGGTTTCTGCCCAGGCAGATGTTCTACTACTACAGGAGACTAACTGCGATGTTTGTCTCCTGGCGTACATGGCCATATACCTTATATATTTATGGCGTACATGGCCATATACCTTTTTCCATGACTATCGTATTGGGAGACGGGGCGGTGTAGCAGTTGGTGTCCATCACCGTCTGTTGCATCGCTTCTCGTCTTATGCAGTTCAATCTATATCTCCGGGTCACCTACAGTGTTTTTCGTCTACTATTGATAATGTTACCTATCATGTTCTGAACGCACATTTCCCGCAGAATGAATCTCTGGTGACAACCTTTTCTGATTGTCTTCGAGACTCCCTTGCTGCTCTCCCCTCTCAGGATTTTGTTATCCTGGGTGGGGATTTCAACTGTACTCTCGAGCCTTCCCTCGATAGGTGTTCATCAAGAGGTGAATACCGTCGTAATCTCACATCTTTGCTTTCACCTATCATTCATGACTTTCAGCTTGTTGACGCTTTTCGGCATTTACGACCAACTGATATTTCCTACACGTGGCATGGTCCGGTGACACTTGGCTCTCCATTGGCACGACTTGATCGTGTGTATGTCTCGACGACGATGACTCCGTCCATTACTGACGTGGTGCACCTTCCTACGGTTTCCTCCGACCACTGTGCAGTATGTCTCACTGTCTGTGAGACTTCTACACCTTCTCGTACACGTCGCACGTGGACTTTTGATGATGAGCTTCTCACGGACTCTGGATTTTGTGCCGCAGTAAACCAATTTCTGGCCGATAGGCGATGTCTTTTGGACTCCACACCGAGTGCTCTGTATCTTTGGTTGAAGGTTAAGAGTGATCTGCAGTCCTTTGTTCGCAATTACTCCTTTACTGTTTGCACCGAACGTTTCCAGAAGATTGCCAATCTACGAGGTCATCTGTCAATTCTGACTCCGGCATACCCTCAGTACAACGTGTATCAAAGTGGTCTCTCTGCACTTCTTAAACCATTGGCACGACAAGCTGTCCGGCGGATGCGCTGGCGTCATATCTCCTCGTCTGCGCAGTCGTATGAATACTTTGCTAAAATGGAGTCTAAGAAGCGAGCCTCATCCTCCATACGACATCTCCGCCTCGCTGATGGTACCGTTACCGATGATCAATCCGTCGTGTGTTCCCATGTTCGGGATGCCTTCGTGGACAAGTACAGAGCGGTACCACATACTACTGATCTTTCTTCTTCCTCGCTGCTTTCTAATCTCCCTCAGGTCCCAGCTCACCTTTGCTTTTTCTTACAATCGGATTTTTCCCCTTCTGAACTCCGAGAGGCGTTCGCGTCTCTTAACCTGCATGCTTCTCCATGACCTGACGGTCTTCCACTTTCCTTTTACCGTGCTTTCTTTCCGACCTTATTACCCTTTCTCTCAGCGTGTTTCTCTTGTGCTCTTTCTTCTTCTGCGTTACCGCCGGACTTCACTGTAGCACATATTACTCTCCTGCCTAAAAAGGGAGACCTTTTGGACTTGACGAATTGGCGCCCCATTTCAATTCTCAACTTAGATTATAAATTCTACACTAAATTACTTTCTCGCAGACTAAATACTGTCCTTCCTTTTCTTGTTTCTCCCGACCAGTCATACACTGTGCCTGGTCAGTCCATTAATAATAATACCACTTTTCTAATTCTTCTTACCTTCCTTGCTCGTAAATTTTCTAAACCTTTGGCACTCCTTAATATCAATCAAAAATCTGCCTTTGATCATGTTTCTCACGATTATCTCTGTACTGTTCTTGCTTCGTTTGGTTTCCCTCCTTTCGTTTCTATTCTTCTCAGTCTCTACAGAGGTGCCCGTCTTCACGTTCGGACGGCCTTCTTTTTGACGGCGGCTGTGCCTTTCCAACGTGCGATCCGGCAGGGTTGTCCCCTTTCGGGACAACTCTTTGCCTTGGCCTTTGAACCCTTTCTTCTTGCAGCGAAACGATCCCTTCTCTCTGCTATGCCACCTACAGTCGCTAGCACTAGGCATCACTGCTGTGTATATACTGCGTATGCCGATGATGCTACGTTCTGCTTGCGTTACGACCATCTATTTGATGTTTTATATCAAGTTTATCGATCCTATGCGGACTTATCTGGTGCTACTCTTAATGCTGCAAAAAGCACCGGCTTATGGTGTGGGTCGTGGGTGGGCCGTACTGATACCCCATGGGGTGCGGTGTGGTCCTCTTCGTCTCATAAAATCCTTGGTACTTACATTGGGCATTCGTTTACGGCAACAGCTGCTTCGTGGGATGCTTTACGCCCACGTCTTCACCGTACGGTGGGATTCTGAAAATCAACGCACTCGTACACTTCTTACCATCAGCGTGCTGCCATTGTACATCGTTACCTCTTGCCACTTTGTTTCTTTACCTGGTCTTCTACTGCACTGCCTACGTTTCGTCTTGATCATATCAAAAGTCTGTGTACATCGATGATTTGGACCACAAAGCACTGGTCGCCACGGCGACGCTCAACCTTTCACAGGAGCACGGGGGCATCAATTTACCGGATGTGCACATATATTATCGTGCTCACCGACTTGTTTCCTTTCTTCGGATCTTGGTTGCTCCCACTCCGTCCCTTTCTTCTACCCTTGATGTTCTTCTCTCTCTTCACGATCCATCTTTCTCCTTTCCCCTTTACCTCAAGATGGATTCCTTCTCTTCTTCTTCCGTTAATTTTCCTTCTGTTCTTTCTGAAGCTCTGACGTTCCTCCACGCTCTTCCTCTTTACCTGGCCCCTCCGACCACCACTCTTGATCTCTTGGATGAACCTCTTTTCTTTTCCACCCTCGTCCATTCCTCCCGACAGCCTTTTTTTCTTTTGCCTTCCTGGATCAACTCCGGTATACTAACTGTTCGCACACACGTTAATCCCGATTTGACCAGGAAACCCATTACCTCCTTATTTTCCGATCCTTCACCTTCCCATGCTACTGATTATGCTCTTCTTCGCTCTTCACTAGGGTTTCTTTATCCATCTCTCGTCGATTCACATGGCCTCGTTTCTGCTCTTGGTCCCAGTCTCCCTATTCCTTTTTTTCTCTCTATTAGAGGTGTTTCTGTCCCTATTCTCTCAGTTTCCACTGTTTTCTTTTACCGTTTCTTTCGTACACCTACCGCAGCTC
Organism: Macrothele yani; assembly: GCA_039090855.1. Classification (NCBI taxonomy): domain Eukaryota; kingdom Metazoa; phylum Arthropoda; class Arachnida; order Araneae; family Macrothelidae; genus Macrothele; species Macrothele yani. The sequence goes on along the minus strand of CM076997.1, from coordinate 76,646,765 downwards.
CGCACCCAATTTCTGATGTTCCTTCTCCCCTCTCTCAGGCCATCTGGTCTGCCTCTTCTTCTCCTCTTCCTGCACCGTTGGAGTTTAACATTCACTGGCGATATCTTCACCGCCGGCTTCCTGTCCCTCTTCTTCTATCCCGTATGTCTCTCCTTTCTTCTTCCATTTGCCCATTTTGTGAGTCCATAGGGGATATCGACCATATGTATTGGCATTGTCCCATCCTGATTCCTGTTTTGCATTGTGTATTTCGTTTCGTGAACCATATCACTTCTCGCAATTTACCTTTTCTCGCCTATTCCTGGTTGCTTTTAACGAAGCACCCTCCATCTCGTTTGCCGGACGTTTGCGCCTTTCTCTTTTCTTTTGGTGAAACAAGCAATATATATCTATCATCTTTATCTCCGGAATGCCGCAGGCTCTGCTAATCCACTTATTGCGAGTGACAGAATCCTCACCTATTTTCGCAGCCGTTTAACAGCTCGCCTCCGCCTCGAATATGCAGAAGCACAATCAACTAATTCTTTAGCACGGTTTCGTCAGGTCTGGGCGCAGGATGCCGGTTGGTTCCGGATTGATGGTACCACCATTAGTCTATCGTTTTAACCACCCAGTGCTTCTTGCAAGTTGGAACGTGAGAAGTTTTCTTTGTTCTGTAGCTTTTTGTTTGTTGTTTCTTTCTCGGATTGTCGGAACTATTGTGCTACATTTAAATTGCATTAAGAGGATAATTATTTTGGAGCTTGACTACTGTGCCTTTGTATCTTTCCTCCTGACACAGGTTATCCACCATGTGTTGTTCTATTATGGTGGTGTCCTCATGAGTTTGAGAACTCTTGTTTTTCGAATGCGTTGAACGACCTGTTCTAACCTCTTTATTGCTGTTCTGTGTATGTGTTCTGTAGTATATTTGTGATGGAGCTGTAATTCTGAGCAATTCGTATTGTATCTTGGTACTGTGCTGAACCATTGACTTGCCTCAGTATTACTATGTTCTATTGTACCATGTGCTAATGGAGGAATTGTTATGTATATATGATTATTGTTTATAAATTGTTCATTTTCTGGATGAGTTGCTTGTTGCCATGGAAATCGGCTGTCTCCTACGTTTCTCACTATGACATAACCCAGGGTTCGTTATGAGAATTTATTCGCTTATTTCCTAGTACTTCTGTCTTGTTGTTTGCCTCTACCGTATTGTTGCATTTTGCTTATTTCCTTAGTTATAATTATATTGTTTTTCATGTACTGTTCTGCCGCCGTTTTTGTTTTTTGACTATGTTGCGTAATATGCAAACTTTCAGTGCATTGTATAGCAGAGGGGTTTTCTTTCTGCCCACGTGTTTTATTTGTTAATCACTTGCATAACTCCTGCATGCGGCATTTTTTTATTTTTCTGTTTTTGAGATTTGCACATGTGTTTTGTTTTTTATAGTGTATAAGTTTGTTGTGTTTTTCCCCTGTGATTTTGCATTGTGTTTTTTATAAGTTGATTACCTATGTCGACCGCTATGTTTTCTTGTAAAATTTGCACCATGTTTTGGTCTATTCATGAGAGATTGTTGGCAATGCATCGCCACTTGAATCTTTTAACTTTATGTTTTTTCCGGAGGCTAGTTTTGCTCCGACATATGTAGTTCTCATATATTTTTATCAAATTACTCATTGAGGTACCCTATGTGTTCTTATTCCTTTAGCTTAATGTTTTGATTTCCATGTGTACAATTGTAGACACTGTGATAGTTTCTCACCCGTTTTAACTTTCTGGTTTATTTCCGGATGGGGGTCCTGCTCCGGCATTTTTAATTATTCATGTTTGTTCTCAATTTATTTCTCATGTTTTAACAGCGTGTATGATTCTGATATGCTTTTAGACCAATAAAGATTGTTTGAACTACAGCCAAAGACATTATGAGCAACAATGAGCAAAACATTTAACTTACTTGTGAAAATATATCCGTTCTTTATGTCGGCTGCACCTTAGTGTTACATCCATATCTAACACAGTACTTGACCCAAACCTGACCATATTTACTATTTATAGCAACTATTTAAAGCACGATTTGTAACACGCACGCAACCGGTGCATACTCATGAACAGCTTTTCGTCCTCGCTAATAGCTGAACATCCGGTTTTCAAACACTGACGAAAATATATGCCAGTCTATGAACAGCTTTCCGTCCTCGCTAATAGCGGAACATCCGGTTTTCAAACACTGACGGAAGTGTTTACCAGTCTATTCTCCTCCAAGGTCTTTGACTTGAATTGAAAGACAACTTGATCAACTCAAGGAGGTTATATTACTGGAGAAACCACTCCTATCCACGCAGCATTGGACGCCATAAGTCACCGTCTGTGCTGCAAATGACGTCATGAGCAGGCACGACGCAGCCGCAGAAGAGAAGCTGCTTGGAAACCAATGGAACAAAAGCTTCTAAGCGTACAAACAGATAAAATGAGTAATTCAATAATCTTTATCAATGATACACAAGCTTACTGTTTCATCAACGGCATAATTTAGTTCATTTTTTCCTGCTTGTGACGTCATACCACAGATTGGCTGTGACCTATGGCGGCAGAGCCAGTGGTGTCTTCAGTAATATAACCTCCTTAGATCAACTCGCTTGAAAGGAGCGTTGCCACGGTCAAGTTCGAAGGAAAGTAGCCTTCAAGTGCTGCATGTTCAAGCGTAGCCCCCGATTCAAGTCAATTTTCCTAGTGTAAATCGGGCTTTACACTCAGTGGCAGTTTTTTTTATTGGAGGTTTAACGACCACCGTGAGCAACTCAATGGGCTATAAGCAGTCGCCCGTCCCTAATTTAGGGCCACTGGTTCCAGGGAAGGTAGAGAGCCAGTGCCGTAAGACAAACACAACATCCATGCCTCACCGGGATTCGAACCCGGACCTCTTTCGGACAAATGATCAGAGGCCATCGCTTAGACCAATGCGCCACCGGGGTGGCCAGTGGCGGTTTCAAGTTGAAGTACTGAAAGGGCAAAGTCAGAAGTAAAACATATATCGTGATATTTCTAGGGGACCCAATGAAACACCTGAGAACATGTATGTGATTCAGAATGTAGATTCCCTGTCATTGGCACCCGAGTTAAAATATTTTTGTATCGTAAGTTGCAAAAGTAAGTAGACTTAATTGTGTAAGTGGCTTTAATGGACCTTACCCACCGCTCGTTGCATTCTGGGAAATTAGTCACGTGATAGCGGACCAACAATCTTTCAGTTGTTTGGGTTATAGGTTGTCGTAGTGGTGAGTTGTGATAGTTGTTACTGATGAATTTTGTATTTTCTAACAAATCTGCGTTATGTCTAATTTTTGTTCTGCGTTTGGTTGTGTAAATACGTTGTGCCACATGAAATGCTTCGAAGAAGGGATAAGTTTTCCGCTGAAAAGACTTGATATAAGTCCTCGAAGTCGCGACTCAGAAGACGGCGACTGGGCATAAACACGCGTTGTTTACATGCTAGCTAACGTTAGTTTTACAGTTGGCGAATGTCGCTAGTCTTGTAAAATTGGTTTCTTAAGGTGAAACTGAATGCATTAGATATAATTTTATGTTTTACAGCGTACTGTAATCATTAGACTCTCAAAATTCAGTGTTCATTTTACAGATTTCTGAGAAACAAACTGAAACATGCCCAATGCACTAAAATGTCAAGGTAAGCATATTCACTAATCTTTGCTTGCTTCAGACAACTGTTAACATCGCAAAAAAAATAAAAAAATAAAAAAAAGCTGTCTCGATTCTCTTAAAGTTGTGACACACTGGAAAATGCATAATCAAAGTTCCACTGTATTTCTATTAAGTGTGCAATATTATTTTAGTAGTTCTTATGCATTAATATTTTGTGTCTTATATTTAGTATTCTTCTTGTACATCCTTGCACCTCTCATTATTATTGTTTTTTTGCCTTCCCATCGGACAGTGGAGGACTAAGCCTTTTAAAAGAATACACATATGTTTTTGTGGACCACATTGCATGTTATGGAAAGAATTTTTCTGAAGTAGATAAAGGATGTCACTTGGGGATGGGATTGACTGTTGGAAACAGTGGAGGCTTTTCAGGTGAAGTAGGTGAAGTGCCTCTTCACCTATTTTACTCAAAATAAAATTTTATTCAGTATTTTTTATAATATATTCTTTTTCGCCTTTATTCAGTTCCAAAATACTCAAAACTTTTAATAGATATTAATTAACATGGCGCGCTCAATACGGAAAACAAATCCTTATACGCAAAACAGCGCAAGTGAAGAGCCGAAATGAGAATGCTTGGAAGTCTGCAGTTTTCCGCCGAGTTGTCATTGGTAACCGTGACGTCACCCTCCGTAATCTGCTCGCCCAAGTGAAGTGTTTCAACTTCAGGCGCCTTACCTCTGCATCTTTCAGTTTTTGAGCGTAAATTCGTGAGAGATTACGGTGGAGTAGGCGGACTACCAGGGTACCTTGCAATCTGCTAGGGCTTTTTCCTTGTGGTGCTTTGGTATATTATTTTTCGAAATGAATTTGTTCTTTCGAGCTTTGTGATTATTTGTTGAAAGCATTAACTGATATTTTAGGTTTGTGTACAATTTAACTTATAGTGATAGTTTTTAGTATGCATCCTGTGGACGACATTGTTTGTAACTTATTGCAAACTCCATTTAATCTGTGGAAAGATGAAGATAAAAGAGACATTAAGCTTCAAGGACGACCGACGGATTCACTGACAACTGTTGCCAAGAACGAAATCAAGAAGAGCGGTAAATCTAACAATATTAATTTGAAAAAATGTTGGTTTACTGAATATAAATGGATTTGCAGCACTTCTGTGTTAATTTTTTTTTTGGCCCTGCTTACTTTTTAGTAATAAACATGCGGCGTGGAATAAAGACGGATTCTCAGATTTATTAAGCGTAACACGGTCACTTCATAAACATCGTGATTCTAGCGAACACCTGCAATGCGGATTAATGTTAAGGAATTAAAAAAAAATCAAAACACCATTGCCGATGCTCTGTGGAAGAATGCTAGGCTTTTGAAAACACATTTTTAACGAAAACGTTCGTTTAAATAGACTTTTCCTGCAGACAGTGATTAATGCAGTATTCGTCTACACTGTATTTGAGCAAACAAGGACTAGCATTCCATGGCCATGACGAAAGAATGGGCTCGATAAATCGTGGAAATTTCATTGAATTACTTTCTTGTTGATATGAAGAAGTTCTTTAGAAATTGAAAATAAATACGAAAGGATAAAAAACTATTCAAAATAAATTAATTGAATGTTTTTCTGAATATATAAACAATCACGTCAAAAATTAAATAATTTTTGATTTTTGATTCGGAAGATGTATTGGTTGAGGGATTTTTGGGTTTCCATGATGTGAATGAAGATAGAACGTCAGGAGCTTTATACAAAATGCTAGACAAAATTTTGGAACAGTTTGATTACCAACACAAATAAATAGGACTATGTTACGATGGGGCAAGTCTGGACAATTAAATGGGTTACAGAAAAAAGTCAAGGATAAAGCTTCTCAAGCGTATTTTGTTTATTGCTTAGTTCATCGTTTGAATCTTGTATTATACCAGAGTTTTTCTAAAATTTCTAAGTGTTGAATACTTTTTCAAGCCTCAGTGGAATTGCTTCGTTTGTTCACCATTCTGCGAAGCGGTCTTATACACTGCTATAAACAACCGCAAGATGCAGACCAACCATAAGAGAAACTCGATGGTCCTCCACTTCGAAATTAGTAAGTGTAGTTGTTGAAGATTTGGATAAATTGAAGGAAGTGTTCGGATTTCTGACGACTTGCGAATAATCAGACAAAAAATCAGTTCAACTTGCCCAAGGGTTTTCAAATGATATGGACACTTTTAAATTTACATTTTTGGCTCCACCGATCTATTATTCGAACTTTTAAAGAAAAAAAATAACTAAACATGAACTACTGTGTAACTCAAATTAAAAAAAAAAACTCGTGAAATTTTGAGCCATAAAAGGAACGATGAGTTATTTGAAACACAGTTTGGAAAAGCTAGCAAAATCACAGAAATAAGCATGGGAATATGCTGCTCTTACACAGGAAACAATTTTTCAAAATCATAAGCAACTGTATTTTGAAATTTTGGACCACATTCTTATGGAAATGGTTATAAGATTTCAAGACTGTAAGAAAATTTCAATTTGTCTGACTTGCTGACACAACCTAATTCGAATAATTTAATGCATGCTTTCTTTTCGCGCTCTTGAAAATCTACATTTTTACGGAAACATATTTATTAAACACCAGCCTTTTAAAAATGAACTGAGTCTTGTATATGCCGATGAAAAATTAAGGAATATATTGACTCAAGAACTCCTTCGAGTGTTTCACGGAGACAAAGACATTTTTACAGAAGATTATAAATTGGTTTTCCTCAGTTTAACAATTCCATCTACAAGTGTGCCAGTGGAAAGAAGTTTTCTTAAAAGAATACAAGCTTGCTCAAGAAACACTAGTTCCCAAGATAGACTTGCTTCTTTGGCAAATATTTCTATTCAGGAAGACATTTATTGATTCTCACGAAGAAACAACCATCTAACCATCTTATGACGACATAATCGACAAATTTGCAGCTTTAAAAATAAGAAAAATTGATTTAATATACAAAAAATAAAGTCCTCATTAAGGGATTTTCATTGTAGACAGTAGATATCTTTTCATACTGCTCTTGTACCTCTTCACCTATTTTTCCAACCACGAGCCGCCACTGATTTGAAAGAAGTGTTTTGTAGTGGATTGATATAGAAAAATCCGCTCAAGATATTAGTTTTTAATGGCCAGAATTGCAACAGTAAGCGGATCTGAAGTTCAGGATACAAATACTGTAGGTAAGCTTTGCTTTATCTTCTTTCAGACATACTTTAATGATTAGCATTTCTATCCAAACTATGAGTACAAAAACCTATATCTTTAGGGCTAATATCTGCTAACTGATGTATTTGACCATATTTACATAACAAAAGATTTACTGTAAGGTGTTATCTATCTACAGGGAACATGCAATCAATTTTTGTCTGAGGCATGTTGCAGAGAGCTGATTTTGGGAGATCTCATCTGTATTTTTTTCTTTCTTTTTGCAGATTGTTTTAAAAAACTTTGATTTTTTTACATTAACATCATGATTTTGTATTACTTAAAAACAAAATAAGCTCCTGCAACAGAAAAGTCCCCTGTTAGAAGCAATTTCTGGGTTGTTGACCATCAAAAACAAGTGTGTTTATATGGAAAGAGCTCTGGTGAGTTTTTTCACCGTGTGTCTTTGCATTTTTATTCAAACTATGAGTACAAAAACCTATATCTCTGAGGCCAATACCTTCTAACTGACGCATTTCTCCATATTTACCTAGTTATCAAGGATTATGAGAAAGTGTCACCTCTCTATAGGCAGAGCACACAGAGAAATGCTGTCAGCCACGTATTGCGGGGAGCTGATTTCTGACTTTGGGAGACCACATTTGTACTTTTTTACAGATTGTTTTAAACCTTTGTTTTTTTACATTGACATCATGGTTTTGTTTCACAGTAACACTTTTGGAGTTGTTGGGCATCAAAACAAGTAAGGTAAGAGCTGCCAATGTTTGCATAGCCAGCTGCCAATGTTTGCAAGTTCGTTTTCTTAAATCTTTTGTTTCTCTACATTGACATCATGGTTTAGTGTAACATTTTAAGACATAATATAGCCAGATGTGTAATATGTTGGACAACAGAGATCCTATGTGGGCGAATGACGCAATGCTTATACCTCACAACACTGGTATGAATGCTAAAGAATGATTGTAATGAAAGCGTGTGGCACAATGGTGCTACACGATTTCAATACATATCCTTTGACTATGACTTACTTTGGGCATAATCAAAGTATGATGAGTCAAGTTTTTTGTTACTGCAGGGGGCACTTTGTAGATAAAAAGAGGGAATGGAGTGTTTCCCTTCTTTAACATGTGTGTGTGTACACACACACACACACACACACACACATACACTGAAGAGCAATTGAATTAGAGATGCCTGTTTAGTAACGTGTAGCAGCCCCTTTCGCCCTGATGACGGCGGCGATTCGTCTCGGCATGGACTCGACAAGACGCCGGAAGCGTTGGGAAGCCATACGGATCCACGACCCCTGAACAAGCTCCCACAGTTCACGAAGATTTGATGGAGGGGGATCGGAGCCTCGAACATCTCTCTCGATGGCATCCCAGATATGCTCGATGGGATTGAGGTCAGGTGACCTAGCTGGCCAAGGAAGCGAGGTCACGTCGGTGGAGTGTTCATCCAACCATTCGGATACAATTCGGGAGCGATGGCACGGTGCATTGTCTTGTTGCATAATGAGGTCCCCAGTGGGATGTTGGAGACGCACAAACGGGAGCAAATGATCGTCCAGGATATCCCGGTAACGTTGGCCTGTGAGTGACGATGTCACACGTACCAGGGGTCCCATTTCAGTCTATGTAAACAGTCTCCAGACGAGAATGCCACCCCCACCAGCTCGAAGAGTTCCCTGCTGGCAAGAAGGATCCATCGCTTCATGTGGTTTGCGCCGTACTCGTATAATGCCATCCGCAAGTTCAAACGTGAATCTCGACTCATCACTCCAGGAAACATTTTTCCACATGTCTAGGGTCTAGTGGCGATGTTCCAGCGCCCATGCTGATCTTTGCACCCTGTGATGTGCGGTCAGAAGCGGTACCCTCGTGTGACGATGGCTTCTGTACCCCATAGTGAATAGATGGTTCTGGAAGGTGTGGCTGATTACACATTTTTGTGCACCAGCGTTAAATTGCCGAGTGATTTCTTGCACTGTGTCCCGTCAATCCGCTGTTACAAAGCGAGCTAGCCGGCGATGACCCCGCACATCCACACGCTGTTGCCCACGGCAGTTGGCCCTTACAGGGATGGTTTTACCGGATTCCATGTATTCACGGTGCACCCGTGACACAGTGGCTCGTGAATATCCCAGTGTCTGCACGACTTCCGAGATGAAGTGACCCATTCGTCGCGCCTAGACAATTTGCCCACCATCAAATGCGCTTAGATCCTTCGTCTTACCCATACTGCGTCCGACTCTTACTGATTCCCGTCGCATCACTAATTATATTGTCGATCGCTGCTTACGTCATGTCGTTTCCTTTTACAGGGCCGTCCACAGCGCCACATTTGCATAACGCCAGCTGTCTCTAATTCAATTGCTCTTCAGTGTATACTGCTGCCTTGTATCCCTATCTAAGGTATATGTGTAGCGGTATATATATTACTGTAAAAGCCCGAACATTAAAAAATTCTGGAATTTACCATACTAAGGTGGTAACAGTCCCAAAAACACTTGTAAACGCTTTCATTTCGTGCTTTTACCAAACCATTTCGGTAAATGCCAGCATTTACCAGCACCAGTTGATAAAAGTGCGTTTTATTTGTAAGTTTTAAAATATTGAAAGTCATTTATGTTGCATAATTTTTTATATGATATCTGTTGTACTGGGCCCATATTTTTAATTATCATTGTTTATTTAAAAAGTATAATTGGAATAAGAAATTAGAATAGCCTTATATTATGATATGAAATTCTTTATTTTTCACTATTAAATTAATACATTATAATGATTTGCATTGATCAATTTAAATTTCAAACAAAAATGTTCTTGAAATAAAAGTAACATAGTAATCAGGATTTCCTTCAACATTTTCAAATTATAATTAAACTTGCTTGCTACAGCAAGGTTGACTGTTATGACATTTGGAGTTACAAAGTAGATTGGCTGATTTGCGCAAACATTCTTCATGATACACTTCTTTGAACAGTTGCATTTTTAAAATCCTTATTAACTACTTCACGTACATGTATTGGTAAAAGCCCAAAATGAAAGCATTTACAAGTGATTTTCGGACTTTTACCACCTTAGTATGGTAAATGCCAGGATTTACCAATTTTGGGGGTTTTACAATAACATACATATTTATATATACACTATGTTGACAAAAGTCACCAGACACCTAGAATAAAAACACAACATAGCATTTATTGACATATATTAGTACTGTGTCGGTCCACCTTTGGCCTTAAAGACATGCTTTCGACGTGGTTTTGGAACACAGCGACAGGTATGCGCTTCCATTCAGTACATAATGCTGCCGCTAACTGTTGCTTAGTATTAGGCATTGGTTCCAAACTTCTTATGCAGTGCTTCTAATTCATCCCATAGGTGCTCTATGGGATTAACATCAGGGCTCTGTGCTGGCCAGTCCACACACGATACGGAATTATTGTCAAACCACGCCGTAACAGTCCTTGCTTTATGGCTCGGTGCATTATCCTGCTGGTACCAACAAGGCTCGATTCCACAGTATTGCCACAGAGTTGGTAGGGCATAATTGCCCAGAATATCGAGGAAGACGTGCTGGTTAACAGAATTGTCCACAATAACCAATGGGCCAGGACCATGCCACGAAAAGCACCCCCACACAAGTACACTGCCAGCTCCAAACTTAATCGTAGGAACAGTACACTGTGGTAAATAGCATTCCTCCAGCTGCCACCATACCCACACATGGCCATCAGACTGATGGATCGTGTATCTGGATTCATCAGTCCATAGGACCCGTTTCCATTGATCTACGGTCCACGATAAATGTTCTATACACCATGCTAAAGGACGAGTAGCATTCCGAGTGGAGATGAAAGGCTTATGAGAAGTCACAAGACCACGGTAACCCATGGAATGAAGTTCTTTGCAAATGGTACGTGTATATATTGAGGTTCCAGCATTTTTACTCACCTGTACACTGAGGTCTTGTGCAGTACTCCATCGATTAGCTGTAACGACTCTCCTGAGGCTTTGATGTCCCCTATCACTGATTTTCTTTGGTCTGCTGGTATGTTTTGATGCTTCAGGCACACCATGTGTCTTCCACTTATTCAGTACATCCAAAACAGTTGACTTGGGTATGTTTAAGGATCTAAGAGCTTCATCACTGATTGCATCTAAGTACATATATTTTGCGTTCAGCCAGCAAAGTGGTACATTAGCTTTACTCTTTCGCGATCTTACTGTTCAACATTGTAATAGTTACAGTAGTCCTTTATATGTTAAAATAAATAAACACTTATTAAACTCATGTTAATGCACTTCTGTTATTCAACTGCACTGAAAGAATTTGGCATTTATCTGTATCAACATCATTGTCAACCATTATCAGTCCACTGCTGGACGAAGGTCTCCCCAAGTTTCCTCCACAACGGTCTCTCTTGTGCCAGTCTCCTCCTCCATGTCACTCCCGCATACTTTCGAATCTTATCCACCCATCTCCCATGTGGTCTTCTTCTGGGTCTTTTCCTGTCCCTTGGAATCCAATCTAAAATTTCGGCTGTCCTTCTGGCAGTATGTCCAGCCCATTGCCATTTAAGGAATTTAACTCTAATCATGATGTCTTTCACTCTTGTCATTTTTCGGATCCACGAAATCCTCTTCTTATCTCTCCTGGTTACACCAAGCATGTACCTCTCCATGCTTCTTTGAGTCGTCTGCAGTCTTTGTATGTCTCTTTTAGTTAAGGTCCACGTCTCTGCACCATACGTAAGTACTGGAAGGATGCATTGATCAAACACTTTTCTTTTAAGACATAATGGCAATTATGCTGTTTCTTCCAAAGGCTCTCCAGGAAAGTTTTGTACGCCGATTAATTTCTTCATCAATGTGATCCTCACTTGATATCTGCTGTCCAAGATAAACGTACGTGTCAGTTATCTCCAGCTTTTCTCCATCGATCGATAAATCTTCATTTCTTGTAAAAGCATTGAACATCACTTTTGTCTTCTGAAAGTTCATTCTTAATCCCACTTCTTTACTCTTGTCAAAAAGTTCCTGGATCATACTCTGCAGCTCTGATGGGGTAGTTGCAAAAGTGACTACGTCATCAGCAAAACGAAGGTGGGTTAGATAATCTCCATTCATCTTTATCCCTTTGTTTTCCCAGTTCAGTGATTGAAAGACATTTTACAATGAGACATTAAAGAGCTTGGGAGATATGGTGTCACCTTGTCTTACTCCCTTTTGCTGTATTCTCAAACAGCTGAATCTTTGCACTTGCATTTTCATAGATATTATTATTAATATTAATGTATACATCTTCAATACCGCAGGATTTCAAAGCCATTGTAACTGCTGATGGTTTCACCGAATCAAAGGAATTTTCGTAATCGATAAAAGCCATGCACAATGGAAGTCATATTCCCCCGCTCTTTCAATTAGTACGTGGATATGATCTATAGTGCTGTAGCCACTCCTGAATCCAGCTTGTTCTCTCGGTTGAGCCATGTCCAGTGTTACCTTCAAGCGGTGTGAAAGAACTTTAGTGAAGATTTTATAAACCACTGATAGGAGGCTGATAGGTCTGCAGTTCCTGAGATCCTCAATGTCACCTTTTTTATGTAGCAGGATCATTGTAGCATTGTACCAATCCTGAGGAATCTTCCCATCATTAAGCCATCGAGTGAAAATTTGGGCGAGTACTGTTTCGATTTCTCCACTTGCTACTTGTATGATGTCTACAGTAATTCCATCTCCTGGAGCTTTCCCCCGCTTCATGTTCTTGATTGCATGTGCAACTTCTGCTGGGAGGACTGGAAGAACTCTAGTACTGGTACCTTTCATGATGTCTGGAGTACATGTATCATCCCTTTCATATAATTTGGAGTAGAAATCTTTCACTCTTGTCAAAATTTCGCCTCTATTTCTTGTTACAGAACCATCTTCTCTTCTCAGTGCCATAATCTGTTTTCTTCCCTTACTGAGATGCCCCGTTGCTATCTTTAGGCTTTGGTTGTTTTCAATTGCTTTCCTCACTACTTAACAGTTGAATTTCCTTACGTCTTCAGTGATACTTCTACTTACTGTCTTGCATAGCTTTATATATTCCACTTTGGAAGTCATATCTTTAGTTGTCCTCATCTCTCTTCTTTTTTGCATCAACATTTTGGTTTTTCCTGATAATTTGTTCACATGCAACTTGTTCTTAGACCCAGCTAATTTTGTTGCTGTGTCCATAAGAGCTTTGTTTACTTTTCTGGTAACTTCAGAAATATCCACTTCTTCCGATGTTAGGCCTTCTAAAGCAGAGAATCTGTTCTTCAGTTCCAACTTGAAGGTATTATGGTGTTAAGGTTGGTTATTTCAATACGTTTTGTTTGTCTTATGAGCTTGCCACGTTCGAGTTTAGTGTTGAGGTGCATCTTACATCTCACCAATCTATGGTCACAGAGAATCTGTTCTTTAGTTCCAACTTGAAGGTGTTATGGTGTTTTTTTTAAGGTTGGTTATGTCAATACGTTTTGTTTGTCTTATGAGCTTGCCACCCTCGAGTTTAGTGTTGAGGTGCATCTTACATCTCACCAATCTATGGTCACAGAGAATCTGTTCTTTAGTTCCAACTTGAAGGTGTTATGGTGTTTTTTTTAAGGTTGGTTATGTCAATACGTTTTGTTTGTCTTATGAGCTTGCCACTTTCGAGTTTAGTGTTGAGGTGCATCTTACATCTCACCAATCTATGGTCACAGAGAATCTGTTCTTCAGTTCCAACTTGAAGGTGTTATGGTGTTTTTTTAAGGTTGGTTATGTCAATACGTTTTGTTTGTCTTATGAGCTTGCCACGTTTGAGTTTAGTGTTGAGGTGCATCTTACATCTCCATTCCACAGAATTTTGCCCATTGAGTTGCTCACGGTGGTCGTTAATCCTCCAATCAAAAAAAAAAAAATCATATTTTACATTTGTTTTAAAGATTTTTATTGTAACATTTACAATGTGAGTACGATGGTGTGAAGAGACGCTGCGATAGGCCTAAAATACAGCTACCGCGACGATGTCAAGGTTTGCTTCGTTAAAAGGATGTTTCGTTGCTGTACCGAAATGACGTGCGGAAGTGTACAAGAGAGAGCGGTTACGTTGTTGGGAGGAAAGCGATAAATGTTGTAGTGATACGCTACAGAAAATAGGTCTAGATTATCTATCCTTTATTTTGTTGTATCCTGAACATAGTTACCAGGACAAACCGGAAAAAATATCTTTGATTTGCAAAATGTACGTACCAGTGAGATAGAAACTGACCTGCAAACAAAGTATTAACGGGAGAAGAAAAACTGCAGTGGCACAGCAAATCAGCTACGAATGGAAGCCGTTCTAAGCAGAACCGAAAGTTATACTTCTCCAGTTTCCTGTACAACATAGAAAGCCATATTCGTACTTTCTATTTGGAATCAGGGAATCCTGTGTAAAAGAACGAAACATTTCTCAACATCTGCTTTAAAAACAATGACAAAGCATGAATGAACTGTATTCTGTAGCGTATGAGAACATGATGCTTTTCTCTCCTGGCATGAAAGCACGCGGCTGTACTTGTAGTCATCCGCTCCTGAATCGCACCCCACAACGAATCTTCCTTTCAACGGAGCAAAGCTTGACATTGTCGCGGTAGCGATGCTTTAGGCCTACTGCAGCGTCTCTTCAAAGCATCGCCCTTACAGGTAAATATTACGATAAAAATCTTTAAAAGACGTTTAAAACATGAAATTTCTGCACCATTTGCTATTAATTTCCATAATCTAAAATCTGTACGTTGCACTTTTTCCAGGTACTAATATTTTTCCGACGAAATAATTTAGGATGCTAATTTACACATTAACCCATTCTACATTTTACATCGTTACCTAAGATACGAAATAACCGTTACAGAATTAAAAAACAAAACTTATCTTTCCCCCGATCTTTATATTTTTGTACTTATATATTTATTAATTTGTTTGTGTATGTCTTTATTATGTTTATGTATGTAAATTTCTATTATTTTTTAATCCGAAAGGCAGCGAACGTGAAAATGACATGAAATCACATAAACCAAAGCCGTTCAGATTGTATCTCTGAAGTTATCCCATGTGACCCATGAAGATAAGCCGGACCCATATGTGTCCTCACTGAAGCTGAATACCGCCCTCTGATTGGTGGAAATTTTCACAGTCCCGTATCAACGTAAGGTTTGGTTAAATGTGTTCGGGTGGGCAGATCGATATCCCTATATCAGTTTTCATCACTGATAGCCTAGCAAACATTGTTATCAGAGTTCATCAGCAGTCATCATTCAGCAATTACGAACTGACACGCCACCATTAAATGGCTACCTTTTTCTGATCCGGCAACGTCCCTCCCCGATGTGCACTTAACAACGAATATACAAACTACTCCAGGCGGCAAACCGGTCCAATACGTCATAGCTTTTCCGGTTTGAATGGTCATAGTGACCGTTTCTGTTATCGCTTACTTTTTCCTTCATTTTTTCTTATTATTCCTCTCATAATTGTAACAATTTGTAGTACGTGTGACCAAGTTTTGTATTGTTAAGTACAGTATGAAATATGATATATAGATTTTTTTAAATGTAGGTTATATAGATTATTTTTAAATATAAGTTTTATAGATATATACAGATTTTTTTTTCGTTAAATTTAGGATAGATATTTTTTGTTCGACTTGTTATTTTATGAACGGAATAAAATAAACTGAACGATCATTCGTTTTCCTGCTAGTTTAAATACTATTAGTTTAAGTAGATTAGAAGTGTCATAACATCGTTTACGGTTCGATTCTTTTTTAAGGTTTTTGGTTTTTCTTAAATATTGTTAGGAAACATATTGTGGATAAGCTTTCCTAATTCATTAATAAAAGTATTTTGTCTGACCGAGTTTCCAATTGAGAAACCTCAACTCTCCCTTTCGTCAAAGTAATGGTGTCCAGTAAAAAACATTTTTGTAAAATCTGTGGATGAGGATATAAAAATAAAGATTTTAATGAACATCACAGACGTAAGTGATTATGATAAGATAGTGTTTGAAAGACAACTGCATTTAAATGCTACATTATAAAGGATTTAATTTGTCACTTAAAAAAGGTTCATGGTCGGGAATTTGCCTCTAAAGCCGAATTTGAATTGTGGAAATGTGAAGTACAGAATTGGCAGAAGTGCAATTGTATAAATTGAAGAGGTACAACCGAAAACGCTAGTGGATTGTACCAATATTACATTTGCCACAGGTCTGGAGTATAAGAACGGTATGACAAAGAAAATTGGATTTATGTGCACAGCATATATGCTTGTGAAACTAACAAAGTTACTGTAAATTATAATTTAACTCATTATAACCATGATAACATTATTAAAGACTTGCATTCCCACTGCAGTAAGGGAAAAGATAGCTAAGTATTTAAATTCTGGAGTAGAAGCTTTAAAACTATTGTGAATAAAATAGATTCATTTACAGGTAAGTGTCTGAAAGGCAACACGTGATACAAAAAAAAGTGATTTGAGAAACATACAGGTCATTTAGAATCCCAAAACACATTGATGAAATTCTTTCTGTAAGTTCTTGGGTTTTCAATATGCAAAGAGAAAATAACTTTTAGTGATACGAACCGCTATGCAGGGAAAAAAATGCGAGCATTTGGCCCAAGTCGAGTAGTTTGTATAAATGCAACCCATGGGTTCTCTAAATATAACTGTTATTTAATTACAGTTGTTATTAAAGATAACTTTGAAGAGGGATATCCAGTGGCATGGTACTTTAGTAATAAGCAAGATTCTATACTACTTTTTCACTTTCTTACTAGTGTTAAGAAGAATGTTGGAAATATGCCCAGCTGCATAATGACATGATGCTCCACAGTATTTTAAGACATTGAAGTCTTTGGTGAGGGACCAAAACATTACCATGTTCATGGCGTGTTAAAGTCTGGAACTCTCTTAACTTGAAGATGATCACGGGTAAAATGGAGCAATGTAATTTGTTAGAAACGGAAGTTTAACAAAAAAGTTACGTTCAGACAATGCCACTAAAGAATTTGGTGAATATTTTTATAACAATTATTTTTTCAGATCTACAGAATGGGCTGCTTGCTATCGAGTAGGACTTGGAATTAATACAAATATGCTGATAGAGACATTTCATAGAGTTTTGAAATACAATTACTTGAAGGGGAAAGCAAATTTGTGTCTTGATAAAGTACTTGTTAAGCTTTATGAATATGCTAAGGACAAAGTATTTGAACACTTAATTAAACAAATAAAAGGGAAGTCTGGTGAATATAAGGTTAGGCCGTTAAAAACCCATCATAAAAGTAATGAAACAATTACTCGGGGTAATAATTGTGTTGTGAGCAATAAAACATATGTCAAATCCACAAGTACTGAGAAAGAGTATGTAGTTACTGAAACAGGGAAAGGCCATACTGCATGTGAAATGACTTGTACAAAATGCAATGTATGCATTTTCATGTATATGCATGCTCTATACATGTCATGAAATGTGCAAGCACATTCATCTGGTGGCCCAGTGCTAAAAACAAAGTAGCTTGTCCAATAATGTAGCAGTTAATGAGTAGGTTGATCAAGGAATAAATGATGAAATTATACTTGATCACTTAAAAATTCCTCTTCCACACTTGAGAAGAGAAAAAAGTTGCTTGAAACGTTACTGTGTGTTACCCAGTTGTGTGAAACTGCTTCAGATTTAGAAATTCTCAAACAGTGTGATGAGTCCATTGCCATAGCTGAAAGACTTACTTTTACCAGGTAATAAGCCTTATATGGCAACTCCAAAGGTTCCCAACAGAGCTCCAAATAAAAAAATTGAAACTGAGAGGCACTTTGTTTCTACATGAAAAAGGAAAAGACCTATCAAGAGAATTTCCAAACCAACTGATGATGAGGCTGTTAGTAAAAGAAATGAACAAGAGCTAATTACCCTAGCTAATCAAATGAGTTCTACTAATTCAGTTGTACATAGAGATAGTTGTGAAAGTGACATGCCAAGTGAGTGTGAATCTGCAACAATGGAGAATATAGACTGCCTTGAAAATGAAATTGATGTAGAAGAACAACTATGTGCTAGCTATGTGGATGTTTCCACTATAGAACCTTCAGTTTGCTCCATCACAGGAAGAATATTATATTCTTGAGCATATTATGGGAAGAAGTGTTAAGGAATTAAAAACAAAAGAAGATGATAGAGGCACATCAGGTCTCTTTGGACTCTGAAAGTATCTCTGCAATCATATTGAATGTTGATGTTCAGGTTATTCAAAATACTTTTCCAAGGCAGCTTGGGCAGTACTTTGTCAAAGAATTAAAAGTCTGAAAAGTGCATGGAAATGCAATGTTGTTACCAGCAAACTTAGCGTGGCTGGCTGTGACACGTGTAATAAATGGTTCCAATTCAGATGCCAAGGCAAAAATTCAAACCTACCTAAAATATGGCATTGCAATCATTGCACAGATTCATTTTCTTCATTTAAAAAAATGTTGATTTTTCTTTATGGAGAACATGTTCTTCAGCATAAATTACGAGTAAGGCAGGGAGTTCGTGGCACCTGACCTGCTAGCTGGAAATTCATCAGGGCTGGCAGGGTTACAGTTTTCACTTCATTACTCTTTAATCACTATATGGCTAAAAAAATATATTTACAAAACATATAGAACGACAATGTTCAATCACTTCTGTTCTTCACAAAATCATGTGTATGATCAAATGCTAGGGCTAAGCAATCTTTTGTACATTCATTAGTTTTAAAACCATCACCATCATTGTCAACCATTTCCAATCCACTGCTGAATGAAGAAAGGTTTACCCAAGTTTCTTTCACATCTGTTTCTCTTCAGCCTGTCTCCTCCAGGTTATTCAAGCATGCTTTCGATTTTCATCCAACCATATCCAATGTGGTATTTTTCTGTTTCTTGGAATCTAGTCTAAAAGTTTAATTGTCCATCAGTGGTCCGTTCTTCTGACAACATTTCCAGCCCATTGCCATTTCAGGGATTTTACTCTGATCGTGGTGTCTTCTACTCTTGTCATTTTCCTTATCCACTAGTTCGTCTTCTTATCTCTCCTGGTTACACCAAGCATGCATCTCTCCATGCTTCTTTTAGTTGTCTGCAGCCTTTGTCATTTAAAGTTAAGGTCCATATTTAAGCATTGGAAGGATTCATTGATTAAACCCTTTTCTTTTCAGACATAATGCTCTTGAAAATTGTACTGTTTCTTCCAAAAGCTCTCCAGCCAAGTTTTATATGCCAATTTATTTCATCATCAATGTGACCCTTGCTTGATATCTCTTGTACAAGATAAATGTAGGTATGGGTTACCTTGAGCTACTCTCCATCAATTGATAAATCTTCATTTCTTGGAACAGTATTGTACATCAGTTTTGTCTTCTGGAAGTTCATTTTTAAACCCACTTCTTTGCTCTTGGTCAGCAAATTCCTGGATCATACTCTGGAGAGGTAGTTACAAAAAATGAAGGTGAGTTAAATAATCTCAATTAATCTTTATCCCCTTGTTTTCCCAGTTCAATGATTGAAAGACACTTTGTAATGTGGCATTGAAGAGTTTTGGAGATATGGTGTCACCTTCTCTCACTCCCCTTCCAATATTTATTGGTGCTATATCCTCAAATAGCTGAACCGTTGCTCTTGCATTTTCATAGCTGTTATTATTAATGCTAATGGAAGCATCTTCATAAATGCGGAATTTCAAAGCCATTGTAACTGCTGATGGTTTCACAGAATCAAAGGCCTTTTCATAATCAATAAAAGCCATGCATAATGGGAGTTTATATTCTCATGTTCTTTCAATTAGTTCTCTCAGTACATGGATATGATCCACAGTGCTGTAGCCACTCCTGAATCCAGATTGTTCTCTCGGTTGAGCATATATATATATATAACCACAATTAATTCAAGACATACTCGTACCACTTCATGACCACAAACCATAACACCAAAAACAATACATGGGTAATTACTTCATAGGTCAGCAGATGGGAGATACTCTTCAGGGAAAGACATCCCCAACTATTGACCACACCCTCAATTATCAGGTTTCATGTGGATCAATTCAAAAAGTAATGTCTCTTAAAAATTTAGTAATATTTGCACCATCTCTCCTACCTGAAGTGTGTATGTGTGTGTGTGTGTGTGTGTGTGTGTGTGTGTGTGAGGGGAAAACTAATATCATAACACAAGTCAAGTAAACCATTAAACACCTAACTTAAAGGGAGATACATAACACTAAGGTGTAAACAATTTGTTACACTTAATTGCAATATACAGGTAGTATTCTCTCTGGGCTCCAGCAATGCAGCTGACAGCTGGTACGTGCCGCCCCGGTGGCGCAGTGGTCTAAACGATGGCCTCTGATCATTCGTCCCAAAGGGGTCCGGGTTCGAATCCCGGTGAGGCATGGATGTTGTGTTTGTCTTACGGCATTGGCTCTCTCCCTTCCCTGGAACAAGTGACCCTAAATTAGGGACGGGCAACTGCTTATTGCCCATCGAGTTGCTCACGGTGGTCGTTAAACCTCAAATAAAAAAACAGCTGGTACGTTCAGAAAATGAATTCAAGCCATAATTGCAATATACATGCTTTTCTGTCAATGATGCAGTTGACAGCTGGAACATTCCAAAAGTGAACCCTAGCCATAATTGGGAACCTCAACGAACTATAGGGGGCGCTGCGCAAACGTAAACAAACTTCTCTAGTACGGGTAACGTCGCACGTGTTTCCATAAAGTCGAATGTTAGAATGGCTGGTTTGTCGCTTTCAATCCTTGAAATAATGAAATTTGTGGACGCTTCCGAAAATTCAAGATGCATTAAAGAAGGGAATTGATTGTTAATGTAGGCCATATAATT
Source organism: Macrothele yani (assembly GCA_039090855.1). Lineage (NCBI taxonomy): Eukaryota > Metazoa > Arthropoda > Arachnida > Araneae > Macrothelidae > Macrothele > Macrothele yani. Next base: position 76,625,999 of record CM076997.1, on the reverse strand, counting down.
TCTTGTGGAATTAAGAAGGAAGATGGAAGAGAAATTCTCATAGTTTCGCACTGCATTCAGTCCACGGCAATAACGTCGTCGCCTCACTCCATCAACGGTGTTTTAGATACAAGTAACAGTGAAATTTCTATAAAGTCATTTGAGTGCTCTTGTAAAGCGGGCAGAAGTGGAACGTGTAAGCACTGTGTAGCAGTAATGCTTTACTGTAACAGGTAATTTTTATTTTTACATTTTCAGGCAAGTAATACCGACAGTGGTGTTCTAATCCGGATTACTATTAAAAGCTGACATTTCGTTTCATTTGACGTTTCCCAGGACCCATTTTCAATACTGTCAACAATAACATTTGTAAATTTTGAACATTCTGTTCCTAAAAGTGTTTGTGAATTGGTAATTGTTGATCATCATTGGGATCTGCGTTTTTGAACCGATGACTGTTGACAGAACATTGCAAATCTTGTTCCATAATGAAGTTTAAATTTATACGGATAACAGCAATTATTTGTTTTCAAGATTATGTAGAAATGCGGATTTTTTAATTACTACTATGCAATAAAAACATGCTGCCTTGTTTATTATTCATTCAAAGACGTTACTAGGTTAGTAGCATTTCACTGGAAGGATTTCAAACGCAAGGCACAAACGTTTATACTAACTTGTGAAAAACATAGCTGAAACCTTGGGAACGACATTGCGGGACACAACAATATGATTTGTTGTTCTTCACGGAATTCTCCATTATACAACTCTCTAATTCCAGAATGAATGCAAAAGTACACCAAACTACAACAACTGAACGTAATGAGCGATCTACCAACAGCCAAGCATTGAGCCGAAAACGTTACCCGTACTACAGTAATTCTTCCTTTTGCCGCCAGAGGGAGAGCGGACCGCTGAGATTGCCAATCCACAAAAACACAGTAACTCATAATAATTTACCTTATAAACTAGAATATATAAGTGGATGAAAGCCGAAGAAGTTAATAAGTTTTCCAGGGCGACTCAGAAGAAATGTCTTAGCCCTGAGAGATGATTAGGATAGTGTAGAACATGTATTAATAGTAATTTTACATAACCTAATGTAAGCTTTAATAGAGTTGAGAGAGTTTAGTGATTTTTTTAAATCATATAAACAAAAACCTAAAGGGCAGATGATAATACAGGTAGAAAATAATTTTTTTAGGCTCTGTAATGGTATTTGCTTCATTATTACATATCTGAGTAATTTTAAGAAACTGAAATTATATTTCTGTGTTTACTTTTTGGTATGTTAGCTGACCAATGACTGAAAAACTTGGTCCAAAGTTAAAAGAATTATGTTTAACAAATAAGTTAATGGATATTCCTTTATTGTTTAACTGTATTTCTAGATCCAAGAAACTTAAATTATTATTTGTTAGTTTTTAACAAAATTAAATCCTTAGGATAAACCTGTTCCCACTCAAAAGTGAATTAAAATTAATAGAATCATCAATTTATCAAAATGTCATAAATATTAGGCATAACAGTTATTATTTTACCAATAAAATCAAGAATTTTTCATTGTTTATAATTCAAGTACAATTTGCAATTTATCTATATATTAAGTTTTTATGGTACTGAAAGTAATTAGAGGAAGCCATGAAGTCCTTAATTACTAGAAATATGAAACATACACTTTCAAATTTTATAGTAGGCCTAACTGATTTGAGCAGGTGCATTATTCTATGTCGCATCCTTGCTTTGTGGTGGTCTTTATAGTGAAATGGGAGGTGGTTATATATACTGTTATTGTAGCAACCTATAAGCTGGAGATATGAATGGGTCACAATTGAGGGTACCCAGTCCAATAAACTGCATGTCTTTCATTTCGTACTATCATTACTATTGTGACCAGTTTGCAGTCTAAACAGAATCAATGTTAATAGAGTGGAAGAAAATTTTCAGTCTTTCACTTGAATGGGAACAAGGGTATGGGAGAAGGAAGATGCTGTTAACATTGCTGTATGAGAAAAAAAATGAAATGAATGCCCCTTAAAGTATCAAGTTCAAAGGAAACAAACGGCAACTACAAATATACAAATATGTTTCTGTTATGTGTTTTGGGGAGAAGAGGAGTTAATTAGTAACCACCATGAACAACTCAATGGGCTATAAGCAGTCCCTCATTCCTAATTTTGGGCCACTGGTTCCTAGACAAGGATAGAGCCAGTGTCACAAGACAAAAACTCCATCCATGCCTCGCCCAGTATTCAAACCTCAACCCATCTCATACAAATGATTTGGGGCCAACAACTCATACCACTTATTTTTGTGGAATCAACTTTGGTTTCATATTATGTGCTAATTTCATTCATTGAAAATAGAGAGCAACTGATGGCTTAAGTTGCAGCATAGTACTTGTGGCCACTTGTCCACGTTTAATGTTTGTCCTTGGTTGGTGGATCTGACTCATCTCTGGGTACAGGAATGGATGATTTCTTAGCGTTAGATACTCATAGTGGTCATTAAAGCCCTGAATAAAAGAAAATCATAACACCACAGGTCACTTCCTTTTGTAAATTAAGATGTTTGGTTTTAATTCATCAGGAAAATACTAAATCCCAGACTGAAACATGTAAATGTCCACTCTAGTGATACCTTTGTTGTCCTATTCTTCCTGCCCCCCCCCCAAGCACTATTCCCCTTGGTATTACCATTGCCACATTCCAACAGGAAAATATCATACCATATACCATATGCTGCTCACCAGTTTCAACAGGCTCTTCTCCTGCTATTCAGCTAGCAATCAACAAATTTACTGCCAAATAAATACCATCTGAGATGTCAATAAAAGAAAGTCTTCAAATCAATTCTTACTCCTTATAATGTGAGGAAGGGGCTGTTGGTGCAAGATGCCACTGGCTTACACAGGTCCACTTGTTTTCCACTCTAATCTTTTTTAGCAGTTGCCACTTGTAGGGGTCATGTCAAACTTTCATAACTGAAGAAGCAAGTTGTTGCAATTAGTAGTTTTACAGGCAAAGGTAATTTAGTTTTTTGTGTGTGTGTATTTTTTTTTTCTGAACAAGGAAAATTTTTTAATTGTTCACAGTCAATGTTCCACCTCAAAAGAATAAATTAAATACTGGTGTTGTTCATTCAGGTATGTGGTTCTCAAATCCTGAACATTTGGGGATAGCTGAACTTGATTGCTCATTTGCAAGTAACAATTACTATCAGGTTTTTCTAATTGTGCTAAATCCACAATATTCTACAAATGGTCTGCCATCAGAATTGGAATGGATTATAACTTCCTAGCTACTCCCGAGCTGCCTGCAAATTTCCATGCAAATAATTAATTGGTAGAACCAGTTTGATATATTGCACATTATGATTTGAATGCAACGGCTATACATTATGCATAGGTAGCGGCTCTATTTACATAAAAAACGTTATTTACATGGGTATAATGTAGCAGGTAATATAAATAATGTTTTGAGCTAAAATGCTAATTTGCACACTGAAGATCTGCTAAATAGCATCTGTATTTGTATTGATAGATTTGTGGGGCATAACATTTTACATATTCTATACTGTATTATGCAAACTTGGAACTGCATACACATTTGCGTAGCCAGAATTTTCTTAAGGGGGGGGCATGGGTTTGGTTTATTGGTGAAAGTCCCATATATACCTATAAATTGCTTTAAATTCATACTAAATCTTCCCTCGAGGGGGGGGGGCTGAACCATGCCCTTGGCTACACCTATGTGTCCATATACATTTCAGAATTCCAACTGCAAAACCAATTCATAATTTTTAGAGGATCTTATGTTTTTATAAATGGAACTAGATTTTCTGAAGGGGGGAGGGTGTTGTTGCAATGCCACCACACACACACATACAAAGAGGACTGCACTAATTGAAACTTCGCAGTACTGTTTATCCCCCCCCCTTTCTCCCAGACAGACAAATGTCAAGAAAAATTTTCTTTCACATGGTGAAGAGTCAAGGAACTACTGCCCATATAATGAATGCATTAATAGCTTGAAATTATCTATGTAGTAAATGACAACTCTGAATAAAATGCTATGGCATTACCCCCATTTTTTTTGTTTAAATCCTAATCCAGTTGTTTATCCAGGCCTAGGAAAGAGAGGCAGGCAAGTCCTGTTCCCCTCAATTAGTGTTGCCAGGAATTTTTCAGAGAATCTCCTGCTAAGTAACACAGAGGCATATTTAGCCCACCTTCCACCCAAAGTAAAAAAAAAAAAGACATTCAAAGGGTAGAAAAATTATAGTGATAAAAAAACAGCCCTAAATTACCTGAAAATTTTAGGCACATATTGTTAGTATCTAACATAGCTAAACTTTCCACAAATGTGATGCAATACAATATGGAGGTCACTGTTGTCATTTTTTTTAATTGTAGGTTTAACAACCACCGTGAGCAACTCAATGGGCTATAAGCAGTCGCCCATCCCTAATTTAGGGTCACTGGTTCCAGGGAAGGGAGAGAGCTTGTGCCATAAGACAAACACAACATCCATGCCTCACTGGGATTCGAACCCGGACCCCTTTCAGACGAATTATCAGAGTCCATCGCTTAGACCACTGCGCCATTGTTGCCTTGATTCCTAATTAATAATACACTGAGCAGATGTGATACAATTCCATCATGACCTGTTTTTTTTTCATCCAGGCTCATTTTTATACTTAAAAAAGTTCATATGCTACACACATACAGCAACAAAGGTGTGGATCTACTCTCAATTAAACATAAAAAGCCATTTATTTAAAGAAAACTGTGGGTACTACTTTGAATGTTTTCAAGAACCTGGCTAAAATACTAAGAGACACATTTTACACATATGAGAAGCAACACTACTTGATACCATGGGTGTGATTATGGCACAAGTCTCTCTTTTTAAGAAATTTCAAGTGGAGTTGCAATTTCTCAGGGACAGAGAAACTTTACATTCATGCCCTCATATAGCACTATGGAAATGTATTTCAGAAAATGTATAGCACTGACAATGAACAAACTATCACTGTACCCCCTTCTCAAATAGTGCCTTTCACATGGGGTGAGGTAGTAGATGTAACTGGCTGCATCTGGATTTAGTAGTAGGCATTGTCCTATCACAAGTTAACCATTCTCTCATTACCGTTAAAATTTAAGAACAAAGGGTGTTTCCTATTTGAACTGGTTTAACACATGTATTCTCCTTGAAAAAAAACAAAAAAAACTTATAAGTGTGAAGACCATCACAAACATGGACAACAAATTACTTCAAGGGACCCATGAATCTGGTTTGACTTCCTATACTTGTTATACAACTATTCATTTGTATTAGTCCTTATAATACATTCATTCCAAATAAATTTCATGTTAAGCTCAGAATGTGCAATAACTGCTACATTTGTTGAATTGTCACAATTGTCTTTAAGTGTGAGAAAATATACCAACAGTAGTTAGTCAGTGGTGTCGGCAGGGGGGGGGGGTTGGGGTTTGATATACCCCCTTGAAGAGGAGATTGAGCTCTAATTTAAAGTTATATCGGAACCCCCCCGCCCCTTAAGAAATTTCTGACTATGCCACTGTAGTGCACAGCAACAAAAATTCATACCATCAGCAAGGTAATCAATGCAGTCAGGCCGCCCCGGTGGCGCAGTGGTCTAAGGGGCTGGCCTCTGATCATTCGTCCGTAAGGGGTCCGGGTTCGAATCCCGGTCAGACATGGATGTTGTGTTTGTCTTACGGCACTGGCTCTCTCCCTTCCCTGGAACCAGTGACCCTAAATTAGGGACGGGCGACTGCTTATAGCCCATTGAGTTGCTCACGGTGGTCGTTAAACCTCCAATAAAAAAAAATGCAGTCAGAAGGCAGTAACTGCTATTAATTAATAAAGAGCTGTCTGATGGGCAACAAAATATCTCTTGACCAGAACTGATGAAATGGTGGGAATTTATACAATGAAGTAGCTTAATTTCCTATTATGCTTTATGTTCTATGTAACTGCATGAAAAAGATTACATTTAAAACTTAGCTCAATATTCTATAATCTCATCTGTATTTCACACTGCTGCCACAGTGGTTTAAGCATTGACTTCTTATCATTCATCTGAGATGGGTCCAGATTCGAATTCTGGTGAGACGTGAATGTTATGTTCGTCTTTTTATGTCACTGGCTCTCTCCCTCCCCTGGAGCCAGTGGTGCTAAATTGAGGGCAGGCGACTGATTATAGCCCATTGAGTTGCTCACGGTGGTAGGTGTTGCGACTTCTGAGCTCCGTCAATTCGTGCGTGTTTTGTGTGTTTCTGGAGAGTTGTGTGCAGCAGGTTTCACACCATTTGCCTTTGGACGGTTCCGCTATCGTTTGTGATTGCTCCCAGATTGGTGAGTTGCTTTTTTCTTTGCTATTACATCTTGTTTGTCTCTCGGCCGAGCTGGTCGAAGATACGATAGTCGGCGCCATTGCAAATGGCGTCTTCCGGCAGTGAGGCCCCGGATCAGGATCTCACTTCTGGTGTTCCCTCGCTGTTGATGAGAACCTCTTCTTCTTCCATGGGAGCTGCTTCGCTGCCCTCCCCACGTGGCGGCGTTGCACTGCCCTCAACTCGTGACGTGAACAACCCCTTTACTCAGGCTGTTCCGTTGCCTTCTCACTCATCTCAAGCTTCCACCACCTTCGTTGCTGCCGATGACGTAATGGATGTCTCGTGCAATGGTGTTCCCCATGTCATCTAAACCTCTGACGTCATCGTTTACGTATGCCAATGCCATGGCCTCTTCCACTGTGCAACGTCCCCCGCAAGGCATGTACGCCGGCGCCGAAGCTCTCCAATCACAACTACAACGTGACGGAAATACCATTTCTTTGGAAATTCCCCAAGACTCGCCAGCAGGTACTGCTTTCACTACGATCTTAGACAGAGGTGTTGTCTTTGAATCCTTGCCAAACACCTTCTTCAAAGATTATTCCGCCGCTTTAAAGCGGCAATTTCCACAACATGCCATTTCTCACATGTTTCGGCGAGGCCGAACGATTGTGGTTTACTTTTCCAAGGCCGACTCTGCTCGTGCTGTGACGAATGCCGGTCTCACCATTGGTGATCAACATCTTCTTCTCAGTCCAGTTGCCGAGCGCCCATTGAATGTGTCCTTCTACCCGGTACCCCCGGAGGTGACCGATACAGTTTTATTTGTGGTTCTTGCGTCATTCGGCCGCGTGGTTGGAACGATTCAGACATATTCTGCTGCCCCTAAAGACCCCGACGACAACACCCTGCTCGGCGCGTGGGTAGAGTTGTTTTTTCTTCCCCGGAGGACATCCAGACCATCCCGACTCAATTCAAAGTCAAGTGCGGTAACCAGATCCGCTATATTGATGTGCTCACTGAACATCACTGCAGCAAATGCAAGAAGTTTGGGCACTTTTACAAGCAGTGTCGCAATGCTGATGCTGCCCCACAAGATTCACCGCCGGTGACTTCTCTTCAATCCTCTGACTCGCCCTTGCCTCCACGACTTTCGTCTGAAGCCCCTCTGAGACGAGAAAGGGCTCCGTCATCGACTGGTGTGCAGCCATCTCTCTCCGCGACTGATTTTCCTGTGCTGCCGGAGTCCTCCACATTCCGCGCCCCCGATCCACCTGCTGACTCCGCGGACGACCGTGTCTTGTCAGCTACTGAAGTATCAATTGCAGATACTGACGGCACTTCCACCAGTACGGAACAGACCATGAGTGACACCTCCGAGCCTGATCACAGCGCTTGCCAAGATAAGAGGACAGCGCCCAAATCTCCTCGCAACACCACCAAATCTCCTCGCAACACCACCAAGCGAGGGAGAGCTGCTGGGAGCTCCACTCGCTCCTCGTCCCGGACCCGCCAGAAACCATCTTATCTTCAAGACTTTGATACCACTTCTGACCCTTCCTCTCCAATGGTTTCATATGAAGACTTTGATCAGAATCTTCGCGACACATCGTTCCCATCTTTGCCTCTTACGTATGAGGAGCTACATGCTCTCACCTGTTACACGCAAAAGGCGCACGGCTTCATCCAGTATGCGAAGACCCATGAAGCTGGACTTCCTGCAATCCTGCAACAGCTTTCCGATCTGGATAATCTTGTGGACAATTCTTCTTACTTATCTGGTCCTTCCGCTAAGACGGCCAAGTTCATTCGTAAACAGATCAACGGACTCAAGATTTCTATCACCAGGCTCACCACGTCGCCGGGTGACCTGGCACTTTCACGGTAGTTTCCTTCAACTGTCGGGGGTTTGGATCCCCCGAGGTGAATTCCGCCGTGCATGAGGACCTCTCGGCAATTTGTGCCGATGTCCTCCTGCTCCAGGAAACGTGGTGCTCGCCTACAACACCTTTCCATCAGTGGCGCCGATGGCTGTACACCTTCCATCATGCCCATCGTGTACTGCGTTCAGGCGGAATTGCTGTCGGAATACATCACCGTTTTCGCCCATCTATCACTTCTGTTGCTGTTACCAACTTATTTACCTATCAATTACAATGTTTTACATTTTGCATCAATTGTGTACCATATCATATCTTTAATGTGTATATTCCTACTGACGACTCTCAACTCCTTCCGCTTTTTCATTGCTTTCGGGGTGCGCTTGAGGCGGTCCCCCCGGGGACTTTTGCATCCTCGGGGGTGACTTCAACTGCACTCTACACCCGTTGCTTGACCGCACGTCTACAGGAGGGGAGCACCGCTCCCTTCTTGTCGATCTGCTTACTCAACTTATTACCGATTTCCATTTTGTTGATTCGTACCGGCATCTTCACCCGGACACCATTTCTTATACTTGGCGGAATTCTCCAGCACAAGGTTCGGCGACAGCACGTCTCGAACGCATATATGTCATCATACCGCTGCTTCCAGCGATCACTACGGCGAGACATCATCCATCTAACTCTTCCGACCATTCTGCTGTGGTGCTTACCATCTGCGTTTCCTCTTTCCCGCCTTCCAGACAACGCTCCTGGACCTTCGATGATTCTTTACTCTTGGATGTGGCGTTTTGCGCCGACGTCCGCCATTTTCTTGCTGATAGACAACATCTCATCAATACCGCTTCCAGTACCCTTCGTCTATGGTTAGACATCAAACACGATCTTCGTCTGCTCGTACGCCGTCTTTCGTTCGCTATTCTTAACGACCGTGCGAAGGATATTTGTAATCTCCGTTGTTCCTTGGCTGCAATCCCCTTACAAGATCCCGCTTACCTTGTTGTTCAGGATGCTTTACGAGCGAAACTCCATCCGCTCGCCGTGGAGGCTACTCGCATACTGAAGATGCTTCATCTTTCTTCACCGGAGATTTCCTACGAGGAGCTCTCACGTACCGAAAGAACACACCGTAAGTCGCAGACGCTACGCCACCTTCGCCTGCCTGATGGTACTATCTCATCTGACCCTTCACGTCTCTGCACGGAAGTTCGGCGCTTTTTCCAGGACAAATTTCGTGCGGTGGTGCCTACTGATACTATTATCTTCTTCCCCTCTTTTTTCAGCTCTGCCTCAGGTCCCACCCCGACTCTGTGATCCTCTTCTTTCCGCCTTCTCTCCTGCAGAATTTCGGGAGGCGTTTGCCTCCCTTAATTCACGCGCATCCCCGGGACCTGACGGCCTTCCCTTCTCCTTTTACTGCGCCTTCCTCCCGTCTTTGATGCCCTTTCTTCTCGCTTGCTTTTCTTGCGCCCAAACCTCTTTCGCACTGCCGCCGGAGTTTACTGTAGCGCATATCATCTTGCTGCCCAAAAAGGGAGACCTTTTGGACTTGCGAAACTGGCGCCCCATTTCCATTCTCCATCTAGACTATAAGCTTTTCACAAAACTTCTCTCTCGCCGCTTGAACTCTGTGCTTCCCTTTCTTATCTCCCCCGATCAGTCCTACACTGTGCCTGGTCGGTCCATTTCTAACAACATCTCCTTCCTCCAGAACATAGTTTTTCTTGCCCGCACCCTCTCAGAACCCCTCGCCCTGTTTAACCTTGACCAGAGTTCAGCATTCGACAACATCTCCCACGACTTTCTTTCTGCCACTCTTCACGGCTTTGGCCTTCCTTCCTCTTTCGTTTCTCTCCTTCTCAACCTCTATCGGAGCGCTTTCTTCCACGTCCGGACGGCCTGCTTTTTAACGGCGCCCGTACCTTTTCTTCGAGGAATCCGGCAGGGCTGCCTCCTCTCGGGGCAACTCTTCGCCATTGTCTTTGAACCATTCCTCCTGGCTGCTCGAAGGTCACTCATGTCTACTCTTCCTCCGCCAGTTGCCAGCACTAGGCACCATGAGTGCGTTCTTACAGCGTTTGCAGATGACGCAACCTTCTGTCTCCGCCAGGACGTCCAGTTCGACAATCTTCTCTCCACCAACCATCTTTACGCTACTGTTTCTGGCGCTTCGCTTAATATCACCAAAAGTACTGGTTTGTGGTGTGGGTCGTGGATGGGCCAGACCGATACCCCTGGGGTGCGGTCTGGTCCTCCTCGACTCAGAAGATCCTTGGAGCCCATATCGGTCACCCCTATACTGCGGGCCTTTTGACATGGACCAGTTTGCAGTCTAGGTTACGTCATCAAGCAGCGTTTTGGAGATTTGCGATTCCCATTACTTCTTACTGTCAGCGAGCTCATATTGTTCGACGATACTTACTTTCCCTCTGCACTTATTCCTGGACCTCCACCGTCTTCTTGTCAACCCGCCTGACGGAACTCAACAGCATCTTTACTTCAGTAATCTGGGCCTCCAAGCACTGGTCAGCCGCTCCGACGCTATATCTCACTGTCAAGCATGGGGGCATTAATCTTATAGATGTTCACTGTTACTATCGTGCATACCGCATCGCTTCTTTCCTTCGTCTCGTCACTTCGCCTTCTCCTTCTCTTACACTTTCTCTTGACGTTATTCTTTCTCTTCGCGTTCCATCCTTCACTTTTCTTCTTTTCCTCAGGATGGACTACTTTACTATTCCCTCTTCAAACTTTCCTACTATTTTATCTGAGGCTCTAGCGCTTTTCCGTTCCCTCCTCTCTCTCGCTCTCCTCCTACCACCACCCTGGATCTCCTTGCAGAACCACTCTTTTTCTCTACCCTGGTTCACCCCCCGATCAACCCTTCTTTCTTTTTTCTCATGGTTCCGTGCCGGCATCCTAACCGTGCAGGCCCTCATTAATCCCGATTTTTCCTGGAAACCCCTTGACTTACTCTTTTCCACCCCAACTCCTTCCCTTGAGGACGACTATGCCCTTCTCCGTTTCTCTCTTCAGCTTCTCTATCCTTCTCTTGTTTCTGACAACGGCCTCCTCGTCGTCCCCGGCCTCAGCCTCCTTCTCCCTTTCTTTCTTCCTTTTCGTGACTCTGTCGACCCTGTTCTTTCTTTTACTACCGCTGCCCTGTACCGTCTCCTTCGAGCTCCCTCTGAGTCCCCCCATCCCATTTCCGGGGTTTCTCCTTCCTCCTCCCTGGCCGTTTGGTCTGCTTCTTCTTCCCCCTTTCTTCTCCGCTAGAACGTAACACCCTCTGGCGGTTCCTTCATCGCCGGCTCCCTGTCCCCCCTCTTCTCTATCGCATGTCTCTTATCTCTTCTCCTCTCTGTCCTTTCTGTGGCGTTGACGGAGACGTCGCTCATATGTACTGTCACTGCCCTATCTTGCTGCCACTTCTTCATACTGTTTTCCGGTTAGCTGACATAATTTGCTATCAGGACTTGCCGTTTCAAGCATATCCGTGGCTGTTGCTCACAAAACATCCGCCCACCCGCCTTCCGGATGCCTGCTGCTTTCTTTTCGTACTTACCAAGCAAGTGATTCACTCATTTCATCAATCTCTCAGGAATTCTCCTGAACTTCCATCCCTTCTGTCGGCCGGTGGGCGGCTGCGGGCTAGCTTTCGGGGCCGGCTTGTGGCGCGCCTCCGGTTGGAACTCACAGCTGCAACTTCCGCACACACAATCGCCACCTTTCAGAACACCTGGGCCCAGCGCACCGGGTGGTTTTCTATTCATGGTTCTGCCATCCTACTGGTGACTTGATTGTGTCCTCTTTTGGATTGTCTTTGTTTTGGTGTTTGGCTGTTCTCTTCACCTTGCTAGTACCTTGCTTACTGAGTTATTTTACTTATTTTTGTTCTGCTCCAGCAGGCTGTGCTTCTGCATGTAAATATGTATAGTATGTTACTTGCTCTTCACTTTTCTTGTTTTTCTTAGCATTGTATATTAAGTGGTTTCTGAACTGTTTTGTGATCTTCTGATATGTCAATGTGCACCACTCATGTTATATGTACTGTGCTCCTATGTAGTGCTGAGTTCGAAACTTTATCTTCACTGTTTATTTATTGTGCATCCTGTATTTTTAATGTATTTTCAAGCTCTATATATTGTATCATAGGTCATTGACCTAAAGTCTTTTGCGTGTGTTCAGTGTCACAGGTCTGTCCCCATTGTGGGTTTTTAGCATTTTGTATTTATACTTTTGGGTGGCTATGCCCCTTATTCATGTATATATCATTTTCATGTATCATTCATATTTTTCTCTGTATTCTTTCCTTGTCCAGTTTGACGAGCTGTATCATGCCTTTTGTCAATAAAATGTTGAACTGCTCATGGTGGTCGTTAAACCTCCAATTAAAAAAAAAAATGCAGTCAGAAGGCAGTAACTGCTGTTAATTAATAAAGAGCTGTCTGATGGGCAACAAAATATCTCTTGACCAGAACTGATGAAATGGTGGGAATTTATACAATGAAGTAGCTTAATTTCCTATTATGCTTTATGTTCTATGTAACTGCATGAAAAAGATTACATTTATAACTTAGCTCAATATTCTATAATCTCATCTGTATTTCACACTGCTGCCACAGTGGTTTAAGCATTGGCTTCTTATCATTCATCTGAGATGGGTCCAGATTCGAATTCTGGTGAGACGTGAATGTTATGTTCGTCTTTTTATGTCACTGGCTCTCTCCCTCCCCTGGAGCCAGTGGTGCTAAATTGAGGGCAGGCGACTGATTATAGCCCATTGAGTTGCTCACGGTGGTAGGTGTTGCGACTTCTGAGCTCCGTCAATTCGTGCGTGTTTTGTGTGTTTCTGGAGAGTTGTGTGCCCCAGGTTTCACACCATTTGCCTTTGGACGGTTCCGCTATCGTTTGTGATTGCTCCCAGATTGGTGAGTTGCTTTTTTCTTTGCTATTACATCTTGTTTGTCTCTCGGCCGAGCTGGTCGAGGCTGCGATAGTCGGCGCCATTGCAAATGGCGTCTTCCGGCAGTGAGGTCCCGGATCAGGATCTCACTTCCGGTGTTCCTTCGAAGTTGATGAGAACCTCTTCTTCTTCCATGGGAGCTGCTTCGCTGCCCTCCCCACGTGGCGGCGTTGCACTGCCCTCAACTCGTGATGTGAACAACCCCTTTCCTCAGGCTGTTCCGTTGCCTTCTCACTCATCTCACGCTGCCACCACCTTCGTTGCTGACGATGACGTAATGGATGTCTCGTGCAACGGTGCCTTCCCCAAGTCGTCTTAACCTTTGACGTTATCGTTTACGTATGCCAATGCCATGGCCTCTTCCACTGTGCAACGCCCCCCGCAAGGCATGTACGCCGGCGCCGAAGCTCTCCAATCACAACTACAACGTGACGGAAATACCATTTCTTTGGAAATTCCTCAAGACTCGCCAGCAGGTACTGCTTTCACTACGATCTTAGACAGAGGTGTTGTCTTTGAATCCTTGCCAAACACCTTCTTCAAAGATTATTCCACCGCTTTAAAGCAGCAATTTCCAAAACATGCAATTTCTCACATGTTTAGGCGAGGCCGGACGATTGTGGTTTACTTTTCCAAGGCCGACTCTGCTCGTGCTGTGACGAATGCCGGTCTCACCATTGGTGATCAACATCTTCTTCCCAGCCCAGTTACCGAGCGCCCAATGAATGTGTCCTTCTACCCGGTACCCCCTGAGGTGACCGATACAGTTTTATTTGCGGTTCTTGCGTCATTCGGCAGCGTGGTTGGAACGATTCAGACATATTCTGCTGCCCCTAAAGACCCCGAAGACAACACCCTGCTCGGCGCTCGGCGCGTGGGTAGAGTTGTTTTTTCTTCCCCGGAGGACATCCAAACCATCCCGACTCATTTCAAAGTCAAGTGCGGTAACCAGATCCGCTATATTGATGTGCTCACTGAACATCAATGCAGCAAATGCAAGAAGTTTGGGCACTTTTACAAGCAGTGTCGCAATGCTGATGCTGCCCCACAAGATTCACTGCAGGCGACTTCTCTTCAATCCTCTGACTCGCCCTTGCCTCCACGACTATCGTCTGAAGCACCTTTGAGACGGGAAAGGGCTCCGTCATCGACTGGTGTGCAGCCACCTCTCTCCGCGACTGACTTTCCAGTGCTGCCGGAGTCCTCCAAATTCCGCGCCCCTGATCCACCAGCTGACTCCGCGGACGACCGTGTTTTGTCAGCTACTGAAGTATCAATTGCAGATACTGACGGCGCTTCCACCAGTACGGAACAGACCATGAGTGACACCTCCGAGCCTGATCACAGCGCTCGCCAAGATAAGAGGGCGGCGCCCAAATCTCCTCGCAACACCACCAAGCGAGGGAGAGCTGCTGGGAGCTCCACTCGCTCCTCGTCCCGGACCCGCCAGAAACCATCTTATCTTCAAGACTTTGATACCACTTCTGACCCTTCCTCTCCAATGGTTTCATATGAGGTCTTTGATCAGACTCTTTCCGACACATCGTTCCCATCTTTGCCTCTTACGTATGAGGAGCTACATGCTCTCACCTGTTACACGCAAAAGGCGCACGGCTTCATCCAGTATGCGAAGACCCATGAAGCTGGACTTCCTGCAATCCTGCAACAGCTTTCCGATCTGGATAATCTTGTGGACAATTCTTCTTACTTATCTGGTCCTTCCGCTAAGACGGCCAAGTTCATTCGTAAACAGATCAACGGACTCAAGATTTCTATCACCAGGCTCACCACGTCGCCGGGTGACCTGGCACTTTCACGGTAGTTTCCTTCAACTGTCGGGGGTTTGTATCCCCCGAGGTGAATTCCGCCGTGCATGAGGACCTCTCGGCACTTAGTGCCGATGTCCTTCTGCTCCAGGAAACGTGGTGCTCGCCTACAACACCTTTCCATCAGTGGCGCCGATGGCTGTACACCTTCCATCATGCCCATCGTGTACTGCGTTCAGGCGGAATTGCTGTCGGAATACATCACCGTTTTCGCCCATCTATCACTTCTGTTGCTGTTAACAACTTATTTACCGATCAATTACAATGTTTTACATTTTTCATCAATTGTATACCATATCATATCTTTAATGTAAATGTTCCTACTGACGACTCTCAACTCCTTCCGCTTTTTCATTGCTTTCGGACTGCGCTTGAGGCAGTCCCCCCCCGGGGACTTTTGCATCCTCGGGGGTGACTTCAACTGCACTCTACACCCGTTGCTTGACCGCACATCTACAGGAGGGGAGCACCGCTCCCTTCTTGTCGATCTGCTTACTCAACTTATTACCGATTTCCATTTTGTTAATTCGTACCTGCATCTTCACCCGGACACCATTTCTTATACTTGGCGGAATTCTCAAGCACAAGGTTCGGCGGCAGCACGTCTCGATCGCATATATGTCATCCCACCGCTGCTTCCAGCGATCACTACGGCGAGACATCATCCATCTACCTCTTCCGACCATTCTGCTGTGGCGCTTACCATCTGCGTTTCCTCTTTCCCGCCTTCCAGACAACGCTCCTGGACCTTCGATGATTCTTTACTCTTGGATGTGGCGTTTTGCGCCGACGTCCGCCGTTTTCTTGCTGATAGACTACATCTCATCAGTACCGCTTCCAGTACCCTTCGTCTATGGTTAGACATCAAACACGATCTTCGTCTGCTCGTACGCCGTCTTTCGTTCGCTATTCGTAACGACCGTGCGAAGGATATTTGTAATCTCCGTTGCTCCTTGGCTGCAATCCCTTTACAAGATCCCGCTTACCTTGTTGTTCAGGCTGCTTTACGAGCGAAACTCCATCCGCTCGCCGTGGAGGCTACTCGCATACTGAAGATGCTTCATCTTTCTTCACCGGAGATTTCCTACGAGGAGCTCTCACGTACCGAGAGAACACACCGTACGTCGAAGACACTACGCCACCTTCGCCTACCTGATGGTACTATCTCATCTGACCCTTCACGTCTCTGCACGGAAGTTCGGCGCTTTTTCCAGGACAAATTCCGTGCGGTGGTGCCTACTGATGCTATCTCTTCCTCCCCTCTTTTTTCAGCTCTGCCTCAGGTCCCACCCCGACTCTGTGATCCTCTTCTTTCCGCCTTCTCTCCTGCTGAATTTCGGGAAGCGTTTGCCTCCCTTAATTCACGCGCATCCCCGGGACCTGACTGCCTTCCCTTCTCCTTTTACCGCGCCTTCCTCCCGTCTCTGATGCCTTTTCTTCTCGCTTGCTTTTCTTGCGCCCAAACCTCTTTAGCACTGCCGCCGGAGTTTACTGTAGCGCATATCATCTTGCTGCCCAAAAAGGGAGACCTTTTGGACTTGCGAAACTGGCGCCCCATTTCCATTCTCAATCTGGACTATAAGCTTTTCACAAAATTTCTCTCTCGCCGCTTGAACTCTGTGCTTCCCTTTCTTATCTCTCCCGACCAGTCCTACACTGCGCCTGGTCGGCCCATTTCTAACAACATCTCCTTCCTCCAGAACATAGTTTTTCTCGCCCGCACCCACTCAGAACCCCTCGCCCTGTTTAACCTTGACCAGAGTTCAGCATTCGACAACATTTCCCACGACTTTCTTTCTGCCACTCTTCATGGCTTTGGCCTTCCTTCCTCCTTCGTTTCTCTCCTTCTCAACCTCTATCGGGGCGCTTTCTTCCACGTCCGGACGGCCTCCTTTCTAATGGCGCCCGTACCTTTTCTTCGAGGAATCCGGCAGGGCTGCCCCCTCTCGGGGCAACTCTTCGCCATTGTCTTTGAACCATTCCTCCTGGCTGCTCGAAGATCACTCCTGTCTACTCTTCCTCCGTCAGTTGCCAGCACTAGGCACCATGAGTGCGTACTTACAGCATTTGCAGATGACGCAACCTTCTGTCTCCGCCAGGACGTCCAGTTTGACAATCTTCTCTCCACCTACCATCTTTACGCTACTGTTTCTGTCGCTTCGCTTAATGTCACCAAAAGTACTGGTTTGTGGTGTGGGTCGTGGATGGGCCGGACCGATACCCCTGGGGTGCGGTCTGGTCCTCCTCGACTCAGAAGATCCTTGGAGCCCATATCGGTCACCCCTATACTGCGGGCATTTTGACATGGACCAGTTTGCAGTCTAGGTTACATCATCAAGCAGCGTTTTGGAGATTTGCGATTCCAATTACTTCTTACTGTCAGCGAGCTCACATTGTTCGACGATACTTACTTTCCCTCTGTACCTATTCCTGGACCTCCACCGTCTTCTTGTCAACCCGCCTGACGGAACTCAACAGCATCTTTACTTCAGTAATCTGGGCCTCCAAGCACTGGTCAGCCGCTCCGACGCTATATCTCCCTGTCAAGCATGGGGGCATTAATCTTGTAGATGTTCACTGTTACTATCGTGCATACCGCATCGCCTCCTTCCTTCGTCTCGTCACTTCGCCTTCTCCTTCTCTTACACTTTCTCTTGACGTTATTCTTTCTCTTCGCAATCCATCCTTCACTTTTCTTCTTTTCCTCAGGATGGACTACTTTACTATTCCCTCTTCAAACTTTCCTACTATTTTATCTGAGGCTCTGGCGCTTTTCCGTTCCCTCCCTCTCTCTCGTTCTCCTCCTACCACCACCCTGGATCTCCTTGCAGAACCACTCTTTTTCTCTACCCTGGTTCACCCCCCGATCAACCTTTCTTTCTTTTTTCTCATGGTTCCGTGCCGGCATCCTAACCGTGCAGGCCCTCATTAATCCCGATTTTTCCTGGAAACCCCTCGACTTACTCTTTTCCACCCCAACTCCTACCCTCGAGGACGACTATGCCCTTCTCCGTTTCTCTCTTCAGCTTCTCTATCCTTCTCTTGTTTCTGACAACGGCCTCCTCGTCGTCCCCGGCCTCAGCCTAATTCTCCCTTTCTTTCTTCCTTTTCGTGACTCTGTCGCCCCTGTCCTTTCTTTTACTACCGCTGCCCTGTACCGTCTCCTTCGAGCTCCCTCTGAGTCCCCCTATCCCATTTCCGGGGTTTCCCCTCCCTCCTCCCTGGCCGTTTGGTCTGCTTCTTCTTCCCCCCTTTCTTCTCCGCTAGAACGTAACACCCACTGGCGGTTCCTTCATCTCCGGCTCCCTGTCCCCCATCTTCTCTATCGCATGTCTCTTATCTCTTCTCCTCTTTGTCCTTTCTGTGGCGTTGACGGAGACGTCGCTCATATGTACTGCCACTGCCCTATCTTGTTGCCACTTCTTCATACTGTTTTCCGGTTAGCTGACATAATTTGCTCCAAGGACTTGCCGTTTCACGCATATCCGTGGCTGTTGCTCACAAAACATCCGCCCACCCGCCTTCCGGATGCCTGCTGCTTTCTTTTCGTACTTACCAAGCAAGTGATTCACTCATTTCATCAGTCTCTCAGGAATTCTGAACTTCTATCCCTTCTGTCGGCCGGTGGACGGCTGCGGGCTAGCTTTCGGGGCCGGCTTGTGGCGCGCCTCCGGTTGGAACTCACAGCTGCAACTTCCGCACACACAATCGCCACCTTTCAGAACACCTGGGCCCAGCGCACCGGGTGGTTTTCTATTCATGGTTCTGCCATCCTACTGGTGACTTGATTGTGTCCTCTTTTAGATTGTCTTTGTTTTGGTGTTTGGCTGTTCTCTTCACCTTGCTAGTACCTTGCTTACTGAGTTATTTTACTTATTTTTGTTCTGCTCCAGCAGGCTGTGCTTCTGCATGTAAATATGTATAGTATGTTACTTGCTCTTCACTTTTCTTGTTTTTCTTAGCATTGTATATTAAGTGGTTTCTGAACTGTTTTGTGATCTTCTGATATGTCAATGTGCACCACTCATGTTATATGTACTGTGCTCCTATGTAGTGCTGAGTTCGAAACTTTATCTTCACTGTTTATTTATTGTGCATCCTGTATTTTTAATGTATTTTCAAGCTCTATATATTGTATCATAGGTCATTGACCTAAAGTCTTTTGCGTGTGTTCAGTGTCACAGGTCTGTCCCCATTGTGGGTTTTTAGCATTTTGTATTTATACTTTTGGGTGGCTATGCCCCTTATTCATGTATATATCATTTTCATGTATCATTCATATTTTTCTCTGTATTATTTCCTTGTCCAGTTTGACGAGCTGTATCATGCCTTTTGTCAATAAAATGTTGAACTGCTCATGGTGGTCGTTAAATCCCCCCCCAAAAAAAAGGTGTTTCACACTTGCAAACCCTGTGGTGTTCTACTTAAGCAACATGCATAGTGTCAATATTAAATCTATTAGGTCTAATACAGTTCAAAACAGTTGGATCAAAATAGTTCAGAAGGAATCAGTGAAAATTGGAGATGAAATGCAGGAAGGGCAACTCCTGTAAGATTTACTGCCTGTAGAAGCATCTTTGGAGAGCTATTCACATATTCATGTTACATCTGCAGAAACCCTAGAAAACCACAGGCTGAACAGCCACCAACTGGGTGGGTTTCAATCAGCAATTTGACAGCTGTACCAAATACATAAACAAAAGACTTCTTTCTTGTGGCATTTCAAATATAAATGATGTGTGGCATTAGTATTACAGAACTTTTAGGAAGATGTTGCTACCAAATAAAATGCATGAAAAGCTCAGTTCTCTTTTGTCTTGGACATCACTCACATTATAGAAACATTATAATGTAATTATCTGCCTCATGGTTCACATATGCTCATAATTCTTAGCAGTTTACAAAATGATCTGTGTTTTTCTTATGTTCCATACTGTTGACATTCCCGATTTTTGTTTACTTCAAGTCTCAGCACTTTCCATTAATACCATCACTTATGCCATGTACCTATTATAACCAATGAAAATTTTCCTGGGTGGATTGATTTCATGATGCATTACAGATGTCAAATAAATGCTGCCTTTATACAATGGGCATAACAAGTTAGGAATGGGAAACGTAAATTAGCGTCATGACAACATAACACGCAGCGTGTGAGCTCCGATAAAAGTACCTTGCGAGAAGTGGAAAATGGGTCGTTTCACTACTTGGTCTAGAAGTTTGCTAAAGGTATTGCCTTCAGTATGGAATTAACCTGAAATGATGTCCAGACAACGTTTAAACATGGGCAACAGAAATAGCGCTGTTGGCATGTTAGAGGCAGGAAATACAGATCGACCCAGGTGTGGTCGCCCGAGGATAACCACCAGGAGGCAAGATCGCTACAAATGCTCAGAGAAGGCCTAGCATTCGAGCTGCTTCTGGTGTTACAATATGTACTAAAATGGTACGAAACCGTCTTCACGAGTACGGACTCACAGGAAAAAGGCTGACTTTTTACGGACGAATCTCGTTTCTCTCCCTTCCCTGATACTCGACATGGAAACGTGCGGAGGAGATCCAGCACACGATTGCAACCACATTTTGTGCAGTCCGTCCACTTTACCAGTAGTAGTCAGTTCTGGTCTGGATAGGGGTATGTTTTAATAGCCGTACTTTCTTGTATGTTTGTCAATGCAACATGAATGCCTCAGAGTACCGAAACGAGATCATTGGGACAATGTTTCACGCTGCTATTGGACATGCTTTCCATTTTCTCGATGACAATGCAACCGTGTCTGGAATGTGCTTCAGGAGCTGGAAAATCATGGGTGTAGAAAATCAGACTGTGTTCATTACAGCTCCTCCAAGGGCTCTTGACGTTAATCCTATTGACAGCACTGGGTACCGCATACCCGAGTACATTCGCAGGCCTCCGTAACGTGTTGCCTGTAATGTGGGACGAGCTGCATCAGACACTCATCAATAACGTCATTGCAAATAATAGGTGTCAAGACGTTCTTCGACACAGCGAGTACTGAAATTCAGAGGTACGCACTTTCTCCAAATGTATTATTTTGTCTATTTTCATTGTTACTTTGTTGTGTGTAAGAATTGCACAGTAAATTGTTTTTGTAAACGCACTATTATCGTTTGTTTTACGTAGCCTCCTCACTGATGTTATTTCAATACGTGTTACTTGTTTGAGATACATACACCTTCATATCATGCAACATCCCTAACTTCTCGTAACCAGTGTATATATAGTTAACTCTCAACTAGATAAGATGAATCTTGGTAGTTCAAAAAAGGAAAATTCTCTGCACATGTTCTATTCACATCATGTTTTCTTGATAACTTGAATTGTTTCCACACCACACTCCCTTTGGATTCGACTGCATACTGCACATTGAACGCGTAACTTTAATCGAGAAAAGCTACAAAACATAACGTTTCCACATATCATAATAGAATGTGAGTTAGAAATTCTTTAGAACTAATGTATCATAAAGAATCACTTTTTTCTACATGATCTCCTGAGAATGCTTGAAAATTAAGTAAGGCTGCAGCAGCGTTTCTTTTTGTACACAATTATCAGAATGTTGGAACACATTTTTCAGAAACATTTTTATTTCTAATAGATAAGCTGATCAGAAGTCCGCAATTCTTGAGGACAGTCCTCGAATTTAGTTTACTGTCCCCCAAAACGCCTGATGCCTTTGGGGACGCAAATTGTCCTCAAATTTACACTTCCTCATTAGCTCGTTAGATTTCTAATGAAAAATGTTCCTAAAAGTAGTTTTTGTTGTACTAGTTTTCCTACATGCTTCTTCTGAAAACAAATTTTGCCTAATTTGTTTTTCTTCTTTCCGAGTTTAACGACCACCGCAAGCAACTCAGAGGACTATAAGCAGTCGCCGGTCTCTAATTTAGAGACATTCGTTCTAGGGTAGGGAGAGAGCAAGTGCTGTAAGACAAACACACCACCCATGCCTCATTCGGGACTCGAACCTGTGCCAACTTGTACGAATCATCATCAGTGACCAGCACTAAGACACCGCACAATTGGCACGGTCAAATTTCGACTGCACTTGTTTTGAGTTCCTCGAAGAACTTTGGCAAAATGAAAAATTCGCCATGCAATTACTTTGGCGTGTAGCTTGATTTTAATTCGGCACATATACCTAAGGTAAAGCACTTTACTTTTGCTAATATGTTCTCGCCATCATAATTCTACTTTGTCAATAAAAATTACCAACATTGTACGATATATATCCGTTTAAGACACAGATTTGCATATGCAAATCACACTTATTGAAGCAACGCAGTTTTATGACAAAAAGATTTGCATATTTATGTTGAGTACGTATATGTCCCCCAAATGAACTGCCGAATTGGGGACGCCCCGCCCTTTTGTCCTCAAATCAGTGTTCCAATATCTGGTCACCTTACTAATAGAGCCAGCTACCACCGATTTCACACGCTTTTAGAAAGGGCCTTTTGAAGTAGGGACACGTTGAATGGACACAGCAGAACAATTTGGATCGAAATGTGAAAACTTTTCACGTTTCAAATTCTTTAGAAGTTTTAAACTAATAATTTCACATTTCGACAAGGTAAGAAAATACTCAACGGTTGTAAACGAAAGTTGTGTGAACACCCAGGTCACGACTTAGGTCAGTCAATGCTCTGAGCACATCCTGTGTTTGGAGCATTGGTGCCAACTACGGGGGTGCTCAGGGCTTGAGCGCCCCTTGAAATCATTTGGGGTGCTCCGCACCCCTCCGAATTTCTGTTATTCGTACTGGATTCATACTTAAACATTTAGTTCCACTTTACATAAAACTAAATAAGATTATCGGAATACAGCGCAAATATTTGGTTTCTGTAATAAAAAATCAATATCTTCAAAAAAGCGCGTTTTAACTACCGATATCGAACAACACTTAGGAAATAACACAGCCAAGCAAGCGGCAAATCGGGAGTGTGGGACGTGGTTCATACCCTACCTTCCTAATTGTTTAAGCTACCGATTTTATTTCATTTTTCGCAATCACTTCCTTGCATATCAGTAAGTTGTCAGCATCTCACCATGCATGCAATGAGCTTTGGTAGGATTATAAAACCATAAATGTCAAAGCGGGAGTAATGAATGACCGTCCGTGAGCAGAAGACACACAGCGAGACTGCGACGGATTGGTGGTGACGCGGAATGATACCGCTCTTGTATTTCCCACCGGGCGGGGAGGCACAAGACTGAGCAACCATTAATCTTATTTGGGAAGAAGAAATAGCTGTTGGCGGCAGTTTTCGATCCTGAGTCGGAAACATCGGTTTCAATTCAATGTTGGGTTTCATTGCTGCAATCTGTTTTTGCTAATTAAAGTGGCCGACATTTTCGTTAATGGGAATGGGATCAGAGAGAGATCTTTACTTTGAGGATCATGTTTGAGTGGATGTGAGGAAGAATATTTTTTCAGGAGGGGAGGCAGTGAGTTGGGTCTAAAGTGTCCTACGATCTACCCAGATCCTGTTGTTGTAGGTGCTATGGAAAAGGAAGGAAGGAAGCCGATGGTGATATTTTAATGAAAAGAAAGGGCCAGGCATTGACGTTTCTTAAAAGTAACAAAGTAGTGAACGTTTAGAAGCCAGCAGAAAAACCCTATAGCTCCCCCCATGTTTCTTTGCCAAGGCATGCTAGGTAAAGACACTGGATGATGGGATTAATTTGTAGTTTTTTGGGTACGTCACTCTTCTATTCTATTCGGTTCTTTATTTTTTAGTTCTTAGTTTGGAGAGCCGTTTCTTTTTTCAGCATTATCCTAATTACCGATCTACGGACTATGGGTACAATGGAGAAATTCCTTACTCGATTAAAAGCACCACCACATAATTCTGAAGACATTGATGACAAACTTACTAGTTCCTCTTCTGCCGTCCAATCTCAGTCATTTTCAACAGGTTTGGTTTTCCGGTAGTAGTCCCCAAGGAACCTCCTTGGTAGCCCCAACAAAATACCCAAATTTTGTCCAAAAGAAAAAATATATAGGAGCTCTTGTGATATCGTTTTCATAAAATCGTGTATCGGTTTGTTTGCGTTTACACTGAAGACAAGGTCCATTTAAACATCTAAATTTTCAACATTGGAAACGGTACCTGCCTTTTGAATTTGAGCACCCCTCGTTCAGAAGTCGGCGTCTATGGTCTGGGACCCCTTGATTAAATTTTTTTGTCCACAGTTGAAAAGAATATCTGCTGAAAATCTATATTAATATTTTTAAAGTAATTCTGAAGCCCGAGCACGTGCGGAATTCAGGCTATGTGAACACCGACAACACAGCACTCCACAAAAATGCTGAGTGCAAAACGAACCAGCACGGAACAAATGAGTACCAGACAGTGAATGTAACAAGGAAGATAATTTCATGATAGAGCTTAGGAAAAGCTTGCCGCCCCCGGTGGCGCAGTGGTCTAAGCGATGGCCTCTGATCATTCGTCCGGAAGGGGTCCGGGTTCGAATCCCGGTGAGGCATGGATGTTGTGTTTGTCTTACGGCACTGGCTCTCTCCCTTCCCTGGAACCAGTGACCCTAAATTAGGGACGGGCGACTGCTTATAGCCCATTGAGTTGCTCACGGTGGTCGTTAAACCTCCAATAAAAAAAAAAAAAAACACCGACAACACAGCACTCCACAAAAATGCTGAGTGCAAAACGAACCAGCACGGAACAAATGAGTACCAGACAGTGAATGTAACAAGGAAGATAATTTCATGATAGAGCTTAGGAAAAGCTTGCCGCCCCGGTGGCGCAGTGGTCTAAGCGATGGTCTCTGATCATTCGTCTGAAAGGGATCCGGGTTCGAATCCCGTGAGGCATGGATATTGTGTTTGTCTTACGGCACTGGCTCTCTTCCTTCCCTGGAACCAGTGACCCTAAATTAGGGATGGGCGATTGCTTATAGCCTATTGAGTTGCTCACGGTGGCCGTTAAACCTCCATTCTAAAAAAAAAAAGCTCGTTTCAAGTTTACAAACTCATAGGATGCTTTCTGCAGCAAACACAGATGACTAATTGCTCCCTTTATCTTTACGGCGTATTGGGAAAGGTCATGGAGTCTAACTCCTTATATTATTTCATATGCCTCTTCGCTGTTTTTGACAATTCCTTTCATGCACAGGAGGGAACACACCTTATAAACTAATTTGCTGAATACAGGGACCGTACCGACTGAGGCAGTTTGGGGCACTGAGTAGTTCGGAAATACGCCCCTCCCCAAGTGAATGCATGTATGATTGAAGACCATTATATAGTTATAATTCGAAGATTAAAACATTAATTTGTCAAAAATATGGTGTTCTATTAATTTGCGGAAATTATCATTGTCATTTCCATGTTTTCACGTCCAGTTCTGAAATTAACATTTTAACTTTTTTCAGTGAACGAACATTTCAAATCAGTTTGATGAAAAGCAAGTATATGCAACTATATTTTGGGGACCTCTCTCAAAGGTCGCGGCGGTCTGCGCACATTGGCGTAGCCAGAATTTTTTTTTGGGGGGGGGAGGTCCAAGGGTTTGGTTCATTGGTGAAAGCCTCGTATACACATATCATCATTGTCAACCATTATCAATCCACTGCTGGACGAAGGTCTCCCCAAGTTTCCGCCACAACGGTCTGTCTTGTGCCAGTCTCCACCATGTCACTCCCGCATACTTTCGAATTTCATCCACCATCTTCCATGTGGTCTTCTTCTGGGTCTTTTCCTGACCCTTGGAATCCAATCTAAAATTTCGGCTGTCCATCGATGGTCTGTCCTTCTGGCAGTATGTCCGGCCCATTGCCATTTCAGGGATTTAACTCTGATCATGATGTCTTCCAGTCTTGTCATTTTTCGGATCCACGAGTATCTCTTCTTATCTCTCCTGGTTACACCAAGCATGCACCTCTCCATGCTACTTTGAGTTGCTGCAGCCTTTGTATGTCTCTTTTAGTTAAGGTCCACGTCTCTGCACCATACGTAAGCACTGGAAGGATGCATTGATCAAACACTTTTCTTTTAAGACATAATGGCATATTGCTCTTGAAAATTATGCTCTTTCTTCCAAAAGCTCTCCAGGCCAGTTTTGTAGGCCGATTAATTTCTTCATCAATGTGACCCTCACTTGATATCTGCTGTCCAAGATAAACGTACGTGTCTGTTATCTCCAGCTTTTCTCCATCAATCGATAAATCTTCATTTCTTGTAAAAGCATTAACATCACTTTTGTCTTCTGAAAGTTCATTTTTAATCCCACTTCTTTACTCTTGCCAGCAAGTTCCTGGATCATACTCTGCAGGTCTGATGGGGTAGTTGCAAAAATGACTAAGTCATCAGCAAAACGAAGGTGGGTTAGATAATCTCCATTAATCTTTATCCCTTTGTTTTCCTAGTTCATTGACTGAAAGATATTTTCTAATGTGACATTAAAGAGCTTCGGAGATATGGTGTCACCTTGTCTCACTCCTTTTCCAATTTTTATGTGTGTTGTATTTTCAAACAGCCGAATCTTTGCACTTGCATTTTCATAGATGTTATTAATAATATTAATGTACGCATCTTCAATACCGCAGGATTTCAGAGCCATTGTAACTGCTGATGGTTTCACCGAATCAAAGGCTTTTTCATGATCGATAAAAGCCATGCACAATGGAAGTTCATATTCCCTCGCTCTTTCAATTAGTTCTCTCAGTACGTGGATATGATCTATTGTGCTGTAGCCACTCCTGAATCCAGCTTGTTCTCTCGGTTGAGCCATGTCCATTGTCACCTTCAAGCGGTGTGAAAGAACTTTAGTGAAGATTTTATAAACCACTGATAGGAGGCTGATAGGTCTGTAGTTCCTGAGATCCTCAATGTCACCTTTTTTATGTAGCAAGATCATTGTAGCGTTGTTCCAATCCTCAGGAATCTTCCTTTCATTAAGGCATCGAGTGAAAATTTGGGCGAGTACTGTTTCGATTTCTCCACTTGCTTCTTGTATGATGTCTACAGTAATTCCATCTTCTCCTGGAGCTTTTCCCCGCTTCATGTTCTTGATTGCATATGCAACTTCTGTTGGGAGGACTGGAAGACTTCTGGTACTGGTACCTTTCATGATGTCTGGAGTACATGTATCATCCCTGTCAAATAATTTGGAGTAGAAATCTTTCACTCTTGTCAAAATTTCGCCTCCATTTCTTGTTACAGAACCATCTTCTCTTCTCAGTGCCATAATCTGTTTTCTTCCCTTACTGAGATGTCCGTTTGCTATCTTTAAGCCTTGGTTGTTTTCAATTGCTTTCCTTACTAGTTCACGGTTGAATTTCCTTACATCTTCAGTGATACTTTTCCGTACTGTCTTGCATAGCTCTACATATTCCACTTTGGAAGTCACATCTTCTTTAGTTGTCCTCATCTCTCTTCTTTTTTGCATCAACATTTTGGTTTTTCCTGATAATTTGCTCACATGCAACTTGTTCTTAGACCCAGCTAATTTTGTTGCTGTTTCCATAAGAGCTTTGGTTACTTTTCTGTTAACTTCAGAAATATCCACTTCTTCTGATGTAAGGCCTTCTAAAGCAGATAATCTGTTCTTCAGTTCCAACTTGAAGGTATTATGGTGTTTTTTAAGGTTGGTTATGTTAATACATTTTGTTTGTCTTATGAGCTTGCTACGTTCGAGTTTACTGTTGAGGTGCATCTTACATCTCACCAATCTATGGTCACTACCTGTGTTGAACTTGTTTAGCACACTGCAGTCTTCTATGACGAATTTTTTGTTACACATCATAAAATCAATTTCACTTGTCGTCCCATTTGGATGTCTCCATGTTCATTTCCTGTGTGGCTTTTTCTTGAAAAAGGAGTTCAAGATGAAAAACCCTTCTGCCTCTGCAAACTCTACGAGAGTATTTCCACGTTGGTTTCTGTTGCCGTGACCGAATTTACCTACTGAAGTTTCATTCTGTTGCTGTTGCCCTATTTTTGCATTGAAATATCCCATAATTATCTTCAAGTGCTGCTTATCTTTATTATTTAGATGACGAATTTCCTCATAAAATTCTTCAATTTCTTCTTCAGGATGACTTGTGGTGGGTGCATAAATTTGAATAATCTGAGCCTGGTATCTTCTCGAGAGTTGGATAACGAGTCGTGCAGCTCTGTCAGAGGAACTTTCAACTTCTACAACTTTATCCTTCAGTTTCTTGTTTATTATAAATCCAACACCACTAGTTCTGCCAGTATCAGTCCCACGATAGTAGAAGAGATGTCCACTTTTCAGTTCAATGAGATCTTCTCCTTTTCTCTTTACCTCACTTAGCCCGACGATGTCCCACTTGATCCTCTTCCAATTCAAGAAGCCTTAAATCAGAAGATAGGAGCGTCCATTATACGTTGCCAAGGTCAGCATCAGATAGCAGCCTAGTCCGGTCCTCCGGGGATTCTTAGCACCCTCTGCCTTCATGTCGCACTGGCCGCTGCCTTGGCCAGGTACATTCCAGCTGCCGGAGACTGAGGGCCAAGATTTAAGTTGTGGAGTCATTTTGTAGGGGTTTGGTCATAACTCACCACGCATATCAATTTAAATTCGTGCTGTCTCCCCTCAGGGTGGTGAAACCCCGACCCCTTCCCCTCTGGTACGCCATTGTTTGAGAACACGTGCCTCGAATGACTTGCCGTAAATGAGGCCTTAGTATATATATACTTTGGTTAGCTGCGTGGAATGCTGGGTGCAGCTAACTAGTCTTTAAAAAAGAAAATACTAAGTGCACAACTATATTTTGCGTGTACAGGGTCACATCTGGGAATGTCACCAAGGTGATATTTAACAATGTAACCAAAAAATGTATTAATAAGGAATGTGATCACCTTGCACTGATAGACAACTCTCACAATGATATACACTTATCACCATGTTGTTGATGAATGCTGAAGCCCAAGGATTCTATTCCACGATGAAGGCGGTGCGTAGCTAGGGAAGAAGGATGATGAGCTGCTACGTGTGGTTCCCATTGGTTGTCCCAGAGCATGCTCTATAGAGTTCAAGTACGGAGACCTGGCTCGCCAGTCAGTACGTCGAATATATTTGCTCTGCAGCAAATTACCTTTAGCCGAGCCATGTGAGGAAAAGAATTGTCATCCATTAAAGCTGTTGGCCAGCAGATCCCCCAAAAAGTCTGACACAGGGCTTTAGGATCTCGTCCCTGTAGCGCTCAGCATTCACATTACCTCCCTCGAACATGTGGAATGGTGTGCGGCTGTTGATCATAATGCTACTCCGCAGCAATCTCGTTCGGGGACGTTTGCAGGATCATTACAGATTTCTTCCAGATGATGAAATGCGGACGAGAATCCATTTATAGATTGAATTTCAACTCGTATAGCATCTAGGAACCATGTTGCAAGCTCAAAGGACCTGTGCTGCGAGATGCAGTCAAAGAGATACACCACTGCCGTTCCCTTTAAGTATGCAACTGATTGTACATATTGCTTGCTGATATGCCAATTTTACTTCGGGCATTTCTTTTTCGTGTCCATTTGCATGTCTTGTGAAGACCGAAACATTTGATTGCTTTTGATTATTTGCCTGCTGTTGTCTGGACACCAGTGTACATAGAGATAGCTGTTGTGAAAGTCTTTTCTGGAGGGAGTGTTGCCTTAACATTGTTCGTAAAGCATTTTACATTAGCTCCACTTAAATTCACTTGATATCAATATACACTGAGTGGCCACTTTATTATGACCAAATGACAGTTTTAAGCAAATGAGCTATATCTGCACGCTGTTGCCACCAGAGGGCGAGGCTAGTATAAAAAGAGAAAGCTTAGTGCTTGTGACAGTAGTAGAAGTGATTTTTGGGTAGCGAAATGGGTAAAAAATGTGATTTGACGGACTTTCAGCGTGGGATGATTGTAGGAGCTCGGAGCCATGGAGCGAGCATCACCGAAACCGCCACATTCGTGAAATGTCCAAGAGCAGCTGTTGCTAGTGTTTAAAGACGGGACTGTCAGCCAAAAAACTGGGTCTCTACGTGTGGTCGTCATCGGCTAGTGACTGCTCGGGTGGAATGGATAGTGTCTAGACTGGTAACAGACAACAGCGCAGCAAATTACAGACCATCTTAATCAAGGATCCCCTCAAATGATCTCTGCGCGCACTGCTTGCCGTACACTGCATCGGATGGGATATGGCAGCCAAAGGCCTGTTCGAACACCTTTGCTGTCTGCAGTTAACAAAAGAAAACATCTCCAGTTCACTCAAGGACTGGACAGTCGATAATTCGAAACAAATTATGTGGTTCGATTAATCACGTTTTCAGTTGCACCATGCCGATGACAGAGTGAGAATTTGGTGGAAACAGGACGAAAGCATGGACCCCAAATGGGTCTACGACATAACATCGCAAGTCAAAACATCGCACGACATATGATCGCCGACATAACATCGCAGGTCAAAACATCGCGGTACCATAACATCGCAGTACTAAAACATCGCAGGTCAAAACATCGTGGCACCATAACATCGCAAGTCAAAACATCGCGGCATCATAACATCGCAGGGCAAAACATCGCGGCACCACAACATCGCAGGGCAAAATATCGTGGTACCATAACATTGCAAGTCATAACATTGCAGGTCATAACATCGCAGTAATCCCTAAATAAATTGCTTTCGATAGCTTTTGATGAATTGCAAAAAAAAGTATATTTAAAGGGGAGGGGACTTCATAGAAATTGATGTCCTGATTAAATTTTGGTGGACATTGGGGTTACCCGTACCGCTTTTCCAACAGTGCCCAGGCCCGGGGTCCAGGCCCACTCAATCAAAATTATCGTAAAATCTACAGTTTTCAATTTAAAACCACCAGATTTGGTATTCTATCTCATGGTGCTTTAACTTAGACGGTAGATGGTTTATGGAAGTGGTCGGAGCCCGGGGTCGATGGGCCCCCATAGAATATTTTCGACAAATCTACAGTTTCCAATTTAGAAAAACAAAATTTGGTATACTTCCTCATGGTGCTCTGACTTAGACAGTAAACGGTTTTTTGGAAAGGTAAATAGCCCGGGGTCAAGGGGCCCCAATACGCAATATTCGTAAAATCTACAGTTTTCAATTTAGAAACACCAAATTTGGTATACTTCCTCATGGTGCTCTAACTTAGACCGTAGACGGGTTTTGCTTTGAAAGGTAGGGGGGCCCTGGGTCAAGGGGCCCCAATACGCAATATTCGTAAAATCTACAGTTTTCAATTTAGAACCACCAAATTTTGTATAACATCTCATGGTGCTCTAACTTAGACCATAGACGGTTTTGGAAAGGTAGGGAGCCCGGGGTCAAGGGCCCCCATACGCAATATTCGTAAAATCTACAGTTTTCAATTTAGAACCACCAAATTTGGTACACTTCCTCATGGTGCTCTAACTTAGACAGTAAACGGTTTTTGGAAAGGTAAGGGGTCCCAATACGCAATATTCGTAAAATCTACAGTTTTCAATTTAGAAACACCAAATTTGGTATACTTCCTCATGGTGCTCTAACTTAGACCGTAGACGGGTTTTGCTTTGAAAGGTAGGGGGCCCTGGGTCAAGGGGCCCCAATACGCAATATTCGTAAAATCTACAGTTTTCAATTTAGAACCACCAAATTTTGTATAACATCTCATGGTGCTCTAACTTAGACCATAGACGGTTTTGGAAAGGTAGGGGGCCCGGGGTCAAGGGCCCCCATACGCAATATTCGTAAAATCTACAGTTTTCAATTTAGAACCACCAAATTTGGTACACTTCCTCATGGTGCTCTAACTTAGACAGTAAACGGTTTTTGGAAAGGTAAGGGGTCCCAATACGCAATATTCGTAAAATCTACAGTTTTCAATTTAGAAACACCAAATTTGGTATACTTCCTCATGGTGCTCTAACTTAGACCGTAGACGGGTTTTGCTTTGAAAGGTAGGGGGGCCCTGGGTCAAGGGGCCCCAATACGCAATATTCGTAAAATCTACAGTTTTCAATTTAGAACCACCAAATTTTGTATAACATCTCATGGTGCTCTAACTTAGACCATAGACGGTTTTGGAAAGGTAGGGAGCCCGGGTCAAGGGCCCCATTCGTAAAATCTACAGTTTTCAATTTAGAACCACCAAATTTGGTGTACTTCCTCATGGTGCTCTAACTTAGACCGTAGACGGGTTTTGCTTTGAAAGGTAGGGAGGCCCTGGGTCAAGGATCCCCCAATACGCAATATTCGTAAAATCTACAGTTTTCAATTTAGAACCACCAAATTTTGTATACTACCTCATGGTGCTCTAACTTAGACCGTAGACGGTGTTTGGAACGGGTCGGGGTCAAGGGGGGCCCTTACAAAATTTTCGTAAAATCTGCAATTTTCAATTGAGAACCACCAAATTTGGGATACTGTTTCACGGTACTCTTAGATCGCAGATGGTTTTGGGAACGGGTCGGGGCCCGCGATCAAGAGGCCCCCTTACAAAATTTTCGTTAAAGTACAATTTTTTGCTCTTAAGATCTGCAACACAATTCAGCACTCCAATACCCCAACCTACGGTCTAAGTGTAAGACCGTAGATAACAATAAAGTGCAAAAATATCCGGTTAATGGTGTGTTAAAATCAGAAATTAATAAACGTTAGCTTTCACCACGAACGGGCGGCTTATCAGGCAGAAATACAATGTAATGTAAATAGAGAGTTCCAGATATTCAAAATTTAAAACGGTAAGAAAAAGATTATCAATATCAAGTCGCATGCACGCGACATCACACAGGTGCATTGCATTTCAGTGTCGCGGTTTCTCAGAAGCACACGCCAGATGTACGGCAGTTCTATATAGATGTCTCCTCGGAGATAAGTATTTCCATTCCTCTTCCTTTCTCTTTTGTTTCATAAAATTAAATTTACTAAATAAAAAAATTAAAGGTAAGTTTACTGGAAAATTACAGGAATATCTTTTTCATTCATTAATTTTCACCCGCTGAACTTGGTGATTCCACAGATAGTAATATTTACCCGGGAAATACCACCCTGCTAGTACAAATTACATTAATGATTTCTTTGCATCCAGTTCCATTAGTATGTCCATAAGAGTGTTTGGGGCCGTATGAAAAATACATAGTTGATTTCAACGTGAGCCGCTACGGTGGCGCAGTGGTCTATGCGCTGGCTTCTGATCACGAGTCCGAGAAGGGTCCGGGTTCGAATCCCGGTGAGTCATGGACGTTGCGTTTGACTTCTGGCACTGGCTTTCCCCCTTCCCTGCATGGAACCAGTGACCCAAAATTAGGAACTGCTGACTGCTTACAGCCCACTGAATTGATCACGGTGGTCGTTAAACCTCCCAACTAAAAAAAAAAAAGATTGCGACGTGTCCATTGCTATCTGTCATGGAGCCGTGTGAAAAGTACGTTTTTGACATCGACGTGTCCTATTTCATGTGGGCTGGCCACAAAATTTTAAGGGACCGTACAAAATCGCACTTTTGTTTCACCGTGTCCGCGCTTCGGTATATGGTTGAAGTATACGTATATATAGTTGGGCCATTTCAGCACGTAGTATGGTTTATATAGAAAATAAAGATAATGTTACACTTTTACTCTGCTACAACACATTAATCCCAAAGGCGATTTCTTGAAATTTTTAATCCGTTGTGCTCATATTCACAAAGTTAACATAACATGTCAAGTTATTAATGTTGCACCTTTACTCTGTCACAAGACCTTAATTGCAAGACCTTAGACCTAGCCTTTTTTCAGGAATTTTAGTTCGACGTGTTCATAAGGTTTCGATAACATGCCAAGGTTACGGTACTGCGTTTTTACACAGGCACAAAAATTAATAAACAGGCCTTAAGCCTTTTTATCAATTTTCAATGAACCCCAACCGTGCTCATATGCATAAAATTTTCACAGAAAGTCAAGTTTATTGTGTTGCGCTTTTACTCGAGTACAAAACTTTAAATAGCCCCTACTAGGGGCGGATCACCGCACAGGCGCAGGAAACGCGCCCTTGGGGCTTCGGAATCGAAGGGGCCTCAAAATACCAAAAATAAAACTTAAATTTTATTTTTTTTATTCCCGTTGTTTTGTTAATTGGTAAAAATATAGAAAAAAATAACGATAATATAGGCACATTATCACGTATTCTGTGGCGCTGTTTTCATAGAGGGTACCCGTTTCATACTGCGAAAGGAACCGCGTTCAGCGTCTTGTTATTCCTGGCCACGGCTGTCGTTTCTAGGTCCCGTGTTTATTAAATATCCGTTAGTAGAATCTAAGAACATTCAAAACATCGGGAAGGCCAAAACTCGAATGTTCACTATTCCCAGGAGCAATGTTACAAGGTCACACAGGATGTTCCCGTGTCTAAACAATTGCGTCCCCCCGTTAGTTTTAGCTCTGCGGAAAAGGAATGGGGCTTATCAACAACGACACGTCTGCTCTTATCAGTCATTCAGCAAAGCCCTAAATTTGATCCACAGTACAGAGCAAAGCCGGCTGGACCATAAGGGCAACTGGAGCTTTCGTCCCGGGCCCCATGCCTTCAAGGGGCTCCGCAGTTTAGAAAAAAATATCACTTTTGGTAGAATTTTTAACAATTATTTCCTTTGTGTGTAAGTTTTGGGGTGCGAAGCCCTTAAAAAGTTCTTTTTCAATAGTTTTTTTTTTTTTTTCGTTTACAATCCCTCCATTTTCGAATAGGTTATCCGTCCTTCGCCGTAGAAATACTTAAATTTGGGGATTTTAAGTGATTATTGAAACTACTTTTCTATTTTCCGCATTGATAAATAGCAAATTAAATTTCATCATTTTGTGGCCCTTACTTTTATGTATTTAACAATTTGCGTGCAAACCAGATACTTAAATTTAAAGAAATAAAAAGAACAACATCAAAGTTAATTTCAGGTTACATATAGAAGCCATATATTCAGTGACTTTAAAAACATTACTGTAAATTAAAAAAAAATCATATATGAGCGCGTATAAAAGTTTAAAAAGTCGCTAATTTGTCACTTGCTCCACTTTGCATTAAAAATCAATCACTAAAACCATGTATCAGGGGGAAAACAACTATTTGTACGAATTTATTTTAGAGGGATCCTTATTAATTCCTACACTAAAATATTCGCAATTCAAAAATTTCGCTATGCAGGTATTTTTTTTTATCATTTTGTAAGGAAGTTTTTATAAGAGTCATAATACAATTTCAACCTCATCTCCCCAGAAAGAAAATCGTAGATATCAACACTTTTTACTTTCTCTCTCTTTCTCTGTCTCCCTCCCTCCCTCTTCTCTCTCTCCCTCCCTCTTCTTTCTCTCTCTATCTCTGAACTTTCTTTATAATAGTTTTCTTTATGACATACTGCAGAGGTGAAGCACATGTCAAGACGTAGAAGTTGCAACAATAAATTCTTTCAGTGTAGCTTAATTGGTAAAGCATTCGGCTCTGGAGTATAGGGATGAGGATTCGTTGTCACCGTCAAAATTTGTGAATTTCACATCGTGTGTGTTCTTTGAGGACATTTTTCACGTAACGACTTTATTAAAATATGAGATTTATTTCCTAGTGCCAACAATGAATTATTGGTCCGGGCCCCGCAATAAAATTTCGCCCCAAGCCCTGTAAAAGCTCCCGCCATCCGGCTGTAGTTCAGAGGGAAGATGTCGTGTGCAGAATATTTTGGTGTCCCGACAATTCGTCGCGTGCGTCAATTCGTCGACTACGTCAATTCGTCGCCTGCGTCAATTCGTCGCGCGTCAATTCGTCGACTACGACAATTCGTCGCGCGTCAATTCGTCGCGCGTTAATTCGTCGACCACGACGATTCGTCGCGCGTCAATTCGTCGCGGACAAATTCGTCGACTACGTCAATTCGTCGCGTTTACAGATTTTGGTTACATACAAAACGAATGCAGGAAAACGTACGATTTCGAACGTCTTGCTCCCTGATCAAATTTATAAAGTTTGGCCACGCAGACAGGATAGGAATATTACGTTTTTCTTTGGCACTAAAAATATTAGACGGTAAACGGTTTTTGGAACGGGGCAGGGCCCGGTTGGTCAGAGCCCCCCATATACAAAATTTTCGTAAAATCTACAGTTTTCAATTCAGAACCACCAAATCTGGTATACTATCTCGTGGTATTCTAACTTAGACTGTAGACGGTTTTGGGAAGCGGTTGCAGAGAGGAGGGGAGGGGGTTACAGCCCCTACAGAATTGCCGTAAGATATAGTTTTCAATTTAGAACTACCAAATTTGGTATATTATCTCATAGCGCTCTAACTTAGACGGTAGACGGTTTTTGGAACGGGTCAGGGGCCCGGTTGGTCAGAGCCCCCACACTACAGTTTTCAATTCAGAACCACCAAATCAGGTATCCTATCTCATAGTACTCTAACTTAGACGGTTGTCGGTTTTTGGAACGGGTCAAGGCCCGGGGAGTCGTAGCCCCCCCCTCCCCCCATACATACAAAATTTTCGTAAAATCTAGTTTTCATTTCAGAACCATCAAATTTGGTATCATGAAACTCTAACTTAGACGCTAGACGGTTTTTGGAAGGGGTTGGAGCATGCGGGGTCGGACCCCCCCTCTCATAAAAAATTTCGTAAAATCTACAGTTCTCATCTTAGAACCACCAAATTTGGTATACTATCTTATGGTACTCTAACTTAGACGCTAGACGGTTTTTGAAAGGGGTTGGAGCCCGGGGGGTCAGACCCCCCCCAAAAAAAAAACTTTTTCGTAAAATCTACAGTTTTCAATTTAGAACCACCAAATTTGGTATACTATCTCATGGAACTCTAACTTAGACGCTAGACGGTTTTTGAAAGGGGTTGGAGCCCGGGGGTCGGAGCCCCCTCCCATTAAAAATTTCGTAAAATCGACAGTTTTCATCTTAGAACCACCAAATTTGGTATACTATCTTATGGTACTCTAACTTAGACTGCAGACCGTTTTTGGAACGGGTCAAGGCCCGGGGGTCAGAGCCCCCCACATACAAAATTTTCTTAAAAACTACAGTTTTCAATTCAGAACCACTTAATCTGGTATACAATATCTTATGGTGCTCTAACTTAGACGCTAGACGGTTTTTGGAAGGGGTTGGAGCCCGGGGGTTGGAGCCCGGGGGTCGGACCCCCGAATAAAAACTTTTTCCTAAAATCTACAGTTTTCAATTTAGAACCACCAAATTTGGTATACTATCTCATGGTACTCTAACTTAGACGCTAGACGGTTTTTGAAAGGGGTTGGAGCCCGCGGGGTCGGGCCCCCCCCTCATAAAAATTACGTAAAATCTACAGTTTTCATCTTAGAACCACCAAATTTGGTATACTATCTTATGGTACTCTAACTTAGACTGCAGACCGTTTTTGGAACGGGTCAAGGCCCGGGGGTCAGATCCCCCCACATACAAAATTTTCTTAAAAACTACAGTTTTCAATTCAGAACCACTTAATCTGGTATACAATATCTTATGGTGCTCTAACTTAGACGCTAGACGGTTTTTGGAAGGGGTTGGAGCCCGGGGGTCAGACCCCCCGAATAAAAACTTTTTCCTAAAATCTACAGTTTTCAATTTAAAACCACCAAATTTGGTATACTATGTCATTTTACTCTAACTGAGAATGCAGGCGATTTTTGGAAACGGTTGGAGACAGGGGTTCAGAGCCCTCCCCCCCCCCCATGCCAATTTTTGTAAAACCTACAGTTTCGAATTTAGAACGACCAAATTTAGTACACTCCCTCATTGTATTGTAACTTAGACCGCAGACGGAAAGGGTCGGTGCCCGGTGTGAAGGGGGCCCATTCAAAATTTTCGTAAAAATTACAATTTTTACTCTTAAGAACTGCATCCCAATACAGCACTCCATTACCGCACCTACGGTCTAGGTTAGAGGCCGTAGATAACAATAAAGTGAAAAAATATCCGGTTCATGATGTATTAAAAACACAAATTAATAAACGTTAGCTTTCACCACCAACGGTTGCCTTATCAGGCAGAAATACAATGTACTGTAAATAATGTAAATTCTTTTTTGCTTCGTATAATTAAATTAACTAAATCAAAATATTTAAAATAAGTTTCCTGGAAATTTACGGAAATAGCTTTTTCATTCATTAACTTTCACCCGCTGAACTTGGTGATTTTAGAAATAGTAATATTTACCTGGGAAATACCGGGTACCCCTGCTAGTAAGAACTAAAGATAATGTTACACTTTTAGTCAGGTACAAAACAATAATTAGAAAACCCTAGGACTGGGCCTGTTTAGCAATTTTCAGTGTGCCGTGCTAATTTTCATAATGTTTTCATAGAAGTCCAAGATTTTTGCAATGCGCTTTTCTGAGGTTGAAACTATTAAGCAGACCCTAGGCCTAGAGATTTTTGATAGTTTTCAGTCCTCCGAGCTGATATTTATGTAGTTTTCATAGAAAATAAAATGAATTCTGTTTAAATGTTACTCGAGCACAAAGCATTAATAGCTACGCCCGAGACCTAGGCATATGCATTTACAGTAATTTTTATAATGCTGTGATTATATGAGGTTTGCATGACAAATCAATTTAAGAGTGTTACGCTTATCAAAAATTATTTAAAAGGCCTAGGCCTAGCTGCCAATAATTAGCATTTGGTGCCTAAGTGAAAGCGCAACATTATTAACTTGATTTGTTATGCAAACCTTATAAATACGACCACAGCGATTAAAAGTTACTAAAGAGTCCTTGTAAGTAATATTTTTTGACCGAGTGCAAGTACAATTTACGAAATGTCAACAGGTCAAAATATCTAAAGTAACAATGAAATTTGGAATATTTCTTTTTTCTTTCTTTTTATTTCAGTTTTGACACTTGTATTAAGTTTTAAAAACATATATTTCTCCTATCGTATACCTTCATTGTGCTTTCAACAGAATTTCTTACCATGTTTTGGGTATTTTGTTTCGTGTGGTTGCAGTTTTTTTAATGTTTTGGGCATTTCATTTTGTGAAATCAATTTTACTAGAATATGCAGATTCTGTAGTTCAGTGGTTTGAGGAAAATTATTTTCTTGGAAAATTTTGTGGAAGCAGAAGAAACAATCCAAGCAGAAGCCCTCCGCTGTTCCCGCCAACAATTTGGTCAGTTAGTGAAAACAATTTATTTGGCTTTCCCAGAACACAAAACGAACTTGAAAGATTAGACAGACGCTGGAATACAATTCTGGGAGAGAAAAAACTGTGACTGTACGAAATAATCAGTGAAATTGCGAAAGAGCAGAGAACAACTATGGCTAAAATCGAAAGAGTGATAGCACAGATTCCAACAAATCCACCCAGAAGAGAAACGCTGGCAAGATAAAAAGGAATTCGAACTTCTTTGGTGCACAGAGACAATGTTAACATGCTGGACATTTTAAGAGGAATTTCATATAATTCTACCCTTTACTAAAATGTGCTGGTATTTCTCACTAATTGAATTATACCTTTTACTAACTTGTATTTGAATTTTTCAAGAATGTAATTCCGCCGAAGATGCAAGAATGTAAAACCAACGCAAAATTAAAAAAGACAAAATTTTCAAAATAGCATGTCAAAAACATAAAATGTCAAAAAGTAATCCAAAATGTGAAACATATAAAAATTCAAAATGCAATCCAAAATGTGAAACAAATAAAAATTCAAAATGCAATCACAAGTCACAAGCATTACAAAAATGCGAAACGCTATGTAACAAGTACAACACAAAATTAAAACAAATGCCAAAAAAAGTGCATACGCTTTGTAAAATGTACAAAATAAAATAAATGCCATATTCACAAGGATTTCATGACGAGTCATGTTAAAAATGAGCTTTTATTTAGACTTCAAATAATAATTACTAGCCTCTACACCTTTTTAAGTCTTTAATAAGTGCAACATCATTAACCTGACTTGTCATCAAACATTATCAATATGACCATAGCATACAATCACTTAAAAGACTTGTTAATGGATGAATTGAGGAATCACCAAGTTCAGCGGGTGAAAGTTAATGGCTGTTTATAGTTTTGTACTCGAGTAAATGCGCAACACAGTAAACTTGACTTTCTCTGAAAATTTTATGTATATGAGCACGGTTGATTGAAAACTGATAAAAGGGCTTAAGGCCTGTTTATTAATTTTTGTGCCTCAGTCAAAACGCAGTACCATAACCTTGGCATGTTATCGAAACCTTATGAATACGTCGGACTAAAAATTCCTAAAAAAGTTTACGCCTAAGGTCTTGTAACTAAAGTTTTGTGACAGGGTAAAACTGCAACATTAATAACTTGACATGTTATGTTAACGTTGTGAATATGAGCACGGCGGATTAAAGATTTCAACAAATAGCCTTCGGGATTAATGTGTTGTAGCTGAGTAAAAATGTAACATTATCTTGATTTTCTATATAAACCAAACTACGTGCTGAAATGGCCCAACTATATATACGTATACTTCAACCATATACCGAAGCGCTGACAAGGTGAAAACAAAAGTGCAATTTTGTACGGTCTCCTAACATTTTATGGCCAGCCTACATGGAAGTGGACACCTTGATATCAAAAACATACTTTTTGTACGGTCCACAACAAATAGCAATGGACACGTCGCAATCTTTGGGGGGGGGTTAACGACCACCGTGATCAATTCAGTGGGCTATAAGCAGTCGGACATTCCCAATTTTGGGCCACTGGTTCCTGGGAAGGGGGACAGCCAGTGCCAGAAGTCAAGCACAACGTCCATGATTCACCGGGATTTGAACCAGGATCCTTCTCGACAAGTGGTCAGAAGCCAGCGCCTAGATCACTGCGCCGCCGTAGCGGCACACGTTGAAATGTATTTTTCATACGGCCCCTAACGCTCTTATGGACATACTAGATTGAACTGGACGCAAATAAATCATTAATATAATTTGTACTAGCAGGGATACCAGTTATTTGCCAGGTAAATATTACTATTTGTGGAATCACCAAGTTCAGCGGGTGAAAGTTAATGAATGAAAAAGATATTCCTGCAATTTTCCAGTAAACTTATTTTAAATTTTTTGATTTAGTTAATTTAATTTTGCGAAACAAAAAAGAAAGAAAAAGGAATGGGAATACTTACCTTCTAGGAGACATCTATAGAACTGCCGTACATCTGGCGTGTGCTTCTGTGAATCCCGCGACACAGAAATGCAATGTACCTATGTGATGTCGCATGCATACGACTTCACATTGGCATTGATCATCTTTTTCTTACCGTTTTGAATTTTGAATATCTGGAACTCTTTGTTTACATTACATTATATTTCTTTCTGATAAGCCGTTCGTTGGTAGTGAAAGCTAAACTATATAGATTTGTGTTTTTAATACACCATTAAACGCATATTTTTGCACTTTATTGTTATCTACAGTCCCTAACTTAGACCGTAGGTTAGTTAGTTGGTTGGTTGGTTGATGGTTTATGGTGCAAGGCCCTCAAAGGGCCAAAGAGCGCCTTAGAACGTAAATAGGGTATTCTTAAGAGTAAAAAACGAAACTTTTTACTAAAATTTTGCATGGGGCTACCTTGACCCGGGCCCCGACCCCTTCCAAAAACCGTCTACCGTCTAAGTTAGATAACCATAAGTAGTATACCAAATCTGGTTGTCCTAAATTGAAAACTGTAGATTTTACGAAATTTTTATGAGGAGGGGGAGGGGCTCTCACCCCGGGGTTCCAGCCCCTTCCAAAAACCGTCTAGCGTCTAAGTTAGAGTACCATGAGATAGTATGCCAAATTTGGTGGTTCTAAATTGAAAACTGTAGATTTTACGAAAAACTGTTTATTCGGAGGGGGGTCTGACCCCGGGCTCCAACCCCTTCCAAAAACGGTCTGCTGTCTAAGTTAGAGTACCATAAGATAGTATACCAAATTTGGTGGTTCTAAGATGAAAACTGTCGATTTTACGAAATTTTTAATGGGAGGGGGCTCCGACCCCCGGGCTCCAACCCCTTTCAAAAACCGTCTAGCGTCTAAGTTAGAGTACCATGAGATAGTATACCAAATTTGGTGGTTCTAAATTGAAAACTGTAGATTTTAGGAAAAAGTTTTTATTCTGGGGGTCTGACCCCCCGGGCTCCAACCCTTTCAAAAACCGTCTAGCGTCTAAGTTAGAGTACCATGAGATAGTATACCAAATTTGGTGGTTCTAAATTGAAAACTGTAGATTTTAGGAAAAAGTTTTTATTCGGGGGGGTCTGACCCCCCGGGCTCCAACCCCTTCCAAAAACCGTCTAGCGTCTAAGTTAGAGTACCATGAGATAGTACACCAGATTAGGTGGTTCTGAATTGAAAACTAGTTTTTAAGAAAATTTTGTATGTGGGGGCTCTGACCTCCCGGGCCTTGACCCGTTCCAAAAACGGTCTGCCGACTAAGTTAGAGTACTATGAGATAGGATACCTGATTTGGTGGTTCTGAAATGAAAACTAGATTTTTCGAAAACTTTGTATGTATGGGGGGAGGGGGGCTCTGACTCCCCGGGCCTTGACCCGTTCCAAAAACAGACAACCGTCTAAGTTCGAGTACTATGAGATAGGATACCTGATTTGGTGGTTCTGAATTGAAAACTGTAGTGTGGGGGCTCTGACCAACCGGGCCCCTGACCCTTTCCAAAAACCGTCTAAGTTAGAGTACCCTGAGATAATATACCAAATTTGGTAGTTCTAAATTGAAAACTATATCTTACGGCAATTCTGTAGGGGGGCTGTAACCCCCCTCCTCTCTGCAACCGCTTCCCAAAACCGTCTACAGTCTAAGTTAGAATACCACGAGATGGTATACCAGATTTGGTGGTTCTGAATTGAAAACTGTAGATTTTACGAAAATTTTGTATATGGGGGCTCTGACCAACCGGGCCCTGCCCCGTTCCAAAAACCGTTTACCGTCTAATATTTTTAGTGCCAAAGAAAAACGTAATAATCCTATCCTGTCTGCGTGGCCAAACTTTATAAATTTGATCAGGGAGCAAGACGTTCGAAATCGTACGTTTTCCTGAATTCGTTTTGTATGTAACCCACCTCCCTCCTGTCCTGCGAGAGGGCCTTTCTCTCTTTCGTTCGCTTCCTCTTCTCCGTTCATTTCCTTCTTCAACTCTTGATCTCCTAGATGAACCTCTCTTCTTCTCTTCTCTTATTCACCCTCCTAACCTCCCTTACTTTTACTTTCCTCATTGGATCCGCTCTGGTGTGATAACTGTCCGTTCTCTCGTAACTTCTGATCTAACCTGGAGACCTCTTTCTTCATTGTTTCTATCTCCAACCATTACTCTTGCTAACGAATATCTTCTTCTTCGCACAGCGCTTTGGAGCCTCTTTCCACTAATCGCTTCACCTGATGGTCTCTTCTCGGTCCCCTCTGCTCCTCTTTCCCTACCGTTCTTTCTCCTCATTCGTAGCTCCCCGGTTCTAGTTACTTCTCTCTCCTCCTCTTCTCTTTATTGGCTTCTTCTTTCCCCTCCCGCACTTCCACTTTCTGTTCATTCTGCTCCTCCTTCTCTTCTCCCAGCCATCTGGACAGCATCTACCTCTGCCCTTTCCTCCCCTCTTGAACTCAATGTCCATTGGCAATTTCTTCACCTTCGTCTCCCCGCCCCATCAGTACTGTTTCGCATGACCCTTCTCACCTCTCCGCAGTGCTCCTTTTGCCCTGAAGTCAGCGACGTCCAACATCAATACCTATTCTGCCCCGTTCTCCTGCCAGTCCTAAACACAGCATTTCGTCTTGCTGATCGAATTTGTGCTCGATCGTTACCGTTTCTTGCATATGCTTGGCTACTCCAAACTAAGCATCCACCTACTCACTTGCCTCCTGTGTGCCGTTACATTTTTCTTCTTGTGAAGTTCACTGTCTATGCTTTCCATCTTCAACAACGCTTCCCCGCTCTTATTCCACCTCCTCAGGAGGCAAGTGCTATCATTCGGAGACGCTTCCTAGCACGGTTAACCACTCGCCTCCAAATGGAGCACTCTCGTGCTGCCTCAACAAACACCGATAGCGTTTTTCAATCCACTTGGGCCCAATCGGCTGGGTGGTTCCATATCCACAATTTGCAGTTACATCTCAACCTATAAGTGGGATTTTTGTTGTCGCCCACGTTCACTGTAACAAATCATGTTTTTACGTATTAATTTTGGTGCTTCGCTATTTGTGATTTATCTGTTTTAATGTGCCATTGAAGATAGCTCACCATGTTTCCCATGTTCTCTTCGATGATGTTGGGTTTTATGTTGTTGTATATAATTCTTCCTTCTGCACAGTTTACTGCCCACGCAATGTCC
Organism: Macrothele yani; assembly: GCA_039090855.1. Taxonomy (NCBI): domain Eukaryota; kingdom Metazoa; phylum Arthropoda; class Arachnida; order Araneae; family Macrothelidae; genus Macrothele; species Macrothele yani. Next base: position 76,581,672 of record CM076997.1, on the reverse strand, counting down.
CCTTCATTATGTTGAATATTTTTTTAAAATATTAGTCACTGTGTGTATAATATAATGTAACAAGATGCCCTTCTGAGTACATTTAGCGTTATTTCCCCTTGTCACTGAATACTTCTGTACATATGTTGTAAATTTTGAATGTGGCATCACTGTTGCATTTCTGTGAATTAGTACCTAATGTTTAATCTTTAGTATGGTAGTAATGCTTAATTGGAATTTGTGCATAGTATAGAATCATGTCTTGCCCTGTCTACAATACTGTAGGTAAACATTTTCGTTTGTATCGCTCGTGCTTTATTGTCTGCCTCTTCTTCGCCCTACGTGGCGAAATAATTTTTTTTTCTTTTTTTTTTTTATGATTTTAACAATATTTTGTTTTACGTTTCACTGGAACTTTCCAGCTGATGTATATACCGCTGTATTTATTGGCAGAATTCCATTGTCATGTACATAGAAATGTTATTTTACTGAAGAATAAAGGCAATTTTGAAATGTAAACGCGACGAATTGACGTAGTCGACGAATTGACGTAGTCGACGAATTTGTCCGCGACGAATTGACGTAGTCGACGAATTTGTCCGCGACGAATTGACGCAGTGGACGAATTGACGCGCGACGAATTAACGCGCGACGAATTGACACAGTCGACGAATTGACGCGCGACGAATTGACGTAGGCGACGAATTGACGCGCGACGAATCGTCGCAGTCGACGAATTGACGCAGTCGACGAATTGACGCACGCGACGAATTGACGTAGAACCAATATTTTCTTTTAATATAGGATCAAATATTCGATGTATTGCAGCTAGAATGAAATATTGATTATACCTATTACCGGCAAAGTAAGTCTGTTATTCTTGAGTAGAATTTCACATGTTTTAACAAACTTGATATAAAATTTCCCTATCAATCACAACCCCACAACGGGCACGGAGAAGTGGCCACCTTAGAACTGGCTACACGGAGAACTGGACACATTGGAATTTCAGTGCCATAAAATTGTTCCTCATAAACAAATTTCGCGTGGCTATATTTCCCACTACTTGAGCAACTATTGTTAATAATTTTTTTTAATATTTCATTTTCAGTAAAAAATTTAGACATTTCCATGATTTTTGGGCAAAAGACAAAGCGGAGAACTGGCCACCAGAAAACTGACTACCGGAGAAGTGGCCGCACGAAGAACTGGCCATAAAAAATTTAAGGGGCCGTATAAAAATTGCGTTCTAGACTGCTCTGTGGCTAGGTCTCCCGAGATATCTGACACACATAAAATGTCCATAATTTCGTATTTTCTTATTTACGATATTTTTCTAGGTCTATAGACTACAGCTAAACAAATTCTCTGCTGGTATGTGTAAACCCAGGAAACTCGTCGGGGGGTGGGGGCGAAAATCTAAAATATGAAATATCAAGAATTTCCAGTTCGATCGGGAGATTTTCAGCGTTTACAAGCTGTAACTCAACAAATTTTCTGAGTACATGGGCCTACCCAGGAAACCTGTCAGGGAGGGGGAAGGGGTAATACCGAAAGTGTAAAGTGTAAAATATAAAGAATTTCTCATCCGTTCCGAGATTTTCACCATTTACAACCAGAAATACTTTGTTTTATATTTTAGGTATTAATCCCCTCCCCCGACAGGTTTCCTGAGTCAGCACATGCCCTCAGAGAGTTTGTTGCGATGTAGGTTGTAAATGCTGAAAATCTCCCGACTGGATCAGAAGTTCTTTATAATTTATACTTTTGGTGTCACCCCCCCCTCTTACCCCAACAGGCCTCCTGAGGCAGCAGATGCCTTCAAATAATTTGTTGATTTGTAGGCTCTAAATGCTAAAAATCTCCTGATCGGACCAGAAATTCTTTATGATGTTTTGCACTTTTGGAATACCCCCTCCCCCCCGACAGGTTTGCTGAGTAGGCACATGCCCTAAGATAATGTGTCGAGTTGTAGCTTGTAATTACTGAAAATTTCAATTTCCCGATCGGACCTAAAAAATTTTATATTTTACACTTTTGGTATCCCCCCCACCACCAACAACAGGTTTCCTGAGTCAGCACTCAGCACATGCCCTCAGATAATTTGCAGACTTGTGCGTACATTGTAAACCTTGGAATCTTTTGTTGAGTTGTAGATCATAAACATTTTTATAAAGAATTACATTAATTATCGCAATTAAGAAAAGACGCAATTACGGAAACTTTATATGACTCAGATAACCAACCTCTGGTGGTGGTGGCCACGAAGCGGTCAAAAACGCAATTTTTATACTTCCCCTTAAATTTTTATGGCCAGTTCTCCTGCACCCCAATCACAACGGGCCTTGTAAACGCTTTGTTCCGACATATAAAAGTACTTTACCTGGGTCAATCACATGTTACCAAGAGCTCAGTGGCGCATTCCGGATTTCTTTATGGGGTATCCCAAAATTTTGAAGATGCAAATGAAAATACCCCGAAGAAAATATCTCCCAAACTAATATGAACAAATGAAAATATATTCGACATCATCATCATCATTGTCAACCATTATCAATCCACTGCTGGACGAAGGTCTCCCCAAGTTTCTTCCACAACGGTCTGTCTTGTGCCAGTCTCCTCCATGTTACTCCCGCATACTTTCTAATTTCATCCACCCATCTCCCATGTGGTCTTCTTCTGGGTCTTTTCCTGTCCCTTGGAAACCAATCTAAAATTTCGACTGTCCATCGATGGTCTGTCCTTCTGGCAGTATGTCCAGCCCATTGCCATTTCAGGGATTTAACTCTGATCATGATGTCTTCCACTCTTGTAATTTTTCTGATCCACGAGTTCCTCTTCTTATCTCTCCTGATTACACCAAGCATGCACCTCTCCATTCTTCTTTGAGTTGTCTGTAGTCTTTGTATGTCTCTTGTGGTTAAGGTCCACGTCTCTGCACCATACGTAAGCACTGCAAGGATGCATTGATCAAACACTTTTCTTTTAAGACATAATGGCATATTGCTCTTGAAAATTATACTGTTTCTTCCAAAAGCTCTCCAGGCAAGTTTTATACGCCGATTAATTTCTTCATCAATGTGGCCCTCACTTGATATCTGCTGTCCAAGATAAATGTAGGTATTGGTTATCTCCAGCTTTCCCCCATCAATCGATAAATTTTCATTTTTTGCAAAAGCATTGTACATCACTTTTGCCTTCTGAAAGTTCATTTTTGATCTCACTTCTTTACTCTTGTCAGCAAGTTCCTGGATCATACTCTGCAGCTCTGATGGGGTAGTTGCAAAAATGACTACGTGATCAGCAAAACGAAGGTGAGTTAGATAACCTCCATATATATATATATATATATATATATATATATATATACTAAAGAGCAAAGCCGAAATTGATAAAGCCAAGGCTCAGTATTCTCGACACTTTCTACATTCAGTTGTTCTCTTTTTCTCGTTTTACTCACACCGGTCAATACATAACCTTTTCTATGTTGTACTCGGTTTGAGTCAAAAAAATTTTTTTGCTTCAGTCTCTTCTTAATAGAATATATATATATATAATTCGAAATAAGAAATAATTGGTTTTCGTATTAAATGAAATTATAAATGAAATTATTTTTTCCTATAAATTAAAAACTAAAGCTTTAAGAAAGCACACAAACAAACGTAGTTTCAGGTAAAATTAACTTTTGTAGCTTTTGTTTTTCTTTTTGTTACAAACTTTATAACAATGTCCAAATTGTCTAAGTCTGTAGCAATTTTGTTTTAATTACTAACAAAAAAAAAAAATAGTCGTTGCTGTTTCACGTTTAATCAGAAGTAACTTTTCATATTTTAAGTTCGGAAAACGATCTATCGGCGTAAGCCACTGCTACAGACAGAAAAAATTTGAAAAGAGGATTTTCTGCACCTTATTGCCGCTATCAATACTCAGGAATGAAAAAGGGGGCATTGTAATTTTTTTTTTTTAATTACAAAAATGTTTCTTTATCCTTTTTGGGTTTTAAGTTCAACAGAAGGAAAAGGAAAGATGTTTTTTTTCAGGCAGTGTAAAAATCCAGAAAAACCAAAACAAATTTCGTTTAACTTAACATTGTACACGTGTTACCCCCCCCCCTCCCCCGACAGTTTTCTTGAAGCAGCACATGCACTCAGATAAATTGTTGACTTGTAGGTTGTAAATGCCGAAAATCTCCCGATCAGACCAGAATTCTTTATATTTTATACTTTTGGTGTTACCCCCTCCCCCGAAAGGTTTCGTGAGGCAGCACATGCCCTCAGATAATTAATTGCAGACTTGCAGTTTGTAAATCCAGAAATCTTTTGTTCAGTTGTAGATCATAAACATTTTTTTTTAAAGAATTACATTAATAATCGCAATTAAGAAAAGACAATTACGGAAACTTTATGTGATTCAGATAACCAACTTCCAAGAACGTGGCCACGAAGCGGTCGAAAACGCAGTTGTTATACGGCCTGTTAAAATTTTTGTGGCCAGTTCACCGATGGCCAGTTCTCCTACACCCAATCAGTGATGGTGCTAACTGAGAAAACATTCAAACTGGACAAACTGACGTCTACTGTTAAGGGGGAACTCAATTAGCAAAAGGCATTTCCACGGCTCATGCTTAGAGTCTCGTACAGTGGGGAGAAGGGAGGGGTCTAGTACGCTAAGAACTTTTAAAAGTGGTGCGTTCATAATTCTAGCGAATGCTTTTTATTACTATCTCTTGCTTTGATAACAGTTTAATGCGATGTAGTACTTTATCTGTGAGGAAGGGCAGCGGAGGGGGGGGGCGTGACGGATACAATGGCTACGTTAAGGACTAACCGTATAATGGTCCTCACCATGTGCACTTCTTTACACTTTTGTTGGCATGGTTATCGACATCATCAACAAGAAAGGAAAGAATAATTCTCTTGAGATATCAAGACCCACCGTTTTATTTCGGTTAATAAAAATTATGACAAACATGAATAAGGGCAAACGCGAAATAAGGAAAACGCGAATTAGGAAAAACTTGATACGGGCAAACGTGAAATAGGGGAAACGAGATTAGGGGAAACAAGATTAGGGCAAATGAAATTAGGGGAAATGGGAATTCGGGTAAAAGCGATTTCGGGGAAACGCCATTAGGGTAAACGTGTTTATGACAAACGTGAATTAGGGGAAACGAGATTTAGGGGAAACGAGATTAGGGGAAACGAAATTGGGGGAAATGAGAATTCGGGTAAAAGCGATTTCGGGGAAACGCCATTAGGGTAAACGTGTTTAGGGCAAACGTGAATTAGGGGAAACGAGATTTAGGGGAAACGAGATTAGGGCAAACGAAATTAGGGGAAATGGGAATTCGGGTAAAAGCGATTTCGGGGAAACGCCATTGGGGTAAACGTGATCAGGGCAAACGGGAAATAGGGGAAATGGATTAGGGGAAGTGAGGCTACGCGGCTGAGGTGGTAGGGAATCCCGTGTTATATATATTACTCGTATGTGTTCCAAAAGTTTTACATTTCAAGATGGAAAATCAAACTATTTTTCCGCTTTTTAATCAAGCAGATATCAAAATTAGAACTTTTTTTTTAAAATTGTCAATCTGCCTAATTACTCATATTTTTCGGATAAGAATTAAAGTATTACTACGCAAAGTAACACTAATATAGAAAAGCAGAAAGATGATTCGATGTTTGTTATACGTGAGAAAAAGAACAGGATTTCTAAATTATTTCTTTATATATATGTAATTTCGTTCTGCAAATGCGTGTTTTGAGTTGTTTTTGGAGTCGCTCTGATGAGAATAGAATACTCGAAACCGGTCAACGGCATGCAGTAATCCGCTTTTGACATATGGGGCAACAATTGTTTCCGCCGATGTTGTATAACCAATTTCTAAGATCTCCTGATTAACTAAGGGCATTCTGTATAAGTAATGCCAATAATAATCTAATTAAAGTTCGTGTTAGTGTTGATTACTAGAAGTGATTGTTTTCATTAATCATTACAGTGATCAATACTTTAATTTAGTGATTATTTAGAAATAAAGAAAAATCCACTTTGGAACACGGTTTATGCATCTGCTTTTTTTTTACTAATAATACAAAGAAGACAGGTATGTACTGCAATTTCTACGTAATATACAATGCGCTGAATACTGAAATTACATGAACAACTTAAATTACTAGATGCCATTACAATGCAAGACAGGAAAATATTATTACAATACTTGTTACAGAATACAACAGTCAAGACATGGAAATTATCACTATATTCTACGAATGATGAAAACATACAAAAGGAGAACTTGGCCAAATAAATCTGTTAAATGGTGAGAGACTACAAAATACAAAAGTGTAAATTATTACATACATCGAGATGAAAGTTTGCATAATAGGACCAATGTTGCATGTTACATTGCAGGATGGCGTGATACAAATTATTATACTGTACGTATTTTAAAGTATTAAGCTATAATTGACAGTTTCTTCTTTAATGCTTAAGTAGTCCGATTATAATCTATGTATATAAAATGGAATGTCTGGCTGTCTGTATGTATGTATGTTTCTATAAACTCCTAGACCCTTTGACCTATCTGAACCAAATTTTCCATACTTACTCTCTAGGACCCTGTGGAAAATATAGGCTACCCTGAATGGGCCCCACTACATTGTGGCTTCTCTGCTGGTGGACTCTAACTGTATGTTCCTTATAAGCTCCTAAACCTTTTGACCGACCTGGGTTACATTTTCTAGGACCCTGAGGAAAATATAGGCTACCATGAATGCCATGGAAAATGTAGGCTACCATGAATACCATGGAAAATATAGGCTACCATGAATACCATGGAAAATATAGGCTGCCATGAATACCATGGAAGATATAGGCTACCCACCACCCTGGCGCCCTGATTCTACAGTAGGCCCTACCTGAAAATGTTTTTCCCGTATCGACAAGTGATATGTTGTATTAAAGGCTTTTGGAAGCTGATTCCAAAATGTTATTTCATTTTTAATTAGATTATTCCGTTGGAAACTTATAATGGTTTAAATATGGTAACGGTGTGTTGAGGTTTACAATATTTTAGGCCGTGAACTAGACATAAAACAAAAATAAATTATTTATATTTGGTATTCTCTACATTCCGCAATCTATTACATACATACCAGTTTTCCAATAATGTGACTTGTGTTCGTGCTGCATTTTCGCCACAGATTAGCATTCGCCACTTCTTTAGCTCATGGTCAAAATTCGCCGGTTCAAAACTTTGTTTTAGACAAGAGGGGAACATGCAAAATTGAATCTTTACGACACCATCTCACCAATATGTTAGCACTGATTTTCACATTTCCACAAAATAAAAAAAAAAAAAATAAAAAAAAAATTGCACATCTTGAACGAAGTCACAGCTTAAAAGGTTAGGGAAGTGCAGATCCCTTAGGTTTCAGATTCGTTTTGTTGGCTTAAAAGTGCTTAGTGAAATAAAAATTCAATATTAAATGTAATAAAATATATATCTGATATAGAAAACAGAAAATATTTAAAAAAAGTATATAATTAAATACAGCGGTGGCATTTCGGCATTCGTTTGGGGAAGCGAGACATGTATGTGCCGAAATCCACAATGAGGAATAAATACAATGTTTGTATGAGGGGGGGAGGGTGAGTTTTTAAAAAAAATGACATTGATTGCTAACATAATTATAGCAATTTTGTGATTTTCAAAACATAATTTACCATACAATTTTGCTCTATGTAATTTAACTAAATATAATTAGCATCTATTCGAGTCGTAAACGTCGGCTGCTAGTGTCTGGAAGAAGTAAAACTTTTGTAACCATATCACCATATTAAACACACTAAGGTCGGCTCAGCAATAAGAGATGCAGTTTCGGTTTATGCAGCAACAAGAGATGCATTCCATGTTTTTCCAGGAATTTTACGTACTTTACAAGTTCGAAATAGTCTCTTTCAGTTATTGTATATTATTATCTGCAGCACGGAATTCCCAAAAATAAATAAATAAATGAAATAAAATAAAAAAGTTCCTACAGAAAAGTAATTATTTCAGGGGAACGGAAAATTGGTACCCGGCAAATTCGTACCCGGGATTTTGTACCCGGCAAACTGGTACCCGGGAGATTGGTACCCTTCTGTTGCTACGACGTTACGGTGGCATATACAAATTGCACGGCTAACAAATTACCGTCAATTTGTAGATCTTTTAAAGCTATGGTGAAGAAGACACCTGGTAATAGAAGATACTATGTTAGACACTATGTAATTTTTTGAACACGTAAAATAATATTTTTGAATATTTAATTTGTGACGAACGTCGCTCTTAATATCCTTGGTGGGGGCTTAAGCCCCCAGCTTCCTCCGTGGGTGCGCTAATGGGCCTAGGCCTAACGACTACGAATTAATATTTGGTGCCTAAGTAAAAGCGCAATACTATTAACTTGACTTGGTTTGTAAACATTTTGAATATGACATCGGTAGAATAAAAATTGTTAAAAGGGCCTAGTGGTAGGTAAGGCCTATGAATTAATATTTAGTGCGTAAGTAAAAGCGCACTATTATCAACTTGGTTTGATACGTAAACGTTATGAATATGAAGGCGATTGATTAAAAATTATTTAAAAGGCCTAGGTGTACGTCCTGTGAATTAATTAAGTAAAAAAGAAATATTAATACCTTGAATTCTCAGTATAGGCCAAGAGACGGCAATCTTTATGCTTCACCACCCCGTTAAACTATTGCGGCCAGTTGCCGTCATTAGATACCTTAGAAAACTGCTACACATAATTCGGAAACTTGGAAATCTGCCGCAAATTCGAAGTGCCCCTCGGAGGAACAGCAACTCGTGCCCGGCCCCTTAATGAAAAACATGTGGGAGTTTTCTTGTGTGGCGGTTTATAGTGAACCGGATCTTACATGCCATTTTATGTAAGTAGGAATCTCTTATTATAATTTTATGCCACTATAATAACTCCTACACTTTAACAAATCTAGTACAAAATGCAATTTGTGTGCATTCCCTTATACGCATAAGGTATAGGAGTTTTCTGCGGTGTGTTTTGCTAACGGTGGAAGAAAGAATAGGAGTTTTCCGCCGAGAGAACAGCTGTTCAACAACGACAATCATCAAAGAGGAAAGATCTTCCGTTAATGCAATTTGTATATGTCCCCGTAACGTCTCACCAACAGAAGGGTACCAATCTCCCGGGTACGAGTTTTCTAAAATTAAATTTTAGGAAAATGCCGTGATTGCTTCAATTTGTGAAATAATTTACGAATTTGAAGAGGGGAAAATGTATCGGAATAGTTAGAAGGGGTGAAGATGATGCCAAATCCTGGAAATCAGGCATTAGAACTGAACAGGAGGGAACGAAACTGCATGGGTACAAGTTTGCTGGGCACCAATCTTCCGGGATCCATTATTGGATTATTTAACATTGTGTTTAAATATATTTATATTGTCTAGCATAGGCGCCGACTTCATGGGTTCGAGACAGTTTTTGAACCCCCAATGATTTTGTTGTGGGTTCCTAGAACTCCTAATATTTTTGCGCGTATTTCGTGGAAAAAATACACGTACGCATATGTGCATAAATTTCGGTCTTCTTTATCAATTCTTCAAGGTTTTTATTATTCATTCCCTGTTTACTATATGTAAAAAGTGTGTATAGAAATTTACCCCTCAGACTGTTTATTGTGCCTCAAAAAAGAATTAGTGTTTGTTCGTGTTCATAAAATTTGATGCGACAGACAATACATCAAGTACCGTTGTTTAAGAGCATTTAAAACTGCCTCCTTTAGAAAATTCTTCGGTTTGTCTGGGTTCCCACAAAATACAAAAGTCTAGCTCTACAATCGGAGACGAGAACCTATTCGAGGTCATAGTGATAAAGGCGGAAATATGTTGTACAGTCAGTTGACCCGCCCTATCTTCAGGCAGTCAGGGAACAAGAAGGTTAGAAGAGAGAAAAGATGACATCAGCAACCGCTGGTGAAGCCAAGTCTGATCATCTGGTTTCTTGGGCCCTCCGGGTGGCTAGGTTCAGTGACGTGACGTCACTTACTGAAGACAAATTGCTGAAGAGCTGTGCTGGAGCACAGGTTGGTAGCGGCCGTCTCTTACTCTCAGCAGCAGCCCCTGAAGGTCAACAAGGCTCCCACAGCTTTAGCAAGGCCGTGATTGGTTAATACGCAATATGATCCGCTGGACGAAGCATAATTTTGTTTAATTTTTTTAGAAAATATTAAACAGTATTTTTGCAACTTTTTGCAACTTTTTAGTTATGTGCATGTATATTTCGGTCTCATTTTTTCCTGACTGTACATGCTGTACAAGTGCCTCTGAAACCTCTTCAAAGTCAACGATTTCCCTATAGTATAAGTACAGAAGCAGCCCAAGTTGGGCATCCTGGGCATACACAGCTGATACGAAGTAGAGCCCACGGAAAACGCAGGGGGTGGAGCTGATGTCATGTCCTCTCCCTTCTAACTTCCTATTTTAACTCAGAAATCATTTGAAGAAAAAAAAATTTGAAATTTTTAAAATTGTTAAAAAAACCCTTAAAATATATTTTACATGTTTTAGTTACTTTCATAAGACAATTGAGTTGAAAATTCACATAGTATCTGTGTATTGTATATAATAATGCCGCACCTACAAAAGCAAAATAAATTATAATTATCTAGAAAAAAATAATTCTGTAATTAACTACGTATAATTTGCTAAATTTTAGCATTTCAGGCGTCTTATTGTGCCAGATAATCTCACTGAATGAAATTTAAATTAGACTTAAATACTCTGAAAAATGAATTGGTAATTTGATTAAAAATTTTCGGAACCCCCAATAATTTTTCAAGTCGGCGCCTGTGTTGTCTACTGTTATATAAGTGAAAAACATCCAGTAAGGATTCAATTAAAGTATCAAGTTCATGTGGTTGCAGTTCCTTTAAGTCATGACATACTGTTTTTAAGTTATTTTCAGCGAATGATAAGGACCTTTATTTTTCATTTATTAATTTCATTTTATTGACTGATCAATAGTTTGCTTCATGTATTGATTAATAAATGGTAAGATAATTGCAACAAAACATTTATTTTGTGGTAAATTGTTCTTCCGACTTTTGATTTAAAATTTGTTTTTCCACAAAACGTCACTGGGTGACATGTGATCTGTAAGAATAGCTCACAATTCCCAAAGCCATCTGAATTTGGGCGGTGGAACTAATGAAGAAGCATTGGTATAGTTAAGTCCCCCCCCCTTGTTCATGAGGGAAGCAATCTTAGCATGTGCCCGTCGCATTGTGATTCCTTCCCCAAGAGACTACTTCCTTAAATGAGGACAATGGGTTTGGTCTTTAAAAGTAAACCGCAGTAAGTAAACATCTGGAGATGGAGTGGTTGTTTTGCTATAGTTCCACAGAACGGCGCAATTTGGAGGAGGTAAAAGAGCGTAAAAACTCAGGGTTATTGGTACAAAGGCTGTTTCTTTTAGCGAAGCACACTTTGCTTCCCGAAGAGGGAGGCTGTGGCATAGTTGCGGTGCATATCTCTCTTCGCAAGAGTAGTCTAATCCCCTCCGATATCTAAGCGCACGAAGCAAGCGTGGGAAGGAATTAAATCCATGTTTATACCCCAGTAAATCCAACGAACATCACTGAAACACATTAAAACAGAAGGAATATTTGTTTTGAAATCCTTAAGCAGAATGTTTCATATTCGAAGATCTAAAAGCTAAAAGTTTTTTGACCCCTAACCCCTTGTGGAGAGAACTTGAAATTCCATAGAAATTTCAAGTTCTCTCCACAACGTATTGCATCATCCCAAGTCAGAAATAACTTTTAGTTCAACCCCAGTAGTTTCCAAACCTTGATTTATTGAAAAAAAGCAATATTTTTTTCATTTGTAAGTTAAAGAATATTGGCTGCTTCCATTGCGATTATAATCCTCGGATTAAGAAAAATTGGGCTTTCTTGAAAGGGCAAAGAATTTTGTCCATTCTGGTATCGTAGTATAGCCTAGAGTCAATATGAATTTCGTCAAAGATTAAAACATAAAGCTTTACAGAGTGATTTAAACTTTCATAGCTTTTTTCCCCCATCAACAAAAAGACATCGTGTAGAATGCCTGGATTACGGGTAAATTTTGCGCACCATCTTTTCAAAGTAATGGAATAATGTTTTTCCCCCTCCAGAAGTCATATATGATTTTTCTAAAGAGAGCTCTTATTACGATGCATTTCGATACATCTTGAGGTTCCCATTTTATCCATTGCTTCCTTTCGTAAGATCACTTGGGCGTCGTAAATATATCATGGATACCTTTACCTAATCTTTCCAACGTACTATAGTTTCTCTTAATTTCTTTTAATTGCTTCTTGAGTTGGATAATTTGTTTTGACCAGAACCTTGTAATGATGTATATGCATTTCTGATTTTTGCAGAGATATTTAATAATCTCGCGTTTCTCATTCTTTAAAGCACCTAGTACACTTTCAAGATCAGATATTTTTTCCTGCAGTCTTTTACTCTCCTTCATCTTTTCACATTTCAAACATACATGAAGTTGCGGAATTACTATCTTGTTTCGTCCTAAATCGAATCTAACCCGCCGCTGATCGGGATTTTTTTAATTTAAAGTTTGAATTCGATCCAAAGAACTTTCTAAGATTCTTGGTCTCCGATAAACCGTCACACACGAAAACTGCCACACATCTTTCAGCAACTTGGAAAACTGTCACACATCTTTCAGCTACTTGGAAACCTGCCACATGCTTTTCATTAAGGACCGAGCACAAATTGCTGTTCCTACGAGGAACACTTTGAATGTGTGTCAGTGTTCCCAGTTTGCGCGGATTATGTGTGGCAGTTTTTCAAAGTGCCTAATGACGGGAAGGAGTTCTTTTGTTTATCGGAATTTTCATGCCGGTTCATACGAGTTTACAGCAACTGGCTACAAAAGTTCAACGAGGGGGTGGGGTATGAATAAAGATCGCCGTTTCTTGGTATGTATATATATATATATATATATATATATATTCTATTAAGAAGATACCTAAGCAAAAAAATATATATATAATTTTGACTCACACCAAGTACAACATAGAAAAGGTTATGTATCTACCTGTGTGAGTAAAAGGAGAAAAGATAAAAAATAAAATAAAACAACTGAATGTAGAAGGTGTCGAGAATACTGAGCCTTGGCTTTATCAAGGACCAGCAAAAACTCTGCATTTTCTCACTTCCACAAAGACCTAGTTGGAAATGGGTTTCTGCAAGGCCATAGATGCAAGTAAGATTCCCACCTAAAATAGTTTTAAAAAATATATATATGTCATGTCCTCCGCAGAGTTGCATGACCTAGCACTAGTTAACAATTTCGCTTGCATCCATTAACCTTCCTGGCCCGACCCATGCTCTTCATCTGTTACTATTAAACAGAGAGAAGAAGATTAAAGAGAACTCAAGCTGTGAGAGTGACATAATAATTAGAAATAATTTTCAGCTATAACGAAATGCCAAGTTCGTTTGAGAGAGAATTTAAACCTGAAAATCAATGCAAAAGAAATCCAAATTTTTACATTGCAATTAAAAAAGGAAATATTAAATTTTAAAAAACAGATTTTTGAAAGAAAACTTTCTTTAGTTAATTATTGTCTTTAACTTATTCTCGTTTTCGTGCTGTCATAAGTTGTAGAGTAGGGGGTTTTAGACTCAAGTTTTCTTTCAAAAATCTGTTTTTTAAAATTTAATATTTCCTTTTTTAATTGCAATGTAAAAATTTGGATTTCTTTTGCATTGATTTTCAGGTTTAAATTCTCTCTCAAACGAACTTGGCATTTCGTTATAGCTGAAAATTATTTCTAATTATTATGTCACTCTCACAGCTTGAGTTCTCTTTAATCTTCTTCTCTCTGTTTAATAGTAACAGATGAAGAGCATGGGTCGGGCCAGGAAGGTTAATGGATGCAAGCGAAATTGTTAACTAGTGCTAGGTCATGCAACTCTGCGGAGGACATGACATATATATATTTTTTAAAACTATTTTAGGTGGGAATGTTACTTGCATCTATGGCCTTGCAGAAACCCATTTCCAACTAGGTCTTTGTGGAAGTGAGAAAATGCAGAGTTTTTGCTGGTCCTTGATAAAGCCAAGGCTCAGTATTCTCGACACCTTCTACATTCAGTTGTTTTATTTTATTTTTTATTTTTTCTCCTTTTACTCACACAGGTAGATACATAACCTTTTCTATGTTGTACTTGGCGTGAGTCAAAATTATATATATATTTTTTTGCTTAGGTATCTTCTTAATAGAATGTGAATTCTGAATTTTCAAAACTGCTGCGTTGCGCGTTTTGATCTTCAGGTGATTTTGCAATCGTTTTAAATTCTAAAGTTTTTCCTTAGTCTTCAGTTTTGCTCTTATGTATATATATATATATATAAATTGAAAACTGTAGATTTGACGAATATTGCGTATTGGGTTGACCCCGGGCCCCATACCTTTCCAAAAACCGTTTACGATCTAAGTTAGAGCACCATGAGGAAGTACATCAAATTTTGTGGTTCTAAATCGAAAACTGAAGATTTTACGAAAATTTTCTATCGGGGCCCATCGACCCCGGGCTCAGACCACTTCCAAAAACTGTCTACGGTCTAAGTTAGAGGACCATGAGGAAGTATACCAAATTTGGTGTTTCTAAATTGAAAACTGTAGATTTTACGAATATTGCGTAATGGGGCCCCTTACCTTTCCAAAAACCGTTTACTGTCTAAGTTAGAGCACCATGAGGAAGTATACCAAATTTGGTGGTTCTAAATTGAAAACTGTAGATTTTACGAATGGGGCCCTTGACCCGGGCTCCCTACCTTTCCAAAACCGTCTATGGTCTAAGTTAGAGCACCATGAGATGTTATACAAAATTTGGTGGTTCTAAATTGAAAACTGTAGATTTTACGAATATTGCGTATTGGGGCCCCTTGACCCAGGGCCCCCCTACCTTTCAAAGCAAAACCCGTCTACGGTCTAAGTTAGAGCACCATGAGGAAGTATACCAAATTTGGTGTTTCTAAACTGAAAACTAGATTTTACGAATATTGCGTATTGGGGCCCCTTGACCCCGGGCCCCTTCCCTTTCCAAAAACCGTTTACTGTCTAAGTTAGAGCACCATGAGAAAGTATACCAAATTTGGTGGTTCTAAATTGAAAACTGTAGATTTTACGAATATTGCGTATGGGGGCCCGGGGTACCTTTCCAAAACCGTCTATGGTCTAAGTTAGAGCACCATGAGATATTATACCAAATTTGGTAATTCTAAATTGAAAACTGTAGATTTTACGAATATTGCGTATTGGAGCCCCTTGACCCAAGGCCCCCTACCTTTCAAAGCAAAACCCGTCTACGGTCTAAGTTAGAGCACCATGAGGAAGTATACCAAATTTGGTGTTTCTAAATTGAAAACTGTAGATTTTACGAATATTGCGTATTGGGGCCGCTTGACCCCGGGCCCCCTACCTTTCCAAAAACCGTTACGGTCTAAGTTAGAGCACCATGAGGAAGTATATCAAATTTTGTGGTTCTAAATTGAAAACTGTAGATTTTACGAAAATTTTCTATGGGGGCCCCTCGACCCCGGGCTCAGACCACATCCAAAAACACCATGTGGTAGTATACCAAATTTGGTATCTTTAAATTGAAAACTGTAGATTTTACGAAATTTTTGTATGAGATGAGAGATTAATTAGTGCCCCCTCCTGAAATATTTTAATAAGTGCCGCATACTAGTTTTCTGCAAATTAAATCAGTGTCTGAACAAATTTTTCCTACCAAAGATCAAATGTTTAGAAAAATACAAAAGAAAAAAAAAATGAAAAGAAAAAAAAGCCGTGTAATTAATGCCCCATCCTGAAATGTTATGGCTCGCGATGTTTTGGCTTGCGATGTTTTGTGCCCGCGATGTTATGACTTGCGATGTTTTGTCACTGCGATGTTTTGACCTGCGATGTTATGTCTATGTCGTGCGATGTTTTGACGTGCTAAGACCCCAAATGCATTGCTACAACCCTTAAAGCTGGTGGAGGCAACGTTATGGTTTGGGGAATGCTTTCCTGGCATGCTTTGGACCCTTTAATTCGTGTTGATCAACGTCTGACTGCCGCATCATATCTAAACATCGTTGCGGACCAAGTGAATCATGTCATGTCCCCAATGGCAATGGCTACTTTCAACAAGATAATGCGTCCTGCCATAGTGCTCGTATTGAACAGGATTGGTTTCAGGAACATGCCGGTGAGTTTACTTTGCTTAGGTGGCCCCCACAATCTCCAGATCTCAACCCCATTGAGAATTTGTGGGATGAAGTTGAACGAGCAATCAGACAGCTGGATCCACAACTCTGCAATCTCACACTCCTGGAAAGTGCTATTCATCAAGCATGGTCTCAGATTCCACAAACCACCTATCAACATTTCGTGGAGTCCATGCCACGAAGAATCGACGCAGTATTAAAGGCAAAAGGTGGCCCAAGGAAGTAATGAGTGACCACTGAGTGTATACTGCAAGTCCTGTATTACGGACCAGTTAGACTAGATGTAATAGTTCGAATAAAACTTTCATATTTGGATAAAGTGTGCAGCTCAGTAGCGTAACTACCACCCCCGCAGCGGCGAGAAGGGGCGTACTACAGCTGATAGTTATAGTTCTATGAAAAAATCCGAACACGCACACAAACAAACAAATTACCCAAAGATTAATATTTTTCTTTAAGGTATATTTAATTTTGCAGGTAAATAAAGTCAAGTTTCACCTTTAAAACACTGGATACCCTACAGATTGAAGTTATTCCGTCCTTTGGCTCCGACATGTAATACGATCGCTCTGCAACGAGTTATAAATAATACCATTGCTCTCCAATTGCCCTCCCTCCATGCTGCTGAGGAAAAGTGCGAAGCCGTATGGGAATCCCCTTGAAGAATGTGCGAAAACAGTCAGTCATCTAAGATTACGAACACGCAGGCGCATTTACTCACAGCAGTGATGTATAAGAGGGTGATTTTTTCAAATGATTTCTTTTATTTTAAACAAAACAATTAAACGTTGCTATTGCTTTTTAGTGCTTTCTTATAGTAAGCATGTCTATCTCATTCACTGTGTAAAAACTTGAATATACAAGCAAACGACATCCATTTGCAAAATGCCACAAAAATTCCAAGTGGAGCACAGTATCTGAAGAAAAGGAAAGGAGAGCAATTGAAGAAACTTCCCAAACCCAAGCGTTCTTTTCACGCTAAGCCTGTTACGCTCAAGTGACGTTTCTCATGAAAAGAGTGCTGATTTGTTTAGCTCGACAATTGTTCAAAGTTTAGAAGCTATCATTTGACAAAAACTTAACACTTGAGAAACAACTGAAAGTAAAACGGATGAATTCGAAGTCTTATAATTATTAACCTTAACCATTTAAATATAGTTTGTTGAATTTGTTCTTTGCGATAAAATGAATATTCATATTCATGCATTGGTCCGCACATCTTGTTAATGTTAAAGAATATCATTCTACAAATCATCATCATCATCATCATTGTCAACCATTATCAATCCACTGCTGGACGAAGGTCTCCCCAAGTTTCCTCCACAACGGTCTGTCTTGTGCCAGTCTCCTCCATGTCACCCCTGCATACTTTCGAATTTCATCCACCCATCTCCCATGTGGTCTTCTTCTGGGTCTTTTCCTGTCCCTTGGAATCCAATCTAAAATTTCGGCTGTCCATCGATGATCTGTCCTTCTGGCAGTATGTCCAGCCCATTGCCATTTCAGGGATTTAACTCTGATCATGATGTCTTCCACTCTTGTCATTTTTCGGATCCACGAGTTCCTCTTCTTATCTCTCCTGGTTACACCAAGTATACACCTCTCCATGCTTCTTTGAGTTGTCTGCAGCCTTTGTATGTCTCTTTTAGTTAAGGTCCACGTCTCTGCACCATACGTAAGCACTGGAAGGATGCATTGATCAAACACTTTTCTTTTAAGACATAATGACATGTTGCTCTTGAAAATTATGCTGTTTCTTCCAAAAGCTCTCCAGGCAAGTTTTGTACGCCGATTAATTTCTTCATCAATGTGACCCTCACTTGATATCTGCTGTCCAAGATAAACGTACGTGTCTGTTATCTCCAGCTTTTCTCCATCAATCGATAAATCTTCATTTCTTGTAAAAGCATTGAACATCACTTTTGTCTTCTGAAAGTTCATTTTTAATCCCACTTCTTTACTCTTGTCAGCAAGTTCCTGGATCATACTCTGCAGCTCTGGTGGGGTAGTTGCAAAAATGACTACGTCATCAGCAAAACGTAGGTGGGTTAGATAATCTCCATTAATCTTTATCCCCTTGTTTTCCCAGCTCAGCGACTGAAAAACACCCTCCAATGTGGCATTAAAGAGCTTCGGAGATATGGTGTCACCTTGTCTCACTCCCTTTCCAATTTTTACGTGTGTTGTATTTTCAAACAGCCGAATCTTTGCACTTGCATTTTCATAGATGTTATTAATAATATTAATGTATGCATCTTCAATACCGCAGGATTTCAGAGCCATTGCAACTGCTGATGGTTTCACCGAATCAAAGGCTTTTTCATAATCGATAAAAGCCATGCACAATGGAAGTTCATATTCCCTCGCTCTTTCAATTAGTTCTCTCAGCACGTGGATATGATCTATTGTGCTGTAGCCACTCCTGAATCCAGCTTGTTCTCTCGGTTGAGCCATGTCCAGTGTTACCTTCAAGCGGTGTGAAAGAACTTTAGTGAAGATTTTATAAACTACTGATAGGAGGCTGATAGGTCTGTAGTTTCCGAGATCCTCAATGTCACCTTTCTTATGTAGCAGGATCATTGTAGCGGTGTTCCAATCCTCAGGAATCTTTCCTTCATTAAGGCATCGAGTGAAAATTTGGGCGAGTACTGTTTCGATTTCTCCACTTGCTTCTTGTATGATGTCTACAGTAATTCCATCTTCTCCTGGAGCTTTTTCCCGCTTCATGTTCTTGATCGCATGTGCAACTTCTGCTGGAAGGACTGGAGGAACTCTGGTACTGGTATCTTTCATGATGTCTGGAGTGCATGTATCGTCCCTTTCATATAATTTGGAGTAGAAATCTTTCACTCTTGTCAAAATTTCGCCTCTATTTCTTGTTACAGAACCATCTTCTTTTCTCAGTGCCATAATCTGTTTTCTTCCCTTACTGAAATGTCCCTTTGCTATCTTTAGGCTTTGGTTGTTTTCAATTGCTTTCCTCACTAGTTCACAGTTGAATTTTCTTACGTCTTCAGTGATACTTTTTCTTACTGTCTTGCATAGCTCTATATATTCCACTTTGGAAGTCACATCTTCTTTAGTTGTCCTCATCTCTCTTCTTTTTTGCATCAACATTTTCGTTTTTCCTGATAATTTATTTACATGCAACTTGTTCTTAGACCCAGCTAATTTTGTTGCTGTTTCCATAAGAGCTTTGGTTACTTTTCTGTTAACTTCAGAGATGTCCACTTCTTCCGATGTTAGGCCTTCTAAAGCAGAGAACCTGTTCTTCAGTTCCAACTTGAAGGTATTATGGTGTTTTTTTAAGGTTGGTTATGTCAATACATTTTGTTTGTCTTATGAGCTTGCCACGTTCAAGTTTAGTGTTGAGGTGCATCTTACATCTAACCAATCTATGGTCACTACCTGTGTTGAACTTGTTTAGCACACTGCAGTCGTCTATGACGAATTTTTTGTTACACATAATAAAATCAATTTCACTTGTCGTCCCATTTGGATGTCTCCATGTCCATTTCCTGTGTGGCTTTTTCTTGAAGAAGGAGTTCAAGATGAAAAACCCTTCTGCCTCTGCAAACTCAACGAGAGTATTTCCACGCTGGTTTCTGTTGCCGTGACCGAATTTACCTACTGAAGTTTCATTCTGTTGCCGTTGCCCTATTTTTGCATTGAAATCTCCCATAATTATTTTCAAGTGCTGCTTACCTTTATTATTTAGATGACAAATTTCCTCATAAAATTCTTCAATTTCTTCTTCAGGATGACTTGTGGTGGGTGCATAAGTTTGAATAATCTGAGCCTGGTATCTTTTCGAGAGTTGGATAACAAGTCGTGCAGCTCTGTCAGAGGAACTTTCAACTTCTACAACTTTATCCTTCAGTTTCTTGTTTATTATAAATCCAACACCACTAGTTCTGCCCGTATCTGTCCCACGATAGTAGAAGAGATGTCCACTTTTCAGTTCGATGAGATCTTCTCCTTTTCTCCTTACCTCACTTAGCCCCACGATGTCCCACTTGATCCTTTGTAGTTCCTCTTCCAATTCAAGAAGCCTTGAATCAGAAGATAGGGAGCGTCCATTGTACGTAGCCAAGGTCAGCATCAGATGGCAGCCTAGTCCGGTCCTCCGGGGATTCTTAGCACCCTCTGCCTTCATGTCGCACTGGCCGCTGCCTTGGCCAGGTACATTCCAGCTGCCGGAGACTGAGGGCCAAGATTTAAGTTGTGGAATCATTTTGGAGGGTTTGGCCATAACTCACCACGCTGGCCAAGCGGGTTGGTGAGTGTGGGATAGAATTTCCTCTAATCCCGATGGTATAGTTATACCGCTATACAGAGGATTATTTGAATGACGAGTGTTTAGTTGGAACACTGATGAGGATATAATAGCAGAAGTGAAACAAACTAATGATGAAAGCAGCGAGGAAGAGTGTTTGACGGAATCATCACCCAACTTAACAGCTGTACATTAAATTAATTTAAACATTAGACTTTCATTCCTGTTCTACCGAATGTACCAGATGTATATCTGAATTCACTAGATGGTTTGAAAAATGTGTATGGTGGCTGTATTTTCTGAAAATTCCAAGCAAACAATATCTAATTACTTCGTTTAAAGCTTAATTACAACCTTTTGATTAAAGTTTTATAGTCAGCATCATCGACTTTTATAATATCGTGTAAAAACGGCAAGTGTTGTTTATATCCAATTACTTCTCTTGTTAATCAAAGGATAAATTTTTCTTAGTTCATATTTTAATGATCCAAATTCTGTTTTATGTAAGTATAACTTCATAATTCAGTACATATTTTGTTTTTATGTGTTTTTTTAATAAGAAACATAATTCCCAGTTTTATTTTTATCATTACACACATGCACTTTCAGATTAATAGAAATGTAGTTAAAATACACATTACATTTTTGAACTAGATTTTTATGATTTATGTTCATCTTCATTTCTAATCTTTAATACTTTCAGTTTAACATGTTACATCCATATTAAATAACTTCCATTATAGAGCATCAGATTCAACCTTGTCTGTAACAATATATTTTCACGGTCCCTTGAATATCATCATAGGTAGGTTTCACTGTATTTGTCACAACTTCCCCAGGTGAACACCCAAACTCCTATGACAAAAAAGAATGCGGTTTTTATTTGTGAAACAAATTTAATTACAAAATTTGTGTACTTCAGTAGATGCCCATTTAACTATTTGCATGTTTTTAATCGCCAATAACATTTCTGATTTTTATTACATAAGGTGTAGAACAGTGGACAACAATGAACAGTATATTTATGCTGTAAACTTTTTTCAAATCAGAAAAAAACAAATGCTGCCAGTTGGGGATGTATCCTCCTTTCCTCATATTTGCAGCCATAGATGTGGACGAACTTCATTGTGAAGCAAGACCAGAAAGTCCTACAAGAATTTAAGACAACCTTCAGGTGTACATTTGTAACTATAAACTTTTGTAGCCAACAGTTACTACACACAGCTGCAATACAGTTTGAGAAATTGGGAATGATGCCCATGAAGTGTACAAACAAAACTAAAATGCACTATTGCAAGTAGGCAAATTTTAGATTTTGGGAAGTGCAAAGTAAGGCAGTCCGAAATGGAGGTGTAGCCAATGGAAAGGGGTCCTCGGGTGCTTAACACCTCCCCTCCCACTTGAGGGTGGATTGAGTACGAAGAATTTAAAGCGATGTATATGCATATATGAGGCTTCTACCAATAAAAACCAAATCCACGAACCCCAACCTTAAAACATTTCTGGCTATGCTACTGGCCCGAAAGAATAATGAAAAAAATACCACGATAGTTTTCTCCTTAAAGAAACTTTTCCTATGCATTGAATTGCGTTCAACCTATTCAAAATGTTTTTAGTGCACAGAAAAGAAAACTAGACATACATTTGCTCCCTCATGATGCAAAAAACAAACAAACATGCTATACAGCTACACAGGGTGAATTTTTCTTTCTTAAAGAAGTTTTAATGTCAAAAACAATCTAAGAACTTCCTTTCTGACACTATTTACATCATGTTTTACCAATGTACACTGAAATCAGTTTATTGAATGCCCTGCAATTCATACGTGATCTTTTCATTTCCAGATAATCCCGAATAGAATAGGATTAATTTCATAAATTCTTTGGGACAGGAACTAGTAGCATTAGCATTGCAGAGATGATCGCTCAATAGACTCCTCCATGCCCTCAAATATCATATTTATAAAATACTGAAAATAAAAATGCCAAAGAAGACCCAGGACAAGTAAATGAGGTGTGTAGTGCCCAAGAAAAAATGATTGTAAAACAAAATTTATGTGAGGAGTTTGTGAACTGCCTGTATGTTTATCATGCTGAACACCCATTTGTGACAATTGCAGACATGAAAGTCTGTAACTTTCCCCTTAAAAGACTTTCTTTTGTTTGTTGTTGTTTTAGCTTAGTTTAGATATTTTTTTAATATGATGTAGCTTAATTGTAATTTTGTACTTAAATATTCCTTAAAATGGAAAGTGTATTTGATTTTGTGTTATTTTATTTTTATATGTACACTTATACTTTTTTGGTTGTGGATATATTAATACATAGTGTGAAATTCATAGGAAGTTTTCTTGTTCCAATTTGTTTTATTTTATCGAGTGTAAATGAAAACAAATTTTGGGGTATAATACACCCCACCTCACCACTTACGGGTTAAGTGAACAGCTTCATTGCAGAACATAGTATTATAATGCAGTACTTTATTACAGCAGAATTAAAAAAAAAACAGCATACTTTTGTACATTATCCACAGAACTGCTTTGATTGCATTATACAAGACTGAAATGTGTTTTAGTTCAATACTGTCACAATATGTGTACATGAAGTAAAATGCTTATGCTAATCAAAAATTTAGGAAATTTATTTTAATTGCAAATTTTTGGAGAACTCTAGTTTTCTTTAAAATTTGCAATTAAAATTAAAAAAAATCCTAGTAAGAATTCCCACAATAGAAGTTGTTGATTAGTTATTGAATTTAGAAACTGGGAAGCCAATTCTAAACATGAGTTTTATTAATAGAATGCTTCAGGATTAATAAAAATGCATTAATGAATAACATTCCATTTTTCTCAGCTCCCCACATTCGTATGGACATAATACAGTAGTACAATAGCTAGATTTAAAACATAACCCTTTATATAGTTCACTTGCATATAGATCAGATTTTGTCACAGAAAACAGGATAATTAAGATCTCATCCCAGCAAAATATATATATATCAGTAACTTCAGAAAGGCTGATATTCAATGGCTTAATCTCTTGTATTGTTTGGAATTGGTTATCTTGCCTATGTAGCTGTACAGTGTACAAGAGCGGTAAGCAAGTAGTGTTAAGGCTGAAAACATTAAAACCATTGACATGATTAAATCTTTCAATACACTGAAATAAATGACTTGCACTCATCAAATTATAATAGTTTGCATTCGCATATATTTGTAACAACCTCTCCAGGCCAACACTTACTTTAACTCCAGTGAAAAAAAGAAAAAGAAAACTGTTTCAAACATAATTTTAATACTAATTGCAATGCCGATGTATCCATCAAATGATTCATACATAAATAATCTTTATGTGTTGTCTGTAGAACAGGTACACTGGCGTGCAAAAATTAAGGACGAGACGGTTTTTCGAATGTAACGTCGGGCAGAAGTGCTCTACATCGACTTAAATCATACCATAAGATACCCAAGATGTAAGAATATGGGACAAGTGAGCAAAACCGTCCAAACAAGGAATCCAAAGGATACAAAGACACTTTATTGAAAAGGTAGCTTCGAGCACAACTGGACAGAAGACAGAAACGTCCATGTGACAGGCAGCTGCCAAGAAAAATCCAGTCTTTAGTAGGGGATATGATCACCCCTGACTACGTTGCAAGATTTACAACGTCTGTCCATGCTGAGGAAGAGGTTGTCAAGAAGCTGTTGATGCATCAGGGCCCATTCCTGTTGTAGCGCCAATCGCAGCTGCGGAATCGTTGCTGGCGGCTGGTGACGTGCTGCCAAGCGTCTCCCGAGAAGGTCCCACACGTGTTTGATTAGATTTAGGTCCGGGGACCTTGTGGGCCAATCCATGCATTGAATATCTTCACTCTCCAACAGCCACTATACGACGAGGTGTAGCGTTGTCGTCCATGATGAGAAACTCAGGACCCACAGCACCTGTAAACAGACGCACGTGAGATAGGAGAACCTCGGTACAATAGCGGACACCAGTGACTTAACCTCCTTGGAAGATGTGGAGGTCAGTATGGCTACCAAGCATGATACCACCCCAAACGAGAACTCCGCCACCTCCAAACTGGTCCTTTTCGATGATGTTGGAGGTGTGATTGCATGTTCCCTGCTCTCTCCAGATGTGTATATGTCCAGAATCGCTCGTCAGACTAAATCGGCTCTCATCCGTAAAGAGAACTCGACCCCATTGCTTTCTGTTTCTTCAGTAAGCACTAGTCAGTCTCGCCTAGTGAAAGAAAAAAATGTTATGATTATCAATGTATAATTCACTCACAATGTTCATGTACACAAAGAAAAAGCAATAAATGTATTTTCATATAACAGATGTACTAAAAACTACTGCCCATAGTGCTGTAGAAAAATATGAGGCACATTTACAGTCATATCCAGGCAAATCCTTACACCACGTAGATGGCATTACCAACTGAAGTATAAGTTATTATAAGTAAATCACACAGGTTTTATGTATTCTCAGGTATTGATTTACAAATCCTGACTGTCATCAAGGGGCTTAAAAGTAGACTTTAAGCCCCTTGGGTGGCAGTCAGGATTTGTTCTTTATGTTTTACACTATCACTGTGCAGAACTAGAAAGTATTTGACTGGTTTTGAATTTGTTAAACTCTGTGAAAGCTAAAAGCATTGAGAATGAACCCCAACTCTCATCCAAGGGACTTGAAACATCTGCAGTTTAAAACAAATAATTGAGCAACAGAAAACTTTGTGATGTGATTTACTTAGAATAAAAATATATCTGGGTAAGCTGACTTAACATAACTCTTGATTTGTGATCAGTTGGCTTCTGCTGTATATGTGTGGACAACTCATGTGCACATGCCAGGCATAATTTGTTTATCTACTATGTACCTCATTTTTTCAAAGAATGCAAAAGTCCCAATAGTGAATTACAAGCATTTAGAAGATTTCTAAATACAAAAAAATACTTTTGCAATAAAATTTGTAGGCACACTACCGAAGCATATGAATAAAAGGACGAACAAAGTAAAATTTGGGAAATGGTGTAGGATGTTTCGCTGAGGTTCGATGCATATACATGATTAGAATCTAAGCAACCAACTGCAGTGAATCACACAATTTGTGGGGCAAATACAAGCAAAAATGTAGGCATTTTTGTATCTACTTGTTCAAGTCAAACATAAAGTTGACCAGTGTGTATTTATACAGAAACAAACAGGTAAAACAAATTGTGATGGAGTTAGATGAAAGGGTGTCAGCAAAATTATTCAATGATGGACAGAGAAGTACTTTATGATTGCACAGAGAAGTACTTTATGATTGCACAGAGAAGTACTTTATGATTGCACAGAGAAGTAGTGCATGAGATGTAAAAGCATATACACATTACATCAGTTTAGAAGTCATTTGAGCAATTCAGTTCTTAGTTTTGGGTCATGCCGTATTTATCATCACACTTGTCTGCTTGTATACTTTGTGAGAAATGCAAAGTGAATTTGCTATGCCTTTCATATTATCTGTTTCACAGAAACTTTTTTTGGTTGGAGGTTTAACGACCACCGTGAGCAACTCAATGGGCTATAAGCAGTCGCACGTCCCTAATTTAGGGTCACTGGTTCCAGGGAAGGGAAAGAGCCAGTGCCGTAAGGCAAACACAACATCCATGCCAACCCGGACCCCGTTCGGACGAATGATCAGAGGCCATCGCTTAGACCACTACGCCACCCGGGCGGCTTTCGCAGAAACACAGCAGAGTGCTGAAGAACCATGGACAGTGTGCTGAAACAAAGAGATAATGCTGCATTCACGACTGGGGGGGGGTATTATTCTGTGGCATTGTAGTCACAGTAAAACAGAAATAATCATTGGAGTTTACAGCATTGAAAAATAGATGCTACATTTCCAAGTCAGATATATAATTTGAAAACCAAGTGCAAGTAGTTGAAAAAACAAACAGAAAGAAAAATGTGTTGGCAACAGTTTTTTTGTTTTTGTTTTTTACTGGGGGTTTAACGACCACCATGAGCAGCTCAATGGGCTATAAGCAGTCACCCGTCCCTAATTTAGGGTAATTGGTTCTAGGGAAGGGAGAGAACCAGTGTCGTAAGATAAACACAACATCCATGCCACACCAAGATTCGAACCCAGACCCCCTTCACAGACAAATGACCATAAGCCAGCGCTTAGACCACTGTGCCACCGGGACGACTCAATTTGTATTTAAGTCTTTTCAGTTTCAATGTAACTGGAGAAAAACCCACTAACTTATTGACCCACAAAGTAAAAATCAGTTAATGGTGTGTGTTTGTGTTCAATGTTTTGCAAGGTCACAAATTAGTAATCCTGGGTGTTAAATAGAAACCAAGAGAGGAATTAGCAACGAGAAAAATGAACTAAAGTTACTAAGCCATTATTGAAACAATTAGGTATCACTGTAAAACAAAAAGATCTAAGGTGTTCAATATACAGAAAAAACAGCACACACTATGTATTGCAGATTTCTCTCTCATTTTTCCATTAAAATTTTAATCTAAGTTTTATTTCATTTAACTTTACTGATTACATATTAACATACTTGTGTAAAACTCACAGAATGCATTACACAGCAGGCTGATGAAGCAAGCCTTCAATTTTTGCCAGGAGTAATATTTCAACTTTTTCTACATGACACTGGGTCTGTTGAAAACCCACACATTTTTCAACAGAAACCACTCCATGATCTAAAACAGCATTTCTCAAACTTTGTTCCCTCATGGACCATTTTAAGCATTTCTTTACTTATTGCAGACCACCAAGCGAAGGGGGGAGGGGGTCTGGGCGACTTTCCTGGGAGAAATTTGAAATTGAAAAATATATTGCGGTGTTAGAATTAGAAATAAATCTACTGGCCTAGCAGACCACTAGAATTTGCAAACCACTGGCCCATAAAATAAAATAATAAAAAACCTTAAAGACATTTACAATATATGTAGAAAATAATGTATCACTTCAATAGAATTACCTCCAATATTTGTTTTTAAACCTATCATTAGTTTGCAGCCTAAAAAGAAAGCCATACAACAAGCTAAAAGAAATAGAAACTATTTTTTTTAGTATTTGACAAATGAGAAGAAAAAAACTTACTAGAAATCTGGGCCGGTAAAATCAATAGTTCAGTGGTTTGACAGAAGTTTTACTGGCCAATGGCCAACGGACCACTGGGTAATTCGAACACTGTATTGTCTAAAACTAAGGTTGCCACCCCTGGTTAATAATATTAGGACCTACCGGACACCCTCATTGGCCAGTGAGCGAAAACTTCCCCTCCCCTCACTCCAAGGAAGGATTTGGCGCTCGATTTACCCTCCACGTGATTTTTAGTTAATTTTGAGCTTTTTTTCCAGCCAAATTTTCAGCTGTTTTTTACTTGAAAATAATAACACCTCCAAAACAGGGCCAGTAAGCAGTTGCCACTGGCTTTATACAGAAAATCACCAAAAATTCGGACCAGGTTCTTAAATTTCGGTCAGTTGATAACCCTATCTGAAACAAGGTAGTTTCTGGAGTACCTATATTTGATAAAGAAAGAGTTTGGTGAGTTACGATTTTATTTTGTGAGTTGTAAAACGAAAAACAGATCATTTGCTTAAATAAATAATTGGCAATGTAGTCACAGCATGGGTGTACTCAGGGGAGGGGTTTTTTTTTTGGGGGGGGGGTTCAAACCTTCCATGAAACGTCAAAAAGAAAAATTTATGGAGAATTACTTAAACCTTTTTCAAAAATTGCAACCCCTCCCCAACCTAAATTCTAGCCACACCCATGAGCCATGGTAAAAATTTTCTCCATACAATTCAGGGTTACATCATATGCTGGTCCATGGACCACACTTTGAGAAACACTGATCTAAATTTCTATGTCCCAATTAACTGGCTGCCCCACTAGAGTTGCTCCATTAACTATGTCCCACTTTGTCCCAATTACCTGGCTACCCCAATTATGTGAAGCTTTATCCTAAAGAGCTCATTTGGGTTGTTCTTTAAGAATTAGATCTCAAATAAATGGCTACACCCAATTAACTGGAATCTACTGTATATAAATACATACTAAAAATATATAAATCTGAATTGGACAAAACTAATTGCCATGTCAGTCGTATAAGAACATAATTGGTGAAATATACCCAAAATACAAGTGATTTCTGGGACATAAATTTAACAAATACACATCATACAACTGTAAATAATATCAAGTAAAATATGTATATATTTGGCCCGGTTAAAAAGGAAATGCAGCTGAAATGCTCTAAATGATTTTGACCAGCTTTAATCCAAACACCAAATTTCACTTTTATTTGGTATTTCAGTTGTTACAAATATGCAGTAGACATTCAAATGTAAAAGCAACCAGGAAATAAGAGGGAAAAGGCTTCCATGAGCCCTCTAATCCTGACAACTGAACACATAAAAAATGTCCAAAAACAAAGCAAGCCAGACACCATACAACCCATTCAGGAGGTGAAAATGATAATCAGGGCATCATGAAACTGATTTCAGGATAATAAGTATTGTTTAAGTTTTATTTTAAACAAACTATAATTACTAATAGCCAACAATTGTGGTGGGAACGAATTTCAAATCTGCGGACCAGCATAATTAATTAAAACTCCAGAACGTTCATGTGAAAGGAAACAAGGTATCAGTGAGGTTTTATGTCTAGTCGAGTAAGATTGGCTAGGGACAATTAAAAAAAATCAAAGAAGAGAATAAGTTATTCTTTACCCTTTTAAACACTAGTTTTGCTAAGTTAAAATGGTATAATTGAGCAATATTTAATAACTGAACATCATTAGGCTGCAATCTGGAGGTCAAATTAGGATTTGAAAAGGAAGAACCTGAAAGTCTGAATTGCAACAGTCTCAAAAATCTATTTTGTAATATCTGAAGTTTAGTTAGGTTATAATTGGTAGTCGAGCACCAGACCAAAATACAATATGAGAAGTAGGGATGAATTAAAGTGTAATAAAGTAAAATCATAATTTTCGGAGACAAATAAGCCACTTACTCCTACAACGATCCCAATATTTCAAGAAATTAGGGAAATAAGATAATCAATGTGAGATGGATTTAAGATCCGATTGAATAAAAACACCTAACTATTTGTACAACCTCAACCTGTGTGCTATATTTAAATGCTATATTGTATAGGGTTGGAATTCCAACCATAAGAGAAAATTAAAATTTTTGTTTTCTTAACATTAATAACAAAAGAATTACAGGTAAGACAATTGACCGCAGCGAGAAAAGGATTTTATAATATCTGAATCAATAAGTCAATTTCGTTACTATGAATAAGTAGGGTCACATCATCAGCATACAGAATTAGATCAGCAAATGAATACAAAGTAAAAATCAGCATACAGAATTAGGTAAGCAAATGAATTACAAAAAAAAAAACTTTCTAAATGAGTGATCCTTGGAAGGACTGGCAAGCATAATTGACAAAATAAAATACAACTAAAACTACCACAGGGTCTGGGATATAAAATGACAACCAGAACCATCAAAACATGGGCACGTAGTAGTCTTAGAGTACATGCACAAGCACACACAAAAAGGGACAAAAATACTAAAATTACAGTAAATATGCATGCAAATCATGCCATCATACACTGAAAATGCAAACATGTTGTGTACCTAAGAACCTGCAAATGATTTTATGATCCACACCGATTAAAAGAGAAATGCTTTCACTTTTTTGGGCTCAAATCAAACCAAGATAATCTGCAAGTGCACGTTTTCAACAAAAGAGAATGCATACTTCTAGCGATGATTTAAAAATTTAAATCAGACTTGAGAACACCAGTAAATAAGCATTAAAAAACAAACAAAAAAAGAAACGATATGCCCATAAGAAATGCTAGTAGATACCTGTTCTAATGAATAGTCCACGATTCACTCAGATTGTGTGCCAGATTTGCTACTGGGTGATAATGAAAAGACATGCAGTGTGACATGTTTACAGAGACGATCAGGATCCAGAACACATGGGTATCGATCAAAATACACATAAAAAAAGGGGTACAAAATATTGATTTTACTGTACACATGCATGTGTTTTATGCCAATATACACTGCAAAAAATGCAAAAATAACTGCATGAAGTGAGCAGTCGCCGCCCCGGTGGCAGTGGTCTAAGCGTGGCTCATAACCATTTGTTCGGAAGGGGTTCGGGTTTGAATCCCAGTGAGGCATGAATGTTGTGTTAGTCTTACAGCACTGGCTCTGTTCTTTCTCCAGAACCAGTGGTTTTAAATTAGGGATGGGAGACTGCTTATAGCCCACTGAGTTTTTTTTTTTTTTTTTTTTTTATTGGAGGTTTAACGACCACCGTGAGCAACTCAATGGGCTATAAGCAGTCGCCCGTCCCTAATTTAGGGTCACTGGTTCCAGGGAAGGGAGAGAACCAGTGCCGTAAGACAAACACAACATCCATGCCTCACCGGGATTCGAACCCGGACCCCGTTCGGACGAATGATCAGAGGCCATCGCTTAGACCACTGCGCCACCGGGGCGGCCCACTGAGTTGCTCAAGGTACTCGTTAAACTTCCAATTAAAAAAAATAAAAATGGTGTGTACCCAAGTTTCTAAAGTTGCAGTTCAGCATTCTAATTATTCGCCTAAAAAATACATATTTTAAAGGTTGTGATTTGATAAGGAATGCTGGAAAAAAATTCCCCTTCACAACGCATATTAACATTTTTTACAGTAAATTCTACATGCAAAGGTTCACACTGTATCCACTAAAGCATGTCTTAAAGAGCTTTATGATGTCGCTGCAGCCTCCCTCTCGCTGAGCCTCCCTCTCACAGAGTTCATTCACATCCCTTGCTTGCAAATAAATTTTATGGTGAAAATCTTTCAAATACATTATAAATCTGAAAACCTGCACCTTTTTCTATAAAAGTACATACTTTAAAATAATGCATATACTTTTTTTTTTCGAAATTTTTAACTGAATAATTTAGGACGCTAAAATAGGTGTTTCATACCAACTACTCCACGGCGGCACTTTTCTTTACGGGAAGTTCCGAAAGAACAAAGTATTGAATTTTGTTTGAAAATAAATGCAGCTCATTCCAAAATACAAATGTAAAACTTTTTGCCAAAACTGGAGTAGTTCTGAGAAAATTCTATGTAATTCTCAGGCAGCATACCCACGACTCCATGGCGGATTTTAGGTCTAACCCTTAAGATAAATATGTTATAAATCTGAAAACTTTCACCTTTTTCTATGAAAGTACATACTTTAAAATATGCATATATTGTACATTTTTTCTCAAAATTTTTAACTGAATAATTTAGGACGCTAAAGTAATTGTTTCATACCAACTACTCCACGGCGGCACTTTTATTT
The DNA here is from genome assembly GCA_039090855.1 of Macrothele yani. NCBI lineage: Eukaryota > Metazoa > Arthropoda > Arachnida > Araneae > Macrothelidae > Macrothele > Macrothele yani. The sequence goes on along the minus strand of CM076997.1, from coordinate 76,549,719 downwards.
ACCGGAAATTTTTTTTTATACATCCGTAAACTTTCACCTTTTCTATGAAACTACATACTTTAACATATGTATATATTTTTTTTTCTCGAAATTTTTAACTGAATAATTTAGGACGCTGAAGTAGGTGTTTCATACCAACTACTCCACGGCGGCACTTCTATTTACCGGAAAAAAAATGTTATAAATCTGAAAACTTCCACCTTTTTCTATGAGACTACATACTTTCACATATGTATATACTTTTTTTCTCGAAATTTTTAACTGAATAATTTAGGACGCTAAAGTAGGTGTTTCATACCAACTACTCCGCGGCGGCAAATTTTAGGACGAACCCTTAAAATAGCTTGCCACCGTAGCACGACTGGAAGCATATAACGTCAAATCTAATGTAAAGAAAAATGTAAAACTTACTGCAAAAACTGTTTTAATTGATTAAATCCAAAAATATTATGTCACAAAGCATACACAGCCACAACTCAACAAATAAAACAACTAGGTAGCCATGGCGGATTTTACGATTAATAACACGAATAGAACGAATGTTTCAGCCAATAGGAGTAAGAGGAGACGAGGCCCAGGAGAGGAAAAGTGATGATTCAGAGCTGTAATGGCTGTGACCTCAGAACCCAACTCGCGGGGGGGGGGGGTAGTACTTCCGGGGAATGGAAATGCTGCTTTGGAGTAGTTTGTATAAAAATTGTTAAGTCCGATGTGCTTCTGTGGCTCCGGTCCTGAAACTGTTAGTCTGTTACTCACTTCCTCCTCTCCTGCCCAACGCATATCGGAGGGTTTGTTTCGGGATGACAACATTTCCTTCTACAACTTCCGCCGGTTCTCAAGGGCTGAAGCTATATTCACGCATAGCGTGAATATAGCCCACAAACTAGGTTCACGCTCCTTCTGTGATTGGTCCGAACGATTGTAAGGGAGTGGTCTTTTTTGGGTAGGGATTTGATGATTGATGTCTTCCTGTTCAGCTGCACGGAATATTCTGTTGCACTTTGAATTATTGTCATTAGATGGCGTCGTGTTCTGTTCTGTAGGTTGTTTATATGAGATTTGCTCTGTTGTGAATTGTGATAAATGTTTACATAGGCGAAGCTGTAAGTATGTTTGAGTAGGTGCCAATGAAGAATTTTTAAATTAGAATAGGAGACAGCATGTAATTTCGCCATACCGTACGCGTCTTTTGGGGGCAGTTTCGAAACATAAATGAGTTTTTTACTGATTAAAAAGTGTGCAAATTTGCGGAGGTAAGCTGTGCGAAGAAATTACAGTCACTTAACTCTCGGCCCCATCAGTCCAATGTCATATGTTTGGAGGAAGACTTCGTATTCATGTCTTGCATATTGTATATTTAAACTAGTAATTGTAAAACTACTTTTTAAAAGTAGCTAACTACTGCTACAATCACATTCTTGAAAAGTACCTTGCTACAGCTACAACTACGTTTTTTGAAAAGTAGCTACTTTTGATACCTAAGTTAAAGGTACAAATTCTGGAGATCTTTATATGCATATTTTTCATTTTTTTCCATCTCGATATATCGAGAAATACTTATATATTTCTATTTGTAGCAATGCTGCACCAGTGGTATAACTACTAGGTAATGAAGTGGCATGCTGCAGCTGCTAGTTCTAATTTTATGGAGAAAAAAAAACCAAATAATTAACTCAAAGATTCAGATATTTCTTTAAGATAAACTTAGCTAAAAGATATCAGATTTTTCTTTAAGATAAACTTAGCTAATAAATGTCAAGTTACTTTTAAAACACTAGATTTCCTACAGATTGAAGCTCTTTGGCTCGGTTGTAATACGATCACTCTGCAATATTTTTTATACGATTGCTCTGCAAAGAATTGTAAATAATATGATTGCTCTGCAAAGGATTGTAAATAATGCGATTGCTCTGCATGGCTTGTAAAACGATTGCTCTCCAATTGCCTTTTCTCTGTGCTGAGGAGGAAAAGTACTAGCACACATGGAGAGCACCTGTGGACGATGTGTGAAAACAGTCAGTCACCTAGAATTTCGTACATGATAGGTGTAAACTTTTTTTCGTGGCAGCCACAGATTTGTGATGGGTGATTTCTTCAAGTGATTTTAATTTTGGACAAAACAATTAAACTTTGCTATTCCTTTTAGTACTTATAGTAAGTATGTCTCATTCACTGCATAGGAAAACTTGAATAGGCTAGCAAATGACATCCATTTGCAAAATGTCACAAAGGTGTCCAAGTGAAGCTCTGTATCAGCAGTGGCGTATATTCGAGGCTAGCTGCGAAGCCCATAGAATGCACAAATCAAAATAAATGAAATATACACAAATAAAAAACAATTAGCAACAGTATTAAGATATGTCTATGCTTTCGCTACGACAAAAAACTTGCGGATTTGCTTCTTTTGACTAAAAGAATCTATGGCGAGCAAAGAACAACGGGTCTCCCAGAATGGTGTTATCGTAACGCAAACAGCTCTACCAGTCAGTCTTCCCTGTTCTGATCCGAAGACCTTCGATACGACCGCCAGCTAGCATTTCCATGACAACATGAATGAGCAGGTGAAGGGGAATGCTTTGGCAACGGTTCGCTCAGAAAAGAGAAGACTTGGACTACACATTAGTCACTCACTTGCTCCCACCGATAATAGTATGTGTTTCACGAGAGTTGTTTCAGTTTGTGTGAAGTGTCAATAAATTAAAATCGGTAATATTGTATCTTAAATTTGTGGCTTTGTTGGATTTGAACTGTTTTGATAAATTTTTTGAAAGCTTTTCTAAACATCTACTATCAGAACTTAAAGAACTCTATGCTTCAAATTTTGATATAGCTTGACTAAAAAATTAACTAAAGGTGTTTTGATTCCCTTGATGAATACAAAAAGAAATCGGTAAGAGACATTTCAGTTAAGGTCTTCGGCCTGCTCGATAGATGGCGCCACGGTATGTCCCTTAGTGGATCTTTTATTTTAACGTAACACTGCAATAAATATAGATATTTTTCATTATACCAAAGGTATCTGAGACTTAGATTGCAATAGAATCGGGTAAAAAATATGATATGCTTGTGAAAGTTGTCACAAATATTCTAGGCAGCAGGGTTTAGATGAACATCGTAGAATAAAAGGTCATCACATAAGTAGACTTACCAATCCCGCCCCAGGTGCATTTTCTTTTCAATGCATAGTTTGTGACAAATCATTTACCCTTAAGGCATCATATCTGAGGCATTGCAAAACATTTTCTCATTTTTCTTGCAGTGTAACGTTAAAATAAAAGATCCACTAAGGTACATACCGTGGCGCCATCTATCGAGCAAGCCGAAGACGGAACCTTAGCCAACATTTCTTGTTACATAAAGATGAATAAATTGTTGGACATTGTGTTTAGTGTGGTGTACAAATCAGCAGACCTAATATTAGTTTCCATCAGTAACTGCCGAAAGAAGTTTTTCTACATTAAAAAGAATCAAGATATATCTTAGAGCCATGTACATTTCAGCAACTTGGCTGTTATGTCAATAGAAAAAACATTCTTTTTAATTTTTAAATATGAAAAAGTACTCGGAAGAAACTTTTATGTAAACGTAACACTGAAGTCCACACAAAAGGAAAGAAGAATGGAGTTCATGTACAAATAAAGTATTCAGAAAAAGAATGGAGTTCATGTACAAATAAGTTTTCAAATCCTAATCCTTATAATTAGTTTGTATCGTACTAGCAGTAGCATGTACCTAAAATTTAGAAAAAGGGTTACTTCTATTACGTTACAACTGAAAAATGAACCGCAATTTAAAAAAAAAAAAAAACAGTACTGGGAATGGGGGTGAGTATCAGCTAAAGAAAACATGCAAATAAATGCCTGTAGCTAGTAAGTCCAGATTGCATTCTTATGGTGCAGGACACTGAGTTATCTATTTGTATGCAACCATATCCAGTAATGATCACTAAAGTCTTATAGTTTTATTAACCTTAAGCGTGTAACTATATTTTACCGCCGAATCCTTTTATTGCAATAAAATGTATGTTCATGCATTGGTCCACACTCCATGTTAGTGTTAATCCTGATTGGCTAATTGATAACCTTGAATTATGTACTTCTGTTCTAAAAATTACATAAAGAGGTAAAACTACAGGGCTCTATAGGTAGCCCCTTATTTTTCCAGACAATCTTCATAACTCCCCCTCCCACATACGCACGCACGAAAAACACATCCTCCATTGTGTTCAAAATCCAGAGAAAATTGCTGTGCTTAGGGATACTAAAGTAAATATTGTGTGTGTGTGTGGGGGAGACTTTGTCCTAGTTACGCCATTGTGCTACACACGACACTACTGTAAAAGTATATTACAGTAACAGCATTACTTCTAATCACTGATTTATATTAATATTTAAATCTGGCAAATAACCCAGATGCTAGTAAGTACATGACATTTAAGCTGTAGTGGCTTCGTAACTACCGTTTTAATTACAGTAACTTCATAACATTAACACTATGTATTTTGAAAGTGTAATGGCATAGACTACAACTGGTCTGTTTAAATTTGGCAAACTATGTCGGATAGAACCCTTTGTATTCTGTTAAAAATGATAGTTACGTTTATCACTTGTACTTTTAAATTACATTATAAATGATATTCTTATCTTACTGCTCATCATAATGTAGCCATACTTCAGGAAAACAAAGCATGGCATGTAAGCATTTCATTCATCTTGAAGTTAGTTCCCCAACTCCGAAACTATGACAAATAGCACAAAATGTCAATTGTGAAGTTTGGGAGCACCATGTGTTTGCTACAGATTGGTCATAAAAGGTGGGGGCCAATGAATAGGTGAATTAGACTGCACAGTGGGGATTGCAAGGTATGGAAGTGTATTTACAGTATATGGAAGTACAGTGTCATCAGAATGCTTTCTAGGGATTGGAGAAAAAAACTGGTGCCGTTGAGGCCTGGCAGTAGCAGAGCCTCAACCTAACTGAATCGGACTGTTTTACCTAACTGAATCAGACTGTTTTTTAATTTATTTATTCAATCGTCGTCCATCGAAATATATGTTCTTTTTTTAACAAAATTAATCTTGGCAGAGTTTTTTCTTTCTACTTCTCTCTCTCTCTTTTTTTTTCTTTCTTCGTAGTGGCTAAGCACATATCCATAGATTTTTTGTTTGCCGAAACCACCTCAGAAATAGCCAGTGAAGTGGGCACCTGACGCTATATGTAATATATGTATATTCAATTTCAAAGGTTTGTACGACCAAGTAAATCCTTATATTTATATAATGACGAGACAAAAATTTCTTTTTTATACAAAAAAATCATTAGCATGTGTGAACTGCATATTTTATTGCACTTTTCTTGTATATCTTTTAAAGTACAACATAGCTTTACGCTTTGAAGAGTGCTTAAACTCGGTTTCTTGAAGATTCATGGGCATCCTGCAAACTTTTACTCCTCTGAAACTCTTATTTGCCCGTGGCAAGGATAACCTGACTGTGGAGTGCACATTTTAACACAATAAATAATGACATGAAAAATTTATGAAAGGAATTAAAAAACTAAGAAATGTGCGAAAAAAGTGTTGCCTTTTTTTGCAATATTTTTGTCAAATATCAAAGTTTTCAATTTTATCTGTCGCTCCTCCAAATTAAAAAGCAAGGCCCTGCAGCATGTTGATCCTAGGTATTATTACCTTGTGTGCAAGTAAGCAAATTACTGTGACTTCCGTACATGTGTGGAATGCTAGTTTAGTGATGACACACAGTGAATGCATATTATTTAAGGTTTCCTATGCAGGTGAAATAAGGTAACATGACTTCATTGAATGACAACTGTATGTACAATGGAGTGCACTTCTGAACAGTGGTCTGAGATAGTGTTGATATATGGAGAATGTTGGTGAAATGCACGTGCAGCTGCTCAGCTGTACTCGTAGCATTTTCCTGGTGGTCCTTGTCCCTACACCTTCCACGATCACACCCGCCTTGTACAACATAACATCTCTGCCAAACAAGTAACACTATGACTTGGTAATGCTCTGGTAGACCACATCAATCCTTGAATAGGTTGAGCGCTGTGAGTGTTGTGTCCTTTGCACTTGCCCACCCGTAATATAGTGTACGAGAACTCGCTGTGGCCTGATAGCTAGATGTGCATGGAAGATACTGCGAATCATGGGTTTTACCCATACGACAGAGTACCCCAGCAGGCCATGTATACTGGTGATCATCAGTTCCATACAGACCGGTGTAATTATGTCCTCAATCAAAAGTCAACGAACCTATTATAGTTTCTAGCGAAAATTTTGTGGACAGATGAATTCACGTTCACATATGACCACAATCACAACAGGCACAATCACTATCACAGGAGCATGGATGAGCAATGGTGGTTACAAGTAAGTCCAGGTATGTTGGTGGTTTAATGTCTGGTGTGGCATCTGGAAAAACATTTGCCAGATCAGTGTTCTTCCAAGGTTCTCTCACTGGACTACAATATCTACAACTGCTCCATGGTACCATACCAGACTTTTTGGATGATGTTTCATGTACAGTCTCATATGTGGTTTCAAAGCAATGGCACACATTGCACAGCATCGGTCAGCAACTTTCTCACCGCCACATTCCACTGACACATCTAGGGCTGTGGCAGCCTGAGTCACCAGACCTAACCCACTGGATTTTTTCCTGTTGAGGTTACTTGAAATCTAAGGTATATGATACATCAACCCCTGCAGGTGTGCTGCAAGAGCAGGTTCTTGCAGGATAGTTACCAGTGCTGAAAGTTAACTGATATTCTTGATACCTACTATGTAAGTCACATCCAGGAACACATTGTAACAAATGATGGACATTTGGAATACTCTTAACTTTGATAGATATGTTTCTTTCTAGTAATGTAATAGCTGAGGGCCTCTATGTCAACAAAACATGTCTGCACTTAATGATTTGTGTAAGTTGATTGTGTGGTGTGTACTATTAAATGTCTACAACTTATTCTGAGTATTATTTTCAGATCTTGTGTTCATATTACACTGCCATAGAGGTGCTGTTTCTTCATCAGCTCGTCATGGCATTTACTTTCATGGTTACCTAAATGCACTCATACATTTGCCTCCTCAATGTACAGCCTAATTTTTACCTATTGACCTACACATTTTATTACCAATTTTAGCAAACACATGATGCTCCCCAACTTTGCAATTTACATTTTTTCAGATTTTGGGGTACTAGCTTCCCAGATTTGCTACCAGGTGCACTACAGTCAAGCTTATTGGATCTGCCCCCTGGCACATTTCCTGATCCCGTTGGTTCCACATCTAAGGATGTGAAGCTTCTGTTTGCCAATGCAGCTGTGTGCATGTATATATATATCATCATCATCATCATCATTGTCAACCATTATCAATCCACTGCTGGACGAAGGTCTCCCAAGTTTCCTCCACAACGGTCTGTCTTGTGCCAGTCTCCTCCATGTCACCCCTGCATACTTTCGAATTTCATCCACCCATCTCCCATGTGGTCTTCTTCGGGGTCTTTTCCTGTCCCTTGGAATCCAATCTAAAATTTCGGCTGTCCATCGATGATCTGTCCTTCTGGCAGTATGTCCAGCCCATTGCCATTTCAGGGATTTAACTCTGATCATGATGTCTTCCACTCTTGTCATTTTTCGGATCCACGAGTTCCTCTTCTTATCTCTCCTGGTTACACCAAGTATGCACCTCTCCATGCTGCTTTGAGTTATCTGCAGTCTTTGTATGTCTCTTTTAGTTAAGGTCCACGTCTCTGCACCATACGTAAGCACTGGAAGGATGCATTGATCAAACACTTTTCTTTTAAGACATAATGGCATATTGCTCTTGAAAATTATGCTGTTTCTTCCAAAAGCTCTCCAGGCAAGTTTTGTACGCCGATTAATTTCTTCATCAATGTGACCCTCACTTGATATCTGCTGTCCAAGATAAACGTACGTGTCTGTTATCTCCAGCTTTTCTCCATCAATCGATAAATCTTCATTTCTTGTAAAAGCATTGAACATCACTTTTGTCTTCTGAAAGTTCATTTTTAATCCCACTTCTTTACTCTTGTCAGCAAGTTCCTGGATCATACTCTGCAGCTCTGATGGGCTAGTTGCAAAAATGACTACGTCATCAGCAAAACGAAGGTGGGTTAGATAATCTCCATTAATCTTTATCCCCCTGTTTTCCCAGCTCAGTGACTGAAAAACACCCTCCAATGTGGCATTAAAGAGCTTCGGAGATATGGTGTCACCTTGTCTCACTCCCTTTCCAATTTTTATGTGTGTTGTATTTTCAAACAGCCTAATCTTTGCACTTGCATTTTCATAGATGTTATTAATAATATTAATGTATGCATCTTCAATACCGCAGGTTTTCAGAGCCATTGTAACTGCTGATGGCTTAACCGAATCAAAGGCTTTTTCATAATCGATAAAAGCCATGCACAATGGAAGTTCATATTCCCTCGCTCTTTCAATTAGTTCTCTCAGCACATGGATATGATCTATTGTGCTGTAGCCACTCCTGAATCCAGCTTGTTCTCTCGGTTGAGCCATGTCCAGTGTTACCTTCAAGCGGTGTGAAAGAACTTTAGTGAAGATTTTATAAACTACTGATAGGAGGCTGATAGGTCTGTAGTTTCTGAGATCCTCAATGTCACCTTTCTTATGTAGCAGGATCATTGTAGCGGTGTTCCAATCCTCAGGAATCTTTCCTTCATTAAGGCATCGAGTGAAAATTTGGGCGAGTACTGTTTCGATTTCTCCACTTGCTTCTTGTATGATGTCTACAGTAATTCCATCTTCTCCTGGAGCTTTTCCCCGCTTCATGTTCTTGATTGCATGTGCAACTTCTGCTGGAAGGACTGGAGGAACTCTGGTACTGGTATCTTTCATGATGTCTGGAGTGCATGTATCATCCCTTTCATATAATTTGGAGTAGAAATCTTTCACTCTTGTCAAAATTTCGCCTCTATTTCTTGTTACAGAACCATCTTCTTTTCTCAGTGCCGTAATCTGTTTTCTTCCCTTACTGAGATGTCCCTTTGCTATATATATATATGTGTGTGTGTGTGTGTGTCCACTTTATATTATGTAATAAAAATAAAGGACCTTGTTCAATTTTTCAGGACATGTTCTACACCCCAAAATAAGACATATACTCTATATAAACATTAATGAGGAACAATTTTGCTTACCCTTTATAATCTTTTTTTTTTTTTTTATATGTAAATTTCTTGCCAGTGTTAGCTATAAAAATGCCTGTTGAAATGATTTTGAAGACACACAGTGAATTGGTATGTTTACAGGAAGAAAAGTGCTTGCAATTTCTGATATGAGACTCAACACAGCCTGGGCATATGTTTTTATTGACTGTTGAACTCATTAAAATTTAGTGAAGGTGTTGTGCTTTGTCTGACAGTTGTTTGGAACTTGCTTCTGAACCGTGTCAGTGAATGGAGTGGAGTAAATGAGAGTTTTTAAATGTCCCCACAATTAGAAATCCATTGGAACATCTGGAAAGCACTAGTGCCAAGCTGAATGTCCTCAGTGACCTATTCACTGGGCAGGGTAGTTATTGTCCAAGAGTTCTTGTATCATATAGCTAAAATGACTTGGGGCTCATGGACTATATACATTGTGAACCATATACATTTATACATACATAAACCATATTCATTGTGGGAAGTATCAATGGCGCATTCTCTACTTCAGATGCCACCATGCATGTTTTTCTCTGCCCATAAGTGATTGTTGTGAAAATTTATGATGCTCTCACTGGTGAATCTGGCCTCATCTGTAAAGAGCACTGATGAAATGAATGGGTCACCCGCCCATTTCTGCATACTCCATTAGCCAGTTGTTTGTGATGGATAATCAGGAGATGTGAAATCCTGCACATGCTACACGTAGTATGGGTACAAGCTCTGTTCATACAGAACTCTCGGCAAGGTCATGCTTTTGAGATATTTTCTATTGCAGCTATTTCTTTATTCTGGGCACCAGGATTCTCTCCTCTAAAGCAAGTGTCCGGATGGCTCTTTGTCTCCTACTGTTTGCAGTAATGGGCTCTCTCTCTCTCTCTCTCTCTCTCTCTCTCTCTCTCTCTCTCTCTCTCATTCTCATGTGACTGTAAACAGTGACAAATGTTTCCCTGTGTGTAAGGTGCTGATGTGATAATGTTTGATGGTACGTAGATATGCCTAACCTCCCAACTTTTACCAAGTGATTTCAATACAAAAGATGTGTCTGTGTCAATTCATGAAATGAATAACCTTCCATGCTCATGTGAAAACAGAAGGAGATTAGTGTAGCACAATATGTGCTTAGCACATGGTTCGTATGCATCCTGGAAAAGTCCTGGAATTCCAAATTGCCCTGGAAATATCCTAAAATTCTGTTACATGTCCTGGAATTCTATCCATTCCTGCCTTTTTGTCCCTGCACAATGTTTCATAGTTAAGAATTTTTCTACTGATCGATATAACTTATGTCTGACAAATTTCCTTCCCCACCTCTGTCAAAATGAGGGAGGCTGTTAGTTTTCTTGTCTGTTAACAGTACTGAAGTTGTGTTATTAGCACGTCATTTGTAAAACAAAGATTGTGCCTATGTTATCACTTTGTCCATCCATCAGTGTACAGCATATCTCTGCAACTATCAGTCTGACCAGAAAAATTTCTTTTGCATTGGGAAGCTTGAAATGTGAGAATGATGATCTTTGCATTCCGCACCTTTTTTTTTTTTTCTGATGCACGTTTCCTCCGCTAGAAGGCGTAAATGCAGATTCTACGAATTCAAATATATTTTATTTCATATCTTTGCTTCTAAATATCCAGTTGAAATAATTATTTTTCCTTTCAATGCCATTTATATCAAAGACTGTTATAGGTACAGTCACTTCTTCAAGTAATGCATAGATTTTGCTCTAGGGGGCGTAAAGGTAAATTGTGTTTTCTCTAATATCTCTGCTTATGAAAGTCCTATTTCAAAAATTCTCCCCGCATCGGATACAGCTCCTGATGGGAAATGTTTTGCACATAATTCCTAATTTCGGTTAAAGAATGCTTTTTGGCCACCAGGAGGTGTAAGTGTTTATTTCTGCTTTGATGTATTCACAGCAAAATCTGAGCTCTTCTGAAAACTCTTGAAAAAATTCTTTCATGAACCCATATCTCTCACCTCGGAAAACCTTTTGAAAATACCTCCTGCGTAAAATAGCGCATAGTTTTCCCACCAGGTATTTGAAAAGTCCTTTTTCCTTAGCATAGCTTTTACCATGAAGACTACTTTTTGCCTACTTTCAACTTTTCCATTATGCAAAATTCTTCTGCTACAAGGTGTAGAGTCATATCGTATTTCTTCTTTGAAGTGTCTGATTTGGAAATCTCTTTGTCGCTGATACTTTCCTTCTGCTATGAGAAACTTTTTGTGTGCCATTTCTTAATTTTCGTAACATACTGTACTTTTTAGTCACTGGTGGAAGTGAGTAGCTGTTTCTATTTCTGGATGTTTTATTGATTGCAAAACTCCAGTTGATTATTTTTTTAGCCAGTTGCATTGACTTTGAGTAACTTTGATAAATTTCATTCTCATCGGAGAGATTCAAAAGAAGTGCTCATTTCAACCGAAAAATTCAGTGTTGTCTTTCTTCAAATATTTCACCTTCCTTATCCTTAAATTTCCAATGTCAGCATTATTTCAAAATAATTAAATATAAATAGTATTTAGTTTATACATTGATTTTGTGGTATATGATAGCATTATGAGAGTAATGACGCGTTTATGTTCTAACTATGGATTTTATACCTATATATTTTTGAGTTTTATGGGTTTTTTTTTTATTTTATAATTTTCTTCAATGATTGAACTAAAAGCCAAAGTAAAAATTAATTTTTCTCAAATTTAGTATAGCATAATGTACATAAAAGTTTTGTAGAAATTAAACTAGTTACATGTTCAGCGACACTTTTGGTATTTCAGTATTTATCTGTGATTCTAAGTTTCTTATTAGCTGCAGCAGACATCAGTTTTCAACATTCTGTTGTATTAAGTTTGCTCAAGCCGGTAGGGAGCTGTTTGTTGTAGGTTACAGGTTGAACAGACCTATGGTTTCTCTATATTTTAAGTAGGAGCATTTAGATCATATGTCCTGGAAAAGTTTTTCAATTCTACGATTGAAAGAATGTATGAACCATGCTTGCATCTAACCTGCTTGCAAATCACAGCTCAGTGAAATACACAACATTGATACAGAACTGTAATTGGCATTATTCCTAGCTCTGCTGCATCAGCACTTTTATATGGATTTTTTACCTTATTTTGACATGTAAAACATGTCTCTAGCATGTGGCCAGACCATTTAGATATACCATGTATGTATTCAGCTTAACTATTTGCTTTCAGATAATGTGCTGCTTTAAATTTAAAAAAAAAATGATGTCCAAAACACTTGCAAATTTAAAACTTACACAATCACTACTCAAAAATGTATCCTTTATCAAAAATATTTCATGAAGAAACAAATAAAGAAATACTCTTTTTTTTTTCTTATAAAAATTTGGTAAGTGGAAATTTCAAACTTGATTTCAAAAGTAATGTTCAAGAATGAATGTGTATATGGAATTTCAATCCTACATATACTATATACAGTAGTGAACAAGTTAATCCAAGCATTAATATTAAAGAAAAGTTGTAATTTTGCAAGAAAATAAGTACAAAAATTAAACTTCAACTTTCCTAATAATTTATATGTGTGCTACTCTGTTCCTAATCAGTTCATTAATTCCGTAGGTATGGACTCTATCAACATAGAATTCATTTTTATTTCTGCATCTCTAAACCATACCTTTATATGGATTGTATGTAATCCTTTGTATCACAATTAAGTTTTCCAAGTATCTTTTTCATTATGGACCACAAATTTTCTATTAGGTTAATGACAGGAGAGTTATATGGGTACTCTAGCATTTGGATGTTGTGATTTTTGAAGAATCCTCACTTTTTCGAAGTGTGGCATGGTGTGAGATCCTCTTGAAAGACAAGTTCTTTGTATTTCTAGATCTGCGGTAAAAGGTTGTTTTTTTTTTCCCCAATATTTTTATCTAATAGTCACTTTTCATCATACTGTCAACAGTTATCCTGGACTGCAACGTCTAATACAACCCAGAACATCTGTTTAGCTGGGTGTGTAGAAGACATAGGGTACTCGCTCTCCTTGGACAAAGAAATGGCTATCATCTGAGAATGTGACCTTCCATTTCTCAACGGTACAATCTTTGTGCACCTTTGCTCACTGGAGCCCCTTTTGCATAGCTTCCATCAACAGTTGTTCTATTTGGTCTGCAGGCAGTCCTCTCAGCTTCCAACAATCTTCGATAGACTGTCACGTCAGAAACATTAAACCCAGTAGCTGCCAAGTCTTTAAGTCTATAGCAGACAATCTTGGATTCACGTTACTTCTTCTAACTAGTAACCAGTCTTGAGTATGTATAATATTCCTTTATCACCCACATTTTCTTTTTCTGTCAGGGAGAAAAGGTATTTGTCTAACCTCTTTTAAATTTCATTAACAGTACGTAAAGGCTAAACCACTCATTGGCAATTTGTCTTGGAGATGTATCCATTTTGTGTACACACTAGAAAACATGGAAAATGCTATTAAGAAATGTAGGTTTTAGTTAAACATTGTAAAGCCACAACTGACAATTGTAAACTGAAACCAAAACTAACATTGTTGTGAACCAAAAACTTGACAAAGTTTTGGTTTTGGTTCACTTGTTCAGATTAATTTATTTGCTACAGTATATATATTTTCTCTAAATATCGCACAGATAGCAGATATCTTTGAAATGTATGCACACACACACATCATTTAAAATTTTGCTGTATGGCCACTTTTGTGATGGTAGGCCAAAAGCAGTAGACTGATATGAATAATAATTTTTCATTAAAATTTCAGTATGATAAAAGTTATAAAATTTCATCAAAATTCATTTCCAAGAAACATATTTACAACTCCCAGACATTGTCTGCCTTCCCTAATGGATTTCTGATTATTTAAATTTTAAACATATTTCTTCTTTTTGGAAATCTTTATCTGCAGTCATTTGGATAATTTGAAAATGAAATGTCATAAAAGTATTGATAAAAAATATTCTAATTCTAGATAAGTTTCACTCCTCAGGTCTATTCACTATGCATATTTTAATAGGATGACAATCTGGATTAAAATGATCATTTTTGACAAACAGTACACTTAGGATGCCAGATATAATTGCATTCATTCTTACGGAGCCAGATTACAGCTGCTAGTTATTTAAGGACTGCTTGACCTAATAGACAGATTTGAAATTAAAATGCATACGAATCTTGGAAGTGTGTATCCATTTTCATGTTTACATATTTACAAAAGAAAAAAAAAGAATTATCATAAATATGCTGTTTCCAGTTCATTCATTTTGAATGTGGCATAACTAATAAAAAAATAACCAAACAGGTTGGTTGCCTCTAAAGGTTTCTTTCTTTTTTTTTTTTTTTTGTAATTTATTTAGATTTCTGGATGTGAAATTCATCAAAATGCATTCAAGGAAAGCCTAATTGCAGCTTCCTTTGATTCTTGGTACACATTGCCTTTGCTAATTCAGCCATGTTTCCAACTTCCAACTGCAGATTTAGCCGTAGTTTCATCTTGCAAGTGTGCGTTCATAGATTTATTTATGTGTACTACAATTTGCAAAATAGATATAGCAGACTACGTACTTTTAAGAATTTCAAAAAATATGGCCAACCTGATTTATGTTAATCACAGTTAGTCTACTTGGTTGATTTGATCCAAAATTACTATTTCTGAATAAAATTTCACTAATTATTCCAACTGCAAAATTCCAATCAAGATTCCATCATTCAACTTAATTACAGCTTCCTTTTAATTGTTGTCTAACACACACTAGCATCAATGAGGCAGAAGCAGCAGCATTCTTACCAAAATCCAAGAGGCAACTAGCCGACTGAGCTGCAAGACATCTAGTAGAAGAATCAAAGAACCAATTGTATGATGAAGAAACCAGAAATCACACACA
Organism: Macrothele yani; assembly: GCA_039090855.1. Lineage (NCBI taxonomy): Eukaryota > Metazoa > Arthropoda > Arachnida > Araneae > Macrothelidae > Macrothele > Macrothele yani. Next base: position 76,534,624 of record CM076997.1, on the reverse strand, counting down.
ACACAAATTTGAAACTTTGAGACAAGTTAACTGAGAAGTTTTAATAAGCACACAAAGTACAGGACCCAAATACGTACAGTATTTGCACCAAGATGGAAGAACAAGTAATTGGGCTAGTGGGCAGTGATTCTGTGAGAACATACGTCTAATGCATTTAGCTTTTTAAAACTTCCTTGTAGAAACATCTGCTCAAAATGTCTGGTTAGTGGTTAAAAATTCACTTATATAAGCAGATCCACATATTTGTAGTGATTTACACAGTTCTTGCATGATGGTTATAGCATGACCATGTCTCAGATTCAAGCAAGCAATAGGCAGGTTTACAAAAAATTCAGCTACTAACTTTTTTAAAACAAGTACTCTTAAAGTATGAAAAAACTTACCCTCCCAAAACATCATTGTAGTCTTATTCCACAAGATCAGAACCTGTGTCACATTTGTTTGCATGCAAAACTGTTTCAGCATACCCATGATAGAAAACATGTTTCTCTTGCTTTAGGAGCATGTATATTCTTGTAAACAAAGATATGCGATAAAGTGTTGTTTGCTCTTTACATTATTGTAATGTCATAAAATTTCACCATCATGAACATTGCCTTTAGTGGTTCATCTTACTGTAATATGAGAAAACATTTTATTTTACAGTTAAAAGAAGTCTCTTGACATTTCCCATGGGACATCCAGTATGAGTGAATTGATGTTGTCACGTATTCATGGCAAAACCTTCTGTATTCACTTTAACTGCATGTTTAACAGTTTGCCTATGTGCCCCTAAATATTTTCTGTTGTCACCTCACCAGCCTGTAATATGATGTGTCATTATCACAGCAGTACAAGAATTCATTATCCATATTTTCTGTGGAAAGAGGTTTGACTAATGTTTCATGTGTCAGAGTCAATAGTGTGAATAGTGCTTTCTGTTTTTCTGTTTTTCTTTTATTGGTCTACACTGTGTCCCAAAGTCACTTATTAGGTGTACAACTTTGATACTTCAGTAATTATGTTTTAAAGCAATTATCAGGACAGACAATAATACATGTACAAAATCCCTTATAGAAAATAAATAGTTTGCAAAGTTTCATTTTGTTGTGTTATAATGCAACTGCAATTTAAAGTCTGCATTTCATTGTGTTATTACTCGTTTCTTGCTTCTTCTGTTATCATTTTCACAGCTTCCAAATTTGGATTCGGTGAGGTAAAATTATTAAAGACACCCCTAATTACTTAAGGTATTAAATTAGCGACTGCCCATGCAAAAAAAAAAAAAAAAAATATATATATATATATATATATATATATATACTTAAGAGCAAAACTGAAGACTAAGGAAAAACTTTAGAATTTAAAACGAAGGTTGCAAAATAACCTGAAAATCAAAACGTGCAACGCAGCAGTTTTGAAAATTCAGAATTCACATTCTATAAAGAAGATACCTAAGCAAAAAAATGCATATAATTTTGACTCACACCTAGTACAACATAGAAAAGGTTATGTATCTACCTGTGTGAGTAAAGTGAGAAAATGCAGAGTTTTTGCTGGTCCTTGATAAAGCCAAGGCTCAGTATTCTCGACACCTTCTACATTCAGTTGTTTTATTTTATTATTTTTTTATCTTTTTCTCCTTTTACTCACACAGGTAGATACATAACCTATTCTATGTTGTACTAGGTGTGAGTCAAAATTATATGTATTTTTTTGCTTAGGTATCTTCTTTATAGAATATATATCATCATCATCATCATTGTCAACCATTATCAATCCACTGCTGGACGAAGGTCTCCCCAAGTTTCCTCCACAACGGTCTGTCTTGTGCCAGTCTCCTCCATGTCACCCCTGCATACTTTCGAATTTCATCCACCCATCTCCCATGTGGTCTTCTTCTGGGTCTTTTCTTGTCCCTTGGAATCCAATCTAAAATTTCGGCTGTCCATCGATGATCTGTCCTTCTGGCAGTATGTCCAGCCCATTGCCATTTCAGGGATTTAACTCTGATCATGATGTCTTCCACTCTTGTCATTTTTCGGATCCACGAGTTCCTCTTCTTATCTCTCCTGGTTACCCCAAGCATGCACCTCTCCATGCTTCTTTGAGTTGTCTGGAGCCTTTGTATGTCTCTTTTAGTTAAGGTCCACGTCTCTGCACCATACGTAAGCACTGGAAGGATGCATTGATCAAACACTTTTCTTTTAAGACATAATGGCATATTGCTCTTGAAAATTATGCTGTTTCTTCCAAAAGCTCTCCAGGCAAGTTTTGTACGCCGATTAATTTCTTCATCAATGTGACCCTCACTTGATATCTGCTGTCCAAGATAAACGAACGTGTCTGTTATCTCCAGCTTTTTTCCATCAATCGATAAATCTTCATTTCTTGTAAAAGCATTGAACATCACTTTTGTCTTCTGAAAGTTCATTTTTAATCCCACTTCTTTACTCTTGTCCGCAAGTTCCTGGATCATACTCTGCAGCTCTGATGGGGTAGTTGCAAAAATGACTACGTCATCAGCAAAACGAAGGTGGGTTAGATAATCTCCATTAATCTTTATCCCCTTGTTTTCCCAGCTCAGCGACTGAAAAACACCCTCCAATGTGGCATTGAAGAGCTTCGGAGATATGGTGTCACCTTGTCTCACTCCCTTTCCAATTTTTACGTGTGTTGTATTTTCAAACAGCCTAATCTTTGCACTTGCATTTTCATAGATGTTATTAATAATATTAATGTATGCATCTTCAATACCGCAGGTTTTCAGAGCCATTGTAACTGCTGATGGTTTCAATATATATATATATATATATATATATCTTAGGCTCATGTACATTATGCCACTATTGAAGATATTACCAATTGTATAAGAAATGAATGCCAAAAGGCAAATTTGGACATTGGTATCTGTGCAGAATGATATGCCGCCTGACAGTGAGCAAAGACAGGATTAACAATTGTGCAAGAGGCTATTTGTTACTTGCTATTGGTGAGACAGAAGCAAGTGTAGGGTCAGCATTGAAACGGAGAGAGATACACAAAATAGATCAGTATATAATGAATTTTCATAGTTTTAAAGGCTGTGAAAATGAAAATATGTGATACTGCTTGGATAACTGGATCAGACCACTGTGTAAAAGCACAAAATGCATTGCACATAGTGAATACAATCCTTAGACTACAGGATTTTGGTCATTTTTAAAGGGGGGGGGGTCACAGTACTCCTGGAATTTAACTTAAATTTCAGGATTAGAAAGATACAGTTCAAATGTTTTATAATTATAATATTTACCTTCATGAAATTGGCTCAGTTACATAGTATTACCTATAGTATACAGTTACCTGTAATGCTGTTTTTTTGCCCCCCCCCCTTCTAGCAATTAAAACTTGTAATATGTAAACTGAAGCCATAGACTGCTGTATCCTTTGGCAATATTAACTACATGCTATACAAGTCATGTTGAACTTTGGTAGGTGAAAAATGTTTGTCATTCAGCATTAGACACACTGATGTAATACCCGTTCATGTAACAGTTTGTTACATGTTCTTAGCCTCTTGCATATGTGGGTGTATCATGTGTGGGTCATTCCATGTCAAATCCAGGATTTTTTTTTTTTTTTACAAGTACTTATCCCCAGTATGTGTCATTCCCCAAAGCTTTCATTTTTTTATTGTTGATGAATCAATAGATATCAGTATTTGAAATTATGAAAATGTTGGCTTGTGGGATCAGTGTTGCATTCAGAGAGTTTTTTCCAGGGGAAAATTAAAAATTTCGGGGAGGGAGGCTAAAGTTTGTTGACTAATTATATATATATCACAATTTTGTTATTTATTTATATAAAATTTTTAAATAGAGTACACACATTTTCTTATGCTCTTATATCGCAAATGCAAATTCCACGAAATCTACACAAACAAGTGAGTAAAAATGTTATACCTTTGCTTTAATTCAGTAATGGACCACGGATTGCACAATGGGGTGGTGTAAAATATTGAGGATGCCAGTAAGGTAAGGCTGTGCTGAAGAAAATCCTTCCAAGACATTATGGGTGGTAAAAATGTCCTCACCTTACTGTTAGCGTGTTTCTGATTATTAAGGAATCATTACAGTGTTACTGAAAACGTATGGTGTAATCATTTCCCTGCCATTTGGTTTGTCTTTTTAGATTATTTAGAATAGCAAATAGTAGTAAAAAAACAACAACTAAAAACTAACAAACCATTTAAACGGCAGTTTGAGATGCCTCTATTTTATTTATTTTTTCACCGAGTAAAAACCACCACCGCCAGGTGCAGAAAAAATCATTAGGGGAACAATTTCTAATAATTTGCTATTGTTAAAAAGTAGGCGGCAAATATTTTGTTGTATTGGAAGCACTAATGTCATGTTACTACACTGAGGCAATAATATGGACAGGCGGCATCCAGAAGACTGAAATAAAACTGTTTTTTTATGCTATCTTGACTGAAATAAAACTGTTTTTTTATGCTATCTTGACTGAAATAAAACTGTTTTTATATGCTATCTTGACTGAAATAAAACTGTTTTTATATGCTATCTTGCAAAATATGATGATGTATTGCAGTGCAAACATCTTTACTGTGTGGAATTAGGTTTTTATTGCGGAAGTAATCCGAGGTGTCTGTGCTTGAAAAATTACCCCTTCAGCGAGGACTGTTTAATGTTTTGTTGAAGGATGATAGAAATTTCAGACTGAAGTCCATGTGGACGTTTTTTTTTATTAAAATAATATTTACCCTCATTTTCTTAACTTTTTTAAAATCAATTTCTCCAAATATTCAGCTATCTGTATAAACGAACACAGACAAAAATAAGGGGAGATCGCCCAAAAACCTACGGGGAATGAGGGTAGGGGCCTTCATGGATTTTCGGGTGGGGGGCTAAGCACCCCCGAGAAGATACCTGATAACATCACTGTGTGGGATGTATTTGCACAAAAACATGATTACCTAAATTTCTTATAATGATGGAAATACCAAAATTGTCATCTTCAAGTAAATTCCTATGCAAAATCCATGGATGCAATTGAACGTTTCTGTCGAAGTTTTTGAGTTTTAAGCATTGTTTTTCTTTTAATTAAAAGGAACTGGCGTGGCCTTGTATGTATAGAAAGTTACAACAAATATGACCTAACATAAAAAAGAAAAAAAAATGTGAGTGAGTGAGAAGAGAAAGAGTGTTAACTTTCAGCCGAGGAGCTGAGAAACCATTTTTTAAACATGACACATACACAAAAGCAGTAAAATGGTGTATCTTCACAAGTGGCTAACCAACTCTTGATTTTTATGCTGTATCTGTCGTTAGCATAGGGGCAGTAACCATCCGTCTGCATCGAAGCCCCGTACGCAGCAGGATTCGCTGAACTGTCATTTTAGACACACTTCCAGTAGCCCCCCTGGTTCATTCAGCCAGTGAATTGCTCCACTGAATCGCGTCGATCGGCCCATGCGCGGTTTTTTATGCATCAGCCGACGTTCACCTCTCACATCAATGGCACGTAGTGCTCCGCAGTTTCCAGATCGCTTATTCGCAGGGGTGCCATTTCTCCAATCACAATACACTTTAACCACAGCAGCACGCGAACAGTTCACAAACTGCGCTGTTTCAGAAATACTGCCACCCCTGTCCCGAAAGCCGATAATTATACCTTTTTGCAAATCTGATAAATCGCTCCTTTTATCCATGACAGCAGCGAGTGATATGTTATCAGAATGCATACAGTACACCATATGTACCCTCCAAGCCAGCTCAGCCGCCCCGGCCCCGCACGGGGATAACTGGTTTTCCAGTTATTTGGGGAGCAGCGCCCCCACGGCCCGAGCTGACCTTGTGACTGGTCAACATCTGATGTCATGCCACAGCTTGTTTTTTCTTATTTTGGTGCTGTTGGTGTTTGCAGGGACGGCTGTTCATAAAGCTGTTGGGGAGTCGCGGCCCCACGATCCCGAGCTGGTCTTGTGTCTCGCTTTTTTGTTTTTATTTATTTTCTCCACTGGCTAGTTGCCCGTGTTGTATTCTCTACCTAATCGCTACCACGTTATGTACTAACACCCCGGTCTTGTGGTTTTGTTACCCTCCACCACTAACTGATTTATATTAACCGCTCAGTTTGTAGGTTGCTGAGATTCCGTTTAGGTTCCCTGCCAGGATTTGTCTTCTTTGGATTTCTTTTTTCCTTTTAGCTGGTTTGGGTGCTAGACCTACCTGCATGTTTGCCGCGTGCGGAGACCCGTGAGGCGGAAATGGGATGTCTGGCGGCTGAGGTCGCAGGAGACCGGTTAAGTGCCTCCTGTGTACCAACACTCCTCTTCGACCCCGGCTTCGCTGTAAACGGGAGGCTAGAGACTAACCCACCTCTAGTCAGAAGTCTTGTACCAAGTTGTGTACCGGGCTTTAGCGGCTTTTTTGTCGTATGGCACGGCAGGGTGAGCCCGGGGGCTGTGGGATCATGCCAAAGGCGTTGGCATGACGGTACCAGGAGGCCGAAGTGTCCGCCGAGTGCGTGTGATCACAGCCAACGGACTATCTGCAACGTATAAGCTCCAGAACTGTGTCTAGCGTCATTTTCTTGGCTTGCGGACCTCCAGTTCTCCCTTGTAGGGCTCGGTGGTGGGTGTAGTAGTCTGCAGACGAATCTTCCTTCTTTTTTCCATGGGTAAACCCAAAAACAAACGCTCCAAATTTAAGTCACCTGAGACAATGATAGTTGCCAACGACACTCCTTCATCTTCTCAACCTACCAAGTCTCGAAACCTTAAACGTTCTTTAGACCATGACCTGGACCAAGTATGTACAACCTCTTCTTCGGCAGCTGTACCAGTCGCTCCGAAGCGTCGTCTCCCTCGATTGCTGTGCCTACGCAGGCTACACACTTACTTGTAGAATCCATCGATCCGAATGAGAGACTGTCCACCAGATCTCCATTTTTCATTTCTAAAGCTTTGGACGCTGCGGTTGGCCCCTTGAAGTCTGTGAGGAAGCTTCGCTCTGGGGACCTGCTTGTCCAAACTTGCAGTGTTTCTCAGAGTAACACTCTTATGCACCTCACTAGTCTTCAAGGCATTCCTGTCAAAATGGCACCTCACCCGTTTCTTAACACCTCTCGGGGTGTTATTTCTGAGTTTGATATCTTGCCATGCAGTGAAGAAGAATTGGTGACTGAACTTGCGGATCAAGGTGTTATTGCTGCACGTCGTATGATGTTCCGGCGCGATGGTTCTTTAATTAAGTCTAAAAATGTTATCTTGACTTTTAACTCCCCGAAGGTTCCGACCGAAATCAAGGCTGGCTCCTTGGTCTGTGGAGTTCGCCCGTACATTCCCAGTCCTCTGCGCTGTTTCAGGTGCCAGAGGTACGGGCATTCACAACGATTCTGTAAGAGTTCCGCTCGTTGCGCTAATTGTGGCTCCGGTGAACATGACGGGGAAGGTTGCACTTCTGCGGCCTGCTGTGTTAACTGTGGTGAGGCCCATGCAGCTTACTCCCGCAACTGTATGACATGGAAGGACGAGATGGCGATCCAGCGCCTCAAGACCCTGGAAGGCCTCTCGTACCCTGCTGCCAAAGCCAAGTTGGGTATACCCACCATCCGACAGCGTAGTTTTGCCGCAGTAGTTAAGTCTCTGCCACCACCCGTGCAGCCCTTTGTTCCGCGCCCTGTAGCTCTCGCCGCACTTGCCAAGCGATCTACGGTTGAACAAGCGACTCAGGTGGATTTCACCGAGCTCCAGCTTATTCGACCAGCTGAGTCTGCGCCTTCTCTTTTGAAGACGACCGACTCTTCCGGTTCCCAGCAGACAGCCTGCACGTGCGGAAGACCCGGCCCTCAATCTGCAAAGGTGTGCAGTGTCCATCCAACTGTCTCGGCCTCTGCGAGGTCCCCACCCTCAACCAACATTATAGAGGAACATGGGGGGAGGAGAGTGACAGTTCGTCCCCAGCCTCAACCAGCATTGCAGAGGAACATGGGGGTGAGGAAAGTGACAGTTCGTCCCCGCCCTCTGCCAGCATTGCAGAGGAGTGTGGGGGGGGGAGGAGAGTGACGGTTCGTCCTTTTCCATTAGTAAATTTATTAATTTTAATAAACTTCATTAACTACCTTTTCTTCACTGCTTTCTTCGTACTCTTTTTCAACTTTTACCAAGCCTGTCTGCTTTTACTCATTTTCCACGCTTTTCAAATTCTGTGGCTGATAGTTCTTTGTCTGGCGCTCTTTGGCCAAACCTGGCCCTTGCGCCACTAAAATCCACTAACCAACCAACCAACCAGCCGCCCCGGTGGCGCATAGCCACCTCGATCGCCAACATAACCCTTCTAGACTTTTTCCTGTGGAAGACCAAGTTTACTCTAGCAGTGTTCCGGATGTCAAGACGAAGAGCAGAATAACGGACGTCATTGGTTCTGTCTCTGCTGAGATATCAAACAAAACATGGCATGAAGTCGAATATCGCTTGGATGTCCTCCGGGCCACAAATGGCGCCCATGTGGAGGTGTACTGACACTGGAAAAAAAAATAAAACTTGTGCACAATCATTGTCGTGTAATCCCTTTGTTGTACCTGTAATACATATTTTTATATTGGTTTTTGTAATGTGGGAAAGACTTAATGGACTCATATATAGTAACTCATATTAAGAAATAAAGTTTACATTCCATAATAATTGGTCCTGTGTGTTTACAATTTATTTTGTCAATATTTTTTTACATGAATACAAGTTCGTTTATTTTGTTCAGAATAACTTTCGGGGTTTTTAAAATAAATTAATAAATACATTATCTTTTTAATATTTTTGTTATCACTGCTTCCGTTTTTAATGACCCGTATTGCAAATATTTAAATCTGGAAAACCTAGTTTTAAAATTTGTGCTTTATCTTTATTTATTTATTTATTTATTTGATAGAGGTCTGCAGTGGCGGCTGGCGACTACGTGCTAATGCTGTTGCACGCTAAAAAAAAAAAAAAAAAAAAAATAATTAGTAGCGATTGGTATTAAAACAATAAGAATGGCAATTCAAATTGTTTTTGGCGGAAAGTGCATCAATGATTTGCTGCCAACACAAAATCTTTTTCTTAACCGGGCAAAGAAAGTTCTTGTTCGCCGATCGGTCTTAAAAACATTGTATTAAGAACTGAAGTCACGGCGCCCGGCCTTTCGTGCTACTTGTTGGTCAGCACGCCTATACAGTGTGGTTGCTGCTGCAGCTTAAGTCACCCCCCCCATCTGTCCTTGGGTGTTGTCAAGTAGTCCATAAAGGCTTGCAGCGTACTGAACTTCTCTGAGCACTCCAATCTCTTTCTCCTTAATTAATACAGACATTTGACGTGGACCAGGAACATCAAACAAAGGTATTCGTTTTTTCCAATTTTATAAGTGAGTCACGGAAAAATTCTCATTGGCCGCGAAAAGTTCGCAAAAGGTGTAGTGGAAGCATATCCGGCGCGTAACTGGAAGACCTGGGTTCGTTTCCCGATGGCGGCCAATTGATAATTTTTCCGTGACCCACTTATAAACGTGGAAAGATCGAATACCTTTGTTTGATGCTCCTTCTGCTATTGGAACTGGGGACAGGGCAAAGTTTCACCCACAATTCTACAGGATGCGGTAGTTGACCAAAACAGAAGAAAAGCTTGTCTTTTTGTTACCGTGCTGTCAAGAAATTTGCGCGATCAATCAGTTAAATTATTTTCGTGCACTTAAACTTTTTGCTCTTTCTAGTGTAAAGTTTTCGTAATATTTTAATTTCTTGAATGCGTATTTTTGGACAGGGCGTAAAAATGAAGCTTGATCCACGTGCAATTATTTATACTTTTTTGAGTTTCATAAACTCTTTATGGTGTGATTTCGTACAGTAATTTAGTTAATTCATGTATAATTAATTCATATTTAATTTCTTAGGAAGTGCACCGAAATCACAAATAATTAATAGGATTACAAGGTTGATTGTACATTGAACAAAGACACCGCAAAAATATTTGCCATTAAAAATACGGAAATGAATAAAAAGTATTTTCAATAAACTTGAGTAAATAAATAATTTTGTTTTAGATGATACACAGCTGAATATGTTTTCTCGGCAGCTGAAGTCGTCGCAGATTAATACAGTAAATCTATATATTCTGCAAAATATTAGGCTTAATATTTTATTTGATATATGGTTATGAATTTAACCACTAACATTAAAAAAAACCATTAATGTAATTACTGATGCTAAAAGATGAAGGAAATTACAAATAATTCATATAAATTTGTACATAATTACGGAAAACATCTGGAGTTGCTTTTTTTTTTTTTTCTACGGCGGATGATGAGATTAAGCCCGTTGAATATCAATTCCGCCGCCCCTGCGGCGCAGTGGTCTAAGCGATGGCCTCTGATCATTCGTCCGAACGGGGTCCGGGTTCGAATCCCGGTGAGGCATGGATGTTGTGTTTGTCTTACGGCACTGGCTCTCTCCCTTCCCTGGAACCAGTGTCCCTAAATTAGGGACGGGCGACTGCTTATAGCCCATTGAGTTGCTCACGGTGGTCGTTAAACCTCCAATAAAAAAAAAAAAAAAAAAATATCAATTCCAAAGTCTTTGCTGGAAGGGGGGGGAGGTAAGTCGTAGCACGCACATTGTCAGCGGCACGAGTCGCCATCGGAGGTCTGCTCATGAAAGGCACAAAGCCAGTGATGCGTGTATAGCACCGTGTAGTAAACGGTGCAGAGGCGAAACTACGGCGAGACTGCATGCAGTCTGATTAAAATTGAAACTAATTTTTACACAAGTTTTTGGTACACTTAAAATTCGAATTTCTTCCTTAAAATGTTTAGAGGATTCTAGCTGTTCACATTCAGGAATGAAGGAGTGGTTATATGGTCCGTCGAACTAAAAGAGAACTACGGCCGTCAGCGACATGTGACTTACTGCGGAGGTAAAGCACACGTCAAGACAAATCTGCAGCTATACATTCCGTCGGTATAGTTTAGTTGGCTCGAACGGCACACTCCGGAGACCACCGGCAGATGTGTGAATTTCACTTTGGCACTCGAACGTAAAAATGGATCTATTGGCCGGTGGGCTCTTCGAAACGTGTGTGATGTTCGTTACACACATCGTCTGGAATTAATGAAAACTTCTTCGCTTCAAAAAATTTAGAGGGAGATGATGTGACTCATTCCGGAGTGAGGAGACGCGGTTTCCATCTGGTAACCATCAAATTTGTGAATTTCACAAACAATGGAGCCCTCTGTTTTTCTTTAGTCGGATGGACTATACATGGGTGTAGGAGAACTGGCCACCGGAGAACTGGCCACCCGGAGAACTGGCCACAAAAAATTTAAGGGGTCGTATAAAAATTGCGTTTTTGACCGCTTCATGCCCACGATCCCCAGAGGTTGGTTATCTGAGTCATATAAAGTTTCCGTAATTTCGTCTTTTCTTAATTGCGAAATTAATGTCATTTTTAGAAAAAATGTTTACGACGTACATTTCAACAGAAGATTTCAGGGTTTTCAAACTACAAGTCTGCAAATTTTTTGAGCGCATGTGCTGGCTCAGGAAACTTGTCCGGGGAGGGGGTGGGGTACCAAAAGTGTAAAATATAAAGCCTGCATTTCTGGTCCGATCGGGAGGTTTTCATCATTCTTAAGCTACGTACAACTCGACACATTTTCTGAGGGCATGTGCCTACTATGCAAAACGAGAGGGAGGGGGTGGGGTACCAACACTGTAAAATATGAAGAATTACTCGTCCGATCGGGAGATTTTCTGCAGTTACAAGTTACATCTCGACATTTTATCTGAGCGTATGTGCCTACTTTGGAAACCTGTCGGGGAGGGGGGGGTTAATACCAAAACTGTAAAATATGAAGAATTTCTCGTCCGATCCGAAACACAAGCCCCCCCCCCCGACAGGTTTCCTGAGTAGGCACATGCCTTCAGATAATGTGTCGAGTTGTAGCTGCTAAATGCTGAGATTCTCCCGATCGGACGAAATCGTTCATATTTTACACTTTTGGTATTACCCCCCCCCCCCCCGGACGGGTTTGCTGGGTAGGCACATGCGCTCAGAACAGAAAATTTGTCGAGTTGCAGCTTGTAAATACTGAAAATCTTCCGATCGGGATCGGACGATAATTTTTCCTCTTTTACACTTTTGGTACCCTCCCCCCTCACATACACAGGTTTGCTGAGTAGGCACATGCCTTCAAACAATGTGTCGAGTTGTAGCTTGTAAATGCCAAAAATCTCCCGATCGGACGAGGAATTTTTCATATTTTACACTTTTGATATTAACCCCCCCCTCCTCGCCGACAGGTTTAAAGAGAGTGTGTGCACATACGCTGAGAAAATTTGTCGAGTTGCAGCTTGTAAATGCTGAAGATCTCCCGATCGGAAGAGAAATGAGAAATTCTTGATATTTAACGGTTTCGGTATTGTCCCCCCCCCCACACACACACACACTAGTTTCCTGAAGCAGCAGATGCCCTCAGATAATTCGATGACTTGTAGCTTGTAATGGCTTAAAATCTCCCGATCGGACCAGAAATTCTTTATATTTCATATTCTAGGTTTTAAGCCCCCCCCCCCCCCCCCCCCGACAAGTTTCCTGGGTTTACTTATACTCGCAGAGAATTTGTTTAGTTATAGTTTATAGAAAAATATCGTAAATAAGAAAATACGAAATTACGGACATTTTATGTGTGTCAGATAACCAATCTTGCGTTCTGGGACCACGGAACAGACCAGAACGCAATTTTTATACGGCCCCTTAAAATTTTTTGTGGCCAGTTCTCTGCTTAGTCTTAGCTCCGAAAATCATGGAAATGTCAAAATTTCTTACTGAAAATGAAATATTAAAAAAAAAATGAACAATAGTTGCTCAAGTAGTGGGGAATATAGCCACACGAAATTTGTTTATGCAGAACAATTTTATGGCACTGAAATTGCAATGTGTCCAGTTCTCCGGTGGCCAGTTCTCCGTACCCGACTATACATACGAGACAAAAAAAGAATGTTGTTCACATTGTTGAAGATTCTCTGGGAGTTATTTGATCATTTCTGTGGCTGTGAGCCACTACTACGAACTGAATTCGGTCCATTTGATGTGGTAAAGTCCAAACTCTCAAACAATTGCGAAAAACTACACAAACAGTCACAGTTAAATTGCATCTACCGCGTAGAGATAACTTTGGGGTATGACGTTAATTTCGTTTTGTGGAGAAGAGTATTATACTGCCCGACGTTATTACTAATGTGCATGTTTAGTAATTTCATAGTTATATATATATATATGTACACAACTATTAAATTTGTAATGCCTTGAAAGTCAGATGGGGGGCGCAGTATTTTGCGGTTTTCCCCGGGCGCAGAAATACCTAGTTACGCCTCTAACACGGTGCGTGTACAATTTCTGAAATTGAAGTATGGCTCAAAAGGAATTTGTTTCTTCTTGAATTAGAGATTTGATTATTGTAATGTTCACGAATTGATTGTGTTTATAAAGTTCTTAAACACAACACAAATTTTAATGTTAGAACCAGACACGATAGAAGGAAATGGCTTTGTTTATGGGACACAACTCATGAGCCATACAATTAAGTAAAAGAAAAATAATTAAGTAAATTAATCATGAATTAATTAAGTAAAAGAAAAATATTACAAAGTTAATATGTTATGTAAATATTTAGTGACTAAGTAAAAGTGCAGCGTTACTAAGAAGTCCCACCTTGTCGCCTTTTTCTGAACACAGAAAAGGACGATAAAGTGGGATTTATTAAACTACAGTGTTTCGTCGAACACTGTAGTTTAAAGAAATGTACTAAGTCACGGCAATTTATTTCTTCAAATTAAAATAGAGTTCTCGCTTGGCTTATATAGAACGTTTTCTCGAAATCTGTTTGGAGTTCCCAATTCAGTTCTCAATATAGGCCAAAATACGACAATCTTTATACCCCGCCCCCCCCCCCCTACCTTCCTGAACTTTTGTGGCCAGTTGCCCTAAACTCTTATTTCGAAAACTTGGGAAACTGCCACACATTCAAAGTGTTCCTCGAAGGAACAGCAATTTAATGAAAAACATGTGATAGTTTCCCTGTGTGGCGGTTTACCGGCAACCGACGCTAAAACTCTGGCTAAAACCAGACTACAAACCAATAACCAAAGCCGATGTCATTCGCCGCAGGCATTTGAAGTCTAGTACATGTTCGACATCTCCAAGACCAAGGTATGTTATCTGCAAAGCGCCTTCAAACAAACATAAAAAAATTTAAAGCTTCGCGCAAGCATAGTGTCTCTCAGAAGCCAGCCGCAGTTGAGTGGCAGAAACGTTGCAACCCAAAGGGGATTGAATCCCTTTGTGTTACTTGAGGGTTAACAGCCCTGGGGTTGACAGCTGCTTTCCACAGTGCAACATCAAAATAGCCGTAATTGCTTCCCCATCCGCCGTTAATCCCCTGCTGAATTCAGAAGGTGTAAAACAGCTTCTTGTTAAACGAGCGGTTTGGTGTGTGCATTTGAATGCGCGTTTCCGATGTCTTGCTGTTCAACAAGACATCGCAAACGCGCATTCCAAAAGCTATTGCACAAGTGCGGACTGGGCCGCCAAGATACCGAAAGAATTCCCAGTGGGCCACCATGTTCTGACTTCTGAGCTTCTACGCCTTATGCTAAATCAAGAAAAAAAAGTATTTACATACTTGTACCTCAGTATTCTTGTAGAAGAAAACCAAGTTATGCTAAAGCGACAAAAAATTTTTACCACTTTGACGGCATCAGGGAAAAAAAAAAAAAAAATACGTAGCAAATGTTCTGTTGAGCCAAACACTGTTTTTGATACATCTCTTTGAATTTAAGACAGAGCTTAAATTTAAAATACATTGATTACACATGTTAAATTTGAGCTCCGACCCTTTCGGTTGTTAATCTCAACATCCATTCGCTTTTGCCTGTTGCCCGTAAACTGCCACGCCGGAAAACTGCCACATGTTTGACATTAAGGGGTCGGGCACAAATTGCCTTTCCTCCGAGGAATACTTTGAATGTGTGGCAGTTTTCCAGTGGGGTAGTTTTTCAAGTCTCCGAAATATGTGTGGCTGGTTTCCAAGGTGCCTAACGCCGAGTTCTTTTGTTTATCGGAATTTTCAGGCCCGTTTAGCTTAGGGCAACAGGCCAGAAATAGAAACGGCAAGTTTAAGGAGGTGGGGAGGGGTGATGATTGCCGTATCTTGGCCTATATTAAGAATTGAATTGGGAACTCCAAACGAATTTCGATGAAAAAGTTATATCTAAGCCAAGCGGGAATTGTACTTTGCTTTGAAGAAATAAATTGCCGTGACTTAGTAAATTTTTAAAACCACAGTGTTCGACGAAACAACGGATTATAGCATGACTCATGCTGTGTTCAGAAAAAGATAATAAGGTGGGATTTTTAATAACGCTGCGCTTTTACTTACTTAAGCACTAAATATTTACATAACATGTCAAGTTAAATATTTCTCTTTCACTTGATTCATAGGCCTCAGACCTAGTTCAGTTCTACTTTAATACCCCCCCCTTCAGGGCTTAGCTTGTTGAAATTATATTGAAGTGGTAGCGGACAAAACAATATGATCCAAACATCATGATTCAAACGAATTCTTAATGTATGAAAATTTCCCCCAATTACAGATGTGTACAAAAAAACATCTGAAATGCTTTCGAAAAGATTTGAGGATGGACTGGGGGTGACTATACCTTTTGCGGACTCCTCCTGAAAAAGGGGAAAGAAATAAAAAAATCACAAGGTAGTTTATTATTGTTTTCGCTGCGCTATCTGAAAATTTTTTTTGTAGAATATCAACTCTTCAAGCATCCTGCATAATTCTGGGCCCCTTCAGAATGCGAGGCCGGGGGCTTCAGCCCCTTAGTAAATGGGCTCTTCTAATGTACATCGATGAGCCATTACATTATGACCACCTATCTAATAAGCTGTAGGACCTCCTTTAGGCCGCAAAACAGCGGCCCCTCGGCGAGGCATCGATTCAATGAGGTGGCAATAGGCATCCATGTTCGATTAGGTTCATGTCAGGAGAATTTGGAGGCCAGGGCATTAACAGAAAGCCACCACAGCATGCCCCCCCTCCTTGACGATTCTGACAGTTGCCATGAATAGATGAACTTGGGCCGCACCGATGTTCAGATAACTGACAGCTGTCACGGATTGTGCTATTGGGATAATGGTGCCTAAAGTGTGCCAAGAAAACACCGCCCCCGATGGCCTGTTTCCTCACAACAGTGCTGCAGGTGTCATATAGCCTCCGTTGGCAATCGGCGTATAAGCGCTCGGCCGTCTACGTGATGCACCAGGAATCTTGATTCGTCAGACCAGGCCACTTTCTTCCAATCACCCACGGTCCAATCTCGATGATCTTTGGCCCATTTCATGCATTGTTGGCGATGACGTGCAGTAAGCATGGGGACCCGTCTGGGTTTTCGGCTACGCAGGCTCATGAGCAGAAGGCTGCGATGAACTGTATATTGTGACACATTGTCCTGATCACCACTGTTGAGGCTGAGGGGGATTTGTCCCACTGTGGACTTGCGGTCTCTTTGAACAAAAAACAAAACAAAAAAAACCGGCCCTTTTAAGGGCAGAGCACAATGTTGCCTAAAAGATTTATCTCTTTTGTACTGAATACCTCTCCCCCTGACAAACAAGGTGTTGTTTGTCTTGTCTTTATATTATTTATTTTTTCTTACGCCTTAGTTCTGACTAAAAAACAAATAAATAAATAAAAACAGGACTTAATTTCTTCCGCTGTAGCAGACAAGTAGCGAAGAAAAAAACTGATTGGCCCTTATACTACCGGCTCCTTAATTAAGGAATGAAAAAAATAAATTATAATAATTATAATAACCCTGATTGTGCCCGTTTTTATACTTTTGTTTTTCTGTTATTTACTCAAAATGAGTAACTTAAACCTCGATCGGTGTAACCTTGTGATCACACCACCTCAGCTATGGCTACTCTGACATGTCAGGCAAGAATCAGCAAAAGTAAACCTGAGAAAAAAAAATTTGAACCAATGGGGAAAAATCTTTTCTCTCATTGGCTGACGAGTAACGAAGCAATTGTGGACCCGTGAGGAACACTGAGCAAATGGCCAGTTTTTGTTTTATCCGGTGTTGAACGTCGATTTTCCTCTGGGAAACTTATTCTGTGTGTGATGTTTTTTTTTGTTTTTTTTCAGGTTCTACCTTTTCCGTGTCCTTCACTTCGTTTCTCCCTGTGCTCATCTGTGGCAGCGGTGTACCGGGCATTTTTCTGCAGAGAGAAATATCGCTCAGAACGGCTTGCTGTTGCAGGTAAGTATGTAGGGCGGGCAGCTTACAACTTCACTACTTAACGGGAAACCGTTTACTCCTTGTGCTCTAATATTTTCATAATTTTCTTTCGTGCCATTCTATCAAGGCAATCTGCTCCTAACTCTCTTAGATTCTCTTTCACTTGCCAAAAGGCGCAAAGCGCTGTGGATTCGGGGGTCTCTCAACCTAGATTAGGAACTCCTTGTTGCTAGAGAGGCATTTTGCGTTTCACTAGCGTGCGTCGGATGGGGACCGTCAGCCCCCCCCCGTAACAAATAAGGGCGTCTTTCTCCCCCTTTACATCTCACTTCCGTGTCGCTTCCCTATCGGGCACTCTAGCCCAAATCTCCTAGCTTCCTAGACCTGGGGTCAGTTACTTCCTGCTTAAAATCCTCTACATATGATCAATTACGCGTTTCACCTTCCACGAAGTTGGACGTCGTGTTTTACGCAGAGAGTGTCGCTTAGACCTCTCTGGTTTTTTCGTTTTCACTGACGGAGTTGTCAGGGTTTTTCGGCGATAAGAGATCGGCCGGGGTTTTAGACGGAACGACTCAAGTCCACGTGGCGGAGGGTTTACCGGGATATCGGTGAGATAGTGAAGTGTTCTCTAGCTGGAAACCTGTTGGCACGTGGAGATAGCCAATCGAACGGAACTCATTCTTTCATCTATTAAATTGTGTCTCGTCTAACCAAGGACTTGTTATTGGAGTGCCTCATTATCGTAGATCTTAAGAATTGCTGACTACACCTTCCAGTATTTCAGCTGTCGAGTTCAACTCATCGACACTCAAAAGAACCTACGTCAGGCCCGTTTGAGAAATTCGGATTACGTAAGGCCTAGTGGCAGATCGAACTCAGCGGGACTTGTCACAAACATTCAAGTTTATTTGTTCCAGAAAGATCTGGTACGCTCTTTAAACAAAAAAATAATTATATAGTAGCAAATTAATGTAAATATAGTACTTAAAAATTATATACAGCATATGCACAATCGTATCGGAATAATATGACCACTTACCTAATAACGGGAATAACCACCCTCGGCCCGGATGACAGCTGCGAGACATAGACGCAATGAGGCCCTGGAAGGTTTCCCGAGGCACACGTACCCATTCGGACTGCAGCAGAGCATGAAGGTCCCGGAGATGACATGGTTGTGGGTCGGCATGTCGAACCTGTCGATCCACAAGTGCTCTATGGGATTGAGGTCGGGCGACTCGCCGGCCAAGGGAGAACGGAGACATCGCTGTCGTGTTCCTGGAAACAGTTACGCAGCTCCTTAGCTACGTGGCACTATGCATTGTCTTGTTGGTAGACACCATCACCGCCAGGGTAAACGACCAACACTAAGGGATGCATGTGGTCAGCGAGGATGGACAGGTAGCCATTGGCGTTCAGGGACCCATCAAGTGGTATCAGCGATTCCAGATCATACCAGGAAGATGTCCCCCAGACATGCATACTGCCACCGCCGGCCTGAACTTGACCGACAAACGTGTCCGTATGTTGGTTCTCGTGTGTCTGACGCCATATCCGCCACCGCCCGTCACATCTGTGGAGTAGAAACCTCGATTCGTCGAAGAAGGCAACTTTTCCCACTCTTCCACTGTCCAATGACGGTAGTCCCATGCGAACTGCAGGTGTCATTGCCAATGGACCTGAGTTAACATGGGCGCCTTGACGCAGCGTCGACTCCGGAGACCATGCGTAACATGGTTCGCTCTACTATTATCTGGGATCCGTACCTGTGTGCCCTATAGCATTCATTTGCGTGGTCAATTTGTGATGTATACAAAGGTTAAAGCACATGTGAAGAGGACAAATCTGCAGCAATTCATTCCGTCCGTGTAGCTTAGTTGGGAGAGCAACTTACTCAGGAACGAGGGGGCGTGGTTATGATCCTGTCACGGACAAACTTGTGTTTTCACATTGGCGTACGAACGTAAAAATGAATGTACTGGCAGTTGGGTTCTTCGAAAAATGTGTGATGTTTGTTCTACACATCGGCTAGAATTAATAAAAATTCGTTCTTCGCTTAAAAAAACAGATTAAGAAAGAGATTATGTGACGTACTACAGAGGTTAAAGCATGTGCCAAGACGACAAATCTGCAGCGATACATTGCGTTCGTGTCGCTTAGTTGAGAGAGCAACGTACTCCGGAGTGAGGGCGCGTTTTCGATCTCCGTCAAGCACAAATTTGTGTTTTCACAAATTGCTACACTATTGCTCGTCGATTGCTCTTTACCAGTCGACAGAGGCGACGTTCTCCTTTGGGGCTTCACAGTTATGATGTCAGAAGGTACTCGGTGTGCCAGCGGTTCATTCTTAGTACAGCACCTCGTGAACAGCACACGAAGTCTGCTGTTTCTGAGATGCTTCCACCATTGGCGGGGTAGCCGATGATCATTCCTTTTTGAACGTCCATCAAATCACTACCTCTGCCCATTGTGCTCACGTAACGCACTACGGCTCATCTGTCCTGGCTGGCCGCTTACATCTCCGTGTGACCGACCTTGTCACGTGCACTCTGAGACGCGCCTGGGCGGGTACAGTGTGATTCCAGGAATGGTCATATTATTTTGACACGACCGTGTATATGGCAAATGGAAAACTTGCCCCAACTAAGGTTCCATCTCCCCCCCACCCCCACGGTCAAAAAGTTCTGAAAGAAACACCGGGCCTTGCACGCGGGAGGCAAATGCCCTTTTAGCACCCTTGCATTGAAGTATCAGGAAACATTATTTTCCGACTGTGGACACAATTCCAAAATACGGGAAATGTTCGAAGAAACCAAGGCCAAGGCCGTCCACGTGAAACTATAACCAGGAACGACCGTTATCTTTTGTCAATAGTCCGTCAAAACAGACGGCAAAATGCTACTCAGCACCAGCGAGAGCTTCTTGTGTCAACAGGGTACAGGTTGTCAACAGGCCGTCGAAACAGACGGGAAAATGATACTCAACTCCAGCGAAAGATCTTCGTGTCAACAGGTCACAGGTTGTCAACTCAAACTATTAACAATCACCTTCACCAATGTGTCCTTTATGCACGTAGGCTAATGGTGTGAGTTCCTTTAACCGGACGATGCCATGCGGTTCGTAGAAACTGAGCTGCGGAACTTCGTGGTTGGAATCACGACGAGTGGAGTCAAGTCCCCTTTTCTGAAGAGTCCAGATTCAGTCTGGAGTCCAACAATCGACGAGTTCTTATCTGAAGAGAAACTTGCACGCGAAATAATCTAGCTTCTATGCAAAACACATCACATTGCGGCAGACATGGATTGATTGTCTGGAAAAGCCTAAGTATTGGTGGACGTACGGACCTGTATGTCATCAGAAACGGTAGTCTGGCGGCTCAGCGATAGAGAGACGAGATTTTCAGACCTGATGTCATTCTGTATGCTGCAGCCGTCGATGATTCGTTCCTTTTCGTGGACGATAACGCTCGACCTCATACAGCTCGGCTAGTGAACAGCATACTTAAAGAGGAGGTAATCCAGCGTATGGGGTTGCCAGTATACTCAACTGACAAATCCAATTGAACATGCCTAGGACGCACTTGGAAGACGTATTGCAGCTCGGCCGGCGGTACTTCCGTTGACTCTTTGTAGATTGGAGGCTGCCCTGGTTAAGGATTGGCGAAGATACCCCCAAAATCTCATCAGGTCCATGCCCCACAGGTGTGCAGTGGTCTTAGCCGTTCGAGTGGAACACACACCCTGCAATAGGTCAGTTACTACCTTCAACAAGTCATTTTTCTTGTTGTGCAGATATGCGTATTGTTCTATACGTATAACATAGCGCATGATGTGCATTAAATGATAATATTGCATAAAAATTCGCTTATGTGCTTTTTCTTGCCTATATCATTGAATATTCCACTGTATCTTACATAAAAATAATATTTTGCGTTCAACAACGTGAGTCGCACACATGACTTTCCTTACAATATCTCTTGGTCCCCTAATTCTTTTGAGTAGGGTATTTATTTTTTTAGTTTACTCTTTTGGTCCTTTCTGTGGATCATCGTAACAGCATCGGAGTTACTGATGTCGTATTTTGAATCTTTCAACTCCCTTTCTTCGGTTCTAATTTTTCTCCACTTTTTCCACGCGTTCTCCTTCACTGGTGCTCTGAGATATCCTCTTCTTACGGTGGTAAACAGCCAAACCTCCTCCCTTAACCACTCAGAAACGAAGAGCCCTCAGATTCACGCCATCAAACCATTTTTCTCCCTCACACGCATCGTAAAACCCTCCTACTGACCGCAAAACAATAAATACGAAGTTGAAAGATCTCCCTTTCTTACATAAAGATTTCCTTTATCACTATTTTCTAACCCCTAGAGAAATGTATACGCAGGTAAATCAAAAAGTAACTGAAATTTGGAAGTTACATGTATCCGCAACGGATAGAAGCTGACGGAATACAACATCTTCACAATGGCTTATGGGTAGTTCAAACACACACAGCGCAGCGCTCTGCCGTTAGTCCAGTTGAGACCAAGGTGAAATAAATATGGATGCTCTGCTGCGGGATTGCACCAGTGTTGAACAAAGCGCCGTAGTGAGATTTTTTCGGGCAGAGGGAGTGAAACCTGCTGAAATTCACCTAAGTATATTAGCTCAATACGAAAGTGAAAACACCATGACTTAATGAACAGATTTTGAATGGGTAGAAAGGTTTAAAGCGGGAAGTACAAGTTCAACCGATGAAGCTCGATTTTGTTGGCCGTCAACATCGTGCACACCAAAAGAACAAATTCAAACGACAGCCCTCCGGCAAGAAAATCATACCGACCTTCTTCTGGGACATGAAGTGTCTTATCCTGACGCATTTTCAGGAACACGGCAAACAGTGATCAGTGCAACGTACTGTGCTGTGCTTAGAGAGAAACGGAAACCTCCAATTTGCAGAAAAATAAGAGGAATGCTGTCAAAATCAGCCTTGCTGCATCATAACAATGCACGTGCCCACTTAGTGGCCGCAACAGCGGAGGCAATGCAACAACTGCGGTTTGAATGTCTTCCACATCTCGTTTACAGTCCTGATCTGGAACCATGCGATCATCACGCTTTCAATCCACTTAAAGAGGCCCTACGCTGTCGCAGGTTCACCTATGATTATGAGGTTAAGGAAGCGGTGCAGACCTGGATTTGGCAGCAGCCGAAAAGTTTCTTCTTCCAAGGAATGAAGAATCTAGTTGGACGTTCAAAGAAGTGCATCGACCTGCAGGGGGACTATGTGGAGAAGTGAGATAACCGTTAAGTTCATTTGGTCCCAGTTATCGCTATTAAAGTGTATGTGGTCTTATAACTTTCTGATTATCCTTCATATTCAGCTCTTCCCTCAACATTACTTGCAGGCAATTAACTACATAGAAGTTTCATGACAGCAGCTTTGCATCTCATAGTCACTTGAGTTATATCCTTCTGTGCAACTACTTATCCATCTTCTATCTCCGCCTCTGCTCAACCCCCCCCCAACCCTCCTGTCTATCTTTTTTTCCCGGGGTTGGGTGGGTGGAATGGTCACGTTCTTCGATATTTTACGTTTCTTCGAAAAAGAAAGGGGCATTCTCTCTCTTATTACCTTTAACACCGACAAGTCATGTGCCTCAGAATCATTGACGCAACTCTTCCTACAGATTCAGCCCGAGAAGCTTCTTTTCGGTCATTCATCGTTCGTAAAGCCGTACCGTATCACTTCGATTTTGCTTTTACAAAAATGTTCAATACACGAATAAATAAGGTATGTATGCTTGTAATGGAACACAAGAGTAATTTTTACAAACCACCAGAAATAAAAGTTCAGAGAATTTACAACAACGTCCATCTTCCATGAATGAGTTCTTGCTTGCCTTTCAGGGGGATGAACCCCACCTGCCCCCTAAAATTTTTTTAATTTTGCAAAACCTCTTCAGAGTTGCAGGTAGAATATTTTAGTCAAAATTTTTGCATGCATCTGTAACTTTCCTGGCCCAAACCACACTCGATAAAATCTTTAATCAGTTGTTTCTTTTTTTATGGCATTTTAGGTAAAACTTTTGTTCACCACAAAGAATAAGACTTAGTAGTGCATTTAGTACTGTTCTTAAAGTTTAAATTCTCTCTCAGATGACTTTGTTGCTCAGCAACGTGTTATAACTGAATAATTCTGATGATTTGTTCAGACCCTCTCACAACTTGTGATTTTGTAATCGTTATTCTGGTTTTTGTGGCGGATGACGAGTGTGGGTTGGGCCAGGAAAGTTATAGATGCATGCAAAAACTTTGACTAAAATATTCTACCTGCAACTCTGAAGAGGTTTTGCAAAATTTAAAAATTTTTGATGGGCTTAATTCTTGCATCTATGGCTTTGCAGAAACCCATTTCCAACTAGGTCTTTGTGGAAGTGAGAAAATGCAGAGTTTTTGCTGGTCCTTGATAAAGCCAAGGCTTGACATTCTCGACACTTTCTACATTCAGTTTTGCTATTTCTTTAATTTATTGTTTACTCATGCCTGTTGGGTTTTGAAGTTTTTCTTTACTTTTTGTTCTTGTTAAATATTTTTTTTAACAGTCTATACTTGGTCGTGTATATATATATATATATATATATATATATATATATATATATATATTTCTATAAAGAAGATACCTAAGCAAAAAAATACATATATAATTTTGACTCACACCTAGTACAACATAGAAAAGGTTATGTATCTACCTGTGTGAGTAAAAGGAGAAAAGATAAAAAAATAAAATAAAACAACTGAATGTAGAAGGTGTCGAGAATACTGAGCCTTGGCTTTATCAAGGACCAGCAAAAACTCTGCATTTTCTCACTTCCACAAAGACCTAGTTGGAAATGGGTTTCTGCGAGGCCATAGATGCAAGTAACATTCCCACCTAAAATAGTTTAAAATATATATATATAAGTCATGTCCTCCGTAGAGTAGCATGACCTAGCACTAGTTAACAATTTCGCTTGCATCCATTAACCTTCCTGGCCCGACCCATGCTCTTCATCTGTTACTATTAAACAGAGAGAAGAAGATTAAAGAGAACTCAAGCTGTGAGAGTGACATAATAATTAGAAATGATTTTCAGCTATAACGAAATTCCAAGTTCGTTTGAGAGAGAATTTAAACCTGAAAAACAATGCAAAAGAAATCCAAATTTTACATTGCAATTAAAAAAGGAAATGTTAATTTATAACGAACAGATTTTTGAAAGAAAACTTGAGTCTAAAACCCCCTACTTTACAACTTATGACAGCACGAAAACGAGAATAAGTTAAAGATAATAATTAACTAAAGAAAACTTTGTGAAAGTTATATACCTTAAACAGTTAGTTGCAATATGTACAAAGTATTTCAGCAGTGCTTTAAGTGCATAATTAATTAGTTATTAAGAACTTAACTACTTTGAAAAAATAGCGCATAGACAGCGCATAGAAAAGGAACAAGCTTAGCCATCTTCTGTTCCTAGGTACCCCAAAAGACGCTCAAAGTTACAAAGAAAAGTAAGAGTTAAAACCCGCGAAAATGTTAACAGACAAACCAATGCTTAAAAGCTGAAAAGCTAAAAAACGACAGAGAAAAGGTACATGAAGTACAAACATTGAACTTATAAAACCTAGAACCCAAAAACAAGGAAGAGAGCTTACCTCTTGTGTGACAAAAACTTTTCTCCTCACAAGAGAAGAACATGGCTGACCTCTTCCGCCACTCCCTAGACGCTGGGGGGCAGTGAGGGTGGGGCTGATGGCCTCCTCATACAGCAAGAAACCAACGCGCGGAGATTTTAACCAGAGAAAAAAATATATAAACTTAAGACTGTGGATCTGTATGATCAGAAAGAGCAGAATTAACTTTCCAGAATACATGAGAAATATTATAAAATACACGAGCAGTTTATTTAATAATCTTTGCATGTATTAAATCACCTTAGTGAGCTTCTATAGATTAATCAGAATCTTATTAATTTTAATGTTGGTTTTACTATTTTTAGTATAGCTATCCTAGTGATGAATAACTAGTTTTCCTTTTTATTTGTTTTTATTTTCTTTTATAAACAGATTTTTAAGCTTTTTTGTGATTTTGTTTATATTATTTAATTTTTTGTTTTAATAGGACCGTCATATCCATAGCACTAAGGTTCCTTTAGGTAGTTAATAGGCATCCTCTAGCCAACTTCCTTACGGCTTTGATTGGTCAGAATCATATTATTAACTGTGTAGAAAATTAAAGCAGATCTGCCAACCTTACTCTATTATTCAGAATAATTTTTCTTAAAGTTCTTTTGATGAAAGAAGAAGGAATTTCGTTCTCTAGAAAACTTTCTAATAGTATATTAATGTGGTAATTGAAGTCCAAATTGTTGCTGCAAATTCTTGAAATTCTTAGGACCTGAGAAATTAGTACATTCTCAATTACTTTGGTTGAAATGTTATTATTCCAGTGTAGATATTTAATTACTTTGAAAGGAAAATTAACTCTTTTATCAAAGAGGCTAATAGATGGGTTACCTCTGTTGAGCTTAATGCTTAAGTCTAGGAACTCAAGTTCCTGATTACTGTGGTTGGTTTTACATAAGTTAAGAGAGCTAGGATAGATATTATCAAAATCACTCTCTATAACTTCTGAATTATTGATACACAGCAGATCATCAATATATCTAAAAGTGTAAAGGTAGTTATCTGAGCAGGTGGGGTGATTTTTAATGAATTTATATTCCTTAAAGAACAGGAATAGATTAGCGATATTCGTGGACGTTGATGTTCCCATTGGAATACCGTTCACTTGCTTATAGAGAGCATTATTATATAAGATATGGTTATTTTTTATGCAGCAATTGAGATAAGAGTTCCAAGTTCCTACATCAACAAATTGGTTAAGTTTAAATTCTGCATACAGCTCTTTAAAGGTAGTGATTATATCTGATAGAGGCAGATTAGTATATAGGTTTTCAAAATCATAACTATTAATATCTATGCCACACAAGAGGTAAGCTCTCTTCCTTGTTTTTGGGTTCTAGGTTTTATAAGTTCAATGTTTGTACTTCATGTACCTTTTCTCTGTCGTTTTTTAGCTTTTCAGCTTTTAAGCATTGGTTTGTCTGTTAACATTTTTGCGGGTTTTAACTCTTACTTTTCTTTGTAACTTTGAGCGTCTTTTGGGGTACCTAGGAACAGAAGATGGCTAAGCTTGTTCCTTTTCTATGCGCTGTCTATGCGCTGTTTTTTCAAAGTTGTTAAGTTCTTAATAACTAATTAATTATGCACTTAAAGCACTGCTGAAATACTTTGTACATATTGCAACTAACTGTTTAAGGTATATAACTTTCACAAAGTTTTCTTTAGTTAATTATTATCTTTAACTTATTCTCGTTTTCGTGCTGTCATAAGTTGTAGAGTAGGGGGTTTTAGACTCAAGTTTTCTTTCAAAAATCTGTTCGTTATAAATTAACATTTCCTTTTTTAATTGCAATGTAAAATTTGGATTTCTTTTGCATTGTTTTTCAGGTTTAAATTCTCTCTCAAACGAACTTGGAATTTCGTTATAGCTGAAAATCATTTCTAATTATTATGTCACTCTCACAGCTTGAGTTCTCTTTAATCTTCTTCTCTCTGTTTAATAGTAACAGATGAAGAGCATGGGTCGGGCCAGGAAGGTTAATGGATGCAAGCGAAATTGTTAACTAGTGCTAGGTCATGCTACTCTACGGAGGACATGACTTATATATATATTTTTTAAACTATTTTAGGTGGGAATGTTACTTGCATCTATGGCCTTGCAGAAACCCATTTCCAACTAGGTCTTTGTGGAAGTGAGAAAATGCAGAGTTTTTGCTGGTCCTTGATAAAGCCAAGGCTCAGTATTCTCGACACCTTTTACATTCAGTTGTTTTATTTTATTTTTTTATTTTTTCTCCTTTTACTCACACAGGTAGATACATAACCTTTTCTATGTTGTACTAGGTGTGAGTCAAAATTGTATATGTATTTTTTTGCTTAGGTATCTTCTTTATAGAATGTGAATTCTGAATTTTCAAAACTGCTGCGTTGCGCGTTTTGATTTTCAGGTTATTTTGCACCCTTCGTTTTAAATTCTAAAATTTTTTCCTTAGTCTTCAGTTTTGCTCTTAAGTATATATATATATATATATATATATATATATATATATATATATATATATTATGGGAGATTTCAATGCTAAAATAGGGCAACGGCAACAGAATGAAACTTCAGTAGGTAAATTCGGTCACGGCAACAGAAACCAGCGTGGAAATACTCTCGTTGAGTTTGCAGAGGCAGAAGGATTTTTCATCTTGAACTCCTTTTTCAAGAAAAAGCCACAGAGGAAATGGACATGGAGACATCCAATTGGGACGACAAGTGAAATTGATTTTATTATGTGTAACAAAAAATTCGTCATCGAAGACTGCAGTGTGCTGAACAAGTTCAACACAGGTAGTGACCATAGATTGGTGAGATGTAAGATGCACCTCAACACTAAACTGGAACGTGGCAAGCTCATAAGACAAACAAAATGTATTGACATAACCAACCTTAAAAAACACCATAATACTTTCAAGTTGGAACTGAAGAACAGATTCTCTGCTTTAGAAGGCCTAACATCGGAAGAAGTGGATATTTCGGAAGTTAACAGAAAAGTAACCAAAGCTCTTATGGAAACAGCAACAAAATTAGCTGGGTCTAAGAACAAGTTGCATGTGAACAAATTATCAGGAAAAACCAAAATGTTGATGCAAAAAAGAAGAGAGATGAGGACAACTAAAGTAGATGTGACTTCCAAAGTGGAATATATAGAGCTATGCAAGACAACACGAAAAAGTATCACTGAAGACGTAAGGAAATTCAACTGTGAGCTAGTGAGGAAAGCAATTGAAAACAACCAAAGCCTTAAGATAGCAAAGGGACATCTCAGTAAGGTAAGAAAACAGATTATGGCTCTGAGAAAAGAAGATGGTTCTATAACAAGAAATAGAGGCGAAATTTTGACAAGAGTGAAAGATTTCTACTCCAAATTATATGAAAGGGATGATACATGTACTCCAGACATCATGAAAGGTACCAGAGTTCTTCCAGTCCTCCCAGCAGAAGTTGCTCATGCAATCAAGAACATGAAGCGAGGGAAAGCTCCAGGAGAAGATGGAATTACTATAGACATCATACAAGAAGCAAGTGGAGAAATTGAAACAGTACTCGCCCAAATTTTCACTCGATGCCTTAATGAAGGGAAGATTCCTGAGGATTGGAACAATGCTACAATGATCCTGCTACATAAAAAAGGTGACATTGAGGATCTCAGGAACTACAGACCTATCAGCCTCCTATCAGTGGTTTATAAAATCTTCACTAAAGTTCTTTCACACCGCTTGAAGGTAACACTGGACATGGCTCAACCAAGAGAACAAGCTGGATTCAGGAGTGGCTACAGCACAATAGATCATATCCACGTACTGAGAGAACTGATTGAAAGAGCGAGGGAATATGAACTTCCATTGTGCATGGCTTTTATCGATTATGAAAAAGCCTTTGATTCGGTGAAACCATCAGCAGTTACCACGGCTCTGAAATCCTGTGGTATTGAAGATGCATACATTAATATTATTAATAACATCTATGAAAATGCAAGTGCAAAGATTCGGCTGTTTGAAAATACAACACACATAAAAATTGGAAAGGGAGTGAGACAAGGTGACACCATATCTCCGAAGCTCTTTAATGCCACATTGGAAAATGTCTTTCAATCACTGAACTGGGAAAACAAAGGGATAAAGATTAATGGAGATTATCTAACCCACCTTCGTTTTGCTGATGACGTAGTCATTTTTGCAACTACCCCATCAGAGCTGCAGAGTATGATCCAGGAACTTGCTGACAAGAGTAAAGAAGTGGGATTAAAAATGAACTTTCAGAAGACAAAAGTGATGTTCAATGCTTTTACAAGAAATGAAGATTTATCGATTGATGGAGAAAAACTGGAGATAACAGATACGTATGTTTATCTTGGACAGCAGATATCAAGTGAGGGTCACATTGATGAAGAAATTAATCGGCGTACAAAACTTGCCTGGAGAGCTTTTGGAAGAAACAGCATAATTTTCAAGAGCAATATGCCATTATGTCTTAAAAGAAAAGTGTTTGATCAATGCATCCTTCCAGTGCTTACGTATGGTGCAGAGACGTGGACCTTAACTAAAAGAGACATACAAAAGCTGCAGACAACTGAAAGAAGCATGGAGAGGTGCATGCTTGGTATAACCAGGAGAGATAAGAAGAGGAACTCGTGGATCCGAAAAATGACGAGAGTGGAAGACATCATGATCAGAGTTAAATCCCTGAAATGGCAATGGGCTGGACATACTGCCAGAAGGACAGACCATAGATGGACAGCCGAAATTTTAGATTGGATTCCAAGGGACAGGAAAAGACCCAGAAAAAGACCACATGGGAGATGGGTGGATGAAATTCGTAAATATGCGGGAGTGACATGGAGGAGACTGGCACAAGACAGACCGTTGTGGAGGAAACTTGGGGAGACCTTCGTCCAGCAGTGGATTGATAATGGTTGACAATGATGATGATGATGATATATATATATATATATATACCCAAGAGCAGAGTCAAAGACTAAATTTTACACCAAAGAATTTAAAACTAAATTTGCTTAAAAAACAACCTGAAGATCATGACGCGCAACGCAGCAGTTATGATATTCAAAACTCACACACTACTAAGTAGAGACATTAAAAAAAATATTTAACAAGAACTAAAACAATATAGAAAACTTCAAAGCCCAACAGGCATGAGTAAACAATAAAATAAAGTAATAGCAAACCTGAATGTAGAAAGTGTCGAGAATGCCGAGCCTTGGCTTTACCAAGGAAAAGCAAAACTCTGCATTTTCTCACCTCCACAAAGACCTAGTTGGAAATGGGAGTATGATCCAGGAACTTGCCGACAAGATTAAAAATGTGGGATTAAAAATGAACTTTCAGAAGACAAAAGTGATGTACAATGCTTTTACAAGAAATGAAGATTTATCGATTGATGGAGAAAAGCTGGAGATAACAGACACGTACGTTTATCTTGGACAGCAGATATCAAGTGAGGGTCACATTGATGAAGAAATTAATCGGCGTACAGAACTTGCCTGGAGAGCTTTTGGAAGAAACAGCATAATTTTCAAGAGCAATATGCCATTTTCTCTTAAAAGAAAAGTGTTTGATCAATGCATCCTTCCAGTGTTTACGTATGGTGCAGAGACGTGGACCTTAACTAAAAGAGACATACAAAGGCTGCAGACAACTCAAAGCAGCATGGAGATGTGCATGCTTGGTGTACCAGGAGAGATAAGAAAAGGAACTCGTGGATCCGAAAAATGACAAGAGTGGAAGACATCATGATCAGAGTTAAATCTCTGAAATGGCAATGGGTTGGACATACTGCCAGAAGGACAGCCGAAATTTTAGATTGGATTCCAAGGGACAGGAAAAGACCAAGAAGAAGACCACATGGGAGATGGGTGGATGAAATTCGAAAGTATGCGGGAGTGACATGGAGGAGACTGGCACAAGACAGACCGTTGTCGGGAGACCTTCGTCCAGCAGTGGATTGATAATGGTTGACAATGAGGATATATATATATAAAGGTGGCTGTATTTTCTATAAAGAAGATACCTAAGCAAAAAAATACATATATAATTTTGACTCACACCTAATACAACATAGAAAAGGTTATGTATCTACCTGTGTGAGTAAAAGGAGAAAAGATAAAAAAATAAAATAAAACAACTGAATGTAGAAGGTGTCGAGGATACTGAGCCTTGGCTTTATCAAGGACCAGCAAAAACTCTGCATTTTCTCACTTCCACAAAGACCTAGTTGGAAATGGGTTTCTGCAAGGCCATAGATGCAAGTAACATTCCCACCTAAAATAGTTTAAAAAAAATATATATAAGTCATGTCCTCCGTAGAGTAGCATGACCTAGCACTAGTTAACAATTTCGCTTGCATCCATTAACCTTCCTGGCCCGACCCATGCTCTTCATCTGTTACAATTAAACAGAGAGAAGAAGATTAAAGAGAACTCAAGCTGTGAGAGTGACATAATAAATAGAAATGATTTTCAGCTATAACGAAATTCCAAGTTCGTTTGAGAGAGAATTTAAACCTGAAAAACAATGCAAAAGAAATCCAAATTTTACATTGCAGTTAAAAAAGGAAATGTTAATTTATAACGAACAGATTTTTGAAAGAAAACTTGAGTCTAAAACCCCCTACTCTACAACTTATGACAGCACGAAAACGAGAATAAGTTAAAGATAATAATTAACTAAAGAAAACTTTTGTGAAAGTTATATACCTTAAACAGTTAGTTGCAATATGTACAAAGTATTTCAGCAGTGCTTTAAGTGCATAATTAATTAGTTATTAAGAACTTAACTACTTTGAAAAAACAGCGCATAGACAGCGCATAGAAAAGGAACAAGCTTAGCCCTCTTCTGTTCCTAGGTACCCCAAAAGACGCTCAAAGTTACAAAGAAAAGTAAGAGTTAAAACCCGCATAAATGTTAACAGACAAACCAATGCTTAAAAGCTGAAAAGCTAAAAAACGACAGAGAAAAGGTACATAAAGTACAAACATTGAACTTATAAAACCTAGAACCCAAAAACAAGGAAGAGAGCTTACCTCTTGTGTGACAAAAACTTTTCTCCTCACAAGAGGAGAACATGGCTGACCCCTTCCGCCACTCCCTAGACGCTGGGGGGCAGTGAGGGTGGGGCTGATGGCCTCCTCATACAGCAAGAAACCAACGCGCGGAGATTTTAACCAGAGAAAAAAATATATAAACTTAAGACTGTGGATCTGTATGATCAGAATGAGCAGAATTAACTCTCCAGAATACATGAGAAATATTATAAAATACACGAGCAGTTTATTTAATAATCTTTGCATGTATTAAATCACCTTAGTGAGCTTCTATAGATTAATCAGAATCTTATTAATTATAATGTTGGTTTTACTATTTTTAGTATAGCTATCCTAGTGATGAATAACTAGTTTTCTTTTTTATTTGTTTTTATTTTCTTTTATAAACAGATTTTTAAGCTTTTTTTGTGATTTTGTTTATATTATTTAATTTTTTGTTTTAATAGGACCGTCATATCCATAGCACTAAGGTTCCTTTAGGTAGTTAATAGGCATCCTCTAGCCAACTTCCTTACGGCTTTGATTGGTCAGAATCATATTATTAACTGTGTAGAAAATTAAAGCAGATCTGCCAATCTTACTCTATTATTCAGAATAATTTTTCTTAAAGTTCTTTTGATGAAAGAAGAAGGAATTTCGTTCTCTAGAAAACTTTCTAATAGTATATTAATGTGGTAATTGAAATCCAAATTGTTGCTGCAAATTCTTGAAATTCTTAGGACCTGAGAAATTAGTACATTCTCAATTACTTTGGTTGAAATGTTATTATTCCAGTGTAGATATTTAATTACTTTGAAAGGAAAATTAACTCTTTTATCAAAGAGGCTAATAGATGGGTTACCTCTGTTGAGCTTAATGCTTAAGTCTAGGAACTCAAGTTCCTGATTACTGTGGTTGGTTTTACATAAGTTAAGAGAGCTAGGATAGATATTATCAAAATCACTCTCTATAACTTCTGAATTATTGATACACAGCAGATCATCAATATATCTAAAAGTGTAAAGGTAGTTATCTGAGCAGGTGGGGTGATTTTTAATGAATTTATATTCCTTAAAGAACAGGAATAGATTAGCGATATTCGTGGACGTTGATGTTCCCATTGGAATACCGTTCACTTGCTTATAGAGAGTATTATTATATAAGATATGGTTATTTTTTATGCAGCAATTGAGATAAGAGTTCCAAGTTCCTACATCAACAAATTGGTTAAGTTTAAATTCTGCATACAGCTCTTTAAAGGTAGTGATTATATCTGATAGAGGCAGATTAGTATATAGGTTTTCAAAATCATAACTATTAATATCTAGGGGACAAACTTTGAGTATAGTAGAAATTACTTCTGCATTATTATTAATTATCCAAAAATCTCTGTACATCAAGTTAGAACAGTTTCTAATGTGTTTCAAAACCTTCTTTAAGACATCTTCAAAAGCAAGATCTATTTTCTTTTTATGACTCCTTACTCCACTAGCTATGAACCTGAACTTCACAGGATCCTTATGAAACTTAACCGTTGCGAAAAGAAATGGAAATTCAGGCCCATATCTTCTAGTTTGTGGAATTTTAAGTTTCTTGAAGAATGCCTTAAACCGATTTTCTAACTGCTTGGTAGAATAACTTACGGGCTCGTATGTTACTCTATTATTGAGTTCCATAGTTATATATACAGCCACCTCCAAAAAAAATTCTTGTTATATAAACTATATATACAGCCCCCACCAACAAAAATTCATGGGTGCGCCACTGCAAGGGACTGTTATTCATTACGGGAATACTATAAAAAGTTCTCATTTTCTTAGTCTTCGGATGTGAAATGTTTTATTTTTTGTTAAATTGCTTTGGCACTTCATGTTTGGAAATTTTAATAGCCATCGACTGTATAATTTGTTGAAGTAAGTTTCTAAGCTATCATTTTTTGTTGAAAGGATATGCTCTGAAATTATTAAAACTTTAGCGTACTTTTAGTTTCTTTTCTAGGAGGAAAGCAAAGAGTTTTTTTTTTTTTTCCTTTTTTTTTTCGCAGTAGGTGTTTCGAATAGCCTTTTAATTTCATGACTAAACTTAACAAATTGATACGGATGTATACGTATTTTTTAATGGCAGGAGATAATTCCTTGAATTTTAAAATGAGATCTTAATGTACTCGAGATCACACACAATTATTGGGTTCGTCAATGTGTAAACTTATTTATTGTTGATTTTTAAAACTTATTAAATAAAAGACTTTAATGTTTCTTATCGATATTCCTGCTCATTATGAATTAACAAAAATGTGAATATTTCGTCAGGAGATATTTTTCAAAGAAGCTAAATGCTTCAAATCCAAATTTTTTTGCATCAGGTAAGCTCTGATAAGCTCTGATAATGTGATGCTCAGAAACATTATGCATGGCAAATATTACGAAAAAATTGTATAGAAAAAAATTGAAGAGCTTTACAAAATCTGTGGAAAGCAATTAAAAATATTGTCATTTTTAAACAAATTACGTGAATATGCAAACTAGTGATGAATAGCGTACTATCGAATCACCAGTTTGTCATTGTCGCCTAATAAAAACAGAACCGACCGCCGATCGTATTATGTGTTTGTTTAATTCAAATGGTCTTCCTCATTCAATTTTTTCCATTCCAGTTTTTTCGTAGAACTCTTGCTTCAAAAATTTACCTTCAGATTCACCTTCTCAATTTTATACACAAAAATATTCAGTTCAAATTAATTAACAAGTAACGTCGCTCGCGAAAGTATAAGCAAGTCTATAAGTGAACTACGACAGTGTGTACGACAGCAGTGTTGCCAACTCGCTCATTCCAAAAGTCTCCAAATCAGTGGTAAAAAGTCTCCAAAAGTGAAAAAAAGTCCCTAAAAATAAGATTTTAATTATGTCGAATTTTTGTACGCCATTTAAAATTTAATGACTCATTATTGTTATTATTAATTTGGCACTTTAAATTAATAACATAAAAAGAACTGAATGTGTTTATATTATTACTTAATATGGCTAAATAGTAAATGTATGACGCCCCCATTGGCTCAGTGGTCTAAAGACTGGCTGCTGACCATTCGTCTGAGATGGGTCCGGGTTCGAATCTAGGGGAAACATGGATGTTATGTTTGTCTTACAATCTCTCCCCCTTGCCTGGGACCAGTGGCCGTAAATTAGGGATGGGTGATTGCTTATAGCCCATTGAGTTGCTCACGGTGGTCGTAAAAACCAAGGAGATTAGAAGTAAGAGGAGGTGGCAACAGCCCCTCTCCCTGTGCTTCTGGTGTGACTCCACTTTTTATCAGCTGACTACGCCAATGCGCCCAACCTAAGAATCTCCTGTTTATCTCTATGGGGAAATCGCGAAATATTCATTCCCATAATAAAAAAATTCCAGAAAAAACAGGAAAATATGTGTTAGTATTTCTTTAAAAAATTGAACAAAATAATGTTTTTTTGAGCGGAAGTGTATAGTGCGCTTGGTTACTTACTGCCCATGTGCAAGTAACCATACATACTGCCAATGTGCAAGCAACCATGTTTAAAATATAACCAAAAGCCTAATGTTAAGAAATAAGAAGTCCGAAATATTCCTTCTTTCCATCCTTGGTTTGAATGCGTTAAGCAAAACTGCTTAAGCCGCCTCAGTGGCGCAGTGGTCTAAGGCGCTGGCCTCTGATCATTCGTCCGTAAGGGGTCCGGGTTCGAATCCCGTCAGGCATGGATGTTGTGTTTGTCTTACGGCACTGGCTCTCTCCCTTCCCTGGAACCAGTGACCCTAAATTAGGGACGGGCGACTGCTTATAGCCCATTGAGTTGCTCACGGTGGTCGTCAAACCTCCTACCAAAAAAAAAACTGCTTAAGCCACAGGAAGGGACGTCACGTTCCCGAACTCTCGCAGCGCAGACTCCCACCACCTCAGAGAGAGGACAGATACAGCTGATCTGTTTTGGCTTCACTCAAAACGGGTCCCTTCACCTCCTCTTCTTCTAACCTCCTTGGTAAAAACTCCAAACAAATAATTTATATATACACACACACACACACATATATATATATATATATATATACTTAGGGGGAGAGAATACGGCAACAATTTTTAAATAGCCAAGATGACTAGCTGAGCGCACTTAGACCAATAAATTATAGCATTGGAGGTGAGCTTATTTCTCGCACAAGAAAAAAAAAACGTTTTCTTCCCAGTTATATGTCACTGTTATTTTGATGTAAATAAAACATAACTTTTGTTTTAATGATACAATATTTCTGCAAATGGAAACGCAGAAGTGAGTCCCACCACTATCGTATTCACAGCCTAAGAGATCCCACGAAAACTCAACGGTAATAGGCAGGCGTCCTATGCCTGATAAGACGGAGGAAAAAAGGAATTGGCCACCCTGGTGGCACAGTGATCTAAGCGCTGACTTATGGCCATTCGTCCGAGAAGTGTCAGGGTTCGAATCCCGGTGAGGCATGGATGTTGTGTTTGTCTTACGATATTGACTCTCTTCTTCCCTGGAGTCAGCGGCCCTAAATTAGGTACGGGTGACAGCTTTATAGCCCATTGAGTTGCTCACAGTAGTCGTTAAACCTCCAATCAAAAAAAAAAAAAGGGGAGGGGCTTTCTATAAGCGTTACGATTCATGGTTAGAATTATTGGAACTATGGAAAATTAAAGACTCTTCCGATTTCAAAAACCACATTTTAAATACTTGAAATCATAAATGAAAAAAAGGCCCTGAAATCATTAAAGAAAAAGTCACCTAAAAAAGTCTCCTAAAAATGTAAGTAATCCCAAAATAATATTTCTGTGACAAACTCCAATCCAAACTCCCCTGAATTTAGTGACTTTACCCCTAAGTTGGTAACACAAGTCAGAATACGATGCACCCAGATGCTCACCCCCAACAGTAACCTGAGGGAGAATTATAAGTAAACAGAAAGTAGGGGAAAAAGAGAGGAAATGCATTAGAAACCAGCAACGGGTATTTACGAACGATCTCGTAGGATGAGATGTTAACATGGGCGACGAAGTTTGATAACGATTACGATTAGTCCTGAACCAATTGGCATTTGTTGCTTTTACGAAAGTTTAAGTACTAGCGGTTACGTAATGTCTGTATAAAATTTAAGCCTTGGAAACTGGAAAAATATTTTGTCTCAAAGTTTATGGAAAAAACAGGTAAAACGGATAAAGGCGCTGAAGTCCCCAAAACCACGAGGAAAATCCCCTAAAAAAGTCTCTAATCCCAAACCAAAAGTTTTGTCTCTAACGTCAAGCGAAAAGTCCCTAAATTTAGCGACTTTTCCCCCAAATTGGCAACACTGTACGACAGTTTGTTTTGGGCGAGAAACAGGCTCAATGCGCCATCTAACGACGTGAATTAAAAAAAAAAAAAATTGGAAATGTCAGAATTCAAGCGGGACCGGTATTGGTTAATGCACCAAAGCAGGAACCGCCCAGACCACGCCTGCGAGATCACAGTGACCAATCACAGCAGGAGCGTGAACCTAGTCTGTGGGCTAAATTCACGCATAGCGTGAATATAGCCTCAGCCGTTCTCAAGCGTATTTCTCGTTGGACTTTCGGGACGTTCTGAGGCAAAGAAAAGTTCGGGCCTTGGAGAAATTCATAGTTCTCACTACGCGTTTCTCATTATGAAAACCATTTATAGCTCTCCACTACTCATAAGCGTCCCCCATGATGGACTTGAGTGATGCTGCCGTGGCTTTACGTGCTGTTCGTGCATCTAAGTGTTTCATCGTGATCACGAGACATTTTCGCCATAACAGCTCGGCCAACTAGTTGCTATGAGGCACAAACCTTGGTCTATAAGCCTCACCATCTTAAAAAAAAAAAAAAAAAAAAAACTTTAACCGCAGCGGTTGTTGATATGGAGCTTCGAGCAGGTTACGTGAGGTGAAAATTACAGGAACTGCGTGATGCATTGTGTTATTTGAGTTAACTTTTTTTCATATATTTATATGGTTGCCGTTTCCTTATTAGTCATAGGCCCTTAACTACACATTAGAAATCACGTATGATATGCTTCATTGTTTGAAATCCTTGTTTCGGACCGTAAAAATTGCATCACTTGCTACTCGGAATACACTATGTCATTCTTGGCCAGGTTGCACTGTTCAATGTTTTAAATCATATCTGAGGAAACCGAAACTGATTGAGATGAAGATTAATGTTACCAATGTTCCTGGTATCTTTACGCCAGAAACTAAAACGTTGTCGGAATTGTTTCACAAATATGGCTTTGAAATACGGATAGCAGGAGGTGCAGTGCGGGACATTTTGATGAAAAAGGACCCAACAGACATAGATTTCGCTACCACAGCCACTCCTGCCCAAATGTGTGAGATGTTTAAAGCCGAAGGTAGGAATTGTACATTATTGACATATTCTAGCATAGTATTTTGGAGCCGGTAGTTGTGAGGTCGGTCTACATTAAAATTTGTGACTATTTTTATTGCGCATGTATGCAGTGTTAATGGAAATACGAAACAACGGGTTCTGTTATAATACCGTTGGGTTTATTATCTGAAGTTGAATCTTCGACTAAGAATGGTGACATTTCAAATAAAAGGTAATATATATATATTTTGGGTATTATCTGAATCAAGTTGCATCATGCCCACAGATACATTATCAGTAACACAGATACATAGTAATTGGAAGTGTGTTGCTGGCTGCTGCCCTGTAAAGTAGGATGGCTAGTTGAGGATATAATGTAATCAGGCCTTGATTTCGTTTTTTTTTAGCAGTAGCAACACTTGCTAGTGGCCTAATTTTTTACTAGCAAATTGCATTATCTACTAGCGAAAAGTTTATTAACATTATACATTAGTCAATCATGACAAATTTTGATTTCACCCCTGTAACTGTCACATTGTAATGCTGAAAAGATTACACATATTTAGATATACTCACCTTTTCATGACCTGACAGACTAATTCTAACAATTTAATTCAGAATGCAAATATATATTTAAAAAACTGTTTATTTCCCTTTATTCACAAAATTCAAGAGCACTATTCAAAATCTTAAATTATTTTCCATATGGGTTACGATTTGGGTTTCAGGTTTTTCCTTTTTTTTTTATTGGAGGTTTAACGACCACTGTGAGCAGATGAGTGGGCTATAAGCAGTCGCCCGTCCCTAATTTAGGGTCAATGATTCCAGGGAAGGGAGAGAGACAGTGCTGTAAGGCAAACACAACATCCATGCCTCACCGGGATTCGAACCCAGACCCCTTTCGGACGAATGATCAGAGGCTGTCGCTGCGCCACCGGGGCGGCCGTGTATTTTCCTCATACCACTTTAAAACAGCAGGCCTGGGGTCAGACTTTTCTTCGGACGGACCTTCGACCTCAATACTCGTAAGAGCATTCAATGTTTGTAAGTTTAAACTGTCCCTCCAATCACCCTGGATTCTCTTCCAGGAACTGAGCCCAACCTCACATGCAGAAGTAGATAAGGGAAATATGCTGGATATTTCTACTAGTGCCAAAATGTTTTTATAATGTTTGTACTTTTCAAGAAACATTTGTTTCCAGAAAGCAGTTGTTCCTTTTTGCATGTTTCTAAAATATTCCCCATGCACAATGCAGTGGCACTTTACAGTTCACACTAAAACATTTAAAAATTTTCCACTAGCAACTTTTGTTGGAACCACTTTTTATCACTAGCAAAATGCATTTGCTTGCTAACAATTTGCTACTAACTACCGGTCGAAATCGAGCCCTGAATGTTATCTTGAAATATAGTTCCATTTTGTTCCTGTAATTGCTGATAATTAGCCTTCACAACCTTTGCTGTGCATTTTTAATAACGAAAATGTATATAAAGTATTGTATGTATTCAGTCAGTATTATAGCCATATATTAAAAGTTTTACACCTTATCTATTTATACATGCACAAAAGTATCATGGAAAATACAAAAGAAAATACCAGAGTTTTAGATATGATCTTTGCAGTGATATAAAACATGTAGGGATTTGTAATAATATAATAACATGATGTATCATCATCATCATCATCATTGTCAACCATTATCAATCCACTGCTGGACGAAGGTCTCCCCAAGTTTCCTCCACAACGGTCTGTCTTGTGCCAGTCTCCTCCATGTCACCCCTGCATACTTTCGAATTTCATCCACCCATCTCCTATGTGGTCTTCTTCTGGGTCTTTTCCTGTCCCTTGGAATCCAATCTAAAATTTCGGCTGTCCATCGATGATCTGTCCTTCTGGCAGTATGTCCAGCCCATTGCCATTTCAGGGATTTAACTCTGATCATGATGTCTTCCACTCTTGTCATTTTTCGGATCCACGAGTTCCTCTTCTTATCTCTCCTGGTTACACCAAGCATGCACCTCTCCATGCTTCTTTGAGTTGTCTGCAGCCTTTGTATGTCTCTTTTAGTTAAGGTCCACGTCTCTGCACCATACGTAAGCACTGGAAGGATGCATTGATCAAACACTTTTCTTTTAAGACATAATGGCATATTGCTCTTGAAAATTATGCTGTTTCTTCCAAAAGCTCTCCAGGCAAGTTTTGTACGCCGATTAATTTCTTCATCAATGTGACCCTCACTTGATATCTGCTGTCCAAGATAAACGTACGTGTCTGTTATCTCCAGCTTTTCTCCATCAATCGATAAATCTTCATTTCTTGTAAAAGCATTGAACATCACTTTTGTCTTCTGAAAGTTCATTTTTAATCCCACTTCTTTACTCTTGTCAGCAAGTTCCTGGATCATACTCTGCAGCTCTGATGGGGTAGTTGCAAAAATGACTACGTCATCAGCAAAACGAAGGTGGGTTAGATAATCTCCATTAATCTTTATCCCCTTGTTTTCCCAGCTCAGCGACTGAAAAACACCCTCCAATGTGGCATTAAAGAGCTTCGGAGATATGGTGTCACCTTGTCTCACTCCCTTTCCAATTTTTACGTGTGTTGTATTTTCAAACAGCCTAATCTTTGCACTTGCATTTTCATAGATGTTATTAATAATATACATGATGTATATATTATGATATATATATATATATCATCATCATCATTGTCAACCATTATCTATCCACTGCTGGACGGTCTCTCTAAGCCTCTTCCACAACGGTCTGTCTTGTGCCAGTCTCCTCCACGTTACTCCACTCCCGCATACTTTCGAATTTCATCCACCCATCTCCCATGTGGTCGTCTTCTGGATCTTTTCTTCTTCCTTGGAATCCAATCTAAAATTTCGACTGTCCATTGATGGCCCGTTCTTCTGGCAGTATGTCCCGCCCATTGCCATTTGAGGGATTTTACTGTGATCATGATGTCTTCCACTCTTGTCATTTTTCTGATCCACTAGTTCCTCTTCTTATCTCTCCTGGTTACACCAAGCATGCACCTCTCTATGTTCCTTTCAGTTGTCTGCAGCCTGTGTATGTCTCTTTTAGTTAAGGTCCACGTCTCTGCGCCATACGTAAGCACTGGAAGGATGCATTGATCAAGCACTTTTCTTTTAAGACATAATAGCATATTGCTCTTGAAAATTATGCTGTTTCTTCCAAAAGCTCTCCAGGTAAGTTTTATACGCCGAGCAATTTCTTCATCAATGTGACCCTCACTTGCTATCTGCTGTCCAAGATAAACGTATGCGTCTGTTATCTCCATCTTTTCTCCATCAATCGATAAATCTTCATTTCTTGTAAAAGCATTGAACATCACTTTTGTCTTCTGAAAGTTCATTTTTAATTCCACTTCTTTACTCTTGGCAGCAAGTTCCTGGATCATACTCTGCAGCTCTGATGGGGTAGTTGCAAAAATGACAACGTCATCAGCAAAACGAAGGTGAGATAGATAATCTCCATTAATCTTTATCCCTTTGTTTTCCCAGTTCAGTGATTGAAAGACATTTTACAATGAGACATTAAAGAGCTTGGGAGATATGGTGTCACCTTGTCTCACTCCCTTTTGCTGTATTTTCAAACAGCTGAATCTTTGCACTTGCATTTTCATAGATATTATTAATATTAATGTATGCATCTTCAACACCGCAGGATTTCAAAGCCATTGTAACTGCTGATGGTTTCACCGAATCAAAGGAATTTTCATAATCAATAACA
Organism: Macrothele yani; assembly: GCA_039090855.1. Lineage (NCBI taxonomy): Eukaryota > Metazoa > Arthropoda > Arachnida > Araneae > Macrothelidae > Macrothele > Macrothele yani. The sequence goes on along the minus strand of CM076997.1, from coordinate 76,492,449 downwards.
GCCATGCACAATGGAAGTCATATATTGCCCCGCTCTTTCAATTAGTTCTCTCAGTACGTGGATATGATCTATAGTGCTGTAGCCACTCCTGAATTCAGCTTGTTCTCTCGGTTGAGCCATGTCCTGTGTTACCTTCAAGCTGTGTGAAAGACCTTTAGTGAAGATTTTATAAACCACTGATAGGTCTGTAGTTCCTGTGATCCTCATTGTCACCTTTTTTATGTAGCATAGTGTTCTCCCTAGATTTTTTTTACAGCTGGGTGGCAAGAAATTTTAGCTGGATGGCACTTTTAATGATCAGTTTTCCAGTCGAGAAAAAAAAGTATGTTGTTTTGCTTAACATTATTATACTTATTAAACATCTTTAGTGGTGTAGTAGGCATTAATGTAACATAAAATGATTAAAAACAGTAGAAAATTGTACATAAATGATAAACAAGTACTTACTAATAAATCATATTTGATGTAGATTTCAGCCAGTTTTCATCAATATTTATGGTGTATATGTGGGAATAAGTTTTCCACTGTGCATTGTGAAAATGTTCATTAAAGGAAATTTAGCTGGGTGGCAGAGACAATTAGCTGGATGGGCCGCCCAGTAAAAAGGCTCTAGGGAGAACACTATAGCAGGATTGTTCCATTCCTCAGGAATATTCCCTTGATTAAGGCATCGAGTGAAAACTTGGGCGAGTACTGTTTCAATTTTCTCCCTTTGCTTCTTGTATGATGTCTACAGTAAGTCCATCTTCTCCTGGAGGTTTTCCCTGCTTTATGTTCTTGATTGCATGTGCAACTTTTGCTGGGAGGACTGGAAGAACTCTGGTACTGGTACCTTTCATGATGTCTGGAGTACACGTATCGTCCCTTTCATATAATTTGAAGTAGAAATCTTTCACTCTTGTCAAAAGTTCGCCTCTATTTCTTGTTACAGAACCATCTTCTTTTCTCAGTGCCATAATCTATTTTCTTCCCTTACTGAGATGTCCCTTTGCTATCTTTAGGCTTTGGTTGTTTTCAATTGCTTTCCTCACTAGTTAACAGTTGAATTTCCTTACGTCTTCAGTGATACTTTTTTGTAATGTCTTGCATAGCTCTATGTATTCCACTTTGGAAGTCACATCTTTAGTTGTCCTCATCTCTCTTCTTTTTTGCATAAACATTTTGGTTTTTCCTGATAATTTGTTCAAATGCAACTTGTTCTTAGACCCAGCTAATTTTGTTGCTGTTTCCATATAAGAGCGTTGGTTACTTTTCTGTTAACTTCAGAGATGTCAACTTCTTCTGATGTTAGATTTTCTAAAATAGAGAATCTATTCCTCAGTTCTAATTTGAAGGTATTATGATGCTTTTTAAGGTTGGTCACATCAATACACTTCGTTTGTTTTATGAGCTTGCCACGCTCAAGTTTAGCATTGAGGTGCATTTTATATCCTACCATTCTATGGTCACTACTTGTGTTGAACTTGTTCAGCACACTGCAGTATTCCATGACGAATTTTTTGTTGCACATAATAAAATCAATTTCACTTGTCCCATTTGAATGTCTCCATGTCCATTTCCTGTGTGGCTTTTTCTTGAAAAAAGGAGTTCATGATGAAAAACCCTTCTGCCTCTACAAACTCTACGAGAGTATTTCCACTCTGGTTTCTGTTGCCGTGACCGAATTTACCTACTGAAGTTTCATTCTGTTGCAGTTGCTCTATTTATGCATTGAAATCTCTCATAATTATCTTCAAGTGCTTCCTGTCCTTTTTTATTTAGATGATGAATTTCCTCATAAAATTCTTCAATTTCTTCTTCAGGATGACTTGTGGTGGGTGCATAAATTTGAATAATATGAGCCTGGTATCTTCTCGAGAGTTGGATAACGAGTCGTGCAGCTCTGTCAGAGGAACTTTCAACTTCTACAACTTTATCCTTCAGTTTCTTGTTTATTATAAATCCAACACCACTAGTTCTGCCAGTATCAGTCCCACGATAGTAGAAGAGATGTCCACTTTTCAGTTCAATGAGATCTTCTCCTTTTCTCCTTACCTCACTTAACCCGACGATGTCCCACTTGATCCTCTTCCAATTCAAGAAGCCTTGAATCAGAAGATAGGGAGCTTCCATTATACGTAGCCAAGGTCAGCATCAGATAGCAGCCTAGTCCGGTCCTCCGGGGATTCTTAGCACCCTCTGCCTTCATGTCGCACTGGCCGCTGCCTTGGCCAGGTACATTCCAGCTGCCGGAGAATGAGGGCCAAGATTTAAGTTGTGGAGTCATTTTGGAGGGGTTTAGCCATAACTCACCACGCTGGCCAAACGGGTTGGTGAATGTGGGATAGCATTTCCTCTAATCCCGATGGTATAATTATACTGCTATTTGCGGTAGTCAGATCCCCTTTAGTGGGAACAGGATGCACCACGAGAAGGCGGAGTTGACATTTATCAAGGAGAGGCTGTGATGTTGTGCATCACCTGACCTTACATCCCTATATATATATATACACTGCTGGCCACCCAAGATGCAACACCAAGAAGGACACGAGATAGCAAATGCAGATTTGTATGGCATTATGCACATTGGTATACAATGTTACTTATTACTGTTTCACACGTTGTATTGTTTCATTAACTAAACTAGTTTCAACTCTTCATTTTGCGAGTCATCCTCAGTAGCATACGATGTTTTGAGGATGACTCGCAAAACGCTACTGAGGATGACTTGCAAAATAAAGAGTTGAAACTAGTTTAGTTAATGAAACAATACAACGTGTGAAACAGTAATAAGTAACATTGTATACCAATGTGTATAATACCATGCAATAGCCACGTATTGATGTAGAGCATTTATTGAATATTTGACTCATAAACCACATGAAATCCAGATTTACTGGACACAACAACAGATACAAAGATGAAGCGATTGAGCTTACAGGCCCGTGCGACTTGCGGAACACGCAGATATCAATAGTTCGTGTGGCCCCCATGGCTGGCAATAACGGCTGCTACACGCCGCGGCATCGAACGAAATAGGCTTTGGATGTGGGCTTGTGGTATGTCGGTCCAGGCTGCTTCCACACGTTTCCACAGTTCATCAGGCGTAGCCGTGGTTGGTGTTTTGCCGGGCCACTCAGTTGCCGATCAGCGACCTGACGTGTTCAATGGGCGACATATCGAGCGAACAGATGGGCCATGGTAGCAGTGACACCTGGTGGGCCGTGAAGAATTGTTGCACGATGCGTGTCACGCACGGGCGCGTATTGTCCTGTTGAAACGCTGGCAGGTCCTGCAGGCAAGGGAGGACTACAGGCTCCAAAACGTCTGAGATGTAGCGGTGGCTGTTGAGTGTACCGGCGATGTGTACCAGAGGGGCGCGGGTGTCATATCCAATTGCGCCCCAAACTATAATGGCAAGCGATGGACCGGTATGGCGATGCATAATGCAGGCATCATACAGTCTCTCGCTACAGTGCCTCCACACGCAGATCCGACTACCATGGTGCTGCAGGTAGAAGCGGGATTCGTCGGAGAAGACAATGTTGTGCCATTCCGTAGTTGAGGTGCGGCGTTGAACGGCCCACTGCCGCACACTCGCCAGTGGTGTAACGTCAATGGTAATCGGAGCAATGGCCGCCGTGTGACAAGTCCCCGCTCCTGTAGACGACGTCGAACGGTACGTGCTGATACAGGCTGTTGCGCAGCACACTCAAATTCCTGCGCTAACGTTCGTGACATGGTGGTGCTAGCCGTCTATGCCCGCCGCACAACATGCCGGTCCTGCCGTTCGGTGGTGTGCCGCGGTAGCGCCAATCGCTCATGTCGGTCCATTCGTCCCTCCCGCACCCACCGAATCCATACTTGCCTCACTGTGGCTGGATGTCGTCCCACACGAGCGGCAATGTCTCGGTAGGATTAACCGCTGTCGCGATAAGCCACTATTCGTCCTCTGTCAAACTTCGAAACGTGCTGGAATGGCTGTCGTATTCTGAGACGAGGCATCAGGAAGCTTCCCACGCACAGGTCCGGCAGCACAGCACAATTCCACTCCCAAGTAGCACAAAAAGTTTGTAAAACGTTTTAAAACCAGTTCGGCGAGACATTGAAAAAACGTCACAATATTACGTTTATAAAACGCTAATACGTCTCGTTGATTCAATGGTTTTTCAACCGTTGTTATAACGTTGTAGCACTGTTTTTAAGACGTTTAGATGACGTTATTTAAACGTCATATTCCTTTCATTATGACGTTATTTAAACGTCATATTCCTTTCATTATGACGTTTAGAAACGGTTTTAACAACCGTTTAGCAACGTTTGAATGACGTTATTTAACGGTCATATTCCTTCCCTTATTACGTTTAGAAACGGTTTTAACAACCGTTTAGCAACGTTTGAATGACGTTATTTAAACGTCATATTCCTTCCCTTATTACGTTGAGAAACGGTTTTAACAACGTTTAGCAACGTTTGAATGACGTTATTTAAACGTCATATTCCTTCCCTTATTACGTTGAGAAACGGTTTTAACAACCGTTTAGCAACGTTTGAATGACGTTATTTAAACGTCATATTCCTTCCATTATGACGCTGAGAAACATTTTTAAGAATGTTTAGCAACGTTTAAATGACGTTATTTAAACGTCATATTCCCTTTTATTATGTTGAGAAACGGTTTTAACAGCCGTTTAGCGACGTTTTATTTTCGATTTTACAACGTATTTTTCCTTTCTGTATTACGTTTAGTAAATGTAACAGCAATGGTTAATCAACGTCTAAATTCCCTCTATTAAACGTTGCTGTCCTTTGTATATTACGTCAAACATCGCAAAAATGTTACCACAACCTTTTATCGAAGGTTATAATCCAGTTTCAAGACTTTTTTTTTTTTTTTTTTTTTTGGCTTTACGTGTGCCGTTGCAAAACGTTAGAACAACGTTTCTATTTCGTTCTTGGGTCATTCCGTATTGACTCAACACAACGACTTGACCATCTCAGATTTTAATGAAATTTGGTACATAGGTGGCCTCTATATAGATTAAGAAAAATATCAAATTTCATTGTCATATATCCACCGGTTTTGAAAATACAGCTATAAAAAGTATTAAAAACACCTCAAAATCGGAAGATTGATGGGTTTTTAAATTGTGATTGCAGCTTCCCTAATTAAGATAGAGAGATGGGAAAGGTATCTTTTTGTAGTATTGTTTATGCTATTTTATTTGATGTACAACACCATAGGGGTTAATATTTTTAAAAAATTCAAATTTTAAAATTCAAATTTTGAATTTTTCAAAATGTGACGCTCCAAAAAATTCGAAATTTTTTTAAAACAATCTTTATATGTTTGGCATTTGATTACATGAGTTGTAACTTGGGATGATAATGGGTTTACTTAAAAAGCTATATTCAAATTTAGCCTAACACAAGAGTTTAATGAAAAAAAAATAAAAAAACATGTAATCTGAAAATAAATTTGGGCTAAATCTTTAAAAAGTTTCCTTAATAACAATAGATATAGTATTTTTGTTATTTAAAACCATTTATTTAAACAATGTTTTATTTTTAATTAATTTGTTTAAAATCTGAGTCACATGGGCTTAAAAATTTTATTATTTTCATTATTCAGAATTTGTAATAATTCCCAATACAATATAAAAAAATAAAGACTGTGCAGTTATACTGTAGGCTACATTTTGTTTTGGACAAAACTCTGCATGTTCCAACTTAAAAAACTGATTCTGTTGTTTAGATCATTGGTAACAAGACCCAACAAGCAGCAACTTGCATTCCTACCTTGCAGAACTGTCTGCTTTAGGTTTTGATGGTGATCAGATGTGTTTCTCAGTCTGCTTTAGGTTTTGATGGTGATCATGTGTTTCTTGCAGTGAAAGTGATATGTGTTTGAAAACTTTTGTGGTTGAAAACTTTAAATTGAATAAAGTACATCCTTTTCAGTTTTGAAACTAGACTTTTATAAATTGAAGCTGTGCAGGATTTTTTTAGGAAAAATAAAAAGAACAGGTAATGGGAGGCAATTATTTTACTATTTGAATTTTACATTTTATGCACAAATAATCAACAATGGAAAGTACAAGATATACATTAATACAATGTTTCAATCCATATAGAAATGTGACAGACTGGATGTTGGAAAATTTTGATGACTTATCAAAGGAGACTAAAATTTGTGATTCTTGCAGAAAGCAGCTGAAAACTTTAATAATTAGTCAAGAAGCAAAAGAAACCTGTGCTGATGAGAAAATGGACGAAAATTTTGCATCTATGTCAGAAGTAATTGAAACACTGAATACTTCGCTCCATGACTTGGGTGAATCAGCTGTCAATAAGAAAAAGCTAAAATCTAAATGTTATGCTTCAACCAAAATTCAAAAAAATCAGTTCTGCTATGAAACGGAAGCTTTTTACAAATATTCAAGAATCATCTGATGATGAGGATGAAATACTTCACGACTCTCTTATGGACAATCTTAAAAGTAATTTTTCTAACTGCACTAGAGATAAACAGTTGATGATTTTGACTTGCTTACCAGAGTCATGGAGTGTTAGGAAAATCATGTAAGAATTCAATGCTCCTAATTATATGGTAAGACAATAAAAAAAAAAATTCTGAAGGAGAAAGGAATTTTGGAAAGCCTTAATAGAAAACCAGGCAAGTCTCTCTCTTCTGAAGTAGTTGTAGTATGATCGTTTTACCAAAGTGATGAAATTAGTCGGGTTTTACCTGGAATGAAAGATTGTGTTTCTGTTAGAACTGAAAACGGAGATAAAGTTTGTCAAACTGGCTGATTTTATGTAATTTGACAATTTGCAAGCACGAAAGTCAGTTTTTCCAAATTCGCAGAGCTCAGACCAAAAAACCGTGTCCTGGTAGGGTCTAATGGTACTCATATGGTATGTGTTTGCACCACACACCAAAATGTAAAACTGATGATGGAAAATGCAAGAATTGGTTCACTAACGAATGGACAATTATCTTCCTACAAACATTGTCTTGCAAGAGTATTATGCAACCCTCTTCCATAGATTGTCATTTGGGGAAGTGTCCCACCTGTTCTGGGAACACGGTTTTGAGAACTTGGTTGAAAAACTAACTTTTCGCCAATGGATTACAGTTGATAGATGCAACTTGGAGACATTAGAAAAATCAACTTCAAATTTTATTGATTTGTTTTGCAAAAAACTGTCTGCTTTGGTCAGACATGACTTCATTGCTAAGCAGCAAAGCTCTTTTATGAACAGTAGTACTAAGGAAAACCTCAAGGACTCAGAATTTCTCATCATTTGTGATTTTGCTAAAAATTATAGTTTTCTTCTTCAAGATGAAGCCCAGAGCTATCACTGGACCAGTGGGCAAGCCACAGTCCACCCATTTGTCATCTATTACAAAACAGAAAAGACTGAACATGCAAGTTTTGTAGTAATTTCTGAATGTTTAGAGCACAACACAATTACACTGTACTGCTTCCAAAAAAAAAAAACCTTATTAACTTCTTGAAAAGTAAGTTTGGTGACAACAGCGTCAAAAAAATGTACTATTTCTCTGACGGGTCTGCAGCCCAGTGCAAAAATCGGAAATTTTTTCACAAACTTTTATGTTTCCATCAAGATGACTTCAACATTGATGCTGAATGGCATTTTTCAGCAACAGCACACGGGAAGGGGCCATGTGATAGCGTTGGTGGAACGGTGAAAAGGTTAGCTGCCCAAGCCAGCTTACAGCGCCCTTACGAGAATCAAATTCAAACACCATTTCAGTTGTACGAATGGGCAATTCAGAACATTTTTGTGGCAAACTTTACATATGTAAGTCAAGAAGAATACATAGAAACAGACCAATTTTTGGAAAATCGCCTAAGCAAGTCTCTAACAATACAAGGTACCCAGAAACTTCATGCTTTTATTCCTATCCCATTGAGTAATTCAAAAATAAAAGTGAAGATGTTCTCAGAATCAAACGAGTCAGCTACTGAAAAAGTATCAGCATTACAAGACAGACTGCAAATAACAGAAATGAGTGGTTACATAACCATAATCTATGAAAACAACTGGTGGGTAGCGTATGTTCTACCAAAAGAAGGGAGTGAGAATGAAGTTAAGGTCTCATTTTTACATCCAGCTGGTCCATCTACATCCTTTTCCTACCCTAGCCCACAAGATGTATTATAGCTTCCTGTAAGTTACCTCTTGTGTAAAGTAAATCCTTTGACTCCGACAGGAAGACTCTACAATCTCTCTGAAACAGAAATACACCAAACTATTGAAGCTTTTAAAGACTATATCAAGGATCTACACGTGTGATTTCACTTCAAAACAATGATGCAACTTTTTTTTTAATTTTAGAAGATTCTGCTTTAAGTGACAATCTAAGTTTAAGATTAGGAATATAATTTGCATAAATGTAAACAATTCAATGCCATATGTTGTTATTATTTTGATGTGTTTCTTGAGCAGTAATTGAAATTACTTTTTAAAGTCTGTTTATTTTTTTTTTTGTATTGAATTGTGAATTATTACAAATTCTGAATGATGAAATTAATAAAATTTTTAAACCCATGTAGTCTCAGATTTTAAACAAATCAATTAAAAATAAAACATTGTTTAAATAAATAGTTTTAAATAACAAAAATACTATATCTATTGTTATTAATGAAACTTTTTTGAGATTTAGCCCAAATTTATTTTCAGTTTACATGTTTTTTTCATTTTTTTTCCATTAAACTCTTGTGTTAGGCTAAATTTGAATATAGCTTTTTAAGTAAACCCATTATCATCCCAAGTTACAACTCACGTAATCAAATACCAAACACATAGATTGTTTTAAAAAAATTTCAAATTTTTTGGTGTCGCATTTTAAAAAATTCAAAATTTTAATTTTTTTAAAATCTTAACCCCTATGGTGTTTGTTGTACATCAAATAAAAGAGCATAAAAAATACTACAAAAAGATACCTTTCCCATCTCTATCTTAATTAGGGGAGCTGTAATCATAATTTAAAAACATATCAATCTTCTGATTTTGGGGTGTTTTTGGACATTTTATATAGCTGTATTTTCAAAACCGGTGGCTATATGACGATGAAATTTGATATTTTTCTTAATCTATACAGAGGCCACCTATGTACCAAATTTCATTAAAATCTGAGATGGTGAGATAAAAAATGCCTTCAAATTGTGTTGAGTTGATACGGAATCACTCTTCAAATCTTTTACTTTGCATATTACATTGAAAACAAACGTTTCCATAACGTAGCAAAACCGTTTAAACGACGTTTCCATAACGTAGCAAAACCGTTTTAGTAACGTTTGTGCTCTGTAAGAGGGACGTACGGTAATGCTTATCTTAAAGCTGCCATGATAATCTGTTGTATACAGTCTTGTTACCTAGTCTACAAAAATTTGGGGGTAAATAAATGAAGTTCTTAGCTAACCTAAAAAATCATTTTCATCATATCATAAAATATCATTTTCATCATATGAAGGCCCCTTCACAAAACTTTTCTTGTTCCTAATAGTTATTTTACTATCACTTATTTTTGTTGAAGCTTTATAAGGGATGACTTGTCAGGAAAGTAATGTTATAAAAAAGAAAGCATTTCTATCACAGTTACTAGTGCAACACAATCTCTCACCATTATACAGTGTCCAAGAATTATTAAACACATTACAAAATTATGTACAAAAAAAAAAAAAACTATGAGCATTGTCTGTTTTTCTATGTCACATATTACTAACACGGTTCCTATATTTTTGTATTGCAGAATTGTTACTCCCAGAATCCGATAGATGGCGCTAGGTGTGGCCTGATGAGGAATTTATGAGAAATGCGCAATCAGTAGTCATGTCATCCATACAGCAGAAGGCGATGTGTGTGTGTTATGGTTTGCGGAATTAAAGTCTGTCATTATAAAGTTAAAAGACGGTACCGTTTAGAGTATGGTTGTAATCCTACGTCAACAAATTCAACTAAGCGGTGAATGAAACAGTTTAAAGAAACTGGCAATGTGGAACATCGTGGAGGAACCGGTAGGCCTAGCGTCAGAGGTGAGATGGTTGACCAAGCTATGAAAGTTTCCGACGAAGCCCCAGGAAATCCGTTCATAAAGCAAGCAGAGAACTGTGCATTCCAACATAGACAGTTCATGATATCTTGCACAAGAAATTAGTTTCATGCTTATAAAATTCAAATAGTAAAAAAGATGCATGCAAATAATCACACTCTGCAATACGATTTTGCTGTGGATATGCTGAATCAAGTGGAAAACGATAAAAACTTTTTAAGTACTGTAATTTTTAGTGATTAATCCACATTTCATGTATGAGGTATTGTTTCACTTCGTAAACTATGTTTTGTTTGGATATGGGGCAGTGAACCACCTCATGCTGCTATTGAACTGGAACGTGATTCTCCAAAAGTTCATGTGTGGTGCGCCCTATAAAAAAGAGAAGTGATTGGCCCTTTCTTCTGTAAAACCATAAATGGTGACATTTACTTGGATATGTTAGAAAATTTCCCTATACCCCAGATCAAAAGATATGACGTCGTTTTCCAACAAGACTGCATGTCTTCGCATTGGTCAATGTGTGTACGTAAGTGCCTGAATGAGCATTTCCCCAACAGATGGATTGGGCGTGGTGGTCCCATTCCGTAGCTCCTCGCTCCCCAGATCTAACTCCATTGGATTATTTCATGTGAGGTTATGTGAAGGATCATGCCTATCAGACACCTTGTACTGATTTGCAGGAACTGAAGCAGCATATCACAGCTGCTATTAATTCCATATCTTTTCAGATGCTTGGCAATACATGGCATGAAATCTAGTATCGCTTGGACGTACTACGAGCAACCAAGGGATCTTACATCGAAATTTATTAACATGTGTAGTTACATTGTAAGTTAGTACAGTCAGTTTCTATCTGTTTAATGTTTTGTTTTACATAATTTTGTACTGTGTCCAATAATTCTCGAACACCTGGTATATTTATTGTTCACAAGGTATACGACTTCACAAACTATGTTTTGACTCAAGTCCATTTCACTGGCTTCATTGTGGCTGTTGCAATTTTCTTGAAAATTCAGTTGCTCATATTTAACTGAACATAAAGTAGACATTTTAATACCACTAACATCTAAGTTATTGCAACATAAAACTGAGTCAGTTGTGTTGTTCATTTAAGAGTTTTTCGGACACATCTGAAATTTAGCTGATAGATTATTAGAAATGTGAGGTGAAATAATGCTGGGAGATAAATCAAGTAGTACTTTCACAGCTTTGTTTTTAATTTTTCTTTTAAGTGTAGCTAAAGGCTCTGTGTTTCTGCTGCAGATCTGTGTATTTATATCTCAGTTTACGTTTCTTTATCATTTTTTCTGTATTTTTACAGAGGAGCCTTTTATTTTGGTATGTTAGTTGCTTTGTATTTTTTCAACCCATGTGTATTTGGTTCTTAATCTTTTTTCACTAGTTTGCGAATTTAGACTTAATTTTTGGTTATAATTGTCTTAGTATTTCAGGAAGTTTGTTTAGTGTAATGTCCCTAGTTTATATCTTGTGCTTAGAAATTGCAATTTTTAGTTTCCGTTTGAGGGTCCTATTGTGTAACAAACAGTACGTAGCATATAAATAATTGTAAGAATCAATTGATTATGCATGTTGAAACACCTTTTTCAAAAATTTGTATGCAAATAAGATATGAAAACAGCCACCTAATCTAGTTTGTTCTGTCTTGGGTTAAATTCTGTTGCTACTCATATATACTCATTTCACGAGCAACTCTTTGCATTGTTTGGCCAACCAGAAAAAAATATTTTCTTCTATTGGTTGTTCATTAATGCCATTTGTTGTTGTACTCTGACATAGTGCCGTGCTCTTCTCTCTATTTCTGTACATAACATTAACTTCAAGTTCCTAAAATGTATAAGTTCTTTTTCTGTTTCAATTCATAGGTGGTCACAAAAAGTTATAATGAAACAAATGAACAATTCATGCATTCATTTCATTATTTTCATAGGCTTCAAACACAATTCATGTATTCTGAATCATAAGAAAAAAAAAATATATATATATATATACAGTACTCACAAAATGTTTGGGATATTATGGTTTCAAAAGGGAAACATGGTGATATGCATATTTAGTGACTACAGGAGATAGGTTATCAGCATAAATTAGCATCATGATGACACATCATGTGGTGTGTGTGTGTGTGTGTGTGTGTGTAAGCTCCGATAAAAGTAGCTTCCGAGAAGTAGAAAACAGGTCGTCTCACTGCTTGGACTACAAGTTTGCTGAATGCATTTCCTTCAGAGTAGGATTAACTTGAAAAGATGTCCAGACGACGTTTAAGTATTGACATCAGAAATAGGGCTGTTGACATGTTACATGCAGGTGTACGGCAGATTGATGCAGTTGCTGCTTTAGGAGTTTTGCAAGCTAGCTACACACAAAATTTCTACCGAATGGAAATGCTGCAGATCAAGCAGGATTTTTACACCCCCCCAATAAACAGGTGTGTGTGTGTGTGTGGGGGGGTGTTACTTTAAAAAAAACCCCAAAAAACACCCACTGCAAACGGTTATTTTATTTTTTTCCAAAGAAACACATGATTTCCTTTCTGGTTAATGCTCTTGTACGTTATGTTTTTGCTCCAAGTAATTCCCAAGTATATTTTATGACTTCAATACTTGGGCTGTAGAGATAGAATATTTTAAATAAGCAATGTTTATTCACAATTAAATATTTTATTTTAAGATTTTAAATCTACTGTAGTTTCACTGAGCATTTGGCTTGGCTTCATTAGGACAAATGGAGTGCAAACGTTCAAATCATCGTGACATCATCAGCATTCTGACAGTCACTGCTTTTGGCAAGTTGTTTCCACGTGTTTAAAAGAGAAATCTAGTAGATGTCATGTTGTTGACAAGCCATGAGCAGTTGCACTAGATGTGGAAAGCTTCTAATATATTAAGCTTGATAGTCAAATCAGGTTTATCAATAAGCGTAGCATTTAAAAAAAAAATCTGGTTATATTCATGACAATGTTGGGCTATAGACGACTTCTTCAGTTCCATACGTAAGTCGTGTTCCTTCATATGAAAACTTAAAAGCTCTACGGATCTGTCCTACACATGAAAGTCCACATTCACAAGCGATGTGATAAATTCCCCAGTTATGTCTTCAACGTAGTCTTTTGATCCATAAAAATTTGCCTTGTTTATAGATTTCAAAATAACTTTGAAATTTAAACATTTGAAAGTTCCTAAATTTCTGGACAGCTTTGTCTACAACAAAAGGACAATCTATATCAATCTATATCCTGTGTGTGCCACAATTTCTTTTAAAAAAAATCATAACTTTTTTTTATTTTTTTGTTTACTGACCATGGTGAGCAACTCAATGGGCTATAAGCAGTCGCCTGTCCCTAATTTAGGGTCACTGGTTCCAGAGAAGGAAGAGACCCAGTGCCGTAAGACAAACACAACATCCATGCCTCACCGGGATTCGAACCCAACCCACTTGGAAGAACCGAACAGTCATAAGCCAGTGCTTAGACCACTGCGGCGGCAAAAATCTAGCTTTTTCTGCAAGGAATCCTCTGTAACGCATAGATGTACTGCACGATATACATGGGTAGAAAACACCAATTTGTTTCCATGACTTTTCTTTATGACTTGTCAACAACATGACACCTACTCGATTTCTTTCAATTGCATGGAGACAATTCACCAAAATCCATGATCATCAACTACCTGATGATGTCACATATGAATGTTTATGCTCCTTTTGTCCTGATGAAGCCGAGCTAAAGGCTCAACAAAACTATAGATCTTAAAATAAATTTTTTAATTGTGAATAAATGTTGCTTATTTATTCTATAATTTCACACATGGTTTAATCCTTTAATTCCACTAATATTATATTTACCAACTTGGTGAAGTCACCAACTTGGTTTACTTTCACAGGGTGATCCAGTTGTACTCTACAGAGAGATCTACTGGTAGGAGGGGAAATACTGATCTGAGGGATATAAGCTCAAGTTTTAAAGCTACAGGAGGTTGTACTTAATTTACACTCATCTGTGTTTTGCATAACATCCCTAACTTTCCTAACTAGAGCCATGAATAACCAAACCTGAGTAAAATTTAAAAAAAAAATCATTTATGCAATTTCTTTATATAATTCAACTGTTTTGAATGCCCTATTATTTCTTAATGTAAATCACATTCAAAAGTTTGCCCTCATTAGTGATGGTAAATTATGTTTATAAAATTTTATTATGATATACCCCTAAATTTTAATTTATCTTTATATATATTAAGAATCAAGCAAGAAGAAACAAAAAGGGAAGTAAACACTGAAAAACAAGTTACTAGTAAAGTGAAAAGCCAAAATGAGCACAAGCTGCAGTTACAATTAACTGGAATGAAAATTAAAAAAAAAAAAAAAAGGAAGAGAAAAAAAGCTAAACCACTGAAGAAACCTATTGAAAGTGCTGTCATCATGGCATTCAACTTTTTCTGTTTTTTTTCCGACAGCCAGAAAGACTCCTTTGATCCCCCCCACTTTTTTTTTTTTTTTTTTTTTTTTTTTGCAGTATGGACCCAAACACAGCAAATAGCTCTAATCTCCACTTCGCATGCTCAGTAGATATGTCACTAACTCACTATTATATGCTATGCTACAAATAAATAGTCCAATATAATAATGATAATTTTACTCACAAAATGACTGAATCATACATAGTTGTTTGTGTTATTTACATGAAACTTTCATGTCTGGCTTTACTTTGCAAAAACCTCTTTGCTTCAGAAATTTTTTTGGTGCAATACCGTTTTCAATAGAAATGATGGATAAAGCCGATAGCTGTTCCTGCATCGTTGTAGATCTCAAATAAGTCTTTATCAGCTTTAATTTATTAAAACTTCTTTTGCCGCTTTCTACAGACAGGAATTGCAATATTCGAAAGCAAATCCTACTGTTGGGATAACAATGAGCCATATCATACTGGAATATGAAGTTTAGAGCTTCTATTGTAGTAGCTGAGCTGCATTTGCTCATAAGTGCTTGCAAATGCCTCAGCTCTTCAAACAGTTGCTCCCCATCGATATCTTTTTCTTCACTGTCAGCATCCTTAAGGAATTTTTCTAACTGAATACACTTTTCTTTTAAAGAATCCCCTGTCAGGCAATTTCTTCAAATTATAAAGGAAACCCGAAGCGTTGAAAAGTTTTTGCAACTGAGTAAATCTTTCCTGAATGGCAAACAATGCGCTATCAATGAGTGGATAGAAAACCATTGATATATATATGGTTCGCAATCTGTAGGAGCTTTGTGTTGCAGTTTTCATAGTAAAAAGTTTTTTTCCCGCTTTACCCTAGGCTGTGGGAATTTGGGATTTATTTCCAAGATGTACATAACAATAAGGCTTGTCACTCAAGCCTTATTGTTATACACTGAGTTGCCACTTTATTATTACCACCCCCTCAGTACTTCGTTGGGCCATCTTTTGCCTTTAATATTACGTCAATGTAGATTCTTCGTGGCATGGACTCCACGAGATGTTGATAGGTGGTTTGTGGAATCTAAGACCATGCTTGATGAATGGCACTTTCCAGGAGTGTGAAATTGCAGGGTCATGTGTATCCAGCTGTTTGATAGCTTGTTCAACTTCATCTCACAAATTCTCAATGGGGTTGAGATCTGGAGATTGTGGGGGCCAGCTAAGCAAAGTAAACTAACCGGCATTTTCCTGAAACCAATCCTGTACAATACGAGCACTATGGCAAGACGCATTATCTCGTTGAAAGTAGCCATCGCCATTGGGATAAACCATCCACATGACAGGATGTACTTGGTCTGCAACGATGTTTAGATATGATGTGCCAGTCAGACGTTGATCAACATGAATTAAAGGGCCCAAATCATGCCAGAAAAACATTCCCCAAACCATAACGTTGCCTCCACCAGCTTGAAGGGTTGTAGCAATGCATTTGGGGTCTATGCTTTCGTGCTGTTTCCGCCAAATTTTCACTCGGCCATAGGCATGGTGCAACTGAAAACGTGATTCATCGGACCAAATAATTTTTTTCCAATTATCGACTGTCCAATCCTTATGCTCCTGTGCGAAGTGGAGACATTTTCTCTTGTTAACTGCAGACAGCAAAGGTGTTCGAACAGGCCTCCTTCTGCCATATCCCATCCGTGCCGTGTACGGCGAACAGTGCGTGCACAGATCATTTTGAGGGATCCTTGATTAAGATGGTCTGTAATTGCTGCACTGTTGCCTATTACCAGTCTGGACACTCCGGTCCGCCCGAGCAGTCACTAGTCGATGACGACCACACGTTGCACGTAGAGACCCAGTTTTTTGGCTGACAGTCCAGTCTTTAAACACTTTAACAACAGTGGCTCTGGAACATTTCATGAATGCGGCGGTTTCAGTGATACTCGCTCCATGGCTCTGAGCTTTTACAATCGTCCCACGTTGAAAGTCCGTCAAATTGCATTTTTTACCCATCTTGTCACCCAAAAATCACTTCTACTACTGTCGCAAGCACTAAGCTTTCCCTTTTTATACTAGCCTCACCCTCTGGCGGCAACAGCGTGCAGCCATAGCTCATTTGCTTAAAACTGTCAGGTAGTCATAATAAAGTGGCCACTCAGTGTATATAAAAATGTCAACAAACATCAGGAACGAACAAAAAAAAAAAAAAAAAAAAAAAAGGTTCATTTTTTCCCCTCCCTGAAAACCCAAATGCGTAAAAAAGCAGCAGAGAAGAATTCTCAGAAAAAAAAACCGCACAAGAATTGAAAATGCTTCTTGTTGTTGGTGGTATATATATAGGAACTCTGCATGTGTCAGAGAAACAACAAAGGAGTATTCAGCTTTCATTTTTGTGGCAAATACAGACTAGCTCATAAAAGAAAAAGAAAAAAAGTTAGCGGATAATTTTACTATGTAAGAAAATTTATGGGCATCCCTTCCATTTGGTGGCTGCCTACCTGGCCGGTAAATATGTATATTAGCGTCCTAAATTATTTCGTCGGAAAAATGTCAGTACTTCGAAAAAGTGTGACGTAAAGATTTTAGAGTACGGAAATTAATGGCAAATGGTGCAGAAATTTCATATTTTAAATGTGTTTTAAAGATTTTCTATCATAATATTGAACTGTCAGTGATGCTGTGAAGAGACGCTGCGGTAGGCCTAATGCATCGCCAGAGGTGCATTCAAATAAAATGTGACTGCATACACAACCATTGAAACAGAAAACTTGCTGCAAACCCGCAAATCACGATAACAATGGAACGAGATAATTTAAAGAAAAATTAATATAACAGTAAATAATTATTAGAACATTACAGATTCCAGAGAGGGCAAAAGGACATTACGACTGAATCCGCAAAAATGTGTGTAAAATGGACCTTAGGCCAAAACTTAAAAATTTTTGAACTATGAACCTCATAAAAACAAGAGACTAATTTTTATATCAAGAAAAGCAGTTCTGTTAATGAACATTTAAAAATTATATATAGCATCTTTAACAACTTAATTCAAAAATAGTACTTATAAAATATATAAGGAAAATATTTTATTTTAATAACTGGCAACTGCAAGAGTAACCTGGCAATAAAATAAAAAAATCTTTCTGTGTAAATGAAACTTTTGTTACAGTTCCTATATATTGAGAACAACAGGCCTTGATAAAATCAAGAGGCCAGAAACTTCTGCAAAAACAAAATAACTCTATAGGAAGATGTGAAAAATAGTTGAACATTCTCATGTTAAGATAGAATTAAATATATTAATCTTAGTAAAACCTTAAGTGTTTTAATTGCTGTAATAACATTTTTATTTTTTTAATCTACAAGCAAAAACTATCTGCAAAATCTGCTAATAATTTGCAAACTATCCACGTATGGCGTACGTCTATATTGTGTGACTCTGTGCATCGCTACGGCGACGATGTGAAGCTTAGCTTCATTGAAAGGAAGATTCGCTGCAGCGTTTAATTCACGCGCGGATGACTACAAGTCCAAGCGCGTATTTTGTTACCACAAGAGCGAGCCGTGTTATACTCATACGCTACACAATATAGTTCATTCATGTTTTGTCATTGTTTTTAAAGCGATGTTGAGAAATTTTTCGTTCTTTCGCATACTCGTGGTATGCGAAAGAACGTAGAAAAGCATGTTAGAAAGTACTAACATGCTTTTCTATGTTGTATAGGAAACTGGGGAACTATAACTTTCGGTTCTGGTTTGAACAGCTTCCATTCATAGCTGATTTGCTGTGTCACTGCACTTTTGGTTCTCTTGTGTTAATAGCTTGTTCGCAGGTCAGTTTCTATCTTACTCATACATATCTTTTGCAAATCGAAGAGTTTTTTTCCCAGTTTTTCCTGCCAACAACATACAGGATACAACAAAATAAAGGGTGGATGCTGTGGACCTATTTTCTGTAGCGTATCACTACATTTATTGCTCTCCTGCCAACAACATAACCTCTTTCTCTTGTACTCTTCCACCCATCATTTTGATACAGCAAGAAACCTTCCTTTTAAAGGACCAAAGCTTCACATTCTTTGCCGGAGCAATACATTAGGCCTACCGCAGCTTCTCTTCACAGCGTCAGACTCACAGGTCAATATTACGAAAAAAATATATCTTTAAAACACATTTAAAATATGCAATTTTTGCACCATTTGACATTAATTTCCATACACTAAAATCTGTACATCGCACTTTTTCCAGGTACTAAAATTTTTTCAACGAAATAATTTAAGACGCTAATCTACACATTTACCACCTGGCCTACCTACCCCTTGGACCGGCCCTGGCTGGAAAACCACAAGATCGAATCCTTACAGATACCTCAGGTCTGACCTTAATACTACTAAGAAAATTTGGGAATCTATACAGCAACGTTTTGATAACCGCATTCCATACCCCAGTATACTGGCAGACCTCTGTAATGTGTTGACTAATATGGGACTAACTGCACCAAACACTAATCAATAATGTCACTGCAAGTATGCTTCGTAGGTGTCAAGACGTTCTTCGACACATAGGTAGTGTTACTGGATACTGAAATCCAGAGGTTTGGACATTCTCTGAATATACACTTTTGTCTATATTGTGGTACTACTTGTTGTGAGCAGAAATTGCCCATTGAATTGTTTTTGCAAACACACTCTGGCGTTTATGTTACGTGGCTTCACTTCATGCAATATCCTTTACTTTTTGTGACCAGTATATATATATACATACATACATTGGTGAAAAAATGTGTACAATCAAACTGTGACAGTTTGTACGGCTTTTCTACACAGCGTAGCTACGTGATCCAGCCTTTAATCTGTTGCCCTTAACGATCTGATAATAGAAGAGATCCATAATTCAGAGAAAGGCTAATTAGGAAGCACTGGCCTGGTCGGAAAAGTATTAATCCGACAGTGAATAGAAATATTGGTTTGTGGCTCTCTAATTTAATTGCTTAGAAAAGATTATTCATTCAGAGAAATCTGAAGATACAGACTCAACTAGCAAATACAAATATTGGTCTATTACTCTTGCCATTTGGGAACAAACAGCTACAAAATTCAAAGTGAACATTAAATTCAAAACCAGTAGCGCCAAAAGTAAACAGCTATCAAGATGGTTTTGAAGCATTACAGAAACAAAGGAGCAATGATATGTGTTCAAAAATAATATTGTTGAGAGAAAATTAATTCAAATTAGAAAAAAAATCCTCATAAAACTATACTTCCAACCAAAGTAGTAGAATGTAAAAGTATGTGCGCACGCCGATAGTTTTCAAATTATTAGCAGATTTTGCCAATATGGGCACATTTGGACGTTTGTGGCCTCTAGATTTTATCAAGGCCTGTTTCTCAGTACATAGGAACTGTGTCATAAGTTTCTTTTACACAGAAGGAATTTAAATTTTATTGCCAGGTTCCTCTTGCAGCAACTAGTTATTAAATTAAAATCTTTTCCTTAAGTAATTTGTAAGTCGACAGTATTTTTTTTTTTATTGGAGGTTTAACGACCACCGTGAGCAACTCAATGGGCTATAAGCAGTCGCCCGTCCCTAGTTTAGGGTCACTGGTTCCAGGGAAGGGAGGGAGCCAGTGCTGTAAGACAAACACAACATCCATGCCACACCGAGATTCGAACCCGGACCCCGTTCGGACGAATGATCAGAGGCCATCGCTTAGACCACTGCGCCACCGGGGGCAGCACAGTAATTTTTGAACTAAGCTGTTGAAAATACTATTTATAATTTTTAAAGGTTCATTAATGGAACTGTTTTCTGGGTATAAAATGATTCTTTTAATTCTCTTGTTTTTATGAGGTTCATAATCCAATATTTTGCCATAAAGGTCAATTTCACACACATATTCAATTGTATTTTGCCGTCATCGGAATTTGTAATGTCCTAATAATTATTTTTTTATTGTTTCTTTAAATTATCTTATATTGTCATCGTGATATGCGGGTTTGCAGCAAGTTTTGTTTCAATGGTTGTGTTCACAGATACATTTTATTTTTATACAACTCTGTTTCCAACTTCTCCCACCAATGCATTCCTGAAATTTGAACAAAAATTTAGTAAACTGTAACTGGAAAAGCAAAGCAACTGGCCACCTTGCCTGTGACAGGTTCAATAGCATTCCTCTGCTTCATTATTTGATAGGCACAACTCTGATATGTGGAAGGGGAGATGGGCACATTTGAATGTAAGTGTATACTCCCACATAACAAAATGTTGCATTGGATATTTGTATATATTCCATTTGGATACAGATACATTATGATTTCAGTAAGCTTAATTCACATCTGGTATAAAACGTGCATTTTCCAAAAAAAAAAAAAAAAAAGTTAAATTTTTGCGTGCCTTACGTAGACTTTGAATTGTGACTGACAATATACTTCTTGGCCACAGGACTCTGTACAGGGTGGGTTTTGAATTTTTTTCAACCTTGAAGCTTTCTGGATTTAATAAGTATCTCTCCAACAGCTTATTCCGTTTGTTACTCTACACACAATATATTTCTTGCAAAAAAACTGGCTGAATGAGCCCTAAGAAATGCTGATCTAATATATGATAACAGTAATATAGAGTATCCTTTATAACTAACATACCAATAAGCTGCGTTTGTAACAATAACAATGTTTGCTACACGGAAGCACATTTGAGTAATTAAGTATAAATTCAATACTCTCTAAACATTTGAAGAATTAGAATTTCTTTTACAACTAGCTGCATTTGTTATTTAAAAATCTAACCAAATATTCAGTAGCTCATAAAAATGAAAAGGTCTAAAATTTCGTTTCCTTGAAATATATTTTTGTTACTCTTTCACGAAAATACAAAATTAAAAACGAATCAGCTGTGTTTAGATCCGAAAATCTAACAAATTCTTTACTACTCCTAGTTTAAAATGCAGTCGATGATATATATACCTGTTAAGAAAATACATGAACGTGTTCACGTGTTAAGCCTACCTCCACGTGTTACGAAACGAATACATGAATGTCTTCACGTGTTACGGGAATCTCCACGAGTTACGAAGCGAATACATGAATTGTTTTCGAAATCGAAGCCTATGAATTGAAACAGGAAAAGAACTTACCTTTTAAGAACGATAAAATCCATCGATTAGGCATGCAGCTCTGGACGATCGAGCTCAGCCTTGCCATAACTCACCGTCCGTAGTACAAGTGACGTAACAGCAGGTTAGAGAACGACGCAGCCGCAGACCAGAAGCTGCTTTAAAACCAATGGAATAAAATCTTCTAGTCGTATAAGCAAAAAAAAAAAAAGGAAGAATTCAGTAATCTTTATCAATTATACACAAGCTTACTGTTTTATCAACAGTATAATTTTGTTCTTTTTTGCCTGAATGTAATGTCACGCCAAAGATTAGCTGTGACCTTGCTAACATGACGAAAATGCAACGTTTAGCAAACGTAATGAATGTGACAAAATCGCAACGGTAACGGATGTAACATTTAACAAACGTTTATCAAACGTAGTCTTTGTACGGAAGACGAAATATCAACTTTTGCAACCGAAATGCGACGTCTTTTAAACGTCACGTGCTACTTGGGCTACTTACACCCCGCCTTCTGTGCGCCCTTCTTTATAGGGCTTCTTGGTGGCATGCGGGGCGCACATGATTTGCATATGCCCTGCAATGCTAATCGTTTGCATGTCCTCTCACGGGTAACGCATGCCGCGAATTTCAGGCCAATCAGATGCTTCCTTCTTGGTGTTGCATTTTGGGTGGCCAGCAGTTTATATTGTTGTCAACCATTATCAATCCACTGCTGGATGAAGGTCTATCCAAGTTTCTTCCACAACTGTCTGTCTTGAGCTACTCTCCTCCATCTTACTCTGGCATGCTTTCGAATTTCATCCATCCATCTCCCGTGTGGCTTCTGGGTCTTTCTGTCCCTTGGGAACCAGTCTAAAATTTTACTTGTCCATCTGTGGTCCATTCTTCTGGCAACATGTCCAGCCCATTGCCATTTCAGGGATTTTACTCTCGTCATGACGTCTTTCACTCTCCTCTTATCTTTCCTGGTTACACCAGGTATGCATCTCTCCAGGCATCTTTCAATTGTCTGCAGCCTTAGTATGTTTTTTTTAGTTTAAGTCCATGCCTCTGCTCCATATGTAAGAACTGGAAGGATGCATTGATTAAACACTTTGCTTTTAAGAAATAAAGGCATATTTCTCTTAAAAATTATACTGTTTATTCCAAAAGCTCTCCAGCCAAGTTTTATACGCCGATTAATTTCTTCATCAATGTGACCCTCGCTTGATATCTGCTGTCCAAGTTAAATGTAGGTATCGGTTATCTCCAGCTTTTCCCCATCAATTGATAAATTTTGCTTTCTTGTAAAAGCATTGTACATCACTTTTGTCTTCTGAAATTTAATTTTTAGTCCCACACCTTTACTTTTGTCAGTGAGTTCCTAGATCATATTCTGCAGCTCTGAAGGGGTAGTTGCTAAAATGACTACGTCATCAGCAAAACAAAGGTGAGTTAAATAATCTCCATTAATATTTATCCAATCTTTATCCCCTTGTTTTCCGAGTTCAACGATTGAAAGACATTTTGCAATGTGCCATTGAAGAGTGTGGGAGAAATAATGTCACCTTGTCTCACTCCCTTTCCAATTTTTATTGGTGCTGTATACTCAATAGCATTTGTCAAATTAGGGGAGATACAAATGACACTGTTTCCAGTTAATCAGATCGATGTAGTCAATAGCTTCAAAGTTAATGTTTGGAATTTTGAATGTTCTTTTTGTGTTACTCATTCTCTGTGTAGCCCTTAGAATCTTCCTTAGTCCCAACTCACGAATAGGGCTGCGATCATTGCAAGGAGCATATTCTCAGTGTAAATAAAGTATGCATTCCTTTGAAAAACTGGGTTAATTACAGCTTTCAATTCATCACTTAAATAACGAGTTGCCTTTATCGTCTTGAAAACATGCACAGCTCCTTCTTTGCAGGAAAGATGACACTTTATCATGAACCGCTTAGGACATAAACTCTTAAAATAAATTCTGAAATAATTTTTAAGTTCACTGACAGATTATCACACGAGATGTAGTATCATAGAACGCGTTTTGCAGTTGTCAGCCAACGAGCATGAGATAGTCTTCCAGGTTGACGATCAGCTAAATTCGTAGAGCATTGTCCTAAAGAAATGGCCTTGCAAATGTCATACAAATATCTTTGATCTGAAATTAAATCCTGTAGGTCGACTTTTGGTAAATCACCAGAAACAGCTATAAAGTTTGCAACTGGAAGCTTTTCGCATTTATTTAATGATTTCCCGACTGTTCCAGTGGCGGCTCGTGGTGTAAAATGCTGGTGAGGCGAACGGTCTTGATGTAAATGTAAAACAGTAACACATATGTTATTGAAAAATATATAAATTCGTATAACGTTATAGGAACATATATATATATCAGTGGCGTAGCCGGGGGTCGTGGTTTGCACCCCTAAGTAGGCGAGACAGTTAGCTTTTTCTAAGCACGTTTTATAGATAATTTCCCTATTTAAATTCATTGATTTTTACATAACTTACAATGTAATACAAATAAATTACATTGATACATAATATCAATGCAATTTCTTGATAATAGAACAGAAAGTAAAGCAAAGCAGCCAAAGAAGTTGCTTTATTAACTTTTTATTAAAACAACTATAATTTATTGCATTTTCTTCATTTTATTAAATTAGCTTCGTTTTGTATTAATGTCCAAGATGTGCGTACGTACAATAGAGAAATATTTGTCGAAGCGCCCCCCCCCCAAATTGTTACATGTACTTATACACAGTTATACAGCATAAATGCAGAACCCCCGCCCCACCCTCAAAAAGTTTCATGTCAAAGGCAGTATCACCCATCGGATATCTTTGAAGTCCTGGGTTCGAGTCGGCTGAATCATTAAAATCTACTGAGATTCGGAAGTCTCGTTAAGCCATTGATCTCGGTTAGGCGCCTTGTTATAAACAGCTGTAAACCCCATCCCTTAGGGCTTCAGCCCATGCCATTTAGCCCTTATATACAAATATTATTCAACAGTAATGGAATAAAATTATAGAAATATATGAAACACGGCGTGGGGAGTCTTTCTTCACGAAAAAAATCCAAAACTTTTAGAGGAAAAATGTGCATATACCACTATATATATATATGTGTGTGTGTGTGTGTAATATACGCTACTTTTGCAACAATATTTTTATGAAAACAATTATTCAATAATTTTACAACAAAGAAAGAAATATTTCACCTGTATTCTTTTATGTAATACACTTGAGCGAAAATACGCAATTTGTGCGGTTTCTTTAGCTAGTCAATGCGTCACTCACATCCCAACGCCAGTCGGAGATCCACTTCTTAAAAAATTCAAAGTAAATCATTTGAATAGAAATTGTTTTCTTACGAAATGTTTCTTGAGCTTGAATAAAAGTCACAGTTCGATTGGCATATTAGTGAAGGTGCATTTAGCACGGGTCATAGACTGAAGTCCAGGCTCGTGATAATTATTAGCTTCGTTTTGTATTAATGTCCAGGAGAAGTCAAGGAAGCACATTTCTATATAAAAAAAAGTATTAGGTAATTTAAACCTGGAATTAAAAACAGAGGAATGCGATATTAATTTGCTTTGGTCTCGAACAGAATGCTTTCAGTTTATGTTTTATAAATAAGTTCAATTCTGCGATCCTTTTTGGCTGCAAATTTGTCTATGATCAGATCATAAAATGGTTGAGTGGACATTAGATGGTTCAGCAATTCTTTCTCGATTGAAATTTTAGCGAGTGAAGACAAACGATCTTGTGCCGTTGTATTACGGAGGTAAGTCTTAATTCTCTTCAAACAAGAAAAACTCCTTTCAGCAGAAGAACTTGTTGATGCCAGTGTCAATACAAGAGAAAATAATTTGTAGGCTTCTGGTAACACATCTTTCAGCTCGTTTTCTTTCATTGTTTTCAAGGTTTTCTGAACACCGAGTTCCCTGAAGTTGTGATCATTATATAAAAAATCTAATTCGTTTTTTAGTCGTTGTGTGTCTGTAAAAATGTTTGGATAAATTTTTTTGAGAGTGTTAAGGGCACTGGATGGAAATGACTCTGAATAACTATGGTATTTTGAGCTGTCAACTAGCTGCAGAAACTCGAGCTTTCCCATATCTTCAAATCTGGTATTTATTTGGACTATTATGCTGTCAACGATTTCGTAAAACAAAATTTTGTAATAGTTTTCCACTTCTTCTTCAGTCAAATGTTTCTTTTGGCGACATTTAGGACCTCCACTCAAACTAATTGCTTCACTGAAATGTTTCAAGTAAGTGGTTACATTCCTTTTCTTATTTATTCGTTCGCAACATTGTTTAATTTGTTTTTGGCAATAACTGATATCTAAAGTCTTTTTTTGTAAAACATCAAATAATACATCCGTAATTCTAAAAATGTCATCAAAAATCAGTGATAAAAAAACAAATTCAAAATTAGTGAAATTTTTCAAATATCCTATGGCTCCGTTGATTGATTCTGCCGTTGATTCCGGGTCATTCATTATGTTTTCAAACACATTCTTTAGTTTGCCCCATTCGCTTACAATTAAACGCAAAATGTGTGAAAGTGATGCCCAACGTGTTTCCGCTATTTGAGGAATCCGTTTCCCAACAACTGAATCTGCTACGTGGGTTCTCTTGGCAGATTTATGAAAAAATGAGGGCATGCTGGATACAGTTGCGAAATATATGCGACAATTTACAATACTTTTGCACCCCTGTTGTAGGACAAGGTTAAGGCGGTGGGCGAAACAGTGGGTAAACAAAGCTTGCGGGGCTTCTACCTTGACTCTTTTCTGCAGACCGCTCAACTCTCCAGCCATAACGCTTGCACCATCATAACACTGGCCTACTAACTTTGATTTAAAATCAAACTCCTCCAAAACCGATGCTAGCAGATCATACAGTGCCACAGCAGTCCTGTCAGTGCTGATATCATAAAAACCAAGGAAGCGCTCAACTACTTCACAATTTGAGTCCAATATGTATCTGACAATTATTGATCACTGTGATTTTTGAGTAATATCAGTTGTATCATCAACTTGCACTGAAAAAAATTTTGACTCATTAATTTCGCTTTTAACACATTCGTTTATATATTCATGAATACACTCCAGTAAATCATTCTGTATCGTTTTAGATTGTCCAGAAAATAAGCTTCGTATTTCTTCAAAATGTGCTTTTAATTCTGGGGTGCTCCTACGAAGTAACAAATGGAACATCTCCTTGAAATTACCTTTATTTAATGAGGAAATAGATTCATCATGTCCTCGAAAAGGCAGTTCTTGCTTGCTTAGAACGACAACTAAATCGATTATATGTTCCATAAAAAGCCTATTTAGTCTGACCTTTTCATTAAACTTAGCTTTATGAAGAGCAGCATTTTCTTTGAGCATATCAGAAATAGTGTTTATATTTTTTTCCATCCGTTTCAGACCTACGTGATTAGTTATATGCTCTTTAGAGCTTTCGTGCAATTTTGCACTACGAGAAAAGTTTTTCAGATTAAAATAACCCGTTGTATTCCACACATTTTTCTTATTGCTCAAAAGTAAACATGGCCAGCAAAAGAGAGTTTGCTTGTAATAGCTACCAGAAAGCCAGGGGAAAATCTCGTACCATGATTTATTGAAAGACCTAAGAAACGATTTGCCGCACTTCTTATCTTTAGATATTGAACTTATTACAGGTGTCGGTCTTCCAGATATGAGAACATCCCTTTTATTATAATCTTTCCAATGTTTAAAAGGAATTTCTTCCAGAACACAAATCACATCGTTTATTGGGCCATTCATATTTTCCAACCCAAATCAAAATATGCTGTTTAGTAACAATAACAAAATAAAAAAGAAGAAAAACTCAACATTACTATGAACTAGCCAACACCCGCAAAAGAGAGGATTGAAAACACACTACAAAAAGTTAGACTCAAATATACTCTGACGAATAGTTAAAGCTACGTAGAAATCATCCTACTTCAAAGCATAGAGAGGCGAACGGCGTCATCGCCTGTAAAACCACTTTTTACCAAGGTCATCTGCTCATTTTCCCGCGCCCATTGGATACACAATCCTTGGGTTCTCCAATAACAGCAGAGATGCGATTCCAGTTTAAGCGAAATGGAGGGTCGCCTCAGAAATTTCCTTTCTCTTACTGGAAGTCCGGCACCTCCTTAGGTAGACCTCGGACCGTGGGGGTGGGGGTTCACTCTGTAGGGCTCTTCTCTGATCCCCAGTTCCCAAAACCGGCTTCTCATCGAGACGATTCAGCCGGTCGCCTCTAAGCGCTTAAAACATGCAGCTGCTTTGCAAAAATAATGATTCATTCCTCTTCTTGAAAGCCTTTTTTTAACCTAATTCATGAATCACAATGTAAATTTCAGTGTTTCATTTATCCTGCAAAGTTCTTATATCTTCGTTACTGACCGAAGTTTTTTTTTTTTTTTTCACTTCTCATTCTGCGGAATTTCAGGTGAGGCGGCGCCTCACTTGCCTCATCTGACGGGCCGCCACTGGACTGTTCCCGAATATTCTTTTGGACCTGTTGTAACTCCATCTAAATACTGAAGTAAGTGTCTTGGAAGCAATTCGTTGGCATGCAATTGGCATATGAACCATTGGAGTGAACGATTTAATTTCATTTCAAGACAAACTATAACTCCGTTTTTGCTTCCAGTATTGAAAGTCGTGCCATCACAACCTTATTGTCCCCAAGTGGCAACTTCCTTTCGCTGAAAAAATTCAGAATACTTTCAGCAGTACCTTTAGCTGCACCTGAAGGTGAGGTAATGTGCCCTATATAAGATGTACCTGGCTTTTCTATAAGGGAAATGGCCGCGGATGGCTTAGTGGTCAACATTCGTGACTGCCACGGAGAAACCTCGGGTTCGATCCCAGGCAGGTACAAACGCTCGAACCAATAGATATCTGCTGTGCATCACATGGGCACATTAAGCCGTCGGACCCAGGGTACTGGCCTCCCGGTAATGAGTAAGGACGGCCTCCTCCCCCTTTCTACCTCATTTCTGTGTCTCTTTCCTATCGTGCACTCCAGCCCAAATCTCCTAGCTTCCTATTTCTAAGGGTTGTTTAAGACCTGGGGGTCAGACACTACTCCCTTCCTAAAATCCTCTACATATGATCTGATCTATAAGGGGAATATGGCATGCTTATCTTTCAAGGTCAAGTTATTGCTACACTCCGGGCACACTTAACCTGATAATGGGTAGAACACCTAGACCAGTATGATTCTGCCCATGCGATGTAGTTCGCATTTTCTCCTATTAACAGAGTTGATAAAAGATACATTTCAGTCATAAAATATTAAAATAATGGTTGAACTTATAAAACGTAGGGATATTTGTGCAATTAATACATACTAGACAAAACCCGTCAGAATCGAAAGTAAGTTTTTTTTTTTTTAAATAATACTCATGAAACAACAAATGTAAACTTTATTTGATTGACAAATTCATTCAACCACTTCAGTAAAGACAATAGTCTAGATTCACGATTTTTTTTTTTGTGACTGAAGATTTAACGACCACCGTGAGCAACTCAGTGGGCTATAAGCAGTCGCCTGTCCCTAATTTAGGGTAACTGGTTTCAGGGAAGGGAGAGAGCCAGTGCCGTAAGACAAACACAACATCCATGCATCACCGGGATTCGAACCCGGTAGACGAAACCCGTCGGAATCTAACAGTTTTTTTTCTCAGTAAACGAAACTCATCGGAATCGACGATTAGTTCTTTTTTTTTTTTTTTTAAAGATAAACTCACATGAAACATTTATTTACATCTTTACATAATGGGAAACGTCTTACCTATGTGAATAATCAGGATCGAATGAATGTCAAATTGTATATATACATCACACAGTCCAATGGCACAACGCAATCAGGTCTTCGAGTGTTCGCTGTTCTAAGAATTTCAAACAAATTCCTGCTAGCGTTGTTTTGCACAACGGTTTGCTGAGAACAGAGACTTCAGAATTTGGACTATCTGAGTCCCTCCATACTTCCGCCTTCAACAGCGCGTGAGTCAACCGCAAGCGATCGGATGTCAACTGCACGGTTCTCCCATGGACTTTACATGGGGACTTTGCCGCCCCACAATGCCCAAACTGTTGCCCCAATCTAATTTTTCTCTTCGACTGGCACATCTACATGGTAAGACCTTTATTTTGATACCTCAACCATATGTTTACATTCAGCCATTCTTTCACAACAAAAAAATCTTATAGAATTAATATATAGGTAATAAAATTAATATGTGGGTCATTCCATGTGAAGTCACCTAGGTCTCCTGCCACACCACGTCCTATTTGCTGGAAAATTATTTTACTGTTAGACATTCAGGAGAATAGCATATCATATTTTTTTTTTCAGATTTTTTGATGAAGGATTGTCGTCTGTGGCGCCACCAGAAATATGTGCATTTGCACTTTGCTTATGTCTCAAGGTCACTGCTTATTACCACTTTTCCTCTAATAACTTCAAAAATTTCTATTAGATTCTCATGATCTTGGTGTCTAATTAAAGATAACATTTTAGGCTACATGATTAGACAATTATTTGTCTTTGTTTCATTATTGAGATATACCACAACAAAGAAATATTTACATTATTTTAAACTGCAGGGCTGCCAGTGGTGACTAAATAGGCAACTATTGCTGCTATTTTTGATGACAGGTGACTATGGCTACTATTTCTTACAAAAAACAGCCAAAAGCAACTATTTTCAGAAAAACCTTGAACTATTTTAGTTGTAAGGCTACTATTTAAAAAAACGTGATTTGTGTTGCGTATATCGATGTGCTTGTATAACACCAGTTTTAATATTGATACACGTGAATATCAACTTTGATATCAATATGTATATGTCGAATCCATGGTTCGTACACATCCTGGAATTTCATTTTGTTCTGGAAATGTCCTAAAATTCTGTTACATGTCCTGGAATTTTATCCATTCCTGCCTTTTTGTCCCTGCACGATGCTTTGTAGTTAAGGATTTTTCTACTGACATAACTTATGTCTGACAATTTCCCTCCCCACCCCCTGCAAAATGTGTGTGTGTGTGGGGGGCTATTGGCTTTCTTGTTTAGGAGGACTGAAGCTGCGTTATTAGCATCCTTTGCATCATGCTTATGTTTTCACTTTGTCCCGCCGAGGAGACCATATCCTCCGCAATTATTAGTTCGGTTTGTAAAATTCTTTTTGTATTGGGAAGCTTAAAATGTGAGAATGATGATCCATTCATTCCGGTTTTTTTTTTTGATGCACAACTTCACCGCTAGAGGGCGCAAATGGAGATTGTATCGAATTTAAAATGCATTTCACTTCATATATTTGCTTCTAAATATCCAGTTGAAAAAATTATTTTTTCCTTTTGATGGCATTTAGATCGAAGACTTTTAGTTACAGTCCCTTTTTCAAATAATGCATACATTTTCCGCTAGGGGGCATGAAGGTAAATCACGATTTTCCTAATATCTCCACTTCTAAAAGTCTGATTTGAAAAATTCTTCCTGGGTCGGACACAACTCTCTTGAGGTTAAAATGTTTTGCATACAAATTATCATTTCTGGTAAAGAATGGTTTTGCCATCAGGAAGCGTAAATGTTTATTTTGGCTTCTGATGTATTTGCAACAAAATCTGAGCTGGAAACTCGATGGAAAAAATTCTTCTGTGAACCAATACCACTCAACTCGGAAAACTTTTTGAGAATACTTCCTGCTTAAAATAGTTCACAATTTTCCCACCAGGAGTGTACACGTATAACTTATTTTTGGTCCATATCTCTGTTTCTAGGAGTTGATTTGAAAAATTCTTTCTTTGTTGGAGAACATTTTCGGTGAAAAATGTTTCTCATAAAATTTCAAATATTTCTTAACACACAAGTGTGCCACTAGAGGGCGTAAGCTCATATTTCCGTTTACAGCAATATCTGCTGACTAAAAACCCAACTGAAAAATATTCTCTTTGGATCAGATACCTTAATTATGAAAACTCCTTATTTGTATTTTCTTCACAAAACAATGCACAATTTTGCCGCTAGGGGGCACAAATATTTAATCTTTTTTTCTTAATATCTATACTTCTAAATGTTCGATTTAAAAAATTCTTTTAACACCACATACCATTTACCTTATGGAACACTTTAGGTTTGTGTTTGAGGAGGTTTGTGGTTCACAATTCTGCCGCTAGATGGTGTTTGTGTATTTCTATTTGCAAAAACCCTATTAAGAATTATTATATTTGCACTTTTAAGGTATTAACCTCTTGCAAAGTGCGCATAGTTTACGTGCAATTCATAAATGAAAAAACCATTAGAAAGAACCACTCACTCACCATAAAGATCATGGTAACCTCCAATGACAACACACTTCCAACACGTCATTCATCGTGATGTAACTGGGCCTCCAAGGTTTACAGACTCCTTGCTTACGCTTCTTATCTCCGGGTGTGAAACATCGTATTTTTTTTTTTTTTCTTTTCCTCAGCCTTATGAGATGTTACTATAATGCTTGTCAATTCGATAAAAAATCACACATACCACTCATTCATACAATTCAAGTAAAAACTATGTACATAACCTTACATTCACAGGTGATTAAACCTTGGTCAACTGTAATTATCAAACTCCTCCTTCTGTTTCACAATCTCTGCCACTCCCACTGCAAGTGTCACACCCATTCAGCCCCTCACATCCAATCCTCTAGTACTTTCAACAGGCCTCTGTCATCTTCAGGAGGCAGGTGTGTCTCACCCGCCCACCCCAGCTCAAGTGAGCAGAGCCATCGAGGCCTGGGCCCCAGTCGCTATCTCTGAATCGTTGTGTCTCTGGTGCCATCTATTGTCCTTGCTGCTCTTTTTTCCCTCTTTCTTTTTACGCTGCTGTTCAATTTTTATTAGGGCTTTCCATTGTTCGTTTAGGTTACTTGGCTCATTAATGTTGCATAATCTTGATCTGTTTTTTTTCAATTAACACTGATTCTGCAATTCTTAACTGCTTTTCGTTTTTACAGCTCTTAATAATTTTAATATCTTCAAACCTTGGACATTTTTGATTTTCCATACAGTATTGGGTCAATGCTGTCTTAGCTTCTTTTTTATTCCAATTATTAATATGCTGGTTCAATCTATACTTTAATTTATTCTTGGTGCTGCCTATATATGACATAGGTGGTTGCTGGTTTATTGGGATTTCATAAATTCCTGCTCTATCTAATTGGCTAATTTTTTCATTTCTAATCACTAAATTTTTTACAGTAAGTACCTGATTTCCTACCTGTATGTCATACTTGCCACAAACTTTATTAATTTCTGCTGAAACATTTTCTATATATGGTATTGCTCCTACATATTTTACAAGTTTTTTATCAGTCATGACCTTATTGTAACCTTGAGTTACTTCATAAATCCATTTTTTAATACCT
Organism: Macrothele yani; assembly: GCA_039090855.1. Taxonomy (NCBI): domain Eukaryota; kingdom Metazoa; phylum Arthropoda; class Arachnida; order Araneae; family Macrothelidae; genus Macrothele; species Macrothele yani. The sequence goes on along the minus strand of CM076997.1, from coordinate 76,459,406 downwards.
GTTTAGGGTATCCAAAATCATATGCAATTTTTTCAATATATTCAATTTCTTCATTTCTATACTGTTCAATTGATGAGTGTGTTAAACTTCTTTTAATTAGTGTTTTAACACTATTTCTTTTATGTGTTAATGGATGTGATGACTGAAATGGTATAAGTACTGGGATATATGAAGATTTTCTATGCACTCTAAATTGCATATTCTCCTCTGTTTTAACAATCAAAACGTCCAAAAATGCCAAAGTATTGTCATGTTCTTGTTCTACTGTCAGTTCAATAGATGGATAAATTTCACTATACTTTTTTGTCAAGTCCTCAAGTTCATCATTTTTTAGCCTGGATAACAGAAAAATGTCATCAACATATCTGCAGTATATCACTGGTGGATCCTCGAGTTTACTTATTATTTTTTCCTCAATGTCACTCATTATAATTTCAGCAAATAAAGTTGACAGTGGTGACCCCATAGGTCCACCATGATTTTGTTTGTACATCTTGTTGTTAAACTTAAAAATGTTATTTTCATATATGTACAATAAAATTTCTCTTAACTCCTCTATTTGTATTGCATTCATTGTCTGTAGCACATATAATTTTTCAATAATTATTTCTATTGCCTGAGGTACTGGTGTGCTAGGAAAAAGAGCTCTCACATCCATACTAGCCATATGATATTCACTTAAATCTTGTTTAATTACTTTAATTTTCTCAATAAATTCGTATGTATTCTTCACAGTGAACCTTGTCTTCATGAACAAAGGTGCCAAAAATTTGTAGATATTCTTTTCCAGTTTTATTAGTGGGGAATTCCTTTTTGATACAATCACTCTCATAGGTGTATCAGGCTTATGAGTTTATTTTTGCAAACATTTTTGGTATTCCAGTACCCATTGGTGGGTATGCTTTCTTTATTTCATCAGGCAAGGTGCTGTGATTTCTTATTCTAGCTAAGTACCTTACTTGAGATTCAGTTGGGTCTTTTGTTAGAATGCTGCAATTCAGTTCTTCTATAGCTCTATTCATTTTTAGATCATATTCAGTTGTGTTTAATATTACAATTTGCCCTGTTTTATCAGCTTCACAGAATTTAATTGTTGGGTCATCTCTTAATTTAATCAGTTGTTCTTTCTCATACTGAATTTTATCTATATGATATTTCTTTTTCTTGCTTTTTTCATTAAATTCTTTCAAAACAATTCTATACAGTTTACTTCGAAAATTTTTCACGTTCTTCTGCTGGTACACTGCGTGCCATTTCTTCTAAGTTGGGTATTAATTCCTCCGTCCTCGGCAGGCTCCGTGGAAACGCAAATTTTTTACCTCTCTACAAAATAGCTCTTTGCGTAAGAACATGACAATACTTTGGCATTTTTGGACGTTTTGATTGTTAAAACAGAGGAGAATATGCAATTTAGAGTGCATAGAAAATCTTCATATATCCCAGTACTTATACCATTTCAGTCATCACATCCATTAACACATAAAAGAAATAGTGTTAAAACACTTATTAAAAGAAGTTTAACACACTCATCAATTGAACAGTATAGAAATGAAGAAATTGAATATATTGAAAAAAAATTGCATATAATTTTGGATACCCTAAACAGGTATTAAAAATGGATTTATGAAGTAACTCAAGGTTACAATAAGGTCAAGACTGATAAAAAACTTGTAAAATATGTAGGAGCAATACCATATATAGAAAATGTTTCAGCAGAAATTAATAAAGTTTGTGGCAAGTATGACATACAGGTAGGAAATCAGGTACTTACTGTAAAAAATTTAGTGATTAGAAATGAAAAAATTAGCCAATTAGATAGAGCAGGAATTTATGAAATCCCAATAAACCAGCAACCACCTGTGTCATATATAGGCAGCACCAAGAATAAATTAAAGTATAGATTGAACCAGCATATTAATAATTGGAATAAAAAAGAAGCTAAGACAGCATTGACCCAATACTGTATGGAAAATCAAAAATGTCCAAGATTTGAAGATATTAAAATTATTAAGAGCTGTAAAAACGAAAAGCAGTTAAGAATTGCAGAATCAGTGTTAATTGAAAAAAACAGATCAAGATTATGCAACATTAATGAGCCAAGTAACCTAAACGAACAATGGAAAGCCCTAATAAAAATTGAACAGCAGCGTAAAAAGAAAGAGGGAAAAAAGAGCAGCAAGGACAATAGATGGCACCAGAGACACAACGATTCAGAGATAGCGACTGGGGCCCAGGCCTCGATGGCTCTGCTCACTTGAGCTGTGGTGGGCGGGTGAGACACACCTGCCTCCTGAAGATGACAGAGGCCTGTTGAAAGTACTAGAGGATTGGATGTGAGGGGCTGAATGGGTGTGACACTTGCAGTGGGAGTGGCAGAGATTGTGAAACAGAAGGAGGAGTTTGATAATTACAGTTGACCAAGGTTTAATCACCTGTGAATGTAAGGTTATGTACATAGTTTTTACTTGAATTGTATGAATGAGTGGTATGTGTGATTTTTTATCGAATTGACAAGCATTATAGTAACATCTCATAAGGCTAAGGAAATGACGTGTTGGAAGTGTGTTGTCATTGGAGGTTACTATGATCTTTATGGTGAGTGAGTGGTTCTTTCTAATGGTTTTTTCACCTATTAAGAATTTTTTTTTTTGCTGTATGCCATTTGCTGTAATAAAGATGGAGAGTAAATAAGATTTTTGCTACAATAAGAAGATTCTCTTCAAATAATGTAAAACTTTCGCCCTAGGGGTTGTAAAGGTCAAAACGTTTTTCTTGCTATCTCTGCTTCCGGGAGACGTATTTGAAAAGTTCTTTTTCCTTAGCACAGTTTTTGCTATGAAGAATGCTTTTCTCCTGTTTTCAACATTTTCATTATGCAAAATTCTTCCACTGAAACGCATAGTTATACCATGTTTCCTTCTATATCTCTCCTTTTAACTGATCGATTTGAAAATCTTTTTGTCTCTAATGCCTTCCTTCTGTTATGGGAAATGTTTTTTTGCGCCATTTGTTAATTTTTGTAACATTTTTTAGCCACTGATGGAAGTAAATAGCAGATTTTGTGTGTGTGTGTGTGTGTGTGTGTGTGTGTGTGTGTGTGTGTGTGGAGTTCTTTTACCTTTACTGAAACTTTGTAATTAATATTTTATATAGAAATTTGCCATAAAATTAGATTGCCTTCTAATATCACAAACTTAAATCTAGTTGTTACTTAGTATTTTCTGTGCTTCGATAAAAAAAAAAAAATTGTTTTTTTAGTCATGCCCAGTTAAATTGGCAATGATCACTAATGAATGCAATTGCACACAGCCCTTGGACATAAGGTTTTCCCGTTATTCCCTTTCATTTCACGTTGGAAATTTTTGTGCATACTTTGTTTGCTGGTGAGTAAAAATACTTTGTTTGCTGGCGATATTATGTTGAAAATTCCTTCCCTAAATAAAATGTAACACAAATACTTGCTCCCATGATTATGTGTTTAAGAAATAACAATCCCTTTTGTCTTTTGAAAAAGTTTTAGATATTTCACCTTTCTTTACCCTTAAATTTCCATTGTGAGCATTATTTCAAAATAATTAAATATAAATAGTGTTTTATGTATTGATTGTGTGGTATATGAAAGCATTTCAAGAGAAATGCCACATACCTATGTATTTTTGAGTTTTATGTTTGTTTGTTTTTTATTCTGTAATTTGCTTCAATAATTGAACTAAAGCCAAAGTAGAAAAATAAAGTTTTTTCATAATAAGTATAGTATACTGTATATAAAAGTTTAGTAGATATTAAACCTTGTCACATTTTCAGTGACAGTTTTGGTATTTCAGTATTTATCTGTGATTCTAAGTTTCTGATTAGCTGCAGCAGACATAATTTTTAGCATTCTGTATTAAGTTTGCCCAAGCATGTAGGAAGTTGTTTGTTGTAGGTTACAAATTGAACAGACATATGGTTTCACTATATTTTAAGTAAGAGCATTTGGATCGTATGTCATGGAAAAAAAAATCCCAAAGTTTTAGAAATGTCTTGGAAAAGTCTTGGAATTTTGTGATTGAAAAAGCATATGAACCATGCAAATAGTTATTGATATGTCTTGTTCAGTTTATTGCTTTCTGCTTTACTGAAAAAATTTCATGGAGGAAAGTCAATGGCAAGTATGTCTACTAGACCCACATGTGATTAAAGGAACAACCTACTCAAATCAAGATATTCCGCCGAAAAAGTGTCCCGTTTTTCTGTTTGGAATATGGCAGAGATTTCCGCACAGCAGTGGCAGGAGCGAGCACATATCTTGCCTTCACTATATTGAAGACTTGTTTTCTGTGCTTACTGAAATTTATTTGTAGTTAAATGTATGAATCTCAAGTCGAAAATTTTGTACCTAGAATTTCATGAATATGTTCATTGAAATAAATTTGCGTGATTGTTTTTACAGCTTTATTTTCCGAATGACACAGAAAATGCATGTTTTTGCCAACAGACATTTAAACTCACTTTACATTAACATGAATGTGGAACAGCATCTGATCACCACTACCATGTAGCAGAGTGAAATCAATCGGTTTTTTGTAATGCAGTATTGACTGAACCTTATAATGAGTTTGCATGAGAACAGATTGAATATTTTTAAGCCTACCATGAAAGGAACACATCAGCAATCATCATGAAAAGGTTCTGATGCAAAAAAACATTGCTTCAAGAAAGTTTACGGTTAAATGCCACTATGCAGTGGCACAGCCAGAAATTTTTTTGGGGGAGTCCATGGATTTGGTTCATTTGTGAAAGCCTCATATATATACTGCTTTAAATGTGTATTTAATGCACCCTCAAGGGGGGGTCTGGGCCAGAGGATCCTCCTGGCTATGCCTATGCCACTATGCTGCCAAAATGTCACTATATACCCATGTTTTATACTTATTATTACAGGTTACAGGTTATCATGTCCCGCCATACATAATTTGAGCAGTAGAAAACTGTTTAACAATATTTGATTTATGGAATTTCAGCTGATGTGATTATTGTGATACAGTGGATCAAGAATTTGTCAAGATAACCTTAACCGTGATACATTTTTATGATAGTATGATTTTATTTTTTCTCTTCTCATACCTTAAAGAAATTTTTCTTTCCATTTATCTTTACTGTTTCACCTTGAATTAGGTATTCGCATGTTAAACAAAAAGGGGGAGAAGCATGGAACTGTGACTGTCCGCATAAATGAACAGAATTTTGAAATAACAACTCTCAGAATAGACGTGAGCACTGATGGAAGACATGCAGAAGTACAGTTCACAACTGATTGGGAACTGGATGCAGGGAGAAGAGATCTCACTGTCAATGCAATGTTCTTAGGTAAGAATTTCATGTTCAATATTAAATGTTAATTTTGACCCAAACTGCATTATTTATTCTCTGTTTAAGGTCATACGATTTGTACTCTAAGTTTGTATTGGAGATTTCTGTATGTACTTAGGTGAAAATAGTATATAATTTTGTGTGGGTACCATGAAGCTGTGTGCAAGTTTGTATTGGAGATTCCTGTATGTACTTAGGTGAAAATAGTATATAATTTTGTGTGGGTACCATGAAGCTGTGTGCAAGTTTGTATTGGAGATTCCTGTATGTACTTAGGTGAAAATAGTATATAATTTTGTGTGGGTACCATGAAGCTGTGTGCAAGTTTGTATTGGAGATTTCTGTATGTACTTAGGTGAAAATAGTATATAATTTTGTGTGGGTACCATGAAGCTGTGTGAAAGTTTGTATTGGAGATATCTGTATGTACTTAGGTGAAAATAGTATATAATTTTGTGTGGGTACCATGAAGCTGTGTGCAAGTTTGTATTGGAGATTTCTGTATGTACTTAGGTGAAAATATTATATAATTTTGTATGGGTACCATGAAGCTGTGTGCAACAATTACACAAAATATAAATGCAGATTAAAGTAATTGTGTCAAATACACTGAAGATATGACATCCATACATGTCAACATTAAAAACATGATATCATGTTACATATACAGGAATTAAGGAAGAAAAGTTTCTCATAAGTGCATGCAGGGCTTGAAAATATACTGTGCTGCCCGAGATGCCCGGAGCATATAAATTATTGGCCTGGGCAGGTAAATGAAAATTCTAGTTGCCCGGTCTTGGCAAATAAATTTAAATAAAACTTTGAAACAGAATTTCCTACTACACAAAAAAAAAAAAAAAATAGACAGCCGACACATGTCGTGTTTTATATCACTGGTAATCTCCAAAAGTTGTATTATTGTTACGAAGTGCCTAGAACAGAATATCATTTGTTTCATTACATTATGCTCTAGGTCCAGAAATTGAAACCATATGTAGTTTTGCTCCTAATGTCAGTGGCGGGATGCATGCCTCTGATGGAACTAGCCTCCGATATTTAGTGACAAAGGGCGAAAAAATTTATCAAAAGGAACATGGCAGAATCACTAAATTTCTCAAATACCAGTTTCAGCATCATCATCTTAAAACTACAGATACTCTTTTGTGCATTGAACATTTTGAATACAGACCCATAAAACAGAAAAGCAAAACATGTAAAAAAAGTTAATGTTTTTTACCTTAAAAAAGTAAGCATTCTGATTTGTTATCTTGAAAGAAAATTTTCCTGGGCATCCAGCTTTTATTATGTGGGCAGGTAAATAATTTCTGCACATGCACAGCTGGGCATGTAACTTTTCAGATATTTTTCAAGCCCTGTGCATGGAAAATTCATTAGATTATTCACAGCAGTCAAAATTGTGTACTGAATTGTGTTTGTAGTTTACTAGTCATCACGTAACATCTCATCAGAAAACTTGAAAATTACATCACCCTGAAGCAGATTTCGAACCCATATTTCCTGATTTCAGTTTCAGCAGGCTATCTCTGTAACGGGTAAGTAAGCTTGTACAGTATTCTAGAGGATAATGCTTACCTTGGCATTCCTTTCTAGCGATGGGAACATTTCACGCACATGTTTTCCGGTCTTTGTTGATGTTATTGTCCTAAAGTCCGTTGTATGAGATGACTAGCTTTACTTCTCACACTTTTCGCTGGGTATACTCATTGGATCTTTGCCTTAGGATAACACATCAATTTTTACCGTTCTTTATACTCGAAATTTTCACCCATACTCTGGGCATCCTCAGGAGTGTGGCGACTTTACCACCGATGTTCGTGGTTAACTTCGAGCTAATGGAGTCCGATACTCCATGTTGCCATTCGTTGGATATACTTTCCTGGATATATTTCGTTATCAAGCCCGTCTGGCACCATCTATGTTTCACTAAAAAAACTTTTTTTTTTTTTTTAGTTTCTTTTCCTATCCTGGTTTTCTTGTCTTTTTTGCCAGTTTTTCTTTTGTTGTTGTTTTTCTTGTCTTATTAGTTCTTTCCACAGGCCCGATAATGTGCTAGGGTCATTCTGGTTACATACCCTTGCTTTATTTTTATAGATTAATATTGCTTCTTCCCTCCTCATTATTTGCCTTTCCGGTTTTTTATTCTTTTTTAGCATTTTAATTTCATCGAATTTTGGGAATGTCCGGTTTTCCATGCAGAATTGCACTAAAGCAGTTTTGGTTTCTTTTTTTTGCCAGTTGAATTCTAAGGCAAAGATCCAATAAGTATACCCAGTGAAAAGTGTGAGAAGTAAAGCTAGTCATCTCATACAACAGACTTTAGGACAATAACATCAACAAAGACCGGAAAACACGTGTGTGAAATGTTCCCATCACTAGAAAGGAATGCCAAGGTAAGCATTATCCTCTAGAATACTGTACAAGTTACTTTGAAATATCGCACGTAAAAGAGAATAGTAGAATGATTAGAGCTATCTAATAGTTAGAATTGGAACTACTAATAGGAATTGGGTAAATAAGCATGCTCAAATGGAAATCAGGAGATGCAGGCTTGATGCCATTGTGTAATGAATAAAATGTTATCCATGCAACAGATAAATATTTTCATTAACTAACTTTACACGAATAGTATAATCAAGGGGAAATCAGGTAATGTGGGTTTGATTCCCTCTCCAGGGTGATGTAATTTTCAAGTTTTCTGATAAGGTGTTACATGGTGACCAGTAAAGTACAAACAACTCAGTATACAATTTTGATAGCTGTGATTAATTTATATCATGCTACCTTCGCTTACCTGCGCTCAGCTGAATTATTGTTGTTTGAGTTTAAAACAGTTTCTGGTGAAAAGCATGCCAAGAGTTCAAGGGTAATAGCTGTTACACCCTGCAGTACACTAATTGAGATTTTCATGAACACAGTTGTTCATGTTTTAAAATTCTGGTCCACACATTTTGTTTCACATGCTGCAAATTGGGGGGGGGGGGGTGCAGCTTGGGCTCAACCCTATTCAATTTTAACTCATCTGGCAAAATTTAGGAAGAATATTTATAGAATTACTCCCTAGCAAAGACTGGGTGCTGTTGTTCACAGTTGATGGTACTACACAATACAATATTAAGTTGAAATCTCCTCTTTATTGATACATGTTAGTAATTTCAGTGTTTTAAAATCATTGCAAATGGTATTTCATGAAAATATGATCATTTGTCAAAAAATAAAAATAAAATATGCATGACCATTTTATTGATATTTTAATTTAAGATAAAATCAAGGACTTCATTTCTATAATTTCCATGAATGAAATGGAATAAAAATGCAAAACACAAGGTGTGAGCACTTTACTCTGTGTTGTTTCTCATGAGAAATCTGAAAAAGGGGATACATTATCTATAGATATTATTGGAATATAATATCTGAATTACTCACTTTTGCCATACAGCAAAACACTAATTATGAAGGGCTCAATCATCTGTGGGATTGGATTAATCATAGTCCTCTGTAGTGTACGCACAAATTAATTTTTTTTAATTCACTAATTGGATCCTTAAAATAACAGAAAAAAAAATCATGAACTTTCATCTAAATAAAGTTTAAGAATGTTCAGTTTTGTATGTACATACTACAAGAGTGTTTAGCTTGTGTTTTTTGTATATTTTACGTAATAAAGACGTTTTATTGTACTTGTGTATTTGGGCAAGCAGTCACTTAAAAATTCAAGTTCTAACCTTAATGTTTTAAGTTTTTGTAATCTTTTCAATGTGTTTTGTAAATTCATATTTAAAAGTAAACTAATGGGGTGTTTCATTTTAAAATTAATAATTTAAGCTTTTCGTACATGCAAAGTATTGAAATTGAACAAAATGTTATTTTTTTAGCATTTTTGTGGGTAAAAATGAATAACTTTTTAAACAAAATTGTTGTTCAATTAGTCTTTCATTTCATTTTTATTAAGGTCTTGATGGCAAAATTTATGATTACTTCAGAGGGAGTGAGCATGCAGATAATCGCCAAGTTGTATTTGTTGGTGATGCAGCCTGCCGTATCAGAGAAGATTACTTGAGAATTCTGCGATACTTTAGGTAGGTTACCAAGGCTTAACGGAGTTTTGTTTTGTATAAATGTTCTGAGTGACATGTCTGACTAACAAAAATGCATAATATCTGAGTGATATGTCTGACTAACAAAAATGTATAATATCTGAGTGATATGTCTGACTAACAAAAATGTATAATATTTTATTCTGAATCTAAAAAAAAAAAAAAGTAAATATAAAAAGGGCTGAAGAAAAAGGGGAGGGAAAAGGATAGCAAGTATATAAAGTATCAAGAATAAAGCATTTTCTGTACAAGTTAGAAAAATTTGTCTTGGTTTTTAGTTTAATATGTTCACCCCTACCTTTTTCTTATGCTTTAATCACTTTAAATCATCATCTCACAGTTACATACAAGCAGGACGTTCAGGTACACAACTAACATAGGCACTTTAAAAAAAAAATAAAAGAAAAATAGGAAAAGAAACAATATGCATGCACAAACAAATGTGCCCTTCTCCCATATGTACACTTCAGTGCTGCTTTTAATCTAGCCTTTTCTACTACTTTTAGTCCATTGCAAGACTGTCTGTTATACTTCATGAATCACTTAATGACTGGCATTTAGGATAAAGGGGACTCAAGGTTTTGCATCTTTTGTCCAACTTGTTCTAGGCATTCTTCTTGGTCTGTGAATTGATACTACAGAATGTGGCATCTTCGTAGGTAATGCTTAAACTCTCTTGTGACATGAATCTTCAGATTACTTGCATGTGTTCATTATCTTTTCTTTTACTGAAGAAGCACCTGCAACAGTAATGAATTTGATTCTCTTATATATATATTATTTCTCTGAATCCTGTTTAACCTCTAACCCAGAACATATTGCATCAAACACTTAAGGTTATCATTTCTGGGAAGCTATTACTTTGAACATAAAAGTTTAAAACTGATACTCACGTGTATATGCGTGCAAAAGAATGTAATCCAGAGTGCACAGGATGAATTATTTTATAAATGCTTGTCATTCCGTGATTTCTTAGTTAATATGAAAATGCTTTTAATGTAGTACCATGAAAACGCTTTTAATGTAGTATCATGAAAACATGCTACAATATGTGTGTAGCATGTGGCTTTTGCATAGGGTCTGCCATGTACTGCTGATTAATAAAGTGGGAGTTGCATTTTAAGGTAATGAGCTAAAATTTAATTTTCTCCCATTTCTTTTCCTTCTTGACCCTTGGTTTCCTGTCCATTGTCCTTGAACTATTACACGCCGCTCCGGTGGCGCAGTGGTCTAAGCGATGGCCTCTGATCATTCGTCCGTAAGTGGTCCGGGTTCGAATCCCGGTGAGGCATGGATGTTGTGCTGTCTTACGGCACTGGCTCTCTCCGTTCCCTGGAACCAGTGACCCTAAATTAGGGACAGGCGACTGCTTATAGCCCATTGAGTTGCTCACGGTGGTCGTTAAACCTCCAATAAAAAAAAAAAAAAGAACTATTACACCATCAAGCTCACTCACTCTCATTGGTACATCACAGAAAAGAAGAAAAAAGACATAATAGGAGAAATGGAATAATATATGAACATCCTTTTCTGGAAAGAAAAAAAATCACATTTTAAGAATATCTTGATTAAGGTCACAATGCTATGTATCACCTATGATTGCAAGGGCAATAATACAATTTAACAGCAAAGTGACTTGAACAGTGACATGCGGTAGAATATGATGGTTTGCAATGTCAGCCTCCCTGTTGATGTATTTTTTTCAGTTACACAGTATGAATGTACAAAATGGTGCTTATGTATTGTGTGCACACTCATGTATGCTTTAAGAAGAAATGACAGTAATGAAACTTAGTCACTACTAAAAAATTACCTCTTGTGCTCACTGATATCTTTGTACCAATAGTGAGGTACAATTTGTGTTTCAAGTATGTTGGATTTAACTTTGCAAGTAGTGTATTCCACTGATGTTTAGCATTTTTTTTTATTCTTCCTATTACATTATGTAACAAAGTTTTGTTTTAGCAATTGATGACTTCATGGCTTCTTCTAATTACTGTCAGTAACAAAAATCTTATTATTAATTATAAGAGAATAAATTTTTAGCTACATGACTTCTCAAATTTTCAAACTGTTCACTAGATCATCGTCAAGAGTTCCTGCGTCTTTCTTCTTCCACAGGTCTGGTGATCATGACTTGTGGAAGAAATAAGATGCAGGAACTCCTGATTATGATCAAGTGTATAGATTGAAAATTTGAGAGATAATATACCTAAAAATTTATCCTTTATAATTCCTGTTAATAAGATTTTTGTTACTGAAAGTTTTACTTGTTCCTGGATAGTAACTATTACTTCCTAATAGCTTATGCCTCAAAAGGGTATAGAAAATGGCTGTTATTCCCCACAAACTTTGCTTTTGTTACCAGGACTGGGATATTTTGAAATTTACCTATTTTTCAGAAACTTCCAGATGGATTCAGGGCCAACTAAACTTGGAGTAACTTCTGGAATTTTCTAGAACTCTCGAGAACCTTCTGTGTTTTTCCAGTGATTAAATAGTGGTATAAATACAGTGGCCTGAAGTCTCAGTTCAGTTTAGTTCCAGCTGCCTAGGTGGATGCATATCTGCATTTTTCTGAGATAGCATGAAAATATTGCAATCATCCAGTAAATGCATTTTGCTATGTCTACGGCCAGTATATCAAGACGAGCAAAAAAGTACTCCGTGGGAGCATCTGCTTAGATGCGCGATGCCTACAAGGCATATTTTGGCTTGCATATTGGGGATAATGACAAATCCTGGGCACCCCCTTTCACCTGCGAGCGCTGCAAGAAAACTGTGGAAGGTAAGATGGACAACTGAGAGAAGCCGATACTACCCCAACCAAAGAGATCCCAGTGACTTGATTAGAGGTCTTGGTTTTACCAAGTCCAGTGCTGAGATTTTGATGTCTAGGCTCAAACAGTGGAACTTGTTGGATAAAAATGTGTAAGTCGCAGATCAGATGAAGCATCACCAAGTTTTTTTCCAGCTTCTTCACCCTTCAAGATGGGCTCTGCTTCTGCCACTATGTGATTGGTCTGTTCAAGATAATTGAAATCACCTGTAACCTGAATTAAGTGGTACCTGAAAGCGGTGCTGCTCCATAACGGGAAGAAATACCCGTCTCTTCCCCTGACTCAGTGCACCTCAAAGAGTATTACAGCAGCATCAAGAGCTTACTAGACACCTTGAAGTAGGACGAGTATGGCTCAGAGGTCATCAGAGACTTCAAAATGGTGGCATTCCTGATGGGTCTTTAAAGGGGTTGTAACAAGTTTCCGTGCTACCTTTGTCTTTGGGACGGACAGCAGGGATACCAACGCGCACTACCACAGGCGAGACTGGCCACAGCAGACCAAGTTCTCTGTAGGAAGAACAATGTCATGGGAGTCGCTGGTGGACTCCTGGAGGTTGCTGATGCCACCACTGCACATCAAATTGTGCCTTATGAAACAATTTGTCACAGCTCTGCATAAGGAGTCAGCAGCCTTCAAATGCCTATGAGACTTCTTCCCTAAAGTTGTATGAGGCAAGGTCAAAGCTAGTGTCTTCGTTGGACCACAGATAAAAAGACCCTGCAGTGCAAGGAATTTTCCAGTATGCTCATTGTAAAGAAGAAAGTGGCCTGGAACAGCTGTGTTGAAGTTGTTAGGGGCTTCCTGGGCAACACAAGGCCGAAAACTTTGTGGAGCTGGTTGAGACTCTGGTGAGGAACTACAGCAAAATGGGCTGCAGGATGTTCCTCATAGTCCATATCCTTAATGCTCACCTTTATAAATTCAAGGGAAACATGGGAGCATGCCCAAAGGTGGTACATAAGCAAGATCCTTTATATGCTATATAAAGGAAGAAAAAATCACATGGAATTAAGTCCGATGATCTTAGCAGTTGTTTCAAGAAACACTCATCCCTTTCTCCAGCACATCCAATTTAGTGCTTGTGTAGTCTGTGTGAAGGCATGCCCGAATGTCATTATAGAAATGGGGAGGGGTCCGGACTTGCTGGTAAATAAAGTGATTACTATCTTTATGAACTTGAGGCATCAACCATTGCTGCAGCATATTAAGGTAGGAATGCCCAGTTACAGTGCCTTTGTCAAAGAAGAAAGGTTCATACAGTTTTAGACATGACAAGGCACATAAAACATTCACCTTTGATGAATCACGCTCATGTTCAATTATGTCTGCGGGTTTCTGGGTGCCTCAGATTCGACAATTGTGTTGATTGACCTTCCTATTGGTGTGAACTGTGGCCTCATCACTAAATTCTACGTGATTAAAGAAGTCATCATGTTCTGTCAGTCCTTGCAGTTTACAACAAAATTGGAAATGCTTCTCTTTGTTGTCTTCCTTTAACATATGCACCAACTATGTACAATTTATACTGTTTTATGGAAAGCTTTATTTTATGAACCTTCCACACACTGTCGTGGCGGGCATTTGCAGCTCACGTGATGCACACCACACTGATTTTTGGGCTCCTTGTGAATGTCTCTCTCCCTTGTTCCACATTATCAACAGTAACACTATGCCTGCCACTGCTGCTTCCGAACACAAGCAGCCCGTGTTTACAAATTGCTGATGCCACTTGTACGTAGCCTTCCCGATTGGTGGCTCTTTATTGTACACACTTCAAAATTTATCTTGAATGTCTGTTGCACACTTGTTCTTATCAAACAGTAGTACACAAAATGCTTTCTCAGGACCAGGAGCCTCCATTGTTCAACAAGGCTATGTGTGGTAGGGGTACGACAGGTAATGCCAACACACAGAGAATGGTGGAAATACATGCCTCGGCTGTAATAACCGAGAAACCTTTGTGTTTTATCTTTCACATGGTATAGATAAGTAAATGGTATCCCTCTCTTACTCTATGTTCAATAAATTATTGAATGTGTGCACACCGTGTATAAACATGCTGTATTTTATGTTTTATAAAGGGAAAGGGAAATTATGTTAAGTAACTTTCATGTTATGTTTGTGCATTCACACTCATGATGTCACCACTGTATGAACCTTAAAATATTTTTTGTGGTAATCTCTCTCTCTCTCTCATATATATATATACTAAAGAGCAAAGCCGAAAACATAAGAAAAACTTTAGAATTTAAAACGAAAGATGCAAAACAACCTGAAGATCAAAACGAGCAACGCAGCAGTTATGAAAATTCAGAATTCACATTCTATTAAGAGACTGAAGCAAAAAAAAAACTCAAGTTGTAAGAGTGACATAATAAATCAGAAATAATGTTCAGCAATAACTAATTACCAAGTTTGCCTGAGAGAGAATTTAAACCTGAATAGCAATACAAAAGCATTACAAATTCTTAACACTGCTATAAAAAAGGAGATATTAATTTTTTTTTAAACCCAGATTCTTGAAAGAAAACTGGATTATAAAAACCCCCTACTCCACAACTTCTGACAACACAAAAACGAGAATATAATAAAGACAATAATTAATTAAAGAAACGCATTGTGAAGGTTATATGACATGAACAATTAGTTGCAATATGTACAAAGTATTTCAGAAGTGCTTTAAGTGCATAATTAAGTAGTTATTAAGAACTTAACTACATTGAAAACACAGCGCAAATTACAAGAACAATGAAACGGCCGGCTGTTTTGGCCTTAGTTCCCTAAAAATGCGCAAAGTTACCCAGAAAAGAAAGATTTAAAATCCGCAAAAAAGTTAATAGACTTGCCAGTGCCTAAAAGCTGAAAGCAAAAAAAGAAAAAAGTACAAGAAGTTCAATCATTGAACTTGGAAATCCCAAAACCCAAAGACAATGAAGAGAGCTTACCTCTTATGCAACTGAACTTCCTCCATTCTTGAGGAAACATGGCCGACCTTTTAACCCAAACTTCTAAACCCCTGCCACTCCCTAGTCACTGGGGGGCAGTGTGGGTGGGGCTGAAGGCCTCCACACACTGAAAAATCCTACTCGCGGAGATTTTAACTAAAGAAAAAAATATATAATTAAGATTGTGGACCTGTATGATCAGAAAGAGCAGAATTAACTCTCTAGAATACATGAGAAATATTATGAAATACACAAGTAGTGTACTTAATAATCTTTGCATGTATTTAATCACCTTAGTGAGCTTCTGTAGACTATTCAGAATCCTATTAATTTTGTTAGTTTTACTATTTTTAGTATAGCTATTCTAGTTAGCGAATAACTAGTTTTCTTTTATATTTATTTTATTTTATAAACAGATTTTTAAGCTTTTTTGTGATTTTGTCTTTATTATTTAATTTTTTATTTTTAATAGGACCTTCTTATCCATAGCACTAAGGTTCCTTATTGTAGTTAATAGGCATCCTCTAGCCAACTTCCAAAAGGCTTTCATTGGTCAGAATCATATTATTAACTGCATAGAAAATTAAAGCAGATCTGCCAACCTTACTCTATTATTCAGAATAATTTTTCTTAAAGTTCTTTTGATGAAAGAAGTAGGAATTTTGCTCTCTAGAAAACTGTCTAATAGTATATTAATGTGGTAGTTGAAGTTCAAATTGTTGCTGCAAATTCTTGAAATTCTAAGCACCTGAGAAATTAGTACATTCTCAATTACTTTGGTTGATATGTTATTATTCCAGTGTAGATATTTAATTACTTTGAAAGGAAAATTAACTCTTTTATCAAAGAGGCTAATAGATGGGTTACCTCTGTTAAGTTTAATGCTTAAGTCTAGGAACTCTAGTTCCTGATTACTGTGGTTGGTTTTACATAAGTTAAGAGAGCTAGGATAGATACTATCAAAATCACTCTCTATAACTTCTGAATTATTTATACACAGCAGATCGTCAATATATCTAAATGTGTAAAGGTAGTTATCGGAGCAGGTGGAGTGATTTTTAATGAATTTATATTACTTAAAGAACAGGAATAGATTTGCAATACTCGTGGATGTTGACGTTCCCATGGGGATACCGTTTACTTGCTTATAGAGAGTATTATTATATAAGATATGGTTATTTTTAATGCTGCAATTGAGATAAGAGTTCCAGGCTCCTACATTAACAAATTGGTTAACTTTAAATTCTGCATACAGCTCTTTAAAGGTAGTGATTATATCTGATAGAGGCAGATTAGTATATAGGTTCTCAAAATCATAACTATTAATATCTAAGGGATTTACTTCGAGTATAGTGGAAATTACTTCTGCATTATTATTAATTATCCAAAAATCTCTGTACTTCAAATTAGTACAGTTACTAATGTGTTTCAAAACCTTCTTATATATATATAACAAAAAACAACAACACTCAATTCCATTTGTATTGTTCCTCTGCTAGCTGTGACAAAGTAAAGGAAAATCACTTCTGTATGTTATCTTTACTACAGAGCTACTATATTTTCTGAAAATTTCCATTCACTCAATTTATGCTTTTGATCAAACCTATGGAAAATCACAAAGTGTGAAAAACAAGGAAGTAGACATGACATCAGAAAGCAGGTAAAAAACAGACATCGTGCCTGACGAAAGAATGTGCGTTTCAGTTGCAAATTGGAAGTGCCATTTCCCCATCTTTGGTAGCAAATGCCATTGTTTGATCTCCTTCTGACCCAAGCTTAATACATGCGTAATTTCTGGGTTATAATTAATGTTGGGTAAAGAATAGGTATTAGGTTGTGAGAAAAGAATAGGTATTAGGTTGTTGCACATGAAATGTCGGTTTTGGGAGTGAAATTTCCATCTACAGTTACAAGGTGGAAACTGACCTGTATCAATCGAAATAAGCACCATTAGCTGCAATACAATTCTCCCATCGCAATACCAGTGCATTGATGCAAGTTGCATAGAAGTCGGCCGTTGTGGACTGCAGAAACTGTTCAAAGGCGTGTTTGATGACTGCTTCATTGGTGAATTGTTTCCCTGCCAAAAAATGGTCCAAATGCTTGAACAAGTGGGTGAGAGGTCAGGAGAGTAAGCTGGGTGCAGAAGAGCCTCATAGCCCAGGCTGTAATTTTTGGACTAAATGTGGGGTCTCGAGTTGTCATGAAGCAGTACAACGCCATCTCTGTTGACCAATCTCGGCCGCTTAACGTGTAACTTTTGATGCATTGCATCCAGCTGGTTGCAGTATTTCTCTGCATTAATGATTTCGCCAGATTTCATGAACAAATAGTGCAGAATACCGGTTGCATACCACCAAACAGTCACCATTATCTTCTTCGGATGAAGTTCTGGTTTCGGCATGTGCTTTGGGACCGCACCAACATCTAGCCATTGTGCAGATCGGCGATGATTGTCGTACATTATCCATTTTTCATCACATGTCACTACTCCGAAAAAATGGAGCGTTTCTGTTCTGGGCGAGCAGTGAAATGCAAACCTCCAGTTGACGCTTCATGTTGCTTTCAGCCAGCTCATGGGGAACCCATTTATCGAGCTTCTTGACTTTACTAAATTCTTGCAAGTGACGGGAAACTGTCGAATAGTAAACGCCTAATTTCTCTGCCATGTCCCGTACATTTTGACTCAGATCACTCTCAACTAGGGTTCGCAGTTCCTCGTTGTCGATGGCTGGTGCTGAGTGCCCGCATGATGCATTTGCAAGTTCCATATCACCGGCTTGGAATTTTTTGAACCATCGCTGCACGGTTCGTTCGTTTACTGTGTCACTCCAAATGCTGTGTTGATGTTCCTGGCTGCTTCTGCGGTGTTGTGGCCCAGTTTGAACTCATACAGAAAAAGTATCCATAATTGGTCTTCTTCCATGTTCTGGCTACACGATCACACTACGAGCTAGCACCGAAATGATTCCGTGCCGATGGGCTGGGATATTTAACCTTCCTAATCAAACACACTGTTTGTACGGCTCGAAACGATGTCATCCCGAAATCCAACATTTCACCTGCAACAACCTAATAGTTAAACAAGCAAAAGTATTGTATTATCCTCAGCTGAAATTCTAGTCATTTCTCTTATTTATAAAACCCACTCATTTAGTAAAAAATAAGAGGAAATTCATTGTGGCCCTTTTCTAGGATTTAATAATAAATTAGTCAATCAGTGCTTAACTGAAGGCTTCTTATTGGAATTATTTCTTCTTATTGGAAGAAGAAAAAATAAGTGATGTACAAACAGAAATATTGTTTTCATTATTTCTCACAAGAAGTACCCAGCTGATTTATAATACTGTATTATGAATTTTATGTTTCCACTGAATACAGTTATTTTATTTTCATATTTTTTTTTATTGTCCACATGTTAGCAGCCACTAATCTCGTGAAGAGCCCTCTATTTTGCACTGAATTGTCACAGCCATAAATGAATGTAGCTCTAAATACTGCACTATGTACATACAACTCATTTAGTTCTCAGGTTGAATGCTTTCTTAGTATCATATTAAGGGTTTTAGTTAGTTTACATGAATATCAGTTGTCAAAATATGTATCAGTATGCTATGTACATCTAAAATAAGGTATTTATAATACTGTCATATAATCGATATTTTTTATTGTGTTGTAGGTTTTATGGGAGAATAGCTGTAAATCCAGATGAGCACGATGCAGAAACCCTTGAAGCTATCAGAGAAAACATAGGAGGTCTAGAGAGTAAGTAGGTTTTTCTTTTTTCTTGTTAAACCTTTCTTCACTCAGTTTTACTTGTTTTTTATATTTCACCTGAATCTAGGCTGGTATGGTACATCTGCAATGTATTTCTGATGCCTGTACAGAAAAGCATAAAAATCAATTTAGTTTAATCAATATCAATGGTACTTACTGTTCTCCAACATGTTGCCTTTTTTATTCAAACACTTGTGCCAGACAATGCCCTTTAGTCAAGAGAATGTAATGATGGTAGGAGACACATATCCCATATTCACCACTAAAGATCATTGAAGCTCCTTATTGATCAGCTTTCCTATAAAGTGGTATGAGTAAAAAAGAGTAATGGTGAAATACAAGATCCAGTGACTGGAATATGACAGTGATCTGATGCAAGTGCCAAAATGTAAGTAAATACACTGACAGAAAAAAAAAATCCCAACACCACGAAAAAATAGTTGTAGAGGAATGAAATGGCGGCAATACATTTGTATAGGTAACATATTTAATCGATTAAGGTTTCAAGATCACAGCTTATTGTAAGCGTGAGAAGAGCCATTTTAAATGTGAAATGCTGGTACATTAATAACCGGTGTAACCGCCAGAATGTTGAATGCAAGCACGCAAACGTTCATGCATTGTGCCGTACAGGTGCTGGATGTCAGTTTGTGGGATAGAGTTCCATGCCTGTTGCACTTGGTCGGTCAATACAGGGACGGTTATTGCTGGTTGGGGGTGACGCTGGAGTTGTTGTCCAATGATGTCCCATACGTGCTCGATTGGTGAAAGATCTGGTGATTTAGCAGGCCACGGCAACATGTCGACACTCTGTAGAGCATGTTGGGTTACAACAGCGGTATGCGGGCGAGCGTTATCCCGTTGGAAAACACCCCCTGGAATGCTGTTCATGAATGGCAGCACAACAGGTTGAATCACCAGACCGACGTACAACTATGCCGTCAGGGTGCGTGGTATAACCACGAGAGTGCTCCTGCTGTCATAGGAAATTGCTTCCCAGACCATAACTCCAGGTGTAGGTCCAGTGTGTCTCGGCCGCAGACAGATTGGTTGCAGGCGCTCACCTGGCCTCCTTCTAACCAACACACGGCCATCACTGGCACCCAGGCAGAACCAGCTTTCATCAGAAAACACAACTGATCTCCACTCCGTCCTCCAATGAGCTGTAGCTTGACACCACTGACGTCGCAAACGGCAGTGCTTTGGAGTAAGTGGAATGCACGCTACAGGGCGTCTGGCTCGGAGCTGTCCTTCAAGTAACCGATTTGTAACAGTTCGTTGTGTCACTGTGGTGGCAACTGCAGCTAAAATTGCTGCCGCAGACGTGGTACGAGGCGCCACGGCCATACGCCGTACACGGCGGTCTTCCCTCTCAGTAGTGCCACGTGGCCTGCCGGAACCCGGTCTTCTTGAGGCAGTACCATCCCTTGACCGCCGCTGCCAACAATCATGCACAGTGGCTACATTCCTACCAAGTCGTTCTGCAATATTGCAGAAAGAAAATCCACCTTCTCGTAGCCTTATTACGCAGGGATCGCATTCCTCCTAAAATTCCTAATATTTTGTGACCCTCCTTAAATTCCTAAAATTATACCTAAAATTTGCTATTCATCCTAAAATTTTCGTAAGCTTATTTATTAAAAACACAACCGTTATTAACGCCAATAAATTTACCATTACGCAGGGTGCGCACGCGTGCTTGAAAACCTGGAAAGTCCTGGAAAATCATGATTACGTTTTCAAGGCCTGGAATATCCTGGAAAAACGGTGTTTTTTTAATGCCGTCTTGAAAAGCCTTGAAATTTGAAATTAGTGCTTAAAAAATGCCCTTTTAGGAAATCGTGTTACTGTTACCCCTTCATTTTTTAAAGTTCCTTTTCTCTGTTCTCAAAGAAACCACCGGCAGCGGTTTCCGATGTGCACCAAATCCTAATTTGGCTGGGGGAAAACAGAAAAAAAAGGCACTACTTCCAGTGCAATAAAATTGGATGATTACTAGTAGGTCGAAGGGGAGCTTGATGTCCGTCCGACAATTGAGAACAGAAGGGGAAAGAAGAGGCATTTAGCATTTGCAGGGGGTCGTGTATGTACCAAGTCAGCTGGCATCCACCAGTGAGGAGTATGCCTGAACAACACATTCATCTTCTTCTTGTTTATGTGCATGCCACCCTCCCTCCCCTCAAGAGACTTCCACTACTTATGATAAAAAATAAGAAAACTATCTTTGCGAATTTTTCACGAAAGTGGCTGAAATTTTTACATTCACTGTAATTGGATTACAGAAGCTCACTTCCAAAATTCCAGTTGAATCGGTTTAAAACTTTAAAAGTTAGCATTGGTAATTTTTATTATGGACAAGTATGTGTGCCTCTTTGGACAGAGTGAGCCTCCAGCAGAAAGGGTGTTACCATAGCAACGGTTGATTGACAGCTGGGAGCGCTGATCTGAAGCCCTTGGTTGGGAAGAAAGCAAACACCGGTTTATCACTTCCACAGCACAAAAGGACTAGGAGAATATTTTCAGAAATCCATTTTTCTGAATTTTGAAAATAACACAGTAAAATTTTTACAGTAGTTAAGATACATCACAATAAAGTTCTAGTGCAAATTTCGCCAAATTCCGTTAGGAACTTTAGCAGATGCAAAAAAAAAAAAAAAAAAAAAACGTTGCATAATCGGATTGAAAAAAGAAACAGTAATTATAAATTACGGGAAAAGCAAGTGAATTATTTTTTTTAGATGCCATGGTTTATTTAAACAGAGTGATC
Source organism: Macrothele yani (assembly GCA_039090855.1). Lineage (NCBI taxonomy): Eukaryota > Metazoa > Arthropoda > Arachnida > Araneae > Macrothelidae > Macrothele > Macrothele yani. The sequence goes on along the minus strand of CM076997.1, from coordinate 76,437,607 downwards.
CTTAAATTTTTTTCTGTGATGATATGGACTCTATTTGAATTACAAACATACATTTTTATTCAGACGTCTTGAGTTACTGTTTTAATATAAAAATCATCTATAATTAAAAAGTTTTCAATGGATTTAAGCAATATTCAGCAGATAAACAAACGTATTTTAGTAAATTGCAACATCATGACGTAAATTTGGTAATTTAATTTTGTCGAAAATTGGGGAGCATTTTTTTTTTTTTTTTACAGTTTCTATTATAGTTCAAGTGAAGGATTAAGGGTGCAACTTGACAGTTCAGTGAGCTGCAGGTGGTGATTTATGGCGATGTGCCAAATGAAAAGAAGCCATTCCATCAGGTAATTCCAAAGGTTGTGTTGTGTGGACGCGTCCTCCTGCTGTTTGATCTTAATTGGAATGTTTTTGTGCATGGGGGGGGGTTCGAGAGAAATATCCGTTTCAGCTTTACAGCTTTCACGGCTCTTTTTTTTTTTTCTTGGTAATAAATAAAAATCATAGTTGCTGCATTCACCATTGATCCATGTTTGCATTTCTTGAATATAAACAGCAGACAATCAGAAACATAGTGTTGGGCGGGTCTTGATGATCTTCATTTTGCATATGCTGAATTCAGTTCTGTGGGAATAAGGAATGACTTATACTGTGAATATATACAAAACTACATATTTTTGAGCTGAAAAAATAGGTCTACTTGTACACAGTAGCTAAAGTGTGAACTCAGATGAAGACAATCAGACATACGGACGTCTGATTCCATAAAAAAAAATCAACATAGTTTTTTTATTTACACTACAGGTAAAAAAGCAAAAACATGTTTTTAAACGTTATAAAGGAAAACGGATTTTTGAAACGCATGACTTGATGATCTTAATTTCTGAAAGTTTCTTTTTTCCACATCCTTTTTTTTCAATTACAATACACTGTAACAGGATACTGTGTGTTATATCACTTAGAGATATGGCAGATTTTCGGTTGCTGATATCCGCGATCGTAAGCGGTAGTTGCATTGCGATTGTTGATGATGACAAGATAAATACTGGAGTGATGTAAAATGTTGCATAAACTAAAAAAATAAAAAAAATGAAGCCCTCCCCCACCCCGAACTTTTATGCGGTCATCATAGCTGATCAACCATTTCATTCCATGAACATCAGCACATTTCAATCATTTGAACATTGGGGGTATCTGAAGGAATTCAGCCGTGCTTAAGCGCCCTAGCGCAACGAAAACATGCTAATTTTGGACAGTTCTATTCCCTTCCCCTCTACCATCCCTAATAATTGAGAGTGCATACATTGAGAGTCTTTCAAATATTCTATTTATGAGCTAGTTTTCGCGCTGTTTGTTATGCTTTTATTTTCGAAGAAAGAGAGGGAAAATAAGGAAAAGCAGCTAGAGAAAAAAAGAAAAGCTGAGTTTGATGACAAAATAAAAGAAAATGATGCAGAAATAAATAGGCTTAAAAAAGATAAAGAAGCCTCCCCTAGCAGTAATTCAAGAGGGAACAGAAAGAATGAGAAAATCTGTAGAAAAACAAAATACTGTTGAAATAGCAGTTGCCTCTAACTTGATCATACAAGGTTCAGCTGAAATAAAGAAAACTGAAAGTAAATTAGTTGTGGTGGGAGCAGAAAAAGATAGGCTAATCAGGAAAAGGTTAAAACAATAATATGAAAAAAGTAATTCAGTGAACAATTGTACATAGTTCTTGGTTTTCAATTACCTTTTTAGGATATTATAGTTTAATGTGAAACCTGAAAACTTTACTGTGAAAATCGTGAATTGCTTCTGGTTCAACAGCATATTAATGTTCAAAGTGAAACTTGAATGTGGTAAATATACTTGAATATGATAATAACACGTGAAAAGATAAGAACTGAACATTAGAAGTAAATCATACTTAAACTTTAGACATTAGACGTTATGCAAAAAATTTGGGTGTGAACTTCGACCATATATACTAATGGACTGCGCATTGGCAATAGCTGCATCAAAGCCGCCATGGCTCAAACATTGGGCACGTCATCATCAGACTCCAAATTCCGTGTACAAATGCTGTTATGATTACTAATTTACGCTGCAGAACTTCAGTGTTTTCGGTGTATTATGTGAATGCACCTCATATATAATGAAAACTCTTCAGGTAAGTTTACTTATGAGCTATATACATGCATGATCGTGTTGTTTACATTTTGTGATTTATAATGTGATGAACATTTGCAAAGAATTTGGAACATGCATTCCATTTTTTTTTCTTAAGTTACTATATTTTTATATCAATAGCTGCAAGTTTCTGGTTAAGTAATTGAACTTTATTGACTTAGGTATTTAATTCGTTTCTTACCCATGAAAAATCATAGAACTTTCTTTACTATATCGGTCAGAGCAACCATAAGCACAGCAGGTGTAACCCATCTTTTTGACTGTTGTCATGTGATTTTATGTTGGAGCCAGAAATTTTGATGTCATGCGCAGTCTATCAGTATATATGGTTGAAGGGTGTGAAGCAAACTCTTTACAATGTATACAAAGTTGTTTTACTAGATGTATACAAATATACATCTAGTTTTTATTGAAATACACTCCTAAAATTTTCCTAAAATTTTTCTAAAAATTCCTAAAATTCTTACCTAAAATTTTCCAGAAGTATGCTGTGATCCCTGTATTACATGACCTCGTTCAAATTCGTGAGCTGTTGATAATGGCTTCTTCGTCTTCTTAAAGGCATTCTTGACTAACATCAACACCCTACGCCGAATCTCAACGATAACTAACGCTCATTAACGTTACAGTGCGTGTTTACAGCAAACCTGCTTTGCATGTTCCGAGGGGCGCTACTAGCGCCACACGTATGCGCCGAGCATGAAATTTGCATAGACGTCATCTTACAGATGTACTCTCACTGCCTACCAACTGTCGTTTATCTAACACAACCCCTTCCTGGTGTTGGGATTTTTTTTTTTCCGTCAGTGTATGTGCAAATATTGCACCCTAAAATGTTCTCAAAAGCTTCTCTGTAATTGTAATTTTATTTTTTGTGACCTTCTCTATGTCCAGTATTTTTATTCAATATAATTTTATTCTATGAATGTTTGAAATTCAGCTTGAAAAGAGATGCAGAAATTTTCAAAAATGGAAAAGAAAAACCTATGAAAAGTTAGGAAAAAAGGTTTTGGATGGGAAGTTTATGTTCACGGCTGAATTGGGCATGGGAGGGCTTTTCTGATTGCTGTCTGGTTAGCTATGGAGAGAAAGTTATTGCACCACTTATTTCTATTATTGTAGTGATTGCTGCCTGGTTAGCCATAGAATGATAGTGATTGCATCACTGTTTCTGTTGTTGCAATGATTGCTGCTTGCGGCATAGTTAGCCATGGAGAGATAGTGATTGCATCAATAAAATAAAAATACCAATGTTTACTGCAATCAAAGGTTTATTATACATCGACTATAGTTTCACAGAGTGTTTAGCTCGTCATCATCAGGGGAATGAATCCATTCGTCCTGATGATGCCAAGCCACACGCTCTGTGAAACTATAATCAATGTATAATAATCCTTTGATTGTGGTAAACATTGAAATTTTTATTTTATCTCAACACAACACGTTTTGTAGTCATAAATTATATATAGTGAATGCATCATTTGTTTCCATTGTTGTAGTCTAGGTAAGGCTGCTTGCCTTGGTGCCACTTTCATTCATGTGGGATGCATAGATGCCAACTAGTACGGATTTTCCGTAATTTTACGGTTTTTTGGTTGCTGTTACGGAAGTACGGAAACACCGATGAAATTACGGAAAATCGCCATTTGATTTAATTTTCTGAGATAGAAAGCAAATTTTCATCAACTTAAACATTTTTGTTGGTTCTTCAAGTTTTTCTGGGGAAAAAATTAAATGCTACATTCAGGGCTGCCAGACCTGCGCCAATTGTGGCAGCCCGCGCTGAAACGTTGTTCTTGTGCCATTCTGCTTAAAAAAATTGCCATTTCGACGAAATATGGGCCAATTTTGCGGCAAAAGCTAAAATTTACCCGTCATCAATATTTTAGCGTTATCTTACGACATTCGAAATCGATTCAGCGGTTAATGCGTACATGAGATTCTTTCGCGGATTCGCGGAGACCCCTTCGGTTTTTTTTTTTTTTTTGGTCATTTTCAAGATCGATTCAAAAGTGAAGAAATTTTCGGGATATTAGTTGGGGGGGGGGGGGTCGTATTCCTTCTGGGGACGTTGTTTTGTCTTTTTAAACGCTCGGAAACGGAAGTTAAACGAAGTGCAGATTTTCCCCGTAATCGTATTTTTTTTTCTCTCGCGATGTTGCTTCTGTTCAGTATTGTTAAATATAATTTCATTGCATAATTTCAGCTTGAAATTGTAGGCAAGGATTTCCGAAAACGGAAGTTAGGCCGCCCGAAAATTTACCTGTAATCTTCGGCGACGAGATTCTCACGCTGATTCGAGGAATTCCGTTTTTTTTTTTTTTTGTTATCATTTGGACCATGTACGAAATCGATGCATAACTAAACTGAAATTTTGGGAGGATTGGTGGCGGGGGGGGGGGTCGTTTTCTCCGTCGGAGGATGGAATTTCATCCTTTGAAAACGGAAAGTAGACGGAGGTAAGATTTCTCTGGTAATCGTAATTTTTTTTTCCTCGCGATGTTTCCTCTACCCAGTATTGTTAGATATCATTCAGGGTTCCCACTCAACCTGGAAAACAGGGAAAACCTGGAATTCTCAGGGAATTTGAAAATGGTTCCAAAACTCAGGGAAAATTACCCTGTTTTGTAAAAGTCAGGGAAAACTCAGGAAAAATCCCCCCCCCCCTTTTTTGTTAAAATCAATGGATACTTTATTTTGCCAAAAAAACTTATTTTTTCAAGATTTCAAACGTTTGCTTGCAATTACTGCCTGCGTAGAATTTGGTAGATCTTACTTTCAGTTCTATTAAGTATTTCCTTTATTCTCTAAAAAAAGATGCAAAATTGAATTTTTAAAATTGCCAGCTTTTGTTAAATTTCTGCAGGCAGTTGTTGTAACATGGAACAATTAAGCACAATGGCTCCTACTTGAAGAAACACTTCACAAAAGAACCAACCAAATGATGGATCAAAGTCCTTTGTCTGTTGGTTTTCTTGAAACATGTTTCTTTGAACAGAGCCATTCCATCATTAAGCTTAGCTGCATTGTGTTATAGAAAAACTGAAACTATTCAACTGACAGATTTTTTCTTACATATGACCTGTTTCTATGGGAACATATTTACAGATTCCGTGTGGGTAGTATTCACAAAAGTTCATGGAACTTTGTTACAGAAAATAATGTGCACAGTTAGTTGGTATTAATGAAAAGCAGGTAATTTTATAAAGACAAATTACTTAAAGAATTTACAAGTGTGTTCTTTGGTGAGAAAAATGAATGGAATGGAATGAAATGTAATAACTCTTTGCAACATGCCACACTGGAAAACTTTAAAAACTACCTGGAGAACCTGGAAAAGTCAGGGAATTTTTTTATTACTTTTGAGTGGGAACCCTGTCATTTTATTACATAAATATTTGTATTTCAGCTTGAAAATGTTGGATAAATTTTTGAAAACTGAAGACTTCTGTGAGGATCTCTGCGAACGAGAGGCCCCTTTAAATACTTATATATGATTTTTGTGTCTTTTTCGTGTGTGTATGTATGTGTTCAAGTGACAGCTGTGTAAGATATCTTGTACGAGAACGAACAATTTATCCTTGCAAACTTACTGCTGGACATTTTGGGGACATTGGTCCTCAATGACGCCATTTTGCTCGAACTCGTAAGATAGTAGTTGGTTGTCAAATACATGGTGATATTCGGTACACCTTCTTACATGCTTGGAGGCGGAACTTAAAGAACATTCGTTACAAGGTGTCAACAATGCAACCCCCGAAAACGTTGGGGGGTTCGCGGAGGACATTGGAGATTGGAAGGCGAGGAGAATGAGATGTCACGGTGATACACCATAATGGTTTTTTTTTTTCGTTGTATGGGATATAACCCATAAAGCATGTAAATAATGTACAGTTATATATATATACCTTGAATAAATATTCGGATTTCTTGGCAAATGGATTCCTGAACTGAAGGTATTTTCCTTAAGGCCGTACTTTGTGAAGGACGAAACGAACCAAACGGGCCTGGGAACCACAGGCTCGCTAAAACATGTCACAGCTTCAAAAACCGTTATTTCAAGCCATGTTTCCCAATCCAGCGATCGCAAAAAAATATTCGTGTGGAAGAACCAAGGCTACTGCACAAATTCAGCACATGGCCAGTGTTTCTACAAGTAACATCATATCTGAAGTTAAAAAAAAAATCCTTTTTCTCTATCTACGGATGGAAGTAATGATGCTCAAGCAAATAAACTGTATCCCATTACAATAACATATTTTGACGAAAAAATAGTGAAAAATTCAAGTGTTTTGTTGTCATTGGTTGAATCAAGTAATAATACAGGTGAAGGAATATTCAACGTTTTGAACAATGAGTTTGTTAAAAAAAATATCTCGTGGTGCAACTGTATGTCATTTTCCTGTGACAATGATAACACTATGATAGGTCAAGTAAAAGAAGGTGTTTCTCACATAAAGAAGGTTCAGCCTGCAATTATAGTGCGGCGATGTTCATGCCATTTAGTAAATTTAGCTGCACAGAAATCTGCTACTCAACTGAAAGGATTTAATATTGAGCAGTTTCTGATACAGTTGTACTTTTTTTTTGGAGAAAAGTTCAAAGAAGAAACACAATCTAAAACTGAGTCAAGCTGTTTGTGGTACTAAACCACACAAAATTCTAAAGCATGTCAATACTCGCTGTTTATCACTTTTGGGATCCATTGACAGAATTTTAGAACAGTGGGGGCTCTAGAACATTATTTCAGTGACAATGAAGAAGCTAATTCACAGTATAAGAACCTTGCAAGTATGATTGGAAATCCTTCATCTAAACTTTGTCTTTTTTTATCTGCTACTCTTCCTTTGTTTACATCTGTTAACGTGTTCTTGCAGCAGGAAGCTCCGCTTGTGCATGTATTAAAAAGAAAACTTCATAGTCTGTTATCTGAATTGCTTGTATGATTTATCAAGCCATCGGCATTTGATGTGACAGCAACATCTCTTGCAGATGGAAATTTTGAAAGAAGGAGAAATCAAAAAGAAAACTGTGACTCGTAATTGGGTCAAAAGCGAGATCTTATATAGGCACAACGGCAGATCTGAGTGAAGACACAGTGGCTACTTTTTATTCTTAGGTAAAGGAATTTTACAAGGCAGGCTGCAATTACATTTTAAGAAAATTTCCACTTAATGATGAATTTCTGAGTCATGCTGAAATTGCAGATGTAGCATTAAGACAAAGTGTTTCTTTTGCATCAGTCCAATATATGTGTTCCCTGTTTCCAGTTTTGAAACCAGAAGATTCTGACAAGGTGGAATCTGAATTTGCTCACTACCAGTTTGAAATTTTAACTGTGCTGTTACTTCTGGGAGAATGGATGAAGTGTGGCACAGAATTTCTTTAATGAAAAATGAAAGTGGCCAGTTGAAGTATGAATCATTAAGCAAAATTATGAAAATGATTTTAATAGTCCCTCATAGCAATGCAAGTACAGAAAGAATTTTCAGTATTGTGAAAAAAAAAAACATGAATGAATTCAGACCTAATTTAAATACTCATGTGCTGTCTTCTTTATTAGTAGAAAAAATAAACTGCATTGCACACAGTGAAACTATGCTATCAGAAGAAGTTTTCACAAATTGAATTAAGGAAGGCCAAAATGGCAACTACAACCAGTTTATCATAATAATTTGCCCAACATTCCAAGGAATAATTTTTCTGGAGGTAATTTATTATATTTTTCTGGTAGACAATATTTTAAATTTTCCCACTAGCAAATTATTTTTTATTGCATTATTATTATTATTTTGTTAATGTTCTGACAGATTAAAATTTGTTGCAGTGTTAAATACCCAAATTTGCCGCTGTAGACTGGATTACTGAAAATTACTGAAAAAAAATTTTTTTACTGAAAATTACTGAAAAATGAACTTGTTGGTTACTGAAAACTACTTTTAGAGGTTGGCATCTATGGGGATGCAGAGATACTGATTGACACAGATTTTCCATGGTATTACATTTTTTTGATAGGCATTCTGACATTACAGACATATCAATGAAATTATGGAAGATTGCCTTATGATATTTCTTGCAGATATAAGAAAGTATCTATCTTCAAATATTCATGTAATTGTTTTCTTTTGAAACAAAACTATTGCAGTTAAATGATTTACATTTTTTGTTGTTGGTGCTTCAGAATTTTCTGTCAGTCAAAAAGAAGAGGGGGGGGGGAGGTTACTGATTTAAAAGTTGTGTGATCCAACTTCACTATCAGTCATAGTGTTTGCACTGGTCATAGGAGCTCTTTTTTTTTAGTAATTTTTTGACCTGCCTTTACTTTCAGATGGTTTAATCTCATTCAGATTTACTCTTTATTTTTAGTTTTGGATCACAGAATGGGTATCTTCTGTAGATTTGTTAAGCTTTGATATAACACAACATCTTAGGTATTTTATGTTTTAGTTGTGAAGCTTCTTTTTGCAAATCAGAAAATGTGATTAGTAAATGTTGTGCAAGGCATAAAACAATAGATAACTTGTCATGTTCTGTCTGTGCCCAGTCTGTGAGATATTTTTGTGTGGTGTCATAATGCAAGATGCGACCAGTTTTCTTTGGATCTGGAAGCCAGTTCAAAAATTTAGGAACAAGATCCAACCCCTCTGCCCTTCAAAAAATGTATTGCAAGGACTGGCAACAAACATAAACCTTTCACTGCTGTGAGTATTGACTAGCCTCATGTGCCTGTTTGTAAGAAATCACAAGGTTCATATGTCATTTATGTTATGCACATTGAGAAACATTGTTTGCATTATCCAAAACAGGTTAGACTACTGTTAGTTTCATAATCCTTTGTTTAGCCTTTTGTGATTGTAACATGCTCAGAGGTGCCAACTATTACGGATTGTCCGTAATTATTACGGTTTCGACTGTCAGATTATGGAATTATGGACAGGTCGGAAGAATTACGGATTTCAGTGTGTTTTGAAGAATTTAAATTTTGTATCGATTTTTGTTAACCCTCCTAGTGCGACATGGCCGAATCGCCGGCCGTCGATTTTGATCCGCAAATCAGACGGCAGATATCTGTGTCAATGATCATATCATTTATCAATCATATAATTTTGAAATGGAATCTCCATGAATCATATCGTCAAACAGCGATATTATCGAAAGAATGGTAATATGCCGTAAGTGTTGTATCGTGAAAGAGTTTGCGCTTGCTATCGGCTTCCCGCGCACGGGAGAAAGGCTACCTTAGCCAAAACTTTTCCAACTGTTCACTTGGCATTGTCATACCTGCCAACTTTTACGCATAAAAAAAAACAACTGTTCTTTACGATTTTACTCATAGATCGTTTTTTTTTACGCATTTCTGTATATATTTAAAATTATTTTTTTAGATCTTCCTTTAGAAATATTTGTTTGTTTCAGTTAAATCATACCTGCCAACTTTTCCGGAATTTGCGGAAGTTTTCCGTTTTTATTAGTTTTCCGGCCGGAAGAAGCTTTCTTCCAGTTTTTTAAAATTTTATGTATTTTTAGTTAAAAATTATCCCTATAAATAAAATATATGTCAGAGATGGGAATTTTGCGCCATTGTGCTCTTGAACACCCGTGACCCGTCGTCATCGTCAGGACTTCGGCACAGTAAATTCTCCGTGCACACTGTCATGCTTGACGCTGAATAAAGATCATGCGGCGGAAAGAAAGATTCAGACTCCAACTACTGTGGAATTTACGTAGTTACTATGGAAATAGTCGGTCCTCTATGGACGACGGAAAACATCGAGTGTGCTATAGAAATCGTCGTTTCGCTACGGACTACGGAAAACATCCAGCATGCTATGATAATCGTAGGTCCGCTACAGATGACGGAAAACATCAAGTATGCTATGGAAATCGCCAGTCCGCTACAGACGACGGAAAACATTGAGTATACTATGAAAATCGTCGGTCCGCTACGGACAACGGAAAAGATCGAGTATGCTATGATAATCGTCGGTCCGCTGCAGACGACAAAAAATGTTGAGTATGCTATGGAAATCGTCGGTCCGCTACGGACGAACATCCAGCATGCTATGACAATCGTAGGTCCGCTACAGACGACGGAAAACATCGAGTATGCTATGGAAATCGGCAGTCCGCTACAGATAACGGAAAACATCCAGCATGCTATGATAATCGTAGGTCTGCTACGGACGACAGAAAACATCGAGTATGCTATGGAAATCATCGGTCAGCTACGGACGACGGAAAACATCCAGCATGCTATGATAATCGTAGGTCCGCTACAGACGACGGAAAACATCGAGTATGCTATGGAAATCGGCAATCCGCTACAGACAATGGAAAACATGCAGCATGCTATGATAATCGTAGGTCTGCTACGGACGACAGAAAACATCGAGTATGCTAATGGAAATCATCGGTCAACTACGGACGACAGAAAACATTGAGTATGGTACCAAAATGTGATATAATTTGTTTATATTATAAACATCTAAAAATTATGAAATGCACAAATATTTGCATTTATTTTTACTTGTACATAGCCCAAATTCATTGAAAATGTTGTTAGCACATAGTTAAAAAAATAATTATAAATGTTTGCACATAGTTAAAAAAAAAATCATTAGAAATGTCATTCGTGTGCAATTTTACACATTTCAATTTTCTCAGGTTAGCAGGTATGCATTGTTTGGTGAATTATAAGACGTACTGTCGTAAAAAACTTTTCGAGCCCCGTTCGACGTGCAATAACGGCCAACTCATTGCAACGCATGGTCCCACGATGACAAAGTGTTTATATTTCTTGCAGAATTTTGTCGCGCGGGAGGTCAAAGTGCGATGTTTTATTACTAGAAGCTCTTCACATTATTCATTTCTTTTTCCCCAAACAAACAGACACAATCACAAAAACTCAGTGAATTACGAATCTCCCTCTTTTTCCAAACTCGTGTTAACAGAGAATGACTTTATTGACAGCTTCTTCCTCAGACTAGCAGATGTGCTTTTTCTTACTGCGTGAAATTTTTTGTTAGGTTATTTGAAATGGCTTGTTGTAGTGAGAGTGAAAGTTTGCCAAGTGATAGTGATGATTTTGAATCATCTGAGAGTGATATTGGCCAAGCAACATCAAGCCAGAAAACTAGCCACCGTGCCACGCACACAATATCTTCTTCCGAAAGTGAAGATCTTGTTAGTGAATCTTCAGATTCTGAAAGTGAATGGGAAGATGTAATAGAGGGAAGTGATGAACAGCCTCAGCATCCTTTTGATTATCATGAAATGCAGGGGCCCAAACATGCTCCTCAACTGATGCGGCACCTATTGCATATTTTGACTTGTTTTTTACCAATTTCATCCTTGGAATTATCGTTTCTGAAACAAACAAGTATGCAAAGAGGTTTCTCCAGGAACATCCAAATCTTTCTCCCAAATCTCGAGCTAGGAAATGGAAAAATGTTACAAATGCTGAAATAAAGGTTTCCTTGCATGTCTTCTAATATGGGAGTAATCAGTAACCCATGCAGGACGAGATCATTGCTGAAGGCATATCCAGTAAATCATTGCCGAAGGCATATCCAGTAAAAAAAAACACAAGGATTATGTAAAATTAAAGACTCAATCAAAGCCTTTGGATAATTCTTTTGCAAAAAAGAATGAAAATATCATGATAAATACTGAATTGCTGTTTACTACATTTGCTGTGGAGCATAACCTACCTATAGCAAGCTGTGATCATGCTGGTTCCTTGTTTCATGCTATGTTCCCAGACTCTGATATTGATGAAGCTGGATATTCTAGAGCAGATGTGGCATGGAATGAAATATCTAAGATAAAGGATTCATATGACCTTCCTAAATATTCTGCATTGCCTAAACTAATGTTGGAAATATTGACTATCCGTCATAGCAATTCCTCTACAGAGAGAATATTTAGTATAGTGAGGAAAAACCTCACATATACATACTTCCACCCAACAATGAGCACCAAAACATTAAGTGCCCTTCTTCTACAGAAAAGTAAAGCATTTCTTTTTTCCCAAACAGACAGACACAATCACAAAAACTCAGTGTTTAGGCAATGCAGAATCCTCAGGTGAGCCGTGCTCTAAAAATAAGTTTTCTGAAAAAGAATATATCACTGCAAAACAAGCAACAAGGGAGTCTTTATGTCAGCAATGACATGAGGTAAGTACAATATTGATAATTCAATTTCATAAATTTTTTTGTCAGGATTGTGTAAACATATAAGGTTATTACACATTTCACGCCTTAATTTCTCATGAAATACCCTTTCCGCGTGTTAACGATGAGGCTTCGTATGGTGATTACTGATAGGCTCCAGGGTTCTCGCCAGGGTTCCAGAATCAGGGGTAAAAATGTCCCCCAGGCTTTTTTCTGGGGGTGATTTTGAAAAATCAGGAGTGAATTTTAAACAATCATAAACTTACAGAAAAATACTACATTTAGGGGGGGGGGAGACGAACAAACACAAAAATAATATAAATATTTTATACATATCTTCTAATTTTGTTTATTAATATTTCAGCAGCTTTGTGAAATGAAAAGCTTTCTAGTGTTACATTTGCTGCTGATATTCGAATCAAATTTTTTAAAGTTTATTCTTTCAGTCCGTTGCAAAATTTATCTTTTATTCGATTTTGTGTGCTAAAAGAACGCTCTACTGATGCAGAACTTATTGGCACAACCAAAGTAATTTCATACAACAACAATGTGCTTGGATACACATCTTTATACCTGCAGATGAAAAGTTCTGCAACATCTGCAAATTTAAAACTAGCATAGCTATTTTTTAGCAGAATAAATATATGGATATTCACTCAACAGGCATTTAAAATCTTCAAAATCTTTGAAGTGGTCTAACAACTTCAAAACAAATTTGCATGGCACCGATGAGGATATTTACTTCCCATCCCAAAAGCGTTTGAGCGAATTGGCTCCTTTCACAACAATGAATAATAAAATAAACATAGGGACCTTTACAACGTCGAAAACAAAAAATCACTTTAACACTGTATGAGCCATTGCTTTTAGCCCAAAAATTAAGACAGGATGAAAAAAAAAAAATTCTCAGCGTCAATACAAGCATGAGCCAAATTTTAGAAAAGAGTTCTTCAGATGAGAAAAAACAGACCATTTATATATTGATAAAATAATGAATGGCATTAACTAACCTTTTGCAAATAACGCTGGTTTTGATGATGCCTTGCAAAATGAACAAAGCATCAAAAATGTTTTATTTTCGTTGGTTTCAACTTCAAGCCAGTTGTACATTTTGCGCCATTTCTCTTGAAAGTTAAGATTTTTTAAAATTTAGTTGGAGGTACAGCAGGAACAGCCTCACTACATTTCTCAGGCAATATTTCACTGTTTAAAATCGTAGCATTCGATGCCGAACTTGCAGAATCGTCAGTAGAACGCTTCCTCTTTCTAATGAGGAACTTTTCCATTGCGTTATAGTAAGAACAAATATCAGAGCTGCCAACATTTCAAAATCAAAAACCGGGACATCAGTGCGCGTTCAGTGGCGCGTATTTACACTTTATAAATAATAAAATTATATATTATAGGTTTCTCTATTTTTTTATTACAGTTAATTATTTAATACAAATAAAGAAATATTTACAAAAAAAATTAGTATTTAAGCATGAAAGATTAACAAACCTTGTTAATGAGTTTCAATTTTAGAGAGAGAGAGAGAGAGAGACACTATTATTTTCAGAGAGTCACCAATTTTTCTCCCCACCATAACAGGAGTCTTATCACATAAGGCAAGACAGTTCATTCACGGAATACCAAGATACTGAAATTCTTCAGACACAAGTTTGGCAATATTTTCACCTGTTGAACTGGTTTCTAGGCATGGCAAAGAGAGCAACATGCATCTCACTCGCTTGAAATGATTATCAAAGTATGTTACCACAATTGCCCCCCTAAATCAAGAAGATTGTTTGCAAAAATCAAGATTTACTATAAAATCAAGAAGATTTGAGACAGTACCAGAACTGTTAAGTTATGATTATCTATTATTAGGGGAGAGCGGTAATGTATGGGATGTGCTAGCAGTATGTTTGATGATACTTGTATTCAATTATTTTTCTGTATCAGTCACTCATAGATGGAGTTCAGAAATCGTGATGATTTTCAAGGTTTTGAAATTTTTTTAAAATTGAATGATGCAATTTTAGAAATAACTTGATTTTATTTAAGCAATGACAAGAGAGTGACTTTTTTTTTAATGCCCTTGGATGACAATTTTATCCATCACGAATGTACGATAGCGTTATTCTAGATAAAGAATTAATAGTGTAACTTTGAGAACATGAATAGTTTTGAACACCATGCATCAATTGCTACAAATTTTCAGCTTCTTCACTTTTGTTTTCAGGAAAAAGAATTACGGTTACGGGAAACATCTTTATTCCCCCCCTCTCTTTTTGTCAAGTTGAAATGCAAACCTTATTTTGGGGGGTGGGGGAATGTTTAAGAATACAGGATACATGTTCAGAACATCTTTGGAGGGAAAAATACAATTACGGGAGAAATATTTTCTACGTCCAACTTTTGTTTTCGGACAGCTTCCCTCCATTTTCAAGTTGAAATACAAATATTTATAAAATAAAATGATATTTAACAACAATACTAGGCAGAGTAAAAAATAAAATACTAGGCATCGCGTAAAAAATAAAATTACGATTATGAGAGAAATCTTCGCTGCGTCTAACTTTCGTTTTCGAAAGTTTTGAAAGTTTCCAGCAAAAAACATTCTCCTTCGCTACCAATTGCCTTGAAATTTCTGTTCAGTTATGCATCGATCTTGAGGAAAACTACAATTATGACGGAAAAGGAGAAATTTCTCGAAGCTGTTGAATGCTCATGCCTGAAGATTACAGGGAGATTTTTGCGCCGTCGAATTTCCGTTTTCGGAAATTTTCCCTCTATTTTCCAACTGAAATACAAATATTTTTGGAATGAAGTGATGTATAACAACAATACTGGACAGAGGCAACATCGCAGGAAAAAGAAATTATGATTATGGAAATCTTTATTTCGATTACTTCCGTTTTTGAAAGACGAAATACCATCCGATGCGTATGCCGCAGAATTAAAATTTTTTTCGCACTTTGGCGCAACACTGAGGGAGAGCAAGTTTGGAAGGGTTGGCGGGAGGGGGTGTGTGCGATCGCTCTCAGCAAGAAACATGAGATAACATAAGGTTCAATCACTATGAGATCATAATAAAACAAAAGCAGGAGTTTACACTAAGCGGCGCCACCCCGGTCGCGCAGTGGTTTAAGCGATGGCCTCTGATCATTCGTCCAACAGGGGTCCGGGTTCGAATCCCGGTGAGGCATGGATGTTGTGTTTGTCTTACGGCACTGGTTCTCTCCCTTCCCTGGAACCAGTTACTCTAAATTAGGGAAGGGCGACTGCTTATAGCCCATTGAGTTGCTCACGGTGGTCGTTAAACCTCCAATAAAAAAAACCCAAAAAAAAAACCCCACTAAGCGACAATAACAATGATATCAATTTCCATCAGTATTCACGAGCCATTTTAGCGAAAATCCGGAAGAAACTATATTCCGACCGTAAAACTGCCCAAAACTCCGTAAAACTACCCAAAACTCCGTAAAACTACCCAAAACTCCGTAAAACTTTCGGGAAATCCGGAATACTTGGCAGGTATGCGGACGTCATTGCACCGATATCGGCTTTTCCGACATATTATGTAATATCACTTTGCCGTTCTTCACCCGATATCGGCTTTGCCACTGCATCCAATATCCTCTGGCCGTTCTTCACCCGATATCGGCTTTGCCAATGCATCCAATATCCTCTGGCCGTTCTTCACCCCATATCTGTCCGATATTGGCTTTGCCGATATATCCAATATCTGAATTTCAAAGGCACTTACTTAGAAACGGGACCAATGAATAGTTTTCGCATTTGTGCGGAAAAAATTATAAATATATTCGTAAAATGCGATCGCAGTTTAAACCGTGATTTTAACCAAATAGGACACAAAATTCAGAACTTTTACGAAATACATTGAAATCCGCAATTCTTCCAACCTGTCCGTAATTCGTTAATCATGTGGCCGAAACCGTAATGGTTGGCACCCTTAGCAGCGCGTGAGCTTTCGTCTCATTGCACTCTACGCGGATGATCATGATGATGATCATATGTAGAGGATTTTAGGAAGGGAGTGTCTGACGCCAGGTCTTGAACAACCCATAGAAATAGGAAACTAGGAGATTTGGGCTAGAGCGCCCGATAGGAAAGTGACACGGAAGTGAAGTCGAAAGGGGGAGGAAGACGCCCTTATTTATTACCGGGGGCCAGTACCCGGGGTCAGACGGCTTAACGTGCCCATCCGACGCACGGCAGGTATTTAGTGGATCGAGTGTTCGTACCTGCCTGGGATTGAACCTGAGGCTTTTCCAGTGGCAGTCACGAACGTTGCCCACTATGCCACCCGCGGCACACTCTACACGGATTATCCCGTAATCCGTTTATATACATGACCGGAAGGGAAATACTGGGATTGTACCGTGACGTCATGAAATTGGCACATGTGACTGAACAATAGGATTGTACCGTGACGACGTGAAATCGGCACACGTGATCTGAAATGGCATCGCCTTCGTAGATTTTCCATGCTAATAGCTCACGATTGAAATCTTTCTGCACGCGCCCATTTCGCGCATCACTTTATTTTTCTTGCGCGAATTCAAATTTCTTTGCGTGAAACTCGCGTCTGCGCATGCTATCGGGAACCCTGGGCTCCTCGGAAGGTTGGCACCTCATACAGGTTACAGAGTAATACTATATAATATTGTCCTTAACTTTGAAAAAAAAAAAACTGGCATGTTACATTACTGAAAATATTACTGAAAGTTTGTGTTCCATTACTGAAACATTACTGAAAAAATCCTCTATTGATTACTGATACATTCTGCTAGAAGTTGGCACCTCTGCTGATGCTTTTGGGGTCATTTCAGGTGAAATCAACACAGAAAAATATGATTATCAAACTTGCATCTTTTGATTTTATTGAAATTTGGTATGCAGTTAGATGGCTATAAGAAAAAAATTCTGTTAAAATTTTTACTCAAAACAGCCATTAGTTCTTTTTCCGCAAGGCTCGGGGCTACCATCATGACTTAAAATAACTACTTCTCAGTTTATTTTCAATTTAAAGTTAAAACTGATCTTGTTGGAAAGTTATTTTTATGAGTTGTAATTTGATATGTAACACATTAGTCTTATTGATAAAAAATAATTTCAAGATCATTAAAATTAAACCGTTGACCTTAAATTGCTTAAAATCCCATTTTTTTAAACAAATTTAAAAACTATATTTTTATCTATGGATTGTTGTTTACATATTCTTAAAATTTTATAATGGGACTGTAAAGGGTTCTCGACTTATAAAATCTTGAAACACTGAAATAAATTTAAATTAACTTTTACTTCAGCTTTGAACATTGAAATACTCTTTAAACATATACAACAGACATTCATGTAGGGATGTTTTCTGGAAAGAATGTATTTTATAGCATAAACAATCACAATAAACTAGACTACTGTTTTAATATGTACTTTAACCTAAATTTTGAATTTTAATTTGAAATTTAGCATATTTCAAAAAAATAATCCTTTTTTTTTAAAATAAATGTCTTCTTATTAATTTCCTTTCTCAGTTTTTTTTTTGATTGACACCTAATAATTGAAATTCATAAAAACTGTGTAATGTTTTTAAAACCTCTACAGATTTGAGTAATGTGATTTAGTGAATGCCTAGGGGGAAAAATGTTGTGTGTTAAAAATGTTACAGTTCTCATTTTCAGTTTATGCTTAATATTGGTTTCAAATTTCTCAGTGGATGATCACTTCTGGTTGTTCATCCATCACTCGGTAGTTGTTTTTGGTTTCATATTCCTGAGTGGGTACTTTTGGTTCTGGCTCAGTGAATCGTGGAAGTTCTAGGCTCGAAGAGAACTTGAGCTTAAGGTTCAACAAGAATGGTATAGATGAAATCACATAGAAACAATGGATAGTGACTTATAGAACAAATCTATTGGAACATTCTTTTATAGCCACTGAGGAGTTGAAGTTTCAGAGTAACGTAGAGACAAAGCTGAAATATGGTAAATTTTTGGTTATATGCGATTTTGCCGAAAATTACTCATTTCACCTGCAAGATGCAACTCAGAGGTTCCATTGTTGCTTATTTTAAAAATGAAAAAGAAGAAATTAAACATGTTAGTTTCGTTGCCATTTCAGATTCCCTTAAACGCAAAACAATTGCAGTTCACCTTTTTCAGTGATATCTGGTGATATTTCTAAATGACAGATTCAGTGGTACTCTACAACATATTTTCTATTTACCTGATGGGTTTGCTGCTCAGTATAAGAACAAGAGTTTTATTCAGTTTTGGAGCCAAAAATGTGAAAATTTTACTAATTTATGTTCTCATCAGGAAGACATCTAGAATGTATAACATGTTTCAGCAGAGTGGCATTTTTATGCAACTTTTCATGGAAAAGATGTCTGTGTGGACTGTCTGCCAGAGCCATTAAACGTCTAGCAACACATGCAAGTTTGCAGCAACCTTATATGTCACAAATTATGACTCCTTTTCAGTTAGATGAGTAGGCCAAAGATACTATTCAAACTTGTATTTATTTTTTTATTTTTTATTTTTTTGTACAAACAAGGAATACGATGAAGTAAAAGGCCTTTTAAAGAAACGATGCAGTAATGAAAAAGTAATCCCAGGAAGGAGCAAGTTTCAGTTTTTCAAACCCATTGATGATGATAAAATTAAAGTGTGGATATTCTCAAATTCTCCAAATTCGAAAATTGGGCTGGTGATTAAGAAAAGAGCTCTTTGACATAAGAGGCTATGGCACCTGCACATATGATGTGGGTTGGATGTATACTGAATGTACATTGTATATGAATAAACATAAAGTGAAAATCAGTTTTGTTTATCCAAATGGGCCATCACAAACATATTATTATCAAAAGCCAGACATTTTACTTGTGCATCAAATTTATATTTATGAGTTAGTAAATGTAAGATGAGCAACTGGATTCAGAACACATGCATTATCCGCTGATGATACAGTTAAGGCAATCTGGAAATACCACTTCCTGCATTGTTGACTAAAAACTACTTCTGAATATGCAGTTCTTTTATGAGAACTGATTTTTTGCCACTGCATTGCTTTCGAACTGCTGTTTTTTGTTTAGCAAGAACTTAGTATACTTTTCAGTAAGTCATTTAATGACTCACTCACCCCATCTTATTATAATATTTAAACTAAAAAATTGAAAGCATCTCTTCTTAGGGGTTCTTAATGTTCCTTTTAAATCTTATTCTCTAAATAAATCTGCTTTACTGAACTCTAACAGATAGTTTTAATTTAGTGTGTGTTTGTTTTTTCTTGCAAATAACCAGTAATTATATCCAACAGCACAATTGCAGCATGAAATTTGGATATGATGTGCAGAATGCTGGAGAAATTAAAATATATTTTTAGGAAAGTTTTAAAAAATGTGTTTTTTAGAAATTCAGTCAAAGGGTCAATTTGAATGACCTTGAAATTTTTTTCCATGCCATGTTTCATATCAAATTAAAGATCTAAACAAATGCTTTAATACAAACCAATTTTACAGCTGTATGCTTGATACAAGATGAGATACTGCTATAAAAAGACAAGATATTATGCCTAAAATTTTTAGATTTTCTGTAACTTTTTGAATGCCCATAAAATTCCAGTATACTATATAATCTGTCTAAAACTTTGGTAGAATTTTTTCTTACGAGGAGCTAGCTTTTGTTTGAATTTCATCAAAATGAGATAATGTTGGGTTGAGTGCTGTGTTGTGTTGGTGTGAAATGACCCTTTGTGGTTATTGTCAGTGCACATTGCACATAAAGTTATATGGACTTTTGACTTGCATTGATGATTTGAATTTGCTTGCCTCCCTTTTAACAAGACTCATAAAATTCTCTTTCATAGCACTCAATGGAGACATGTAGTGCATATGCTATACACTGTAAGAGCAAAAAAATTATGACCACCTGCATAGTATTGCGTTAGTCTACTGTGAGCTACCAGAAAAGTCAAATTCGAAAGAATATTTTAAACTATTGTAGTTTTAACTCCGGACAAATCTTGTCCCTTACCCATTACAACCACTGCTTCAGCTTTTACATGCCCTTGACCTTCAGACTTGTGCACCATCATGTCAGAAATGATCCCAACATAAAACAAAGACGAGGTTATAGTGTTTTGCTCCTGTTATGTGTCACGTTTTGGGGATATGATACATAAATAACAGGATTACATTCTTGATACCTGAGATGATGACAAGGTTGTTCATTAATTGATATTGAGTGATAACTAAAGGCCTCAAGTACTTCTTTTTGAACCCTCTTCATTTATTGCCTTGACCTTGCATTTGCATATCCATGTGCAGGGGTCGCGTTGCCGATCGCATTATTCGCAATTTGCAGGAAAAAAATCGTTTTGGTGTGGAAAAAGAGTTTTGGCAAAAATATTGATTACTTTTTTGTATTATTTATTACAATACTTTGATGAAAAAAATTGAATTTGGCGAATGGGTCGGCAAAAACTTGAAAAAAGCCAGAGCAAGCGCTAGGGCTGTGTGATGCATCGATATATCACGAAAACTTGGTGTGCCTTTTATATCGATGTTATGGTTTTTTGACTGACAAAACTACAATACATCATGAAGGAGATTACTGTGATGCATCATGAAGGCTGATGTAAAAGTCATTGCATGATTGCATCCATATCGGTGATTCACACACTTGCTGCCACCACCACAGCACAGATCATCATTACAGGTTTGACATGCATTTCAAACATACATGCTGATTCGTCAGCTCATTGGTCCTTGTCACTTTAGTGCGGCCCAATGAGATGACAAATTTGAGGACCTCCCAATGTTACAAGTTGGTGGCTATCTGCAATTCGCATGCTGAAATCGGATGATCTCGCGATGTGTCATTGAGCCGGTATGTTAGGATATTTCCACGGTTATTGGTAATGTCAGATGTTCTCACGATGTGTCATTCAAATGGTACATCGGGAGATTTCCATGGTTATCGGTGAAACATCAAACGATCTCGCAATGTGTCGTTGAAGATGGTACGTCGGGAGATGGCATCACAGACTCTGATGACCCGATGGCATTACGGACATTCGAGCTTCACCACTGCTTCGCGCACACGTATTTCCATCACAGAATTGGTATGATGTTCAAAACTGTTTGTCATGTGGACACCACGTGTGATTATGCTACAGGTTGGCAGTTATTGGATAATTAGTTTCTAGTACTATCGACCAGCAGAAATGATGTTCAAACAAGAGTTTTGATCATTTCAATTCCGAAACCATAAATCTTTTGTGAGTCATGACAAGGACTGCATGCAAATCTCCTACGTCATGACTACAATCTCTGTGATCTTGGGAATTTAATGCAGTTTAGGAAGTAGGAGGCTGATTTTTTTCTCTCATTTTTGCAAAACTGTATAAAGAGATATATGCAGAGGTTGTGCTACCAATCTCATTCTTCACAGCTTGAGAGAAAAAAATCGTTTTGGCTTTGGAGAAAAAGTTTTGGCGAAAATATTGGCGATTATTGTTTAGAAATTTTATGGGTAATAATAAACACAGAACTGAAAATAAGTGTATATTTCTTTCCATTAAGGTTCAGGATCTATAACATAATATTTTGCTGCGTAATTGTGAAGATTCTATAACCTATTGTTTTTGTATTATTCTAACACTTTATGGGTATTATTTTTCCAATGGAGAGTGAGTGAAAAAATTGACAACTTCAAATTACATTTGGCGGATGGGTTGGCGAAAACTTTAAAAAAGCCAGAGCAACCGCTGCATGTGGAAGTATTTGCCTAATATCGTGGACGCTCCTTTGCTATGTCAAAGGCTAAGATAACAAGTTAGTAAAATCATGCAATGCATTGATTATAATTACGCATTCCAACATACCAGAAATCATTACTCAAGTTATGAGGATAATGGCTGTGGAATAAATCTCGGTCCTGTGACCTGACCTTTGATCCTATTTTGATGATATTCTTCAGAACCGCCTCAGTATAACTCTGAAATAACATGATAAAGTTTTGTCACAATGGAAGCATTTTTACGTAAGTTATGATGCATAAGGGCTATGGAATAGATTCCGCTCTTGTGTCCTAACCTTTGACCTCGTTTTGCCCATTTTCAATAGGATTCGTTGACCCCATTTCACCCATTTTATAGGCAGGCCCCTACAACATACTAACATTTCATCCAAATTGAAGAATTTTTACATAAGTTATGACGCATAATGGCGATGTAAGTGATTCCGCTCCTATGTCCTGACCTTTGACCCCATTTTGCCCATTTTCAATATGGTTTGTCCCTAGGTGGTCCCCTACCACATACTAAAATTTAATTGAAATTGAACCTTTTTTTACCTTAGTTATGACGCATAAGAGCAGTGGAATGGATCCCGCTCCTATGTCCTAACCTTTGACCCCATTTTGTTCACTTTCAATAGGGTTCCTTCCCAGGTGATCCCCTTCCACATACTAAAAGTTCATTGAAATCGAACGATTTTTATGCGAGTCATCGTGCGGCCGTACATACGCACACAACCCGTGATGTAATGAGGCAGATGGGAATCGTGACCATCTGCTCGAAAGAGTGCGACGTCATAAAACTTTAATAGGATCCACACACAACGCGTGACGTAATGAGACAGATGGTGTGACCGCGCGCCATCTCAAGCACGAGATTGTGACGTCATAAGATTTCTAAGCATGGCAACATTAATGGGACGACGCCATGACAGTAAAAATGTGGTAATTTGGGGTGGTTATTTAACCCACTAAACGAGTTTTCCTAAAGTCGAGATCAAGCTGAATCGATTTCTAGTACCAGAAAATGGTAGGTTAACGACTTTCATCAAAATCCTTAGAGCCATTTTCAAAATAAAATTTACATACATGCAGGAATTGGTCCTTTAATAGTGTGGGATAAGGGCGATGCAATGGATCCCGATCCTATGTCCTGACCTTTGACCCCATTCCGTCCATTTCCAATAGGGTTCGTCCCCAGGTGGTCCCCTACCACATACTAAAATTTCATCGAAATCGAACCATTTTTACGCACGTTATGACTCAAAAGGGCAGTGGAATGCATCCCGCTCCTATGTCCTGACCTTTGACCCTACTTCACCCATTTTCAACAGGGTTCATTCCCAGGCGGTCCCCTACAATATACAAAAATTTCATCGACACCGAACCATATTTACGCAAGTTATGGCGCATAAGGGCAATGGAATGGATCCCGCTCCTATGCAGTGACCTTTGACCCCACTTCACCCATTTTCAATAGGGTTCATTTCCAGGTGGTCCCCTACAATATGCTAAAATTTCATCGTCATCGAACCATATTTACGCAAGTTATGACGCATAAGGGCAATGGAATGGATCCCGCTCCTATGCCGTGACCTTTGACCCCATTTCGTCCATTTTCAATAGAGTTCGTCCCCAGGTGGTCCCCTACCACATACTAAAATTTCATCGAAATCGAACCATTTTTACGCGAGTTATCGTGCCGACAGACGGACGGACAAAGTTGGAGCATGTACGCTTCTTCAACCTACGGTTGGAAAGCGTAAAAAAGGACTGTTGTTGAGATCTTTTTGCTCAAGGGCACAGAGCTCTCTTGTGGCACAAGTTTCTTTCTGTGGCTGCTGTATGCCGCTACTAGACTGAAGCCGGAGATCAGCTGGACTTTCTCATCTTGCTGCGGGTCGTTTGGATCGTCACATTTTGCTGCCAGATATCATTTGGACATCAAGTACCCGAACTCTTGGGTGGATGCGTATGAGTGTGATGCCTTGATGCAGTGCGATGCTGGAGTGATGTCTGACTAGTGAAAACTGTCATAGCTGTTTTCTGCTGGTGTTGCTGTCATTTGTGGAGCAGAATGAATGTATGCTCGTGTCGTTGTGGACTATGACTGCAACCAAGTGTGACCGACTACCAGGTACAATGATAGAGTGATGTCTGACTGGTGTGGAGCTCTCATGCTCAACTGTTTTCTGCTGGTATTGACTGCTGTTTTCAAATTTTTTTTTTGTTAATGTTTTTTTATCTGTGGAGTAGAAATACGTTAATTTCTGATGGTTGAAACTGACATGCTGTCTGGATGTGGATGTGGTTCAAACAGTGCAAGGCCTAGTTCTATGGATATGTCTTTGAGACTTTTTGACAAGGTAAATGTTGTCCTCTGTATAGATACCAATATATTGAATGTAAATGAAACAGTTGAATCCAAATTTCATGTAAAGGTTTTTGTGCAAAATTAAATTTAAATTATAATTAATGTACACATTTTTAAATTATAATTACTGTGCAAATTTTTAAATAATAATTAATGTACAATTTTTTTAAATCATAATTTAATGTACATGTCAACTTAACTTAAGAAATTTTGAAGATGACAATCCAATTTTTGGTGTAAATGTGACAAGGATGGTAAGTCAGATAATATCCGAAAACTTGAAAATTTCATCGGCATGGAGCGGGACTCGAACCTGCGTCTCTCAGATAGCGCGCGGGTATGCTAACCACTACACCACCCTATCTGGGAGACGCAGGTTCGAGTCCCGCTCCATGACGATGAAATTTTCAAGTTTTCGGATATTATCTGACTTACCATCCTTGTCACATTTACACCAAAAATCGGATTGTCATCTTCAAAATTTGTATTATATGGTGCATTCCTGTATTTATTTCATGATTTAACTTAAGTTCTTCCTGCGGGATTGAGCTAGCCTGGGCCAGGAGGAAGAGTTAGGCAGGGTTGGACTGTCTCATATGTAGATAACAATTGTCTCAGAATTGATAGTCATTTGTTAATGGCCAGTGCCAGTTCTAAGAATTCCTATCATCATCCCTTCCTCCTCCTCATAAACCATGAGCTTTAACTTTATAATCCTCATTTTGGACAGATTTCACAATGTTAAAATTCATTCTGGACAATGAAAGCGTCTTACTATGAACTGTCAGAGCCAGCATTGCGTCTTGTAAAGTAGAAAAAAAGTATCAAAAATGTGTACTGATTTGTTTTTTCCAAGTTACTACAAGATTCAGTTATCTTTTTGCCAAGTAGTGGATGCCATGTATGATCAGGATTTGCTTTTCAGATTCAGTGTAAGATCTAGCCATAGTTTAATTCATGTTATTTTACACCTTATTTAAAAATGTACTTTACATCTCCCTAGTTGCTAATCTCTTTCCTAAAAGGAAAAAAAAAACAAAAAAAAAAAAAAAAAACACACGTTCTTACCAGCAGAATTTTCAAACAAAATCATAGTTGCTATCAAAATTCTAAAAATAATACAATACAATTTTTTTTTCATTTATTTCGTATGGTACAGATAACTTGATACCTTTTTTGTCTTTTAAACTTCAGGTAATTCCATATGAATGTTGCATACACATGTATACTCTTTTTTTGTGTTATTTGCATTCTTCACTATGCACAATTGTTTAATTGCATGTACTTATCTTGCAGTAAAGAAATAAATTTTGCATATGTAAACAAAAAAAGCCCATAAAATGAAAAAATTGAAAACTAATAAAACAATAAAATTGCTAAATTCTTCTTTTTTTTTCTTTTTCCTTTTTTTTTCTTTTTTTTTTTCAGATTTTTATTGACACTGAATGCAGTTAAAAAATGACAGATAAAGGTATTTTCCTTGTCATGTTTAAAATATAACCGATGGCTCTTCATAAATGTTATTTGGTGTTCTTTTACATCTCATTAAAAGTAGGACGTACCGTTTGTGTGACTTCTTTATAATACATCACTTTTCTCTGATATAGTAGCTCTCTTTAATAAGTCTCCTATTGATTTCAGGTTTGTAATGAAAAATTTGAATGTTGTTCCAAAGTGGCTTGCATTTGCTTGTTTTCATGTGCTATTGTACTATTGGGTTTATAAATAAGTTTTGAGGGATTTTCGTTCGTTGTCGTACTTATTACTGCTTGCATGTATTTTAAGGTGGCAACACTGCAATATCGCAGCACGAGACGCCAGCTGTCAGAGTCAGTGTACGATGTTCGATTGAGGTGCGAAGACATATTTGTTTTACGCTATGGAAAATGGCAACTTTTGTCCCGACAAAACAGCATTTGCGGGAAGTGTTAGAGTATTACTTTATTGTCAAGAAAAGTGCTGCCGACAGCTATCGCTTAATGCCAGAAATCTATGGTGAGCATTCCCCATCCATAAAAACATGTGAGTATTGGTTTAGACGATTCAAAAGGAACGATTTCGATGTCAGTGATAAAGAAAGTTCTGGACCATCCAAAAAAATTGCTGATGCCGAATCGGAAGCATTACTCGACGAGGATCCGTGCCAGACCCAAAAAGAACTAGCAGCAGCATTAAATGTTAGTCAACCATGCATTTCACAATGTTTAGCTGCCACGGGAATGGTGCAAAAAGAAGGGAATTGGGTTCGCACATGCTTTGCGGGAAAGAGACCTTGAACGTCAAAAAACCATTTGCGAATTGCTGCTTCAAAGGCAAAATAGAAGGGTTTTTTGCATCATATTATTACTGCCAACGAGAAATGGATATGGTACGATAACCCTAAACGGCAGAAAGCATGGGTGAGGCCAGGTGAACCAGGTTCTTCAACGCCAAAACGCAATATCCATGGTTCAAAGGTAATGTGTATCTGGTGGGACCAGAAGGGTGTGATACACTATGGACTGCTGAAACCGTCAGAAACTATTACTGGTGATTGGTATCGAACCCACCCAATTAATGCGTTTGAAACGAGCTCTCGCGCAAAAACGTCCGGAATGGGAGAATAGACATAACAAAGTCATCTTACAGCATGACAACGCAAGACCATATGTTTCTCGACCTGTGAAAAAGTACTTAGAAGGATCCGACTGGAAAGTTCTACCCTACCCGCCATATTCGCCAGATATTGCACCATCAGATTACCATTTGTTCCGGTTGAAGCAGTCAGCACTTTCTGGAGAACGGTTTAGTTCTTATGAAGACATCAAAAATTGGCTGGACAACTGGATCTCTTCCAAGGAACAGGAATTCTTCCTTCGGGGCACACGTTCACTGCCCGAAAGATGGGGTAAAGTTGTAGCTTCAGAGGAAGCATACTTTTATTAATATTAAAATATTGTTTCTGTTCTCCAACGTGTTTTGTTCACCTCAAATCCCTCAAAACTGATTTATATACCCAATATTTTGATCTTTTTTCTCAGCAACTCTTGTATGCTATTTAATACTATGTTTTAATATTTTTGCTGTTTGTCCAACATGCTTGTTATTGCCGTCCAGTGGAATTGATAATGTTCTTTTTTAAGTGATGCCTTGTGTAAGTATTGTCCTATTTCTGTTTAGTATTTTTGTTGACTTATTATGGGCTGTAGTTGCTGTTTTTATTTGTGATATTTCTAAGTGCCTGTTCATACCTCTGTTCAGTTTTCCATAATTTGCTATTGTTATGTATTTTATTAGTTTCTTTGTAGGTTTAGAGTTGTGTTCTTGAAATTTTCCTTCATTTACTTCTTATAAAAAAATAATAGTAATTCTTTTGAGAACATCAGTTCACACAGGTTTTGTCTTTCTTTTACTGCATTTTATTGATTGTGTTGAAGATATAACTTTTTTTTATTAAATTTTGTGCTGTATTGATTGTTTGAATTCTTTGAGATAAGATGTATGAATCAGCATTGTACTAGATTTACCTTACTTGAAATTGCATGCAACTGAAGCAGAATCTATGTGATCTTTTTGTCTCATGATTTTTACTCTCAGAAACTGAAGATGGTTGTCTTTTTAGTTAATTCTGCTAGTTTCGGGGATATTGTTGATCCAGTTGAATGTCCTTTCTTTTGTGTATGTATGTCAGCATTTAATTTTGAAAGGATGGAACTGTACTATAAATTCTACACAAACAAAGTTATTTGTCGAGGTACCATGTCTTTTATGGTGAAATCATTTTGATTTTTCTTATTCAAATAATTTATTTATTGTAAGAAACATTTGAGAGGCATTGAAGGAAGCATGTTACTTGTGTCCAAATGAATCATTCTTGTATGTTCAGTAAAGCAATACTGCTTTTATTTTTTAACCATTTCATAACAGTTCAAAAAATAAAATGTGTGTGGAACACAAACTATATTCCAGTTTTTGTTTCCTATTTCATAAATATTCTAATTTATGAAGTGGCCCTTCCTTTTTTAGTGATGAATGATCCTGTTGGTAGATCCTGCTTGTGAGTTCTTATGAATCCAAATAGTACTGATGTATGTTCTGGATGTTTTGCATGCTTTTCATAATTTAGTGTATGTATGAAGTTCCACATGATAAACTTTAGGCATAAACATGCAACCATAAAATAACAAGTATTATACTTTAAAATATGCTTAAATTACATAAAAAGTTCAAAATAAGGAAGCTTTCATCTCTTAACTTCAGTCATTTTTAATGTAGGAAAGGATAAATGATGGTAAATGTGTTTGCTAGGTTCATAATGGTGTCTGAGATAAAAACTATCAATAAATCATTGTAAATCAGTGCAAAACATAGATGCTAAAATGCTGTTTGTGATAGCAGAAAGAACTTACCAAGTTTCGTTGGGCATCAATAAATCTCCACATGTGCACCCTTTGTAACGTGACAGAATTCAGACAGTATTCGACCTCCACCATGTGTTTTCCAGTGCCTGTGAAATGACACTTTCACAAGCAGCGATGATTCTCCAACTTAAATCTGCTAAATCATTTGCTGGAGTTTCGTAGACAATGTCTTTCATATGCCCCCAAAAAAAGAAATCAAGAAGGGTAAGATTCTGGGATCTGGGAGGCCATAGCATGGTTCCACTACATCTGATCCAATGTCACGGAAAACATTAGTTCAAATGATCCCTGACATGCATTGCATATTGATGAAAAAAGAATCCATCTGGTATATGATCTGCAGCATGGCATATTTTCAGCATATCCAAGTAAACATCTGTAGTAACAGTCATTTCAATGAAAAAGAACAGGCTGATAATTTCATGCACACTGAGGCCACACCAAACGTTCACTTTAGGGTTATCTCATTGCAGCTTTCACACTGCGTGCGGATTCTCAGATCCCCATATCCTGCAGTTGTATCTGTTGACCGTCCCTGAAATGTGAAATGTACACTTGTTGCTGAAAATCACCTTCTGAAGAAAGCCATTGTCATTATCAATTTTTGACAGCATGTTGGAAGCAAACTGGTGTCTCAAGGGCTTGTCATTTGGATTTTACTTCTGAAGTAACTGAATTTTGTATGCATGAAGATGTAACCTCTTATGAGGAATGTTGTGGACTGTTGACCTTGGAATACCCAGTTTACGACTGGCACAATGGACGAACTTATTTAGGCTGCGGTGGAACACTTCACGAATGCTCTCCACTTGTTTTTCACACACATGCTTCCCACGTGCCTTCTGCTTTTGAAGTGAGCTGGCTTCCACTAATCTTTTTTGCCATGCTGTTATTGTGTCTCTCTCAGGGGTTCCATTTTGTAGATTTGCTGGAATCTCCTCTGCACGGTCACTGGAAACGTAGATTCTGCAAGCCAACAACAACCCTACACTTCCTACTGCACCATGAATGCCATTTCAATAACAACTGATGCACAACATGTGTACCAGCTGCGCATGGAAACAGCAGTGCCATCTATTACCTTTGCGCCTCGCCATGTGCTGCCAATGAAACTTGGTTAAGTTCCTCTATCTGCTACTGCAAACAGCATTTTTTCTTTTAATGTTTTGTACTGATTTACAACAATTTCTTGTTGGTGGTTTTCCTCCCAAGTACTCAGTATTTGTTAATTTAAAAAAAAACTGATTTCCATATTAGTGGAAAAGGGGACTCAAAATAACAGTTTTTGGGGCTGAGAAAATATCTAAACTTTCTTGATAATGAAGAGAAAACTGATTAAAAAGTGGACATTAGTTCCAACACTTCCATCACAAAATTAATATTTGATGATAGAGGTAAGATACACCCCTTCAATCTTCTTGGAGGCCGTCTGAACTTGATCTCAACATCTTCTGGTGAAACTTGATGCGTTGGAAGCACTTACCGCAGCATGAACAGCTGTTTATTGAAGCACAAAAATGATGTTCATAAAGGAAAATGTGTATTGATTTATATGCTTGAAGGAACTACACTTCTGTTACCTAAAAATGGACTTTTTCAAGTAACTCGAGGGTAAGAATCACACACAGAGAATAAACATCTGTGATGGATTTATTCTAGGCATTTTTGATGTGTCACACACATTACTCACTCTCAGGTATGAAAAATTCCACCGTGCCTGTCCTTACATTATAATTATGCACCCTACCCCGTACATAGGTTTTAAAAAATCCTGCCCTGAAGGCTTTGAAACTGCATGATGTACCTGCATATTTCTGTGTGTAACTATATTTTTTAGGAATATAAAAACGAGAATCAGAGATAATAGATGACACTAAAGAACTAATGCTTTTTTGTTTAAAAAAAAATCTGTACCTTGTTCTTTTTTAATCCTATAATGAAGTCTGATTCAGAGTACCTTAGTTCAGAGGCCAAACTAGAAGTAAACTCTTGATGTACTTTGCCCGTTCAGCCCAGTGTCATCTTCCTGCCATGTTAAGACAGCATAGCAGAACTTAAGGAGAGATCATTTCTTTTTTCTTGAATTCAACTTATTTCTACAAATCAGCAGCTTTAAAATCATTCATCAGTCATACCAAAATAGCTCTGAAATCATTCGTGACTCATGCCAATGTAATCTGCATTGATCCCCTTTCCTTTAAAAAAAAAATTACCAAGGACATCCAAGAAATAGCTGCTACCCCGTCCCCCTAAAATAGTCACCAATTTTATCAGTACAGTTTATGTGAAGCTAAACAGAGCATCAGTCATCTCACTGCTCCTGATGTACAGTCTTCAAAATTCACTGGTTCCATTCCCTACCGCCCATCATTCATGCACAAATTTGTCAAAATCTTTCAGCATTATGGGTACAAAATTAGTTATTAAACCTTTTCTGTCATCCAATCTATAACTAAAGACAGAGACTCTGTGTACTGCATTTTGAATTCTACATCCTCCAGAGAGGAATTTCATCAGCAGCACACATCTTGGGCAATCCAATGCAGAATTCTTCGACATCATTAGAGATATCAAGAAATGCCTCCTGTCCACATCTCCTTCTCTGTCCACAATTGAAGACACTTCTACCACGCTGAACTGGAATAAAATAAAAAGGATTGCTCCACTTACCAGCAAGATATCATTATGCTACAGAAAAAGCATTGGAATTCTACTAAATACAAACTGTTGTAATTTGGAAGCACCATTCAGTACTCCAGTTATTTGGAAATCTCTACTGGCACAACAGACTTGTAAATAAGATCTAGCACATGTGTAATCTTGCAATAAATATTGATGCACATCTAAAAGATCTTACTGAAAATATATTATTAAAATGACATAATTATATTGCAATGTGAAAGTTCTATCATAATTAATCACCTGCATTTTTCCCCCCACGTTTCTAGTGATTTCTGGTGAAAGGATTTGGGTTGAACTTAAGAAAATACTGTCTGGAAATCATGCGAAATTCCTCGTTCTACGTATGATTGACCTAGGAGCTGCTCCTTTCATAGGTATTGTATGTCTTACTGTGACACTGAAATCACTCAACGATTTGGTAACTAATAAGTTACATTACATTACATATCATTAAGCTGTTCTCTGATATTCAGAGGTTAGTTCCTCAAAGGAAGACCATCTGACAAATAAACATTTAACTGATAATACATATCCCTAAGCTGTTTTCAGAGATTAGCTTCACAAAAAAATACAAACCACCAAATAGATTTTTAACTGATTATTTACTGTTGCTGTATCAAACTTCTCCATTTACAGCAATCTTGACACACAACACAGGCTTCAGTGACATCCATCACATGACACACGCAAGACCTTCTATACTTCATACTCAGAATCTTTTTCTCATGCAGACACTCCTGAATCTGATCCTCCTGTGACTTCCTTGGCCTTCCATTGCCTTTCTTGCCTGCCACTTGGGCCGAATTTTTTTCTTAGTAAGTGCCTTGTCACTCATTCTTTCAACATGGCCAAACCATCTAAGAATATTAGTCTCCACCTTGCCAACAACATTTTGCTTCACACATTACACAACTGCAACACATCTCCATTCCTCACATGATCAGAACTTGTCTTCCCACAAACCCCCCATAAGTAATGCATTTCTCCAGCACACAAACAACTCCTATGTCTCTTCTGTAATACCCAGGTTTCACCGCCATACACCAGAGTAGGAACAATTACACTTTCATACACAGCCATTCGGGACTCTTTTGAGAATCCATCATTCTTGTGAAAACCTCCTACTTTCAATTAAGAATTCACTCGCCAACTAATTTTGCTATCTAATATGTTCTCTGTGTCAAACAAGCTTCCCAAATATACAAACTTATTTACCTGGTCAATCACTGTGCCATTTAGACTTACCCTGCATTCAGTACTAATAGTTCCTCGCTCAAAAACCATAACTTTGGTCCCCCCTTTTTTTGATTGGAGATTTAACGACCACCGTGAGCAACTCAATGGGCTATAAGCAGTCGCCCGTCCCTAATTTTTTTGGGTCACTGGTTCCAGGGAAGGAAGAGAGCCAGTGCCGTAAGACAAACACAACATCTATGCCTCACCGGGATTCGAAACCTGACCCCTTACGGATGAATGATCAGAGGTCATCACTTAAACCACTGCGCCACCGGGGCGGCATCCCTTATTTATACTCAGTTTGAATTTCATACAAACTTCATACATCCGGGACAACATGCTCTGCAACTAATTTTTTCTCTGCCAACAGGACTGTGTCATCAGCATACAATAATCTGCACACATGGGTATTACCAAGACATAAAGGTAACTAATAAGTGATATAAGGAATTAAGAATAACATAATAAATTAGCACTTGGGTCATGTTTTAAGTGAAATATGCATGTGATAAAAAGTGTTAAATCAGTGCCACCCGTCTTGTTCTTACACAGTCGTATCAGAATAATATCACCATCCCTGGAATCACTGTGTATCCACCCAGGCATGTCACAGAGTGCACATGACAAGGTCAACCACACGGAGATATAAGCTGCCGACCAGGACAGATGAACCATAGTGTGTAACATTAGCACAATGGGCAGAGGTGGTGATTTGATGGACGTTCAAAAAGGAATGATCATCAGCTACCGTGCCAAGGGTGGAAGCATCTCAGAGATAGGAAACTTCAGTGGCTGTTTGCGAGATGCTGTAGTAAGGGTGTACCAAATGGACCGCTGGTACACAGAGTACCTCCCGACGTCATAACTGTGGAGCCACAAAGACCATCAACCCCATAGGAGAACGTCGCCTCCATCGACTCCTAAAAGGCAATCGACGTGCGATAGTGTAGCACCTGGCCACGCAAATGAACACCGGGGCACCCAGGTACATGTCCCTAATAACAGTAGAGCAAACCCTGTTACGCATGGATCTCCGGAGTCCATGCTGTGTCAAACCGCTCATGTTAACCCAGGTCCATCGGCAATAATGCCTGTAGTTCACATGAGACTACCATCATTGGACAGTGGAAGAGTAGAAAAAGGTTGCCTTTTCCGACAAATCAAGGTTTCTACTCAGGTTTTGCTCAGTTCTGCATAGTAGTGGCAAATGTATGTATGTGTGTCTTAAAAATACTCTTTTTAGGATAAATATAATTCTTTTCAAATTATGTATTTTTATTGAAATATTTTTTTTGTAGAATCAATAAATACAAGTAATTCTTTCAAAATATGCATTTTTACTATCATTGAATAAAGTTAATTATTTCAGAACTGCTAAAATGAATTTAACAACATATCTTATGAAAAAATTAAATGTAACTTAAAATACATTTCAAAGAACATATAACATTTGTAAGTTGAGGTTTGCCCATATTCATTATTCATGTGTGGTTATTGATTAGATAGAAAATTTTGATATAGAATTATACAATAGAATCAGTAAAAGGTGGAAAAGTTTACCAGTTATATATAACTGCTTTTGCAAGAAAGAGGTTCTCCAGAGTAATACACTGGCTGTGTACAATGTAGTATTTGTACCCATCATCTTCCATTGCTGTGAGAGTTGGCTTTTGCTGGCTTGGATACTTACATGTCTCATGGAAGAAGAAACATTGTTTCATATTTGATTTAAAATTTTAAAAACATACCCCCCTCTGTTTATTTTTTTCATTTTGAGGAATCTTATGATCACAGTCATAGTTTTGGTGAAAAATGTTACATGACTGGCAATGTTTGAAGGAATGTTTCTGTGAATTTTCTTATGTTTGTTGTGTTGAAAACTACACATAATTTGACATGTTATGTAGATAGCTTAACATAGAAAGGTGGCTTGATCACGCTAGTTACGTTAACTAAAACTTTTACAAAAAGTTCGTAAGTTGGAAGCTTTCGACCTTATCTTAGGTCTTCATCACGCCAATGGAGGACTAAGATT
The DNA here is from genome assembly GCA_039090855.1 of Macrothele yani. NCBI lineage: Eukaryota > Metazoa > Arthropoda > Arachnida > Araneae > Macrothelidae > Macrothele > Macrothele yani. The sequence continues at coordinate 76,402,733 of CM076997.1, read as the reverse complement.
GTTGCCAGATTCTACATTTGAATTTTTCCTATTTTTGTTGCCAAAACTTAGAATTGATCTCCAGATTAACGGAATGTAGAGAGGAGATTCGGAGTTGCAAGTCATTGAGTTGAAAATAATTTCTGTGCTTTCACGGTAACGGAGGGCAAAACGATTGTCAAACGAAGCAATTCGTTTTGCTTCGTTCCAGTGGGGAACTGCAGATGTGTCTTCCATTGTCAAAATAGACAAGGCAGTGTTGGGATTGCCTTTCGAAACATCTTTTCTGTGTTCTAAAATTCTATGGCTTATGCTCCTGTATGTGCTTCCAATGTATAAGTTATCCCCAGTAGAAGAAGAGATAGGAATGCAGTAAACTCCTGGGAGGTTCAGGCTTTCAACTTTGTCCCTATCCCTTTGTAGAAGTTTCAAGATGTTTGGGGTAGATTTAATGGCAAGATGGTAACCAAAACTTCTAAAAAGAATCTGTAACTTATAAGCATAGGAAGGATGGTAAGGAACAGAACCACAGAATTTCAGGTCTTCTTTCTTGTGAGGAAGGAGGCATTCGATTTTCGAATGGTTTTCATATTTCTTTATGAGGGAGTTGACTGTAACAGCAGGGAAACCATGAGAGAGGGCTATTGTAGAAATTTTGGAGAGTTCTTCTTGAAGAGAGAGTTGGCTGTTGCAAATGATATGAGCCCTGTGGATGTAGGACTTCAATGCTGCAAGCTTGTAGAGATGCAGGGTGCAAGATTTGTAGGGAATGATGTTAGTGGCTGCAGAAGGTTTTCGATAGACGGAACGAGTAATGGAGAGATCAGCGTTTCTGCAGATAGATACATCCAGGAAATCAATTTTGTGATTTACTTCCTTAGATATAGTGAGCTTAATGGAAGGAAATTTTTCTGTAATGGAGTTGATCAGTATCTGTAGCTCAGACTCGGAATGTGGCCAGCTAATGAAAATGTCGTCTACATATCTTAACCATAGGGAAGGTTGAAAAGGGTGTAGAGGAATTGTGGAAACTTCAATATGTTGCATGTAGATTTCAGCAAGCAGAGGGGAAAGAGGTGAGCCCATGGGGAGACCAGATTGTTGCCTATACACAATTTTGTTGAAAACAAAACAACTATGTTGATGAATAGTGTGGAAACAATCATAAAGATCTTTGATAAGAGGACCGGGGGTTCAAAATGAAGAATCAATTTCTTCATGAGGAGCATGTAGGAATCAAAATATGGTACAGAGGGAAACAAAGATTCTACATCAAGAGTATACAGATTATCACAAGGAGGAAAGGAATTAGGAAGGTTGTGGATGAAGTTTGAAGTAGAGACAACTGTATGAGGATGGTTGGCTGCCAGGGATTTGCATTTGAGGACCAATCTCTTTTCAAGGTTTACTGCTGGAGAAAAAGAATATTCCACTAAAGGTCTGATGGGGTTACCAGCTTTATGCAGTTTCACTTGCAGGAAGAGCCTGGGAGTTCTAAAGTAAGGAGGGGGTGATATATCACCAAGGAAGGATTGAAGAGTTTCTTTCTTAGCTAATCTGTCAACTGAGTTTTTGAGTGAGTTGGTGGTGTCTGACTGTAAAGGGCTGCAGTTGGCAGATGTAAGAAAAGAAAGCACTTTTTGGTTTAGAGTTTCTTTACCAATGATGACTGGGCAACCAACTTTATCTGCTTTGCATACGGCTAGGTCATTTTCTTGAATAAATGACCTGAATTCTTTTAAACAAGAAGAAGAGTACTTGATTGGCACAGAATTTTGCTTGGATAAGATAACAGCAGCGTTGGCACGAAGGATAGGCTGCTGAACAGTCTCAGTTCTGTGGATGGCTGATTCTATAACAGAAACAGTTTGTGGAAGATTGATAGGAAGAGCAGGTGAAAATTTTGGGCCTAATGATAAGAATTTATCCAAGCTAGGAGGAATAGTGACAGAAGAAAGATTTACATACTTTGGCTTGTCAGTAGAGGTTGATGACGGAGATGTTGCTTGACTTTTTTGCTTGGAGAGTAGAAAATTGAATTTCTTTGTATGGCGAGCATATTCATTTACTTCAATTGTTGAGAGGGTTTGGTTGATGCGAACCATGAAAATATCAAGCAAAGCAGGATGAGTGGTAGCAGCCAGTGATTGGTAGCTAATGTAGCAGGAAAGTTCAGTTTTAGCAATGGAGGAACGCAGGTCACGGATAGCGGCAGATAGGAGGTTATGGCTGGTTTGCTGTAGTAACGCACGGCACCGTCCTTTGAAGATGGGTTTGCAGATCTGAAAAGCTTGAGGAAGAATGCCAGAAGTCTTGCAGGAAACAAGAAAACGAAGGCTGCACAGAGAATTAGTGACTTGAGTCCGAAGTTTCCGGAAGGAAATCCAATCTTTCGTCCAGTCCAAAATAAAATGCCCGGAAGTTGCGTAGCTTTGAAACATGACGATTATGGGCAAAACACGTAACAATATTAACAAAGAAAGGTGGCTTGATCACGCTAGTTACGTTAACTAAAACTTTTACAAAAAGTTCGTAAGTTGGAAGCTTTCGACCTTATCTTAGGTCTTCATCACGCCAATGGAGGACTAAGATTGTTGCCAGATTCTACATTTGAATTTTTCCTATTTTTGTTGCCAAAACTTAGAATTGATCTCCAGATTAACGGAATGTAGAGAGGAGATTCGGAGTTGCAAGTCATTGAGTTGAAAATGAACACAGAAAAGATGTTTCGAAAGGCAATCCCAACACTGCCTTGTCTATTTTGACAATGGAAGACACATCTGCAGTTCCCCACTGGAACGAAGCAAAACGAATTGCTTCGTTTGACAATCGTTTTGCCCTCCGTTACCGTGAAAGCATAGAAATTATTTTCAACTCAATGACTTGCAACTCCGAATCTCCTCTCTACATTCCGTTAATCTGGAGATCAATTCTAAGTTTTGGCAACAAAAATAGGAAAAATTCAAATGTAGAATCTGGCAACAATCTTAGTCCTCCATTGGCGTGATGAAGACCTAAGATAAGGTCGAAAGCTTCCAACTTACGAACTTTTTGTAAAAGTTTTAGTTAACGTAACTAGCGTGATCAAGCCACCTTTCTTTGTTAATATTGTTACGTGTTTTGCCCATAATCGTCATGTTTCAAAGCTACGCAACTTCCGGGCATTTTATTTTGGACTGGACGAAAGATTGGATTTCCTTCCGGAAACTTCGGACTCAAGTCACTAATTCTCTGTGCAGCCTTCGTTTTCTTGTTTCCTGCAAGACTTCTGGCATTCTTCCTCAAGCTTTTCAGATCTGCAAACCCATCTTCAAAGGACGGTGCCGTGCGTTACTACAGCAAACCAGCCATAACCTCCTATCTGCCGCTATCCGTGACCTGCGTTCCTCCATTGCTAAAACTGAACTTTCCTGCTACATTAGCTACCAATCACTGGCTGCTACCACTCATCCTGCTTTGCTTGATATTTTCATGGTTCGCATCAACCAAACCCTCTCAACAATTGAAGTAAATGAATATGCTCGCCATACAAAGAAATTCAATTTTCTACTCTCCAAGCAAAAAGTCAAGCAACATCTCCGTCATCAACCTCTACTGACAAGCCAAAGTATGTAAATCTTTCTTCTGTCACTATTCCTCCTAGCTTGGATAAATTCTTATCATTAGGCCCAAAATTTTCACCTGCTCTTCCTATCAATCTTCCACAAACTGTTTCTGTTATAGAATCAGCCATCCACAGAACTGAGACTGTTCAGCAGCCTATCCTTCGTGCCAACGCTGCTGTTATCTTATCCAAGCAAAATTCTGTGCCAATCAAGTACTCTTCTTCTTGTTTAAAAGAATTCAGGTCATTTATTCAAGAAAATGACCTAGCCGTATGCAAAGCAGATAAAGTTGGTTGCCCAGTCATCATTGGTAAAGAAACTCTAAACCAAAAAGTGCTTTCTTTTCTTACATCTGCCAACTGCAGCCCTTTACAGTCAGACACCACCAACTCACTCAAAAACTCAGTTGACAGATTAGCTAAGAAAGAAACTCTTCAATCCTTCCTTGGTGATATATCACCCCCTCCTTACTTTAGAACTCCCAGGCTCTTCCTGCAAGTGAAACTGCATAAAGCTGGTAACCCCATCAGACCTTTAGTGGAATATTCTTTTTCTCCAGCAGTAAACCTTGAAAAGAGATTGGTCCTCAAATGCAAATCCCTGGCAGCCAACCATCCTCATACAGTTGTCTCTACTTCAAACTTCATCCATAACCTTCCTAATTCCTTTCCTCCTTGTGATAATCTGTATACTCTTGATGTAGAATCTTTGTTTCCCTCTGTACCATATTTTGATTCCTACATGCTCCTCATGAAGAAATTGATTCTTCATTTTGAACCCCCGGTCCTCTTATCAAAGATCTTTATGATTGTTTCCACACTATTCATCAACATAGTTGTTTTGTTTTCAACAAAATTGTGTATAGGCAACAATCTGGTCTCCCCATGGGCTCACCTCTTTCCCCTCTGCTTGCTGAAATCTACATGCAACATATTGAAGTTTCCACAATTCCTCTACACCCTTTTCAACCTTCCCTATGGTTAAGATATGTAGACGACATTTTCATTAGCTGGCCACATTCCGAGTCTGAGCTACAGATACTGATCAACTCCATTACAGAAAAATTTCTTTCCATTAAGCTCACTATATCTAAGGAAGTAAATCACAAAATTGATTTCCTGGATGTATCTATCTGCAGAAACGCTGATCTCTCCATTACTCGTTCCGTCTATCGAAAACCTTCTGCAGCCACTAACATCATTCCCTACAAATCTTGCACCCTGCATCTCTACAAGCTTGCAGCATTGAAGTCCTACATCCACAGGGCTCATATCATTTGCAACAGCCAACTCTCTCTTCAAGAAGAACTCTCCAAAATTTCTACAATAGCCCTCTCTCATGGTTTCCCTGCTGTTACAGTCAACTCCCTCATAAAGAAATATGAAAACCATTCGAAAATCGAATGCCTCCTTCCTCACAAGAAAGAAGACCTGAAATTCTGTGGTTCTGTTCCTTACCATCCTTCCTATGCTTATAAGTTACAGATTCTTTTTAGAAGTTTTGGTTACCATCTTGCCATTAAATCTACCCCAAACATCTTGAAACTTCTACAAAGGGATAGGGACAAAGTTGAAAGCCTGAACCTCCCAGGAGTTTACTGCATTCCTATCTCTTCTTCTACTGGGGATAACTTATACATTGGAAGCACATACAGGAGCATAAGCCATAGAATTTTAGAACACAGAAAAGATGTTTCGAAAGGCAATCCCAACACTGCCTTGTCTATTTTGACAATGGAAGACACATCTGCAGTTCCCCACTGGAACGAAGCAAAACGAATTGCTTCGTTTGACAATCGTTTTGCCCTCCGTTACCGTGAAAGCATAGAAATTATTTTCAACTCAATGACTTGCAACTCCGAATCTCCTCTCTACATTCCGTTAATCTGGAGATCAATTCTAAGTTTTGGCAACAAAAATAGGAAAAATTCAAATGTAGAATCTGGCAACAATCTTAGTCCTCCATTGGCGTGATGAAGACCTAAGATAAGGTCGAAAGCTTCCAACTTACGAACTTTTTGTAAAAGTTTTAGTTAACGTAACTAGCGTGATCAAGCCACCTTTCTTTGTTAATATTGTTACGTGTTTTGCCCATAATCGTCATAGCTTAACATTTTGTTTTTTGAAACTTTACTAAGTTTTCAAAATATGTATTACCCATATTAATAATTTGCTTTTTATATTTAAACTTGCTACCTTTAACTAAGATGAATCTATTTTAGCTTTAACTAGAGAAGAATGTACATTGAGTTGTTTTTATTACAGACATATTGGTATTAGACATATTTCCCAATCTTTCTAGTACCTAAGGGACCCTTTAAAAACAATGTTTCACCATTTTGGTAGACTGCTTATAATAATAAAATACATTTAATTACTTTTCTTTATTAATAATTTTTTCTCTTATGCATTTTAATTACTGAAAACACTGTGTGACTGTGTTCAATAATAATAATAATCGGTTTCTGCAATTTTAATATGATAAACAGTAAATTAGATTGACATTTACTGAAAGTTTCGGTTTTGAAACCTTCCAGAAAATAGCCAACAAATTTTCACATTTTGTTAATGAAGTTACAAGTAGCTTACATCAGGGCTGGAAAATTACCGGGCGCCTAGAAATTTGGTCCTGGCGCCCAACTTTTTTTACTTCAAATTTCGTAATTTACAGTCATTACTTGGAGTTCATAAACGCAAAATGTAACTTCATACATACATACATACATACATACATACATACATACATACATACATACATACATACATACATACATACATACATACATACATACATATATATCACTGAGCTGTTTTCTGAGATTCAGAGGTTAGCTCCAGAAAGAAATACAAACTACCAGATATTTTTTCTTACTGTTGTCGTATCAAACTTTTCCATTTACAGCGATTTTGACATACAGCTTGGGCTTCACTGATATCCATTACATACTGTACACAAGATCTTTTATACTTCATACTCATAATCTTTTTCTCATGCAGACACTCCTGAATCTGATCCACCCATGTCTTCCTTGGCCTTCCTCTGCCTTTCCTTCCTGCCACTTGGGCTAAAAAGATTTTCTTAGTAAGCATCTCATCACTCATTCTTTCAACATGGTCAAACCACCGAAGCATATTGGTCTTCACCTTGCTGACAACATTTTGCTTCACATCACACAACTGCAACACATCTTCATTCCTCACACAATCAGACCGTGTTTTGCCACAAACCCCACGTAAGTAACGCATTTCTCCAGCACACAAATGACTCCTATGTTTCTTCTGCAGTACCCAGGTTTTACTGCCATACATCAGAGTAGGAACAATTACACTTTCATACACAGCCATGCGGGACTCTCTAGAGAACCCATCATTCCTGTGAAAACCTCCCAGAGCAGCTATGACTTTCAATGAAGAATTCACTTGCCTCCTAATTTCACCATCCAATTTGTTCTCTCTGTCAAACATACTTCCTAAATACACAAACCCACTCACCTGGTCAATCACAGTGCCATTTATACTTACATTACTTCAGTGCTACCAGTTCCTCTCTCAAACACCATAACTTTAGTTTTTCCCTTATTTATACTCAGTTTGAATTTCATGCAAACTTCGTACATCTGAGACAACATACTCTGCAAATCACTTTTGCTCTCTGCCAACAGGACAGTGTCATCAGCATACAGCAATCTGAAAACACGGATATCACCAAGACATAAACCACTATAATCTATTTTGGCGTCACGCATGCACGTGTCCATAAATATATTGAACAGCCATGGTGACATTACACAACCTTGTCTAACTCCTGCACCAATAGAAAACCATTTTGATGAAATGCCATTCACTCGTACACAGGCTCTACTACCAGCATACATGGCTTTTACACTATTAAGTAGATTCCCAGTAACACCATATTCATTCAATACCTTCCACAAAAGTGTCCTATTTATTTGGTTGTAAGTTTTCTTTAAATCTATGAAGGCAGCAAAAACTTTCTTACCAACGGCCAGATACTTTTCAATCATTGTGCATAATGCAAAAATCTGGTTAGTGCAGCCTTTACCAGGCATAAAACCACTCTGAACATCCCACATTTTCTCTGATGTAAGACCCCGTGCTTTTTCAATAACAACCTTACCAAATACTTTCCCTGGCAGACTTAGTAGGCTAATACCACGATGGTTCTTGCATTCAGTCTGATCACCTTTTCCCTTATACAAGGGAACAATAATAGCATCCTTCCAATCCCGAGGGACCATTCCTAACTCCCAGCACAACTGGCAAATTTTAGTTAACCAGTCAATTACAAAGTCACCACCATATTTCAACATCTCAGCAGTTATGCCATCAACTCTCGGAGCCTTGCCATTCTGAAGAGATTTTAGAGCTTTACACACTTCTTCTCTTGAGGTCCCTCCTGTGCTTCCATCCCTCACTGTGACATCATCTGTGTCGTCTCAGAATCATCTTTGCTTTCCTGATCTAATAACTCACAGAAATTTTCACCCCATCTTTCACTTAACTCATTCTTCACACAACTTAACACTTTGTTTCCCCTATTTTTTCTGAGTCTTATGTACTTCCAGAAAGACTTCCTATCTTTCCAAAAAGCCAGTTCATGCCTTTCCATCTTCTCCTTCCTATCTTTTGCCTTACTCTGGCGAACCAGCTTAGCAGCTTCACGCTTCTTACAGCGATATTCATCCACAGAGACTCTACCTTGCAACATCCCCAAATAGGCTCCCTTCTTTTTCTTTACTGCCTCTTCAATCTCACTATTCCACCAAACTTCAACAAATTGTAATTTAATAAAATCAACTCAGAAATTTTCTGCTTTGATCGCATTTGTAAATTCTGTTAGCTTTTATCCTGAATTGTGTGTTTCAAGCAGAGAAACGCAATGAAATCCTGAGTCATGTGACTAACCTGTCAGATCGCGGAAGCATTGAAGATCACACTGTTTCGTTTAAGCTGCCAGCCTGGAGCAAAAACAGCAAGACGCGGCAACACCTGTCACAGATTCGCAGACTGTTTTTCTATTTTCTTAACATTAATTCTTTTTAAAATGTCTTTAAATTTTAAAACAAAGGAAGGGAAATTTTCATGTTGGCTCCCATTTAAGATGTAGAGCTGTAATTGATAGGTCATGCAGACAACTATAATCGATAGATCGCCCCTCCCTCATTTCATTTTATCTTTCATTCTTCCATATTTTTCAAACAGATAACTTCAACTTGATGAGATATAATATATTGCTTTTCTTGAGCTTTGAATCTCGGAAGCGATATTTTTATACGCTTTAAATGCACCATGCATGTTTGATGTGCGTGTGGTGGTTAAAAGTGCATAAAAACATTTGGAAGCTAATAGTAGCAATTCTTCCACCGCCTTTTCTTTTTTGGCATAGAGGCCTAAATTTTAATCTAACTGAAAGTTAAATTAAGGCAATTTCTTTTTCTTTCTTTTTTTATTTTTATGAGAGCCCATACCCTATTTTTAAAGTGTTTTCTCTGTTTCCGCGGCTGTCGGCTTTCCGTAAGTTGTTTTGCTTCCAGACAGCTTCACTTCAGTATTCAGTTAGATTGATAAGGTAGGTTTTTTTGTTCTTCCTCTTTATTATTATTTTTTAAACCGTGTTTTAACACATTTTTATCGTCTGTCTTCCATTTTTCACGGTCGCATTATTAGGCATTCCAGAAGTTGATCACAGTTTTTGGTTTCAGATAGCTTCATTTCAGTTAGATTGTCACTGTTTTTTTTTTACAAGATCCATATTTGTTAAGCATTAGCAACATTCCCTTCCGTTTCTGCGGCCATGCAGCATTTCGGAAGTTGACAGTCACATTTTATTTTATTTTATTTTATTTTATTTTATTTATCTTTTTTACTTCCAGATAGCTTTATCTTAAATTTTTTTCTAAAGCCACATTTTTACGTATTTTTTAACGCCCCCTGCTTAGTTTCCAAAGCCGTATTACGCTGTACTCCGGAAGCTGATGGTCGCAATTTTTTTTAGCTATTATTTTCTTCCAGATAGTTTCATCTCAGATTGATGAGGCTAAAAGTTTTTTTTTTTTTTTCACATTCTATTTTATGTTTAGATTTTTATCAGAACTATAGAACCCTGAGATTTATAGACTGAATTTGAATTTTATTTAGCAGTAAGTAGTTTGGGTAATAGGCAGTGCTTAATACACTTATATTATTACTCTTTGTTCTGACATCATCACCATGCATTACATTTGTACATGATACTTTGAAATTTGCTTTCATTTCACCCGGCTCCTAAATTTTAGAGCTGGCTCCTAGATCTGGAGCTTATTTTTCCAGCCCTGGCTTACATTGTTAGCACTTTAGTGTTATATCATCAACATTGGATCCACTTATTAGGGTTAATATATATGTTCAGAAAGGGGTTTGGCTTAATAATGCAGAAAACATTCATGGTCTTAGGTTGAAAATTGTTATTATCTTCTTAAACTGTGGATTCCACCAGTTTGATGATCCGATTAGGTCTCTGTAATAGAAAGAATATGTACATAGTACTTATAAAACAAATTAGTTAAAAGCAATTAAAATATCTTAAAAAACACGAGCCAGTTAAAACTTTGATAAAAACAGAGTGTCGTACCCCCAGACCAAGTGTGGTATTGAGAGATACCAGAACTAACTAAAATTATCGTTTTAGTGAGTCGAAGAGTTGCTTTTCCTTCCCAAGATGGTGGCGCAAATTTTCAGCCGGACACTGCATTGTGTTTTCATATGGGCACCTGCACAAAATTGCGCACACACTCATATGCCGCAATAATTTTGAGAATAAATTTTGAAAAATAATAATAATAAAAGACCGAGTTGTTAAAATAGGTAAAATAAGTGGGAAGTAAAGGCTGAAAGGAAAAACGTCACCCTCATTCCTACTTTTAAATTACTGTCCCACCAAACCTATTAATGCTATCCCTTTATCAAAATGATTGGCTTGCAAATTAACACACTCAGTCAATTTGATCTGAAGAGAAGCAGAGATAAGGAAATAACAATAACAAAACAGTTTATTCTTGAAAATAAGTTGGTAATGTGATACACCTTTAGTGAAGAACCTGTAGTGCATTTAGTTTAACTATTAGTTTACTGACGGCGACCATTAAAGTAAAATCTTTAACGAGTTTATTAGTTGTTTCCACTCTCCATAAACACAACTTCAACTATTAGTTTACTGAAAACTCGTTCACTTTAATGCAAATTTTTGACACTCTAAAGTTAAGTCTTAGAAAAGGCTTTACTCTTAAAATTCGTCAATACTCTTCAATTATTACTCGACTGATCCATCATACATACACATCAACATAAAAATACTCGATAAATTGCTGGAGTCTTCTACTCTCAGCACTGTTTACCTTTATTCATATATAACTTTTGATTACTTTAAATTTCTTAATTTCCTTTAAAATTATCAGATTTACTTCATCAATTCAGATTAAAGCTTTAAGTTGCCTTTACTACTATTTGTCAGGAGTTTCCCTGTCTTTAGAAGACAAGTTAACAACTTTAAAATAACTGCCTTGATATCAACACCTCTTATTCAAAGATACATGAAATACACTCAATTAGCACAATATACACTTGCATATAAGGAAAAAACACAGAAAACAAAATTTAAAAAATGCACGCTGTTTCGTACTAAAAGGTATGTTGTTTACTTTAACTCGCTGCTTCCTTTCTGGCAGCTGAACAATTATCAACTCATTTAATTAGTACTCAAATTGAACTCTTAGTTAACCTTGCCCTAAACCTGGCAAATAACCCGTAATTAATTATCACTTAAATTTTGGAGTTTCTTACGTTATTATCTCTTTTGCTGTTACCGGCAGTTAACCTTTAGAATTCAACAACAACGAAATAGTTCTCATCCACTGTTAAACCCTGCCAAGTCCGGCAGTTAAATTTACGTTACATATTTCCATTCCATATATATATTACCATAAATATTGTTATTTTTGAGGAAAAACACTGTGAAGTATTCAATTATCACTTGGAGAAATTGTGCCAATTTTCACCTAGACTTAACTTCACTATAATTTTATATATCACAACTAAAATAAGTGGATTGTCATGGAAAATAAAATGACTACTTTGCACGTTGGTTGACATCATCTACGTGCCAGTGTAGTCCTACGTCGTCCTCGACTTGTCCTCCAGGAAGGGGGCTCTTTCGTATCATCTGAAGGAGGCGTGCTTTATGTGAAGGCCTTCCTCATCGTCTAATCAAACTCCCTGGCTGCTGCACGTGTTCCAAGGTGTCTTATGGAAATCGACAGGCACTTCTCCCGCAAAGCTGAAGTTTACGACTTCCTTATACATCCAGGAAAATACTCCTAAGTCCAGAATGGGCCTGCAATTCAGGAGAGGGTCTCTCCTTGGCGTGGGCCTCCCCATCCCAGTGTTGCTTGTCCGGCTGCAATATGCACTCCACTGATGTGTCGAGGAAGTTCTCCTTATTCGAAGACTGCATTCGGAATTGCCTCCATTTCTGACCCTGGAGGGCCCTGTGATCTTACCAGGCAATGCTTACGAGGCACGACGATTACAAACTAACGTCTCGGCCGCTATGTAATTCTTCCTCTTGAAGAATTCTTGCCTAAACTCTGTCGGTAAGTCCTGACTGCTCTCTCTGAAGATTACATGTGTATGCCTGAAAAATTTTGTCGGTATTTACCGACCAAACCTCGGCTGCTCTAAAACTCTGCCTCCTGATTCTATCTTAAAATTAATTGTCCTCGCTCATTGGTCCTAGCTGAAGAAAGAATTAAATTTTTATTCGCTGCTCACGTAATCTCAAACCTTTGATTTGGTCAGGCCCTCTGACCAATTGCGTAATGCCAGCTATTCGCGTTTCCCCGAATTTTAAGACTGTTAGCCATAAATTCGTGTAATTTACAACACTGTCAATCCTATCATTTTTAGGGTGCCGAATGTACTCTGCCTTTGTCCTTGAATGCTTACCCCAGGTGATCACGTGCTCACTGGCAACACTGATTGCTTACATCAAAGAAAAGCAAAACAATGTTGCCTAACATTACGCATCGAGATTGCATATCGGTCGTCGCTTTCTTCCCATACTTTTTCAGCCTTTCCCCCTGTTTGTGGGTAAGCCCTGTAGGTTACTTCTGTCGTTGGAAGGCTTGGCCTGCACTTAAGAGGGGGAAGATCATGGGGGTCACTTTACGTTGCTCCCTCATGCTCGAAGCACTCCCTCTTTCTAAGGCTCTTGCTGAACGGCAAGGGGGTCGAAAATTTGGGGATTCGCTTGCCTGGGGGAAAAAAAAAAAGAAATATTTCTCTCTCGTCTCTTCCCCTTAGGAAAATGAATTGAAACTAAAAATTATTTCCTTATGAATTCCCTTTTTTGTCCAAAAGTTTAATACGTACCTCACACTATGCAAATTAACTGACCCCTTTTTTACGCCAATTAAACTTCCTTGAAATGCAAATTAATTGAATTGATTTAAACAAAAGTAAATAAATGTGGCTGACAAAAGTAGTTTGGAGCGACAAGAGAACTAATAGATTCACCAAGTTGGTGAAGTCCATAGTTAAAAAGATAATGACAAATGCTCACTAAAAACTACAAGCATTTCTGGATTTACACTTTTGAATTCCTAGAAATAACTTCAAGTTTTTCTTTTGTGTGGTTTAGTAGCATATACTAACTTCAATCCATCCATATTTTTTATCATTTCACGATACATACATACATACATGGGGATGTAAGGTCAGGTGATGCGTAACATCACAGCCTCTCCTTGACAAATGTCAACCCCGCCTTCTCGTGGTACATCCTGTTCCCACTAAAGGGGCTCTGACGACCGCCAATAGCGGTATAACTATACCATCGGGATTAGAGGAAATGCTATCCCACTCTCACCAACCCGCTTGGCCAGCGTGGTGAGTTATGGCCAAACCCCTCCAAAATGACTCCACAACTTAAATCTTGGCCCTCAGTCTCCGGCAGCTGGAATGTACCTGGCCAAGGCAGGGGCCAGTGCGACATGAAGGCAGAGGGTGCTAAGAATCCCCAGAGGACCGGACTAGGCTGCCATCTGATGCTGACCTTGGCTACGTATAACGGACGCTCCCTATCTTCTGATTCAAGGCTTCTTGAATTGGAAGAGGAACTACAAAGGATCAAGTGGGACATCGTCGGGCTAAGTGAGGTAAGGAGAAAAGGAGAAGATCTCATTGAACTGAAAAGTGGACATCTCTTCTACTATCGTGGGACAGATACTGGCAGAACTAGTGGTGTTGGATTTATAATAAACAAGAAACTGAAGGATAAAGTTGTAGAAGTTGAAAGTTCCTCTGACAGAGCTGCACGACTCGTTATCCAACTCTCGAGAAGATACCAGGCTCAGATTATTCAAACTTATGCACCCACCACAAGTCATGCTGAAGAAGAAATTGAAGAATTTTATGAGGAAATTCGTGATCTAAATAATAAAGGTAAGCAGCACTTGAAGATAATTATGGGAGATTTCAATGCAAAAATAGGGCAACGGCAACAGAATGAAACTTCAGTAGGTAAATTCGGTCACGGCAACAGAAACCAGCGTGGAAATACTCTCGTTGAGTTTGCAGAGGCAGAAGGGTTTTTCATCTTAAACTCCTTTTCAAGAAAAAGCCACACAGGAAATGGACATGGAGACATCCAAATGGGACGACAAGTGAAATTGATTTTATTATGTGTAACAAAAAATTCATCATAGAAGACTGCAGTGTGCTAAACAAGTTCAACACAGGCAGTGACCATAGATTGATGAGATGTAAGATGCACCTCAACACTAAACTCGAACGTAGCAAGCTCATAAGACAAACAAAATGTATTGACATAACCAATTTTAAAAAACACCATAATACCTTCAAATTGGAACTGAAGAACAGATTCTCTGCTTTAGAAGGCCTAACATCGGAAGAAGTGGATATTTCTGAAGTTAACAGAAAAGTAACCAAAGCTCTTATGGAAACAGCAACAAAATTAGCTGGGTCTAAGAACAAGTTGCATGTGAACAAATTATCAGGAAAAACCAAAATGTTGATGCAAAAAAGAAGAGAGATGAGGACAACTAAAGAAGATGTGACTTCCAAAGTGGAATATATGGAGCTATGCAAGACAGTACGAAAAAGTATCACTGAAGACCTAAGGAAATTCAACTGTGAACTAGTAAGGAAAGCAATTGAAAACAACCAAAGCCTAAAGATAGCAAAGGGACATCTCAGTAAGGGAAAAAAAAACAGATTATGGCACTGAGAAAAGAAGATGTAACAAGAAATAGAGGCGAAATTTTGACAAGAGTGAAAGATTTCTACTCCAAATTATATGAAAGGGATGATACATGTACTCCAGGCATCATGAAAGGTACCAGAGTTCTTCCAGTCCTTCCAGCAGAAGTTGCACATGCAATCAAGAACATGAAGCGGGGAAAAGCTCCAGGAGAAGATGGAATTACTGTAGACATCATACAAAAAGCAAGTGGAGAAATCGAAACAGTACTCGCCCAAATTTTCACTCGATGCCTTAATGAAGGGAAAATTCCTGAGGATTGGAACAACGCTACAATGATCTTGCTACATAAAAAAGGTGACATTGAGGATCTCAGGAACTACAGACCTATCAGCCTCCTATCAGTAGTTTATAAAATCTTCACTAAAGTTCTTTCACACCGCTTGTAGGTAACACTGGACATGGCTCAACCGAGAGAACAAGCTGGATTCAGGAGTGGCTACAGCACAATAGATCATATCCACGTACTGAGAGAACTAATTGAAAGAGCGAGGGAATATGAACTTCCATTGTGCATGGCTTTTATCGATTATGTAAAAGCCTTTGATTTGGTGAAACCATCAGCAGTTGCAATGGCTCTGAAATCTTGCGGTATTGAAGATGCATACATTAATATTATTAATAACATCTATGAAAATGCAAGTGCAAAGATTCTGCTATTTGAAAATACAACACACATAAAAATTGGAAAAGGAGTGAGACAAGGTGACACCATATCTCCGAAGCTCTTTAATGCCGCATTGGAAAATGTCTTTCAATCACTGAACTGGGAAAACAAAGGCATAAAGATTAATGGAGATTATCTAACCCATCTTCGTTTTGCTGATGACATAGTCATTTTTGCAACTACCCCGTCAGAGCTACAGAGTATGATGCAGGAACTTGCTGACAAGAGTAAAGAAGTGGGATTAAAAATGAACTTTCAGAAGACAAAAGTGATGTTCAATGCTTTTACAAGAAATGAAGATTTATCGATTGATGGAGAAAAGCTGGAGATAACAGACACGTACGTTTATCTTGGACAGCAGATATCAAGTGAGGGTCACATTGGTGAAGAAATTAATCGGCGTACAAAACTTGCCTGGAGAGCTTTTGGAAGAAACAGCATAATTTTCAAGAGCAATATGCCATTATGTCTTAAAAGAAAAGTGTTTGATCAATGCATCCTTCCAGTGCTTACGTATGGTGCAGAGACGTGGACCTTAGCTAAAAGAGACATACAAAGGCTGCAGACAACTGAAAGAAGCATGGAGAGGTGCATGCTTGGTGTAACCAGGAGAGATAAGAAGAGGAACACGTGGATCCGAAAAATGACAAGAGTGGAAGACATCATGATCAGAGTTAAATCCCTGAAATGGCAATGGGCTGGACATACTGCCAGAAGAACAGACCATCGATGGACAGCCGAAATTTTAGATTGGATTACAAGGGACAGGAAAAGACCCAGAAGAAGACCACATGGAAGATGGGTGGATGAAATTCGAAAGTATGCGGGAGTGACATGGAGGAGACTGGCACAAGACAGACCGTTGTGGAGGAAACTTGGGGAGACCTTCGTCCAGCAGTGGATTGATAATGGTTGACAATGATGATGATGATGATGACATACATGTCATGGTACATGATAGAAGCTATTTACTTCTGAGTTAGAAATAAATTTTGGTACTGCTTTTTATTTTCTGTAATGAGATTGCATTACTTATTATTTCCTTCTATCAGAAGTGTAGTGATGTTTAAGAGTTTTCTTTTACAGAGTGGTATGATAGTGCTTGATCTGGATAAAGTTTTGTGATTGCCATATTTAGCTGTTAGTGAAATCTACAAAAATCGAGTAATTCTTTTCACATATGAGGGGCATTCAAAAACTTTTGATATGTTAATAAGAGCAATGAGAGTGAACTTACCCCTACCAGTAGGTCCGTTCTCTCAGAAAAGCATACATTTCTTTGCATGTTAACTTCCATTTCAGTATCCATGGTTGGTTATGGCCGTTGGTGCGGTGTTTTTTTATGTTGTCTTCCACATGTTCTTTTATTTGACTGAGTGAGCAATTTATTAACTTATACTGCAGAACTGATACTTTGGTCCAAGAAACCTCTTTTATACTTTAAAAACCCTATATTTACAAAAAAAATTATATACTTTAAAAACCCTATATTTACAAAATATAGGGTTTTTAAAGTATAAAAGAGGTTTCTTGGACCAAAGTATCAGTTCTGCAGTATAAGTTAATAAATTGCTCACTCAGTCAAATAAAAGAACATGTTGAAGACAACATAAAAAACCTCCGCACCAACGGCCATAACCAACCGTGGATATTGAAATGGAAGTTAACGTGCAAAGAAATGTATGCTTTTCTGAGAGAACGGACCTACTGGTAGGGGTAAGTTCACTCTCATTGCTCTTATTAAAGTAATTGTAGGCACGTAAATTTTTGTATAGTTATAGTGATACTGTGACTTGTCAAACAAGGAATTTCTTGATATGTGCCGATAGATTTCCATTTGTTCTTGTTCCTTCGAAGTTAACAAGCTGCAATTTGAAAGATTTCTACTTTCCTCCGAAGTTAATGAGCTACAATTTGTTTGAAAGCTTGTCTAAACCTGGCATTATGTGTTAAAAACCATAAGTTCTCATTTTGCTGCCACCAGCTTGGGGATGATAACGGAAAAAATTCATGCCAATTTATCACAAGTATACAGAAATTGTGCGTGTTCATGTAACTCTGTTATGGAAGGAAACCCAAATTCAGGTGATGGCGCAGAGCTTTAAAGGCCTCTTTTGTGCAGGAAGACTGAAGGAGGACATAAACAAGAGAACCATCGCTGCTGTTTGTGAACTCATTAAGGAAAACCCACACATCGCCATTGTGGTAATAAGTTTAGATATTGGTGCATTGATGTGCAGTGTGGAAGCAATTATTCATCAAGCATTTAAAGTCAGTAAAATCAATCCCATGTGCGTACCCCACAAATTGACAGCACAGCAGAAAATGTCTAGAGTTGATTCTTGCTAGGAGATGCTGGCAATGTTTGAACCTAGTAGCCCGAAACAGTTGGGAGACATTGTCACAGGTAATGAGATGTTTCATTGCTGTACAACTCCCAGGAAGAGCAGCTATGTTTGTGTTGTGGAAAACGAACCACATTCCCTAATCTTCCAGCAAGACCTACACTCAAAGAAGGTGGTGTTCATAGTTGTTTTCAGTTCCCAAGAAGTGGCATCTGTTGAGCACCTTACCTGAAAAAATGACTATAAATTGCTAATGCTACTACACCAGTATTGTTTTGCCCAAATGATTAAGAGGAGATAAAGGGACAGCATCACTTGACTGAACTTGTACCAAGTGATTTTTGGTTGTTTCCAAAATTAAAAGGAGCTTGTTGGGAAGCCTTAAAAAAAAAAAAAAAAGACTGAATGAACATATTTTGCAAGACCTTGCAAAATATGTTCATTCAGAGTTGCAGAGTATTCTCTAACAGGATATTGCCAAGCATTCCAGGATTGGCATAGACATCTGCAACTTTGCATAGATGCTGAAGGAGAGTTCTTTGAAAAACAGTAAAAGTTTTGTTGAGATAAGTTAGTTTTTGTTCAGCAGATGCATGTCAAGAAATTTTTAATGCCTTTTATATATTGTATGATTTGCTTATTTCGTACATAAATACTTTGTGTAGCTGAACATGTAATGCACAGAAACAATTCAAGCCAATTTTTTTCTCTTGAAATTCCTTTTCTGCTTGCAGGTTTACCAGATCATCCAAACGTTGTGGAGTTCGAAAATGTGTATAACCGATCAGCTCCTCTTGTACCCCAGTCTGTGACCCTTTTGACAGCATTGCTAAAGAATGAAGATGAGGTGTGATTGTGTTTATTTTTTTCTTATTGTTTATTCATAGTAACATTTAGTAAATTTAAATTATGTTTGATTCAACTGTATCTCAGTTTGATAATAATAATGTGCATTAGAAGTGGATTTTCATTAAAGCTGTGAAAGAATATATGTATACAAATATATATAATCTAAAATGTTGTGGAATTAGGAACTCAGGAACTACAGGCCCATCAATCAGCCTCCTATAAGTGGTTTATAAATCTTCATTAAGGTTTTTTCGCATCGCTTGAAAGTAGCAGTGGACATGACTCCACTCAGCAAACAAGCTGAATTCAGGAGGGGCTCCAGCACTATAGATCCTATTCATGTACTGAGAGAACTAACTGAAAGAATAAGGAATATGAACTCCCATTATGTATGGCTTTTATTGATTATGAAAAGGCCTTTGATTCCATGAAACCATAAGCAGTTATGACGGTTTTGAAATCCTGTGATATTGAAGATACATACATTAGCATTATTAATAATATTTTTGAAAATGCAAGTGCAAAGTTGGTTTGGCCTTTTGAGCACACAGCATCAATGAAAATTGGAAAGGAAGTAAGACAAGGTGACACCGTATCTCCCAAACTCTTCAGTGCTACATTGCAAAATGTCTTTCAGTCATTAAACTGGGAAAACTGTGAGTGGTAGGAGGAGGTTAGATTGGTTGATGGCTTGATGTCAGGTGATTAAATTATATTACTTCTGGTTTCATCTCGATGTATCCAAAGCACTACTCCACTTTGAATCACGTACCAGAATCACATTTTAAAAACACAACACTTTATTATTACACAAAATGACATGTAGAAACACCAAGCTTTTCGCTACACAATCACACGACAACCTCGCCCTGTGGAGGAGAACATCGAAGTGAAGCTCTCACAGCACACATACAGTCTCTGCAGTGCGATGTGCATCTGGCACTATCTATTAAGTCAAAATAGTATATAAAAGATTGGGAATTACAAAAATTTAACAACAGATCCCCCTCTAATTCTCAATCTTTAATCACTTGCAAAAGTTCTAAGAGTTCATAAAAACTTATACAACATTTAAGAGTCTTAGGTAATTGTTAAGTTTAGATTTACTTAAAGGCTTAGTAAGAAAGTCTGAAATATTTTCATCTGTAGTCACATACTGAAGATAAAATGTCTTATCTCCGAGTTTCTCATTAACGAAACGTACCTGTCTTACCATATTATTTGATTTACGTGACGTACATCCACTGTTTCCTAGGAAAATTGCTGACTGGTTATCACAATGTATAATTGAATTTTGGAATCCTTTTCCAGTGAGTTCTTCCACAAAAAATTGTAAAAATGTCCCAGTCTTCATGGCCTCAACAACAGCTGTAATTTCTGCATCACATGTTGAAAGTGAAATTTGTGTTTTTGAAGTCCAGCTGATGATATTTGGTCCCAGTAGGTATAGGTACCCACTTACAGATCTTTGCCCATTTTGTTTTCCACATTTCCATGACTCATCACTTTAGCATTCCAGTTTTGGATCACCTTGGGTAAACACCAAACAGTAATGTTTTGTTCCTTTTAAGTATCTTAGAACACACTTGAGTGCTTGCATGCACGTTTCTCTTGGGTCCATAATTTTGATAGAGCTGTTATTGGATAAGCTAAATCTGGTCTTGTTTTCGTAGCAAGATACATTTAAGTGATCCTGAAAGTTCTGGGTATTTTTTAACATCACATCCTTTTGATTCTTCATATTTCTCCAAGTCTTGATTTAAGTCAAGTGGTGTAGTTACAGGATTGCAATTTTCCATCTATATCTTCTCAGAATTTCTTTGATAAAGATTTGTTGTTTAATAGTGATCTGTCCTTACTTCTGAATGATTTCCATTTTTAGAACATTGCTTGTATCATCACTTTCTTTTAGCTTGAATCTTCTGCAGATTTTTTCGGTTACCTCTTTTAGTATTTCATTATCTGAATTAATAACAATCATGTCATCTACATGTAAGCCTACAAATAAACTTGAGTTAACTTTATCACAGCTAAAAGTACACTGGTCAGATTTGAAATTTTTAAATCCACATTTTACCAGATAGTTTCTGATAGTCTGGAACCATATTCTTCCACTTTGTTTTAGCCCATATAATGCCTTGTTTAACTTGCACACTAGCCTTTTGTTTCCCTGTGTGTTTTCAAAGCCTGTAGGTTGTTCCATATATATCCTATCCTCTAATTTTGCATGTAAGAAAGCAGTTTCTACATCATAATGGTGTAATTGCCATTGTTTCATAGCTGCAAAAGCAATTAAGCATCAGAAACTGTCTGCTTTCATTACTTGTGAAAATGTTTCATTGTAGTCTTGCCCAAACCTTTAAGAACATCCTAGTGCAGCAAGCCTTTCTTTGTATATTTTGCTTCTTAATTTTTTTCTCTTTTTACTGAATACCCATTTACATCGTATAGGCTTTTTACACCTTCAGGTAAATTTACTATGTCTCATACTTTTTGAGTCTTGAGAGAATTTATTTCTCTCTCCATTCCACTTGTGTGCATCAGGCATTTGCATAGCCTCTTCAAGTGATTTTGGTATGCAGCACTGACTTCCAACTTTAAGAATTTCATTATGAGGATTGTAATCCGGAACCTTTGCTGTGTCATCTTCGTCTGAAGATTCATAATGGTTTTTAAGTCCTGTCTGGGGTCTTAGATATGGTCTCTCTTGTTCTACAGCAATTCTTTGAGGTTCATTTTCACTTTCTTAAGTGATTTCCAGTTGTGGTTCATAGATGATTTGCTCATCTTTCTCATTTAATTCTATTTCTTCTTGATCACCAGGCACATCTTGAAAATTTTCTTCATTTCCACTGGTCTAACATTTCATAATCTTGGATTTTAAGTTTTGATGTTTCCAACATTTTGCTTCCTTTCTTTTCTTCCAAGAATTTTACATCTCTAAATTCTACAATAATATTTTTTATTGGATCATAGATACAGTAAGCTTTCTTATTACTTGAGTATCCCATAAAAATTCCGGCTGCTGTTTTTGGTTGGAGTTTTCCTCTTTCATGCTTTGGAATCCAGTAGTAAGCTGTACATCCAAAGATTTGCATATGACCCACCATAGGTTTTTTTCCTGAAAAATTTTCTTCTGCAGTTACTGTGTCATTTTTTTAGTTCTGTTTTTTAGGCTTTCCAACCGTAGGTTGAAGAAGCGTATATGCTCCAGCTTTGTCCGTCCGTCCACCCGCACGATAACTGGCGTAAAAATGGGTCGATTTCGATGAAATTTTAGTATGTGGTAGGGGACCACCCGGGGACGAACCCTATTGCAAATGGGACAAATGGGGTCAAAGGTCACGACGTAGGAGCAGAATCATTCCATTGACCTTATGCGTCATAACTTGCGTAAAAATGGTTCGATTTCAATGAAAGTTTACTATGTGGTACGGGACCACCTAGGGACGAACCCTATTGAAAATGGGCCAAATGGGGTCAAAGGTCACGACGTAGGAGTGGGATCATTCCATTACCCTTATGCGTCGTAACTTGCGTAAATATGGTTCGATTTCAATGAAAGTTTACTATCTGGTAGGAGACCGCCTGGGGACGAACCCTGTTCAAAATGGGTGAAGTGGGGTCAAAGGTCAGGACATAAGATCGGGATGCATTCCTTTGCCCTTATGCGTCATAACGTGCGTAAAAATGGTTCGATTTCGATGAAATTTCAGTATGTAGTAGGGGACCACCTGGGGACGAACCCTATTGAAAATGGACGAAATGTGGTCAAGGGTCAGGACATAGGATTGTGATCCATTCCATTGTCCTTATCCCATATTATTAAGGTGGACGTCAAGTAATTTTGCTTCCTATACTTTCAATGGAAAAACTTTTGTACACATTTCCTTCACAATTAATGTGTTCCCAAGGATGAAAATTTGAACATCGATTAAAATAACTTCATATTATAACTTGGAAAACTTAATATTTTCTAAAACATAACCATAATTATATTAAAAAATCAATAACTTTTCCTTTGGTGGTGTTGAAACCAGAGAAAAGATGGCGCGACCTGTACTTTAATGGCGTCAGTGGACAAAAAAATGTTGGATTGCATAATTACGGTTATGGTTTAGAAAATATTAAGTATTCCAAGTTATGAAATGAAGCTATTTTTAATCGATGTTCAAATTTTCATCCTTGTGAACGCATTAATTGTCCAGAAAAAAGATGGCGCGACCTGTATTTTCATGACGTCAGTAGACAAACAAATGTTGAATTGCATAATTATGGTTATGTTTTAGAAAATATTAATTATTGCAAGTTATAAAATGAAGATATTTTAATCGATTTTCAAATTTTCATCCTTGGGAACGCATTAATTGTGAAGAAAATGTGTACAAATATTTTTCCATTGGAAGTATAGGAAGCAAAGTTACTTGACGTCCACCTTAAAGTAGCATTTCTTGTATGTATGTATGTACATTTTATCTTGAAAACGGCTCTAAGAATTTTGATGAAAGTCGTTAACCTACCGTTTTCTGGTACTAGAAATCGATTTAGCTTGATCTCGACTTTAGAAGAATTCGTTTAGTGGGTTAAATAGCCACCCCGAATTATAACGTTTTTAGTGATGGCGTTGTTCCATTAATGTTACCAGTGCTTAGAAATCTTATGACGTCACAACTCACGTTTGAAAATGTTGGCGCGCGGTCATGCCATCTGTCTCATTACGTCACGCGTTGTGTGTGGATCCTATTAAAGATTTATGACGTCACACTCTTGCGGCGGGCAGATGGTCGCGATTCCCATCTGCCTCATTACGGCACGCGTTGTGTGTGTATGTCCGTCAGCACGATAACTCGCGTAACAACCGTTCGATTTCGATGAAATTTTAGTGTCTGGTAGGGGATCACCTGGGAAGGAACCCTATTTAAAGTGAACGAAATGGGGTCAAAGGCCAGTACATAGGAGAGGGATCCATTACACTGCTATTATGCGCCATAACTAACGTAAAAAAGGTTTGATTTCGATGAAATTTTAATATGTGGTAGGGGACCACCTGGCGACAAACCTTATTGAAAATGGGCGAAATGGGGTCAAAGGTTAGGACACAGGAGCAGAATCTATTCCATAGCCCTTATGCATCGTAACTTACATAAAAATGCTTCGATTGCGACAAAACTTTGTCATGTTATTTCGGAGGTATACCAAGCCGGTTCTGCTGAATATCGTCAAAATGGGATCAAAGGTCAGGGCACAGGACCGAGATTTATTCCACAGACATTATTCTCATAACTTGAGTAGTGATTTCTGTAATGTTGGAAAGCGTATTATAATCAATGCATTGCATGATTTTACTAACTTGTTATGTAGGTGAACGTGTTAGTTACCTCTGCCCAAAATTTCATTGGAAGTTTTGAGCCTATCAGTAATACTTTGGTATCTTCAATTAGTGATCTGTTATCTCTTTCACAAAGTCCATTTTGGTGTGGTGTGTAGACTGTATGTAGTCAACTGATGTTCAATACCCTTCGTCTTAAAATATTCTACAGATTGTTTAGAAAGAAATTCTGAACTATTGTCAGATCTTATTCTTCTTTTGCATTAATGGTGGTTTCAATTTATTGAATAAAGGTAGACAATTTATCTAGTGTTTCATTTTTGTATGTAAAAGATCAAGTGGTTTAGTTGATTGAATTTCCTGCACTCTTTTTAAAGGGTTTTCTAGAATATTTTGCTTGAATACAGGTTTCGCAAGATCCAAGGTTTGTAATTTTTCCATCAAGGTTGTGGACCATGGAATGTGTTTTCATTTGGTTCATGTATGTTTGATTTACATGTCCAAGTTGTTCACAGGGTGCGCACGCGTGCTTGAAAACCTGGAAAGTCCTGGAAAATCATGATTACGTTTTCAAGGCCTGGAATATCCTGGAAAAACAGTATTTTTTTAATGCTGTCTTGAAAAGCCTTGAAATTTGAAATTAGTGCTTAAAAAAATGCCCTTTTAGGAAATCGTGTTACTGACTGTTACCCCTTCATTTTTTAAGTTCCTCTCCTCTGTTCTCAAAGAAACCGCCGGCAACAGTGGTGTTTCGGATGTGCCCAAATCCTAATTTGGCTGGGGGGGGGGGGGAGCACTACTTCCAGTGCAATAAAATTGGATGATTACTAGCAGGTCTGTTAGGGAAGGGGAGCTTGATGCATTCTCTAGCCCTGAGCTTGATGTCCGTCCGACAACTACTGAGAACAACAGAAGGGGAAAGAAGAGACATTTAGCATTTGCAAGGGAAGGGGTCGCGTGTTTACCAAGTTAGCTGGCATCCACCAGTGAAGAGTATGCCTGAACAACACATTCATCTGCTCCTTGTTTATTGCATTAAGACGCTTGCTTCCGGCCCACCCCTCAAGAGACTTCGGCTACTTATGATAAAAAATAAGAAAACTATCTTTGCGAATTTTTCACAAAAGTGGCTGAAATTTTTACATTTACTATAATTGGATTACAGAAGCTCACTCCCAAAATTCCATTTGAATCGGTTTAAAACTTAAAAAGTTAGCATTGGAAATTTTTATTATGTGTGCCTCTTTAGACAATGAGCCTTGAGCAGAAAGTGTGTTACCATAGCAACGGTTGATTGACAGCTGGGAGCGCTGATCCGAAGCCCTTGGTTGGGAGAAAGCAAACACCTGTTTATCACTTCCACGGCTCAAAAGGACTAAGAGGTATTTTCAGAAATCCATTTTCCGGAATTTTGAAAATAACACAGTAAAATTTTTACAGTGGTTAAAATACATCACAATAAAGTTCTAGTGCAAATTTCGCCAAATTCCGTTTGAAACTTTAGCAGATGCAAAAAAAAAAAAAAAAAGAAATCTTCCGTTGCAAAACCGGATTGAAAAAAAGAAACGGCAATTATAAATTACGGGAAAAGCAAGCAAATTATTTTTTTAGATGCCATGGTTTATTTAAACAGAGTGATCCTTAAATTTTGTTTCTGTGATGATATGGACTCTATTTTAATTACAAACATACATTTTTATTCAGATGTCTGAGTTACTGTTTTAATAAAAAAATCTATAATTAAAAAGTTTTCAATGGATTTTGGCGAAATTCAGCAGATAAACGTATTTTAGTAAATTGCAACGTTATGACGTAAATTTGGTCATTTTGTCGAAAATTGGGCAGCTTTTTTTTTTTTTACGTTTTCTCCTATAGTTAGGGTGAAGGAGGAAGACACTTCAGTGAGCTGCAGGTGGTGATTTATGGCGATGTGCCAAATGAAAAGAAGCCGTTCCATCAGGACATTCCAGAGGTTGAGTGTGCGTGGACGCGTGCTCCTGCTGTTTGAACTTAATCGGAATGTTTTCGGGAGGGGGAGAAATATCCGTTTCAGCTTTACAGCTTTCAGGCTCCTTTTTTTTCTTGGTAATAAATAAAAACCATAGTTGCTGCATTCACCATTGATCCATATTCGTATTTCTTGAATATAAACTGCAGACAATCGGAAACATGGTGTTGGGTGGGTCTTGATGTTCTTCATTTGTATCTGCTGAATTTTGTTCTGTGGGAATACGGAATGAGTTATACTGTGAATACATACAAAACTACATATTTTTGAGCTGAAAAAATAGGTCTACTTGTACACAGTAGCTAACGTGTGAACTCAGACAAAGACAATTAGACATATGGACGTCTGATTCCATAAAAAATCAACCCACTTTTATTATACACGACAGGTAAAAAAGAAAAAACATTACATGTTTTTAAACATTATAAAGGAAAGCGGATTTTTGAAACACCATGACTTGATGATATTAATTTCTAAAATTCTAAAAATTTTTTTTTTCGATTTTAATTTCTAAAACCTTTTTTTTTTTTTCAATTACAATACATTGTAACAGGATACCTGTGTGTTGTATCCCTTAGTTGTATGGCAGATTTTCAGTTGGCCGATATCCGCGATCGTAAGTGGTAGTTACATTGCTATTGTTGATGATGACAAGATAAATACTGGAGTAATGTAGAATGTTGCATAAAGTAAATAAAAAATGGCCCCCTCCTCCCCCTTCGAACTTTTATGCGGTTATCATAGCTGATCAACCATTTCATTCCATGAACATCAGCACATTTCAATCATTTGACCATTGGGGGTCTGACGGAATTCAGCAGTGCTTAAGCGCCTAGCGCAACGAGAACATGCTAATTACGGACAGTTCTATTCCCTTCCCCCTATCATCCCTAATAATTGAGAGCACATACTGTAGTTTCAGATATTCTGTGTATGAGCTAGTTTTCACACTGTTCGTTGTGTTTTTATTTTAGAAATTACTAACCCTTTCGAACTGTAGGTTGCAGAAACGTTTATGCTTTGGTTTTTTCCATTTGTCCATACGATAATTCGCGTAAAAGGGGTTGGATTTTGGCGAAATTTTAGTATGCTGTTAGGTACAACCTAGGAACCTACCCTGTTGAAAATGGTCGAAATTAAATTCAAAGGCATAGATATAAGAGCAGTATTCATTCTCCAAGCTTGAAGCCCTACGTCCACTCTCCAGCTGGGTAAGTATGAAAGATTTGAGACTTGGAGGAGGAGACCCAGTACAAAGTTTTGCTTCTCAGCCACTAAGTGTTTGTTAACATTTCCTTTCCTCTGGTTTGGAGCCCAGCTGTAAGAGGTGATGCTTTGTAACAGTCTTTTAGCACAACACTCTGTCTACTGATTGGCAGACAGGTCATAAAACAGTAACTTCACTAAGTGTTGTTTCCTTGTTTTGAATGAAGACTAAATCAATGCCAAAGCATTTGCAACCCAGGCTGCCTAAAGGACAAAGCTGGGGGAGCAGGAAAGAACATAGCAGTAAGACCCCTTTTTCTTTAATTACTTAAAATCTGGCCTATAGTAATTGGTCACATGTGTAGCCCCTTACTCAGGGGAAATTCTCAATTTTTAGTTGTGTGCTTTCCTTTGTGTCAGACAGTCATTCAAATTCAGTGTGGTTCCTGATCTTAGATATTTTTTTTTGGTTTTCATTTACTGTTTCAGTTGATTTACCCATTTTTTTCATCCCCCCTCCCCATTAAATATGGGTAAGTGTACTTTTAGTGATCTTTGGCTAATAAATCCTAAATATGCTGGATGGATTAAAAAAGATGAAAGCAATTGCCATGTTGCAAAATGCATTTTATGCATTAAAATAATAGATATTTCGAATATGAGGGAATCTGCTTTAAGAAGCCACATGAAAGGAAAAAAACATAGTATGTTGACAGAAAGCTGTAAAATGTTCCACTAACTGTTGATAAATTGCTATGTGTATCAAGTGATAAACAAGTACAGCCTATTGCATCCACATCTAATCCTCTGCATATTCCTCTTGAAAAAAATGCAACCATTAAAGCAGAAGCATTGTGGTGTTTGAAAGTGGTTAAATCCCATTACTCTTACAGGTCTTGTGCAGGTAATGATGTTTTATTCCGCCTAATATTTTCTGACAGCAGAATTGCTGGAAACTTTAGCTGTGGTGAAAAAAATGTTCCTACAAAAAAAAAAAATGTTGCTTTTGTTTGGCACCTCACTTTAAATCAGTGTTGGTTCAGGAAGTCAAAACTGAAAATGAAAATTTTGTGATTTTGTTTGACGAAAGTTTAAACAAGTTTAGTCAGTCAAAACAAATGGATATACATGTTCGTTTATGGGGAAAAGGAACAGTTTCAACCAGATATTTGTCATCAGTTTTTTTGGGTCATGCTAGTGCAGACATAATGATGGAAAAATTTCTTGAATGCATGGCGTGCCTCCCACTGTGTAACATTGTGCAGTTATCAATGGATGGACCCAATGTTAATTGGAAGTTTTTTGATATGCTGCAATCAACACTTAGTGCCGACTCAAATGTCCAACTCCTAAACACAGGGAGCTGTGGACTTCACATTGTAAACAATGCCTTTCGACATGGAGCCTCAGCAACAGGGTGGGAAATTCAAAAGTTGCTTTCATCATTATTTAGGCTTTTTAAAGATTCACCTGCAAGGAGGGAAGATTTTTCTAAAATAATTTTAGCCAGTAAGATGCCATTAAAATTCTGCCCACACAGGTGGCTAGAAAATACTCCTGCCTGCGAGCGAGCATTAGAAATTTGGGCAGACATTGAAAATTATGTTAACCAAGTTGAAAAGAAGTGCATCAAGAATCCCCACACTGTATCATTTGATGCTATCAAAACTTTCACTAAAGATCCTTTTGTTTTGGCTAAACTGCATTTCTTCAATTCAGTTTCAAAACAGCTGGTACCATTTCTCAAGGCATATCAGTCAGATAAGCCAATGAAGCCTTTTATGGCCACATATCTTGAAAAGATGCTAAGAAATATGATGAATCGCTTTGTTAAAAGAACCGTAATGGCAGAAGCTAACTCTGCCTTAAAGCTGTTACAAGTAGACCTTACAGATGCATCTCAGTGTTGTCACTATAAAGAAATTGATGTTGGGTTTCAAACAGAGAAGGTATTGAAAGAATTAAGTGCTAAGAACATTAGTGAACACAAACTTATGGAGTTTAGAATGGAATGCTGAATATTTTTGCAAAAGCTAGTTGTGAAGCTATTGGAAAAAAATCCACTTAAGTACTCCCTTGTTCGCCACATGAAGTGTTTAGATCCTCGGTTGATGTCAAAAAATAGTGAGACTTGTATTAAGAATCTAACATCCATTCTCACACTTCTTGTTGATGCTCATGGAATACAACCAGAATTATGTGATGGTGTAATATGGCAGTTTAAGGAATTTGTGACCAGTGTTGCAGCAGTAAAATCTTCATTCATAAACTTTGATCCAGAAGATAAACAACAAAGAGTAGACACATTATTGTATGAGTGCATGTCTTCTACTAAAGCTTTTAGTGAACTGTGGAAAGTTGTGAAACTTCTTTTACTGTTGTCACATGGGCAAGCTTCTGTTGAGAGGGGTTTCTCAGTCAATAAGGAGCTCATTGTAGAAAACATGAGAGAAAAGTCAATTGTAGCACAGAGAATTATTTATGATCATATATCCTATGTAGGTGGTATTGATAAGGTAAATATCTCAAAATCCCTTCTGTTATCAGTTGGAGCTGCAAGGCAAAAATACATACATTATTTGGATGATAAGTCCAAAGAAAAGGAAAAAGCAGCCATATGTGGAAAAAGGAAAGCTATTTTAGATGAAATTGATAGCATAAAAAAGAAAAGAAAACTCATTGAAGGAGAAGTCAAAGAATTACTTAACTCTGCTGATGATTTAGCTTTAAAAGCTGAAACTACAAATAACATTACATACATTGTAAAATCTAATAGCTTTAGAAAAACTGCTCATGAGAAAAGAGCAGTACTTAAAAAATTGGATATGGAACTTGAAACCAAAGTCAGCAATCTTATATCTGTATAACCATCCATTGATACTCCATATTTGTGGTATCTTCCAAGCATATAGAGAATTAATACTAAAACATAAAATTTTTATATTTGTACAATTTACAATAGAAATGAACTTTTTTTTTCTTTGAAGCATGTTGAACTTCAAACCAGTTTTGATCCTATATCTTCATAATTATTTAGTGTTTTTCATATGAAGTTCATGTAAATAGACTAGTGAACTCTTCTGTTCCAAAAACTTATAACTTTCTGCAACTAACTTCCACAATTGGGCTTCTTATTGGACTAAAACTTTGGTAAGTAATATAAAACCTTATATATACTTGTACAGTAAATACTCATGGGCTCCTAAAACATATTTTTGCTGTACATTTTACTATGAATTTGTGGCCAAAACAATTCAATCAATTGTCCTTAATGCATTGATCAGATTTTGGTTTATATAACTGACAAACTTTAATTTAAAAAAAAAAGCTTTTAAAAACTTAATTCATATAATTAAGATGTCTTATGTTTTGGGAGTTGAACAAAAAGTGGTTATTCTGATTCTGGTTATGATTGAAGCTTAACTGGAGGTAGAGATTCCTTATGCTCATCATTTTTCATTTATGTAAAATACTTAAGAATATCCTAATTTATACCAATAAAAAACTGAAATTGTTTTATGTTTAAGGTTTTTATAAATAGTTTAGCTAGTTCCACATTTTGGGGTAGCACTTCATAAATTTAGTTTAGCAGTGATTTTGATTTAAAAAAATAAAAGTAAATTGAGGCAATCTTGTTTGATATGAAAAATAATTTTTGGAAAGTAATATGAGGCAAGTGTACTGGTTGACATAAAGGTGGTTAGATTCTTTTGGGTTGGGTGGTGGGCCAGGACTTTCTGACTTCTATGATGAAACTTATTTGAAATTTGTTGCCATGTTCCTAAAATTACACTTTCTGTTTTAAACTCTATTGGTTCACCCTTCTGTGATCGTCCACTCCCGAATCATTTCTTGAGGTGCATAGTGATTCCATGGCTTATGCTTTTTGATTTAACATAACTGTACTACAATTGGGGGAAATTTTCCTCAAGTCTGGAACATATTCTGTCTAGTAATTAAGATTTTCATTGCCTTCAAAAGTCACATCCCAATATGCAGCCACCAGTGGCAGTCATTGGGAATGTTAAAAAAAAAAAAATCATTCCCATGTATGGAAACACTTTTTATCAGAGCTAGAATCCACCTGTGGGCATAACAGGCACATGCCCTATTTAAAAAAAAGGGGGGGGGGTTGAGTAAGTAGATAAGTGCTTTGCTTTGTCTCACGTTTCTTGTTTTCAGACATCACACTTTTTCACTTATGGATTTGCAACTCCACGTTTTGTCTTACATTTGCCCGAACTTTTCAGTGATCCACACAGCAGTACTTCAGAACTACTGTTTGTGATGTACTCTGACAGGCAAGCACCCCATCTCCCCGTTATGGGTCCTCCATGTTTTACCACCGTGTTTTTTTGGAGGAAATAAATCTCAGAGATTTTTTTACCAGTCCTCTGTTAGATGTGCGCCCTCCCCATTCTTAAATTCTGAATCTGCCCTCACTTTATTTTATAATAATTTCAGTTGTTATCAATAATAGTCTGATTACATGGAAGATAGTGCAGAATAGTGATGGAGCTAAAATGACTGATTGAATTAATCATTTTCTGATTGAGGGAAAGGATTTTCTGAATAGCCTTGTGGTAATTGCATCATGATTCAATTTAGCATTATTGGGTAATTCGCCAATTAAAAACTTTAAAAAGAAATGTAATGGGTAAAAAAGCACACTCATCCATTTGCATCTTTCATCATTTTTATTACTTAAAACTGAAATTGCTTTTAAAAAATAATTTGAGCATGATACTGTAAAGCGTAATAATCATCCTGGAATTTTTTGTATATGGCCTGGAAAAGGCCTGGAAAGTCCTTGAATTTTTTCCCCAAAAAGAGTACGAACCCTGTGTTCATGCCAATTTTCCGATGTAATTTCCCCTGCTTTCTAGATTTGTTACTCATATCATCATCACAGTTTACCACAAAAAAGCCATTTACTCTACTAGCATTTAATAGGTTTTCCCCATTTTCCATAATATGGCCACCATTCGAGTCGAAAATTACTTCCTGGTCATCCTCGACGAATTTATTAACAGATATCAAGTTTCCTGAAAGCTGAGGAACATACAAAGCATCCTTCATTAATAGAGTTTTATTATTTTCTGTTTTTAATTCCACAGTGCCCATAGTCTGTGCATGTATAGTTGAATTGTCTGCCAGTTTTATTAACCTGTTATCTTCCCTTGCGTTGGTTATCCACTTTGAATTAGATGTCATATGTGATGAAGCCCCACTGTCCAGAATCCATTCATTTTCTAAATATTTTTCTTGTTTTTCTGTCTTGACTGTCAGAACTGTGCGACCCTTATTTGTTGCATCATCTATAACATTTGCCTTATAATGCTTTGGATAAAATTTCACCCTGTGAGATTGTTGAACATTAGCTTCCCTTTTTTCACTTCCCATCCTTTTGTTAGCTGGATAGTGCCAACATTCAGCAGCTTTGTGATTTAGGCTTAGAGCAAATATGGCATATGATTTTCCTTAAATTTACATTTTGTCTGGGATAGTATGAAAGCATTTCTCTATAATTTACTTTATATGCTGAGGAATCATGTGCATTTACCGAATGCTAATATCTCTCATGGTAAGCTTTAAAAATTCTTTGTACATCAGCCTTTGTAGCACATTCAAAATTATCAAATTGCATTGCTATGAGGTTATATTTATGTTGTAAACCCCTATTAGTACATCAATAAATTCTTGGTCATCAATATCTGGCCCTAGTATTATGCCGTTTCGAGCAGTTTTTCAGCTCTTAGTAAATAATTCTGCCAATTTTCACTTGCTCCCATTGTAATTCTAGAAACGTCATTTCTAGCTTCTACCATCCTGCGTTTTGAATTGCCTTCATAACACGTATGTAGGGATTGCCAAATTTGTTTACTAGTTTGACAAGTTAGAAATAGAGCAACTTGTGTATCTGACATAAAACATGTTATAATTCCTTTTGCCTGAGAGTCCCTCTTTTTCCATATAGCCTTTTCAGCTGTCTTGGGGGGGGGGTCAGTTAAAACGCTATCTAACTCTTTACTTTCCAGAATGCACAACATTCTGTACTTCCATATGTAAAAATTTTTCCATCAAATTTTGGAAGTTGTGTGTTATCCATCATCTTAAAGTGAATTTATTTCTGTAATGTAAATCAACGTTTCTTGTGTTTCCCACTCTGCAAAAAAATTGTAACACTCTTTTTTTTTGCTGCAAAAAGTGTTTTGACCTTTTCAGTAAGCAGGCCTGTTTGTGCTCCGGGGAAACCCTGGAATTCCGGGGAATTCGAACAAGGCGCCCCTGAAATTCCGGGGATTTAGAGAAACATACCATTCATGGATGAAACATTACCAGGTGACTAGCGTTTGGCTCCTTGGGCGCAAAGGGGGAGGGGAGAATGCTTGGCGGCTTAGCACATGCACCTCTTTGCTCCGAAAGCCAGCCGCAGATGAGAGGGAAAAGCCATTATAAACAGTGCCAAGGGGAGAAAGACCACCGGGCCCCCAACCATTAATAATCACGCACACCCCTTCGCTGTTGACGCCGGCCGTCTGGGTTGTTTATCCGATGCGCTTTGTGACACACTCCCGTTACCGTCCCCTCCTCTGTCATTGACGGCACCATTTGCTCCTCTGATTTAAACGATCTTCCCATTCACTAAAGGTCAAATAAGCAAACCTATAAAGGTCAGAGCAGCATTTTTTTTTTTTTTTTTTGCGCTCTCCCGAGTCACCGAATTCTACTGTAGTAGGGTTTTGAATGCGAGAACCTGTAAGTCATATGTCTGCAGCATGAATTGCTAGATTCGTGTCACGTATTTTCCGGTTGTGGTGGGTGAGAAGTCTGTGAGTATGCGTAGTAGAACTCCCATAGGAACCTGTGTTGAGAGTTCAGATGCTAGTGTGAGAAGTGAATTTGTCTTCTTTCCGTTCGGCGCTGATAATCAAGTAGCGGCTTAGAGAATTTATATTAGCAGTGATATAACCAAATTAGAAGAATCTGTCCGGAATGCTTTTCGATGGGATTGACTTGAACCAGGGCGCGCAAAAACGCCCGTCCACGGCGGTCAAGAATTCATTGCGGGCGATTAATTTCCTGACCACGACGTGCACGCAGATGGAGAAACCGCAAGCTTGCAGTATGATTGTGATTAGCACATTTTTTTTTTTTCCAATTTAAAATTTGTGCATGTCAAGTGCCACAGTTTTACGAAATTACGCATTCTCTTAAGCGATAAGCCGTTTTGTTTTGGCGAAATAGTTCCGCGGCGACACCCTCCCTTCCAAAATTTTAATGTATTAAGCCAATGTGCTGCTTTCTCATTCCCTCTCAAAGTTTTCCTGTGTGAATTTTACGTCTGAAGCGGGAGGCGTAACTGTAAGGATAGCGACTTCGCAGTTGTTGTTTTTCAACTTCTTCCTTTCTCTCCCATCTATCTCCATCCCCCAGTCATCCCTTGTTTAGTTTCATTTGTTAATACTGGAGTGACCCAGTATTAACCAATGCAACTGAACAACGGTTGCTTCTTCCCTTCACGTGTGACCTTGACATCTCGCACGTGTGATGCACGCTGTAATATTGGCTTCCCGTGCATTACCGTTTTCTGCATGTTTCCTGGCATCCTTGACAACGATCGTACCTAATGCCGCGCATTCTATCTCTCATCTTTTGCCATTTTGCAGTTGAAAATTCTAGATTCCGTGTAAGAAGTTTTTTTCTATGAAAGCAGAAATGTATTTATTTTCTGTATGTACATTAAAAAAAAAAAATCAGTAAAGTGACGATATTTAATATGCAAGTATTTCTCGATGTATCGAGATTAAAAAACATGTTTTATTTACATTATTCTTTTTCAGTTAAATCCATTCAATAGCGGTTTAACTGTCGGAACTTTTTACATGTTATAGTTCCTTTGTGTGAAATGCAATTTCCAGTTGGAAATTATTAGTATTTACTGCGAACAAATACCTCGGTAATCGAATGTAATTCAAGGAAAAACTTTTCATGTACCTCTCAGTTATAAGTGGTCGATGTTCAAATCTTTGTATGGCTGTTCTCATCAGGCTCTTGAGTCTAGAGTTTAGACTTTTAAGAATTTAGTCGGCACATTTTCTTCACGGGTCTCGAAATCAGATAGACAAATTCATCGAATAAATTAATTAATTATATTTATTCGATGAATTTGTCTATCTGAAGAATCTGGTCAAAATTCATGGGGATGTTCTATATATCATACATAATTCTGCAAAAGTATTTTTCATCATTTTTATAAATTTATAGGAAGTTTTGCAAACAATTTATTTTATGGCATAGAAGAATGTTCCAAAGCTAAGTAGCTGTTTTGTGAAATTCAGAATTTGTTAAATTTTGCAAATGCAAGACATTTTAAGTAAGACCTTGTTGAGTCATATTTGTTAATGCATACTAACTATGACATAATTCATGCGCTACATGATGCTGACATAATTCATGCACTGCATTATGCAACTGCAGTGTAGTTGTTCATTAGATGTGGAACAAGATGATTTTCAGGATGATTAGATGAGAATATATTAAGTATGAAATGTATCTAATGAAATAAATATATATATATATATATATATATATATTCTATAAAGAAGATACCTAAGCAAAAAAATACATATATAATTTTGACTCACACCTAATACAACATAGAAAAGGTTATGTATCTACCTGTGTGAGTAAAAGGAGAAAAGAGAAAAAAATAAAATAAAACAACTGAATGTAGAAGGTGTCGAGAATACTGAGCCTTGGCTTTATCAAGGACCAGCAAAAACTCTGCATTTTCTCACTTCCACAAAGACCTAGTTGGAAATGGGTTTCTGCAAGGCCATAGATGCAAGTAACATTCCCACCTAAAATAGTTAAAAAATATATATATATAAGTCATGTCCTCCGTAGAGTAGCATGACCTAGCACTAGTTAACAATTTCGCTTGCATCCATTAACCTTCATGGCCCGACCCATGCTCTTCATCTGTTATTGTTTCCTTAGTCTTCAGTTTTGCTCTTAAGTATATATATATATATATATATACTTAAGAGCAGAACTGAAGACTAAGGATATATATATATATATATATATATATTGCATTGCATCAAGCTCATTTTGAACAGGTGGCAGCTATTGTCATTGATTGCTGTGGCATGTTCATCTGAAAGATGGATTTTTTCCAGGTTTGCTCTTTTTATTGTCCGCTTAAGATTCTGATGAGTGGTGCACTCATGTGTAGCACATGTTCCACTTCCACCAGCCAAAGCACACTTGCTTGGGCAGCAAATTTTGTGAATCTGACTTTTTCATATGTATGTTTGATTTTATAGAAAAGTCAGAAGTCAACACACTGATAATCTAGCACATCTTTGCTAGGGCACAAGTGTAACTCACATTAAATACTTTTATGTAATGTAATGAAGCAGAATTGATTTAATATGAAAGTAATTACAGTGAAACCTAAGATGAAATCTAAGGGACTGGAACTGATTTCTATTTTAGACAGGTTTCTGTTTTATGCAGGTGCATCCATGGATGACATTGAAATGTAAAAATTTAAATTTTTGTCATGCAAACAACACATTCTATGTGACAGTCACACTTTCTTTTTCATACATTTCAATAATTTATGTTCCCAAATCGAGAATGCTCTTCTTTGGGACAATGGCAAAGGAAAATGAATGAACACAACTCACAACAAGCAACGGCTGTGAATTATCATCTCAATGAATAAACATCAGAAAATTAAAGAAGAGCATCTCATTGAAATTTGTAAGAGCATCTCATTGAAATTTGTACAAAACAGCTAAATATGAAGACTGCATCCATCAAAGAGAGCAGTGTTGGTCACATGACCTAAGCCTAAGTCCTGCTACCTGCTTAAGGAAAAGGCAAACAGTGAATGTGTTGCATTGTATGTTTATGTAAACAGTCCAAAAGCAACCTCACTGCATTTAATTATGCTATCATCAAACTCAAGCAAATTTATATACTGTAGTTCAAATTTTGCTAACTTGCGAAGAACTCATCTCTACGTGGCCAAGAAATCACTAAATAATCGGTGCATTAAACATCAGTCACTACTGTTTCACACACTATTATAAGTTTGGCAATCAGGAGATCATTACTTGATGTTAAGTCTTAAATGGAGTATAACTGTTAAAATTAAAACCAATAAAATAATGAACATTATTTCAACTTGCCACAACAGAAGTCATTGAAAGGTCTTCCTATGCACTCATATAATGAATACATTCACAAGTTGTCCACAGCAGATATTGCTGTAAGTATCTAACTTATTCGAGGAGGTTTGTAGTTCACAGTTCTGCTGCTAGGTGATGTTTCTGTGCTTCTGTTTGCAGCTGTATCACTGCTTCTAAAAACCCTACTGAGAAATTTCTTTTTTTACTGTATATGCCATTTGCTGCAGTAAAGATGGAGAGCAAATAAAGGTGACTTGATCACGCGTTACGTTACATGAAAAAAACTTTTACAAGAAAGTTCGTGAGTTGGGAGCTTTCGATCTTATCTTAGGTCTTCATCACGCCAATGGAAGACTAAGATTGTTGCCAGATTCTACATTTGAATTTTTCTATTTTTGTTGCCAAAACTTAGAATTGATCTCCAAATCATCGGAATGTAGAGAGGAGATTCGGAATTGCAAGTCATTGAGTTTAAAATAATTTCCAGGCTTTCACGGTAACGGAGGGCAAAACGATTGTCAAAAGAAGCAATTCGTTTTGCTTCGCCCCAGCGAGGAACTGCAGATGTCTCTCAATTGTCAAAATAGACAAGGCTGTATTAGGATTGGCTTTCAAGACATCTTTGTTTATGTTCTAAAATTCTGTGGTTAATGCTCCTCCTGTATGTGCTTCCAATGTATAAGTTATCACCTGTTGAAGAAGAGATAGGAATGCAGTAAACTCCTGGGAGGTCCAGATTTTCAACTTTGTCCCTATCCCTTTGTAGAAGTTTCAAGATGTTTGGGGTGGATTTAATGGCAAGATGGTAACCAAAACTTCTAAAAGAATCTGTAACTTATAAGCATAGGAAGGATGGTAAGGAACAGAACCAGAGAATTTCAGGTTTTCTTTCTTTTGAGGAAGGAGGCATTCAATTTTCGAATTGTTTTCATATTTCTTTAAGAGAGAGTTGACTGTAAGAGCAGGGAAACCATGAGAGAGGGCTATTGTAGAAATTTTGGAGAATTCTTCTTGAAAAGAAAGTTGGTTGTTGCAAATGATATGAGCCCTGTGGATGTAAGACTTCAATGCTGCAAGCTTGTAGAGATGCAGAGTGAAAGATTTGTAGGGAATGATGTTAGTAGCCGCAGAAGGTTTACGAAAGACGGAACGAGTGATGATGGAGAGATCAGAGTTTCTGCAGATGGATACATCCAGGAAATCAATTTTGTTGTTTACTTCCTTACATATAATGAGATTAATGGAAGGAAACTTTTCTGTAATGGAGTTGATCAGTGTCTCCATTATGGAAAAATTTCCTTCCATTAATCTCACTATATGTAAGGAAGTAAACAACAAAATTGATTTTCTGGATGTATCCATCTGCAGAAACTCTGATTTCTCCATCACTTGTTCCGTCTTTTGTAAACCTTCTGCGGCTACTAACATAATTCCCTACAAATCTTTCACTCTGCATCTCTACAAGCTTGCAGCATGGAAGTCTTACATCCACAGGGCTCATATCATTTGCAACAACCAACTTTCTCTTCAAGAAGAATTCTCCAAAATTTCTACAATAGCCCTCTCTCATGGATTCCCTGCTTTTACAGTCAACTCCCTCTTAAAGAAATATGAAAACAATTCGAAAATTGAATGCCTCCTTCCTCAAAAGAAAGAAAACCTGAAATTCTCTGGTTCTGTTCCTTACCATCCTTCCTATGCTTATAAGTTACAGATTCTTTTTAGAAGTTTTGGTTACCATCTTGCCATTAAATCCACCCCAAACATCTTGAAACTTCTACAAAGGGATAGGGACAAAGTTGAAAATCTGGACCTCCCAGGAGTTTACTGCATTCCTATCTCTTCTTCAACAGGTGATAACTTATACATTGGAAGCACATACACAGGAGCATTGACCACAGAATTTTAGAACATAAAAAGATGTCTTGAAAGCCAATCCTAATACAGCCTTGTCTATTTTGACAATTGGAGACAAATCTGCAGTTCCCCGCTGGTACGAAGCAAAACGAATTGCTTCTTTTGACAATCGTTTTGCCCTCCGTTACCGTGAAAGCCTGGAAATTATTTTCAACTTAATGACTTGTAATTCCGAATCTCCTCTCTACATTCCGATGATTTGGAGATCAATTCTAAGTTTTGGCAACAAAAATAGAATAAATTCAAATGTAGAATCTGGCAACAATCTTAGTCCTCCATTGGCGTGATGAAGACCTAAGATAAGGTCGAAAGCTCCCAACTTACGAACTTCCTTGTAAAAGTTGTTTTCATATAACGCAACTAGCATGATCAAGTTACCTTTATTTGTTATTATTGTTACGTGTTTTGACCATCATCGTCATGGAGAGCAAGTAAGATTTTTGCTACAATAAGATCCTCTAAATGAGGCACAACTTTCCCTCTAGGGGGTCATAAAGGTCGAAACTTTTTTTTTTTTTTTCCGCTGGAAAGCATAGAGTTATATCATGTTTCCTTTTATATCTCTTCTTTTAACTGTTTAATTTGAAAATTTTTTGTCTCTGATACCTTCCTTCTGCTAGAGAAACTTTTTGTGCCCCATTTATTAATTTTTGTAACATACTTTTTAGCCACTAGTAAGTAGCTGATTTTGTGTGTGTGTGCACGCGCGCACGTTCGCGTTTGGTGGGCCGATTTTGACTTTTACTGAAATTTGCCATAAAATCAGATTGCTTTTTAATATCAGAAACTTATTGCCTCATCTTGCCTATTTCCTGGACTTGTCTCCGACAGATTATCATCTGTTTCATCACCTGGATGACTTCATATATCTAGTTGTTTCTTAGTATTTTCTGAGCTCACTAATCACTTCTTTCCAATCTTCTATTATTAGTTTTCTAATAATGCCCAATTAAATTCCTTGATCACTGATGCACGCAGCTGTGTACATATAGCCCTTGGTTTTAAGGTTTTACCAGTATTCTCTTTAGTTTCATTTTTGGAAGTTTTCATGCATACTTTGTTTGCTTGCGAGTACAAATTTGACACATAGCTAGAGCATCGATATTAGAAGCATATATTATGTTGAAAATTCCTTCCTGAAATAAAATGTTAACACAAATCCTTGCTCCCATGAATATTTGTTTAAGAAATAATAATCCATTTGTTCCTTTGAAAAACTTTCAAACATTTCACCTTTCCTTATCCTTAAATTTTGAACGTAAGCATTATTTCAAAATAAATAAATATAAATAGTCGTTTATATATTGATTATGTGGTGGTATATGAAAGCATTTCAAGAGTAATGCCACATTTGTGTTCTAATTAAAGATTTAAACCTATATATTTTTGAGTTTTATGGGGTTTTTTTAATTCTATTTTTGCTTCAATTATTTAACTTAAAGCCAAGTTAGAAATAAATACAAATTTTGAAGATGACAATCCGATTTTTGGCGTAAATGTGATAAGGATGGTAAGTCAAATAAATTACGCCAAAAATCTGATTGTCATCTTCAAAATTTGTATTATATGGCGTAATCCCGTATTTCTTTCATGGTAGAAGTAAATTTTTCTCAAAATCAGTATAGAATAATGGATATAAAAGTTTTGTAGAAATTAAACCTGGTTACATTTTCCAGGGTGTGTACGGGTGCTTGAAAACCTGGAAAGTCCTTGAAAGTCATGATTACATTTTCAAGTCCTGAAATATCCTGGGAAAATGG
This sequence comes from Macrothele yani, assembly GCA_039090855.1. Classification (NCBI taxonomy): domain Eukaryota; kingdom Metazoa; phylum Arthropoda; class Arachnida; order Araneae; family Macrothelidae; genus Macrothele; species Macrothele yani. The sequence goes on along the minus strand of CM076997.1, from coordinate 76,361,529 downwards.
TTTTTTTTAAAGCCGTCTTGAAAAGCCTTGAATTTTGGAATCAATGCTTAAAAATATATTTCGATTTCATTTAGGAAATCAGTGTTACCTCTTTTTTTTTTAGCACGTCGTTTGTAAAAATGATTGTGCTTATGTCACTGGTTTGTCCGTCCATTTGTCCAGACACGGATGAATGGATGGACTACAAATAAACCGGTGACCTTAAAACCAGTGATCTCTGCAACTATATTTGTCCGATTTGAAAAATTCTTTTTGTTTTAGGAAGCTTGAAATGTGCGAATGATGATCCTTCTATTCTGTTTTTTTTTGTGTTTTTTTTTTTACGATGCACAATTTTGCTTCTAGAGAGCATATAGAGAATATTGAATTCAAAATAAACTTTATTCCATATAATTGCTTCCAAACATCCAATTGAAAAGATTCTTTTGTCTTTCGATTTCATTTATGTCGAAGACTGTTTTAGGTATAGTCACTTTCTCAAGTTATGCATAAATTTTCCACTAGGAGGCACAAAGGTAAATTGCATTTTCTCCAATAACTCTCTTTCTAAAACTGCAATTTGAAAAATTCTTTGTGTGGGATACAACTACTCCTGATGGGAAATGTTTTGCACATCATTTCTAATAGTTGGTAAAAAATAGTTTAGCCACCAGGGGACGTAAGTGTTTATTGTGTTTATTTCCGCTTTGATATATTTGCAGCAAAATCTGAGTTCCTGAAAACTTGACTGAAAAAACTTCTTTAATGGACTGATACCACTTACCTCAAAAAAACGTTTTTTTTTTTTTTCTTTTTTTGCTATCTCTGCTTCTGGAAGACATATTTGAAAAATTCTTTTTCTTTAGCATAGCTTTTTCCATGAATATTTTTCACCTATTTTTAACTTTTCCACTATTCTTGATTCTTCCACTACAGGAGTAGACATGTTTCCTTCTATATTTCTTTTAACTGATTAGGTATGTGCCCACCCCTTTCTTAAATTCTGGATCTGCCCTTGCTTTATCTATAATAATTTCAATTGTTATCAATAATAGACTGATTACATGGAAAGATAGGGCAGAATAGTGATACAGCTAAAATGACTGATTGAATTAATCATTTTCATATTGAGGGAAAGGATTTTCTGATAGGGCCTTGTGGTAATTGCACCACCATGATTCAGTTTTGCATTATTGGGTAATTCTCCATTAAAAACATTAAAGAAATGTAATGAGTAAAAAAGCACACTCATCCATATACATCTTTCATCATTTTTATTACTTAAAACTGAAATTACTTTCAAAAAGTAATTTGACCTTAATACTGTAAAACGTAATAATCATCCTGGAATTTTTTTGCATATGTCCTGGAAAGTCCTTGAATTTTTTCTCCCCAAAAGTGTATGAACCCTGAATTTTTCAGTAACAGTTTTAGTATTTCAGTATTTATCTGTGATTCTAAGTTTCTTATTAGCTGCAGCAGATATCATTTTCAGCATTCTGTATTAAGTTTGCTCAAGCATGTAGGGATTTGTTGTAGGTTGCAGGTTGAACAGACACATGATTTCACTATATTGTAAGTAGAAGTGTTTGGATAGTATGTCCTGGGAAAAAATCCAAAAGTCCTGGAATTCTGTGATTGGAAAAGTGTATGAACACTTTATTGTATAATATTTTTTATTCAGTCAAGTACTTGATGGCACAGGAACATCTGGTGACCTTCTGTTGTTACAAGGTTCATTTACTCTGTTCCCATTTCTGTGTTAGGCAGGTTCCATTTTAGACAGGTCAAATAGTACATAATTTTCTTTCATTTCGGCACCAGAAAATTTTTTTGTTTTGGGAAGGTTTCCATTTTGCACAGGTTTTGTCTCAAACAGGTATTACCATAGTATAATCTGATATCAAATCATCCATTTGATATTTGAATAAGTTTTTACAACCAAGAAAAACCAGTATTACATGATATGGAATTGTGTGCATGTGTTTGAGCATTTTATAAGAAATAAGTAAAGAAGTGTTTCACTTCTTTCTCCTTTTTTTTTTATAAATTATGTAATACATATATACACTATCTACCAACAAGTAATTGGACACCTGTGATAGCAAAGGAAAACAAAGTTTATTCACCTTCAATAGTTGGTGGAGTCTCCACGAGCGGCGATTAGAGCTGCAACTTAACCAGGCGTTGTACAACGGCTAGCAGTATTTTATTTCACTCGGCTTGGAGAAGACAGGTCAGTTCCTTCACCGATTTCGGACGGTGGGGGCATCCCTTAAGTCGACGCTTCAACTCGTCGCAGAGGTGTTCGATAGGATTAAGGTCTGAGCTCTGCGCAGGCCAGTCCATTCGATTAACCCCATTGTCACCATACCAAGCCATGGTGGACCTCGCAACATGACAGGTGGCATTGTCATCCTGAAAGTAACATGGGTCCACCCCGTAAAACTGCCACAATGTAGGAAGCGCATGGTCATCCAAAATGGTGCAGTGGGTCTCAGTGTTGAGTCTACCAGGAATTGCGACCAAGGGTCCCGTGCCATACCAGGAGAAACACCCCCATAGCATAATTCCACAGCCGCCGAACTTCACAGTTGGCACAATACATTTCGGCAGGAGGCGTTCTCCAGGCAGACGCCAAACCCAGACCCTGCCATCCAAATGGTAGAGGGTGAACCTTGATTCGTTGCTCCAGAGAACCTGTTTCCACTGTTCAACAGTCCTCTGTCGAATTTCTTTGCACCACGTTAGCCGAGCAGCGCTATAGGACGTGGGGATCAAAGGCTTGTGGGCGGCAGCACGTCCATGATAACCGAGCAGATGGGCTTCCTTACGGATGGCATTCATCGAAAGAACACTGCCGGATGCCTGTTGAAACTCCTCGCGGATGTGGCCCATCGATTTGGTGCGGTTCTTCCGAATTTCTCTGGCCAGCACCCGTTGTTCTCTAACTCCCAGTTTTGTGGGTCTGCCGGGTCAGGGCACATTCAGACAGTCACCTCTCATCTTCCACTTGCCAATCACGTAGGCCACTGTCTATTTTGGGTACTTCAACTTGCTGGATATGTCACGTATGGATCGGTCATTTCTGTGATACCCGACGATTACACCTTTCTCGAAATCAGAGAGCTCCAAACTATGTGGTATCTTGCATGCGACTGGTTGCGTTGTTGTTTCCCACACGATATTTAATGGTGGGGGCCGTGATGTGTATCAGGACCACAGATATCGTCGATTGCAGGGGTGTCCAATTACTTATTGGTAGATAGTGTAGATGTATAAAATCAATACAATATGTAAACGTAAGTGTAACGTGTATACAAAGTAATGCCATATTTTTTGTGTGAAATGAAGGAAAGCAATGTTGACATTTATTTATTTATTTTTTTTTTTTTTTAAGATTTCCATTTGTAAAAATAAGAAAATAATGTTGACATTTTTTAAAAAAAGGAAAAGTAATGTTGGCATTTCTTTTCCTTTCAGTTTTTTTTTTTTTATATGACCCCAATTGGATCTTCTCCCTCAATAAATATTTTTAATCAGAAAGATCATTTGTAATCATCTTGTACACATCATCAAATTATTCTCCAAAAAAGTTTTATTAACCATTTGAAAAAAAATCATTACTAAATTATCACAGTATAACTTCCATTTTTTTTTGGATAGATATTGTTCTTTTGATAAACATAGGCATAGCATCAGCATACAAGTTTCTTTTTTTTTTTATATATATTTACTAAAAACTTCTTATTTGAGAATGTTACTTAAACTCAAGTAAATCTTTTCAAATTACTTATTTCATAAAAATGTATCAAAACTTAGAATTATTAAAACATGCCAGAGTTCTGGTTAGCAGCTAAACAGCTTTTCTTACTTTAGGCATCGTCATTGCAGTCTCGTCTAAAACTATCAAAATACGAACTCGGTTTGGTATTGTTTGTCATCAACCACAGGAATTTTGCAGACCAAGAAAACCCTTTGCAGTTTTTACAGTCTTTGGTTCTGAATTGCAAAAATAAAGCCAGTGACACCTTGGAGTGGGCTCTTGAAGTTTCAAAGTATCAAGGTGACACAGACATTTTTAACAGACTCAAAAATTGGGAAGTGCCAAAGTTTCCTGTAAATGGACATGTTCTGATGCAAAGTGGTTTCAAGCAAGGACCTCAACTTCAAAAAGTGCTGTCTCTTTTGAAACTTGTATGGATTCAAAGTGACTGTAAGTTAACAAGGGACCAGTTACTGGAGAAATTACCTACTACTGCAAAGGTGAAGTAATTAGCTGTTAATTGTATATTTCTGTTATTAAATGGTGTATCATACATACTCTGTAGTTTGGTGTATTTTTGTGTAAAGAAACATTTCTTCAAAACCTGTTGTATGCATTTACAATCAAAAGTTGACATACTTATACCCTCATGACCTTTTCAATTGTATTTTGTGCTTTGTTTGATCATGGCATTTTCATCATGGGATTCCCAAATGGAAATTCAGTTAGGGGGAAAAAAAAAAAAGAATAATAATTTGATCTTAACAATTTAGATCAGTGAAGAGAACCTTCTTAATGTTCCTTCTGCAGACGTTCTTGCCAAATCTTCTTTCCTCAACCAAAGCAAAAACTTCTTAAGGATTCTCCTCCAAGTTTTCCATGTCACTGACCAATTCAACCAATTTCTCTCAAAGTTTGAAAACTCTTCTTTCCAGCTGGAAGCTGAAGTGTAAGCTCCTTCTGCTTTAAAGGATAAGATCAAACTTCTGGAAGACCAGACAAGAGTTAATAGGACATACATGAGATGGACTAGGAAAAAATAAAAAAGTTGAACTTCCTAACTAGGTGAAAAATCTGAACAATGTGGCAAAAATATTTTAATACAATTAATACAATATTTAAGCTAGCATGAGAGCAAGATGGGGTTTATTTACAATGTGAAATTACTGAATTCAAAACAAAATAAAATGCAACTTGATGAAAAATGAGATTTAGAACTTGTACGCATGTGAATTAATAGTTGTTAAATCCTGAGGTGAAAAATTTTTGTGCATGTAGTAAATCAGTTCGTGATAAGCCTTGCAAAAATTAAAAATGTCCACTGACATGCTTTAGCCAAACATTGTAATACAAAAGATAAGTGATACTGTTTTGTTGGGGCTTTATAATAGCAGTTTAATATAACATAAAATTTTTGTCAACAGCATGGTGTATTAATAATGAGCAGTTTCTGTCTATCTTCCTTAAAAAAGCCATCTGGTTGATGTGCGAAAGCTTAGGGACATTTGTTTATACATCCTTATGTCAATAAATCAGATTACTAGTATAGAGTTAATGTTTTTTTAGCACGCTGTATGATAGTAAGGGGTACAACTCTGGAAACAAAAATCGCCCATTAATCACTTGTCACAAGATTACATGACTGACATGTGGGCCAATGACTCCACACAACCTATCCTTTTTTATGGGAGGAAGGAGCAGAAGCATTAGTTATTTAAGAATGCTATTTTGCTTGGAATTGAAAAAACAAAACCTGAAATGCTTCGTTAACGTGCACTTTTGTGTCTACCAGGTGGGATGTTGTCAAACATAGCGATACATATGCATATTTATGTTTGGTAATTATACTGATTAGTAGGTACATATTGTTTTTCATGCTTCTACACCTTTCTGTAGGATAATTTTATTTTTACATGTAGAATAGCAAGTTTAAAGTGGCAATTAATAGTTTTTCCATCATAAAGCACCTTTTTTTTATTAGAAAAAACAAAGTATTTATCTACGCATGATTCCTAATATTTTATGTGTGCTGCCATTTATGCATATATAACTGGTGGCATGCACATATAATGTAAACACTTGCACTGCCAGAATTCTGCTGATATCAAAGAACAAATCAGTTATCATTTTTCATCTGTTGGGGCTTTAAAAGTTGATACACATTCTTTACATGTTGGATAACCTACCCGACAGTTTGATAAAAAAAAAAAACAACGCTTTAACCATATCAAAAATGTAATAATTGAACTGATCCTAGTCTGACAGACAGCTGCACTATAAATTTTATCTCCTTTTAAATTAAAAACAGTTGGTCTGCTTTAACTCCTGTAGAGAAACTTCAGCATTTCTGGAATTTCAGTACCACTCAACAACACAATGCAATTAATAAAAAATATTTGTTATAAACACATTTAACACCAATGAGATCATAAGCACTATGTATTCCTATGGTGATTAGGGTAAACAATTTGCCCACAGCCCCTGTACGCTTCCTGGTAAGCTATGACATTTACAATCCATTTTTCCAACTGTATGGGGAGCTGTATCACATGCCTATCATACACCATGGTCAACAGGAAGTTTTTTAAATCCAAATTATTGAGGCATCATGGTTTGGCAGCTTTGTCAATCACTAATGGGTTTTCCATCTCTCCAGACATAAATGTACAATGAAAAACTGTAAAGTGCTCCTTAGAACTTTTTTCTCAAGTACAGGTTTCACTGTTCAAATACAAAGTTTTATTCAGAGTGCCCCCCCCCCCTAAAAAAGTTTCATCACCATTAGCAAAATTTTGAAGTTCATAATCTTCAGTGAGTGTTGACAATTTTTGTATCCAGTCCAAAACTGTTTTCGTTGACATCTGCCCCTTCACAAATTTCTTTGAACGAAATGTGCCTCTTTTGAAAACTCTAATAATCCATTAGAAGTATGGAACTCTTTTTCAATTTTTTTTGGCTACATCTGTTGCTTATGTTAGAAATTGGCAAACATTTCTCATTCTTATATCATCATCATCATCATTCATTATCAATCCACTGCTGGACGAAGGTCTCCCCAAGTTTCCTCCACAACGGTCTGTCTTGTGCCAGTCTCCTCCATGCCACTCCCGCATATTTACGAATTTCATCCACCCATCTCCCATGTGGTCTTTTTCTGGGTCTTTTCCTGTCCCTTGGAATCCAATCTAAAATTTCGGCTGTCCATCGATGGTCTGTCCTTCTGGCAGTATGTCCAGCCCATTGCCATTTCAGGGATTTAACTCTGATCATGATGTCTTCCACTCTCGTCATTTTTCGGATCCATGAGTTCCTCTTCTTATCTCTCCTGGTTACACCAAGCATGCACCTCTCCATGCTTCTTTGAGTTGTCTGCAGCCTTTGTATGTCTCTTTTAGTTAAGGTCCACGTCTCTGCACCATACGTAAGCACTGGAAGGATGCATTGATCAAACACTTTTCTTTTAAGACATAGTGGCATATTGCTCTTGAAAATTATGCTGTTTCTTCCAAAAGCTCTCCAGGCAAGTTTTGTACGCCGATTAATTTCTTCATCAATGTGACCCTCACTTGATATCTGCTGTCCAAGATAAACATACGTATCTGTTATCTCCAGTTTTTCTCCATCAATCGATAAATCTTCATTTCTTGTAAAAGCATTGAACATCACTTTTGTCTTCTGAAAGTTCATTTTTAATCCCACTTCTTTACTCTTGTCAGCAAGTTCCTGGATCATACTCTGCAGCTCTGATGGGGTAGTTGCAAAAATGACTACGTCATCAGCAAAACGAAGGTGGGTTAGATAATCTCCATTAATCTTTATCCCTTTGTTTTCCCAGTTCAGTGATTGAAAGACATTTTCCAATGTGGCGTTAAAGAGCTTCGGAGATATGGTGTCACCTTGTCTCACTCCCTTTCCAATTTTTATGTGTGTTGTATTTTCAAACAACCGAATCTTTGCACTTGCATTTTCATAGATGTTATTAATAATATTAATGTATGCATCTTCAATACCGCAGGATTTCAGAGCCGTGGTAACTGCTGATGGTTTCACCGAATCAAAGGCTTTTTCATAATCGATAAAAGCCATGCACAATGGAAGTTCATATTCCCTCGCTCTTTCAATTAGTTCTCTCAGTACGTGGATATGATCTATTGTGCTGTAGCCACTCCTGAATCCAGCTTGTTCTCTCGGTTGAGCCATGTCCAGTGTTACCTTCAAGCGGTGTGAAAGAACTTTAGTGAAGATTTTATAAACCACTGATAGGAGGCTGATAGGTCTGTAGTTCCTGAGATCCTCAATGTCACCTTTTTTATGTAGCAGGATCATTGTAGCATTGTTCCAATCCTCAGGAATCTTCCCTTCATTAAGGCATCGAGTGAAAATTTGGGCGAGTACTGTTTCAATTTCTCCACTTGCTTCTTGTATGATGTCTATAGTAATTCCATCTTCTCCTGGAGCTTTCCCCCGCTTCATGTTCTTGATCGCATGAGCAACTTCTGCTGGGAGGACTGGAAGAACTCTGGTACCTTTCATGATTCTTATATACAAGTTCTTTATATGCTGCATAACCCATCCGATAACCTATAGTTTGGTACAAATCGCTTTCGCCCATACCTAAAACAGAACTGAACAGATTCTAGTCTGATATTTAGCTACACTATAAATTTATCTCCCGTTAAGTAAAAACAGAGTTGACGTACTTTACCTTCTGTATAGAAACTTCAAATTTTCTTGAACTCCATACAATATAATTACACAAAGTAATAAATAAAAAATACTCAAGATAAATACTAATTTTGCATGGATGAAATCATAAACACTATATAATCCTATAATGCCTGGGTTGGAGCTCTCTCAATCACTTGGGACCGCGGGTGGTCTAGTGGTCAACGTTCATGACTGCCATAGAGAAAACCTCTGGTTCGATCCCAGGCAAGTACGACCGCTCGAACCACTAAATATCCGCCATGCGTCAGATGGGCACGTTAAGCCGTCGGGCCCCGGGTACTGGCCTCCCGGTAATAAATAAGGGCGTCTTCCTTCCCCTTTCTACCCTGATTCCGTGTCACTTTCCTATCGGGCACTCTAGCCCAAATCTCCTAGCTTTCTATTTTTAAGGGTTGTTTAAGACCTGCGGACAAACACTTCCTGCTGCCCCAGTGGTCTAAGCAATGGCTTATGATCATTCGTCCAGGTTCGAATCCCGGTGAGGCATGAATGTTGTGTGTGTCTTATGGCACTGGCTTCCCTGGAACCAGTGACCCTAAATTAGGGACGGGCGACTGCTTATAGCCCACTGAGTTGCTTACAATGGTCGTTAAACCTCCAATAAAAAAAAAAATGACTCCCTTCCTAAAATCCTTTACAGAAGATCTTATCTGATCTCTCAATCAGTATTTTGTTTCATCTCAATATGGAAAAAGCAAAGGATTTATATGATTTCGGCAAAGGCCAGATTGTTAAGGCAAGATGCCTTGGTAAGACCATCTCCGAAACAGCGATGCTGGTAGGCTGCTCACGCCATGCAGTTGTTAGTACCTATCAAATATGGTTCGAAAGAGGTGACGCTTCGAGCCGTTGACAAGACGTGGGCAGGCCACGCCCCATTTATGCCTGATGTCAGCGTCTTTTCCTCAGCAACAGGAAGGCTACCGTGGCTAACATTGCCCATAATTTCAACTGTGGTGAAAGGCCAATGTATTCGAACACACGGTTCACCGTACGCTCTTGGGTATGGGTCTCTGCAACCGCAGACCCATTCTTATGCCTACAGCCATTCACCGTTGTCAAAGCCTGCAGTGGGCACATAATCATCGACACTGGACCATACAAGACTGGAAAAGGGTCTCGTGGCCCGACGGATCCTGTTTTTTGCTACACCATGTTGACGGACGATTTTGTGTGCGACGTGTACCCGAGTTAGCCTTCTCACGTGGATGCACTGTGGGACTGATCTAGGCGACGGGAGGGAGTGTGATGGTCTGGGCAATATTTTCTTGTGGAACACTTGGACCCATTTTCACTGTAGAGGGTATTCTGATCGCTGTTACGCACCTGAACATTGTGGCTGTCCAAGTACACTCCTTTACGGCGACTGTATTTCCTGGTGGAGATGGTGTCTTTCAACAAGACAATGCTCCGTGTCAAATTGCGAAGAAGGTCCATGAATGGTTCCAAGAACATGAAGAGGAATTCCATTTATTGCCATGGCCCCCAAACTCGCTATCGAGCAATTGTGGTTTGAGTTGGAGAAGCAGCATCACTCCAACCATGTAATTTACGGGCACTGCTGGATCTTCTGTTGCAGTCATGGTACCAAATATCAAGAGACACCTACCAACATCTTGTTGAATCTATGCCTCATCGGGTGAAAGCTCTTTTCTTGGTGAGAGGAGGACCTATTTCATATTAGGTAGGTGGTAATTATGTATCGGCAGCCATAAAGCATGTTTGAAACATTTCTGTATTATTTTTACCATTACAATAGTTTGGCAATCATAAGATTATTTATTGATATAAGATAAATTTCCTTTACCTAAGCTCTGTTGCTCAGTATAACAATTTTAAACATTTGCACTTGGTGGCGGCTGGGGCTACAGGACTGCAGGCTCCATATCTAAAGCAGTTATTTCTTGTTATGCCGCACCGAAGTTTTCTTAACTCAGCTTGGTGTTTTTCCTGCATAACGCACAATTTATTATCTTAGTAAAATCCAAGAAAATTCACTGGGATCTGAACTGATAGCAGCGCCCATCTAAAACGGATAGCAGCATCTATTGAAACCAACTCATATTAGGATCTCAGCCTATTCCCACATCAGATGGCTGTTTGGTTTAGTTTTCACGGGGTAAAACTTCATTCATGGCTGTCTTGGAGGCAGCGCTTATGAGGCAGGGCTTATCAAAAAGGGCTGGCTCATGCAGCAGATTTCAGTTGTCTTCGGAGTAGCTGACAGTGATGTCGCTGGGATACATTCTACCTGTGAGAATATATACTTATCACCTTTGCTTACTCTGTGCTGTGAACTCTGTTGATAAAATATGATTTACTGTGGCCAGACATGAAATAAATGGTGAAATCATTTTAAAAACAAAAGGAGTGATTGAGAATGTATTATTTGATAGTTTTGCCGTTTTTTTTTTTTTTTTTTTATATCCTGCTTTTATTTAACGTAATACTTTAAACAGCAGATGTAATTTTCATCAATCTCAGGTGGCGTGATTTTTGTGAAAAGTTTTGGTTATTTACTTCAGGCATGGTTTGCGGAGGACCTAAAACCTGCGATTTCGTGTCCCCGCCTTTCTCAAGGAGGGGTTATATGTGACGTACTACAGAGGTGAAGCACATGTCAAGACGGCAAAGTTTCAGCGATGAACTTCGTCGCTGTAACTTAATTGGGAAAGCATTTGGCTCAGGAGCAGAAGAATGCGGTTTCGTAAACCGCCACCGGCAAATTTGTGTTTTGCTATAAAAGGGACAGGGCAAACGCCATTCGACACAAAGGCAGCGGGTGGCCTAGTGGTCAACATTCATGACTGCCATGGAGGTAACCTCAGGTTCGATCCTGGGCAGGTACAAACATTCGAACCACTAAATACCCGCCGTGCGTCAGATAGGCACGTTAAGCTGTCGGACCCCGGGAACTGGCCCCCGGTAATAAATAAGGGCGTCTTCCTCCAGGGCTAGAGAATAAGGAAGGGCTGGCTCATCCTTTTGTCTAGCGGTCTCAGTTTCGTGCTCTGACCGAGGGGAATCGGAAGGCGCTGTGACGTCACTGCGAGGACATTCGGTGACCCCTGTGCCAACTCAGGGCCGGAGTATGGTGACATTCCAGTCGTTCTGTGCAGTTTATTTCTGTTGCTCTCCATTTACTGTTAGTGGTTTATGTAGTTGTTTATTAAAGTCTGTTTTTTACTGATGTAAATTTTATTTTAACTAAAATTCAGCGTCTATTTTTTGTTTATTTTTTTTTGTATTCAAAGTAATACGCAACATGCTTTCATTCTGTGCTGTCGCTAACTGTACAAATACTAAGAAAACAAAAGAATGTGGCGTAATTTACCATGTTTTCCCTTCAAATGTTAATGTGATAAAAGAATGGATTGTTAAGTGTAAGCGTGCAGACAAGTTTAAAGTTGGAAGTGCAAGAATATGTAGTGATCATTTCCAAAATTCAGACTACAAATACATATGACATGCAAAATTGCCTGCTTGGGCTTCCCGAAAAAAAAAAAAAATAATTCTGAAACCCACAGCTGTTCCCAGTTTGAATTTACTGAATGAAAAATCAACGCTGTATACAAGTCGAGAACATAGAAGAATTAAGAGAGATATCCGTATAAGGGCATTGAATCGAACTCCGGAGCCAAGTCCTGAAAAGTTACACATCGATGAAGTTGCTTGCAATTCTGACAATGGATATTCAGAAGAAAAGTGTGCATCAGTTCAGTGCATGTCTTGCTCAGAGGTTAGAAGTCAGGACAAAATTCTCACCGAAAAGCTTGACGTACTGGAACGAGAAATACGTAGCTTGAAAAGCAAACATAAAAATACTGTTCAAGTTTTGCGTCAAAAAATATCAGCATACGAAATAAGAGAGCAGAACTTGTGCTAATACGAAATGCCCTGTCAAAAGCTAATATGAAAATTAAAATACTTGAACAAATGGAAATGAACCTCAGGAAAATTGTCATACCAACACAGAGAAAGTTCTTCGCAATACAAAAATTATTAACAAATGGACAGAAGATATATCTAGAGGAATAATAGTAACTACAGCTATTTAAAAAAAAGCTTACGAATTTTGGAAGTGTAAAATTGGCATTCCTTTGCCAAGTGCTAGCACGTTAAAGCCATGGTGTTTTAAATTTAGGTGTCATCCCGGAATTCTGCATAATATTTTCCTCCTTATGCGGAAAAATAGGCAAACCCTTTCCGAAAATGACAAAGTCTGCATCTTAAGCTTTGATGAAGTACACATTGATAGTAAAGTGTGTTACGATACAGGAATGGACCAGATTTTAGGTCCGTACTCAAAGGTGCTAGTTATTTTGACCAGAGGAATATTGTCTTCCTGGAAACAACCCGTGTATTTTGACTTTCAACGTACAATGAATAAAAGGCTTGTGTTTGAAATAATTGTAAACCTTGAAAAAACAGGAATTACAATAAAAGCGATTGTTTCAGATTTAGGTGGTTGTATGACCTTGTGGAAGGAACTATTATTTTCTCCCGAAAAATCATTTTTTAATCATCCGCTGGACGACAGTTCTAAGATTTGGGTTTTTGCAGACCCTTCTCACTATTTGAAAATTTTACGCAATCATTTCATAGACCATGGACTTGTCTTGCAGAACGGATCTGTGCTCCAAACTTGCATCATCAAAGCTTTCGAGAAGGATTCTGGAGAGACAAAGTTGTGTCCTAAATTGCTGCCGTACTATATAGCAATCAAAGGGAACGAGAGGCAAAAAGTAGGTCCAGCAAAAACTTTTTCAGTCACCACTGCCAAGGATATTGAATATCAAATAGAGCATAAAAGCGCTGGTTTTCTTCAATTTAGTAGATTCATTTTTTTTTTTTTTTTTTTTTTTTTTTTTTTGACATTATGAATAGCAGTTACCCACACCCTGACAAAAGCAAGCCTTTAAAAGCAGGTCTTGGTATTAACCCCCTTTTTATACAACAAAAGGAAATTCTGAACAGAATGAAGTCAGAAATACTGAATCTCAGAGTAATGGGGAGAAAACATATGCAGGGATCGCATTCCTCCTAAAATTCCTAAAATTCCTAATATTTTGTGACCCTCCTTAAATTCCTAAAATTAGACCTAAAATTTGCTATTCATCCTAAAATTTTCGTAAGCTTATTTATTAAAAACACAACCGTTATTAACGCCAATAAATTTACCATTACGCAGGGTGCGCACGCGTGCTTGAAAACCTGGAAAGTCCTGGAAAATCATGATTACGTTTTCAAGGCCTGGAATATCCTGGAAAAACGGTGTGTTTTTAATGCCGTCTTGAAAAGCCTTGAAATTTGAAATTAGTGCTTTTATGCCCTTTTAGGAAATCGTGTTACTGTTACCCCTTCAGTTTTTAAAGTTCCTTTTCTCTGTTCTCAAAGAAACCACCGGCAGCGGTTTCCGATGTGCACCAAATCCTAATTTGGCTGGGGGAAAAAAAAGAAAAAAAAAGGCACTACTTCCAGTGCAATAAAATTGGATGATTACTAGTAGGTCGAAGGGGAGCTTGATGTCCGTCCGACAATTGAGAACAGAAGGGGAAAGAAGAGGCATTTAGCATTTGCAGGGGGTCGCGTATGTACCAAGTCAGCTGGCATCCACCAGTGAGGAGTATGCCTGAACAACACATTCATCATCTTCTTGTTTATGTGCATGCCACCCTCCCTCCCCTCAAGAGACTTCCACTACTTATGATAAAAAATAAGAAAACTATCTTTGCGAATTTTTCACGAAAGTGGCTGAAATTTTTACATTCACTGTAATTGGATTACAGAAGCTCACTTCCAAAATTCCAGTTGAATCGGTTTAAAACTTTAAAAGTTAGCATTGGTAATTTTTATTATAGACAAGTATGTGTGCCTCTTTGGACAGAGTGAGCCTCCAGCAGAAAGGGTGTTACCATAGCAACGGTTGATTGACAGCTGGGAGCGCTGATCTGAAGCCCTTGGTTGGGAAGAAAGCAAACACCTGTTTATCACTTCCACAGCACTAAAGGACTAAGAGAATATTTTCAGAAATCCATTTTTCTGAATTTTGAAAAATAACACAGTAAAATTTTTACAGTAGTTAAGATACATCACAATAAAGTTCTAGTGCAAATTTCGCCAAATTCCGTTAGGAACTTTAGCAGATGCAAAAAAAAAAACGTTGCATAATCGGATTGAAAAAAAAGTAACAGTAATTATAAATTACGGGAAAAGCAAGTGAATTATTTTTTTTAGATGCCATGGTTTATTTAAACAGAGTGATCCTTAAATTTTTTTTCTGTGATGATATGGACTCTATTTGAATTACAAACACGTTTTTATTCAGACGTCTGAGTTACTGTTTTAATAAAAAAATCATCTATAATTAAAAAGTTTTCAATGGATTTAAGCAATATTCAGCAGATAAACAAACGTATTTTAGTAAATTGCAACATCATGACGTAAATTTGGTAATTTAATTTTGTCGAAAATTGGGGAGCATTTTTTTTTTTTACAGTTTCTATTATAGTTAAAGTGAAGGAGGAAGGATGCAACTTGACAGTTCAGTGAGCTGCAGGTGGTGATTTATGGCGATGTGCCAAATCAAAAGAAGCCATTCCATCAGGTAATTCCAAAGGTTGTGTTGTGTGGACGCGTCCTCCTGCTGTTTGATCTTAATTGGAATGTTTTTGTGCATGGGGGGGGGTTCGAGAGAAATATCCGTTTCAGCTTTACAGCTTTCACGGCTCTTTTTTTTTTTTTTTCTTGGTAATAAATAAAAATCATAGTTGCTGCATTCACCATTGATCCATGTTTGCATTTCTTGAATATAAACAGCAGACAATCAGAAACATAGTGTTGGGTGGGTCTTGATGATCTTCATTTTGCATATGCTGAATTCAGTTCTGTGGGAATAAGGAATGACTTATACTGTGAATATATACAAAACTACATATTTTTGAGCTGAAAAAATAGGTCTACTTGTACACAGTAGCTAAAGTGTGAACTCAGATGAAGACAATCAGACATACGGACGTCTGATTCCATAAAAAAAAATCAACATAGTTTTTTTATTTACACTACAGGTAAAAAAGCAAAAACATGTTTTCAAACGTTATAAAGGAAAACGGATTTTTGAAACGCATGACTTGATGATCTTAATTTCTGAAAGTTTCTTTTTTCCACATCCTTTTTTTTCAATTACAATACACTGTAATAGGATACTGTGTGTTATATCACTTAGAGATATGGCAGATTTTCGGTTGCTGATATCCGCGATCGTAAGCGGTAGTTGCATTGCGATTGTTGATGATGACAAGATAAATACTGGAGTGATGTAAAATGTTGCATAAACTAAAAAAATAAAAAAAATAAAGCCCCCCCCCACCCCGAACTTTTATGCGGTCATCATAGCTGATCAACCATTTCATTCCATGAACATCAGCACATTTCAATCATTTGAACATTGGGGGTATCTGAAGGAATTCAGCCGTGCTTAAGCGCCCTAGCGCAACGAAAACATGCTAATTTTGGATAGTTCTATTCCCTTCCCCTCTACCATCCCTAATAATTGAGAGTGCATACATTGAGAGTGTTTCAAATATTCTATTTATGAGCTAGTTTTCGCGCTGTTTGTTATGCTTTTATTTTCGAAGAAAGAGAGGGAAAATAAGGAAAAGCAGCTAGAGAAAAAAAGAAAAGCTGAGTTTGATGACAAAATAAAAGAAAATGATGCAGAAATAAATAGGCTTAAAAAAGATAAAGAAGCCTCCCTAGCAGTAATTCAAGAGGGAACAGAAAGAATGAGAAAAGCTGTAGAAAAACGAAATACTGTTGAAATAGCAGTTGCCTCT
This sequence comes from Macrothele yani, assembly GCA_039090855.1. Taxonomy (NCBI): domain Eukaryota; kingdom Metazoa; phylum Arthropoda; class Arachnida; order Araneae; family Macrothelidae; genus Macrothele; species Macrothele yani. Next base: position 76,345,221 of record CM076997.1, on the reverse strand, counting down.
AACTTGATCATACAAGTTTCAGCTGAAATAAAGAAAACTGAAAGTAAATTAGTTGTGGTGGAAGCAGAAAAAGATAGGCTAATCAGGAAAAGGTTAAAACAATAATATGAAAAAAGTAATTCAGTGAACAATTGTACATAGTTCTTGGTTTTCAATTACCTTTTTAGGATATTATAGTTTAATGTGAAACCTGAAAACTTTACTGTGAAAATCGTGAATTGCTTCTGGTTCAACAGCATATTAATGTTCAAAGTGAAACTTGAATGTGGTAAATATACTTGAATATGATAATAACACGTGAAAAGATAAGAACTGAACATTAGAAGTAAATCATACTTAAACTTTAGACATTAGACGTTATGCAAAAAATTTGGGTGTGAACTTTGACCATATATACTAATGGACTGCGCATTGGCAATAGCTGCATCAAAGCCGCCATGGCTCAAACATTGGGCACGTCATCATCAGACTCCAAATTTCGTGTACAAATGCTGTTATGATTACTAATTTACGCTGCAGAACTTCAGTGTTTTCGGTGTATTATGTGAATGCACCTCATATATAATGAAAACTCTTCAGGTAAGTTTACTTATGAGCTATATACATGCATGATCGTGTTGTTTACATTTTGTGATTTATAATGTGATGAACATTTGCGAAGAATTTGGAACATGCATTCCATTTTTTTTTCTTAAGTTACTATATTTTTATATCAATAGCTGCAAGTTTCTGGTTAAGTAATTGAACTTTATTGACTTAGGTATTTAATTCGTTTCTTACCCATGAAAAATCATAGAACTTTCTTTACTATATCGGTCAGAGCAACCATAAGCACAGCAGGTGTAACCCATCTTTTTGACTGTTGTCATGTGATTTTATGTTGGAGCCAGAAATTTTGATGTCATGCGCAGTCTATCAGTATATATGGTTGAAGGGTGTGAAGCAAATTCTTTACAATGCATACAAAGTTGTTTTACTAGATGTATACAAATATACATCTAGTTTTTATTGAAATACACTCCTAAAATTTTCCTAAAATTTTTCTAAAAATTCCTAAAATTCCTAAAATTCTTACCTAAAATTTTCCAGAAGTATGCTATGATCCCTGCATATGCTACCTTTTCAAAAAGGCATTCTTGTCTCAATTCTCTTTTCGGTCTCTACGAGGATTTAACGCTTCGTGGAGTCCGTTACATTTTAGCTACTCGTTTGACTCAAGATGCCCTGGAGAGTTTGTTCTGTCAAATAAGAAGCATAGGTGCTTTATATGACCACCCATCACCTACGGAATTTATTAGTCGTTTAAAACACATATTGCTGGCAAATAAATTACCTAATTTGTCCAAAAAAGTTAATACAGAGTTTCAAGAAGGTAAAACGCTCCAAACATATTTGACAGCAGAGCTACTAAAAGATGCTTTCACTACAGCTGATAATCAAGAAATTCTTGATGAAGTATCTGGAGAAATAAACGCAAATGACTTAGAATTAGAAGCTTTAGAAAAAAATTGTAATGAGCCATGGCCGCAAGATTGGGACGACGACATATTTAAAACAGTTCAAAATGAGCAATGTAATGCTGAGAAACAAGCTCTGAGTTATGTCGCAGGTTATATTGCCTATCGTTTACGTGATAAAGATTCCTCTCTCGGAACAATTTCTAGAAATGCCGAAGATTTTCCACCTGCTCAATGGATTAAAACTTTATCACTCGGGGGACTAACGGTTCTTTCTCCAAAGTGGATGAGAATGGTAGATCAATTTGAAATAATTTTTAAGTCAATTCGCGGGACAGAGAGTTCCCGAGAGAAAGGAATAATTCGAAAATTAAAAACTGTAATAGAAGAAAAATTTCCTGGCATCTGAAAAGAAGCTGTGAAAATTTATTGGCGCATACGAACATTTATCAGAATTTGGTAAATTAATCACAACAAAGATTTTGTGTCGGAAAGAAAGTCAAATTAAAAGAAAACCAAATGGATAAATTCTGCAGTTAAAAAACGTAGCATGACGATGTCAATATCTAAACCAGGTGAATATCTTCCTCCTTTTTAACTATACAGGTATGTTAATAAATTTTTCTCTTTCTATTATTATTTACGCCTTCCGATAAAATAAACAAAAACGTTACTTGCTACTCTATATACGTATATAACGTTCTGAGTTGTGTAAAAAAAATATAATATGTGCAACGGTGTTCAGCTTACTCCGACAGCTATGACTTCTGCCCTCGGAGGCAGCATCCCAAATCGTCAGTGTACTCGCAGTGACGTCACGTCCTCCCCAGCAAAGCGACTTGCTTTGGACTGCCTGGTGGGCCAGCCCTTCTTTATTCTCTAGCCCTGGTCTTCCTCTCCCTTTCTACCTTGCTTCCCCCTCCCTTTCTACCTCGCTTCCCTCTCACTTTCCTATTGGGCACTCTAGCCCAAATCTCCTAGCTTCCTATTTCTAAGGGTTGTTTAAGACCTGGGGTCAGACACTCCCTTCCTAAAAAATCCTCTACATATGAAGAATGAAGTCCATCAGATACGCATAACACCCATGATGCATTATGGACTTGAGCCAGGGCTAATCTAGAATGACTGGTCAAAGAGCAGCGTTTCAGACGACTCGGCCACCAAGGTGGCTAATTTTTTTTTTAAGAGCTGTGCAATTTCCATGTACTTTTGAGAGATTTTTATTCTTCACATCTCCACGTATAATAATATCCACCGTTTTAGAAAAGCAATTGTTCATATTTAAAAAATACAATATGATTTCAATGCTATTGGCTAGAACAACTTTCTTGTTAATAAAAACCGAAGAAAAGATGTATAGGAAACTATTAAAATTTTCTAAATAGCATAACCCTAATATGCACTAGCACAATACCACGTATATGAAACATTAGTTTGGATGAAGTTACAGAGTTTGAAAAACATTATCTAACTGTACCAAATTTTACATCAGTTGCTTATAAACTTACAAGAATGGGATTTAAATGTAAATAAGATTTTGTCGCCATCGGGCAAGTATGTTGCTCATGACTCATCCGGGACCATCTCGGACGAAGGATCAGGAAGCACGCCTCAGATCACTCAGCCACTTGGATGGTTCTGCAAATTGTTCAACTGATTTATAAGGTGAAGCCATTGTAAGGAAATAATACCATCTTTTTCACAATCAATAATACCTTCAGTATTAAGCATCAATCTATAAGATTCTCTTAGTGGCGCCTTATTCCGCAAAAAAAAAAAAAGGAAAAAAAAAAGAATGAAAAAACGGCAGCTGCGGTAGTAAACGATCCAAAATTTGTATTATGTTTCAGGGTTTGATGACCGCCAGGAGTAGCTCTAAGAGTTATACACAGTCGCATGTCCCTAATCGGAGGGCTCCACCTATGTTTCATCCCCGGCTCGAGCCCCTTGCCCAACTCAAACCACTGGCCAGAAACCAACGCCTCTGACTGCTGTTTTTTTTTTAAGCATTCCTACTTTTTAGATTTTGAAATTAGCAACTGATGCTGCATTGAACACAGCAGCGATGTTCAGTTCAATTTTTAACTAAAACAGAATTCGGCTAATTATTGGACTTGGAAAAAGAATAAAACAGGTGTACCGGCTTCTTTGACAGTATTGAGTTAGTGTTATGTATGCACCCTACAAATGAACTAAAATGCACGTATTCCAGTTTTAGTCATTTGATGAATATTTGCACATTTACGACTACACGCTTCTCTATGTAAATTCACTCGTATTTCCTGAGCATGGGGACTTTTAAAAATAACTAACTTCCACATCAAATAATTAATACCAAGTACAGAACAACACTGAATCATCGAAAACATTTGATTGAAATAAATAATTTGCTTACCGAATTAGTTTCTTTGGAACAGTAGGCGTGCGTCCATCAGAAGCAGCTTCGAAAGGATTTATTGGTGCATCGGCCTGCTTGACTCTAATATTGTCTCCTCTATAGATAGACATTTTATGCAGACTCATGTAATCATCGTCGGACTGGCTACCACATTCCATACACAGACACTAGAGTTTTATTATTTTCCAGGGTCTTTTTTTACCACAATATTTTGCCAGAATTTCTGCCATGATTGGAGTTCGTCACATAAACTTTTCTAAACGCTTAACAGCCTCTTGCTTCTTTAATGGTCATTTGAAGACTAATCTTGTTTCACTATTCAGAGAAGTATTGTGGCCATTGTCATTAGAGTACCTGTAAGTGGACCTTCAATAGCAACTCTATTAAATGAAACCCGCTTTCTTCTTGGAGCAAATACACGAAATGTTTATTTTGCTAGTAAGAACATGTTCACAGCTTCACACCAGTTGATATTCACACGGAACTCGACCCCAGAGATCACTTGACTGTCACATGCTGCCAGCATGTTTCTCCTCTCTTTCTTCAGAGCAAGACCAGCTTATATAGATATGACCTGCCCATTTCACGCAGCTCCATGACCGCCCGTGCAAATAAATTTGCCCCTAGATGGCACTGCATTTCGGCAGTTCTAAGAAGCTTGCATGTGCATTAAACTAAGGTGACCAGACGTCCTCAATTTCAATGCTTCGTCCTCAATTTCGTAAAAACTGATTGAGGACATCAAATGTCCTGAATATCTTATTTTTTGTCCTCAATTTTTGAAATTTCCTAAAAACATTGAAATAGGGAAAAAAATGTGCTAAACGAAAGTTGTAGAACTCAACTGAATCAACTAAATGCAATCAAATTTAGCATCAATTACTAATTTAATTGCAAGAAAATGGACTCATAATAGATAAATATTTTTGGAAGCCGATGAATTTTGCCTTGAATTAAGTTAGAAATCATGCAATATTAATGGGAGACATTCCGAAGCATTGAACAAAGTCATCTCGATTACCGTGGTGTTACAATCTTCGTAGTTCTAATTCTGATATCAACAGAAACTGCTGTCCTTTAAACTTGCATAAGTTCATCATATTACATATTTCAGCTAGATAATGCTTACCTTTGCATTTCTATCTTGCTTGACTTTACATTTCCTGCACGTGGTCCGGTTGTCGCTGATGTTATCGTTCCAATCGTCCGTTTCAGGTATAGCTGTTCTTGGCGCTATTCTCGTTTAATGCAGGTTTGCTTCACTAAACTTCGATTAGGTTCCGTTAATACCAACTTTTCCCGTTTTCTTTGCTCAAAAATTTTCGCCCAAACCTTTGGGCATCTTCAGGAGCGTAGCGATTTTGCACCTTTGCTTGTTGGTGCCTTTTCGCTTACTGGGGTTTGCTAATCCCCATTGCCATTCTTCGTTCGTCTCGGATACGCAGTTTGATCGTTTCTACCCTGTCGCCATCTATGCTTCCTCTTTGGACTTTTTTTTTTTTTTTTTTTTTTTATATAATACGCTATCTTGTTTGTTTTCCTTTACTTTCGAAGAATGGCAACGGTGATTAGCAAACCCCAGTAAGCGAGAAGGCACCCACAAGCAAAGGTGCAAAATCGCTACGCTCCTGAAGATGCCCAAAGCTTTGGGCGAAAGATTTTGAGCAAAGAAAACGGGAAAAGTTGGTATTAACTGAACCTAATCGAAGTTTAGTGAAGCAAACATGCATTAAATGAGAATAGCGCCAAGAACAGCTATACCTGAAATGGACGATTGGAACGATAACATCAGCGACAACCGGACCACGTGCAGGAAATTTAAAGTCAAGCTAGATAGAAATGCAAAGGTAAGCATTATCTAGCTGAAATATCTAATACCGTGGTGTTATTTCGTTTCTGTTTTAACTGGGTCGAACTAAAATATTTATAGGATGGGGAATAAATCTTACATTTTTCAGCATCCACGCTTTTGCAATTAAATAAGTAATTGACGCTCAATTTGGTTACATTTGGTAGATACCATTGAGAGTTCCACAACTTTTGCTCAATACATTTTTTCATTAAACTGTTTCTTCAAGTGAAGTTGTTAGACTTGGAATATATTTTCTTATAGAGATAACACATGTGTTCCATGATTTCTGTCCGCTCAGTGTATAGTAATTTTCTGGATTCAGATAGTTTTTCTTGTACAGAATCACGATAAAATTTCAGTACAAAGTCAAAATGTAGCTTTGTTTTGATGTGCTGCCCCTATGTGTAACATTTAAAATTTATCAGAAGGAATATTCTGCATGATAGTACTTTATTGTTATTTCATACTTATTTCACATGAAAATCATCATTCAGATTCATCGTATGTTTTCCCATGAAACAGGACAATTGGGTGTTGATAACATTATTTGCTAATCTTCGGTTGTACCGTGATGTGTCAGATGATGTCCTCAATTGTGTCCTCATCTTGAAACGAAACTGTCCTCAATTTTGCATTGAAATTGAGGACAGCATGCCATTTTGCCCTCAATTTCATTCTTAAAAATCTGGTCACCTTAGCTAAATGTTAGTTTCTATCAATTTCTATTAGAATTTTTTCCACTGTCAGCACAACAAATTGTCATACTGTTTAGTGCCATTCTGTAAATCAAATAAAAAAAAAAAAAAGAATGTTAAGGATATTCACATTTCTTTTCACGAGTTCCCCTGCAATCATGACCAGCTTAATTTCCCATTTTGATTGATATAATGGCACTGAACAATAAATTTTATTGTGCTAACAGAGGAAAAAATTCTAATAGGAACTTGGAAAAGTCATCTTTCAGAACACGTGCTTATGCACACACGTGAAAAGCCTTACCAATGTGATGCATGTTCCAAGCTATTTACTCAAAAAAGTAATCTTTTACAGCATATGCTTATGTGTGCAGGTGAAAAGCCTTACCAATGGGATGTATGTTCCAAGCAATTTCCTTGGAAAGTGTCCTGAAGTCAACGTTGACTTAAAGTTTTTGTTATATTAATTTTCAAATAACGCACCCTACTTTCAAAAATAGAAACAGAACTGAGGAAAAAAACGAACTTATCCTGTGCTTCATGACAAAGTTGTAAACACAGGACCAGTAAACACTACCAGCTTTCTGCCGTAACTCGATTAGAAAACTGGTCTCGTAGTAAATTTGAAACGTACCTGGCTTTGCCGAAAGCACAAATATTACCATTGATAAGTTGGTCTAGTTAGGTCCAATTGTTGTTTAGTTTTTGTTTTATCGCCTCGGACATAGATCAACCGCTAGCTTCACTAATGTACAAGTACACAATATGATACGACAAAAGGTGACAAATAAATGCTACAGGGGCGGCGCGGTTTCAGGAAGGGAGCCTCTAAATGGGCAGTTCATATCTATGTCTTGCTTCAGATTCGCACAAAGACCTCGCAGGAGAATAGGCTGGCAAATACCTAGCTATTTCCCTCAGTGTTTGAAAACCGGAAGCTCCGTCATTAGCAAGGATGGAAAGCTGTTCGTGAGTAAACACCGGTTGCGTGTGTGTTACAAATCGTGCTTTAAATAGTTGTTATAAATGGTAAATATGGTCAGATACTCTGTTAGATATGGATGTAACACTAAGGCGAATGCGGCCTACATAAAGAACACAGATATTTTACAAGTAAGTTAAATGTTTTGCTCATTGTTGTTCATAATGTCTTTGGCTGTAATTGCATAGATGATGCTTTTTACCAGTATGAAGGAATATATGTTTTACGTATGAAGGAATATATGGACACTACATCATGTTAGAAATGTAATAATTATCTATAGAACAATGCTTTTTTGGTTTGAATATAGGATTGTTAAAATTTTTTGAACACCTCTTGTTCATTTCAATTTTTTTGTAATCCATGTTGAAAAATCCAACCTCGAAACACGTTCGACATCCAAATAGTCACATTTGGGGCCTAAGGATTGTTTGCAATTGAGGTTTTCGAACATGGGATACTGAAATATCAAAAACTGTGTTTCGAGACATCAGAATTTCTAAATTGTGCCTGGAAGCACTAGACATGCAAATAGAGTTCCTCGACAATCACCCCTGTGAAAAGTGACATGCCGTTCCTCCCCTGTGGAAAGATGAAATATATTTATTGCCTTACATTCTTTAATTTTCTGGAGAACACCAGTTGGAAACTATTTTTCCTACGGATTTAAATTTTTAATCATATTTGTTGAATAAGATTGCCCGAAACATGATGAAAAGCCTCCAAGGCTCTCTGCATAAACATCTTTTGTACGTTCTAGCTCTTTTGGAAAGATTATATAAATTATTACCCTGCTTTATTTCAGTTTGGTGAAACACACCAGTTGGGAACTATTATGAATTATGGATTCAAAAATTTTAATCATATTTTGAATTAAATTGCCAGGAACGTGGCGAAAAACATGCGGAAACTTTCTCTGCTTCTCTGGACAGTGTATCAACTACGTTTATTGAACATTTCAAAGTTCGTCTCCCTTTGGAAGCTAGAAATACACAGCATTTGTGACCCCTGAAAGCTAATTGTTATGCGACGTGCAATATTTTTTAATAACCCAGTATATCAGGTTTGTAAGCTCATATAACATGGTTATCAAGTAACGTTGAGCCACTGCACAATATCAAGGTGCCAATGTGTTAACAGAACAATTTCAAATGGAAAGTGTGCTCATGTCAAAGTGTCAGGTGGTCATGTAATTCTCATTTTATTCAATCACAGCTGGGTGAAGTGAATTTTGTGTTGTATAACAACCAGGACAATTTCAAACGGAAGATGTGTTCATCTCAAAGTGTCGCACAATTCTCATTTTATTCGATCACAGCTGGGTGAAGTGAATTTTCTGTATTTTTACGCATTCCATTTGCTGTGGTTGTGATAAACACAGCTATTCTGTGCTTGCTGACAGCATACAATCGTTGAATACAAGGTGCCAATGGGTAACAGCTTGTCGAAGCGAATTTTGTCAAATGTTGTTGCACAATCGTTGCATACAAGGTGTACAATTGAAAACAACTCAGCACGTTCTCAGATTGGCTATCGAGAGAAACATCCTACAATCACATCGGTAAGTTACCCTCATAGGCATCGGCGTATTCTGTGCTGAGTGGGTCAACACATCATTTGATTACAGAACAGTTTTTTTTTAGTTTTTTTTTATTGGAGGTTTAACAACCATCGTGATCAACTCAATGGGCTGTAGGTAGTCGACCGTCCCTAATTTAGGGTCACTGGTTCCAGGGATGGGAGAGAGCCAGTGCCGTAAGACAAACACAACCTACATGCCTCACAGGGATTCGAACCTGGATCCCTTACGGGCGAATGACCAGAGGCCATCGCTTAGACCACTGAGCCACCGGGACGGCACAGAGAAGTTAGTTGACATTCAGTTCATATTAAATCTAGCATTTGACTAAATCATAATTGCAGGAAGAAAAACAAAGCCTTTACCACTATTTCAGTGCCTATCCTGTGCTATGTTCTCTTTTTTGATCTTTTACAAGATAATTTGAAAAAATGTTTATATAGTCATTTTTTCTTAGCAAAAAAAAAAAAAAAAAAAAGTTCACACAGGTCTGTAGTCAAAGAAAAAATTAAGGTAAGAAAAGGATTTTTGTATCAGTTATAGGGAGTGATGTATTAATTGTTCATTTGCTTCATAAAAACGCAGTGTTCACTGAAATATAGGAGTGCTTAGTTAGAAAATTAAAAGAGATAAAGTGCTGTGTTATTCTTACAAATTATATGTAGGAGTAGCTTTTAAAATTAGTTTATTGAGTGTGAATACGGCACTGCAATTAATAATAGATATAAATAGCTCTGCATGTTAGAGGAAAAGCCGTGATAAGTTTGTAAACATGATATCTATAGACCCCGTTTTTTATTTTGTGCGATATTCATTTTTCATGAGCTCATGGGGTAAAAATATTTTTAAATAAAACAATTTGAGGAACAAAATTGGGTGATTAAGGGTAACATGAAAGAACGATAATGCTGTATATTTAAATTTGCATTGCTGTAACTTCACGTATCAGGTGTTCGTTGTATGTAGCAGCATATTTTCTATTTCATAGCTGATTTTCATCGAAATTGAGAACTTGCTAATTAAATTTTGATCTAGAAATTTGTTGGTTCACATTCGCACCGGAATATTCCTCCTGCGCTATGTATAAAATATATTATGCATTGAATCAAACACTGTATGTACCTTTCCAATAGCTATGTATTTCCCACCAACTCCTCGTGGTTACAGATGGTGCTGCTATCTCAACTGCTGCTGGTTGCCTCTGAAAGGCTAGCCTCTTTGGAGTAATGTAACTACCTACGTGACCGTAGTCAGCCCCTCTTTGCTTGTAACCAATAAATTTTGTGTATTTTTTTCTCTCCATGCAACTTTTGGCAGATGAGAGAAAGGGAAAAAAGACAGCACAGCAATTAAGCTGGGATGTTGAACCGTTTTCTTCGAAAATTAAATAAATAACTGGTGTTTCACATCTTTATACTTTTGTTACATATCGACTGAGCAAACAATGTTCAAGATGCGCATGTTATCGTTCTCCCTTTTAATGCATATTGCTAATAGTATTTTGTCTATTGTATACAAAAGATAAAATGTTCATGATTTGGAAGACACCCATCTTTTTTTTAAGGGTGAGTGGTGTTTCATTCTATTTGGCTTGTACTGATGAGGAAAAATAGAGCACCTGTTTGTTTGTTCGTTCGTTTAACGACCACCGTGAGCAACTTATTGGGATATAAGCAGTCACCTGTCCCTAATTTAGGGTCACTGGATTCAGGGAAAGGAGAGAGCTAGTGCCGTAAGACAAAAACAAAATCCAGGCCTTGCAGAATTCGAACCCGGACGAATAATCAGAAGCTAGCGCTTAAACCACTGCACCATTGGGGCTGCACAGAGCAATTGTGCTACCCCTCGCTGTATGATATACAGCTGAGGATATATACGCATAATCAATGATATAATAAATTGCAGTAAACCTTCCAGTCTTATCTGCTGTTCCCATCTTTAAGTTGCCATAAAACCTAAAACGTTTGACTCGTCAGTATGAAACACGTGGATGGAAAATATTAATTGCACACCCCAGACAGCATGCCTTAGCTTGTGTCTTGTTACGGTGAGCTATATGCTTTTATACAAGAAAGGAACATGTTTGTAAACTCCAGAATGCATTTCTTACTTCGAAGTCTGCCTATACTCGCTTTCCGGGGTCACCACCACGTTGACGACTGATAATTTCTCGAAGAACAACTAAAGTCACAATGGTGGAAGCTGAAAACGTACGACTTAAATACGCATACATATTGCTACTGGTTTCAAAATGGGCAACACGTCCACATCATCTTTTTCCTGTGCTTTACAGATAACTATTTTTTCCAACATGCATTGGTCATAAATGTTTGATCTGTCCTTCCTCTGAATAAGAAAAACGTTGGGTCTGGTTGCCGTATGCCAACTTCCTGTTATTTTCTTGTCTTAACATGCAGTATTTCCCGATTTTACTGTACATAATCTCATAAATTTGCAGACTTTAATTTTAAGTGGGCGGTTAGTCACCCCCACCTTCGGATCAGCCCTATCTTGCTTTGTCCACAATGCTCTTGGCTTGCACCGTGCAACTTTTGTGCAGTGTGTGTGTGGTGTACAATTTTATGGCAAACCAGTACCTTTATTGAAGATAATTAATCAGATGCAGAGTAGGGGATCTGCTGTCACTCGTAGCAATAGTGCTATTCAATGTCACAATTTCCTAGTACTCTCCATGGATTTATTTCCTTCTCCCCTTTCTGTGGCATATGTGTACTATGTTCATCAATTTTATCTCTAGGATAAATCCCATGTTCAGTTGTAAATTTTAGGTCCATCCCTGACATGCTTTGACTTTGAAATATATTTAGATTCATGGCTGCTTTGATGAAAAAAGTAAGGAATGAAGTCAGAATACCTTGTCAGATGAAAATTTAATAAAAATTTGTATTTTCCTGTAAAAATTCTATGAAACACAATCTTTTACGTATTTTTTCAAATGTTTGTACAATAAATTTATTGATCAAAAACAATGTGTTAAAATCTTATTTGTTCTTATTCCATCAATTTTATCACAACTATAAAACATTTCTTTTAACTTTTTTAGATAATGGAATGTTTTTTTTTTTTTGTTAGCAAACAATAAATAACTGACATTCTTTGTTTTTACAATAAAAACCGCTTTTGGCAGTTTACTAAGCTTAAAGTAAAACAGTGGAGTAGAATTTGATCAGGCTATTTATTTAGAAAAATTGAACTAAGACTTCCACACAGTTTTCAAAGAGGTATATGACCACTGCATTGCAGCCAGTGAACATTAATTTGAGAAAGAACACCAGTTGTACAATAAATCCTCCCAATTATCATCAGTGAATAAAGAAGTGACAGAAAAACTAACAAATTACTTTAAAGAATAGTGTGACATTTATCTTAAAATTGCAGGACAAACTTAATGTTTAAAACCATGAAGTGTATTCCTGTGAGCAAAAATAATAAGTTTATTAGAAGTACTTAGACACCTGCTTTTCTTTTCTGTGTTGAAATTAGTTTTTTTAGTATGTTTTCATAAGTGAAGCATTATTAGAATTTTAATAATTCTTTGCTAATTTGTGTTCAACATATGTGTAATTTTTCTTTGTTGTTACTATGAATCACAGTGCAGTCAAATGTCAGATTATGACATGACTATTTCTGAAAGTGTGTGTCATAAATGGAAGTTGACATAAAGTAAAATTTCTGTTTGTTATGGATTTATTTCCTTCTCCCCTTTCTTTTATGTCAGTGCTTAAGCTTAAAAAAAAGTGGTGTTTCAGGCTCAATAAATTCATATTGACTATTGCTTCCATTATATTCACTCATATTTCTATATGCCTGGAAAATGAATTACATGAGACTGTTGATGTGCATACTGTGAGTAAGCAGAGTTCTATGCAATTTTTAACATGACTTGAATGGAGAATATACTAGGATTTGATTACTCATATTTTCTGTCTACTTGTTTTGCAATCACTTTCTATGAATGGTTAGAGAACAAGTAGATAGAAACTCTAATAATTGTGTATTCAAATTATAATTTTTTCATTCAGAGTGTACTGTTTTGGAAGCCATACAAAGAATGATTACATATCTGTATTCACAGATAAACCAAATACTGAATCTGAATCATTAAGCATGTAACACACAGTTGGTTGTCTTTGTCAATGAAACGTTTATAATGCAGTTCTCACATGTTTGTAGTTACATGTTCAGGCCAATTGAATATTAATGATTTCTGTCAAAAATAAAATGGAGAGTGATTAGTACAATCAGTTGCTAAATGCTTAAATGTGGTTGATATGGTCAATTACGCTTACTGAGAACCAAGCAGATTGGTAAAAATAATTAACTAACTTGTGTGTTTGGAAAAGAAAACTAGATGAAATTAAATAAAGGTTTTTATTTTTTTGTAAAGAAATGCCATTGGCAACTCTTATTTTGGAGAACTTAGAAACCTTGAAAACTACATTGGCCAGGAGTTCCAATTTTCGTCTGATAATGCTACCTTTACACCACCTACCACAGAAAGGTATTTCCAAGCAACTGAAGCATAGGAAGCTACTGTTCACCCTGATAACTGGTGGATGCTAATGGTGTGACTATGAATATCAAAATCCACCAGTTTAATAAGAAATTTTATGTGATTTATTTTTTAATTTTCAGTGTATTAAGTTTTGTCATTTTATTATCCATCAGAAAAACCTAGAAAATTTGAAAATTGCATTGTCTTGAATTTGATTCATGCTCCAGAACAGGTAAAACTATTAGCAAATAGACTTTTCAGTGATTCAAGAAAAATATGGTCTGTTATGATGACTGATAAGCTTAGCATACACTGTTGTACGTAAAAGAAAAAAATATATAGCTACTGAAGAGCAGCAGTGGGAGTTTGGTATCCTTGCTAAACAAGAAACTATCACTTTATCACACATTTTCATAACATATAGGCGGCTTTTAAAAGACATTATCACTTTGCAAGGGTAGAAAAGGCCATTTTATTATAAACCAATGTTGTATATTACCAGTTTTGGAACAGCTACAGTAAAATAAGGCTTTAATAAAATAAGACTTTGAAAGGTTTATTTACAAGATCACAGTTTGCAGCAAAAGCTTCAGCTGAGTGCTCACCGTTTCATTAGAAAAGTTTTGTAAGCATTTATCAAATGTATTACTTAATTTGTCTGCAATCTTAGGTGGAGGAAAACTCAGAAGACCAAAGTACTGTCCAGAAAATATCTTTGAGCAAATCCTCTGAAAAGAAAAGAAAGTCAGCTTTAGTATTCTGTGAAGACAGAAATTATTCAAATAACACTTTATAAACTTGTACTATCATATAGCTTGTGATCTTCCTTGCAACAGAACTGAGACCTGAATAATGTAAAAATTTGTCAGATATATGTCTCAATTGTTTTCTATAATAATAAAAGACAGTGTGTCTGTTTGTGGACACCACTTCTAAAAATAAAACAAAACAACTGATCTTTATTAGATATATTAACAGAGTAGGACCAAAACACTTAATTTCTTAGAAAGGAACTATTACGATTTCAAGAATTAACACCTAGAATTAGCAGGATAATTTTGCAGGTAAAAAAAAGTGATTTATAGTTTATGACACTGATGTAAACTGTTATTTCAACAACAGAATAATAAAGGCAGAGTAACTTCTAGATTGAAATTGTCAGGAACTGGCTGTGATCTTGCGGGGCATCAAAGCAAGGGATTTATAAGCACTTGACAGTCATGTTCAATGTTACTTTTTTTTTATGATTTACTTCACATGGAGGAATACTTCTATTATTTCAGTTTTCTTTTTCCAGTAAAGTAAATCAGCATTACTTCAGATGGCATACATCTTTGTTAAACAGGATATTTTATGTGTTAGTCATGTTATATAACCAGGGGTGAGATGAAGCAAAAAACCCTGATCTCAGCGATTCATATATAAATAATGCATATTTATATATTATACTATACACTGAGTGGTCACTTTATTATGATCACCCCCTTAGTACTTCGTTGGGCCACCTTTCGCCTTTAATACTGCATCAATTCTTCGTGGCATGGACTCCACGAGATGTTGATAGGTGGTTTGTGGAATCTGAGACCATGCTTGATGAATAGCACTTTTCCAGGAGTGTGAGATTGCAGGGTTGTGGATGCAGCTGTCTGATGGCTCGTTCAACTTCATCCCACAAATTCTCAATGGGGTTGAGATCTGGAGATTGTGGGGGCCACCTAAGCAAAGTAAACTCACTGTCATGTTCCTGAAACCAATCCTGTACAATACGAGCACTATGGCAGGACGCATTATCTTGTTGAAAGTAGCCATCGCCATTGGGATAAACCATCCACATGACAGGATGCACTTGGTCCGCAACGATGTTTAGATGTGATGCGCCAGTCAGACGTTGATCAACATGAATTAAAGGGCCCAAAGCATGCCAGGAAAACATTCCCCAAACCATAATGTTGCCTTTACCAGCTTGAAGGGTTGTAGCAATGCATTTGGGGTCCATGCTTTCGTGCTGTTTTCGCCAAATTCTCACTCAGCCATCGGCATGGTGCAACTGAAAACGTGATTCATCGGACCACATAATTTGTTTCCAATTATCGACTGACCAATCCTTTTGTTCCTGTGCGAACTGGAGACATTTTCTCTTGTTAACTGCAGACAGCAAAGGTGTTTGAACAGGCCTTCGGCTGCCATATCCCATCCGATGCAGTGTAGTGTGAACAGTGCATGCAGAGATCATTTCAGGGGATCCTTGATTAAGATGGTCTGTAATTTGCTGCACTGTTGCCCTTCTGTTGTCTGTTACTAGTCTGGACAATCTCCGTTCGTCCCGAGCAGTCACTAGTCGATAGCGCTCACACGTTGCACGTAGAGACCCAGTTTTTGGCTGACAGTCCAGTCTTTAAACACTTTAACAACAGCTGCTCTGGAACATTTCACGAACGCAGCGGTTTCGGTGATACTCGCTCCATGGCTCCGAGCTCCTACAATCATCCCACGTTGAAAGTCTGTCAAATCACATTTTTTTACCCATCTTGTCACCCAAAAATCACTTCTACTACTGTCGCAAGTACTAAGCTTTCCCTTTTTATACTAGTCTCGCCTTCTGGCAGCCATAGCTCATTTGCTTAAAACTGTCAGGTGGTCATAATAAAGTGGCCACTCTGTGTATATAAGTTACGTAATGTGCAATACAAGGGCACCTTGTTTATATGTTAAGTCCTGCCACTATGACATTCTACAGTGATTTTTGTCAATTCTGCAATCAGCTCTTTGACCTTAGCTAACGAAATTACTTGGTATAAATATAGCTGCCAAAATGATAGAAGTAGCCTTCCTTTCAGCATGCACAATGGTTTTGAATCTGGAAAAGCATTTTTAAGTAATTACCACTTCATATCATTTTCAGAAATGATATGATATCGTTGAGGATTCCCAAATTCCTACACAAAACTTGAAGAACTGGAATTCCGGGCTGCACCCGGACGACAAACAGGCCTGTATAACTCAAGTTGATTACAAGCATATACACAGTAAGTCTGGAAAGTTCCAGGAACGATTTTTTTTTTTTGGATATACTATGTGCACCATCTCTTGGGCAACACATGAACTGTTTTCCATGAACCCTCAGTAAGCAATTGTAATTTTTTCACCCAGTTCCGCTTTGGCCGTGGTGAGCAGTGTGTGTTTTTCATGCTGGAATTTTGACCTTGTCATACTTTAGAAGATGAACAAAGGGCCAACATTAAGTTATACTTTAAATGTGGCAAATCTGCATTGGAAACTTGGAAATGAATGAAACAAGGACCTGGAATGATCTTGTTATTAGGAACAAGGATCAGAAACTTATGAAACAAGGATCTGGAATGATCCTTGTTTCATCAAACAAGCTTATGGTGATGAATGTTTATCTCAGTCCAGGGTGCGTGATGGTCGACAGTAATTGGAGGAAGACGAAAGGCATGGACGACCTTCAACAAGCAACACCGATGAAAATGTACAGCCTGTTTGTGAACTGCTGGCTATAGATCATTGATTAACATGCCAGATGATAGCAGAACTGAATTTTAGTAATACAGTAGTGTACAGCGTTATTCGTGATGTTCTTGGCAAGCGGAAGGTGTGCACTAAGTTCATCCCACACTTTCTCACTCCAGAACAAAGAGAGCTGCGAGTGACTTTCGCAAAATTTGGAAGTGGTGAATTAGATTTTCTCAGCAAGATAATAACTAGTGATGAATTATGGTGTTTTGAGTATGACCCATCCACGAAACAAGACAAACTGGAAAATGGTTGAGTCCGAGAAAGACAAAACCTAAGAATGTGAGGACTGTGGAGTCGAAACTCAAAGCAATGATCATTGTGTTCTTCAATCCTCATGGGATTATCCACCATGAATTTGTGCCTGAAATACAATCAATGGCCTATTCTAAAGAAAGTCATGGATCGCCTTCTCCAGAGAATTTGATGAGTTAGGCCAGATTTGTATTAAAGTGGAGAGTGGTTCCTTTTCCATGATAATGCTCCATTGCACACCTCGACTATTGTTACCCAGCTTCTGGCTAAAAACTAGGTGATAGTGATTACGCATCTCCCTACTTACCAGATCTAGCACCACTAGACTTTTCCCTGTTAACAAAACTCAAAGGACCAATGAAAAGCAAGACGATATGGGTCCATTCCATACATTCAAAGGACAGTGACAACATACCTGAAGAATATCCCAGAAAATGATTTTCCCAGGGCATTTGAGAGACTTCTGGAATGATCCAAGCTGTGTATTGAAAGAGGAGGGGCCTATGTTGAAAATTAAATCAGCAAAATTGCAACAGGTAAGAAATATATTTTTTTCACTGAATTATTCACAAATTTTGGCAAAGGGTTTGTGTGTGCACTCACAAAAATAATTTGTTTGCTATCAACAAAGAGCTTGTAATTCGATTGTCTCAGGCAGTGCCTAGGTAATGAGTTAATTCTGTTGCAAAAACTTTGTGTCATCAAGTGTACGAAATTATTTGTAATCATGCCATGAAGAAAATGAAATTTGCAAGACATAAATATTGTTCTTTAATCCTCCCCCCACTTATAAGTGTACAGAACTATTGTAAAAATGTGCCACAATTGCCACTCTTTGTCTTCATTATGCCATTGCAACATAAAACATCGAAAATTTCCTTAGCTGAAGCAGTGGTGCACCCAGGATTTTGACGGGGGGGGAGATTGGGCACTTACCTGATACTTTGTTGAACCTCCTTGGTCAGAGATTTGAAATTTACAGGATGACTTTAAGGTCAGAAAGCAACTCTTACACCTAACGCCACTTTGGCTCTTTTTTGTCCGTTTGTCTACATACGTCCGCCTGTTTGTGATAAATATCTTGCTAACTGTTGGAGATAGATTTGAAATTTTGTGCATGGCTTCTACGGACTGCACATAACTGTCTCACCATGTTGCACTTTGTGTGTTGTTCAGTTACGTCTATCCCATGTTTTTGATGAATATCTAGAGAGCAGTTTGATATGAAAACAAGAACACTTCTAGATAGGCCTTAGGAACCTGAAGTAACTGTCCAAGGATCCAGAGGTCACAGGCTCTTTGACCAAGTGGATGTATCAACAGTGTTACCATACGTGAGACTGACGAAGAAAAAAAGAAGCTGAACTCTTTAACTGCACGGGTGAAAAATAAGAACGTGCTGCGAAACAGGAGTGAATATAACGCGGTGTGAGCAAGACAAAATTGTTCACTGAAATTTATTATGTAAATATTAAGCTGGAGCAAATCACTGGATTCAATATATATATATTTACATTTAACAGCAACACAGGATAAATGTAACATCGCGGCGAAAAAAAATTACGACTACCGGCGAAATCTACGCTCTTTCCGACTTCCGTTTGAGGGAAGTTTTCCTCCATTTTGTAGTTGCAAAACAAAAATTTACGGAATAAAATTATATTTAACAAAACTACTGGGTAGAAGAAAAATTGTGAGAAAAAAGGATTACGATTACAGGAGAAACCTTTACTACGTCTAACTTTCGTTTCCGAAAGTTTTGAAAGTCGGAATTCCGGACACCGACGGGAAACGACCCCATCACCAATCCCTCCCAAATTTCTGTTCAGCTCCGCATCGATCTTGAGAATCATCGAAATGACGATGGAAATGGCAGAATTCTTCAAATCCACTGAAGAAGCTCATGCCTGAAGATCACAGGGAAATTTTCGCGCCAACTTCTGTTTTCGGAATTTTTTTTTCCATTTTCAAGCTGAAATGCAAATATTTATGGAATAAAATTATATTTAACAAGAATACTGTGCAGAAGAAACATCGCGAGAAAAAGAAATCATGATTACGGAAAAAAATCTTCACTCAGTTTAACTTCCGTTTTTGAAAAACGAAATACATGTACCATCCCCCGATCAAAAAACGACCCCTTCCCCCCACTCCAAAATTTCTCTTCAGTTTTGCATCGATCTCGAGAATAACCAAAATGATGACAAAAAAAGCGGAATTCCGCGGAAGAATCTCATGTATGTGTTACCCTACCCCACGACCAATTAAAGCAAGAACATAACTAAGATACCGCGAAAGTCACTAGCCCATACCTCCTTGTAGACCAAACACTTAAATCCTAGCTGAAGCTCATGTTTTCCCAGGAGGAACTCCTCTCAAGGAGGACTGAAAGAATACACATGGTTTAACTATTTTTTTCTTAATTTAAAAAACATATCTTGAGTGTGCATGCAATATAGTATGCACGAATTAACTATGTATTATTTTTGTAATAGCACAATATCTTAGGGTCATCACTATTATTTTTAAGGGGGGCAGACTCGTTAGACCCCTACCGTCGGTGCGCCACTGAGCTGAAGATTTGTGGCAGAATATATTCTGCAAGACTTTTGGCAGACAGTATGTACTACCTATACTCTTTTATTTCCTTCTTTAAGTTGCACTGCAAAATGGAGCACACAAGTTCTGTTAAAATAACATCTAACTCGCTAAGTTAGTATGTAAAAAATATGCAATAACAAATACAAATAAAGCATACAATTATATATAAGTAGGGGTAGACAAATCCAATGCTGGAGTAGCTTCATGATAGATGCAAAAGGGAAGTAGCCAAATTAAAATGTGATGGAATAACCAGGGGGAAACATGAAACATATTTTGTAACAAAAGGTTGCTACTGAGACAAGAGCAAAACTTTTCATGACTGTGTAGGGCTGAAACTAACACAGTGAAGAGATCATCTGGAGGACAAACTAAATGCTGCAGAAACAAGGATGCTAAGATGGCTGTGCAGTAATGCCACTAGAAAGGACAGAATTAGGAATGAGAGTACCATCTCATTGTTGATTTTGTCCATTCTATGCCACTTCGGCTTTTGTCCTGATAAAAACAAGGAGGGGACTAGTTTTGAAGAAGCAAGACTGCACTGATATGACATGAATTTTTAACACAGTCATTCAGAAAGCAAACTGCAGAAAGTTTTTAAACATTAATGGAATTACTGGGAACTACTAGGCACCATTTTATTATCATATTTTCCTTTGCATAATCTGCAGTGGCTCATAATCCACAGACTGTGAATTTTTTTTTTTTTTAAATCGTTGTATGATCCGGTGCACCTGCGATGTTGCTCCCAAACCATAATTTCCTCCAGAAAAGTTGCAATGCACAATGATCCAACAGTCCAAAGAAATGGTATCTTATTTTAAAAATACCATTTTCAGATGCTTTTCAGTTTCTCTCAAGTGAATAAAGAACAAAAATCACTAGTTTTATCAACCTTAACACATTATATATAATTCAAGACTACACACTTGTGATGTTGATTTAGAATAAGTTATCAACGTCCTGATGATGCCGAGCCAAACGCTCTGTGAAACTACAGTTGATGTTAATGAAACATTTAATTGTGAATAAACGTTGATAATTTATTCTAAACCATAGCACAGTTCAATAGCTAAATAGTTAAACCTATGGCACCCATGTATGTATGTATGTGACACTGAGCTTCCACAGCATGTGACTGTCTGCAAGAGCAAATAATTCCAGCTTCATTGCATACTATTTTCAGTCAAAATACTAGTAAAAAAAAAAAAGCTTTCCAACTTATATATACTTTGTGAAATAACTTGAGGTTATCTCACGCTTAGAAATTCTGTTACACGCATGTATTAGATTATGCAGCCACATAACAGCCATGATATTTATACACTGATATTAATACTTTTGAATTAGTCTAAGCGTGAGATAACCAAGTTATTTCACAAAGTACTATATTTTGCCATATATAAGACACACTTCATTTTCCAAAGGCATTTTTTGAAAAATAAAGTACTGTAATTTTCATATAATTGGTGTGTAAAATGTATTTAGGTACAAAAACAAAGAATATTCAGTTACAAACAACAACAAAAACACAAAGAGAACAATATGGTTAGCTTTGAATGTTTTACTCATTATCATCTTCACTCTCAGAACCCGAGACATTTTCTTCAGAACTAGACAATCCGTCACTTGTAATCTCAGAAACACAGCTACCATTGTCTTCAAACAATTCATCATCCTCAGAACCGTCAAGAGCATTACTAATGACACATTTCTTTAATGATTCTTACATGTTTCTCATTTCACCGTATCCCATGATGCTTTAACCCATTCACACACTTTTGAAATACTAGGCTTCTTCCTGTTAAAGTCGCATCAAAATTTGGAGACTTCTTCTCTCCCTCATGAATCCTTTGAATGATTTGTTAATACAAACATCTAAAGGCTAAATCTGGCTTGTTAAACCTCCTGAAATTACAGCTAACTGAGTTTTTATTTCACCAAGTTTCTTCTTAACATCTTCAGTTTTGTGACATCGAAATTTATCCCACACCATCAAGGAAGGGTTTTTTTAGCAGTTCATCATGCCACCTAGACCACACTTTTTTTATCCACAATTTCATTCCTTCTTCATCCATCCAACCTTTGGTGTGAGCATGAACAAAAACTCCTGTTGGTACTTTTTCAGAATCCACCGTTTTGTTTGAAGGAACATCAAATGTAAGGGGGACTTCATTCATATTTGCTATCAGTGAAAGTTCGAAATTTCCAAGTTTTCTGGAGTCAATGATGTTGTACCTGTGAAACTCAATAACTTTATCCTCATATTCAGCTGGCATTTTTTCTGCTATGTTTGTTCTAACATGCATACTAAGGTTATTTCTTTTCATAAATCTGGAACACCATGAAGTTGAACCAGAGAAATTAGAGATTTTTCTGTCTTCTGCCATACCTTTTGCTTTGTGAATAATCATCTTCCTAGATACTGAAATCCCTGCTCTTCTTTGTTCTAGTACCCATGTTTTTAAATTTTCTTCAAGTTTTGGCCATTTCGTGACTCCTTTGCGAAGATTATGCTTACTGTGTTTTGCCTCCTTCAGTTTTTTCTTTTGTTTTCTGCAAGTACGAACCATCAGCAGTTACAATGGCTCTGAAACCCTGTGGTATTGAAGATGCCTACATTAATATTATTAATAACATCTATGAAAATGCAAGTGCAAAGATTCGGCTGTTTGAGAATACAGCACACATAAAAGTAGGAAAGGGAGTGAGACAAGGTGACACCATATCTCCGAAGCTCTTTAATGCTACATTGGAGGGTGTCTTTCAGTCGCTGAGCTGGGAAAACAAGGGGATAAAGATTAATGGAGATTATCTAACTCACCTTTGTTTTGCTGATGACGTAGTAATTTTTGCAACTACCCCATCAGAGCTGCAGAGTATGATCCAGGAACTTGCTGACAAGAGTAAAGAAGTGGGATTAAAAATGAACTTTCAGAAGACAAAAGTGATGTTCAATGCTTTTACAAGAAATGAAGATTTATCGATTGATGGAGAAAAGCTGGAGATAACAGACACGTACGTTTATCTTGGACAGCAGATATCAAGTGAGGGTCACATTGATGAAGAAATTAATCGGCGTACAAAACTTGCCTGGAGAGCTTTTGGAAGAAACAGCATAATTTTCAAGAGCAATATGCCATTATGTCTTAAAAGAAAAGTGTTTGATCAATGCATCCTTCCAGTGCTTACGTATGGTGCAGAGACGTGGACCTTAACTAAAAGAGACATACAAAGGCTGCAGACAACTCAAAGAAACATGGAGAGGTGCATGCTTGGCGTAACCAGGAGAGATAAGAAGAGGAACTCGTGGATCCGAAAAATGACAAGAGTGGAAAACATCATGATCAGAGTTAAATCCCTGAAATGGCAATGGGCTGGGCATACCGCCAGAAGGACAGACCGTCGATGGACAGCCGAAATTTTAGATTGGATTCCAAGGGACAGGAAAAGACCCAGAAGAAGACCACATGGGAGATGGGTGGATGAAATTCGAAAGTATGCGGGAGTGACATGGAGGAGACTGGCACAAGACAGACCGTTGTGAAGGAAACTTGGGGAGACCTTCAACCAGCAGTGGATTGATAATGGTTGACAATGATGATGACTATGCGCATAAATATAGTATACATTAATGTAACAGTGTTGCAATTAATGTCACTAAATACCTATTAAACTTTCCAACTGTTTATGGACCTTTATCTTTTTCTTATATTACGCTTTTTCTGTTGTTAATGTATTTTTGGTAATTTTCCAAATATATGACCTCTCCTGACAATCACAATGCAGATTTCTTAAAAATCAAAGTACAGTAAAAATGTTTTTTCTTTTTTTCTTAAAGTGGCATATTATCTGCAGAGTCTAAATTCATAAAATTTTAACAGCATTCTGCAGGTTATTTGATGGAAATTACAACAATATATCATTCCTCTGTTCATGCCTAATTAAAAACACACAAACGTGTGTGTGAATAAATGAAATTTAGTAACTACAACAGTATTTGATATCATATATTCATACAGCATTGCAAATGTCAAAAAATGTCACTTAGCTGCTTAATTATTAACGTGCTATTTAGACATAATCTACATTTTGAGGTTACTCAACTTTATCCCAAATATAATTTAGGAGGTTTTCATCTCTTACACACATTTCAAACACTTAGTTTTCAATAGTCACATCATGGTTCAAGGCCCCGAAAAACACATGTCATTTTCAACCATTTTTTTTTATTTTCTTTTTCCCAATAACTAAATGCTGATTCAAAATAATCAACTACAATTACACATAATTCAACTCCCTAAAACACACTTATCTAATTAAAACCTCAATAAAAAAAAAAACCTATATTACACATTTCCTAAAACATCAAAGCTAAAACTATAACCCATAATTATTTACAACTGTACACCGGTAATTAATTGAAAGAAACCAAACCTGACAACCATTATCCCCAATATTCTCGGATCTCTCCCCACTCAGCAATAAGAGTACTATCCTAGCACTTTCAGCCTCAGCCCTTGTATTTGATATGTGTTTCCTAACTAAAAATCTTTCAATTGTTTGAGCAGAAAATTGAATTAAACAAACCTGCTGTGAGATATTTTAAGAATGTGGGAAATGTTGCTGTGATTTGGTTTTCCAGTAGAGGCTTTTGGTTTTGTGTTTTGAATTTTTGTGATTTGGTTTTCCAGTAGTTCTCACCTGATACTAGTAAGTAAATTTTACATTAGTATAGTAAAAGAAATGCAGTTTTTTTAACAGTTCTACAATACCACAAAATAACTTTAAAAAGTGACAAAATTTAGTAGTGTGAGTTACTTTTTGTAAGGTAATAAACAAACATAAAGGTTATTTGAAGTTGAATTGATCAAGACAACTAGCACATGGCAAATCAAAGCATGAGTTTTGTTCAATGAATATTTATGGTGCAACTACTCCTCTCCTTCCTCAATAAATAAATAAATACATAAAATAAAATAAAATAAAGAAAAAACAACAACATAAAACAATAACTACATCACAAATGTGTTCAGGGAACTGTTGCAACCCTTCTTGGTAAAGTGAAGGCATTACATTGCATTGCGGTTAGAAAATGTGATTTGATATGTATTAAACACTCTTCTTTGGGAGGCCTACAATGATATTCAGATAGTTTGTACAGGAGTGAAGTTTTTGTGGAAATATGTTCAGCAGCAGTAGTCAATCACCAGAAGTTGCATGAGGTCTGTTTTGGACATGACACTGATGACCTTTATACTGGAAATCTTATGTAATCCTTCATTTTGTACTCAATGGTTTCTACACTAGTGGATAAAAGTAAAGATTCAAACATAACAGTTGACATAGCAGCACAACAACTTGATATACCTTAATGAAATATAGGGGAGAGGTACATGAGGTATGACAAGGAACATATGCATACATAAGATGCATAGGAATGAAGTTGATCTGCCAGAACAAAAACATAAAAGCTCTCGCTGTGGTAGCAAAAGTGTATTGTTCTGGTGATCGGTAGTGAGCATGATTAGCTCCTGACCACCAAGTATGTTGCACAATGATGACCAGGAATCAAGCTGATGAAGTTTAAAAGCAATCAGAGATAAATATTCATCATAAATACACTGCCGGGCAATTGCTAAGGACGGATGACAATAGCAGCGATAGCAACCATAAAATGGAAGGCAGGAAAATGTGGAAATTAGCATAAGTGCGGGATACAGTGAGATGTGTTGTGCGTATGCAAATTTTGGATTGCCGAACTTGTTCGTTACGTCATAGCGCTGATTAGAGATATAAAGGATTTGACGCGTATTGACCGTTGCTGTTCAAACGTAAAGTTGAAAGGGAAAGAATCAATTGACGAACTTGCAATTTTCAGTATGTCTTCCCGACATCGCCTAGATGATTTCACCCGTGGCCGTATTATTGGCAAGATTGAAGAAGGGCAAAAAATAACAGATGTTGCCAGGGAGTTTGACGTCAGCCACAGTGTTGTTTCAAGGCTTTGGAAATCATTTCAAACAAATGGAGAGTGTAGCAAACGTCATGGGGGAGGTCGTGTTCGCAGTAAGACACCTGCAGAAGATCGGTACATAGTGCTATCAACAAAAAGAAACCGGCGCAGCACAGCTAGTGAGGTAGTAAATCAGTTTATGGCTGCTACTGGCAAGCGGATCTCCCGAAAAACTGTCGCCAGACGTTTGCATAAAGGAGGACTATACGCCCGCCATCCTGTTGTGTGCATTCCATTGTCCAGACGTCACCGTACCACCCGTTTGCAATGGTGCCATCAACATCGCAATTGGACTGATAACGACTGGTCTGCTGTCCTCTTCTCAGATAAGAGTAGATACAGTCTATCGTCTGATTGTTGACGACAACTGATCTGGCGTGATAATGGTACTGCATATTGTCCAGCAAACATACAGGAAAGGGACCGATATCCGACATGTAGTGTCATGGTATGGGCTGGCATCATGATCAATGGCTGTACGTCCCTCTATGTGCTTCCAACTGGGACTATGACTGGCCAACGATACATTAATGATGTTCTGCTACCTCATGTTCGCATGTTCTGTGGTGCTGTCGGTGATAGATTCATTTTCATGGACGACAACGCAACATGTCATCGAACAGTCGCTGTCCAGGAGTGTCTTGAGAGCGAGGATATTCAATGCCTCGTATGGCCAGCACGTTCTCCAGATCTGAATCCCATTGAAAATGTGTGGGATGCTTTGGGGAGGAGTCTTGCTGGTCGCCAATGCCCTCCAATAAACAAGGACACCCTCATCCGTGCACTGACAGAGGAATGGGATAAATTACCCCAACAGCTGCTTGATAATGTTGTGCAAAGCATGACACGACATGTGGAATCTTGCATCGCCCTCCATGGTGGCCATATCCCGTATTGACATTTTACGCCGGAATGCCTGCGGACGGTAATTGCATTTTTTCACGTTTACGTATTCTGCACAAAATGGCCTGTTTGTCCCTTGAACACGTTCCAAAGCCTTCTGGATTTAAGAGCACAATAAATTGTCTTTCTTGTAATGTCCTGGCATTCTGACATTATTTTATTTCACTTGGCATCCAACCACACTTACTTTTTTATGCGCTATATAGCCGTTTATGATCCGTCCTTAGCAATTGTCCAGCAGTGTATATCATAACATATGACCTTAAATATTCAATTAGCATTCCATTAGTTCAGAACAGCAGTGAGTCTAGACATGAGCACATGTCAGAAACCAGTAGTTTTAGTGGAACAAGATAAAAAATTATATGGCAGCAGAACTTTCAGGAATGCTAATTTTGAGTAAAATGGACACTGAAATTATTCACTAAGGTTTGGAGAAAGAAAAAATCTGGAGGACAAAGGAAAGTATAGCGGTACATACCCATCTTTAAATTAAAAGGTCACATCCTGGAATATGGTAATTACAGAGGTATAAAACTGGCAGAACACTTTCCAAAGACACATGAGATAATAATAAAGAATAAATTTTGATAAAAAATTCCATCTGGTCATTTTCAAGGCAGAGGAATCACAGATGCAATCTTTGTGATCTCACAGTTACAAGGGAAATATTTAGAAAAGAACAGAAATATCTATCATATATTTGTAGATCTAGAGAAAGCATGTGACAAGCAGTGATGTACTGAGTGCTAAAAAAAAACAAGGGTATCTGAAAAATTGTAAGAAATGTACAAGCAATCATTGAAAAATACAAAAACATCAATTAAAACTAGAAGAAATGGTGGTACCGATTACCTTGACATAAAAGTTAGTCTTCACTAGAGTTCCATTCTGGACCTTTTTAATATTTGTAACTTACATTGCATGCACTGAGCAAAAAGTGGGCCATTCTATGGAAAATCACACAATTTTCATAAAAGTTACATTTTGGGAGTTCAAATCCAGATTGGATTTACATATATTTTTTTTATCATACACCATTTTGGATTTACAAGTCAAAATGCTTGCTGCGAAAACAGAAAAATCTGACCTGGCAGCATTCTCACGTTGTTTAACTTCATAAAAACTCTGAATGACAGAGAGTTCAAACTGGTATTATTTAAAAAAAAAACACTTGCCCATCTACAAAGCAATATATAAATATTGACAAAAATTAACATAAGGAGAAGGCCTTAACTCAAATTCAAGACTGAAATTGAGTATTTTTTGTTTTTGTTTTGTTTTTTATCCAATATAGTTCTATACAGACCAAATAAATACTAAGGTCAGAAACAGATGTCTGAAGTTGTCCCTTCATGCTGAAAGAGATGTCTGAAGTTGCTGATTTTTCAAAAAAACACAAAACATGAGCCTCTGTATCTAAAAAGGAAAAGGTATGTAAAATTTGAAAATTCCACAAAATACTATTCTGTAAAAGTCTATAGGACAGATGTGAAAATCCCTACTTGCTGTTTGGATCACTTTTATAGCTCTACAGTGAGTCAAAGTTACCCAAATTTGCAAATTGTAATTCACTTAAAAGAAAAGTTATAATTATATGCTTTTCAATTAAAAACTAAGAACTACAGTATGTGAAAGCAGTAGAATAAGATAAAAATAAGAAATGTACTATTACAGAATACGCAATTTCAAATTCACAGTATTCACACTTGATTTTGAATATATATTGCATTTGGCAGTACTCTTTGCAATATATTGCAGATGCAATATTGATATCAAATTATTGGAGGTAAATGTCAATATTTTGATTTATCAATACATTTCACACAAGCAGTTCAGTTGCTGTGCATGAGTTTGACCATACACAGTTAGCAGGTTTACATATTTCAATAATTATTAAAATGTACTTAATTATTTCAATAATTATTGAATTATTTATCTTGATTTTAATATAATTATGTAATGACAGTGTATAAATTCTGTAGAGTATAATATTTCATTAAAATGAAGTATTTATATACTTGATGAGACTTATGTAAACCACTAATGTGGTGAGTGTAAAACTTAAAAATAAAAGTGAATTTAGTACTAATGATAAGTTATTACTCCGGTTAAGACTAAAAAATTTAGAAATTAAATCAGTTTGTTTTTATCATGATTTAAAAAAAATATCATCATATTTGTTTCTCATTTCTCTCTGTGATCTATTTAAAAAACTGCATAAGAAGGCAGTAAACAAGTGGCTCAGATAAATTTCCTTTGAACAATATAATGCAGCTAAGACAAAAATGCTAAATTTAACCTCTCTTTGCTCGAATTGCTGTGCTAAAATTGTAAGTAAAGACAATTTTGAAGATCTTAATTCTGAATTCGCTGTCCAACAAACACTTATATGCAGGTAAAAACAGCTTGTAATGTATAGGTGTTTCACCAGTAAAAATTCAAAGATTCAGCTCAGAAAAAAGAAATTGAAAAATCTAATTTAATGCTGTCATATGAAGTTGATCATGCTAGAAATGGAAATCTTGATCATACTGATAAGACAAGTGAATTTTGCTCATTGACAAATAAACTAAACATACAAATGAATCATAGGCTGTCAAATAAGAGCTCCTTAGGAATTTCTGAAAATCTTACAACCAGAGATTTTTTACCACTAGTCTAGACAACACGACATGGGCACATAATTTATGTTACGGCAACAGTGTGCAGGAAGGGATATGACACAAATTTTAAATTTCTGCCCTTATGTAATACCTGTATGTGCTATACCAGATTAAAAAGAAAATCCTCATAAAATCTTTGATTTATAATAGAGATGTATGACACCAATTTATTATAATTAATTTGTAATCAAATATTACATACCTAATGAGAAATGATTGACCAGCTTTTATTTCTTTTCAATTTTTACACATCAATTATTCAGCATCACAAAATTTTCTGATTGATGACTTCATGGATTCCTCTAATTACTTTCAGTACCGTAAATACTTAAAAGGAATTATAGAGGATAAATTTATTAAGGTACATTACCTCTCAAATTTTCGATCAATACACTAGATCATTGTCAGGAGTTCCTGCATCTTACTACTTCCACAGGTCTGGCTACCAAACCTGGTTGATTAATAAATTTATCCTCTACAATTCCCGTTAAGTATTTGAAGTATTTACAGTACCAAAATTTTATGTTATGTCCTGGTACATGCTTTGTTCCACTTCCAAAGTACCACTTATCTACAAAGTCTGCAGGACTAAAATTTTCCAAGGATGTCTCATCAGTGTGAATATTTAGGAGATTGTTCAGACTTCTGTTGACTAATGAGGTCCTGAAGTGATTTTTGATAAGATTCATCTGGCTGGAGCCACATTCACAGGTTGATGCTGGTGTCACATAAAGAAATTAAAAAAACTGGCTTATGTAAAAAAACTTCTCCTTATGTTCAGTGATCTTTAAAAGTAGTTCATCAACTTTTAAATTCTGACAACTTATTTTGAAGTTGAACCATTCATCTACCACACTTTTTTCAATATCTTCCTCATTATTTTCATGCTTGATAACTTCCTTAAATTGATGTAAAATAATTTTGATTTTATTGTCCCCAAAGTCACTCAAATTTCTTCCAGTGGGCTAAGTGAATGTGTCAAAATGATACGTTGAAGTGATTACAGCAGAATTAATATCACAAAATCTTTCCATTAAATACTTTTTTGCAAAGTCTATCAGAGTATTTCTGTCTTATTCGAAGAACTTCTTCCCATTTGCCACATTTGGCAGAACTACATATTTGTAAGTTTCTCCATTATAGGAGCTAAAAAACTTTTTTCTGCAAATTTTCTAATTTCTTTATTGCTTTTGAAATTTCATTGTTGATTTGACATAAAAGCAAATGCTGTTTTGGAAAACAACGGACAGGTCTTTAAAAATTTAAAGAAAATCTAGGAGAAAACTGAGGTTTGCCACAATCGGAAATCTTATTTTCTGTAGATTACCACTACCTTGTTTTTCATTAGTTTCATTTTCTAAATGAAACAGAACTGGCTGGTAGTTATGAAAAATTTCTCTCAACAATCCTACTTTAGATGCCACCCATTTAATTTTGTGCAATTTCTGAATTTTCAAATTTTTTTGATTTAATAAGTTGGCTACTTTATCCAGGTGTTTGATTTTTTTATTGGAATGTCCATAAAATTCATAAATTAAAATAAGAACAAAGTCACACATTGCTAAATTTGATACATTCTTCAGAGCATACACTATGCTGTACTACAATAAGTGAGCAACATAATGGAGATAAATATATATATGTGGTAAACATTCTTTATGGCACATAAACCAGATATTTCACCAACCATGCCATCTATTACTAAACCAACAATCAAATAATTTTTGTTTAAACCTAAACTAAGAGAAGCAGACTTTTTCTCAATAGCAGAAAAATAGGATTCAGATGTGCTAATTTCTAATTCTCTAAGCCCCAAAACACATTCTTGAACTTCACCACCTTTCAAATGTCTTACATACATGATCAATTCCTCTATTATGCCTTTGTCTGTAGAGGCATCTAAAATGATGCTAATGAACTGAGACTACTTTAGTTCCTTCAATACCCATTTTGTTATGACCTCCGATATGCAAGAAATAAATTCCCTGCAAGCATTTCTGTTTGCATACTGATTTTGTATATTAACCTCTAACTTTCTGGAGAACACGGTGAGTGATTCAATGCCAGAAAATGTCTTATTGTTTTTTGCAATACAGTGGCTCAGATTGAATATTATTTTGAGCTGCTTAAATACTTTTTCATCCATCTTTCTAATGCATTTGGCCAATGAGGTATTAACAAGAAGCTCGGATGAATTTTTAATAATGTCAACATTTTTTCTATGCTGCACAGATTTATCATGGAATTTAAAAGTTTCATGTTTGAAAGGGCCACTATATCTCAGTGAAAACTTACCTGATGTATTGGCATTCACATCTGCTTTGCAGCAAAATACACATTTTGCAAGACCATCTTCATAGACAATCAAAGGTAATTTTTCAATCCATTTCTCCTGAAATTTCCTTTTCCGTGGCTTTTCACATTTTTTTTGCATAATTTCTGTCTTTAAGTAAAACATTCTCAGATTCAAAATCACATTGTATCATAACATTGCTATCAACCAAAACAGAAACACATGGTGTAGAGGATGAATCACGCGGCATTGCTACATTGCTTCCGGACAACTTACATTGGAAAAATATTACTAAAGTTGATTGCTTAAAATTAAACATATTGAGATTACAGACTGATTTTCAATAACTTGTGTTGCCTGCGATTTTTATGTTGATGCAGTCCTTTGTCCTCCAAAACCGTGTTGTTTATGTTTCTATAGCACATTCAGGCTAAACGATAGAGTGAAGACAATTTAATTCACCCTCCGAACCATGTGATCTAGCAGGTGGGACATCAGCAATGCTTGCCTGTGGTTACACAGCATTCTCCAGTGAGAAAACCGATTTATTCTGCCAATAGGAGCGACCATTAAGCATCTGTGATGTCAGCTCCATGCGCTTTCTCGTGCGATTGAATATGATGGGTCAGTCTAAAAATAGAATGCTTCTCTTCCTAGCAGGGCATGACTTCGCAGTTCTGGTGTTCAGATCAGAATATATTTGCCTGTCTTATAAATCAAGAAACATATGGTGTAAAAAAATATTGAAAGCCTACAATATTATTATCTCATATATTTTATAAGCTGCAGTTTTTAAGGTCTAAAAATCCAGGAAATATACTCGCCACGGCAAAAAATCCACTCACGGACAGCGAGTGGGCTAGCGTAATTCCCCACCCCTGATCATCTTGCCAAAAAACTATGGTGTTTGTGAGATCATTGCCTTTTAACTGCATAAAGAGAAACATTTCTAGCTTACCCAAGCAAATGTGTCTGCCAATATTTTTTCTGCAAAGAAAAATAGCCTAAAGATATACCTCAGCATGAAACTACATTGGGGTTATTGCACACGTTCTTGAACCATAAGATTATTTTCTGCTGTTCTTATTTGGAAGTTGTGATGATATATGAATCCACTGATGTGAAATGTAGCTTTATAACTACACAGAATGACGTTTAAGATGTGTTTTCGTCATCAATGCACTTTAAAATGAAAATAGAAAATTCCTCATGTTGATTTGTCATCATGCTTAATTTGCTGACATTTTAGATTTTGTATGCATGCATTTTAAGTCATCTACACAAAACACCCTGGAGTGTTGATATTGGGCCTTAAAATTACAAATTAGGGTAATGAATATTACTTATGCACACATGACTGTCCACTGCCTTCCACAGCTTCATCTAATGTTGCTGCTGTACACATTGTAGTTTGCTTTGAAACATTACCTGCTTTTCTGAATTGATAAAACCACATCATCTAATGTTACTATCGAACGGAGGATTCTTCTTAAATTCATGAATGAACATTGAACTGATTTATTATACTTGTCTAAAAAAACACACTGCACTTTTTCCTTGGATTAAAACATGACTAGACAACCATACACATTGAATAATTGCATGATTTTACAAAGGAGATTGTAGGGATGCTGTGGTAGAATGCCATGTCATGTGCTGCTTGCCTGTGAAACTGAGTAGTAGGTGCGGGTACACAATGCAATGTGATGCTTTTGGAGACACTGTGGTTTCCAAGTCTTAGCATTATTTATCAGACACTCTGTATACCATTGTTGAAATCTATAGTATTTTTATTTACTGATTTTGAGAATGAGGTCACAAAATGCATACAAGCTTCATCTATTTTTAAACAATTTTTTTTTAACATATTTGGCTAATGAGTTTGCATTGCACATAATGAACAAATGCTGCTTTTCAAACAATAAACTACTTTTTTCTAAATTGTGATAAACAAACAAACATGAAATTGAATACCTAGGTACCTTAAAAACCACAGCTGGCTCTGTTTTCATGTATTTTATGAATTGCAAATAAAACATTTTACTTTCATGTTAATATAAATAAAATGGCACATCTTTCATCATATAATCCATGGATCATCAGTTAAATATAAATTTAATTTCTGTGGAGTATACACCAATGTGGATAATATGCAGCTTTTGAAGAAAAAAAAAAATTTTTTTTGCAGCTCTTCAATTTTAAAAGAATCCAAATAGCAATTGTCAGGGGAGGTCACATATTTCAAAAATTGCCATAAATGTGTTAACAACAGGAAAACATAACACAATACAAAGGTTTTTGTCTGCAAGTAGTTGGAAAGAACTTTTTTTTTTTTTTATTTAACTTTATGAGGATTTTGGCAGAAAATACGATGCATCAAAAGCAATATCATTTTGCTCTCACAGGTGTCATGCATGTTTGTGGGTCCATTAGTGTAACTATGGAATCTAGCTATGAGACTGTCAGGTCTAACTACAGAATTAGAGTAATGCTGAACAATTAAGAATTTTTGCTCTTTGTTCACTTGAAAGTAAAAGAAAAACATTTAAAAGTGGCAGTTATTTTTTGTTTTAAAAAAAATCGTCTCCCATTTCTTTGGATTGCTGGGTCATCCCATGAATAGTGACTTTTCTATTTAAAATTATGGTTCAGTAACAACACCACGATTACATATTATACAGTGACCCTACCTTCCCCCAATTTCAAGGCCTGTGGATTATACGAAGAAATCGTTTTTTTTGTGAATTTTATGGTCTGTGGATTATAGGAAGAAAAATACAGTAATAATAATAATGTTGATGATAATATGCATAAAATCCTAAAGGGACTTTACCTGGAAATTTGTATCCAGAACCCTGGGCTGACATTTTTGTTGTAGATTGTCACATGATCCCTGACAATTAATGAAGGAACAATCTTCATCCTGACTGCATTCTTCAACTGCTAAAATGTTCTCAATGAGTGAAGGCTTAAAGAACACCATATCTACATCTAAAAACTTGATGTTACCATGGCCATCCATTCCAAAATGCCCCATTTTCATATCACAGAAGTGCAAACCTGGAAATTCTGTTGCCACATGCTCTATGTAATCCAAAATTTTTAGTGCCAGAGCTGCTCTCATAGAAAATTCACTTTTCCATGTTGGATAAAGCACCATGAATAAATTATCAATTATATGAATATACTCCACCAAATAGAAATGTCCACAAGTTCCTAAAATTTTTGGAAAAATATTCTCATCTTCATAGTACTTTAGGAACAGATACTCATTTTGTTGTAGTAGATGCCATATATTATTCATTGCAGTGCTTAATGTATAGGGAGATAGTTCTGAAAGAGGTAAATCGCTGTTCCATAATTTACTTATTAAATAAGTTTCATTGTTTTTCCAAATTTCAAAATTAATGTTTAAATTTCTAAGCAAATTATCTTTCACCATTCGATGAAATGCCTCCAAACTTGGATATCCTCTGGACTTATTGTCAGTCACCCAGAATACATGATCAAAATTATCTGTATTAAGTTTGGAAGACTTCACAACAACCTTTTCACCTTTGTAATATGCTATAAAAACAACATCTTTTCCTAAGTGGTGTGGCAAACATGAGCACGTCTGAAGGAATTCTGAATTACAAATTTCAGCACATGAATTTCCAATAGCATCTCCATTGTTGTAGCTGTCACACTAGAAAAAGAAAATAAATTGAATGGTACTGGGTATTTTGAAGAGTTATTTTGTACATAATGTTTTAGTTACACATGGTGGTGACATCATATTCAACAGATCATAAAAGAAGTATGCACCACAGTAAAAAAGAAAAATGAATGTGAACAATTTATGTTATGCAGTGGAAGCATTAAAATTTCATTATTAATATTTTTATTTGCATGATGAGGAACATCTTTGTAACCTATGAAATGACAGCAAATCAAAGATGAGTTATGAAGATCATTACTGCTGGAAAGAATAATAAGCATATCAAATTCTAAGTTCATAATCTACAGTTGGAACTTCTTCTGCCAGGTTTGTCATTCAACATGGAATATCATAACTGCAATACTATTAATATTGACTGGGTCTCATTTAATCCATTCAAACTAAGATGGGTCTATAAAAACCACATTAAAAAAAAAAAAAAAAAAAAAAAAAAAACCTTTCAGGGTTAATTTTTGAAGAAACTTTCCTTTTGGTGCCAAGGCTACTTACATTACTCATCAATATGAGAAACCAGTTCACGATTTGACATAAATGACACAGGAAAATAAACTTTAATAAACAAAAAGTTCTGTTCAATAAAGTTATTTAGTTTGTTGAAAGTAAACCCATAATTTCATTTTCTACATTAATCCATTTCTATCTACCTAGGTGATCAACATAACCAAGTAGAAAATTAGCTAATAGTAAACAAAATGGAAGATGTGAACAAGTTATGCAACTTTACATGCAGTCTACTCCAGCAGAAAACAAATATTTTGAATCCCAATGGGCAGCACTAAATACTTTTAATGCATTGTGCTAGTTTCGAGAACTGACTTTTAAACAATTCCAATTAGTAGTTCTAATTCTGACTATTATATAGCTCTAATCATTCTACTATTCTCTTTTACATACGATATTTCAAAGTAACTTGTACAAAATTCTAGCGGATAATGCTTACCTTGGCATTTCTTTCTAGCGATG
Organism: Macrothele yani; assembly: GCA_039090855.1. NCBI lineage: Eukaryota > Metazoa > Arthropoda > Arachnida > Araneae > Macrothelidae > Macrothele > Macrothele yani. The sequence continues at coordinate 76,308,787 of CM076997.1, read as the reverse complement.
GGAACATTTCATGCACATGTTTTCCAGTCTTTGTTGATGTTATTGTCCTAAAGTCCGTTGTATGCGATGACTGGCTTTACTTCTCACACTTTTCGCTGGGTATACTCATTGGATCTTTGCCTTAGGATTCAAACACATCAATTTTTACTGTTCTTTATACTCGAAATTTTCGCCCATCCTCTGGGCATCCTCAGGAGCGTGGCGACTTTACTACCGATGTTCGTGGTTAACTTCGCGCTAATGGAGTCCGATACTCCTTGTTGCCATTCGTCGGATATACTTTCCTGGATATATTTCGTTATTAAGCCCGGCTGGCGCCATCTATGTTTCATTAAAACAACTTTTTTTTTTAATTTTTTTTTTTTTTTTCTTCTCCTATCCTGGTTTCTTGTCTTTTTTGCCGGTTTTTCTTTTGTTGTTGTTTTTCTTGTCTTATTAGTTCTTTCCACAGGCCCGATAATGTGCTAGGGTCGTTCTGGTTACATACCCTTGCTTTATTTTTATAGATTAATATTGCTTCTTCCCTCCTCATTTGCCTTTCCGATTTTTTATTCTTTTTTAGCATTTTAATTTCATTGAATTTTGGGAATGTCCGGTTTTCCATGCAGAATTGCACTAAAGCAGTTTTGGCTTCTTTTTTTTGCCAGTTAGATATGTGTTGTTTAAGTCTTTTTTTTAATCTGTTTTTCGTACTTCCAATGTATGATATTGGGGGTATGTGTGCAATTGGAATTTCGTAGGTTCCTGATTCTTCTAGCATTTTTTCCTCTGTTTTTTTGTTGACAGTCATACTTTTCACGGTGTGCACTGAGCTTCCTAGTTGTAAGTCATATTTAGCACAGTGCCTATTGATTTCTTTACTCACTCCTTCCAAGTATGAGAAAGCTCCAATGTATTTCAATTTTTTATTCCTCATCTTCCTTTGGTTGTGCACTTCTTGGCCTTCTTTACTCTGAGTCATATGCTTTTTACTCTCATGTATCCATTTATTAATTAGCTTGCTCGGGTGCCCATACTCTTGTGATATTTTCGAGATAAACTCTAGCTCTTGATTTTTTAGCCTGTTGTTAGATGTGTGTGTGTACGCTCGCCGTATCAAGTTTACTATGCTGTTTTTTATGTATCACTGGATGGTGCGACGAGTATGGTATCAGTACAGGTATGTAAGTTACTTTTCTGAACACAGAGTATTCAAAACTATTTTTGTTTTTCTTTAGTTGAATGTCCAGGAAGGATAGGCAATTATCCTCTTCAAACTCAATAGTTAGCTCTATGGTGTTACAGATTTTGCTAAACTGCTGTGCTAGATCTTGTAGCTCGGCTTTGTTAAGTTTAGACATTATAATAATGTCATCTACATATCGAGCATAAAGTATTGGTTTTTCAGGTAGATTTCGAATAATTTCTTTTTCGAGGTATGCCATAATCACTTCTGCGTATAATGCCGATAATGGGGATCCAATAGGGCCACCTTGCGTTTGTTTAAATATATTTCCTTCAAAATGGAAGATGTTGTTTTCCTTGATGAAATTTAAGGTATTCTTTAGCTCTTTCAGTTGTGACAAGTTTAGTTCTTTGTTGATGCTTAGTTGTTGCATAATCAATTCGATGGCTAGCTCCTGAGCTAGCCATCGAATTGATTATGAATTGAATGGCTAGCTCCTGAGCTTCAATTCGATGGCTAGCTCCTGAGCTAGCCATCGAATAGTTCTTTGTTGATGCTTAGTTGTTGCATAATCAATTCGATGGCTAGCTCCTGAGCTAGCCATCGAATTGATTATGAATTGAATGGCTAGCTCCTGAGCTTCAATTCGATGGCTAGCTCCTGAGCTAGCCATCGAATTGATTATGCAACAACTAAGCATCAACAAAGAACTAAACTTGTCACAACTGAAAGAGCTAAAGAATACCTTAAATTTCATCAAGGAAAACAACATCTTTCATTTTGAAGGAAATATATTTAAACAAACGCAAGGTGGCCCTATTGGATCCCCATTATCAGCATTATACGCAGAAGTGATTATGGCATACCTCGAAAAAGAAATTATTCGAAATCTACCTGAAAAACCAATACTTTATGCTCGATATGTAGATGACATTATTATAATGTCTAAACTTAACAAAGCCGAGCTACAAGATCTAGCACAGCAGTTTAGCAAAATCTGTAACACCATAGAGCTAACTATTGAGTTTGAAGAGGATAATTGCCTATCCTTCCTGGACATTCAACTAAAGAAAAACAAAAATAGTTTTGAATACTCTGTGTTCAGAAAAGTAACTTACATACCTGTACTGATACCATATTCATCGCACCATCCAGTGATACATAAAAGAAACAGCATAGTAAACTTGATACGGCGAGCGTACACACACACATCTAACAACAGGCTAAAAAATCAAGAGCTAGAGTTTATCTCGAAAATATCACAAGAGTATGGGTACCCGAGCAAGCTAATTAATAAATGGATACATGAGAGTAAAAAGCATATGACTCAGAGTAAAGAAGGCCAAGAAGTGCACAACCAAACGAAGATGAGGAATAAAATTGAAATACATTGGAGCTTTCCCATACTTGGAAGGAGTGAGTAAAGAAATCAATAGGCACTGTGCTAAATATGACTTACAACTAGGAAGCTCAGTGCACACCGTGAAAAGTATGACTGTCAACAAAAAACAGAGAAAAAAATGCTAGAAGAATCAGGAACCTACGAAATTCCAATTGCACACATACCCCCAATATCGTACATTGGAAGTATGAAAAACAGATTAAAAAAAAGACTTAAACAACACATATCTAACTGGCAAAAAAAGAAGCCAAAACTGCTTTAGTGCAATTCTGCATGGAAAACCGGACATTCCCAAAATTCGATGAAATTAAAATGCTAAAAAAGAATAAAAAATCGGAAAGGCAAATGAGGAGGGAAGAAGCAATATTAATCTATAAAAATAAAGCAAGGGTATGTAACCAGAATGACCCTAGCACATTATCGGGCCTGTGGAAAGAACTAATAAGACAAGAAAAACAACAACAAAAGAAAAACCGGCAAAAAAGACAAGAAAACTAGAATAAAAAAATAAAAAAAAAGTTGTTTTAATGAAACATAGATGGCGCCAGCCGGGCTTGATAACGAAATATATCCAGGAAAGTATATCCGACGAATGGCAGCAAGGAGTATCGGACTCCATTAGCGCGAAGTTAACCACGAACATCGGTGGTAAAGTCGCCACGTTCCTGAGAATGCCCAGAGGATGGGCGAAAATTTCGAGTATAAAGAACGGTAAAAATTGATGTGTTTGAATCCTAAGGCAAAAAGCCCCAATGAGTATACCCAGCGAAAAGTGTGAGAAGTAAACCCAGTCATCGCATACAACGGTCTTTAGGGCAATAACATCAACAAAGACCGGAAAACACGTGCATGAAATGTTCCCATCGCTAGAAAGGAATGCCAAGGTAAGCATTATCCACTAGAATTTTGTACAAGTGACTTTTAAACAATCCCTTTTTTTAAATCTGTTTCATTAATCAAAAGATCATTAAAAACATGGGTTATCCAAGACACAGTAGTATCCATCTGAGTGACGGCTTTTGAATAGGAGCATCCCTTGTACTCCCAACTAAAAGTAGGAATATACCAACATGGATCATGAAATATCATATTACATGTACTTTGGTATGTATCTATTCACCAGGTTAAGTATAAAATAAAGATAGAGTATTAATATATGTACTTATTCTGAGTTTATTATAATTTAGCTCTAAATAAACAACTGGTGATCAGTACAACATAATGTAACTTTTTCTTAATTTAACAAAAAAATATGCCTAAAGATAGCAAAAGGACATCTCAGTAAGGGAAGAAAACAGATTATGACACTGAGAAAAGAAGATGGTTCTGTAACAAGAAATAGAGGCGAAATTTTGACAAGAGAGAAAATTTTTTACTCCAAATTATATGAAAGGGATGATACATGTACTTCAGACATCATGAAAGGTACAAGTACCAGAGTTCTTCCAGTCCTCCCAGCAGAAGTTGCATATGCAATCAAGAACATGAAATGGGGAAAAGCTCCAGGAGAAGATGGAATTACTGTAGACATCATACAAGAAGCAATTGGAGAAATTGAAACAGTACTCGCCCAATTTTTCACTCGATGCCTTAATGAAGGGAAGATTCCTGAGGATTGGAACAATGCTACAATGATCCTGCTACATAAAAAAGGTGGCATCGAAGATCTCAGGAACTACAAACCTATCAGCCTCCTATCAGTGGTTTATAAAATCTTCACTAAAGTTCTTTCAAACTGCTTGAAGGTAACACTGGACATGGCTCAACCGAGAGAACAAGCTGGATTCAGGAGTGGCTACAGCACTATAGATCATATCCACATCCTGAGAGAACTAATTGAAAGAGCGAGGGAATATGAACTTCCATTGTGCATGGCTTTTATCGATTATGAAAAGGCCTTTGATTCAGTGAAACCATCAGCAGTTAAAATGGCTTTGAAATCCTGTGGTGTTGAAGATGCATACATTAATATTATTAATAACAGGGTTCTCACCAGGGTTCCAGAATCAGGGGTGAAAATGTCCCCCAGGCTTTTTTTCTGGGGGTTATTTTGAAAAATCAGGGGTGAATTTTAAACAATCGTAAACTTAGAGAAAAATACTACATTTATGGGGAAAGAAAACGAACAAATACAAAAATAATATAAATATGTTATACATACTCCTAATTTTCTTATTAAATATTTCAGCAGCTTTGTGAAATGGAAAGCTTTTTAGTGTTACATTTGCTGCTGATATTCGAATCAAAATTTTTAAAGTTTATTCTTTCAGTCTGTTGCAAAATTTATCTTTTATTCAATTTTGTGTGCTAAAAGAACGCTCTACTGATGCAGAACTTATTGGCACAACCAAAGCAATTTCATACAACAACACTGTGCTTGGATACACATCTTTATACTTGCAGATGAAAAGTTCTGCAACATCTGCAAATTTAAAACTAGCATAGCTAATTTTTAGCAGAATAAATATATATGGATATTCACTCAACAGACATTTCAAATCTTCAAAATCTTTGAAGTGGTCTAACAACTTCAAAACAAATTTGCATGGCACCGATGAGGATATTTACTTACCATCCCAAAAGCGTTTGAGCGAATTGGCTCCTTTCACAACAATGAATAATAAAATAAACATAGGGACCTTTACAACATCGAAAACAAAAAATCACTTTAACACTGTATGAGCCGTTGCTTTTAGCCCAAAAATTACGACAGGTTAAAAAAAAAAAAATTCTCTGTATCAATACAAGCATGAGCCAAATTTTAGAAAAGAGTTCTTCTGATGAGAAAAAATAGACCATTTATATGTTGATAAAATAATGAATGGCATTAACTTACCTTTTGCAAATAACGCTGGTTTTGACGCCGCTTTGCAAAATTAACAAAACATCAAAATTGTTTTATTTTCGTTGGTTTCGAAATACATTTTGCGCCATTTCTCTTGAAAGTTAAGATTTTTTAAATTTAGTTAGAGGTACAGCAGGAACAGCCTCACTACATTTCTCAGGCAATATTTCACGGTTTAAAATTGTAGCACTCGATGCAGAACTTGCAGAATCGTCAGTAGAACGCTTCCTCTTTCTAATGAGGAACTTTTCCATTGTGTTATAGTAAGAACAAATATCAGAGCTGCCAACTTTTCAAAATCAAAAACCGGGACATCAACGCGCGTTCAGCGGCGCATATTTACACTTTATAAATAATAAAATTATATATTATAGTTTCTCTATTTTTTTATTACAGTTAATTATTTAATACAAATAAAGAAATATTTACAAAAAAAAATTTAAGTTTAAAATAAGATTAACAAACCTTGTTAATGAGTTTCATTTTTAGAGAGTGAGACACTGTTTTTTTCAGAGAGTCACCAATTTTTCTCCCCACCATAACAGGAGTCTTATCACATAAGGCAAGACAGTTCATTCACGGAATACCAAGATACTGAAATTCTTCAGACACAAGTTTGGCAATATTTTCACCTGTTGAACTGGTTTCTAGGCATGGCAAAGAGAGCAGCATGCATCTCACTCGCTTGCAATGATTATCAAAGTATGTTACCACAATTGCCCCCCCCCCTCCCAATTTTTTTTCCTAAATCAAGAAGATTGCTTGCAAAAATCAAGATTTACTATAAAATCAAGAAGATTTGAGACAGTACCAGAACTGTTAATTTATGATTATCTATTATTAGGGAGGGCGGTAATATATGGGATGTGCTAGCAGTATGTTTGATGATATTTGTATTCAATTATTTTTCTGTATCAGTCACTCATAGATGGAGTTCAGAAATTGTAATTTTCAAGGTTTTGAATTTTTTTTTAAATTGAATGATGCAATTTTAGAAATAACTTGATTTCATTTAAGCAATGACAAGACAACGAATTTTTTTTTAAATGCGCTTAGATGACAATTTTATCCATTACGAATGCACGATACCACTATTTTAGATAAAGGATGAATAGTGTAACTTTGAGAATATGAATACTTTTGAACACCATGCACATCAATTCTTACAAATTTGCAGCTTCTTCACTTTCGTTTTCAGGAAAGAATTACGATTACGGGAAAAATCTTGACCCCCTCCCCCTCTCTTTGTCAAGCTGAAATGCAAACCTTATTTGGGGGGGGGGGATATTTAAGAATACAGGATACATGTTCAGAACATCGTTGGGGGGGGGGGATACAATTACGGGAGAAATCTTTGCTACATCCAATTTTCGTTTTCGGACAGTTTCCCTCCATTTTCAAGTTGAAATACAAATATTTATAAAATAAAATGATATTTAACGACAATACTAGGCAGAGGAAACATCGCGTGAAAAATAAAATTACGTTTATGAGGGAAATCTTCACTGCGTCTAACTTCCGTTTTCGAAAGTTTCCAGCGAAAAACATTCTCCTCCGCTACCAATTGCCCCGAAATTTCTGTTCAGTTATGCATCGATCTCGAGGAAAACCCCAATTATGACGGAAAAGGAGAAATTTCTCGAAGCTGTTGCACGCTCATGCCTGAAGATTACAGGGAAATTTTTGCGCCGTCGAATTTCCGTTTTCGAAAATTTTCCCTCCATTTTCCAACTGAAATACAAATATTTTTGGAATAAAGTGATGTATAACAACAATACTGGACAGAGGCAACATCGCAGGAAAAAGAAATTACGATTATGGAAATCCTTATTTCGTTTACTTCCGTTTTTGAAAGACGAAATACCGTCCCGATGCGTATTTTTACGAGTTGGTAAAATTTCGATGCGTAAACACACTTTTTGATGCGTACTAGACGCGTAATTACGCATTTTGGCGAACTCTGCATGGCGCAGAATTAAATTTTTTTTCGCACTTTGGCGCAATTAGCGCAGCTATTCCAATACTGAGGAAGAGCAAGTTTGGAAGGATTGGCGGGAGGGGATGTGTGCGATCGCTCCCAGCTAGAAACATGAGATAACATAAGGTTCAATCGCTATGAGATCATAATAAAGCAAAAGCAGGAATTTACACTAAGCGACAATAACAACGATATAAATTTCCATCGGTAAAAAAAAAATCACGAGCCATTTTGGCGAAAATCCGGAAGAAACTATCTTCCGACCGTAAAACTACCCAAAACTCCGTAAAACTTGGCAGGTATGCGGACGTCATTGCACCGATATCGGCTTTTCCGACATATTATGTAATATCACGTTCTTCACCCGATATCGGCTTTGCCAATGCATCCAATATCCTCTGGCCGTTTTTCACCCCCATATCCGTCCGATATTGGCGTTGCCGATGTATCCAATATCTGAATTTCAAAATCGCTTACTTAGAAAAAAGGACCAATTAATAGTTTTCGCATTTGTGCGAAAAAAAACTATAAATATATTCGCAAAATGCGATCGCAGTTTAAACCGTGATTTTAACAAAAAAAGACACAAAATTCAGAACTTTTTACGAAATACATTGAAATCCGCAATTCTTCCAACCTGTCCGTAATTCGGTAATCATGCGGCCGAAACCGTAATGGTTGGCACCCTTAGCAGCGCGTGGGCTTTCGTCTCGTTGCACTCTACGCGGATCAAATGATCATATGTAGAGGATTTTAGGAAGGGTGTGTCTGACCCCAGGTCTTAAACAACCCTTAGAAATAGGAAGCTAGGAGATTTGGGCTAGAGTGCCCGATAGGAAAGTGACACGGAAGTGAAGTAGAAAGGGTGAGGAAGACGCCTTTATTTATTACCGGGGGCCAGTACCCTGGGTCCGACGGCTTAACGTGCTCATCCAACGCACGGCGGATATTTAGTGGATCGAGCGTTTGTACCTGCTGGGATCGAACCTGGGGTCCTTTCCGTGGCAGTCACCAACGTTGCCCACTAGGCCACCTGCGGCACTCTCCGCTGGTTATCCCGTAATCCGTTTATATACGACCGGAAGGGAAATACTGGGATTGTACCGTGCCGACATGAAATCGGCACATGTGACTGAACAATAGGATTGTACCGTGACGTCGTGAAATCGGCACACGTGATCTGAAACGGCATCGCATTCGTAGATTTTCCATGCTAATAGCTCGCAACTGAAATCTTTCTGCGCGCGCGCCCATTTCGCGCGTCACTAAAAGAGACATACAAAGGCTGCAGAAAAATAAAGTGACGCGCGCGCCCATTTCGCGCGTCACTAAAAGAGACATACAAAGGCTGCAGAAAAATAAAGTGACGCGCGCCCATTTCGCGCGTCACTAAAAGAGACATACAAAGGCTGCAGAAAAATAAAGTGACGCGCGCGCCCATTTCGCGCGTCACTTTATTTTTCTTGCGCGAAATGCGCGTCTGCACACGCTATCGGGAACCCTGTAATAACATCTATGAAAATGCAAGTGCAAAGATTCAGCTGTTTGAGAATACAGTACACATAAAAATTGGAAAGGGAGTGAGACAAGGTGACACCATATCTCCCAAGCTCTTTAATGCCAAATTGGAAAATGTCTTTCAATCACTGAACTGGGAAAACAAAGGGATAAAGATTAATGGAGATTATCTAACTCACCTTCGTTTTGCTGATGATGTAATCATTTTTGCAACTACCCCATCAGAGCTGCAGAGTATGATCCAGGAACTTACTGACAAGAGTAAAGAAGTGGGATTAAAAATGAACTTTCAGAAGACAAAAGTGATGTACAATGCTTTTACAAGAAAAAAATATTTATCAATTGATGGAGAACAGCTGGAGATAACAGATACGTATGCTTATCTAGGACAGCAGATATCAAGTGTGGGTCACACTGATGAAGAAATAAATCGGCATATAAAACTTGCCTGGAGAGCTTTTGGAAGAAACAGCATAATTTTCAAGAGCAATATGCCATTATGTCTTAAAAGAAAAGTGTTTGATCAATGCATCCTTGCAGTGCTTATGAATGGTGCAGAGACGTGGACCTTAACTAAAAGAGACATACAAAGGCTGCAGACAACTCAAAGAACACGGAGAGGTGCATGCTTGGTGTAACCAGGAGAGATAAGAAGAGGAACTCGTGGATACGAAAAATGACAAGAGTGGAAGACATCATGATCAGACTAAAATCCCTGAAATGGTAATGGGCTGGACATACTGCCAGTAGGACAGACCATCGATGGACAGTCGAAATTTTAGATTAGATTCCAAGGGACAGGAAAAGACCCAGAAGACCACATGGAAGATGGATGGTGAAATTCGAAAGTATGCGGGAGTAACATGGAGGAGACTGGCACAAGACAGACCATTGTGGAAGAGGCACCTCAAGACCTTCGTCCAGCAGTGGATTGATAATGGTTGATGATGATGATGATGTTTTCAGAGATCAGAGGAAAAAACATGTACAAAATACAATGTTAGATAAAAATTGGATCTAGTTCCAAACCTTACATGGGTAGTCAAACATACACACTACTCTGTGGAACACACCACATCTGATTATTATTTTGCTGTGCTAAGCCCATGCAATTTTTCAGCATTATTCATGTTTCTACACAGAAATGTGGATAATTGAAGGCAAGAATTTTAAAGTCTTGAGGTAAAAGTAATTCTTATGGTATCACCTGAGACTAAAACTCGGAGAAAAAATGGCTTGTCGATTATATAACTCCCGGGGGGGGGGGATTAAGTGATATTTTACAGCTGTATCCTGGAAATCAATAAACATTGTTATTCTCAGTGCTGGTAAGTAGCGTACTATTATTAATGACGTTACAGTACTGAACTACTTTTATTGTAGTTTGTAGTGGAGCATAACTACAAAAATAAAAAAGTAGTTTTTTTGTATCACACTACAAAAACCAAGTAGTTGTAATGAAATTTCATGCTACAATTTTCCACTACTTTTCTTGTTACAAGGAACAAATTTTACTATGGCAGAAGGAATCATTTGCTGAATTCAGCTTGACCTTTGGAAGAACTAATGCTGTCCAACAGGAGGCATGACCTTTACAATGCTAGGTCATATGTCATGATCATAGATGGAGCATAAATGGGGGGGGGTGGTGACTTAATGAGGCTAAGAGATATCTCTGAGGGGTAGGAACAACCATAAAACTGAGAACCCTTAAGTAAGCAATAAACGTGAACATTTGACCCTGTTGTAATGCCATTCTTTCAGAAAATGCATAAATGTTCCATTTGCATCTCAGTTTTAAAAGTTGGCACAATCTGTTTGGCTTACTGTCTCTTCAGCTTACCTCCTAGTTACATATTCCATGATGCTCTAGCTAAGAAGGAATGTTGAAACAGAGCTTCTTTAGGCAGTTTCCTATAATTGCTGTAAATTAAAAAGCGAAACAACAAAAGGAAATTGCATTACTATGCATGCTTCTGGTACAGGAGGCAAAATGCCTTTTGGCTTCAAAATCACTACATCAAACTTAAAAACTTCATCTTGAAGCCATTGTTTTGCAATTCTTCTTTCTAGTAGTTATGAGCTGTGTTTATGTATGCACATTACACAGATTATTTATTTATTTACTTTTCATGCATGCATGAGCTTCTCTTTTTAATTTCTTTGTTCAGTAATTTATTTGGAGTCCTTAAAAACTCACCTGAGCATTCAGTATTCTCTACTAATGGAAGCTATGTGTTCCTAACGTACTATGTATTACAGCATCCACTACACATTCATACATCACTTACTACAATTGATGTTATTAATTTCATAACATGATTCTTTGTATCTACTAGAAACATGAAACCATTCTTATTAGTGGTTTTCAATATGGCTATCATTATTAGAAAAAACTAAGCAGTTAGATGCCGAAGAGCCAAAACATTATGACCACCTGCCTAATATGATGTTGGTCCTCATTCAAGGTTCAGTTTTGACACTTGTGTGCCCATTGTAGACACTTTTGACGGTGAACCAAGGGTAGCATGGGCACTCAGAGAAGGCTGTGGCTACACAGCCCCATTTTCAGCTGGGTTCGATGTACTATGTGTTGCAGGGTTGCCAATTTTTCAAGAACAGCTTGAGGAGCATCCACAGAAATTTTGTGGAGCATTTTGCCTTACTTGAGGAGCAGTTATAAAAATATGTGCAAGAAATATTCGAAATGTTTGGAATTAACAATCATTTCTATTAAGTCAGTGTAATTTATTTTTCACTCACCTGTACATCATTTTAGCGATAAATATGTGGCTTTTTGCCTTCTGCAGTACTTCATTGGTGAACACAGTCTGATAGCAGACACTTCCTTCGGCTTTAGCGGAACATTTTTCAATTAGCAATACCTCCAAAGTTTCATGGCCTGAATTGCTTCTGCAATCAGTTAGATTCTGATTTATGATAAGTACTAAAAACTCTTTCACATGAAGCATTGCTGCATGGTATTAACAGTACAGACATTATTACATCTGGTCTGGCAAGTATTTGTACTTAGGGGACCCATTATGGTCTTTTAACTGTTTAATTAACAACCATGCTACATCTGGTCTGTTACAAGAAGTAATCTCATCACTAAGAGAATCAATCTGATAGTTTATAAATTCTGATTCTACAACATCCTTCACCTCATCTAAATACGCAAATAAATCTAAGAAAAAATACAGGGAAGAAATTTTGTGCTTCTCTTTCAGTTTTACATCTGCAATTGATGCATGTTCAAATAGCTTGTCTTGCAGTGGAATTTTTTTCAAAATATATACATCCTTTATGGAAATATTTCTGTACACAGCTACAGAATTTAAAATATTGGGAAGATTAAAAAATTGACAGGCTTTAGCTCCTATTACCAGTTCATCACCTGCCTTTTGATTCTTTTTGTCACCAAAATCTATATTATGCATATGCACAGAGTTAGCTGCTGCAAATACTGCTGGCTTAATGTATCTAGCTAATAATTCAGTTAAAAGTGATGTAATTTCTTGATGATACACATGTGTCATGGGTGCATCAATAAATTGGCTTTATTAAATATGGGGATAGTTACTTGAAAAAACAATAAATACAGCATTGTTGCAGGAGTTTCAAAACATTTTTTCACTTTAAAGAAAGTGGGAGATTTCCCTTTTTCTTTTTCACGAAAAAATTTGTGGAGAGCATCCCACTGTTCCAAAAATCTATCAATGACACATCCCAATGAAAGCCACCTAGTAGAGCCATATTTTAGAATTTTGTGCTGTTCTAGTCCACAAACACTCTGACAAAATTGCAGAAGTTGAGGGCATTTACAACTTTTTCGAGATAATAATAAACATCCACTAAACTCTTCAATATTATAGAAATCCAATTCTTTGGCTGCATGCTGTGCTGCCAAATGAATTAAGTGACAGGCACAGCCATGAATAATTACATTTGGGCCAACTTTCTTTATATATGAGCTAACCGCTTTGAACTGCTCGATCATCACATATGCATTATCTGCACAAAAGGAGACATAGTTACCCTATGGTATCATTTTCTTTTCCAATTCACCGTTCAACAGATTGAAAATATTTTTTCTAGTGAAATCGCCTACTAAACGAGGCAATGATAATAACGATGTCACTATTTTCTCAATATCATCCTCATAGTACATGACAACACTTGGAAATAACTAGTGTTCGGCAGAGTTGCTCCCATCAGTTGCCAAACTGAATTTTTTTCTTTTAGTTTTCCAATTAAACTCTGTTGTGTCATAGCAGAGAAACACTTTATAATTGATGCTGTTTTCTTGCGTGCACAGGCATATTCCTTCGCGATTTTCGAATCCGGAAATTTGTTTTTAATAAAGGTTCAGCATGGTCTGATATTGCTAAAGGGCAGTTATGTTCTTTACGAACTTGGTGAAAAAAGCTTCAGCTCTTAACACATTGAAGCTTGATTCTGGCATCAGTATCATAGAATCCAGAGTCTGATTAGCATGCTTCAATTTAGCATTCGTAACATGCTTTTGATTCTCCATGTGATGCCCGCAATCCGCTTTTCCACCATGTGCAATTGAAAAATCCAAGCAACATGCAGTGCAAAACGCATGATTTGTGGACTCTTTAGACCGCTTTAAAACCGGCCATGTTGTTTCATAATCCTTCCTGAAACACTGGGAATGTTTTCTTTTCCCAGCAGACATTTCTCCCTATTTAAATTTAGGAAAGAACTAATGAACTTGAAATAAATCGCAACAAATGCTAGCACCATACAACACCTTTCAAGCTACTTCTTAAATACGGGGAAACTGGTTTTCATCCTGTTCCTTCTCCTGCGCAAAATGTGCATGCGTCAAAAGAGGAGGAAATTTCGCCTGGCTGGAACTTATCATCAGGTCGCTTTTTCCTTCGGGTTATCGTAATGCTGCCAATTGGAGAACCTTATGGAGTTAACGTATTTATCGGCATATAAGTCGAGGTCATAAAACGGGAAAAATAAAAAAAAACGAGGTCGACTTATACGGCAAGGATGAAATACCAACTGAAAATTTTTGTGCGAAATGCGAAAATTTTGATACATCGATTTTTCATATTATTAACACTCATTTTTATTTAACATTAATAGTGTTTCTCCCCCAGAATTTTTTGGCAGTGGGTGGCTAGAATTTTTAGCTGGGTAATGTCCCTCCCCCTCCCTCAAAATGAACATAACTGCACATTAAAAGTGCCGATAGCTTGTTAAATCCAGCAGATGGCACATTTCTTTGAAGCTCAATTAATTTTATCATTGTTTTGGGTACAGTAATCACATCACAGTAAACAACATACATACGTATATGAACTCCCCCTCCCCCTTTTTTTTAATTTCACCAGTGTGCAGCACTGGGGTTTGTAGTACGGAAGTTGTTTGACATTCATCACCCGGCACCCCGTCCCTGTGTAAGACATTCTATCCATTGTTCACACCCAATAAACCCCTCCCCTTTTCTGATATCCATCTATCCCAGTTCACTAAAACACTTGAAAGCCACCCCCTTCCCCCTCATGTCGAACTCCTAGCAGTTAACAGAACTAAGTCATCATGGATCCTCAGTATGGAGACTGCGCGAAAGATGCAAGATTAAATGTCTGATTTTTATCCACATAAAAATAAGGGCGGTGCTCCCGTGATTTTAATGAAGGGATATGTTTGGCGAAAGGGGGAAGCAGGGAGGACGACTTACACAAATATAGCTGAAATCCAACATTTTTGCTGTAAAAGTCCACATCGACTTATATGCCGGCAAATATGATTAAGAGGATTTTACGTATTTTATGGATTATGACTCGATTTCCGAAGCAAAAGAACAACTTCGCGGAGCTGCGTAGTTTTAGCGTTTTCCGGAGAAACTCCGCAAAATTCGGAGCAGTTGGCAACCCTGGTGTTGTGACAAATTACTCCCATCACCAGCATTCAAATTACTGGTGAGTTGCTCCACAGTATCTCTCATGTTTAGGTGTGGATTTAGACGAGGGCTAAAGCCCTGTCATCTTTCCTGTAACTGGCAAAGTTGTTCGAAATTGGATTCCAAAGCTGAAACTTGGTTTATAGTATAAAAAAAAAATGCCTGCACACAAAAATAAATAAAAATAAAGAAGAAGAAAAGGAAGAAGAAACATTTTGCATTACATTTGATTTATATGCAGACGGAGTAAAAATGCAGGCAAGGAAGAACAATTGCATTGCAACCTGGCGCGCCAGTATGTAAACACAAATAAACACAGACTCGAGACTGCCCTTTCCCCATCCCTCATTGTTTGGTTAAATTCTCATGCCTGGGGGCTGGGATGAAATAGTGGCAGGTGGCAGTGGCGATCAAGGATAGTGATATACATCTCACATCTGGTTGACATTTCTGAGTCCAGCACCGATGAGTTGCTTACTTCCTCCCATGTTGGCATTCTTTGTCTGAACCTGGAGCTTCCTGACTCGGGGCTTTGTTTCTAACAAACGCTTTCTGCTTGTTTCTTTTTACTGAGTTGGTACTAACAAGATGTTTAAAAGAAAGGGTGGCCAGCAAAATATCAGAATGCTTTTTAAAAAGGCAAATGTAAGCATTTTCCCTCAAAATGTCGAAACGAAAGAGATAAATTTATTACGTACATTACCTCTCAAATTTTCGATCTAAACACTAGATTTTCGTCAGGAGTTCTTGCTTCCTTCTACTTCCACAGGTCTGGTGACCAAGCCTGATGGATTTTCCATCCAGCATGGTCATTGATGTTGCCACCTTGTGTCTTGTAAATTTCCAAATAAATATTTATAACACTGAAAGTAATAAGAGGAAGCCATGAAGTCATTAATTACTAGAAAGAGATAAGTCGCTCGGACATTTCACCTGAGAGGCTGCTTTCCGTAGATCTTGTTCAAACGGCGAGTATAAGACTTTTGAGCAACAATGATATTGGACTGGCAGTATGCAAAACGGATATTTCAGCAGAGAGCAGGTAAGAATTTTTGACAAATGCATGGGTTCCCTCAGCTAATTTTATTTTCCCAACGAATGGTTGAAACAGGACAAAATCGCAAATTTCAAAGAAGGTGGCTAACTGACTATCCTTGGTTATCCTATAGTGAAAAAGATAAAGGTGCTTATCGCCGGATGTGCATACTTTTTGGACTGAACGATGGCGGTCAAAGCAAACAAAGGTTAGGATGTTTGGTTAAAGAACCATTAAGAAAATACAAGAAGGCGCTTCAGCATTTTACTACACATGCAGAGAACGAATATCACTAAACAGCATTAATTAAAGCTCAGAATTTTAGCATCATATGGTCAGCAAAGACAGACAGCATTGCATGAGCAATTAATTCTAATATCAGAGACATTGTCAGTGAAAATAGGAATCGATTACTTCCTATTGTGAAAACAATAATTTTTTGTGGAAGGCAAAATATTCCCCCCATGAAGGCTTCCATTCCCCCTCCCATTTGTATCTTGTTCTATTCAGAATTTTTACCCCCTCTGTTTAATATGTATAAATACATGTATTATATATATATACACTTTTCAACACATTCAGCTGGTCAGCCCCCCCTTTTTCAACAAAAATTCCTAGATCCGCCCCTGTTTATGTTGGCATACAAGATAGCCTTTGCTCACCTCTAGCATTGATGAGCCGTGGTCAGCCCAACCTTGTCGGCGGCTCGAGGCTTTTCCTCTCCTCAGACCACTTTTTGAAGGTACTAACCACGGGTGACAATGGGCACACCACAAGCCTTGCCGTCTCGGAAATGCTCTGACCCAGTTGTCTGGCCATTATGATTTGGCCTTTGTCAAATTTGCTTAAGTTCGCTGCCTTTCCCATCTGATGAACAAGAATACCACTGTTTGACAGATCTCAGTATCAAGTGCTATTTATACCATTTCATGACCTTCACATATGCATTAATTTACCCGCAGCTGCTTTGATTTGCATAAAGACATACTGGTCATAATGTTTTGGCTCTTCAGTGTATATGAATTTAATGTATTCAGTCACAGTGCAGGTTTCTGGGTACACAGAATTTTGCCATGAAAAAAAAAAGGTAACTGAAACATTGACAATGCAAATTTACAATAACAATTCACATTGCCATTCAACTGAACTGTTAATATAACTGAATCCTTTGAAGATCCTATATACAGTAGTGTCATCTATGCAAGCGTGTATGCTTAATGCTGCTTCATTCTATACAAATTCTTAGCACCTCTTTCGTAAAAAGTATGTGCTTATAGTATCACTTTGTCCGTCTGTCCATCTGTAGACACCATACCTTTGCAATTATTTGTCCGACTTAAAAAATTAGTTTTATGTTGGGAAGCACAAAATGTGAGAATGATGATCTTTGCTTTCAGGTTTTTTTCTGGTGCACAACTTCACTGCTGGAGGGCATAAATGTAGATGCTCTCAAATTCAAAATATATTTTTTCCCATATCCTTACTTCTAAACATCCGACTGCAAAATTCTTTCTTCCTTTTGATACCATTTATAATGAAGACTATTTTGGGTACATTTTTTTTTTGTAGTAGTGCATAGTCTTTTGCTACAGGGCATAAAGGTAAATTGCAATTTCCTTGACATCTGTTTCTAAATGATGGATTTGGAAAATTCTTTTGCATCAGACAGAACTCCAGGAGGAAAATGTTGAGCATATAATTTCTAATTTTTGGTAAAGCATGGTTTTGCTGCTCGAAAGTGTAAATGCATATTTCTATTTCTGATGTACATGCAGCAACACCTGCACTTCAGAAAATCCGATCGAAAAAATTCTTTGTGGTCAGATACCCCTCACTTCAAAAAACCTTGACAAAATATCGTCTGCTTCGAATGATGCATAGTTTTTCTGTCACGGGGTGAAGATGTATATCTTATTTTCCTCAATATCTCTGCTTCTAACAGTCCGATTTGAAAAATTCTTTCTTTATTCAGGAGCATTTTTAATATGAAACGTGTTTTGCATATAATTTCGAATTTTCCTCAACAAACGAGTTTTCCACCATGGCAAATAAGTTCATGTTTGTGGTTACAGCATATATTTACAGCAATATCTGTGCTTCTAAAAACCACGATTGAAAAAATCCTTTTTCAATTAGATACAACTAAATATAAGAAGAAAAAAAAAACTGTGGTCATTTTTCTCCCGAAATAATGCAAAATCTCCTCACTAAGGTGCACAAATATTTTGTTTTTCTCAATGCCTCTGCTTCTAAAAGTCCAATTAAAAAATTCTGTTAACACCAAATACCATTTACCTTGTAGAATGCTTAGCCTGCATTCTACAAGGTAAATGGTTTTGTAGTTCATAGTTCTAGCACAAGGTGGTGATAGTGTACATTTCTTTTTGCAGCTGTATCTTCTCTTCTGAAAATCATATTGAAAAATTTATGTTTTACTGTATGCCATTCACTACAGTAAAGATGGAGTAGCATTATCCTCTTAAAATACTGCAAAGTTTTCTTGCTAGGGGCATACATGTCAAAACCTTTTTCTTGCTATCGCTGCTTCTAGGAGATATATTTAAAAAAATATTTTTCTTAACTTCGTTTTTACTATGAAGAATACTTTTTGCATATTCTACCTGTCCATTATTCAAAATTCTTTTGCTAGATGGCATAAATGTATATAATGTTTTCCTCTATATCTCTTCTAACTGTTCAATTTGAAAATCTCTTTTGTCTCTGATATCTTCCTTCTTCTATGAGAAACTTTTTGTGTGCACAGTTTGTTAATTTTCGTAACATACTTTTCAGCCACTAGTAGGAGAAAGTAGCTATTTCTTTTTTTGTAAATATTTTATTGATTATTGAAATCTGCATGATTTTTTTTTTTGTTTGTAATCGATTCTGTTGACTAGGAATGACTTCGAAGAAATATTTCATTCGTGTCAAGGAGGATTCAAAAGAAGTGCTTATTACGACCGAAAATTTGGTGTCATCTTTCTTGTTTGGATGTTAGATGCACTTATTTTTGTAGAATTACGCCAATAAAATTTGTTTTTTGTTTGTTGATTTTAAATATTTCTTGCATTGGTGATGTGAAAATTAATTTTTTTTGCTACTGGAAAATGGTTTTACTTTGCACTGACATTCATTCCTAATACTTGGATGATGTATGTAACACTTTGGCAAAGCTATGGACGCATTGATGGCTATTCCATCAATCATCATCACTTCTTACCATGATTTTAAATGGAGTAATAATGTCTGGCATAAGTTTTCAAAACTGTCATCAACCAATGTCAGAGCAACTGATTTTAGGTTTGCAAAGCAATAGAATTAAAGTTACAAAGAACTGTTTCTAAAAATAGTTGACATCAATCGCAGGGAAGTGAATAAAAGATACAGCAGTGCCTGTTTACTTCTGCGGGAACTCAACATCATTGGAATAGTGGGAAGGAGTGTCAGTGCAAAATGGAACTCTTTTCTAATACCTACAAATTCAATTTTCTAAAGTCATCAATGAGGAAGATACCTAAAATCACTAGAGAGAACCAAATTCTTAAGTAAATTTCTTCAAAACAGTGTATATGACTTCTGAAAAGCTTATCCATTTCCCTTAAGAATCTGTCTTTCTACATACTGCAAATTTCCATTGACCTCCATTACTGAATGTTACATATGTGGAAATGCCCCTTTCCAATTGTAACCAATTTACAATAGCCTACCATCATTAATCTTTTTGTATCATAAACAATTGCTCCATAGATTTATTTAATAAACTGAAAATGTTCGTAACTAATACATGTTGAACATTTTTTTTTTGCATTTTTATAATTCTCATTAATAAAATCTCCACTGTTCCTGAATCTTCCCCAAAAAATTAAGCTGTTTTAAAAACCTTTCCAAATGATTTTAGAAATGGAAAAAACTCAGTACTTTGTGTATCATATTTTTGGCACCATACTCTTTGCATCTGAACCCCAATTAGATGTGTAAAAAAATCATTATAAAGCTTTTGTTTTATCTATACATGACGACCCACAAAGTTGAAAGTAAAAGGAACTGTGTGAAATTCATCCAAACCAGTTCTGCAAGGAAGAAGTTCAGAAGGAACCCTCAAATCAGTGGCAGAAGCACAGAAAGCTATACAGATAGAGTGTTGGATTTATGACTGCAATTTAAGATACAGTGATTCTAACCAAACATTACAGAAGATATATGGTAAATGTAGATGATGCAGTGAGACTATTGAAAGCATCTTCAATTGATGTACTATGTTAACCAGCATAGTTCATACACAGTGATACAATAACAAAGGATACAAAAATTTCAATGTCTGTAGTATACTATAAATACATACTATTCTACCAAAAGCACTACATAACAGGCAATATAAATTTTACAGGAACCAGAGAAAACATAACCACTTTTGCTAATTGCCCAGACGTACTGCTCTACAACAAAACCTATACAGAAGCCATTACTACCACTGGATCATAATGTTCAGACAACCTATGTGACAAAATCAAGATATATGAAACTGGCTACAAACATTGGGCAATACTCAAGTTTATGTATAACCACTAGTAATTTTCACAATGGGTACAATTCTGCAGATTCTTTTAATATATCCTGATGCTTTGGGCATACCATATCCAAAACCCAAAATATAGAAAACAGTGATCATTGATACATATATACCATGAGTTTTCCAAATCATGAAAGATTGCAATCATTGATTATAATCATAAAACATGGAGTACATGGATAATTATCTGTGCACTTCATGTTAAGACTACTAACAGAAAGATTTTGCCAGAGATGCTACTATTATAGATGAAAAAGAATTAGAATACTAGTTGTTGCAATACAGTTGAAAAAAAAATGTGTAGAATAAGAATGCAGCAAACTCTTGGAAAATTTCTAATTTGGTATCTGATGGTTAACTGCAACAGCACTGATGCATCTACTAGCATGCACTTCTGAAATCTGCAACAGATATGGCTCATACAAAATAGCTTATTGAAAAACTCCAAAGCACTGCTCATCACCGACTATATCTTTGGCCAATTACACGATGGAATAAAATCAACAACCATAACCATTTTAACATCATTCTGGAACAAATAACATGTTGGTTAGAAAAACTGAAACACAATTTTCTTCTTTCTAACTTAAATAAACCTAAGCCTAGTAAAAAGTCAAAGAAGCTACTTGTAATAAGGCAGGAGTTTGGGAACAAAACTATAAAGTCCTGCTCCCCAATTCTTGACCTGTTTATTATTTATTTTGGTTTTCCTGCTGCTACAAGAATTTATGACTGGTATTTCTTCTGTATCTTAGGAACAAGACAGGGACAACAAAATGAAACACAACAGGTTTGTATAACAACCCTAAGAGGGGCCTGATTGATATGGAATTTTAATTTGAGCCGATTTATTTTATAATTATTCAAACCAAAAAATTATTCAGCAGATGACCAAATCAATTATGAAAGCAGGAGAATGCTTTTCAAATCCAGATACCCACTTAATAATTGTGGCTCGAACTCAGACCCACAGAAAAATGGCTAGCAGCCAAATAGCACATCTTTTCGTCTCACCAATTCAGATTTAAAAATACTTAGTGTACTTTTCACTCAACAATGACACAAAAACGGAAAATGAAAATGCTCACAATGTGTTCCATAGCTTGTTCAATTTCTTGAAATGAGCAGTTGAAGGAAAAAAGTCTGCTTACGAATTTCAGCACTGATATAACAACAAGTAAGCATAAGACAGAGATAAAATGCTTTCTTTTCCGAAAAATCTGCATCCACAGCAAGTAAAAGAATTGAGAAACTATAACCCGATATCCGAAATCCAATTTGAGCGGAATTAACATCACACTTCACTACTACAATACTTTACGAAAAACTTAAAATTCGACTTTCATAAAAATCTAGGGAGACTGTTTGAACTGCCCAAAATACATCCAAGCCATCATTACACGTATGATTTGTTGACATGACAACATACTTGACGTTGCAGTTAAGGTTTGCTCCCGAGTTCCTATGACTTATAATAGTGCAGGGATTTGTGCTTCTGCATATTCGAGGCGTAGGCGCAATAAGTGGATTAGCAGAGCCTGCGGCATTCCGGAGATAAAGATGATAGATATATATAGCTTGTTTCACCAAAAGAAAAGAGAAAGGCGCAAACGTCCGGCAAACGAGATGGAGGGTGCTTCGTTAAAAGCAACCAGGAATAGGCGAGAAAAGGTAAATTGCGAGAAGTGATATGGTTCACGAAACGAAATACACAATGCAAAACAGTAATTAGGATGGGGCAATGCCAATACATATGGTCGATATCCCCTATGGACTCACAAAATGGGCAAATGGAAGAAGAAAGGAGAGACATACGGGATAGAAGAAGAGGGACAGGAAGCCGGCGGTGAAGATATCGCCAGTGAATGTTACACTCCAACGGTGCAGAAGAGGAGAAGAAGAGGCAGACCAGATAGCCTGAGAGAGAGGAGAAGGAATATCAGAAATTGGGTGCGGAGCTGCGGTAGGTGCACGAAAGAACCGGTAAAAGAAAGGAAACAGTGGAAACTGAGAGAATAGGGACAGAAACACCTCTAATAGAGAGAAAAAAAGGAATAGGGAGACTGTGACCAAAGACAGAGACGAGGCCATGAGAACTGACGAGAGATGGATAAAGAAAGCCTAGGGAAGAGCGAAGAAGAGCATAATCAGTAGCATGGGAAGGTGAAGGATCGGAAAATAAGGATGTAAGGGGTTTCCAGGTCAAGTCGGGATTAACGAAGGTGCGAACTTTTAGTATACCGGAGTGGATCCAGGAAGACAAAAGAAAAAAGGCTGTCGGGAGGAATGGACGAGGGTTGAAAAGAAAAGAGGTTTATATAAGAGATCAAGGGTGGTGATCGGAGGAGCCCGGGAAAGAGGAAGAGCGCGGAGGCACGTCAGAGCTTCAGAAAGAACAGAAGGAAAATTAATGGAAGATGAAGAGAAGTAATCTATCTTGAGAGAAAGGAGAAAGATGGATCGTGAAGAGAGAGAAGAACATCAAGGGTAGAAGAAAGGGACGGAGTGGGAGCAACCAAGATCCGAAGAAAGGAAAGAAGTCGGTGAGCACGATAATATATGTGCACATCCTGTAAATTGATGCCTCCGTGCTCCTGTAAAAGATTGAGCGTCGCCGCCGCGACCAGTGCTTTGTGGTCATCGATGTACATAGACTTTTGACATGATCAAGGCGATACGTAGGCAGTACAGTAGAAGACCAGGTAAAGAAACAAAGTGGCAAGAGGTAGTGATGTACAATGGCAGCACGCTGATGGTAGGAAGTGTACGAGTGCGTTGATTTCCAGAATCTCACCGTACGGTGAAGACGTGGGCGTAAAGCATCCCACGAAGCAGCTGCTGCCGTAAACGGATGCCCAATATAAGTACCAAGGATTTTATGAGTCGAAGAGTCGAAGAGGACCACACCGCACCTTATAGGGCATCAGTGCGGCCCACCCACGACCCACACCATAAGCCGGTGCTTTTGCAGCATTAAGAGTAGCACCAGATAAGTCCGCATAGGATCGATAAACTTGATATAAAACATCAAAGAGATGATCGCAACGCAAGCAGAACGTAGCATCATCGGCATACGCAGTATATACACAGCAGTGATGCCTAGTGCTTGCGACTGTAGGTGGCATAGCAGAGAGAAGGGATCGTTTCGCTGCAAGAAGAAAGGGTTCAAAGGCCAAGGCAAAGAGTTTTCCCGAAAGGGGACAACCCTGCCGGATCCCACGTTGCAAAGGCACAGCCGCCATCAAAAAGAAGGCCGTCCGAACGTGAAACCCGGTAGAGACTGAGAAGTATAGAAACGAAAGAAGGAGGGAAACCAAAAGAAGCAAGAACAGTACAGAGATAATCGTGAGAAACGTTATCAAAGGTAGATATTAAGGAGTGCCAAAGGTTCAGAAAATTTACGAGCAAGGTAAGTAAGAAGAATTAGAAAAGTGGTATTATTATAAATGGACCGACCAGGCAAGGTGTATGACTGGTCGGGAGAAACAAGAAAAGGAAGGACAGTATTTAGTCTGCGAGAAAGTAATTTAGTGTAGAATTTATAATCTAAGTTGAGAATTGAAATGGGGCGCCAATTCGTCAAGTCCAAAAGGTCTCCCTTTTTAGGCAAGAGAGTAATATGTGCTACAGTGAAGTCCTGCGGTAACGCAGAAGAAGAAAGAGCACAAGAGAAACACGCGGAGAGAAAGGGTAGTAAGGACGGAAAGAAAGCACGGTAAAAGGAAAGTGGAAGACTGTCAGATCCTGGAGAAGCATGCGGGTTAAGAGACGCGAACGCCTCTTGGAGTTCAGAAGGCGAAAAGTCCTAGTGTAAGAAAGAGCAAAGGTGAGCTGAGACCTGAGGGAGACTAGAAAGAAGCGAGGAAGAAGAAAGATCAGTAGTCTGCGGTACCACTCGGTACTTGTCTACAAAGGCATTCCGAACATGGGAACACACGATGGATTGATCATCAATAACGGTACCATCAGCGAGGCGGAGATGTCGTATGGAGGATGAGACTCGCTTTTAGACTCCATTTTAGCAAAGTATTCACACGACTGCGCAGACGAGGAGATATGACTCCAGCGCATCCGCCGGACAGCCTGCCGTGCTAATGGTTTAAGAAGTGCAGAGAGATCCCTTTGATGCACTGTGTACATAGGATCTGTCGGAGTCAGAATTGACAGATGACCTTGTAGATTGGCAATCTTCTGAAAACGTTCGGTGCATACAGTAAAGGAGTAATTGCGAACAAAAAATGCAGATCATTCTTAACCTGCTACTAAAGATGCAGAGTACTCGGTGTTGAGTCTAAAAGACATCGCCTATCGGCCAGAAATTGGTTTACTGCGGCACAAAATCCAGAGTCCGTGAGAAGCTCATCATTAAAAGTCCACGCGCGACGTGTACGAGGAGGTGTAGAAGTCTCACAGACAGTGAGACATACTGCACAGTGGTCTGAGGAAACCGTAGGAAGGTGCACCACATCTGTAATGGACGGTGTCATCGTCGTCGAGACACACACACGATCAAGTCGTGCCAATGGAGAGCCACGTGTCACCGGACCATGCCACGTGTAGGAAATGTCAGTTGGTCGTAAATGCCGAAAAGCGTCAAAAAGCTGAAAGTCATGAATGATAGGTGAAAGCAAAGATGTGAGATGTGAGATTACGACGGTATTCACCTCTTGATGAACACCTGTCGAGGGAAGGCTCGAGAGTACAGTTGAAATCCCCACCCAGGATAACAAAATCCTGGGCTGAGAGAGCAGCAAGGGCGTCTCAAAGAAAATCACAAAACGTTGTCTCCAGAGATTCATTCTGCGGGAAATGTGCGTTCAGCACATGATAGGTAACGTTATCAATAGTAAACGAAAAGCATTGTAGTCTACCCGGAGATATAGATTGAACTGCATAAGACCAGAAGCGATGCAAGAGACGGTGATGGACACCAACCGCTACACCGCCCCGTCTCCCAATACAATAATCATGGAAAAAGGTATATGGCCATGTACGCTATAAATGGTACGGTGTATGTGCATCGCATTTAGTCTCCTGTAGTAGCAGATCTGCCTGGGCAGAGACCAAATCCTCATACACAAGAGAGTTAACCTCCGGGGTAGCAAACCCTCTACAATTAAACGTCGTAATCTGGAATGTTCAAATCCACTGTTGGCTGATGTATTGTGGAAGTAAGAGCCTTAAACTTCTCTACTTGGCGGTGAATCGTTACAACAAGTTCGCCATAATCACCAGAAGCTTTGTCCACACTTTGAATAGCTGCTGTCACATGGGTGAGCTGTTGAAGAACAGACGGAATGAGCGCACCCGCTTCAAGAACAAGAGCTTTTATTGCAGGCTTTTTCACATCAAAGCAGAGCAAATTATAAAGTTGCTGGTGAGATAAAGGTTGCTCTAATATTTTGTAATGCCGCAGCTGTTGTGCAAAATCATCAAAGGGAGGAACACCCGAGAACACCTCATAGTCCATCGACATATCATAATCTTTGAACGCAGCAGGAGAAGTACGCTTCCTACTTGAAGCACGAGGAGAGTGACCAGGAGGCTTTCCGCGTTTAGCCTTCGCGCCGCCACCGCGGGGAGCCAGTCGCTTCTCATTTCGAGATCTGGAGTCTGCCACAGATCCATCACAGGGAGTAGGGTCACCAGCACTGCAAAAGGTATCCTCGGAATCTGCGATTGAAGCCTCAGCATCCGAAGCACCGCTGTCACAGTCTGAATGTCCAGGAACATCAGGGGTGCGGAAAGGTGCAGTCGATGGAAGATCAGGGTAGTGAGAAACAGTTACAGGTGCCGACTCAGCTTCCAACGTTGTTGAAGATGCTGAGGAAGGGCGTGCAGAGACAGTTGGCTCTGCGTTCTGAGAAGGAGGTAAATGATCCAGAGTAGTAAGCGGTCGAGAGGAGACATATCTACACTCTGTCTGATTATGTCCAAATTCCTTGCACTTTCCACAGGGAAATTGAGTAAGCACGTCAATATGTCTCATATGATCACCACATTTAACATTGTACTGAGTTGGACAGGCTTCAATGGAATCTTGTGTAGGGAATACAATCCTTGCAACTCGTCGAGCTGGAAACATACCTTTTAGGGCGTCTTCATACACATAGATAGGTATATCCGGCAAGGCGACAAAACAAACTCCTAGATCCAGGATTGTAGTGAAGGTTTGTCTTTCTGGTGAAGCTACTGGAATGTCCAATTGGAAAGAGTTCCCAACACGTTGAAGGTGTGATTTCAAACTAGGTGCATCAGTGCACATCTCAGGAACAGCCAGACGAGATTTTGTGGTCGCAGCTGAATATGAAGATGGAGCTGCTTGGTGCGACGCTATAGGCCCAGGGTATGCAGTAGGAATAGTGTCCATGTTAACAGGATCCTTGAGGAGCGCAGACGAAGTCGAGCTGATCGGTGATATCACAGCAGGAGGGTAGCGAGAAGAAGCAACATCGGAAGGCAGCTGAACTCCGACAGAAGGGGAAGACGTCGTAGTGAAGCCAGGCATGGAAGAAGAGGAACGAGTACCACCAGAAGTGAGGTCGGAACACTCGTCCGCACTTCCGAAAGTCGCCATCTGTAATGGCGGCGCCCAGACAAGGCCAACCGGCCCGGTCAAAACGTAAACAAACGAAGAAACAACAAAAATTAATCACTCACCAGCTCGGGAAGTAAACCAAAACGAAACCCCCGACCTTTAACTGAAGGCTGGGACAAAAGGAACCGCTCAGAACATGAAAACACTCGCTCAACAGATCAAATTACGAGAGCTCGAAAATACGCAGTAATTGCATAGATGATGCTTTTTACCAGTATGAAGGAATATATGTTTTAAGTATGAAGAAATATATGGACATTACATCATGTTCAAAATATAATAATTATCTATAGAACAATGTTTTTTAGTTTGAATATAGGACTGTTAAAAATGTTTGAACACCCTCTCTTGTTCATTTCAATTTTTTGTATTCCATGTTCAAAAAATCAAACCTCGAAACACATGTTCGACATCCAAATAGTCATATTTGGGGCATAAGGATTGTTTGCAATTGTGGTTTTCGAACATGGGATACTGAAAATATTAAAAACCGTGTTTTGAGACATCAGAATTTCTAAATTGTGCCTGGGAGCACTAGAAATGCAAATACAATTCCTCGACAATCACCCCTGTGAAAAGTGTCATGCTGTTCTTCCCAGTGGCGTAACGCAAAATCTCTGCCCCCCCCCCGCAAAATTTTCCTGACAGACCCCAGCATAGTAAAAATTAATGCAAAAATTGAGGATAAATATTTAACTTCGCCGTAGTAAAAATATATTTTCCAGATATTGATTCTATGATCACTTATGTATCGCTTTTAATTATGTGAGCACTTATTCCGGTAAGTATCCTCGATAAATTTAGTACTCAGGGAAAAAAAGTGCAAAATCTTCAAATGACAAATGTTGACGATATCAAATCAAGTAAAACCAAATACTGATCTTCGAGTGTCTGGTTTCGAACTTCCTTGAAAGCTCTTTAATTCCTTAACACAATAATTTTTGAGAAAGAGGAAAAACAAGTGTGTTTACATTTTTCTAGTTTTAAATATTTCAGCGATATTGTTTCTTTTTAGTGTCTTGTATTTTAAATTCAAGAAGCAAACATACTTTAAAAAATAAAGAAAACTTACGTTGCTAAAATCTGGATTCCCTTCTGACGTTCTTCTTAGCAAATATTTCAATCAGTTTCGTCACGTCTAGTTTTCTGGCTCGGTCATTTTCAATGCTTATCGCAAGTCCATCAAGCCTACTTTGAGTGTGCGATGATCGAAGGTAGAAACCTCAGGTTTGATCCCAGGCAGGTACGAACACTCGAACCACTAACTATCCGCTGTACGCCGGCTGGGCACGTTAAACCGCCGGACCCCGGGTGCTGGCCCCCGGTAATAAATAAAGGCGTTTTCTTCCCCATTTTTACCTCGCTTCCATGTCACTTTCCTATCAGCCACTCTAGCCCAAATCTCCTAGTTTCCTATTTCTAAGGATTGTTTAAAACCTGGGGACAGACACTCACTTCCTAAAATCCTCTACATATGATCTGATCTGATCTCTAATCGGCGCGCAAATAAAAGTCTGTGTCAATGGGGCCCTTTAGTTCAAAAACTTTCGTATCCAAAAGACAGAAAATTTAAGACAAAATTTTTTAGAGCAAAGTAGAAACCTCTTGTCTAAAATTAAAATACTAAATAAAAAAAAAGTAAGAAAATACATACATAGATCTGGGCCCCCTAAAATTCACGGGCACCCGTAAAGGGGGGTTACGGGGGCTATCTTTACGCCCCTGGTTCTTCCCCTGTGAAAAGATGAAATATAATTATTGCCGTACATTTTTTTTAAATTTGCTGAAAAACACCAGTTGGAAACTATTTTCTCCTACAGATTTAAATTTTTAATCATATTTTTTTAATAAGATTGCCCAAAACATGATGTAAAGCCTCCAATGCTCTTTGCGTAAACATCTTTTGTACGCTCCAGCTTCTTTGGAAAGATTATATAAATTATTGCCTTACATTTTTTTTAATTTGCTGAAAAACTCCAGTTGAAAACTATTTTCTCCTATGGATTTAAAATTTCAATCACACTTTTTGAATAAAATTGCCCAAAACATGATGAAAAGCCTCCAAGGCTCTCTGCGTAAACATCTTTTGCACGTTCCAGCTCTTTTGGGATAATTATATAAATTATTATCCTACTTTTTTTTAATTTGGTGAAACACACCAGTTGGAAACTAATATGAATTATGGATTCAAAAATTTTAATCACATTTTGAATTAAATTGCCAGAAACGTGGCAAAAACATGTAGAAACTTTCTCCGCTTCTCTGGACAGTGTATTAACAACGTTCATTGAACATTTCAACCCTTCGGAAGCTAGAAATACACAGCATTTGTGATTCCTGAAAGCTAATTTTTATGTGACATACAAGATTCTTTGGTTTAATAACCCAGTATGTCAGGTTTGTAAGCCCATGTGACATGGTTATCAAGTAACACTGAGCCACTGCACAATATCAAGGTGCCAATGTGTTAACAGAACAATTTCAAATGAAAGGTGTGCTCATTTCAAAGTGTCAGGTAGCCATGTTATTTTCATTTTATTCGACCACAGCTGGGTGAAGTGAATTTTGTGTTGTATAACAACCAGGACAATTTTAAATGGAAGATGTGTTCGTGTCACACAATTCTCATTTTATTCGATCACAGCTGGGTGAAGTGAATTTTCTGTATTTTTACTCATTCAGTTTGCTGTGGTTGTGACAAACACAGCTATTCTGTGTTTGCTCACAGCATACAATCGTTCAATATAAGGTGCAAATGGGTAACAGCTTGGCGAAGTGAATTTTGTCAAATGTTGCTACACAATCTTTGCATACAAGTTGTACGACTGAAAATAACTCAACACGTTCTCCGATTGGCTATCGAGAGAAACATCCTACAGCATACCTGTCAGCCTCTTGAGGTGATAACCTGTACACCGGACCAATAAAAACCTTACAAAGACTAAATAACTCTTACACACAAAAAATTTATTACATAAATTTAACAAGCTCAACAGGTTTATAACAGCAACTGACGTACGTGTATTATTTTTTTGCATGTTTAAGCAATTTAATCTTAGAGTGTGTTGTATTATGGAAGACAGTTTTTTACTATAAACAGCGATAAATGTTTGAAATGCAGACCCCGGAATTTTTCCCCACATATTTGTGCACGTTGTTCGTCTGCATTTTTTTTAAACAGCGTGGAAATGAAAATGATGACCCCGGAAATCTCCCCCACGTTCGATATTTTGTGTCAAATGCAATTTGTGCATGGTCCCTGACGGAAAAAGGTGGTTGAGTTTTCCTATGGGGAACTAACTTTTCCAATGTGGGGGACTATTCCGAATATGGTGGAGTTTTCCTGTGGGGGACTTTTCCGATTACCGATTTTGATGTTAGCAATCGAGAACGTAGCGGCGCCCTGCAGGAGGTTTCACATGAGAAACTGCAAACATTGCTGGATGAAGATTCGTCTCAAACGCAAAAAGAACTAGCTGAACAACTGGGGGTAACCCAAACCATTTCCAATCGCTTAGGCGCAATGAGAAAGATTCAGAAGGAAGGAAAATGGGTGCCACATGACCTGAGCCATAGGAACAAGGATGAGCGTGTCATGAAGTGTTTGCGAACATAACTTACCTTGAACACCTTTTCTCCGCTCTTAAAAACCTGGAGAGGGGGATGAATTTAACCCACCGTCCTGAAAATTCGTGGTGGTGTACAGAATCACCATATGAAGCATGGTGCCAATGTTAACAGCTCTACGTCCATTTTAACATTTTGGGGTTAACATGAATTTAACCCACCGTCCATTTTAACGTTTAGCAGTGATCGTCCACGAACAACCATTTTGGGGTGGGAGCCCCCCAAAAGCTCGCGAACCTTGCAGACGCTTCAGAGGGAACACCCCGGATACACTGACAGACTGCAGCGATCCAAAATATAAAATTACGGAAGTTGGGGACAGCTCCCCCAACCAAAGCACCTCGGATCCCTCTTACGGACTTCAAATTTCTGAGGGAAGGGCATACCCACAAGTAGAGTCTGCTACACGATACAACATTAAACACGAAAAATGCGGACAAATCACTTTCATTAGGCTTATACACTGGTGTGCAAAAATTAAGGACGAAGAGGAGAAATTAGCATAACAGCGGAACGAGCAGGCAGAACGGACTGAAAGACCACTCAGCAGATAAACTAGGGTCCGGTACGGCAGGGCATGCGCATTTATGCAGCATGACGGGGGGGGGGGTCGGAACGGTATAAAGCACACGGGCGGTGTACGCTCAGCAATTCGGTGAAAGCTATTGCACGGTGTACATCGGTTTGAACGACGTCGAGTTGCTGCCACAGTGTGATATGGCCAACAGGCAATGCAGTAGACGACGTCTGGATGACTTTACCAGAGGTCGCGT
Source organism: Macrothele yani (assembly GCA_039090855.1). Taxonomy (NCBI): domain Eukaryota; kingdom Metazoa; phylum Arthropoda; class Arachnida; order Araneae; family Macrothelidae; genus Macrothele; species Macrothele yani. Next base: position 76,277,331 of record CM076997.1, on the reverse strand, counting down.
CATTTGAAGTAGGTTTAAGTGTAACTAGTGTGGCCGAGGAGTTCGGGATCGCTCACAGCACCGTATCACGAGCTTGGAGAGCATTTCAAACGACAGGAACAGCTGTTCGAGAGTTTAGCAGTGATCGTCCACGAACAACCACGGCGGCGGACGACCGGTATATTGTCCTACAGGCAAGAAGAGACATACGGCAGACAGCGGGAGAAATCACAAGGCACATGCAACAGACAACTGGACGTCCGTTATCGCGTTTTGCCGTGGCCAGGAGGCTGCACAAAGGTGATCTATTTGCACGACGACCAGTACGGTGTGTGCCATTAACGCCTGCTCATCGGAGATGGCGGTTTCTGTGGTGCCAGGAACACAAGAACTGAACACATCAGCAATGGGGTCGAGTTCTCTTTACGGATGAGAGCCGATTTAGTCTGACGAGCGATTCTGGACGTATAAACATCTGGAGAGAGCAGGGAACACGCAATATCACCTCCAACATCATCGAAAGGGACCGGTTTGGAGGTGGCGGAGTTCTCGTTTGGGGTGGTACCATGCTTGGTAGCCGTACTGACCTCCACATCTTCCAAGGAGGTTCAGTCACTGGTGTCCGCTATTGTACCGAGGTTCTCCTGCCTCACGTGCGTCTGTTTAGAGATGCTGTGGGTCCTGAGTTCCTCTTCATGGGCGACAACGCTACACCTAATCGTACAGTGGCTGTTGGAGAGTGAAGATATTCAACGCATGGATTGGCCCGCAAGGTCCCCGTACCTAAATCCAATCGAACACGTGTGGGACCTTCTCAGGAGACGCTTGGCAGCCAGGGCTTTACAGAGGAAGGGCTAGTCCGTCCCTTTGAGAGACTGAATGCCGACCCGTGTCTGGAAGGGAGGGTGGAAAATGGGTCGGTCACTTGTTTCTACGTCATCGCGCTGGCCTGCTCCCCGAGTTCGTTTGTCAAATTGCTTACAGGATCCAATTTTCCTCTGTTATTGGTTTTGTACGTCCACGTCTTTTCTTTTCTTGGTTTATAGTATTTGTTTCACGTTGTGTTTTATTTAAGTTGTACACTGAGTGTTGATTTTTATTTCCGTTTTTTTAACGAAAAAGTTAATACGACTAAATCCCAAGCAGAAACTCCTAAGAGCCTGGGTGTTTATTTAACATCTGAACTGTTGGAAAATGCTTTCAGAAATGAAAAAGTAGAGGATCTGGTGACAATGACTTCGACCGAAAACAGCTGTGAGGATATGAACTTTGAAGTTTTTGAAGACGCATCTCCAATTGCTTGGGAGATTGACCTGAACGAGCAGTCAAGAGAACTCTCCATTTCTGAGCAGGAAGCCATGGCCTACATAGCTGGATACATAGCATATCGCGTTCGTGATAAAGATCCTTCTTTAGGAACTATTTCTAAAAACTGCCCCGATACTAATTCTGTTTAAGATAATTGGGTAAAACTAATATCTGTTGGCAGTTTGACAGTACCATCATGTTTGCCGCCCCGGTGGCGCAGTGGTCTAAGGCGCTGGCCTCTGATCATTCGTCCGTAAGGGGTCCGGGTTCGAATCCCAGCCAGGCATGGATGTTGTGTTTGTCTTACGGCACTGGTTCTCTCCCTTCCCTGGAACCAGTGACCTTAAATTAGGGACGGGCGACTGCTTATAGCCCATTGAGTTGCTCACGGTGGTCGTTAAACCTCCAATCAAAAAAAAAAGAAAAACAACCATCATGTTTTTGGAATAATACTGTGAAACAGTTTAAAACAGATTTTCTGCATAGTTCATGGCAGGACATTTAGAAAAGGAAAAGGTGTTATTCGGGAACACATAAATGAGCTAGAAAAACGTTTCCCATCTGTCAACAAAGATGCTATTCGTCTGTTTTGCAGAATCCGAACATTTATTCGAATTCGTTTTCTGAACAGAAATTCACTATTAGTGCCGCGCAGGAAAGCTCTGAAGAAATTGAAAAAATTGATTGACTTAAACGCAGTGAAAAAAACGTAATTTTTTTTTCCTGTTTGTGCAATGAAGAAAAAAAGTTTCACATTTGGTGCAATGAAGAAAACTCCAGTTCGTGCAATAAGGAACATATCTTCACTTCATGAAGTAAATTTTGTTCACCTCTTTTTAAACGCAGTGAACTTCAGAAATCATGATGGATATAAAATGTAAGTAAATAATATTGATTTTATACATTAACACAGTGTTTGAACTACTTTTGCAGAGTTTGAAGAACTCAGTAGCTTTCCGTGTCTTACAGGTTTTAAACAACTAATGTTTGTAAGAGAGAAAGTTTTTAAACCACTAATTCTAGGGAATTACTAAAAAAAAAAAAAGGAAAGATACACTGAGTTTTCGACATCAGAAAAATAAGGTTAGTATATTAAGCAAAATACTTTTTAAAGAAGACGCATGCGTGACAGAAATTGTTCGTTTAAAATTATCGCATTTATACTATTACATCAAAGATTTCCGATTTTAAGACTCAAAATCTTTAACTTTTATTTCCGAAAAAGGCAGAGTCTAATATTTTAGTGAGCATTGCAATAGATGACACACTGTATTCTGTTAAATACGGTAATAACATTAACTGAAGGTGCCTTTCCTATGGTGGTCCGTTAGAGCACAGCTCCTCGTGGCTCTTGGCTTCCGAAGAGCCAGCGCAGCTACGTCATCAACTTCGTCTGCGTGTTTCAGGGGGTGGAGAGCAAAGGACCAGCCCTTATCTCCCAAGCCCTGCTTGGCAGCACGTCACCAGCAGCCATCAACGATTCCGCAGCTGCGATTGGCGCTTCAAGATGAATGGGCAGCGATGCCTCAACAGTTCCTTGACAACCTCGTCCTCAGCATGGACAGACGTTGTAAATCCTGCAACGCAGTCGGGGTGATCATATCCCCTACTAAAGACTGGAGTTTTCTTCGCAGTTGCCTGTCACATGGACGTTTCTGTTGTCTGTCCAGTTGTGCTCGAAGCTACCTTTTCAATAAAGTGCCTTTGTATCCTTTGGATTCCTTGTTTGGACGGTTTTGCTCACTTGTCCCATATTCTTACATCTTGGGGATCTTATGGTATGATTTGAGTCGATGTGGAGCACTTCTGCACGACGTTACATTCGAAAAACCGTCTCGTCCTTAATTTTTGCACGCCAGTGTATAAATCTCCATCCTGCGATCCCCCGAGGTGTCATGAACCTGCAGAACAATGTAAAGTACACTAAGAATAAATCAGCGCAATGTACAAGTGTTAAATTTAATACTGCAAGAGCAACCGAGGGACAGGGGCCGCCACCCTCCTGAACCACTATATCCCTCCAAAAGACTTCACCGGGACCCAGAAAGGAGGAGACATGTCTTATGGAACATGAAAGATCCACAAGTTATACAACACTCAAAATCGTAACGGCAGCCCTCCCCCAACCATCTCCCGAAGGACTTTTTCACGTTGGTGAGATCAAAAACCTCTTACAAACTCCAAAGTATTTCACTGAGGGGGATAGAAGTACGACGAATTTGTCCACGACAAATTGAATAGTCGACGAATTTGCTCGCGATGAATTTGCCTGCGGCTAATTGAGCCTGCGATAAATTGGTAACTGCGACGAATTGATGCGCGATGAATTTGCACTCGACGAACTGAGTTGGCGAAGAATTGGGCACAACGAATTGACGAATAACCGGTAAGACCACTCAGACTTTATATGTGTATGTTCACTACCCAGTGAAAATACTCTTGCAACCCTTGCCAATGCTAACGCTATTAAAAATGATTCAACCGATTCAACAAGTGTTGTTACTGTTGAAATAACGATTTCACCACAGTAAAGCAGATAGGAATACGTTCTTTATCGAATTCCGCAAATATCGAACTCCAAAACAACAGTAATCATTTCCTATAAAAATGTGACACTAACAGTTCCCAGCAAAAACACAAGTGCTGGCCACCAGCTGGCAGTGATGGGTCACTGCTGGCTGAAATCTACCACTCACGGCCCGGTAGCGGTCCGTTGGTGGCAGCGCTATCAGTTGGCGAGCCATTGATGGCCCTGCAGCATCGCTGTGAATTGTGGGCCTCCAAGCAAATGCCACTAGTGGCCCGTTGCTGGAAACCAATGCAACCCCAACAGCAGGTAGAAGCAACGGGACTGCGCATGCGCAGAAGCAACACTTGCTGTGTCTCTCATGGTACCAGTTAGTTGAAGACGACGCTATCGCCATCGCGTTATTTTAGTGGATGTTAAAATCCATATGTAGCGAGGCGAATTAATTTCCTAATGAAATTCCACGTCGACGAAGATATCCGATTAAGCCATGAAATACTAGATTACGGCCACGAAATACACCCACTCCATTCCACGAATGCATGGGAATGGAGTGGATGAATAACAAGAAAAAATTTGAAGCCGCTTGAAACAAATGTCCTAGAAAAACATTAAAAAAAGTTTGTTGGAAAAAAAAAAGAATTATACGCGTACATAATTTATTAATTTTTTGAAAAAAAAAAAAATGTGGATATAATGTACTCTTCCACGGGTTGAATACACAAAACTGGGAGGAATTCGCTTCTAAAAATAACGAGAAGTAAAATAAAATATCTTTCCTCTTTAAAACAAATGTAGCTTCGGACAACGGAAAGGAAAGATAGAACGTTAAAAATGTAACAGAATGTGACATGAACCCGGGTAAGCCGTGGTCTAAGGCGTTGGCCTCTGATCATTCGTCCGTAAGGGTCCGGGTTCGAATCCCGGTCAGGCATGGATGTTGTGTTTGTCTTACGGCACTGGCTCTCTCCTTTCCCTGGAACTAGTGACCCTAAATTAGGGATGAGCGACTGCTTATAGCCCATTTGAGTTGCTCACGGTGGTCGCTAAACCTCCAATCAAAAAAAAAAAAAAAAAAGAACCCGGGTAAAAATATATTAATTCAACAATCTCCTTTCAAGACGACAAGGACAGTACAAAACTTTCGAAAGCGACTTTAAATTGGTACACTCCTTGAAAATGAGTGAAGTTCCCTTAAGGTAAAAAAAAACTAAAAAAAACTACCGTTACGTTGAAAAAATAAATTAATGAATTACACGAAACCGACTTTTATGAAAAATACCTCGCAATATTGTAAAATGAAAGAGAGAACCATTCGATTACACATTCCGCACAAAACAGACAGCTTCAAGCACACACCCGTGCGTGACAATTCACAAGTTTCGTAAGGGGAGAAAAAAAGCTGTAGCTTTGGGAAACTGCTGTTATTCTTGATTTTTTTTAATGGCTACTACTGGGAAATTGGCGGACAAGATTCGGCAAGCCATCAGTTACGTCACGTCGTTGCCGGCTGTCACTACCGGCAAACTAGCTGACCACATTAGGCTAGCCATCATTTCTGGCACGTGCTTCCAGGGCCGCTGAAGGGCCACTTGTGGCAACTACTGTCTGCGATGGATAACTGATAGCCCTGTTGTGGCATATGACAACTGATGGGGTGCCACCTGTTGGCCTGAACTGCTGGTCCTTCTATTGGCCGCTCGTACATTTTATTGACGGTTTGGCAGCGGCAACATAGTGCTGGGCCAGCAAGACTGCTTTGCCGGGTTACGTTGCGCTTCATAATCAGCAAACATAATATGGAAATCCGTGTGCATCGTAAAACATTTTTTCAGGAACTGCATTCATACTTTTGTGTTCCGATATTCGTGAAACTCAATGAACATACTGTGAAAATGGGTGCTAAGTTTATTAGGGTACTACGTATTTCATTTTCTGATATAGTGTAATAAAATCATTATTAGATGCAAACGATTACAATTGCATGTGCGCTGCAATTTTAATCGTTGCAAATTTCGAGTGCTCTTCACTGATATATAAAATCTACTTTTCATCAATGGTAACGTCCTCCTCAACACGCACCATATAACGAACTCGTTTTTGTCCGCGCCGGGCATCGAACCCATGTCCCCTCATTCCGGAGTAAGTCGCTCTCCCAACTGAGCTACACGGATATGAACTCTCCCTGCTATCTGACTTTATCTCATGTGCGTCCTGCGGTGCAGGCAAGTCACAACCATTTTTAGCACAAGTTTCATCATACGATGCAGAGCATTTCGACGAATACATCTCTTCATTTGCCTGTGTTCTCGTGCATTATCTAGTACATTGGTTCATCTTACGCATTATTAGTTCAAACTTGGCACAGTTGTAGTTTCAGTAGTTTTCGTTATGGAAGTATAAGCAAGCGCTTTTTCATATCATCTTCACAGTCTGAATTATGGAAATGATCGCTAAAAATTCTTATTGTTTCAGTTTTAAAGCTATCAGCACGCTTGCATACCCCACTTGCGATTTATACACCCTGCTAACACCCGCCCTCCACCCATAAATATAACAATAAAATCCCAACACTAGTAATATACGTAATCTGCAACGGTTCCATTTGGAAGTGCTATATTTTTTTAATTTTTGTATTAGTCATTTTTGTTATCATATAGCACAGATGTCAACAGAAGTTAGCATGTATATACATGAATTCTTCAGTTTTTCTCATTTAAATCATATTCAATATCAATTAATACAACCATCAAATATGTACTGTATCTGTTCATTTTATTCTGTTACGGATTTTGCGCATACCGTATATTTCCGAATCATTGCGGCATGCACAAAATTTGTAAAAACATCAATATGTACTATTTCAGCGACCCATGTAATACTTCTTTGCTCTATCCTTGTTTAGGAAAAGATTTAGACATGGGAGGTAAAAATAAAGTAAAAACAACACAAAAAACAAAAGAACCGTGTGTAGTTTTTGGGGGGAAAAAAGATTCCTTGTTATAACCATCCTTAATAAAAAAAAAAATTAAAAAGTTCCCCGTTTTTTGAGATTCTTTCTTCTTAAATCTTAGGTTTAAAGCTGTATCACAATAAAATTTTTCAGCCTTTGAAAAATTTCATTCCACACCCCACCACCACGACTCGCACACTAAATTTTCAGCACATCCGCAAACACGCGGTCCATGGTTTCATCACATTTTAACAACTTGGCACACGATGAAGGCATTTTGAAAAATAAAATAAACGACAGACGCTGTTTCCAAAGAAATGGGTGCAAATTTTTTATTCCGTTCTCAGGTTTGCTACCAAAAGATTAGACAGCACAGATGGTTGTGGAGAGAAGCCCCGAAAAGCGACTGTCCTCGCAGTGACGTCACAGCCTCCACGAACCAGAGATCAGATCAGATGTAGAGGATTTTAGGAAGGGAGTGTCTGACCCCAGGTCTTGAACAGCCATTAGAAATAGGAAGCTAGGAGATTTGGGCTAGAGTGCCCGATAGGAAAGTGACACGGAAGCGAGGTAAGAAAGGGGAGGAAGACGCCCTTATTTATTACCGGGGGGGCAGTACCCGGGGTCCGACGGCTTAACGTTCCCATCCGACGCACGGCGGGTATTTAGTGGTTCGAACGTTCGTACCTGCCCAGGATCGAACCTGAGGTAATCTCCGTGGCAGTCACGAACGCTGACCACTAGGCCACCCGCGGCGCCTCCACGAACCGTCCCCTCGCAGGAGCTTAAATACCCGTCCTACAACAAGGGAATGACCCAGCCCTTCTTTCTGCAGCCTTGCCTTGGGATGAGCTACATGGGAGGTGATTTATTGCCCACTGACCACAAAGGGTGCCGCCCAATGACTTCGACTGCCCCCCACTTTCTCTGACCGTAAAACCAACAGAACAGGGGCTGTTGTTATCAAGAAATTTGAAGGTCTATTAATTGGATACATTTTTTACGAACGAAACATCGTATCGCTATGGAATTTAATCAGCATGTACGAAAAGGTTCAAATTTCGAAATGAAAAATTTTGGTTATCCAGAGTATCATAGTTTTTTCCTGAAAAATCTTCAAAATCAGCAAACAACATTGCTTATATTTCTTAACTTTGAGAATTTTTAAGATGAAAGACAAAAGAAATTTCGTTTAAAAATTGTAATTAGGTTTATAAGCCTGTCATTAATTATACGTATAAATTTTTCTGGCTCATTATATTCAATGCGTCGAACGACTATTATCCATAAACATTTCCAATTTGGCAACTTTCGCGTCGTTTATAGAAAAAACTGTTTTGAAATTTTACTTTTTGACTTCATTTTGGTATTCTACTATTGATAGACATTCAATTTTTGCTATAATCTCAACATTGAATTTTGTGCTCCAACGGCCTTAAGGGAAAAAACCTTTCACTCCGTCCTACTTCCATTTTCGGGAAATTTTTCTTCATTTTCGATCTCATATATTAAATTATGTTTAAATAATAATACATTGCAGGGACTGGTGCATGTAGGCTAATTTAAGGGCGGTACGATCACCTCATTCGGACGAGGTATATAGGTGGCTATAGGCATCACCGTATCGACACGGATTGGCTAAGGCAAGTTATCGCTCTCGCAGCAGCACATCGCTCCGCAAAGTTGCATTTTATGGTGACATACCAGACATGTAGTCCGTACCATACTAGGGGTCTACTTCCGTAATCGGCACTCAAGTAATTTCAAAAACGGACGATCGGTGGCAGCACGTCAGCACAAGTATTTTTCGTTGGATTGAATTGTATGATGTTATTGAGAAAGTATTTATATCGTCGGCCCCTTGTTATATCCTCAGCAGTGTCACACACCTGAGGATATAATACCAGTAGATACCTACTCTTGCTTGACGTTGTCACATTGGACTCTTTGTTTGAGACTGCTTGCATTTGTTTTCCAGAAGAATTTACACCCCAAGAGGATATCGTTCAGCGATCTGACTGGAGTGCTTTAACTGAAGAAGAAAATGAATTTAGCTTCCAAGATCACGCCATTTGCGATGCGGATTTAACAACGTCATCACTTATGACTCGAGATGAAATGATTGAGAACAAAAATGTGCGATGAGAATGTCTCCAGTGATCAAAATGATGACGATTTCCGGGTAAGTACCAGTGGCGAATGCTGCGATATGGCTAGTAGTGCGCCGCCAGACCACTAAATCTGTCGAAATTAAAAAAACTTTCATTAAGCTGGAATATCAGCAATTGCATCTTATGTAAATGAAAAAACAAAATCCCATTTCATAAAAAGCTGGAATGCTGAAATCAGTTGTATTACGCCAAAGCACGTTCATTCATTCCATGGCTCACGCTCACTCCTCGTTGTGGTTGGGAAGCCAATAGAAAGCTCGAAACTTTAGGGATGCTGCGAGCTCACAGCCTTACTTCGGTTCAGAATTATGCTTCAGCGCATGCGTAGGTTTCAACAGCTGAACCATAAAGGAAGGATCTATAGAGTGGAAACAGACATAGGAGCCCATGGAAACTCCTCTCATAGAAAGTGGCGCCCCCACGGACCTAAAACAGAAGCAAAATGTGACGTAACCCCGTGACGTCGGCAATAGTTGCTACGGCAACCCAGCGCAGGCGACAGCAGCGCCACCGCACCATTTTGGAAGACATGCCTTTACTTCAGAAATAACAAAAAATTATGAAGATGGAAAACAATTTTCACAAATGTTGGCCAATTATGGAAATACAGGCTACACAAATGCCGAGTAAAAAAAGATAAGCCAAAAAGCTAACGAAGCCAATAACGTAGATGTCGAAGCAGATGACAATTGAATACAAATTAGAATTGAAAATGAAGCAGAGTGGGTATGGAAGAAACAATCAAATGAACAACAGACACGTAAAAACCCAAAAGTTATGAATTCTGTAAGAAAAAGTATACGATCAGTAAGTAATAAGCAAAATAATACCACTTATTAGAACGCTAGAGGAAATGAAAATCAAAAAGAATCTTCAACACTGCCGGATAGCAAGCCAAAGTCAACAGTCAAAGTAAAAAACATGACATTAACGGACAAAAATCACGTGGTTCGCGGGTGTTACCTGGGAAACCAGCTGTCAATCAACTGTAGTTCTGTTTTAGGTCACTGATGCGCTGCAGTCGACTTCATGACGTCATGAGTTTCAGCTTAATACAGCCAGTGTCTTCTTCTCTATATATCCTTCCTTTATGAGTCGAACCAAGAGACAGGGAGGGGAAACAGTCTGTTACTTATCAAGTCATGCAGCAGCAAACACGCCATACGTTTTCTCGAAAGTGTTTTTCCGTTGAGTGCAAGCAGCAACCAAACAGCATTTTTCTTTTTTGGGGTAGATTGTAGATTTTGAATTGTGTGTTATTCAGTAAATGGTGTTAGTGACTAAAACAGTGATGATCCTTGTGTTTATGCAACTTATGTAGTTTGTTTCTTTAAATCCTGAACAGTGTTTCTAGAATTTTAAAACTTTCTCACTGGACAGTGAGTTTAGGCAATGTCGATAAGATTTGTTAGAAATACCTTTTTCAAGGAGGACTACAATGGAAGAGATGAAAATAATAAAGGACGGGAGACCATGCCCACCTTTACCTCTCTTACTTATGTAAGGATAAAGCAAATACTTATCCTCGGAATTTTCAGGTTTCTCAGTATAATTTGTATCCATGGTTGGCAGGCTGCAGAAATATAAATAAACTATTTTGCTGGCCGTGTTTGTTGTTTTCTAAAAGTGACAGTTCTTGGAGCTCGGGGAAATTTGACAACCTCTACACACAATGCTGCGTTGTTGTTATTAAAACCCATATGGGGTTATTATATGGTTCAGTCGGTTTTAGGCATAGAATTACTTACAATGTTGCATATTTCCGGCCCGCATGACCTCCATTCTATACCAGGATTCGCCACTGGTAAGTACCCAAATTCAGCAATGCACTGAAATCGTTCGACGTTGTTAGATACTTTTTTACAGCCATAACATCGATAAGAAAATAATGTACTTAAAGGTCTCAATAGCCTTGAAAATGCCATGTTTCAACTTAAAAGAAAGCCACATTCAAAAATTAATCTTTTTTAAAACATTTTAATGTATACGATTTTTTTTGCGACTGCGACATCATATTCCCTTGTATAAAAACTATCAATCGTAAATGAATCAATGATGCTTTTGTATACTATGTACATACAGTATATGCAGTGGCGTGCCCAAGGGTGGGTGCGTGCGTGTGAGTGTGTGTGTGCGTGTGTGTTTAAAAACTCCAAAAATTTGGAACCTTTCAATATTTCAAAAACGCGTTTTTAAAAGGCAAAGTTTTGTTAGTATTTAAAATTGATTTTTATGTCTTATGGCAACAAATGAACGTGTTTCTCCAGGAAGGCGAGGAAGCCAAGAACCAGAGTGTCTTATTGCATTGAAAAGTCAGTACATGGGTATAATGAAAGTTTCTGTGGCGACGAGGCAATGCCGATTTTGAGTTCCATGACTTATTTCAGATTAATTTTTAAAGCACGCTGGAAAGCAAGGAGTTTGATTAAAATACCAAAAATCACATCAAAACAAAACCAACGCTGTAACATAAACACAGAAAACCAGAAGATTATTACAGGATTTCAATTTATGTACCATTTTTAGACATGTTTTATTGGTGCTTTGGAAAATAGATTTTTCGCACACAATTCGATTTTATCAGGATCCGAGTCACTTTTCCCAACAAATCCTAATGTGCAACCATCTTCTCAAGATACTGATGGTTTTAAAACTTTAACTGCATTTTATACAGGTGACTTGAATGGCTCGCAAGAAGAATTAATCGTAGAATTGAAACTGGGCGCCGTAGGATGTCCCGCAGAGGAAAGGAGCGCTGGCCAAAAGATGCATTAAATGCTTTAAAACTGTGACACAATGAAGTGTCGCCCAATATAAAAACATTGTTTCACACACTATATATATAGAAGTACTCTACCAGTGATAACTTCAGAAAGTGAGCGTTCGGTTTCAACACTGCGTCTTTTAAAATCATACCTCCGTAATACCATATCAGAACAGAAACTCAGTGGGTTAGCATTACTTCACATTCATCGAGAATACACACCGAAAGCTGGAGAACTTTCAGATGAACCAGCAAAATAACCCAGAAGGCTGGAAATAACTCAAGTAATACATAGTAAGTAAGAGTTATTATACATAATAGTAGAATCAAATAAAAAAATATATGTCGAAATGAGTGTCGGCAGCGTCAGGGATTGTTAGTCTTACTCTACATTGAAAAAAACCCCGCCATTATTCGTTGAAAAAAAGATACTGCGAAAATATTTCCCGTTAAAAATTCGGAAATAAATAAGGTATTTTTCAAAAACCTGACTAAATAAATAATTTTTTTAGATGATCCACAGCTGAATGTTTTCTCGGCAATTGAAGTTGTCGCAGATCTGTATATTCTGGAAAATATTGGTCTTAATCAGGGGCGGGTTTACCATTGGGCCAACCTGGGCCATGGCCCAGGGCGCTACACATAGAGGGGCGCCAAATTTTGAGAATACATGTGGCACAAGACGTTTTATCTCATTTTACTGTATATATTACAAAAAATCCTCCTAATCAAAATTTAAACGAAATAGACTTTACAGTTTCAAGAATATTTTATAGTGATCGATTTAGATCTGCCTAAAAAGATTTTATAACAGTCTTCAAAATGGTGAAATTAAAAGAGGAGAATGGCTATTATATTCTGAGTCAACTGGACGCATTTTTTGTTTACCGTGTAAGAGAGTTCTTTCTCAAGTATAGGTTTCAATGATTGGAAACACAAAAACCTTACACGAGTACATAGTGCTTCATTTGAGCATGTAGAGTCTGTAAAGTTTTTCATAACACGTGCAGAGAATAGTGGAAAAATTGATTCTGCTGTAACTAAGCAACTGATGAATGAAAAAAATTATTGGAAAGCAGTACTTTTACGGATTATCGAAGTCATTAAATTTCTGTCTTCTCGTGGATTAGCATTTCGTGGAAATGGAGCGAACGACAAGTTAGGGAATAATAATAATGGCAATTATCTAGGTATCCTTGAACTGATAGGAAAATTTGACCCTTTTCTGGAGCAACATTTGAAAATGGAAATAAGGGAGGTGGAAATGTTTCATACCTTTCGAAGGATGTATGTGAAGAATTCATTTCATTAATAGCCCTTTATCAGTCACTGACGCAATAGTTAAAGAGTTGAAGCCGAGCAAATATTACTCTATTATTATCAAGGTTCATATCTCGGCAAAGAAAACTGTTAAACTGAATTCAGTTTTTACCCCTCCCCCTTTCCAATCTATAAAATCTAGTATTTCCTTCATTTACTAGATTTTACATTTTCTCCTGTGTAGAATTCTTTTTTCTTTCCCAAATTAAATTTTTTGAAGTTTTTTTTATGTAGTTTCAACAAATTTTTGTCTTTTTAACAAAAAAAAAAAAAAAAAAAGATATTAGGGGATGAGTTTGTTAGTAGGAGCTCTCACCGAGCACTATTTATGGAGGTGAAGCTTGTTTATAAGTAAGAATCTCTACCCTGGATCCATCTTCTTAATGCTAGTACTTATGAATTTAGAGAAGCAGGAAATAAAAATTCTGGAAGAAAAATATAAAGCTAGGGGGCACAAGAGCACACACAAGTTCACTTTGTAAGAAGCTGATAAATTAGAAGTCAGCTTGCTGTGGAAGATAACTTTTAAAGAAAAAAATATACTCGTACATTGGCGCATTAATTGTACCCTCGAACAGCCAAAAATAACAAAAGCACTTTTGTGCACAGTCATATCTTAGATGTTATTCTTCCTCTCTCTGTTCATTCCAAAACTTTGAGATTCACAGAAGGGCACATGGTGCTTGTGAACTTACAGGTTGAGTTTCTTGGATAAATAAATATAACTTGGCTTGATAGTTCCTAGAAATTACTTTTCTCACTGAACACATGAGGGTGGAGTGAAGATCTGTCATTAATTAAAAAAGTGTTTTTAATCTTGACCTGCAATTTGAAAATTATGTTTGTGAATGACCGTACGTGTGACAGCATCGGTGAATTACTTTATAGCAATTAAAAACTGATTTTTTCTTCCTAATGTTAAAGAAAGCAAACTACTGTACACACACAAATGAAACTATGTACAACAAGTTGCTGTGAAAGTCTAAAGGCAAACAACATGGGTAATTCATATATAAAGATTTTTATTTACATATTGATTTACACACATACTATAATTTAGATACCATAGAGGTGTTGATATTTTTTTCTTCAATTCCAGGATTTCCCTGTTGACTTTTAACAAATTTTTAGTGGCTCGAAAAATATCATTTAAAGACTCATCAATCAGAAAAGTCAAACACTTACCTAAAAGCTCATGGCTTCATTCCTGGTATACACTTCATGCCCGTTAATTAGAACATCCTGTTATGTAGATGGCCTTCAAATGTTGAAACTTTCATCTTATCCGCTTATAGGGTATTGTTTTATATACATTCTTCAGGTCATAAAACATCGTATTTTATTCAAAGGACAATAACACTGACTTCTGACATGTAACATAGCTCGTCAACACAAGTTGTATACTCACTATTATGTCAGTGTTGTCAACTTTCATTACGCCTATTTTTTTTTCTTTATTCCTCTTTCACTCCTCCATATGCAACTTGCCCTTAAAATTCACAATTCCAAAAATGGTACTCAATTCTAAAAACACATATCCGCATACCAAATAAATACTTACATACATCACACCCTACAATTTACACACCCCATACTACCATATTAACGTATAATATATACAACACATTCATACACTCAATTAAAACCACTATCTACATAATTACACTATTTACATTGCACGGCAGTCAAAACACTGTCAACTGTGATTTATGTAGTGCTCCATTTGCCTCATATATCGTAAAAACCCTACAGCAAAAGCTAACCTCATTCGGCCAGTCACACACAATCCTCAAGCGCTTTCAACAGATACACTGTCGTCCTCAGGAGGTCAATGTGTCCTTCTGCTCTGCTAACCACAGCTCAAGTGAGCAAACTCATCGAGGTTCCGGCTTCAGTCGCAAACTCTGCATCGTTTTATCTCTGGCGCCATCTAGTATCAGTGCTGTTCTCTTTTTCCCCCCTTAATTGTTGTTCAAATTTAATTAAGGCTTTCCAATGATCATTTAAGTTGTTTGGATCGCTAATGTTAGCTTGAATCTTTATCTCCTCCAAAGTGTTTCACAGGTACATAGCTGATGACACCTGACAAATGCATTCCTTGAAACAAAATTTATGCTCCAGATACAAGAATGATAGATATAGCTAAAGCATAATGGTTACTAGCAGTAAAAACAAAACAAAAACAAGGCCACCCGGTGGCGCAGTGGTCTAAGCGATGGCCTTGTAAAGGTTGTGTTGACCTGTGCTCCGTGTTTGACCTGCGTTTATTGGTGTTCTTTTGTGTGTGTGTGCCGTCATTTTGTGTATCTCCTGTGTTGTGAACGTCTCTTGTGTCGATTGAGTCCGATTTTGACGTCCTGTAAGTAAAACTTTACTTGTACTAACTCTTTTTCCGTCCTGGCTTTGCCCAGGGTCGGGTTTAGCAAGCCAGCCATTGCAAATGGCGGCGACCGCATCTGATAGGTCAGGTCTGAAGCTTGATAGCAAAGCTCCGCCCCCACCTGGCCACGTTCGGTCATCGTCACTACCACACGCAGCTGGTTTCCAAGCCGCGTTATCTGATGTTACCACTTCTTCTTCCAACTTTATGGATGTTGATTTCCCGACATTTTCCACCACCGTGACGTCATTAACTTCTTCAGTATCCGTTGCCTCTGGTACTTCATCTGCTCCTGCGAGCACTGCGTCTCGACCTTCCCCATCTCCGCCCATTCCAACGACAACTCTACCTTATGCTTCCGTTGTGAAGGGTACCAGTTCATCTTCCTCTACAGCGAAGAATCCATGTACAACGCCTCTTGATATGATTGTCACTAGAGACAACAAGAAATTACGCATCGAAATTCCGGAAACTTCAGCTGCTGGGCAGGAGGTTTTACGCACACAGAAACTTGGCATATGTTTTGATGCCCTCCCGGACACCAGCCTGAAGAAATACTCCTTAGCCGTCCGCCAAATCCTCCCTAAGGGAGCGATCACCCATATGGCGAGGAAGCCTAGGACTGTTCTCATCTATTTTGCGAAGCCAGAGTTTGTGGAGCGCGTCTTATCTGACGGACTGCATGTTGGGGATCATACCTTACTGGGAGTCCCGCTCACGCAGCGCCCCGTACTTGTTACGTGCTACCCCGTACCACCAGAAATCAAGGACCATTACTTAATGGCGGCCCTTTCCCGTTGTGGAAAAGTAGTTGGATCCATTTCCACTCTGTCTTCCGCACCAACAGACCCAGATGACAGGAACATCTTAGGTCTGCGTCGCCAAGCAAGGATCCTGTTTCCTACTGAAGATGCCATTGCTGATTGCCCTACTGACCTCACTGTGGTTGTCGGGAAGCAGATTTTCCGGATCGATATCGTTACTGCCTTTGCATTGTTTTAAATGCAAGGCATATGGCCACATCCAATCACGTTGTCCACATGTATCTGCCAAGCCCCTATTTCCATACCACCCAAAGTCAACACCCCAGCCTCAACACCAGTTTCTCTGGCCACACCAAGTTCGGCTCCACAGACGTCCTTGATCCCTTCTACTGTTGTTCCAGATGATTCTCCCCCAGCAAGTGATGATTCATCATCAGTCTCCAAGTCTTCGATATCTACTACAGGTACTTTGGCCACCTCTCCATCGTTGGACCCACTTGCTGCTGTGGTACCTCTACCTTCTTCGGAGGGTATTATCTCAGAAAAGGAATGGCAACCCCTCCGTCGTGTTGCTTCATCTTCTTCCCTTGGATCCCCTACTGTGAAGTCAGATCTAACTGTCCTACACCCACCAGCTTCTCCAGGCGTTCCCACGTTGAAACGTACCAGACAGAGTTCCATCTCGCCAGTGACGTCTTCTCCACGCTGCTCTCGTTCCCGTTCGCCAATTCGACAGTCTTTCTCTCCAACAGCAGTTCCTACATCTCTTAAGTCCCCAGCTGTTCCAAAATTGTTGGATCAAAAAGCTTTCGCTGAATATCTGGAAACTTTCCCTGCATTAGACGGGCCGCTGGCGCCCTCTGATCTTGCTCTCATTATACTCAATCAACCGTCACGTCCTCTCAAGCAGCTAGACTGCGTTCAATCACGTAATGCTCAGCTTCCCACTATTATCACCCAACTTCAGAATCTATTTGCTCTTTTGCCAAAAATTAACACAGTCACTAATGCGCAGACATCTAATTTAAAGAAACGTGTAACCAGTCTTCACAAAAGTGCTGATAGTAATATTCAACCACTACAACCTCTTTCAAGTTAAAATTCCTTTCTTTCAACTGTAAGGGATGCTCCGTCCCTCCTACCAATGCGTTAGTGTTTGAAGACATTACACCGCATGATGCGGATATATTATTGCTACAGGAGACTAACTGCCATCCTAACACCCCATACCACCGGTGGCGAACCTGGCCATTTCAATTCTACCATGCCCATCGACTTAGTCTTCACGCAGGACTTGCGGTGGCCATCAATTTTCGTCTTCGATCTTTCATTACTGATATCACGGTCAAACCGATTTATCGTGACCTCCTGCAGCTTCTGTCTTTCCGACTTCACAACTTACGATACCATATCTTCAACATCTATGTTTCCGGCAATCAACAGTATGCAGACTGTCTTTTTGAGCATTTTGTTTCCTGTGTTCAAGGTCTTCCGGCCTCTGATATTGTCATCTTAGGTGGTGATTTTAACTGCACCCTTGACCCATCCCTCGACAGATCGGACGGTTCCACGGATACCAGGTATTTTCTTACCAGAGCACTTTCTACAGCCATCAACCAGCTACAACTCCAAGATGCTTTTCGACACCTGCACCCATTTCTTCGTTCGTACACCTGGCGCTCCTACTCCACTTCCTCCCCTACAACTGCCCGACTTTACCGGTTTTATGTTTCTTCAATTCTTCTTCCTTCAGTTATCTCCCTTTCTCACACACCGACAGTTTCTTCCGACCACAGCTGTGTCGTAATGTGTCTTCACACCGGTCCATCTCCTCGGCAATACTACCGTACTTGGACCCTTGATGATGATCTTTTACTTGATTCAACTTACGTAAATTCCATCCAATCGCAGCTCCAACAAGCCTTATATACGCTCCCTTTTGCTTCTTGTCCCTTGCAACATTGGTTAAATGTCAAATCCCAAATTCTTCTTTATACCAAGCAATATTCCCACGAAAAACGTACCACCGCCTCTATGAAGATTGATGCTGCACGCTCGATTTTTTCCACCCTAGATCTTGATTCTCCGCTGTTTTCTCATTACCAAGCTGAACTTCGTGCCTTGCTACTTCCTGTCTCCCAACAAGCTCTTCACCGCCTCAAGCTCCTTTATCTCCAGCCAAATGACTATCTATGTGAACAGGTTCAACAACTGGAATTCCACAAACGTTCTGCTCATCACCTCCGTAATCTGAAGTTACCCGATGGAACTGTTACTAATGACCCCACTCTCATTTGCTCCGGTGTTAGAACATATTTCCAGTCACGTTTTGCTCAGTTCCAGTCAAGTTATCCGCATGCTGATTCGATTCTTCGTGCCTTACCACATATTCCATCGCATCTTGTTACATCTCTTTATATGCCTATCACCCCAGCAGAAGTAGTACAGTCACTTGCCTTACTTAACTGTCACTCGTCACCTGGTCCTGACGGGTTGACAGTTAATTTCTTTCGTACGTTTTCCTCTTTCTTACACCCTCTCCTATTGCCTTGCTTTACAGCTGTTTTTTCCTTATCTGTTCTTCCCCCCGCTTTTACTCTAGCTCACATCATTCTTCTTCCAAAGAAGGGGTGTCTGCTGGAGTTGGATAACTGGCGTCCTATATCCATCCTTAATGTTGACTACAAGATTTATACTAAAATACTCTCTCTTCGATTGAACCCTGTCCTTCCCACCGTCATACATCCCGACCAAACGTACACCATCCCTGGCCGAAGCATTCATACTAATATTAATCTCCTGCGTGACTCATATTGCCTTGCCCACCTTTCCTCCGAACCTTTAGCCTTCCTCAATCTTGATCAGAGGCAGGCCTTTGATAACGTGAGTCATCAGTGGCTTGCCTCTGTGCTCTCTGCCTTCGGTTTCCCATCTGTCTTCATCACAGCCCTCCTTGCCCTGTACCAGGACTCAGTTGTCCATATCCGGACGGCCTCCTTCCTTACAGCCCCCATTCCGTTTCGTAAGGGCATCCGTCAAGGATGTCCTCTTTCCGGACAACTTTTCTCTCTAGTCTTTGAGCCTTTTCTTTGCTCTATCCGTTCTCTTCTACAACCTCCCCCTCCACCATTCAGCATAGCACCAGGCACCATTCTATCGTTCTTACTGCCTACGCCGATGATATCACAGTTCTCATCCGAGAAGAATGGCAATTCACAATTGTTCTTGCATGGTATCAAGTGTATGCTGCGGCTTCCGGCGCTTCGTTAAACCTTTCAAAGTGTACAGGCTTGTGGTGTGGCTCCTGGAGACATCGCCCCGATACACCGTGGGGCGCTCATTGGACTTCCACCAGTCAAAAGATACTTGGGGTGCACATTGGCAGCCGGGTCTCAGCAGCGGCTGCCACCTGGAGACCCCTCGTCAGGAAACTACGTCACACCGCTGCTTACTGGTCCAAGCTCAAGTGCTGTTTGACCTACCACAGTCGTGCACGGCTTTCTGGCACCCACATCCTCTCGTTAGTTTATCATTCCTGGATTGCACAACCGCCACCAGCCTACGTTCAAACTGCAACAACATCAGCAATGCTCAGCATTGTTTGGTCATCTACTCATTGGTTAT
Organism: Macrothele yani; assembly: GCA_039090855.1. Taxonomy (NCBI): domain Eukaryota; kingdom Metazoa; phylum Arthropoda; class Arachnida; order Araneae; family Macrothelidae; genus Macrothele; species Macrothele yani. The sequence continues at coordinate 76,257,541 of CM076997.1, read as the reverse complement.
CTTCCTCAGTATTGTCTCTACCTTCGACTTGTGGTGGCCTCAATATGCCAGAGATTACCGTACGTTATAAAGCTGTAAGAATTTTCAATTTCCTCCGTTTGACAGTTCAACCAGACTCTTCCGCTTCCATTCTTCTGCTTAATGTTCTGACTTCCCCCTTAATCCCTGCCTCACCGTCCATCTTCTTCTCAAGATGGATATTCACACTGTCATTCCCCCCGTTTTCCTCTAGTCTACCATGAAGCTGTTCAGTTCCTTCGTTCTTTACCGCTCATTCGTCAACCCCCCTCTTCCACTCTTGATCTTCTTTCCGAGCCTCTTTTTTTCTCCTCCGTCCTCCACCCCCTACTGCCAACTTTTTCTTTTTCCCCGCATGGCTACACGCTGGTGTAGTCTCCGTTTCCCAACTGGTCCTCCCCGATTTTTCATGGAAACCCGTTTCCTAACTTTTTCCCACCCTACCACCCTCGCCCGAACTCTCTGATAACTTCCTCCAACTTAAACATGCTCTTCAATCACTTTTTCCTTCCCTAGTCGATTCCTCTGGCCTCCTTTCCGTTTCCTCTGCCTCTCTCCCTTTTCCGTTCTTCCTTCCCTTTTCCGGTGATCTCCTCCCTCTCCACAGTCTTTCCACCCGCACCCTGTACCGTTTTCTCCGTTCTTCTTCTGCGGTACCTTGCCCTATTCCCTCTGTTCCTTCTTTTGCACTAACCTCAGTCTGGTCTACTGCCCAACATTCACCGGCCCTCTCCTCAGAACTTAATGTGCATTGGAGGTTTTTGCACAATCGACTGCCTGTCCCTTCGACTTTGTTCCGGAGAAATATAGTATCATCAGATCTCTGTCCTTTTTGTAACGTCGTTGGAGACGTCTTACACATGTTTGTTTACTGTCCGACGCTGCTCCCACTATTTCACAGTATGTTCCAACTTGCACATCCTTCTTGTACCAGTGATCTCACCCTAGAAGATTATCGTTTCCTCGGCCACAGTTCTACAAGTTTCTGCTCTATTTTACCAGTTTGTTCGTATTTATTTATTCTAGCTAAATATATTATTTTCTCTCACCTGCTACAGTTACAAGATCCAGATCCTATTACATTCTCTACCTCCTTGGTTGCACACTACCGCAACAGGGTTAAAGCCAGACTCACCCTGGAATATTCCTTGGCGAAAGATACGGCACGGTTACCTGCCTTCTTCGCAACATGGTCGCCGTGTCGTCCCTGGTTTCAGTTTTCTAGTGCCCAGACTGTTCATCTGCTGTTTTAATAAACCTACGTCGGAACTTTCAATTTTTACTGTTCCCTCACCATGTTTTCTCCTGGAACTGGATTGTGTTTGCTTCCTGCTGATGTCACCTTTTGTACACTGTTCTCTTCATCCGCACAGTGACTCTCTACCACCAGTGATTCCCATGTCACTAGAACTGCACAGATTTTTTTTTCTGTAAATTTTTTCGCTCCAGTGATGTTCCAAGACTTCGATGAACATTTATCCCAGAGCTACTGCTGTTTACAGCAAATAATGCAATGCCTGTCATTGCTCATCTGTACAATTATCATTTCATTGTAAATATCTACATTTTGTTTTATTTCTCCCCTTCTCTCACACTGCGTGTGAGGTTGGGGATGTTCTGTTGTAATTCTTTTACGTGAATAAAAGAGAATATTGAAACTAAGCGATGGCTTCTGATCATTTGTACAAGTGGGGTCCGGGATAGAATCCAGTGAGATATGGATGTTGTGTTTGTCTAACGGTACTGGCTCTCACATTTCCCTGAAATCAGTGATGGGTGACTGCTTATAGCGCATTGAGTTGCTCACGGTGTTCACTAAACCTTCAATAACAAAAAAAAAAAAAAAAAAAAAAGTGGCACATGCTAATTACCACAAGGAATTCTGGGATTGTGTTATTCTCCTCTGCAAGCTATTTCGCCTACATGTTAACAAGAATGAGCGACTTTCTGTTCCTCTTCATTTTGACACATACGCATGGTTTTCCTGGACCCGATAACTCGTAAGCTCACGTGCCACCACCCCTTGGGTGTAGCTGTTGGTCGTGGTGCAAACACTAAACACATCATCCAATGTAACTTTTAAAATAGGAGTAGACTAACAAACAAACTGTATTTTCATCAACTTCTATGACCTTGAAATCCCTTAAAAAATGCAAGTATCAACAAACAACTTACTATTAAATCTTTGATACTACAGGTTTTTATTCCTAATAAATCCTATCTCTTTTTATCATTGATGTTTTGCAAGATGAATCCTTACAACAATTAGAAATAGAAATATGAGTGCAGTATTTGTAAGAACATCTCTGCACTACAACATTCTATCTCAAATAGTCTGAATTAAAGCAGGAGGCTTGAGGCAACAAACTTGTAGTCTTCAGACAAAGCATATACAAGGTTCAGATACACTGTAAATAAAAACATCCATAATATATTTGCACAAAATAAGTCTTTGATTTCACAAGAAAAATCACATATTTTAAACCATATAAACAAACAACTTACTATCCCTAAAAAAAATCAATCAATGCAAAAAATAATTGCATTATTTTTACTGTTCTGTTACTAGGGCAGTACAAAGAATAAGGAAGCTGGTAAATTGAGCAGGGCCCTTGCCGCAATTTCGCATTCAGGAAAATTACGGGGGTGGCAGTAACTTCACCAAACCTAAAATTAACTGTATGACTTCGAAATATTTGGACCCTTCATTTCCCTTTTTTTCCACTTTCCAAATGTGTATTACATGGCAAAGAAACGTATGTGCTATAGCTTTATCCGTTGGTCTATCAGCGTGAGAACTCATAAAAATGTTTCCATCTCCTCAACAGTCAAATGAAACTGGTCGAAACTGAGTCAAAGGTTTGTACTTAGGAACGAAATTAATTTTACAAACCTTCAGTGTGATAACAGTTGAATACATTATTATTTCAGACTTTTGTAAATAGGCGCATATGTGTTGCGTCTCCCACCATGACCTATCCACCCAGATAATTTCAAGCCAACCAACCTCTCATTCATGCTGTTGCTATTTCCATGATCAGCAGGCTATTTATTTATTTTTTGGTGTATGGTCACTAATGCCGGGATACAGTTATTAAGAACACTGATACTGATTATTAGTCAGTACGAATACTGTACAGGGAAAAAGCCCTGATAATAACAACACTAAGGTAATCTGAAAATTAAATAAAAAAAATACTAGTTATAGTGCTAAAAACTAAGCAAACTGCTGATCTACTAATAATTCAATAAAGCTCTAACTTTATTGAATTATTAGTAGATCAGCAGTTTGCTTACAACACTAAGGTAATCTGAAAATTAAATAAAAAAGATACTAGTTATAGTGCTAAAAACTAAGCAAACTGCTGATCTACTAATAATTCAATAAAGCTCTAACTTTTTCGGGGGAGGGGCTATTTGCATTTTTGCGTCTCCGTTTTTGTTTTTTTTTATCGCAGCGATTATTGGTTCATGTAATCTTATCTGTGTGAGTGACTCCTTTTTCCAGGGCAGACATAACTGAATTTTGAAGGATTCCAATTTTGTCGTCGTAGAGTTTTTATCCAAGCTTCTCGCTGCTTCTAATTCTTTGGAATTCTAATAATTAGAAATAGAAACAAATCAAAATAGAGACAAATCTATGAATGCATATAATATATATTTTACAGGTTCCAACCTCTTAAAGTAAAGATTAGTAGATTGCCCAATCACTGGCCATCAAGCAAAACTGAACCTTCATATCTTGGCAAAGGAAACTTTTAAACTTAATTCAGTTTTTAACCCCCACCCCCTTCAAATCTATAAAATCTAGTGTTTCCTTCATTTACTCGATTTTACAACTTTTTTTAAAGTAAATCTGGTTCTCCAACCAACATCATTATTAAAGAGTCAGAATAGCCAATGAGCCTGTAAGCAATTTTAATATTAGGGGATCAACGAAAAAAAAAAAATGTGAAGAATTTGGAAAAGTAAGGCATTTGAGGATTCTACAACTATGCAGATTTTAAATCTATATCAAATAGTAAGATACTCTATCTCATTAACAGATAAAGTACACACCAATGCTGGTTACCCAGCGTTGGTATCTTTTGATAAATAACTGTGTGTCCCCACACCCCCTCTCTACCATTCAAAGCGCTCGGCTTCAGCGATTGAGTATAAATGTTTTAGTTATCACCTACAAATGCAGAAAAAAGCTTTTTCTTGCTACAACACCTCACCGTCCCTCCAAGTCAGCACAGAAGAAGTTCTGGAGAACTGCAATGCCATAGCAAAATGTCATTTGTGCTGCAATGAACTGAATATGTAATATTAAAAATAGCACACAATAATGACTATAGACAACAGATTCATCTTGTTTCTTGTGTACTCATTGCTTTGGAATGGGTACGAAGGTACTGGCGCGTTTGTGTACCTCAACTTCCAGCACAAAAACCATTTGAAATCAGTGTTTGACACAAATGTTAGATCGATTCAGGATTTCATTTTCATCCATAAATTCTACATTTTTCGTGGAATTATGGCTATTTTAGTGCAATTTGTCATTTCTGTATTTTGTGCAATTTTACAATAAATACCATTATAACAGTAAATTTTATTTTAATTAAAAAGAAATTGGTGCATTACAATGAATATTAAAATGGAATTTTAATAATAACAGTGTAGTCAACCACAAGTGTAATAAACAAAATTACAAGAAAAACATCATTTTTTTTTATCCACTAAAAATTCGAAATGAAAAAGAATGTTTTTAGCTGCAATATGGTAAGATGATACCCAGACCACATCTAAGGAGACGGGGGGGGGGGGGGGGCTACGGACTGGGCAGTATTGTGGGGCCCCACTATTAGTGGCACATCTAGGATTTCACTTTGAGTGGCAGAATAAAAATACCCAAGAGAAAACATTCCCAAAATATGATGAGAAAGCCATAAAAATATCACCGCCATATTCCCATGATTCATGGATGAATCAGTGGTAGCAAGAAAATGTAAAAATGCATGTTTGAAAAATGGATACCAGTTCAGTTCTGCTTTAATCCCCCCCCTTCTTCTCCCAAGGTTAGGATCACCTAGTTGCAATTATATCGAAGTAGTGGACAAAAGAATATGATCCAAATATCATGATTCAAACGAATTCTTAATGTATGAAAATTTCTCCTAATTGCAGATGTTTACAAAAATAATTCCGCAATGCTTTCGAAAGATTTGGGGATGGACTGGGGCGACTATTTTTTGCGAACTCGTAAAAAAGCGGAAAGAAAAAGAATTCTTTTTTCACAAGGCAAAACCAAAAAAAAAACAAAAAAACTGCAGAACTCTGAATTTTTTTTTTTTTTTTTGATTGGAGGTTAAACGACCACCGTGAGCAACTCAATGGGCTATAAGCAGTCGCCCGTCCCTAATTTAGGGTCACTGGTTCCAGGGAAGGGAGAGAGCTAGTGCCGTAAGACAAACACAACATCCATGCCTGACCGGGATTCGAACCCGGACCCCTTTCGGACGAATGATCAGAGGCCATCGCTTAGACCACTGCGCCACCGGGGCGGCAACTCTGAATTCTTCAAGCATCCTGCATATTTTTGGGGCCCCTTGAAAATGCGGGGCCCGAGGCTGCAGCCACCCCGCTAAATGGACTCTGACGATACCGTACTGCAGCAAAACAGAACTTTGTGCGGTCGATTGATTTTGCATTAACTTTAAATTAGATCAAATTAGATCCACGTGAGGACACGTGTACCCACGAGTTCATTATGAAAAATGCATTTCCAAATTTCCACCACTGTCAAACATCCATACCATATTTCAGTCCAATAAAAAAAATACGAGTACATACATGTGAAACGTAATTCCTGGCATTTTTTTGGAAGATCGATTAGCGCAGCCCACAGAAACACATCCCGGCATTATGCGGATAAGCCACTATAATGTGTATAATGAATTTATAATTTCTTCTACCCAGCTAATTATAGTGAATATAGCTTTCACTAATATTATAATGAATTCAATGCTTGTACTAAGCTTCTAATAGTGAATTCAAATGGTTGTTGTTACTAGTTAATTAAGATCATGAATAAAGTCTCCTGCTAGTAGTGTAGTAATAGTAATGAACAAACTTATAACTGGTAGTAATGTTGTAGTAGTAATTAAGATGAATAAAGTCTTATGCTGGTTGTTACTAATAACACTAAATGAAATAAACCTAACAGCCAGACAGAGGTCTGACAGTACTATGAACTGAGAAAGACGTACTTACGTAAAACTCTTTATTATGAACTTCTACTGGTATCATCACACACACTTCACACACAGCTACTCAAATAACACGTAGCTCCTTGCATATGAACGAAGATCTACTCACATAAACAATAGCTCTCCACATAAACAAACGCTCTCTCTATACAACAAGCGCTCTCCCTATACAACAACAAACGCTCTCCTTAGGTATCGTTAAACGCGCCTATTTATACTGGCTACCACCACGTCATGACTTACACTCATTGCCAGATCTCATTCAGCGGGAGAAATAACATCTCGTTCAGTAAGAAGATAATTTACATAGAAAAAATAAAATAACCAGAGATAGTAAAATGAAAAGGAAAGTGAATCGAGAGTATACGTTACATCATCTCCCCCTTAATTTTTTTTTTCGAAAAACCTATCAATTTTGGAGTGTAAGTCTTACACTGCGTTGATTGACGTTTATCGACCTCTTTTTTGTTTTGTTTTGGTGGCAGCAGTATGTACAATATCAAACTTGGCATGACAAAATCAAGAAATCTGTATTTGTCTGTGAAACACTTGTATTTTTGAACAAAACAAACCTGCATCGGCATACCTTCCTATTATTCTGCCTAGCAGGAATCACTTTTCTAATTTCAAATTACGTTCTCATTATTCGTTGAATACACACCAACTGTATCAGCAGCGAAGATTGCCTGGAACTGCCTAACAGTAACAATTTTATTATTTTACCCCTAAGCACATAGATATATATATAAAAATTTGGATTAGTAGATGGACATAGAAGAAATATATATATAAAAAAACATATATACACAAAAAAGAATGCATAGGCCCACACGAAAAAAAGAAATTCTGACACGCTAACTGGTCGTGCAGGAAAAACAACAAACGGAGAAAAGAACCTGTCCACGAGAACTTACTTATCTCGAGGACGCATAAAAAACATTAGTATGATAACGTTTTCCAGGCCTAATCGGACAGGTAAATTCAGGTGGCTTAGAGCGTTTCAAGGATTTGAATGGATCTGGAACATCTGTATTCTGTCGGTCAAGAAATCCCGGCGGCTGACAGGAACGGTCAGGAACGGCTGAAATCCGTCGGTCAGGAACGGCTGAAGTCTGGCGGTCCGGAAATCCCTGTGGCTGATAGGAACGGTCAGGAACGGCTGAAGTCTGGCGGTCCGGAAATCCCTGCGGCTGACAGGAACGGTCAGGAACGGCTGCGTCCGTCGGTCAGGAACGGCTGAAGTCTGGTGGTCCGCAAATCCCTGCGGCTGACAGGAACGGTCAGGAACGGCTGAAGTCCGGCGATCAGGAACGGCCGAAGTCTGGCGGTCCGAAAATCCCTGCGGCTGACAGGAACGGTCAGGAACGGCTGAAGTCCGGCGATCAGGAACGGCCGAAGTCTGGCGGTCCGGAAATCCTTGCGGCTGACAGGAACGGGCAGGCTTTTGATATGTAGTCCCTTTGTGCTGGGGCCCGTGGTGTCCTTCCAGCATTCTTTTGGACGGACGTGGCTCCGGCCACATCGTTTGTTTTCGTTTTCGCCCTCGTGGCATGAGAGTAGCAGCAGGCATCGGCCCTGTTTGCCCTGAGCATAGGTTCCAGGAGCGAAACCCGGGCGGATGCAAGGATCTCTGCCTTCGTCGCTGTTGCGGCGAAGCAGATTGGGGAGACAAGCTACGTTTTCGAACAGCTTTTGGTGTTACTGGACGGTTTGTAATAGTCAAATTATTGTCCATAACTGATAAATCAGAAATATCTGAAGCCTCTGAGTCGCTGCTGTAATTCAGTGGTCGTGCAGGGCGATGTTTATTCCTGCCTATAGGAATACTCTCTGATGAGGTATTCAAGGAAGTAAGAGCTTGTGTTGGTGCAGAGTTATCAGGAAATGGTGCAGCAATAGTCTTGGCAATGGTTGGAGGGAAAGGAACGATACTAGTATTTGAAGAACTTGATTCGAGCCTTGGTCTCATGGGAGAATCAGGTTGCGTGTTTGGAAACCCGTCTTGAGGAGGAGAGGGTGAAGAAAAAATCACTGGAGATTCTTCAAAAATGTTTGTTGGTTCGTCCAAAATTTCTGGAGGTTGATCATGAGATATAGACTCTTGAGTCTGTGGAACAGAAGGTTGAGTAGGGTTGATTATAAAATCGATATTTCGTTCATGATACTTGCGACACTGAGCAACGTGTACGTATTGAAATTGATTGTCAGGTTTTTCAAGAACAATGTTATTTTCAAACACATTTGCCCCCCGATATGGACCTTCGTAGCTGGGTGCAAATTTCTTCACTAAAGTATGAGAAACAGAAGACTGGAAGTGCGTTTACACGAGAGTGAGATCTCCAACGACAAGATCTGGTTCCCTACGCCTAGTATTATAATATCTTGCTTGAGCCGCTTGTGCTCCTAGCATTGCAACACGAGCTTTTTCAGCCATGATTCATACTGATTGCGGAGTTGGTCGCTATTTTAGTTCGTCGATAATCCCCGTTAAATTTTCAAAAGGGGTTTTAATTTTGCGACCCAGAAAAAGTTCTGCAGGAGTAATTTTAGTAGATTCGTGAACAGACGAGCGGAGGGCGAATGAAAAAAGCTCCAGATGGTCATCCCATCGCTCATGATGATCCATGACAAATGTAGCAATCATTTTCACTACCGTGCGGTTTACTCGTTCCGCAGGATTACTCTGGGGATGATATGGGGAAATGAATTTATGCTTAATGTGTAGTCTCGCACACATTCTTTCAAAAAATGTCAGAAATAAATTGAGGACCATTATCCGAAACTACTTTATTAGGTGCACCATATCTAGAGAATACTTCATTAATTAATACATTACAAATACCTTCTGCCGTAGCGGCTTTAATGGGAAAAACTTCAACCCATTTAGAAAAATTATCAGTTAGTACTCAAACGTAGCGAGCTTTGTTTTTAACAGATAAAGGATAAGGTCCCAATAAATCTATTGAAATAATGTCAAAAACATGAGAACTTGAACTAGATTTCAAGTGACCGGCCGGTCTTACATTACGGTAATTATTAATCTGACACAAGTGACATGATTGAACGTATGCGAGCACACTTTGGTACATGCCAGGCCAATAGGCAACATCCCGCAATTTACAACGGGTCTTGCGAATACCTAAATTGCCTGCAAGAGGTTTGTCATGAAATTCGTTTAAAAGGGCCATTCTAAGGGTTCGCGGAATACGTGGGCGAAACTCTGCCTTTGTAGTCCTAGATTTCGTATAGTAAAGAAGACCCTCTATGACTTCAAAATGCTGTGACCTTCCAGCCAGAGGAGGATCACTTTGTAGGGGCGAACCCGCAAGCAAAAAATTATAGATATCCCCAAAATCTGGATCATTTATTAATTCTGCCATTATCTGCTCTCTGGATGTTATATCAGCTATTAGAAGTAAAGGCTGACATCCAGGAGTAGTTTCTGTGGGCACCCCACTAATCGGAACGCGAGACAATGCGTCCGGTAATTGATTCTTATGTCCTGGCTGATACGAAATTTTGATATTGCTCTCTTGTAACTTCAGAGCCCACTTCATAAGTCTTTGAGATAGGTGCTTAGCAGAATTTAAATACTGAAGGGCAGAATGATCCGTAATTATGTTAACTGTCAATTCGTTAAGATAACATTGAAATTTTTTGAGAGCATACACAACAGCAAGGCATTCACGTTCCGTAGCTGAATAATTGCGTTCAGCTTTGGCTAAAGTACGAGACGCAAAAGCTATTGGATGCCCAGCTTGTGACAAAACGCAACCAAGACCAACTCCGGATGCGTCAGTATAAATATCAAATTCCTTAGTATGATCCGGGAAAGCCAACACCGGAGGCTAAGTCAACGCAGAGTTTAGTGTTTCAAACGCAGCGTTAGCCTCAGGTGTCCAAACAAACTTCTTGTATTTACGTTTCAAAGCATACAATGGCTCACAGATTGTAGCATAAGCGGGGACGAACTGCTGATACCATCCGGTCATACCCAGAAAGCGTGATAGTTCTTTTGCTGTTTTAGGCCGAGCAAAGTCAACAATAGGCCTAATTTTTTCATTATCCGTAAATAAGCCGTGGGGAGTGATTTTCAACCCCAGATATACAGTCTCGTCCCTCGCTATCTGGCATTTACTAGGTTTTAACGCCAAGCCAGCATTGTATATGAGTTGGAACACCTGTTTGAGCAGAGAAAGGTGCTCGTCAAAAGTCTCGGATGTAATAATAATGTCATCCAAATATACATGCACATGGGGACCCAGAACAGGTCTGAGAACCGTATCCATAAGCTTTTGGAAAATAGCAGGTGCAGAAGCTAATCCAAAGGGCATACGCAGGTATTCATAAACCCCAAAAGGAGTCACAAAGCCTGTTTTATCGACAGAGTCCGGATGTACTGCTACCTGCCAATATCCACTCGCCAAATCCAAAGTTGACATCCATTTAGTTGACGACAGGTCATGCAAAATATGCGACATGACAGGTAGTGGATAATTGATCGTTTTTGTGACTTGGTTGAGCTTGCGGAAATCTGTCACGAAACGAAATTCATTGGGTTGTTTCTTTGGAACCAAAAAGGCAGGAGCAGCCCAGGCGCTTGTTGATTCCCTTATTATGCCCTGTTTAATCATTTCAGAAATTTGACGTTGCATTTCCTGTTTCTTATGTGGAGCACAAGGGTAAGGTTTCGTCGCTATCGGTTTCGAACCATCAGTGTCAATGACATGATAAACCACCTGTGTGAAACCAGGTTGATCAGAAAATAAACCAGGGCTTTCCTGTAAAAGTAGAGAAAGCTGGTTTCGTTGCATCTCATTCAACTGGTTGCTCAATAACAAACTAGTTATGTCCATAAGAACCGTAGGAATCATTTCGACAGGTTCCGGAAAGGAAATCACATGTTGTACGAAATTCAAAGTTATTTGAAACGTATGAATAAAGTCCATGCCCATTAGACATTTAACAGGTAGTTCGTCTATAAGCTGGAAAGAATGCGTAAAATGAGCCTTTCCCAGCCCTAGAGATAATGTGACAGTCCCTGTGATACTGAAGATTTCGTTATTCGCACCTCGCAAATACTGCGTAGCAGGCTGAACGAGTATTGCAGGAAAATTGTCAGCGCAAAACTTCGTATTTAGGGCTGATATTTCAGAACCAGTGTCGAACTTTGTCTCGACAATAATATCTTCAATTGTCAAGAATACATCAGGCAACTGATGAGTTTGGACAGTCACTAATACTGTTTTAGGGTCAGAATGCTTGGTATCAGGAAGCAGGACCGACCCTTGGTCTACTTCCTTTGGAAGTTTAAAGGATTCCTGGTTGGATTATCATGCGGTCTGAAACCTCGACCCTGCCGGGTATCGGGAAAATTTTCACGATGAGGAAAACTGCGTGAAACCTGCGTGGGAACTCCGCGTGTCTGTTGACATTGTCATATCTATTACTTCTTCCCTCAGCACGGGCAGAAAAAGAATCATTGCCTTGAGCATGAAAACGTTCCGAATGCTGCGGATTGGAACGGGGTCGAGCATACTGTGCATTTGTACGATATCCCGAAGATTGTTCAGAAATTCGCGGTTGGTTTGCCACTCTTCTGTGTGGTGGAACGTATGAAGCTTGGGCGTGCACTTGTGTATGCTCGCGCTGAAAGTTATTATGCCTACTATGCCGCTGAGGGTTTTCGTAATAAGCCTCGCGGGGTGCCCGAGCATGGTGAGTTGAACCATGTTTGCCATGTCGCTCTTCATACGTTCGTATGAGGCTAAGGCATTCATGAATTGTGGCAGGGTGTCGAACCTCAAGAAAATCTTGTAAAAATGGGTCGAGCTGCTGCAATAGGGTATCCAACATGTCAGCATGACTGGCATGTGGATCCCACAAGTTATATAAGCGTGTTGTTTCCAACGCAAATGCAACAGGGCTATCGTTGGGTCCTTGCTGACGAGAAAAAAGTTGTTGTGTAGGGCTAGCTCGACTGAGGCCGAAAGGAAAGACCTCCAAAAATTCTGCACGGAAATTCTCATAATGAGAATCCGGGTTCGACACTCTCCATTGCCGATACCAGGTCTTAGCGGTATCCTTCAAGCAAGTGCCTGCGATTTGTACTTTGCAGTCTTCAGGAATATTATATAGATCAAAATGATCTTCCAAATCTTCGAGGAACTTTAAGGATCCCTCCAACCCATTGAAATGAATTGTTCCTGCATGCGGCACGAAATGGGCAAGCATTCTGCTTCGCTGAGAGGATTAAACTCCCTCAGGTACGACCCGCGACTCAGAGTAATAGGAAGCTGGTGAATTACGAAACTGTGAAGAATGCCTGGGTACGTGTAGATCATTCATATCAAAGTGAGCCCCACAGGCTTCTTGCAGATGGTCGAGATTAATCCCATCACCACCGAAACTTGTCTTAGGGTGAAATATTGAAGTTGTCTCAGGTAGTGAAGACATGGGTAAGAATTGTCAAGATCTCGTGTCCGAGAAAAGTTCGGGCGCCAATTATAATGAATAATGCTTCTCTAACAATTATAATGAATAAAGCTTCTACTACTACTTTGCTAATTGTAGTGAATATAGCTTTCACTAATATTATAATGAATTCAATGCGTGTACTAAGCTTCTAATAGTGAATTCAAATGGTTGTTGTTACTAGTTAATTAAGATCATGAATAAAGTCTCCTGCTAGTAGTGTAGTAATAGTAATGAACAAACTTATAACTGGTAGTAATGTTGTAGTAGTAATTAAGATGAATAAAGTCTTATGCTGGTTGTTACTAATAACACTAAATGAAATAAACCTAACAGCCAGACAGAGGTCTGACAGTACTATGAACTGAGAAAGACGTACTTACGTAAAACTCTTTATTATGAACTTCTACTGGTATCATCACACACACTTCACACACAGCTACTCAAATAACACGTAGCTCCTTGCATATGAACGAAGCTCTACTCACATAAACAATAGCTCTCCACATAAACAAACGCTCTCTCTATACAACAAACGCTCTCCCTATACAACAACAAACGCTCTCCTTAGGTATCGTTGAACGCGCCTATTTATACTGGCTACCACCACGTCATGACTTACACTCATTGCCAGATCTCAATCAGCGGGAGAAATAACATCTCGTTCAGTAAGAAGATAATTCACATAGAAAAAATAAAATAACCAGAGATAGTAAAATCAAAAGGAAAGTGAATCGAGAGTATACGTTACACGTGATCCTGAGAATTATCCAGATATCAGAACGTCCTAAATTTAATTCCCCAGGTTATCTGCTAATGCAGTCGATAACCGCACAACTTTGCTTTTTGTAAATAAAACTTTTATTCAATCCTGAAGTAACTCAAACGTGTAAACGCATGAGTCTACAGGCTCTCACACATGCAGCAGAACAGAATGTTTTGTACCAAACAAGATGGCCGCTGTGCGGGCGGGGGTCGCGGCAATTAGCTTCACGGGAAACTGCTTAGGGCATCTCCTGTTGTATTCTAACCTCCTTGATTATTATAGACTACTCCAGATTTGTCAGAAGTTGACCAGTTGACTTATTTTTCGTTATGCTCTGGAAAATGAACAACCAGTGGAACGATTTGTTTCTTGCCCAACACTGGTCATAAAGCAGAAGACATGGAGAAGGCTTTATTGAAGCGGTTACAAGATTTAAAAATAGATGTTAAAGACTGCAGAGGCCAAAGTTATGACAATGCGATAAATATGTCTGGTGAATATTCAGGTCTCCAAGCTCGATTAAAAAGTCATAACAGTTTAGCCTACTATATTCCATGCGCAGCACACTCTTAATTTGGTTGGGAAATCTGCAGCGGGGTGCTGCCTTGAAGATACATCTTTTTTTTATGTTCGTACAGGACATATACAACTTTTGGTCATCTTCATCACATAGGTGGCAAATCTCGAAGACAGGTCTTCAAGATAGTTATAAGATCCACAGCTAATCTGGATCACAATCTCCACTTCTTGTACCCAAAACGTTATGTGAAACCCGATGGTCATCAAGGTTTGATGCATGCAAGCAGGGCCCGATTTTCTACATGCGAGGCCCAGGGTACAAAACATTTCCGGGGCTCCCCTCCTTATTCTCTATCGACCAAATAATAGTCACTGTGTGCAGAGTAGCAGAATGTAGACGTACATACGTACGCTGATAGTTTCCAAATCATTAGCAGGTTTGCAGATAGTTTTTGCATGTAGATTAAAAAAATAAAAATGTTAGGCCTATATACAGCAACTAAAACACTTACTCAACGCTTTACTCAGATTAATATACTTAATTCTATTTTAACTGAAGAACTTAATTATTTTTCACATCTTCTGAGTTCTTTTGTTTATACAGACATTTCTGGCCTCTAGATTTTATCAAGGCCTGTTCTCAATGTATACGAACTGTATTAAAAGTTTTGTTTACACAAAATTTAAATTTTATTGCCAGGTTACTCTTTCAGTTGCCAATTAAATAAAAATATTTCCTTATGCATTTTGTAAGTCCAGTATTTTTGAATTAACTTGTTGAAAATCGTATTTATAATTTTTGAAGGTTCATTGATAGAACTGTTTTTCTGGATATAAAAACTTTCTTTAATTAATCTCTTGTTTTTATGTGGTTCGTAGTCCAGTATTTTAATAATTTGCCATAAAAGTCCATTTTACGCACATTGCTGCACATTCAATTAGAATGTACTATTTTGTCCTCATTGGAATCTGTAATGTTCTAATAATTTTTTGTTTTATTAATTTTCCTTTAAATTATCTTATTCTATTGTTATCATGGTTTGCGGGTTGGCATCAAGTTTTCTGTTTCAATAGTTGTGTACGCAGATACATTTTATTTTTATACAACTCTGGCTGTGCGGGGACAACTGGTTGATCAGTAGTTTGTGGTGTTAATGACCCCCATAGACTCTAACTATAACAATATATCTATGGCAAAATGGATGGACATCTTAATTTTAGTGAATATTGTGGTCTTGCAATGTACTGATTCTTGCGTCTAGAACATGAGAACAATGCATCCGACAAAAAATGTGAACTAAAACAAGAAAAAAAAATCCATGGTGACCTCCACTGGACTTCCTCATAAATAGAGATGTGAAGCTGCATAAAAAATTGAAAAAGTGCTATGGGAACTCCTACTTCCAGCTTTCTACCAAGATCAAATCCGCGCATCATGATCAGTATATCAGAAAACTGCAAAACATAAAATTTTGTGTTGATGAGGAAGAGTTTGAGTTAAACACAAAAAAAAAAAATAACAAAACAAAAAACATAATAATAATAATCTGAAAAGCTGAGGGGAACACCTAGTCTGGTTCAATTTTTGGTAAATGTGTTGTACTTCGGCATCCTAAATTATTTGGTCAGAAAAGTTGTAAAATAAAAAAATAAATAAAAGTATATTAAAGATGTTTACCGAAAAACTTACCTCCAAGTAGCCCAAGTAGGATGAGTAAACACACGCTGCGGCGACGAGCTGAAGCTTTGCTCCGTTGAAAGGAAGGTTTGCTGCGGCGACGAGCTGAAGCTTTGCTCCGTTGAAAGGAAGGTTTGCAGCGGCTGGGAATTCATGGGCAGAAGTGTACAACAGGAATCAGGTACGCTCTTGTCAGGAAAGAGTAACAGAATATACTGCTACGCTAAAGAATGTAGTTTGTAATTTCTGTCTCACTTTTTAAAGAAACATGCAGAGACTGTCTTCGTTCTTTGGCATGTAATTCCGTGATACGAAATAGTAAGTATGCACATGCCTTTCTTGTTTCTAGAAAAGTGTTAGAGCAGGTGTCGCATTCTCTCTAACGGAAGTTAGATGACAAGTCTCAAAGTGAAAGTTTGATTACTAAATAAAAAAAAAAAAAGCTTCCACGGAGAAATGAGTTCATACATTCAGCATCAAAGAATCCCATGTGAAAAAAAACAAGAAACTGTCCGATTGCGATGTGAAGAACTGACACCTAAATTAACTATTTTCTGTAGCGTAGCACTACACTCTTTCCTGACAACAGCGTACCCGGTTCCTGTTGTACTATTCCGCCCGTGAATATCCTGGCTGCAGCGATCCTTTCTTTCAACGGAGCACAGCTTCATGTCAACGCCTCAGCGTTGTTTAAGGCCTCCCGCAGCGTCTGCTGACTCGTCATACTTGGAGTTCAAGATTTTTGGTAAACATTTTGGATATTCATTCTAATGATGAAATTTGTTCACCATTTCCCCTTAAATTGCATATTTTAGAATCTGTACGTCAC
Source organism: Macrothele yani (assembly GCA_039090855.1). Taxonomy (NCBI): domain Eukaryota; kingdom Metazoa; phylum Arthropoda; class Arachnida; order Araneae; family Macrothelidae; genus Macrothele; species Macrothele yani. Next base: position 76,241,006 of record CM076997.1, on the reverse strand, counting down.
ACTTTTTAGAAATTTTACATCTTTTATGACCAAATAATTTACCACGCTAAACTACACATTTACCCAATTTTTACCAAAATCTAATGAGCACATAATGACATGAATGTATAAATTGTCCAATGTCAAACAAAACTGACAATAAGATGACAAAGTGCTGTGTTTGGGCACCAGATATTTTTATTTGTAATAACTCGGTTACTATTCTTTATTTTTAGGAATGAATAAAAACAATTAAAAATTTACCTCCTATATCAGGATGAAACAGTTGGGTTGAATATTTTTCTTCTACATTTCCTAGATGCAAAGTCATGTATCAGAGAATCATAATTTAAAGACTATGTCACATCACTCTCCAAAGACAGCAGAGCTAATGATGCCAGTTTCGTTTGTCGCATGGTTGATCGTAAGGGATTTTTAAGTCTTTTCAGCAAAGAAAATGATCTCTCACTTGTACAATTTGAAATCGGTAATGTCATGAACATTCGAAGTGCAGTCTCAGTGTTTGGAAATGTGGCTTCTAAATTGTTTACCTTCAAAGTTTGCAGCATCTGGGAAATAGTTGCATGCTACCCCATCATTGAGGAGAATTGCAAAAACTCATCTGCAAACTGGTCGTCAAGGTCATTGTTAAAGTATTCCTGCAATGCTTTTGCCCCTTCAAAAATTTCAGATCTTGATTTTTTTGTAAAAGATTCAAATTTTCTCATTATATTTTCATAAGCACTTTTTCTGCTTGAAAGCTGAGTGACTAAAGCATCACAAAGCACATAATGAACCTGAGTTCTAAATATATCCCTTGCACTGAGTTCTATATGTTCACTGTTACATTCATCTAGGTGTTTATTCTTGGGCACTTTCTTTCTTCGGGAATCATGACCATTATAACGAAGTAAATTTCTCCGTCATTTTTGGTCTACGCCGGGATTCGAACCCGAGTCCGCTTATTCCGGAATAAGTCGCTCTACCAACTGAGCTACGCAGACGTTTTATTCTGATTCCTATCTGCCTTTAGGTCGTGTGCGTCCTTCTGGCAGGTACGTCACATCTTCTGGTACGTTACACCATGGTATTGCACATTTTCAGACACTAATGTTTTAGCTTCCTCTTCATAGACTTCAAAATTTTCCCTCACGAACTGAATGAATTCAATTAACGACTGGAAAATTTTAGGTACTTCAGAAATATTTCCTTTTGGATTCTGACAAGTTTGATTTGCACAGTTTAATCTCTGAAGTATTGTGTCCCAAACTACTGTGCTGATCGATATTTCCATTGTTCGCATTTTCTTCAGCAGTGATTTTGCTTCATCTCTTGTCTGTGGAGAATCATCTACATTTTCTGACAGAAATACTAAAACTTTTTCTATTTCACGATAATTTTCCCTCACTGATCGTGTAGCTGCAGCATCTGCACACCATCTGGTAACTAACCGACTCTTCAGTGTGAGTGATGAATTTCCATGCGCTTCCTGGACTTTCTCCTGAAGCATCTTCCAACGGTGAGTTGATGCAGGAAAAAAAAGTATAGTTTTTGCAAAAATGTGAAAAAAGAGAGAACTTTACCATAACTATCTATGCTATTCACACCAACTAAATTTAAAGTGTGAGCAGAACATGGCACATATTCCGCTAGTGGATTGATTTCCCTAATGCGTGTTTGAACACCAGAATACTTCCCAGGCATGTTGCTGGCATTGTCATAGCTTTGGCCTCTGACATTCATAATATCCAGGCCAGCCTCCTGTAGAAAAGATATCATGGTATTTGTAATGTTTTCTGCAGTATGTCCATGGAATGGAATAAATGTCAAAAACCATTCTTTTGCTTCACAATCTTTGTTGACATACCTTATGATAAAAGACAGTTGATCTATATGTGTAATGTTCGGAGTTGAGTCAACTATGACAGAAAAATATTTTGACATTTTTATTTTATCAGTGATTGCATTTAAAACACACAGCCATTAATTCAACAAATTCATCCACACATGTTGAAGATAAGTAACTGGTGTTACCACTTCCTGGATTCCCACATTTTTTCAAGTGTTGAGCTAAGAATGGATCAAATTCTGCAATTAATTCTAAGCAGCCCAGGAAATTTCCATTCTGAACTGATCCAATTGTTTCATCATCACCATACATTGGCAACCCACGAACTGAGAGATACTTAACTGTTGCAACAACTCTATGCAAAACATCTTGCCAGTACTTGGATTCATTCCGATACTGCATAACTATCTGACAGTCAATGCGTGCAGAAGCATTCATGCGTGATGAATAGTCACATACTGCTTGCCTATGTATGCGTGAATTTTCATGCTCTGTAAGACGTTCACTTGCATGCTTCCAGCCAGGAAAACCTGTGGATCCTAATGCTGTAGTGCTCCTAGCATACAATTTGCATATCTCGCAGAATAGTAAACAAGTTGATGGGGATAAAAGAAGCCAGTCGTGTTTTACCTTCTCATTATTTTTTTATTCTGAAAAAATTACCTTCTGTTATAAAAATTTTTTTAACACATATATCTTTCCCTGTGAATGCCAACAACTTCAAATCTTGGACTGGTGGATTGCTCAAAAAGCATTTGCGCATTTCTTCTGTAATTTCTCCCCATAAGGCAGGATCCACTGCATTCATTGTGGAACTTGTGCTGTTTGGCTTTCCGGTTAGCACTGCCGGATAAATATGTACGTTTTGACATAATTTAACTTAAATAATTCAACTTAAATATATTGTTACAACTAACTAAATTTGATTATATATAAAATTAACAAATATTCAACATTCCATCAGACTACAAGAAACGCAATGCAAAATACAACCATGCCTTCGCGGTTACAGTTACGACAACGACAAGCCGTGTGCAGGAAGTTGAAGGATCAGTTGAGTTTAGGTGCGTTCGGAAAAGCAAGAAAAGGCACATGGATCAATGGAAGCGATCCTCCTCCTCAATGGCCACCTGAAGGTTATTAAACCACGGAAACTCATTAATGGCCACGTGTTTACGTGAAATTCGAAACTCAAACTCACTGCGTGTAAGTACCACATCTACAAACACATGACTCATGAGCATGCAAAAGTAAAAAAAATAAATTTTGAATATACACACAAAATTCCCATTAACTAAGTACACATTTAATTCAAATTTTGGGGCCCACCAAAATCGGGGCCCTGGGCACGTGCCCCGTGTGCCCTCCCGTAAATCAGGGCCTGCATGCAAGGCCTTACGCTCTAGTTATTCCTGCATTAGAGATGCACTTCAAGACTTCGCAGAAAACACCGGTGAAAAATTACAAGCAAGAGTAGAAGCAGAGGGATTATTAAGTAAGATGAATTTGTTAGAAATGGGAATTCTCTTAGAGCTTTGGAGTGATATTTTACAAAGAATTGATAGTTGCAATAAAACACTGCAGAGAGCGAATATTGACCTTTAAGTTGCTGTAGAACTGTACGACTCACTTATCACATTTATTCCGGAGATCACTTAAATATTTAATAAGTATGAGTAAGATGGAAAACTTTTGTCCCCGGGCGACGAATATAAGGAAAATGTTACCAGAACCCGTCGGAGAAAACTACAATTTCAAGAGATGAATGGCAATAAAGAAACTTTTCACTGGAAAGGAACATATGCGAATATGCGTTTTCCATACGATCACTGATAACTTGGTGCAGCAGTTGAAACGTCGACGAGATGCGTATTCCGATATGGAGAACATGTTTGGGTTTCTAAGGCAATTATCAGATGTTGATGAGACAACATTATCTCAAAAGGCAAAAAATCTACTGACAGTTTACTCTAAAGATTTAGGCCCAGAATTTGAACAAGAATGTCTTCATTTCCAAAAATTTTGGAATAATTTTGATAGACAAGCAGTGACAGATTCAAGTTTTAGTGTTCCTGTTGAGGATATGATGAAACTGATTAGGGAAAAGAGAATTGATTCAACTTTTCCGAACATCTACGTTATCCTAAGGATTTACCTGTGTATACCCATCACTAAAGCTTCTGGAGAATGAAGTTTCTCCTTTGAAAATCATCCACAATTATTTGAGGACATCTAGTTCTCAAGAAAGAACAAGTGTATTGGCAACTTTGTCACTTAATTCGAACATTGTAGAAACATTAACATTTGATGATATATTAGAGGATTTTGCCACAAAGAAATCTAGAAAACAAAAATCTTTTAGCGGTGAATAATTTTACTGTATATAAGTTATGTTCATTTATTTCTTCTATCTCTCAGTCACTTAATTGATATACAATAAACATTGGTAGCAACGCTATCATTATATTTTTTAAAAACTCTAAAATTAATATTGCATACGTTGTAAATTTAAATCCAAAAAATTGCAGGCAAATGTTTCAGAAGTGTGTTAAAAAAACAATTTCATTTGTAAATATAAAAATTTACTGTGAAATGATGTTTAAAATTATGCGAATTAAACTTGAGAAAACGACATTTATAAATTTTTATTTCAATGCTCAGTTTTAAATAATACATGTGCTAAACATTTTACAGCATTGGGTTCCTCTTGAGAATATGCTGATTCTTTGTGTGATAAAAAATCTATATGTAATTTAAATATGAAATTCAGATCGGCCTGAAATTTCTTACAATAAGTTTACTTAGGGGCGTCTGATTTTTCTTGGCCCAGGGCGCTGTAATGCTTAAACCCGCCCTGGTCTTAATACATGTATTTTGCCCAATATAAGGTTACAAATTTAACCACTAACACTAAAAAGGTGATAAATGTAATTACTGACGCTAGGAGGATGAGAAAAATGATTACTAATTCATATTAATTTGCATATTCACGGAAAACAATTGGAGTTGCCTTAATTTCTCCTTCATTAATTTCTTTTACCGGGATAGATGGTAGAGGCAGGGCCGGATGTGGAACTTTTGCGGAGCCCAGGACGAAATTTCATAGCTGGGCCCTGAGCAAAATTTCACTGCGGGCTCTAAAAAATACATTTTAGTAAAGTCGTTCTACGACAAATATCGTCCGTAAAGAACACACACAAAAACTATCATAAAGAAAAAGTGATTAGCTCAAAGAAGTGTTTGATTTAAGCTAAAGAAAAATTCCTTAATATCGATTAAAATTTCGGGGACAGGAGGAAGCGGAAAACAGTGGCGCATTCCTGAAAAATATAAATAGCCTGGCGCTTCGAAGACCGGCCCAGGCATTAACTACTCCAGCAGGTATGCGCTGTATGCGCTGGGGGAGCTTCTGTACAACGAAGGGCGGCGACCTATTTGAAAGTGGGGGGATTCGAAACTAAAAAGAAACATTATAAAAATATCTTTTTAAGGGTCTCGTCCCCCAAAACTGAAAAAAATAAATATAAAAAAATTATTATGCTTTTATTTCCTAAACTGTACCAAAGTAGCACACTGACATTGGCCAACGGTTGGCCCAATGATATTTTTGCGTCGGCAGCGTTGGGCGAAGGTTGGTTGTTTATCGAAGATAGGCCAACGGGTTTTCCAACCACACATGATGGGAGGGGGATCAACAAACCTTTTGAAATCGCATCTTTTTTTTTTTTTTACTTTTATTTTTAAGCATCGGGTTGGCTAAAAATTTCTTTCGGTTTTCCGTTGGATAGCTTTACTAGCGCTTAGTTGTCTTCAACTTCATTCGAAACAATTTTGTTAGATTGTATTGTGACAGCTCTCATATCAGCGTGCATTTTACAAAAAAAATATCAAAATTGGTGAATTCTTGTGCAGCCATTTTAATATTGAAAATGGAAGAAAATAAGTAACATTTTCGGCATATCTTACTTTATTATTTCAAGAATGGTGAAAGCACAACTAAAACGCAAAAAAATGATTTGTGCAGCATATGGAGAAGGTGCTGTGACTGATCGAATGTGTCAAAAGTGATATGTGAAGTTTCGTGCAGGAGATTTCTCGCCGGACGATGCTACACGGTCGGGTAGATCCCTTGAAATAGATAGCGATCAAATTGAGATATTAATTGAGAACAATCAACGTTATACCACGCGGGAGATAGCCGACATTATCAAAATATCCAATTCAAGCGTTGAAATTCATTTCCACCAGTTTGGTTATGTTAATCGTTTTGATGTTTGAGTTCCACATAAGTTAAGCGAAAAATCTGCTTGACATGCGATTCTCTACTTAAACGTAAAAAAAAACCTTCCGTTTTTAAAACAAATTGTGACAGACGATGAAAAGTAGATACTGTACATTAATGTAGAACGGAAGAGATCGTGGGGCAAGCGAAATGAACCACCACCAACCGCATCAATTATGAGCTCCTTCCGGAAAATGAAACGATTAATTCCAACAAGTACTACTCTCGATGAAACCAACTGAAAGCAATACCCGACGAAGAGCATCCGGAATTAGTCAACAGAAAGCGCACATTCTTCCGTCAAGATAACGCAAGACCGCATGTTTCTTTGATGACCAGGCAAAAACTGTTACAGCATGAATGGGAAGTTCTGATTAATCCGCCGTATTCACCAGGATATCAGTTTATTACAGTTTATTTCGGTCTGTACAAAATTCTCTTAATGGGAAACATTTTAATTCTCTGGAACACGGCAAAAGGCAACTGAAACAGTTTTTTGCTCAAAAAGATAAAAAAGTTCTGGGGAGATGGCATTATGAAGTTGTCTAAAAAATGGCAGAAGGTAGTGGAACAAAACGGTGAATATGTTGTTCAATAAAGTCATGGGTGAAAATGAAAAATGTGTCTTTTATTTTACTCTTAAAATCGATGTATACAGTATATGCTGTCTGATACCCTTCATTGGCTGGTTTTTTTTTTATTGGGGATTTAACGATCACCGTGAGCAACTCAAATGTCGCCCGTTCCTCATTTAGGGTCACTGGTTCCAGGGAAGAGAGACAGCCAGTGCTGTAAGACAAACACAACATCCATGCCTCACCGGGATTTGAACCCGGACCCCTTTTGAACGAATGACCAGAGGCCATCGCTTAGACCACTGCGCCACCGGAGGCGGCTGGCTGTTTCTGAGGTGGTTTCGGTAAACAAAAGATCTAAAGATCTATGGATTTGCGCATAGCCACCATGAAAAAATAATAATAAAGAGCAAGAGAGAGAGAGAGAGAGAAGAAGAAGAACAAGAAGTAGAAGAAAGAGGAAAAACATTCAGTTAAGGTTATTTGTGTTACAAATGTCGATTTCAATCGGCAATGATTAAATAAATAAAATTTAAAAAGTCCGATTCAGTTAGGTACAAATAGCCTGGCGGCGCCAGGCTTCGACTGCACTCCAGGAGAGAGAGAGAGAGAGTAAAAAATGTCAAAATCTGCGATTTTCTTTCAGGAGAGAGGAAAGTCACATTGTGGTACTTGTTAAAACTTCCTCAAAATATGATAAAAAGATAACTTCAACTAACTGCGTAGTGAATATTTTTGCATAGAGAATAATATAACAAGAATCTCTCTAAAATAAATTCATTTAAATGGATTTTTCCCCTGACACATGCTTTAGTGATTGATTTTTGGCGAAAGGTGGAGTGACTGACCTTTTAACTTTTATATGCGCGAATATATGAAAATTGCCTTTAAATACTCACATATAAACACATAAAATACACATATAAATTGTTCAACATGTAAAAGTAGGGAACCGCAGAATGATAAAAGTTAATTTGCAAATTCATGAACGTGGAAAAGTTTAAGGTTTCATTTGAAATCTGCAAATCTCAGCTTCTGTACAACGAAGGGCGGCGACCTATTTGAAAGTGGGGGATTCGAAACTAAAAAGAAACATTATAAAAATATTTTTTTAAGGGTTTCGTCCCCCAAAACTGAAAAAAATAAATATAAAAAAATTATTATGCTTTTATTTCGTAAACTGTGCCAAAGTAGCACACTGACATTGGCCAACGGTTGGCCCAATGATATTTTTGCGTCGGCAGCGTTGGGCGAAGGTTGGTTGTTTATCGAAGATAGGCCAACGGTTTTTCCAACCATACATGACCAACCATTTATCAACAAATGACCACTTAACGGTTGTCCAATGGTTTTCCGATGGTTGTCCAACAACACATGACCAACCATGGTTGTCCAACAACACATGATCACATTGGAAAACTGTTTGCAACAGTTTTCCAATGTGGGTCCAACCGCTGAACCAACACATATCCAATTGTTGGCCGCCGAGTCGCCTCGTCGCTGGGCCGATCGTTGAAAGCCCACGGTTGGTCCAACATAATATTGCTACCTGGGTGGGGCTCTGCGAAGGCGCGGGGCCCGGAGAGACAGTCCCGGTTGCCCCTATAGTCCAGCCGGCACTGCATACCGAATTAAAATATTAGAGTTTTAAAAAGAAATTTGGTATCTAAAAAGTTTAATGTAGGCCTGTTCTTGTTTGCTGTGTTGGAATAAAAACACATTTTCAATAATAGTGACTTTTAATACTTTAACGACCATGACCCTAAAATCTGGTATCACTCTAAATACCATAACACCCGAAAAGGTCTGTCGTGTCTTTTTTAATAACAACGATGGTGACTGAAGGCAGATTTCCTACTCTTACCGTCAACGATAGTGACTGACGGTAAGGGTAGGAAATTTGACTCATTCTAGGCTGGCTATTGTCGTTTGAGTGTACTGCCGTTTTGGGCGTTATGGTTGTTTCAGGGTTAAATAGTGAGTTAGTGAGAAATAAATTATCTGATAATCTACTCTCTACGCGTATACGTGCCTTTTTTCTGAAGAGGATTTGATTCTGAAACATGATCGCTAATAGGAATAAATCATTTTTATTCCTGCAAATTTGATTGCTTATATGCTTCAGATTCCAATTTACTGTATATGTTATCGTTGAAGTGTATAATTCAGTTATTTCATAGAATACCTAGTTATTTCATGAAATAACTGATCAAGTTAGTTAAAGCGTGTAATAAATTAATAATTCCACACTTTAACTAGTTATTCAACGAAATAACTAAGTATTCTATAAATTAACTAATGATAGACAGCTAAAGTGTAAAATAAACAATTTGACTGAATTATACAGCATACAAAATGTTATTTATATAAAGACACAATAAAATCATTTGTTACAACAGGGATTACTAAAATGGCATGTGGAACTGCATAGAACATTATTTCTAAAACAAATACGTTTTTTGTTGACACACTGCGTTTTACATGAACATTTTTTAAATCCCTGACCGGTGCCTAAACTTTGAGCTGTAGCAACCGACCGGAGCGATTTCTCTGTATCCGGCACTTCTTCGATCTGAATTAGTTTTTGTTCACAGACGCTGAACTGTGATCGGGAATATAGCTGCTTTATGCGGCCGTTTCTTGTTCCCAATTGAAAAATTCCTTCTTCGGTTATTTTCATGATAACAGCTAAAATAGATCTGGCGTCACCCCTTCCTCTGTCAACTTCAGGTACTGGGATACGGACTGTAAGCCCCACAGAGGCTTCAGAATGAGATTTATCTGACATTAATTTCATCTTCTTAGCTTGAATTTCCAAACATTCTTTAGAGTTTTCTCTTTCCCTCTGAACATTCAGGTCATTAAAACACAATTTGCAGATCTTATGTACAACTTTGTCTTCCAAAACATAGTCTTCCAAAACAGTCTTCTAAACATGACATGTCGACAGGCTCATTACATTTCGAACAAAAACGAAACATAAAAGTTAATATCATTTTATTATATAACACTTTATAGTGGGTTGCAAATGGTGTGTTATTTCTGACCAGTGGTTCTCACTTTACAGCCTTTTGAATTTGGGATTTATTTACTCGGTTAATTTACACTTTGACGGGGTGTAGATCATTATTCTATGAAATAACTAGTTAAACCATAGAATACAAGTGAGTTTAACGTTTTAACTGACTTAATCAGCTATTTCATGAAATAACTAGTTATTCTATGAAATAACGGATTTCATACTTTAACGATAACATATACATTGATGTTCATTAAAACAAAAACAAGAATAAGAAACAACAATAACAATAAACAAACAAAAAAACAACAACAAAAAAACAGAAGACATGAACAGAGTCGAACAAGGACTTTGAGGTTTACTGGATATGGCAATCAGGAAACATCGCAGAAATGATTAGCATTTCGGAGAGATTGGCCCATGCGTTCCGCGCTTAGGCAAATCACATCGCGTAACGTCACAGACCGGAAACCGGCCGTTTTTCTGTTATAAGCGCCGCGTGGCTCTGTCGGCATGTCAGTGCTTGGTCAGCATCGGGCAAGAATGCCTCGCCGTCGTGTAAGACAGTCGTGCAGTCACATCAGCGAGTTCGACAGAGGTCGCGCTATGGCATGAGAGACTGTAATGCTTCCCTCCGGGAGATTGTCGGTCGTGTGGGGCGTGGTGTGTCTGTCCTGTCAAGAGTGTGCATAGAATGGTAGGAAAAAGGGGGTAAGACACGGAGAGAAGGTTCTGGATGTCGTAACACAGACAACGCCGATGAACAACCGTCATCTCATGAGGATGTCTTCGAGTGACCGTTCTGTATCATCAACGGCGTTGGCGCAGCAGTGGCTAACTGTGACTTCTCCCATGCCAGCTGTAATAGTACGTCGACAGTTTCTACAGTTCGGACTGGAGGCTCGTCAGCTCCTTCTCAGCTCCCCCCACCACCACCTTTGACACCGCAGCAACGGACGGCCAGTCTGCAATGGTGGTGTGAAGAATGACACAATATCGTGTCTCGGACGAAACGCGCTTCTGTTTAGGACATTAGGAGAAAATGATGGCCAAGCGTCAGAGGAAGAGGCTTCGGAAAGAGTGTAATCGCACGAAGCATACAGCAGAGCAACACGAGACATTATAGTCTGGGATGTTATTGGGTACGAAAATAAATCACCTCTCGTGAGAGTTCGTATCACGATAACGAGTGGCCGTTACGTCAATGCCATTCTACGGCCGGTTGCTCTTTCGTACCTGCATGTCGTCCTCTGGGACATATTTCAGCAGCACAATGCCACACGACATGTTGCAGCGGCAGCACATATCTTCTTCAAGGATAAAAACAATGTTCCACTTGTGCCGTGGCCGGCTAGATTGCCGGATATATCACCCACAGAAAATCTCTGGACAGGCTCAAGCGACAGCTGCAGCGGTACGACCGTCTGCCAGCAACTCTTGATGAACTTTGGACGCGGGTAAATAATAGAGCCTGGATGGCTGTTCCACCGGACACCATTTACACATTGATTCTATGCCTCATCGCGTACAACAAGTGATACAAGCCAGAGGTGGCAACACCAATTATTAGCCTCATCGACGCTCCTGGTACGTATGACACGGAGATTATAAGTATTTGTTCTGTATTGCCTAATGAACATATCTTGTACATATCAAAGTCGTAGCTCAACTCCTTTCATGTGTTCTTTTTTTTTATGTTTTGATGAACATGAGTATATATAAGTAATCGGGTTTTGAGTATTTCTATCTTCTCCGGAGGAATAAGCATGGGATTCTTAGTAAAATCAAGGGAAAATTATTAGGAAAAGTTCACTACTCATTTCACAAAATTTTCTTTTTAACTGTTAACTGCTTTATAATGCTCGCCAAATAATAGAGCATAATAACTGAGGAAATTTCCATGCAAAATGGAATAAGTAAAGGCTCCACTTGGTGTTACACGTTTTTTTCTGTTTTTTTTAAACAGCGGTACAGCAGACGTACATATTATTTTACTCCCTAAGTTGTTACAAAATTTATTTACAGTCTTTTTTTTTAAAGAAAAGTTAATTTTGATGAAAGCAAATATTTTCATCATTCTCTATGAAACGCAGTGCTCGTGTTCCAATTCACAGACATTCATGCTTCTGCTAATATATTGGTGGGTACTATTGTTTTATTTTATTTAGCAGTCCTATAGAATATCTGCAAAATAATTAAGATTGTTAATTGGTTCTTCTTACTTTGCCTATCATTTCGAAATTTTGAGATAAGTAGTTCTTGACATTGGAATTCTGATGCTTGGTTATATGCTTAAAATTCTCCGCTGTCAGGCTCATAAATGAATACTGTCATTATACCGGAGAACGCTGCAATGTTATATCGAACACGTACTTACTGGTAAAAGTGTTTACAGAACTGCTAATTCATCATGACATGGTGTCTCAACAATAAACAAGATTTTCTGCTACTGCTTTTTTAACATTCTGTTGGTGCATGAGACATCACTGCTGTTATTCAGTGAATTTGCACTTTCATTTGTGGAATTTTTCAGGATTGTTCTATCAGTTCCGTACCAGATAATTCCGTTACTGAAGGCTTTAACATTGGTCTGCAGCATTAGAAGACATGAAGTTACATGTGAGTGTCGCACGCCTTCTCACGTAATTCTTTGATTGATTTTGTATTGTAAAATTTCATTCCAGTTTTGTGGTTGTTTTTGGATACTTATTTATCAGCAGTATATCTTTGCTATACTTTAAACGAAAGCCAGAATCGAACAGAGCCACGGTTTTGAGTACGCATTTGAATCATATACTATTCCAGTTCTTATTAGCTTTGACTTTTCCCAAAGCGCGAGGCATTAGTCTCAGATAATTTATCTTAGCCACTGCTTTTAGGGGTTTCAGTGGATGGAATGAGATTATAGAAACAGAAGTTCCTTTTGAAGCGATACGTGCTAGCCTTTCCATTTAGAACACTCTAGGACTAATATAACACCATGGGCTATAAGCAGTCGCCCATTCCTAATTTGAAGTTACTGGTTGCAGTGAAGGTTCAGAGCCAGCACCATAGTATATACCCGCCACCCACGTCTCTGCTGGGACTTAAACCCTAGGCCCAGATCTGAAGATTTGCCAGAAACCAGCGCTCGGACCATTCTGCCACCGGGGTGACCGTGTGAGTTACAGAATGCTGTGTCTGAGATAATAAACCTGGAGAAAGTTATAACTTAGCGAGTAGAAACCACCAGTGAAAGACCTGGAAGGTGATGTAGCTGTTAGCACGGGCTGAGGGAGATAAACTGGCTGATTTTCCAACTGTTTATTGCTACTACGGAAAGTAGGTTTTAATAACTATAATGAATTTCGCTTTTGCTAAAACGCTAATTATCGTGAATATAGCTTTCACTAATATTATAATGAATGCAATGCTTGTACTAAGCTTCTAATAGTGAATTCAAATGGTTGTTGTTACTAGTTAATTAAGATCATGAATAAAGTCTCCTGCTAGTAGTGTAGTAATAGTAATGAACAAACTTATAACTGGTAGTAATGTTGTAGTAGTAATTAAGATGAATAAAGTCTTATGCCGGTTGTTACTAATAACACTAAATGAAATAAACCTAACAGCCAGACAGAGGTCTGACAGTACTATGAACTGAGAAAGACGTACTTACTTAAAACCTTTTATTATGAACTTCTACTGGTATCATCACACATAGCTACTCAAATAACACGTAGCTCCTTGCACATGAACGAAGCTCTAACACAAACGCTCTCTCTATACAACAAACGCTCTTCCTATACAACAATAAACGCTCTTCCCGTACAACAACAAACGCTCTCCTTTTGTATCGCTGAACGCGCCTATTTATACTGGCTACCACCACGTCATGACTTACACTCATTGCCAGATCTCATTCAGCGGGAGAAATAACATCTCGTTCAGTAAGAAGATAATTTACATAGAAAAATAAAAAAACCAGAGATAGTAAAATCAAAAGGAAAGTAAATCGAGAGTATACGTTACATCATCTCCCCCTTATTTATTTTTTTTCCCGAAAAACCTATCAATTTTGGAGTGTAAGTCTTACACTTCGTTGATTGACGTTTCTCGACCTCTTTTTTGTTTTGTTGTTTGGTGGCAGCAGTATTTACAATATCAAACTTGGCATGACAAAATCAAGAAATCTATATTCGTCTGTGAAACACTTGTATTTTTGAACAAAACAAACCTGCATCGGCATACCTTCCTTTTATTCTGCCTAGCAGGAATCACTTTTTTAATTTCAAATTACGTTCTCATTATTCGTTGAATACACACCAACTGTATCAGCAGCGAAGATTTCCTGGAGCTGCCTAACAGTAACAATTTTATTATTTTACCCCTAAGCACATAGATATATATATATAAAAATTTGGATTAGTAGATGGACATAGAAGAAATATACAAAAAAAAAAAACCACATATATACACAAAAAAGAATGCATAGGCCCACACGAAAAAAAAAGAAATTCTGACACGCCAACTGGTCGTGCAGGAAAAACAACAAACGGAGAAAAGAACCTGTCCACGAGAACTTACTTATCTCGAGGACGCATAAAAAACTCCAGTACGATAACGTTTTCCAGTCCTAATCGGACTGGTAAATTCAGGTGGCTTAGATCTTTTCAAGGACTTGAATGGATCTGGAACATCGGTATGCTGTCGGTCAAGAAATCCCGGCGGCTGACAGGAACGGTCAGGAACGGCTGAAGTCTGGCGGTCCGGAAATCCCTGCGGCTGAAAGGAACGGTCAGGAACGGCTGAAGTCCGGCGATCAGGAACGGCCGAAGTCTGGCTGTCCGGAAATCCCTGCGTCTGACAGGAACGGGCTCCCCTAGGCTTTTGATATGTAGTCCCTTTGTGCTGGGGCCCGTGGTGTCCTTCCAGCATTCTTTTGGACGGACGTGGCTCTGGCCACATCGTTTGCTTTCGTTTTCGCCCTCGTGGCATGAGAGTAGCAGCAGGCATCGGCCCTGTTTGCCCTGAGCGTAGGTTCCAGTGGCGAAACCCGGGCGGATGCAAGGATCTCTGCCTTCGTCGCTGTTGCGGCGAAGCAGATTGGGGAGACAAGTTACGCTTTCGCCCTGCTTTTGGTGGTACTGGACGGTTTGTAATTGGTGTTTGACGTTTAGGAATAGTCAAATTATTGTTCATAACTGATAAATCCGAAATATCTGAAGCCTCTGAGTCGCTGCTGTAATTTAGTGGTCGTGTAGGGCGATGTTTATTCCTGCCTATAGGAATACTCTCTGATGAGGTATTCAAGGAAGTAGGAGCTTGTGGTGTTGTAGAGTTATCGGGAAATGGTGCAGCAATAGTCTTGGCAATGGTTGGAGGGAAAGGAACGATACTAGTATTTGAAGAACTTGATTCGAGCCTTGGTCTCATGGGAGAATCAGGTTGCGTGTTTGGAAACCCGTCTTGAGGAGGGGAGGGTGAAGAAAAAATCACGGGAGATTTTTCAAAAATGTTTGTTGGTTCGTCCAAAATTTCTGGAGGTTGATCGTGAGATATAGACTCTTGAGTCTGTGGAACAGAAGGTTGAGTAGGGTTGATTATAAAATCGATATTTCGTTCCTGATACTTGCGACACTGAGCAACGTGTACGTATTGAAATTGATTGTCAGGTTTTTCAAGAACAATGTTATTTTCAAGCATATTTGCCACCCGATATGGACCTTCGTAGCTGGGTGCAAATTTCTTCACTAAAGTATGAGAAACAGAAGACTGGAAGTCCGTTTCCACGAGAGTGAGATCTCCAACGACAAGATCTGGTTCCCTACGCCTAGTATTATAATATCTTGCTTGAGCCGCTTGTGCTCCTAGCATTGCAACACGAGCTTTTTCTGCCATGATTCGTACTGATTGCGGAGTTGGTCGCTGGTTTAGTTCGTCGATAATCCCCGTTAAATTTTCAAAAGGGGTTTTAATTTTGCGACCCAGAAAAAGTTCTGCAGGAGTAATTTTAGTAGATTCGTGAACAGACGAGCGGAGGGCGAACGAAAAAGCTCAAGGTGGTCATCCCATCGTTCGTGATGATCCATGACAAATGTAGCAATCATTTTCACTAGCGTGCGGTTTACGAGTTCCGCAGGATTACTCTGGGGATGATATGGGGAAATGAATTTATGCTTAATGTGTAGTCTCGCACACATTCTTTCAAAAATGTCAGAAATAAATTGAGGACCATTATCCGAAACTACTTTATTAGGTGCACCATATCTAGAGAATACTTCATTAACTAATACATTACAAATAACTTCTGCCGTAGCGGCTTTAATGGGAAAAACTTCAACCCATTTAGAAAAATTATCAGTTAACACTAAAACGTAACGAGCTTTGTTTTTAACAGATAAAGGATAAGGTCCCAATAAATCTATTGAAATAATGTCAAACACATGAGAACTTGAACTAGATTTCAAGTGACCGGCCGGTCTTACATTACGGTAATTATTAATCTGACACAAGTGACATGATTGAACGTATGCGAGCACACTTTGGTACATGCCAGGCCAATAGGCAACATCCCGCAATTTACAACGGGTCTTGCGAATACCTAAATGGCCTGCAAGAGGTTTGTCATGAAATTCGTTTAAAAGGGCCATTCTAAGGGTTCGCGGAATACATGGGCGAAACTCTGCCCTAGTAGTCATAGATTTCGTATAGTAAAGAAGACCCTCTATGACTTCAAAATGCTGTGACCTTCCAGCCAGAGAAGGATCACTTTGTAGGGGCGAACCCGCAAGCAAAAAATTATAGATATCCCCGAAATCTGGATCATTTATTAATTCTGCCATTATCTGCTCTCTGGATGTTATATCAGCTATTAGAAGTAAAGGCTGACATCCAGGAGTATTTTCTGTGGGGACCCCACTAATCGGAACGCGAGACAATGCGTCCGGTAATTGATTCTTATGACCTGGGTGATACGAAATTTTGATATTGCTCTCTTGTAACTTAAGAGCCCACTTCATAAGTCTTTGAGATAGGTGCTTAGCAGAATTCAAATACTGAAGGGCAGAATGATCCGTAATTATGTTTACTGTCAATTCGTTAAGATAACATTGAAATTTATCAAGAGCATACACAACAGCAAGACATTCACGTTCCGTAGCTGAATAATTGCGTTCAGCTTTGGCTAAAGTACGAGACGCAAAAGCTATTGGATGCCCAGCTTGTGACAAAACGCAACCAAGACCAACTCCGGATGCGTCAGTATAAATATCAAATTCCTTAGTATGATCCGGGAAAGCCAACACAGGAGGCTGAGTCAACGCAGACTTCAATGTTTCAAAAGCAGCGTTAGCCTCAGGTGTCCAAACAAACTTCTTGTATTTACGTTTCAAAGCATACAATGGCTCACAGATTGTAGCATAAGCGGGGACGAACTGCTGATACCATCCGGTCATTCCCAGAAAGCGTGATAGTTCTTTTGCTGTTTTAGGCCGAGGAAAGTCAACAATAGGCCTAATTTTTTCATTATCCGTAAATAAGCCGTGGGGAGTGATTTTCAACCCCAGATATACAATCTCGTCCCTCGCTATCTGGCATTTACTGGGTTTTAACGTCAAGCCAGCATTGTATACGAGTTGGAACACCTGTTTGAGCAGAGAAAGGTGCTCGTCAAAAGTCTCGGATGTAATAATAATGTCATCCAAATATACATGCACATGGGGACCCAGAACAGGTCTGAGAACCGTATCCATAAGCTTTTGGAAAGTAGCAGGTGCAGAAGCTAATCCAAAGGGCATACGTAGGTATTCATAAGCCCCAAAAGGAGTCACAAAGCCTGTTTTATCAACAGAGTCCGGATGTACTGCTACCTGCCAATATCCACTCGCCAAATCCAAGGTTGACATCCATTTGGTTGACGACAGGTCATGCAAAATATGTGACAGGACAGGTAGTGGATAATTGATCGTTTTTGTGACTTGGTTGAGCTTGCGAAAATCTGTCACAAAACGAAATTCATTGGGTTGTTTCTTTGGAACCAAAAAGGCAGGAGCAGCCCAGGCGCTTGTTGATTCCCTTATTATGCCCTGTTTAATCATTTCAGAAATTTGACGTTGCATTTCCTGTTTCTTATGTGGAGCACAAGGGTAAGGTTTCGTCGCTATCGGTTTCGAACCATCAGTGTCAATGACATGATAAACCACCTGTGTGAAACCAGGTTGATCAGAAAATAAACCAGGGCTTTCCTGCAAAAGTAGAGAAAGCTGGTTTCGTTGCCTCTCATTCAATTGGTTACTCAATAACAAACTCGTTATATCCATAGGAACCGTAGGAATCATTTCGAATGGTTCCGGAAAGGAAATCACATGCTGTACGAAATTCAAAGTTATTTGAAACGTATGAATAAAGTCCATGCCCATTAGACATTTCACAGGTAGTTCGTCTATAAGCAGAAAAGAATGCGTAAAACGAGCTTTTCCCAGCCCTAGAGATAATGTGACAGTTCCTGTAATACTGAAGATTTCGTTATTTGCACCTCGCAAATACTGCGTCGCAGGCTGAACGAGTATTGCAGGAAAATTGTCAGTGCAAAACGTCGTATTTAGGGCTGATATTTCAGAACCAGTGTCGAACTTTGTCTCGACAATAATTTCTTCAATTGTCAAGAATACATCAGGCAACTGAGGAGTTTGAACAGTCACTAATACTGTTTTAGGGTCAGAATGCTTGGTATCAGGAAGCAGGACCGACCCTTGGTCTACTTCCTTTGGAAGTTTAAAGGATTCCTGGTTGGATTATCATGCGGTCTGAAACCTCGACCCTGCCGGGTATCGGGAAAATTTTCACAATGAGGAAAACTGCGTGAAACCTGCGTCGGGAACTCCGCGTGTCTGTTTACATTGTCATATCTATTACTTCTTCCCTCAGCACGGGCAGAAAAATCATCATTGCCCTTAGCATGAAAACGTTCCGAATGCTGCGGATTTTAACGGGGTCGAGCATACTGTGTATTTGTACGATATCCCGAAGATTGTTCAGAAACTCGCTGTTGGTTTGCCACTCTTCTGTGTGGTGGAACGTATGAAGCTTGGGTGTGCACTTGTGCATGCTCGCGCTGAAAGTTATTATGCCTACTATGCCGCTGAGGGTTTTCGTAATAAGCATCGCGGGGTGCCCGAGCATGGTGAGTTGAACAATGTTTGCCATGTCGCTCTTCATACGTTCGTATGAGGCGAAGGCATTCATGAATTGTGGCAGGGTGTCGAACCTCAAGAAAATCTTGTAAAAATGGGTCGAGCTGCTGCAAGAGGGTATCCAACATGTCAACATGACTGGCATGTGGATCCCATAAGTTATATAAGCGTGTTGTTTCCAACGCAAATGCAACAGGGCTATCGTTGGGTCCTTGCTGACGAGAAAAAAGTTGTTGTGCAAGGCTAGCTCGACTGAGGCCGAAAGGAAAGACCTCCAAAAATTCAGCTCGGAAATTCTCATAATGAGAATCCGGGTTCGACACTCTCCACTGCCGATACCAGGTCTTAGCGGTATCCTTCAAGCAAGTGCCTGCGATTTGTACTTTGCAGTCTTCAGGAATATTGTAGAGATCAAAATGATCTTCCAAATCTTCGAGGAACTTTAAGGATAACTCCAACCCATTGAAATGAATTGCTCCTGCATGCGGCACGAAATGGGCAAGCATTCTGCTTCGCTGAGAGGATTGAACTCCCTCAGGTACGACCCGCGACTCAGAGTAATAGGAAGCTGGTGCATTGCGAAATTGTGAAGAATGCCTGGGTACATGTAAATCATTCATATCAAAGTGAGACCCACAGGCTTCTTGCAAATTGTCAAAAAAACACCATCACCATCGAAACTTGCCCTAGGGTGGAAAATTGAAGTTGTCTCAGGTAAGGAAGACATGGGTAATAATTGTCAAGACCTCGTGTTCGAGAAAAGTCCGGGCGCCAATTATAATGAATTTCGCTTTTGCTACCACGCTAATTATCGTGAATATAGATTTCACTAATATTATAATGAATGCAATGCTTGTACTAAGCTTCTAATAGTGAATTCAAATGGTTGTTGTTACTAGTTAATTAAGATCATGAATAAAGTCTCCTGCTAGTAGTGTAGTAATAGTAATGAACAAACTTATAACTGGTAGTAATGTTGTAGTAGTAATTAAGATGAATAAAGTCTTATGCCGGTTATTACTAATAACACTAAATGAAATAAACCTAACAGCCAGACAGAGGTCTGACAGTACTATGAACTGAGAAAGACGTACTTACTTAAAACCTTTTATTATGAACTTCTACTGGTATCATCACACATAGCTACTCAAATAACACGTAGCTCCTTGCACATGAACGAAGCTCTAACAAACGCTCTCTCTATACAACAAACGCTCTCCCTATACAACAATAAACGCTCTTCCCGTACAACAACAAACGCTCTCCTTTTGTATCGCTGAACGCGCCTATTTATACTGGCTACCACCACGTCATGACTTACACTCATTGCCAGATCTCATTCAGCGGGAGAAATAACATCTCGTTCAGTAAGAAGATAATTTACATAGAAAAATAAAATAACCAGAGATAGTAAAATCAAAAGGAAAGTGAATCGAGAGTATACGTTACATAACGTTAAGCATCAAACAACTGGAAAATCAGTCAATCATGTAGCAAACACTGAAGTTAAAAATCTCCTCCGTAAACATCTTGAGGGTTAGGGAAAAAGAAGAGTTCCCATAATTTCCAGCATCTACCCAGTTGATTTTTCAACCAGAAAGTTTTCAATTCTCCAATTTGAGAAATGGTATTTGAGAACTTACCTTCAAAAAATTGAAGTTAACGGAGAATCCAATTCCAATTATTTATCATGCATTTATTGTACTTGAAATACTGATTAAACCACTCTCGTCACTTTTACATCTTTTGCGACAAAATATACAGTAATATACTCCAGCTGGAAGTAAATACAATATTTTCAGAGAGATTTTGATTTGTTTTATGCAATTCTTACAAGTTCAGAGCAAACAATTTCATGTGCATACTAGTTCTTTGCCTTCCCTAAGAATTTGTGTGTGTCTTCTAGCAGCAGAAATAATAATTAGAGTAATTAGAAGAACCTGTACAAATTATATTGGGACAGTCCCATCACTTTCACTCGCGTAAATATTGTATGACAAAAGATAGAAGGATTTGGTCATTACCTCATAGAGAAATACCACTGTATCGCAATATACAGATGATTTATGCGACAAAAATGAGCAAATGTGTAGAACTGACTTCAGAACTTAGGAAGTTGTGCAGATTGAAGGCAGTTTATGATTTCCACAGCGGATGTAATCTTGAGGATTTTTATAACTGAGCTTGATGTTTTGGGCTTACAAATGACTATACCAGCGTTCAAGCTTTGTGTGTGTGTGTGTGTGTGTGTGTGTGTGTGTGTGTGTGTGTAAGTGTGTATGTGTGTATGTGTACGCGGTAGGGGTCTAATCAGTAGCTAAGTGTCTTATAGAAGAATAAAACTATCTTGTACGGTTTGATAGAAATTTCATTGAAAATTCGTGCTTTATACAGATTTAACCCGATCAGTGCCCAAGACGCAGAGAAAAACTCTATATTGTATCGGATCTGACTGTGCATTGCCTTAATTTACAATTGTACATATAAACGTATGCCTTTTTAGAGATTTCGGCTTGTCAATTTTTTTGTAACACATTGGAGAGGGGAAGGGGAGGGGTTAAAGGGTGCTCTTTGGCGATTTAAGGCCCTTGCGCCAATAAACGTCAAGCAACCAACTAAAGGGTATGGATAAGAAAACAGGTGGAACAGCTGAAGCCCACCTTAGCTTTCTTCATTTCCCTGTTGTGTTCCGCTTGCTTAAAATATCCCCCCAGAATTCAAGAAGCTGTGATTCTCGATAAGTGTCCCGTTTAGCTTTAGACAACACGAGGATCACGCAGTGGATGCCATTGCTACAAGTCAGAAAAAGGGTAATAATAATAATAATAATAATAATAATAAAGTACTGTTCATGAAATTAAATTAGTAATATGCAAAGGTTGTTTAAAAACTAGTAGACTTGGGCAACTTTATGGGACGACTGTTGTCCTAAAACAGTTATAATAATGCAAAATCATGTAATGAAAACTGTTTCTAGCGGAAAAGTGGGAGAGTGAGAGTTATTCAGTATTTGAGACATTTGCAGAAGACATTTTCTTATGAAAGCTATGTATCACTAAACCTTAGTTGTGTTAAGACAGCGCTCGCCTCTGATAAAAAAAATTCGGAAACATTGGTCTGCGGGTAAAACCAAAGTCTACACGAGGAATTATTTTTGTACGATTGGTTCTCTGTTCGAACCATGAGTGAAATATGGACGTTTATTTCGTATTTGTGACCCTGGTTCTTTTCGTTTCCTACAAATAGTTGCTTTTAGTATGGAGCTACTTATATACTCCAAGTGACTTCAGATGCTTATGAGAGCCGTTAAATTAAAAATAGGAGAGTTCCTCATTCTTTGGATTTTCAGAATACTGACGGAAACTTGTTTCTTCGATGATTCAAAGAGGTTGAAGAAAAGATATCTCTCTCTCTCTCTCTCTCTCTTTCTCTCTCTTCTTAAGTTATGAATTCTTATTAATGTGAAAACATAAGGACGAAGTGGAAAAAATTAAAATAACGACGTAAATAGCAACAGCACCCAAACACAAATTAACCCAGGGCAGTGTCTGGGAACAGGGGCAACAGCACATGCGTAATAATTGAACATGGAGTGTGGTTTGCGTGACGTGAGAACAAAATGTGCTAACGCAGTCCAATAGCATCAGTTGAACGGAATTCACCAGAGCTGCTGGAAAGTGAAGACATTCAGCGGATGGACTGGCGAGTACGCTCTTCCGACCTAAATCCCATAGAACACTTGTGGGAAGCTCTGAGGAGACGCGTTACGGCACGTCAACACACACCGGAAACTGTCCAACAGCTGAAGACGGCGCTGATGGAAGAATGGGCCATGTTACCGCAAGAACTCATCAACAACCTAGAGCAAAGTAGGGTCAGACTGTGCAAATCTTGCATCGACGTTAGGGAGGGTATCATATCCCTGACTGAGGACCTCATCTTTCCTTCGTATAGTCTCTGACAGTGACGCATCTGTATCATGGCACCTAGTGCTGTGTGTAGCCAATTTTGAATAAAGTTCCACTACATCCTATAGTATCTGCAGTTGTGTCGGCGTTGTTTCCATCGTCATTTCGGTATGTAATGGAGTTCCTGTGGTTTTAATTTCACAAATGTAGGGCCGCTCCAGTGCGACGCTGCTGGTCAGAACCTGGCGGCTCCTCCTTAAGTTTTGCACACGAATGTATTATCGCAATTCGGAGTCAGGGAAATGTCTAAAAAGGCCAGCAAAAATGAAAAGGAAATAATTACTGCTTGTTTTCATCTTGAAACAACGGTTTTAAAATTTTGATACCATTAATTCATGATCAAACCATAGCAGACACACGGTCAGGCACGTTTAGCACATAATAGAAAACCAGGTACCCCTTAGAAATGCACATGAGCTTTTGATAATAACGCAGCAATTCTTAGTGAAAACGGCTGAGTTTTAGATATCCACGGAAGACAAAATCTTCAGTCACAGAAGTCTCATGAATGCTTTTCCATGGATGGGCTAATTTGCTGATAGCATTGGTATTGGAGGGTAGACATAGTTCCCCTTTCTTAGTTTAGAGCTTCCAGGGAATGGAAACAACTCTAACCTGTTGATTAACTCTAGAGCCAAAGAATTGCATTCCTCGATAAGGGCGGTGAGTATCTCGGGAAGAATTATGAAAGAAGGCTGACACCTTCAACATGTCGTCCCAGAACATCGTAGTCATGCTCTATAGGGTTCAGGTCCGGAGACCTGGCTGTCTTGTCCATACGCCGAATATCTTCGCTCTGCAGAAAATCAATGACAAACTGAGCCCTGTGCGGGCGAGTGTTATCCTTCGTTAAAAGGTTGGATAGCTGAGCGCGTTGGGCGAGTGTTATCATTCGTTATAGGCCAATAGCTCCGCGAAAATGTCTGACATAGGGCTCTAGGGTCTCGTCCCTATAGCTTTCAGCATTCCATTTCTCTCTTGCAAACACGTGGAGTGGTGTGTGGCAGTTAGATATAATGCTACCCGTCACGAGCAGACCACCACCTCCGAAGAAGTCTCGTCAGCGGAAGTTTGCCGGATCATTACGGGCTCCCTGTTCTCTCCAGATGTAATGCCGATGAGAATCCGTTTGAAGACTGAATCTCGACTTGTCTATTAAAAGAACACTGGCCCACACGTCTGAGCTCTAGGAACGATGTCATCTGCACTAGTTCAAACGAGCTCTCCTGTGCGATGCGATTAGCGGGACTCGAACCATGGGTCTCTTGGCATAAAGGCGAGTTGCATTAAGTCTTCGATGTATTTGATACCATGCTTCCAGTGGCAGCGGAGAGCTCCGAAGGCGATTGCTGGGCTGAGTAGGATGTATGACGGCATGCAGTTCAAACGACATAACGGTACTCACGATGTGTTGTAAGCTTTGGACGACCTTGGCCAGGCCATCGTGACACCCCATCAGTGTTGTTAAGTTGCTCCCATAACCGTGAAACCACTTTGGGTGGATATTCAAGTCCCTTGCGACCTTGGCCTGAGACTGGCCTGCTTTTAGTCGGCCTACCGCTCACCACCATACAGCGTCGGATACATGTGTATGAAACACAAGGAAATATTTGCAGCCACCGAACTGCTGTCAACGACAAGTGTCACTACGTTTCCCCATTTGTCTTTAATTATGTAACTCAGTTTACATATTGGACAGCATTTTGCTCACTGTCATTTTGCTCACTCTTGTGCCCATTTGCACATGCCGTGTGAACACTGTAATTTTTCATTGAGCGCTTTGGATTATTTGCCAGCTACTGATTTCGGAATTTAATTTTGGACACCCGCGTGTTATGCCGTACAGAAGGCATTTGCCATGTTGTATGATATATGTCATAGTGTTTTGTTAAATGTGATGGAGTGTAATTAACAAGTAATTTCTCATGAAAGTAATAAATGCAAACCTTCCAGCTACATTGGTGCTCATTCCAAAATTTATGGGTGAATTAAAGTTGTTGTTCATTTAAATAAATTTTGCTGAGCAATCACTCTGTGAGTGACGCAAGAGAAACAGAACAAAAGTTCTTATAACAAAACCTTATTCAGTAACAAATCATGATGCCGTTTTGCAGCTGTTACCAACAGCATTTGATTTGCATTCAAAAGATTTCGTTTTTTACCTCTTCATAAGAGCATCACTTTTGCATTCGAAATAAATTATCACTGAACAAACAAAACGAAAAGAGACGTCACGGAACAATCGGGTGCAATGAGCACATTTTAGTCCAAAAAGAAAAGGTTTATGATTATTAACAATTTGCTTGTACTTTTTATTTGATATTTTAGAAGGTGAGATAACGTGGAAAATAGAAATGAGGATTTTTGTCCTACGATAATACTAAATTGTAGTGCTAGAAAATTTGTGCAAAATATTTTTAAGAAAGAAGTTGGGCCGAAACAAGAAAGTTTTTTTCGGTAGGTGCTTCACAGACATATCCACGTAAACAGAAACATACGTTTACTCTCCCTACTGGAAACAATGTGCATTCTCTGGAGCCAAAATTATGTGAACATATTTGACATACTTACTGGTATCCGATGAAAATGAATTTTTTCTGGTCGTCATGCTAGAAAACAGTTCATTATTTTAAATACAAGATGGCATTTATGCCGCCATAGTCGATGCTACCCAACACAAAAAGAAATTTTCAAATCAGAATTTGAAGGAGAAAATAATCAAGGAACTGAAAAAAAGCAAAACAAGAAAAACGGAGCATTATTTAAAAGCGTAAAATATTATACACAATTAATGGTATCCGGTGCAAAAAGAATCTTTTCAGCCGGAGGTTTAGGAGAGAAAGTACTGATACAAATGGGAATATACAATTATATCCTTAGAGGAAGGAGACGTATTATAAAAAAAATTTAAAAGCAGAAATATATGTAAAAATTTTTCATAGGGGACGATATCCTACGTAAAAAAAAGATTTTTTAATCCGGTTTGAAAAGCGGATACAGTGAGAAATAATTGAAATAGCTATTGGCCTTTAAGGGGAAACTACTTATTATACACTACTGGCCACCCAAAATGCAACACCAAGAAGGACACGAGATAGGAAAACCGGATTTACTGGACACATGACAACAGATACAAAAATGAAACGATTGAGCTTACAGGTCCGTGAGACTTGCGTAACACGCAGACATTAATAGCTCGTGTGGCCCCCATGGCTGGCATTAACGGCCGCTACACGCCGCGGCATCGAACGAAAGAGGCTTTGGATGTGGGCTTGGAGTATGTCGGTCCAGGCTGCTTCCACACGTCGCCACAGTTCATCAGGCGTAGCCGCGGGTGGTGTTTGCCGGGCCACTCGGTTGCC
Organism: Macrothele yani; assembly: GCA_039090855.1. NCBI lineage: Eukaryota > Metazoa > Arthropoda > Arachnida > Araneae > Macrothelidae > Macrothele > Macrothele yani. Next base: position 76,214,799 of record CM076997.1, on the reverse strand, counting down.
GATCAGCTACCAGATATGTTCGATGGGCGACATATCGGGAGAACAGGCGGGCCACGGCGGCAGTGACACCTGGTGGGCCGTGAAGAATTGTTGCACTATGCGTGTCACGTGCGGGCGCGCATTGTCCTGTTGAAACGTAGCCGCTGGCAGGTCCTGCAGGTAAGGGAGGACTACAGGCTCCAAAACGTCGGAGATGTAGCGGTGGCTGTTGAGTGTACCGGCGATGCGTACCAGAGGGGTGCGGGTGTCATATCCAATTGCGCCCCAAACCATAACGCCAGGCGACGGACCGGTATGGCGATGCATAATGCAGGCGTCATCAGTCTCTCGCCGCGGTGCCGCCACACGCGAATCCGACCATCGTGGTGTTGCAGACAGAAGCGGGATTCGTCGAAGAAGACAATGTCGTGCCATTCCGTAATTCAGATGTGGCGTTCAGCGGCCCACTACCGTCGCACTCTCCGGTGGTGTAACGTCAATGGCAATCGGAGCAATGGGCGCCGTACGACAAGTCTCTGCTCCTGCAAACGACGTCGAACGGTACGTGCTGACACAGGTTGTTGCGCAACACATTCTAATTCCTGCGCTAACGTTCGTGATGTGGCGGTGCGAGCCGTCAATGCCCGCCGCACAACATGCCGGTCCTCTCGTTTGGTGGTGTGCCGCGGCTGTAGCAATCCCTCACGTCGGTCCGTCCGTCCCACCTGCACCCATTGAGTCCATACTCACCTCACTGTGGCTAGATGTCGTCCCACACGGGAGCTGATGTCTCGGTACGATAAACCGCTGTCGCGATAAGCCACTATTCGTCCTCTGTCGAACTCTGAAATGTGCTGGAATGACTGCCGTATTCTGCGACGAGGCATCAGGAAGCTTCCCACGCACAGGTGCGGCAGCACGACACGCTTCCACTACTTACACCCCGCCTTCTGTGCACCCTTCTTATAGTGCTTCTCGGTGTGCCGGGCGCGCATGATTTGCATATGCCCTGCAATGCTAATCGTTTTGCATGTCCCCTCGCGGGCGACGCATGCTGCGAATTTCAGGCTAATCGGATGCTTCGTTCTTGGTGTTGCATTTTGGGTGGTCAGCAGTGTATTTAAAACACAGAATGCGCGAAATGTTCTTCACTGAGATGGTATCCTACATAGGACGAATATTTTCAATAGGAGTTTTAAGCGGTCACATACAGTTGAAATAAAGATATTCCCTTGAGGCCACGCGGCCTGACAGTGCGCTGTGGAATATTCGAAAATATACACAAAATATTCTTAGATATTCAAAAATAAAATAAACAATTTTATTTTTGAATATCTGAGAAATTTCAAATATTCTCAGTTGCGGAAAATCCCGAACGCAAAACAAAAGTTTTCACATTGGGCTTATGAAATCAATGTTAACGAATTAAACGTATTGTATAATACATTTAGGCCTCCTAGCGAGGAGGTGCTCATTGTTTGAAGTAGAAAACATGTTACGAATCTCCTTGATAGGTAAAGGCATCTAACCGAAAATTAAGTTTTTAGTGGAATGTATACGAGAGATACCGTTGTAAACAGAAGCTTAGTGAATTTTTTTATTATAGATAGCGGGAAATATCCACAAAATGTTCTTCATGGTGGAAACTATGAGACAGAAAATGAATCTGAGGTTTAGAAGTGAGATAGCAAAGAGAGTATAATGTAGACGTCTGCACGAGCCTGGCCCGACCAAGCCCAGGCTTTTTTCATCATTTAAGTAAAAAATTCTAGATTCGGGCCAGTTCGGGCCTGTATTGGAAGCTTTAACATTTTGTTCCTGCATTAAAAAAATCTTTTCGTCTCACAAAACGAGATTGACTTGCGAATAATCAGACGCCGAAGTTCACTGAGGGAAACGAATCTGCCACCGGATGCACTGATTAACTACAGCTTAAACCTACAATCCGTGTTGTAAGCTGAGTCTGAATGGGGCAGTTCATTCTTTTTAAGGTTGAAATCAAATTCCGTTTTCACGTTGTTGTCTTCAACGCCAAAAACAGCTGGCCTTTTTTGTCTTTTCTGAGAAATGCTTACATGAGCAGAGTTATCAAACTCTCGAAACCAAAACGAACTTCTAGCGCCATTCTTTGCTACAGCGGAGATGAGGAAGTTCGAAATGTATATTTGTTTACATATTTGGGGATCGAGGACTACCTTGTTTGTATTAATATTCAAGTGTAGAGCAGGGGCGGATCCAGAGAGGGACGCGCGGGGGGGGGGGGCTCCCCTCAGGGCCAAAGGAAAGCTTCGATTTGCTAGGTTTTAATAACAAATTGAATAATTTTTCGTGAAAGAAAGTATTACTTAAAAGTATATTAATTTCCCCAATTAATTGGAAAAATTTATAGACATACTAAGAACACTTTTTCAGTTTGTGGAAAAATATCAGAAAGGTCACCGGTTATTCCCAAAACTTGCGCCCCCCCCCCTACAAAAATCCTAGATCCGCCCTTGGTGTAGAGACAGATCAGATCATATGTAGAGGATTTTAGGAAGGGAGTGTCTGACCTCCGGTCTTAAACAACCCTTAGAAATTGGAAGCTAGGAGATTTGGGCTAAGGTGTCCGATAGGAAAGTGACACGGAAGCGATGTAGAAAGAGAGAGGAAGACGCCCTTATTTATTACCGGGGAGCCAGTACCTGGAGTTTGACAGCTTAACTTGCCCATCCGACGTACGGCGGATATTTAATGGTTCGAGAGTTCGTACCTACCTGGGATCGAACCTGAGATTTCTCCGCGGCAGTCACGAAAGTTGACCACTAGGCCACCCGCTGTCAGGTTTTAAATCCTAAAATTTAACTTTCGGGCAAAGAAACGATGCAGTCAACATGATATCTATGTTTAAATGAATTCCGAAATAGGTACTATCTGATATGCCTACATTTTTCAGTACTCTTTAAAAATTTCTGTGTGTGTGAGCGTGTATGTGTGTGCGATCTCCATTTCGAAAATGCATTTTTTCCATTTTAGAATTCCCTTTGTGGACAGCGTCTCGTGGGCCATTGAAAAGTGCCCCGCGTGCCATGGACTGATGATCCCTGTTCTAAAGTAAGAACTACGTTATTTCCAGTAAATGGCAGAGAACGCTTGATGACAGCATAAAACGGTCAGGGCCGGGCCAGCGCAGGACTTAGGTTGTGTTGAGAAACAACCTGTGTCAGCACGTACCGTTCGACGTCGTTTGCAGGAGTGGGGACTTGTCGCACGGCGCCCACTACTCCGATTACCATTGACGTTACACCGTCGGCGAATGTGCGGCGTCAGTGGGCCGTTGAACGCCGCATCTGGACTACGGAATGGCACGACATTGTCTTCTCCGACGAATCCCGCTTCCGCCTACCACACCACGATGGTCGGATCCGCGTGTGGCGGCACCGCGGCGAGAGATTGTATGACGCCTGCATTATGCATCGTCATACCGGTCCGTCACCTGGCGTTATGGTTTGGGGCGAAATTGGATATGACACCCGCACCCCTCTGGCACACATCGCCGGTACACTCAACAGCCACCGCACCATCTCCGAGGTTTTTGAGCCTGTAGTTCTCTCTTACCTGCAGGACCTGCCAGCGGCCACGTTTCAACAGGACAATGCGCGCCCTCACGTGGCACGCATCGTGCAACAATTCTTCACGGCCCACCAAGTGTCACTGCTGCCGTGGGCCGCCTGTTCTCCCGATATGTCACCCATTTAACACATCTGGTCGCTGATCGGCAACCGAATGGCCCAGCAAGCACCACCCGCGGCTACGCCTGATGAACTGTGGCAACGTGTGGAAGCAGCCTGGACAGACATACCCCAAGCCCACATCCAAAGCCTCTTTCTTTCGATGCCGCGGCCGTTATTGCCAGCCATGGGGGCCACACGAACTGTTGATGTCTGCGTGTTCCGCAAGTCGCACGGGCCTGTAAGCTCAATCGTTTCATCTTTGTATCTGTTGTTATATGTCCAGTAAATCTGGCTTTGCTATCTCGTGTCCTTCTTGGTGTTGCAGTTCGGGTGGCCAGCAGTTTAGTAAGGTGAGTTGAATATAATTTTACGTCCCCTAACGGAAAATTCTGCATTATTTGAAGCAGAAATTGCACTCAAAACGTTTTTCATAGTGAATGGTATCTGATTAAAAATGAATTTTGCTGTCAAATGTTTTGAAGCAGGGATTCCATTGCTAATAGAAAAATACTTTTACTCACTTTTAGGTGCAGAATTTCTCGTCAAGGAGAGCGAAGGGTATATGCAAAATTTTTATTATTCTAAAAGCGATTCGGCACAAAATGAATTGTCCACATAGGGCTTTTGTAAGTAGAGACTGCGAGAAAAATGGAACATAATATAATTTCACGACACATAGAGTGAAAAACTGTGCGTTACTTGGAATGGAAAGTCGGAACAAAAATGCTCTTCACTGGAAAAGGAATCTGTGAAAAAAAAAAAAAAAAGGTTTTTTAGTCAGATACTTAGAAGCGCTAATATGAAAAGAAAAGACTGACAAAGATGTACGTATCTTCGTTCTTGATGTTCGTGACCCGAGCTGAAAATATTTTGATATGGCTCAAAAAGAAGTAGAGATATGGTGCACGCAGAAAGATAGAGAGACGAACACTTCGACACTAGTATCGCGAATGTTTTCGTACTTCGCTTTATGAATGAGATTTTTAAGAAAACTGCATTGTCAGTACATTAAGTCACGTGATACAAAAAGCAAATCCTAAATTCGTTCTGCCACCCCGGTGGCCCTGGGGTATAAGCTTTTGGTTATGATCATTCGTCCGAGATGAACCCAGGTTCGATTACCGGTGAGGTATGGAAGTTGTGTTTGTCTTACGGGACTGGCTCTCTCCCTTCCCTGGAACCAGTGACCTAAATTAGGGACCGGAGACTGCTTATCTCGAGTTGTTCATGGTGGTTGTTAAACCCACAAAAAAACAAAAACAAAAAAAACATGGTTTGCATGAACTCCAAGCTTCCCAAAGTGATGGGCAAATTTCTTTAGGAAGTACTTCCATACGTAAGTAGCAAACAGTGTTAAATACACGGATCATTCTTAAGCAATCGGTTGTCTCTTCGATGTGTCCTAAAACGAGTTTAAACATCTGATGACAAAATTATTATTCATTAATCAATGAACAACATAAGATTTTGGAACTACTTTAAAGAGCAATTGAATTAGGGACAGCTGGCGTTACGCAAATGTGCCGCTGTGAGCGGCCCTGTAAACTAAAACGACATGACGTATGCAGCGATCCGACAATATAAGGAGTGATACGACGGAAATCAGTAAGAGTCGGACGCAGTATGGGTAAGACGAAGGATATAAGCGCATTTGATCGTGGGCAAATTGTCGGGGCCCGACGAATGGGTCACTCCATCTCGGAAGTCCTACAGGCACTGGGATTTTCACGGGTCACTGTGTCACGAGTGCACCGTGAGTACATCGAATCCGGTAAAATCATCCCTGCAAGGGCTAACTGCCGTGGACAACAGCGTGTGGAGGAGCGGGGTCATCGTCGGCTAGCTCGCATTGTAACAGCGGATGGACGGGCCACAGTGCAAGAAATCACTCGGCAATTTAACGCTGGTGCACAAAAGCGTGTAAGCAGCCACACCATCCAGAACAATCTCCTAGCTATGGGGTACAGAAACCATCGTCCCACGAGGGTACCGCTGCTGACCGCACATCACAGGGTGCAAAGATTAGCATGGGCGCGGGAATATTGCCACTGGACCCTAGACATGTGGAAAAATGTTGCCTGGACTGATGAGTCGAGATTCACGTTGGTACATGCGGATGGCAGGATACGAGTACGGCGCAAACCACATGAAGTGATTGGTTCTTCTTGCCAGCAGGGTACTCTTCAAGCTGGTGGGGGTGGCATTCTCGGAATATCCTGGACGACCATTTGCTCCCGTTTGTGCGTCTTCAACATCCTACTGGGGACCTCATTCTGCAACAAGACAATGCACCGTGCCATCGCTCCCGAATTGTATCCGTATGGTTGGATGAACATTCCGCCGACGCGACCTCGCTTCCTTGGCCAGCTAGGTCACCTGACCTCAATCCCACCGAGCACATCTGGGATGCCATCGAGAGAGATGTTCGAGGCCCTGACCCCCCTCAATCAAATCTTCGTCAACTGTGGGAGCTTGTTCAGGGGTCGTGGATCCGTATGGTTTCCCAACGCTTCCGGTGTCTTATGGAGTCTATGCCGAGACGAATCGCCGCCGTCATCAGGGCGAAATGTGGTGCTACCCGTTACTAGACAGGTGTCTCTAATTCAATTGCTTTTCAGTGTATATTCCGAATTAATCAGTCGTTAAAAAACCGTTCAGTACATACAGTATTTAGATTCTGTGATCAATTTAGGAAACTCACTAAACGAAGATTTTGAGCTTTATACCAATTGCTCTGCAACAAGCTAATTATTATTATTATTATTATTATGTTTTTTACACTGCATATATAATTGCATTTTCTATATTTCTCAGATCATTAGTAACCTGCTGAATATGATGAACTCATCTTTTTTAATACATAATTTATGCTTCAATAATAGTGTAGTGCTCAAACATTTTATGAATGCTGACTTGTTAATAACCTTTCACGTCACTAACTTGACATTTCTCATATACTTTACATATTTTTTCTCTTTTTTAGACACTTATCATGCAATTGCATTGAAAAGGCAGTGTAGGATAATTCTTTGATTTTGATATTTTATAGGTTGTTCTATTCGCTACAATGCTTTTACTCACACATAACACTGATGTTGGCTCTGCACCTGCAGTGGGCGTTACCCCAGTGGTTGACATAAATTTCCAGTACACTTCGCCTGGTGTTTATGATGTCCAAGGGGAATTCAAGTTCTATGAATTCTATACTGAATGAACTTGCATGTACTGTGATTTTAATAATATGAAATCAAAAAGACGTAGTGTAATTTTGCAGGTCTTAGAAAACTCCGTTTTAAAGATGTAAAGCTTTTAAAATGTGAGCTTTCTTCTGATCTATTTAGCTGTCTCATTAAAATTAAATTCTTCAAATAAATGATTTTGTTTCATCAGGTTTAGTACCATGGACACTTTTACTTCGTGAAGAGCTGATTGATGAATTAAAGTTTTCCGTTTAAACTTTTTTTCTTTCGTTTTGGGGGTGAATAACCGATTTATAAATGTTCAAAGTCATATTCGCCTTTTTATATGAGCGACGACTTCTGTAAAAATAAGTGCTTTCCTTTCAGTTGTCGATATACGTATCTACTGTCGACAAGAGTGCTGACGATTTCAGGGCATTCAACAGTGACCACAATATCTTAGAAAATGAGACAACTTTGATGAGTAGCAGAAATTCAGTTATGGGCACGTAACTAATCACGCAATGATTCTTTAGCAGTAACTTCGCAGTTGCTCTTAAGAGCAACTGCGAAGTTATAATATTATAAGGATATCATCGATATATCAGCAGATAAGAAAATTCCGTAGTTTAGCTGTTGCAACGTAATCATACGATATCCTCTGAGCTTGGAGCGGATACTTCATGAAGTTAAAAGTTTCTCAGAAGAAGTAGAGATTTTCGAAAATATAACTAGAGCGCAATCAAATGGTATTAGAACCCCGAACCTGGCCCCTCTGCCTTACTGGTTAGAGACATACATATTTGCCTTCTTTGCTCTATCATAAACTCTGTACATAAAACGAAAATCTGTTTGCAGGGGCGGAAAGCCTTATGCTAATTATCATAGACCACGTCGGTCTTATCTTTCCGTGACTCAAAAAAAAAAAATATCCTCACAGCACAATAGAGGTGAGGTTCTTTGCAATATAACTATTCAACTAATAATTAATAAGGATAGCGAGGTGCTCACTCTCTCAGCTTTCCATGAATAAATCTGCTACCGAGAGAGGGGAAGAAACGATTGCAGAATAATCACTCAGGCACGAATAATTTAACGTGCATAAATAAAATTTCAACATGTTTTAATGTTAGTATAGAGTCCTGTCTTCGCGATTTTACGATTCTGTGGTTTACTGGCGCAATAGATGTTGCGGCTTCAATATCTACTCCTTCGCTAAGCTGCTCCGAACTCTAAGGCCCGTTGTTTCCTGAGAGCCACACATCATAGCCTGTATCACTTGAACTTCAGTCTGTAGCTACACGCTACACGCAATTAAAAAAACAAATAACAAAAAGTCTACGGCGGTGAGATACTCGCAAGGCCTGTATCACCGTCCGTGTCCTTAAGATTCCCGTAACTTCGGAAAATTTTTTTCCTCATTGAGAACGCTTCCCAGCGCGAGTTTCTCGCTCGAACCCGGTTCCTCATCAAAATCCAACCTTCACACGTGAAGACTCGAAAACGACTATCTCTTTTTCCGATGATCCCTCTCCGGGCTAACATCCTTCCTATTTACCTGCTCATCCCGGAGACGATCCTTACCCTTCTGCCTTTGGTGCTCCTAACGAAGGTCATCCGACTTCCTCTCCGTGCTTTCTCCCTCCCTTCGGGGTCTCCCGTTCTTGACTCGGAGGCGAACCAAAGTTAGCTGATCTACCACTGCTTTGCTATACCTAGAATCTTTAATGCGCCGTAACTATTGCAATTTTAAACGCACGGATGGGGATGAATGCTAATGGCACATGTGAATACACAGATTAGTGAACAACATACATTAGAATATAAAATTTACAATAGGACTGCTAGACATCCTGGCAGCTGGCTAGTTTCAACAAGTATCGTGTGTACTCCCACCCTAATGGAAGATTTTATCTACTTCCTCAAGGTAAATCTTTATTGCTCAAAAGCAATGATAGCATACTCTAAGGCGTCGCTCTGTCGCCATCCGAAGTCTGGGGTGTCTCCCACGCCTAAACAAAGAATAATCTGGAATGTTCGAAAGCTGCCTCTCGTTTCTTTGTTAAGAAAAACACGTGCTTTTCCTTTCACGCACGTGTAACATCATGCTGATTAATGTTCATCAGATAATATGACAGTCTTATTATATATGTGTAATTATGCTAAAGAATGTATATCAACATATCACACAACATAATTAATTTTTGCCCTTACACTGTTCTTCAGGCTTTACGTTATTACATGGAACAACATTAATGTACTTAGTCATTAATGTTAGTACTGATACAAAAGTGGCACCCCCGGTGGCCGAGTGGTCTAAGACACTGGCTTCAGATCATTCGCCCAAGCTCAGCCCTGACCCGAGTTCCGGGTGAAGCATGAGCGGTTCGTTTGCCTTGCTACGCTGGCTCTCTACCTTCTCTGGAATTTGTGGCTTCAAATTAGGGCCCAATGAGTTGCGCTTGGTGATTGTTAAACCCCGAAAGAAAGAACAAGAAAGATGACACCGAATTTTCGGTTGTAATGAGCACGTCTTTTGAATCTTTGCCGACAGAAATGAAATATTTTATAGTAATTGATAGTCAATGAAACTTTCTAAATAAAAATAAAAAATCAACCGGACTTCTACATCGATTAAAATCTAGAAATAGAAACAGTTACTTTCTCTTTCCAGTGAGTAAAAAATAGGTTACGGAAATTAACAAATTGTGTACAAAATCTTTCTCGTAGACCGAGGAAAATATAAGAGACAAAGAAAAAAAAAGATTTTCAAATTAGACAGTTAGAACAAGTATAACGTAATTTGTCTTTTCGCTGTAACTTAGTCCTGACATCAGTAATTACGTTACGTGTGGTAAAGTCAATGTAATATTAACAGGTACTCATACGCATTACAAGAAAGAGCTCAACTGTAGTACTTACAAATACGTTTATTTTGCTTGTATTACCACGCCCCCGGCAGTGCGGTGGTCGCGGAATACTTATTAAATCGTCTAACTGGATAAACAGTGAGGTTGCGTCTCCCCTAAATTTAAGGGACCCAATCTCATAGTTTACGGACGTCGCGTTTCATATACACTGCTGGCCACCCAAAATGCAACACCAAGAAGGAAGCAGCATGCTTCGCCCGCGAAAGGACATGCAAACGATTAGCATTCCAGGACATATGCAAATCATGTGCGCACAGCACGCCACCGAGAAGCACTATAAGAAGGGTGCACAGAAGGCGAAGTGTAAGTAGTGGAAGTGTGTTGTGCTGCCGGACCTGTGCGTGGGAAGCTTTCTGATGTTTCGTCGTAGAATACGGCAGTCATTCCAGCACGTATCGGAGTTCGACAGAGGACGAATAGTGGCTTATCGCGACAGCGGTTTATCTTACCGAGACATCGGCGCCCGTGTGGGACGACATCCAGCCACAGTGAGGCAAGTATGGATTCGGCGGGTGCAGGAGGGATGGACGGACCAACGTGAGCGATCGCCGCAGCCGCGGCACACCACCGAACGAGAGAACCGGAATGTCGTGCGTCGGGCATTGACGGCTCGCACCGCCACATCACGAACGTTAGAACAGGAATTAGGGTGTGTTGCGCAACAACCGTGTCAGCACGTACCGTTCGACGTCGTCTGCAGGAGCGGGGACTAGTCGAACGGCACCCATTGCTCCGATTACGATTGACGTTACACCACCGGCGAGTGCCGCATCAGTGGGCCGTTGAACGCCTCACCTGAACTACGGAATGGTACGAAATTGTCTTCTCCAACGAATCCCGCTTCTGCCTGCGACACCATGATGGTCAGATCCACATGTGGCGGCACCGCGGCGAGAGCTGTATGACGCCTGCATTATGCATCGCCATACAGGTCCGTCGCCTGGAGTTATCGTTTGGAACGCAATTGGATATGACACCCGCACACCTCTGGTACGCATCGCCGGTACACTCAATAGCCACCGCTACATCTCCGACGCTTTGGAGCCTGTAGTTCTTCTTTACCTGAAGGACCTGCCAGTGGCCGCGTTTCAACAGGACAATGCGCGCCCCCACGTGCGCGTTGTCCTGTTGAAACGCGGCCGCGGCAGTGTGCAACAATTCTTCACGGCCCACCAGGTGTCACGGCTGCCGTGGCCTGCCTGTTCTGCCGATATGTCGCCCATGTAACACGTCTGGTCGCTGATTGGCAACCGAGTGGCCCGGCAAGCACCACCCGCTGCTACGTCTGACGAAGTGTAGCAACGTGTGGAAGCAGCCTGGACCGACATACTCCAAGCCCACATCCAAAGCCTCTTTCGTTCGATGCCCGGCGTGTAGCGGCCGTTATTGCCAGCCATGGGGGCCACACGAACTATTGATGTCTGTGTGTTCCGCAAGTAACACGGGCCTGTAAGCTCAATCGTTTCATCTTTGTATCTGTTGTTATGTTTCCAGTAAATCTGGCTTTGCTATCTCGTGTCCTTCTTGGTGTTGCATTTTGGGTGGCCAACAATGTAGGTTCGTTACGAGGTATTCGTAAAAAACCCATATGCCGCAAATTATGAACTAGAAAAATATACACAGCCTAGAAAAGTTTGCTACAACAGGTTAAGTTATTAACATGTTTATTATAAGATAAGTATGTTGAATTAAGCAAATACAACGTTCAGGTGTAGGTCAAATAAAAGTTACGTTAAATTAAAAGGATAAAATTAGCCATGTTGACTGGTCTACGGTTGCGTAAGCCTGTTACACACCTGAGCTGAAATTTAAAATACAACCCTCAATTTATCTACGAGGAGGCATAGCGACCATGCATATGTATATATACCGATAACATTGGAACTGGAATTGGGGAAAACAACATCATCTTACCTTACTTCTGTTGGGCTGGTGCTTGTCTCGATCCTTCACGTGACAGAGTAATATTCTTCGGGTATGCTGGCCAAGAACTTTGCTTCATTCTTGAATTCCTACTGAGCATCGTCTCCCCATGTATCTATGCTCCTGATTTCTTACTCTGACTATCTATATCTCTCTTCCTGTACGCCTATATATCTATATACATCTATCTCTATGTCAGTGTCTCTCAGTCTCAGTGTCGGTATCTTAATCACTTGCTTACGCTTTTTCTGTGTATATGTTTGCGTGCCTTTAATTTTCCACGTGGTAGGAGCGTGCCCTCAGCCCCCTGGGAGTTTTCCGCCTGGTGCCTGGATTGGTCAGCTGAGTTGACCAGTGCTTGACCTCAGTGGTTATTGGTTGGCCTCTGAGCCACCCTTAGCGACAGCTGGAGTATTGGGCAGGTGAGGTTTCCGCACTTTAAATGGGACATATTTTCTGGGGCCTGGTGAATAGCGAAATATTGCCGGGGCTTCCATCTGACAGAGTTACGACTTTCTTGTGACACCGCAGTGTATTTTATGACTTTTGCTGGTGCCTACTTCTAGAGGAGATGGTCGTAAAACGTAAACTTGCCTATTCATTTGACCGAGGTTCGGACTTTTGCATGTGTATTTCTGCAATACCGGGATGTTTTGTCCTACCAACAACGCTAGCACTGGGGTCATTTCATAAATTTCGTGGATGCCGTGCTTCTTCTCACAAGAGTGAAAAGAAAAGAAATTCCTTGGTCACTCCCACGGGTGTCAGAGGGAACCGCCATAAACCGCCTTGACCACCTGGACTTTATGCTCCAATGGGGAAAAGAAGTTATGAGGCAGAAATGGAGCAAAGGAAAAATAATTTAAATTAAATGGAAAAAATTAAGAGTAAATTACACTTGGTCTTTGTAATTAATTAAACCGAAAAACAATGTGGCCCGAAATACGAAGTAGTTCGGCCGCAACACTTGCATGGTTTGTACTCCACACTCACATCCGGTTTATTGGCGTACTCAATACAGTATCACTGATTTAACATCCAAAAAAAGCATAACAGCACGTCTATCATCAATAACATCAATCCCCGTAAACAACCGCTGCATTGCCTTTTTATCTTTCGTTCTTATCCGGCCACACATACGTCACTCTTGTTCCGACCTCAATGTGTTGCCAACATCATTCTAGTTTGAGAGAAAAGACATGCCGTTAAGGTTTGAAAATGTCTAAGAGAGCCAACTCAAATTTACATAGAAAAAGAAACTCAAAAGGAATGTTAAAATAGAATATACGTTACATCTCCACTTCTAAAACTCCTATTGGAAAAGCTCTTTTTTACTGTATACCATTTTCTACAGTAAAACTGGAGAACATATTATTCTTTTTAAATAATGCATGGCTTTTCCGCTAGGAGACGCAAATAACAGAACCTTTTTCTCTCTATCTCTGCTTCTAGGATAGGTACTTAAGCCATTCTTTTTCCATAGCATAACGTTTGCTAATACTTTTCCCATATTTTCTACTTTTCCGTTACTCAAAATTCTTCCGCTTGGTAGCGTTAAACTACTTCATGTTTTCCTCTATGTCTCTTGTGTAACGTATATTCTATTTTAACTTTCCTTTTTAGTTTCTTTTTCTATAATTGACCTCTTTCTTGTAATGCATACGGGTATCTTCTAATATTGCATTGATTTCAGGACACATAACATAACTGACGTATGGACTAAGTTACAGCGGAAAGACAATTACGTTATAGAGATATACAGCCCTAAAGAGAAATACACAGTAACACAACCTAGCGACAAAACTGTGAAATAAAAAAAAAAACACCCAACAGTACACACAAAGTGTTTCACAAAGTAACTGGTATCCAGTGTTAAAATATTTTTTTAAATCGGGCTTTTAGAAGAACATATATCAAGAAAAACAGATTAAATACTTGCGCCCCTTAGCGGGGAAATTGTACATTATTTTGGGAAGGAAATACTCATAGTATATGACTGGAAAAGGATGTTTTCAATTGGTTTTTTAGACACACAGGTATTGTTGTAAATGTACTGTAAACGCAAACGTGAACTTATGCCTTCTGGTAGGAAACTTGCACGTTAAGAACAGTTTGAAATTATATGCAAAATATTTCTCCTCAGAAACACTCCACGACGAAGGAAGAACTTTTTAAATCGGGTTATTAGAAGAGATATTGAGAAAAACAAGATATGCATTTACGCTCCCTGGCGGAAAAACTGTGTTTTATCGAAAACAGAAAATCCTTTGGAAAGATTATTTGTCGTGAGATGTATCAGATTACTAAATAATTTTTTCAGTCAAGATTTCAGAAGTGCAGATATTGCTGCAAATACATCAGAAACAGAAATGTATACTACGCCTCCTAGTGGCAAAAGCAGTCTTCACCAGAAATTAAGAAGTATATGCAAAATACTTCCCACCAAGCGATCTATCCGACGAAAAAAAAAAAAAAAAGAAAAAAAAGTAAAATCAAAACGACCGTTTAGAAACAGAGCCATCTGAGAAATCGCGATTTATGTTTTCGCACTCTAGCGGAAAAACTGCATTAACTTGAGAAAGAAACTCTAACCAAAATAGTCTTCGTTGTAAAGGGTATTTAAAGGTAGAAATATTTTTTTAGTCGAATATTTAAAAGCAAATTATGGGATGAAATATATTTTGCGTTCGATAGTTTCTGCATTTACACCCTCTAGCTGCGGAGTTCTGCATAGGAGAGAAACCGGAAAGAAAGGATCATCGTTCTTACATTTTGGGTTTCCCGAAGAGAATTTTTCAAATCAGACTAATATTTGCAGAGATACGGTATCCACAGACGGACAGACAAAGTGATACTACAGGGTGATCCATTTAAACCAGTAGCATGTGATTTACTTATAACTTTTTTATAAATAACAACAAAATCATACAGTAAGTTGAGAATTATACATGTGGTATTGGAGAATCATTTTATCAAAGCAAATGTTGGAATTGTCCTCCATTTTCGTGTGAACACAGTTGAACACGCCGCACCATATTCAGTGATGTCTCATGTAGAGTACGAGCAGTAACATTTACAGTTTCAGTCGTAATTGTTTCACGCAATGCATCCAATGTTTTAGGATGGGTTTTGTAAACTCTATCCTTTAAGTAGCCCCATAAAAAAAAGTCAGGGTAAGTTAAGTCTGGAGATCCGGGAGGCCATATGATTTTTTAAAATTAATCTGTCATCAAAGAAGCTGGTTATGAGTTCCATTGAGACTTTCGATGTGTGACACATAGCGCCATCCTGCTTAAAGTAGCCCTCTGTCAATTCAATGTCATCAAGTTGTTCCACAAATTCATTGAATATGCGGCAATAAACGCTAGAGTTGACAGTCTCAGAGAAAAAAATGGGGCCAATAATTTTTGTAGACGAAACCACACACCAACCTTTTGTGAATGCATCGGTGTTTCACACATAATGTGTGGGCTTTCGGCAGCCCAGTATCTGCTGTTTTGTGAATTGACGTAGCCTGACAGATGAAACCAGGCTTCATCTGTAAACCATGTGCTGGAGAGAATATCAGATCGCAAATTAAGAAAATGTTGAAACCATTTGCAGTAACTTACTCTCTTTCCCTTGTCCGGTTCCTGCAGCTGATGGATTACGTGCACTTTAAATGGTCGAATATTCGCTTTTTTTGCTGCCCTTTGACAAGTTCCGTATGAATACCCTGTCTGTTGGCTTAATCTGCGCAAAGATTTCGTCGGAGATTGAAGTAAGCGTTGCCGAACATCGTCCACACGCGTTTGGGGCATCGGAAGGTGATGTCTACCGCTACCACTGAGAAGAGAACCAGTTTGCTCCAGTTTTTTTGCCATCGACAGAATTGTTGACTTGCTTGGCACTTTTCGAACTCCACACTCTCTCCGAAATGCTCGTTGCGTTTTGATGACAGAATTGGTTACCCAATACGATTTCACTAAAAAAAACAACACGCTCTGGAACAGAGTACTGCATGTTTCCGAATGCACGCAAGTGAATGACAACGCAACAACAAACAAGTCACGAGCTGAGTTACAGTTACGGTCAACAATCTTCTTTACAGTGGCAGTTTTCATTCTCCAGGAGTTGCTGCTTCTATTGAAAAAAGAAGTTCCTTGGGCGATCCCTTGCAAAAATGTAAGGTTTTTTCAGGGTACTGGTTTAAATGGATCACCTTGTATAATCAAGCACTTTTTTTTTTTTTACGAAAGACGTGCTAAAAATATAATAAGGATATGTTAGTTTCCTTAGTATTAGTCATTGACAACCAGAACCAAATTATTTATTATAATCCGACTATGTGATAGTGTAAATTGCCATCCCAGTGGCACAGTGGTCTGAGCGCTGGCTTCTGACCATTCGTCCGAGATGAGTCAGGGTTCGAATCCTGCTGAGGCAAAGATGATGTGTTTGCCTTATGGCACTAGCTCTCTCTCATCCCTGGAACCAGTGACCCTAAATTAGTGGTGGGCGACTGCTTTATAGCACATTAAGTTGCTCACGGTGGTCGTTAAACCACCCCGTCCTCGCAAAAAAGAGTTAGTGTACATCCGGTTGATGTCACTGTCGATGGAAAAATAATAATACATCGAGCAAATCGAGTAAGTCACTGATGTTCGAAATTAGTTTAAAACAACAATGACAACTCATGCCGAATGTACTGATGGGCGGAATGACATAGTATTCTAATAGTTATATTTATGGTGAATTACGCCATGCATTGTTAACGTTGCAAATGCTAGAAAGCATTTTATCGGCTCGTCACAACTGGCATGCTAATCCAGCTGAAAACAACTCTACCGTAACTCTCATCACCTAGATCAACTTCCAATGCCACTGTGGGTGTCAATGATTTTTGCTACGTTGTTCATGGAATATATCACTACCGCACTCGTGAGGTCATTTAAATATTGCAACCCTAAGATGTTTCTGATTTTGGAAGCAGCCACTTTCAGAACCAAGATTAAAGTGTTATGATGTGCGAAATTAATCAATGCCTCGCACTTCTGAGTTAGCTGAGACAGAGGGAGAGAGAGAGAGAGAGGTAAGAGAGATATATAAGACAGAGAGAGTAGTTAGTCTATACACAGTATATAACGTCAAAAAGTTTTTGTTTGACTCACTGCGACCGCCACAAGTCAAAGCAATTAATTCTAGAAACATCCCAATGGCAGTATCTTCGATTAAGCGATGAAGCTTCCATTAATCAATAATACGCGTAGACTTTGTTTCAAATATTATCTTAGCAGTCAGACCAGAATTGAATATCCGAAAATAATCAGCAAGATGCAAGAACTCCGAATATCATGCATAAACTACATATAAGAAAACAACATCGGCAAATCTTATGTATTTTGATGCAACATCCGGGAATTGTTTTGTGTTATTGAATAATTTCACAAATGTTAAACAATGTTACTACGAGAGGTCATTCTGCATTCCATCATATGTTTTAGTCCAACACACACTTTTCTAAGTTTTAGTGTTAACAGATCCAATATGTTAACATTGCATTCCTCAGTTCATTCACAGTTGACGCTAATAGTGTGGTGTAAACTGTCTGTTTTATACGACTCCGAAAGAATAGTTTAATAGAGTTTACACAGAGAAAGGCAATGAGATTTACAAACAAGAAAGATGACACCGAATTTTCGGGTGTAATAAGCACGTCTTTTGAATCCGTTCTGACGCAAATTAAATTTATCAAAGCTATTCAAAGTCAATGGAACCGGTATGGAAAACAATAGTATCTGACGGAAGAAAGAAGTTTTTCATTCGGGTCTTTAATCCCTCAGATATTGCTGTAAACGGAATCGTGAGCTTACGAACTCTTAGAAACAGAGTTATCGACGAAAATAAGATGTGACTTTACGTCCCTTGGTGGGAAAACCATGCATTATTTTAGGAAGAAAGTATTCACAAAAGGTTTATCCATATGAGCGGTATCGGTCCAAGAAAAAAATTTTAGTCGAGTTTTCAGGAGCCCAGATTTTGTTACAAAGACATCGGAAGTAGAAATTAACACTTATGACCCCTGGTGGCCAAACCATTCTTTACCAAACATTAGAAATTACGTGAAAAATATTTTCCGTCAGATCTTGTATGCGATACAGGAATAATTTTTCAAATCGGAGTTTTAAAAGCAGAAAACGCAATTTACCATTGTGCGCCCTAGCGGAAAGTCTATGATTTACTTGAAAATTTTGAATTTATAGGGAAAACATTTCGCATCGGAAACACTATCCAACAAAGAAGGAATTTTTCAAATCGGACTTTTAGAAGCAAATATGTGGAATAAAACGTATTTTTGAATTCGACATCATCTGCATTTACGCCCTCTAGCGGCAAAATTGTACATCGTAAAAAAACAAAACGAAATAAAGGATCATCATTCGCATATTTCAAGCTTTCGAATGCAAAAAGAATTTTTCAAATCGGACTAATAGTTGCAGAGATACCGTGGGTACAGACGGACTGACGGACGGACAAACCGATAACATAAGCACGATCTTTTTTTACAAAAGTCGTGCTAAAAACAGGACGAATGAGGTTTAATGAGGGCTTCTGCTTTGGCAAATATAGCATTCAAAATTGAATTTACTTACAGGGTGTCCACAATGTCTTGTTATCCCCCCTGTAATAAGAAATGTAAGTGAGCTATGTATTTGTTGTATGATGTATATGTTGAGTTATGGTCTGTATTGTGTTTATTTACAGATTAGGTACCAGAACCTTGTATGATATAAGCGAATACACCCTTGAACAGCGGATTGTTGTCAGTGTCTGGGTACACGAACATCCACAAACAGGGAAGGCAATGCGTGACGTGCGTGCCGATTTCCAACAACGATTTGACAAAGAGGCCCCTCCAAACCAGACTCTTCTGCGGTGGGAACATAAACTCTGAATTTTCACGCATATCGCCCGATGTTCGTTCAGGAGTTATGAGACATCGATTTAAACAGCAGACGGGATGCATGTGCAATGATGCTTCAGGTATTTGCCACAATCTCAAAACGTGGAAAGGTCATTTTCAGTGATGAATGGGCGATATACCGCAGCTGTCAATCACGGAACGTTGTGTTCTGGTCCAAGAAAAACCCACATTATGTCGAAGAATTGGAACATCATCCTCCGCATGTCATGATATGGGCTACAATGAATAGTCGACATCTGTTTGGACCATATTTCTTTGATGGTCCAGTGAATCAGACAACTTATCTGGACATGCTGCAAACCTGTATTGTGCCACAACTTGGAAATCTTGGCATTCTGAATGACATATAGTTCCAACAGGATGAGGCACCCGCTCATTACGCAATCGCTGGTCGGGAATACCTTGGTGAGGTCTTTCGGGATTGTTAGATCGGCCGAGGTTCGGCAGTGCTGCCCGCCCCACTTGAATGGCCACCTTGAAGCCCAGATCTCTTAACGTGCGATAATGCCCTTTGGGGTTTCATAAAGGAGGTTGTTGCACAGCAGCGCTACCAAACCACTGATGAACTTAAACAAGCAGTGAGACGTGCTTTCTCTCGTATCACCCCGCAACTGCTTCGGAAAATGTCCCACAGAACATGGCGTAAAATTGTTCTCTGTCACGAGAATGACGGAGCCCAAAGGGATCCACTGGATGTTTAAGGATGCCTCAACACATAACTCAACATATACATCATATAACAGATGCATATCTCACTTACATTTCTTATTACAGGGGGGGGTAACAAGACATTATGGACACCCTTGGTATGAAGCAAGTATCACTGAATTCGTGCTAAAGTTACACTAAACAATGCCAAAAGAGCTGTCTGAGCACGATACAAACTAATGCATTTAAGCTTTGCCAGTTAAAAGATGAAATTTACTTACAGATAAAAATTACACAAATTAAAATAATAAAAGGCAAGATCTTTCGAGGTTACTATGACCTCATCATCAGGCCGAGTGCTGTAAAGAACGAGCATACACATGAATACATACAATATAGAAAGACCGAAATGCAATAGTAATCACAAAAATTGTTGCCAACAGGTAAATTCGAATTTGGCAAATAGTTCTAATTATTTAATCAGGCAGTTCAGATACATCACTCACACATGCTTAGTACGTAATTCAAGATATCCATGGGTAAGGGATATTAAATGGCACCTCATCGTTACAGCATACATAACGGTATTTCGAGGTATACACTGAAGAGCAATTGAATTAGAGATACCTGTTTAGTAACGTGTAGAACCACCTTTCGCCCTGAGGACGGCGGCGATTCGTCTCGGCATGGACTCGACAAGACACCGGAAGCGTTGGGAAGCCATACTGATCCACGACCCCTGAACAAACTCACACAGTTCACGAAGATTTGATGGAGGGGGGAAGGGTCAGAACCTCGAACATCTCTCTCGATGGCATCCCAGATTTCCTCGATAGGATTGAGGTCAGGTGACATAGCTGGCCAAGGAAGCGAGGTCACGTCGGTGGAGTGTTCATCCAACCATTCGGATACAATTAGGGAGCGATAGCAAGGTGCATTGTCTTGTTGTAGGATGAGGTCCCCAGTGAGATGTTGAAGATGCACAAACGGGAGCAAATGGTCGTCCAGGATATCCCGGTAACGATGTCACACGTACCAGGGGTCCCATTTCAGTCCACGTAAACAGTTCCCAGACGAGAATGACACCCCCACCAGCTTGAAGAGTACCCTGCTGGCAAGAAGAATCCATCGCTTCATGTGGTTTGCGCCATACTCGTATCCTGCCATCCGCATGTACCAACGTGAATCTCGACTCTTCAGTCCAGGCAACATTTTCCCATATGACTAGGGTCCAGTGGCGATGTTCCCGTGCCCATACTAATCCTTGCACCCTGTGATGTGCGGTCAGCAGCGGTACCCTCGTGGGACGATGGCTTTTGTACCCCATAGCGAGGAGATGGTTCTGGATGGTGTGGCTGCTTACACATTTTTGTGCACTAGCGTTAAATCGCCGCGTGATTTCTGCACTGTGGCCCCTCTATCCGCTGTTACAGTGTGAGCTAGCCGACGATGACCTCGCTCATCCACACGCTGTTGTCCACGGCAGTTAGCCCTTGCAGGGATGGTTTTACCGGATTCGATGTACTCACGGTGCACCCGTGACATCGTGGCTCCTGAAAATCCCAGTGCTTGCACGACTTCCGAGATGGAGTGACCCATTCGTCGGGCCCCAACAATTTGCCCACGATCAAATGCACTTAGATCCTTTGTCTTACCCATACTGCGTTCGACTCTTACTTATTCCCGTCGCATCACTCCTTATATTGTCAGATCGCTGCATACGTCATGTCGTTTCCGTTTCCAGGGGCGCCCATAGCGCCACATTTGCATAACGCCAGCTGTCTCTAATTCAATTGCTCTTCAGTGTATAGACTTTCTGTAAATAAAGCAATACCTTTATTAATAGCAGAAGCGAGTACCTTGGCTTGATCCCATATCGGGGTGTAACTCCCCTGAGCCACAGTCTTGGCGAGTGCAGTGTTGGTTAGGCCAGAAAGAATAGAGTATTTATGTTCAGATAACCGGACGATCCTATATATATCTTTTCCGTCTCCGCTATTGAGTTAGACTCTAGAGGTATACAAAACACCCCATGTCTATTCATGGGATGAACAGAATCTCTATCTCTCCTACGTAAAAACGTTTTGAGTACGAACACGTTTTGAGTACGAAAAGTTCAGGCCATATTTCTTGCAACAATTCTTCAGATTATGAACAATAGGTGGAGCAAAGTCAATGGCACCAACGAAACGTGAAACGGGAACATCACGTAGTAAGGTGGTAGAAATCCTCCGCTGGTATTCTCATACTAACCTAAAAAAAAAAAAAAAAACCATGTCTCTTGACAATATGTAGAACTGTATCAAGTTCTTCATGTCTAAAACGGACAGTAGACGAGTGCGTAAAGGCTCTACGAATCAAGAAACTTAAGGCCGCCAGCTTGTGGTTACCCGGGTGCGCAGAAGCCTGAGGAATAATGTACGGGGGTGAACGTGGGTTTCAGTAAACAGAAAAATTAACCACATTAGAACCGCTCTCACGGAAAAGAAGAAAATCAATGAATCGAATAGATCCCCCTTCCTCTAGTTCCAACGTGAATTTTAATGACGGAAACTGCTTAGACATAACCTCGGCAAATTGAGGAAGTAAATCCACATGATGTGGCCAAAGCAAAAGAATGTCGTCAGCGTGCCTAACTAATAACAGAGGTTTAAAAGAACCCTCATCGAGAACCTTATCCTCTAGCGTTTGAAGAATAATCTCCGAAAGGACAGGGGAGAGGGGTACCCTCTTGGGGGGTTCCAGCACGTTGCTGGTAAACAACCCCAACAAAACGAAAATACGTATGGCGAGACGAGTTTTAATACTGACAAAATAGCTTCCGCTTCAAGTGGAGAAATATTAGGACAATTGGCCAGTTTACACTCGATAAGATTGTGTACGGAGTCCAGAGGCACACTCGGGAGTAGTGATACCACATCTAAAGATGCCATCACAAAAGGCAAACCCTGTGAGTTGAAAGTCCTAATTTTATCTAGCGCTTGAATGGAACGACGAACAGAAAACCTAGAGTTCAAAGTAAAGGGGGTAAGATAAGAAGCCAAAGCGTTTTATAGAGGCCTAGTCGGATTCGCAAACCCTGAGACTAAAGGTCCAACGGAATGGCCTGGTTTATGGAGTTTCCACTTGCCAAAAATCTCAGGAACTCTAGGTCCGTTAGGGAATTCCTTTTTCTCAGAAATGCAATTCGGCAAGTACCACTAGTTCTTCAGTTTACTGAGTTGAGAAATTGTGGCAGATGTGGGATCGGAACTAATAATTGAGTGTGGGATCTTATTAATGGCTTCAAACACCTTGGAGTGATAAACTGGCTTATCCAAAATGATAATTTGCTGTATCTTATCTGCCAAAATAATGGAAAGACCAGGATTTTTTGACAAAGACAAAAGTTGTTCCCTTTGGTATTTCAAACGAGAGTTGGGTGTACGGGAGCGCCCAGACGTAGGAAGAGAAATAGGATGCATGGCCACATCCCGCTCTTCCAATGGCAATTCACGCACAATATTCTTCACCTGAGGGATTATCTTCATTGGTTGACATTGCCTAACGGGGTAACTGAATTTAAACCCTCGGTTTAAGGCTGACTCTTGGATGGAATTAAGAGTCACAGAACTTTAGTTAATAAATGAAGGTTGTGATGAAGGAGGGTGTCCAACACGTTCAGACCTTTGTGATAGACGACTTTCAAAGGCAACAAGATCACGTAGTTTTTTAATATGACCCTGTTGTGTTCTCCCCACCTCCGTATTCAACACAGTAGAAAAAATAATTAGAAACTTAACGAACAGGATTGCGTTGAACAAAGCCGGAATAGGCGAGGTAAGTTTTCCTGTTTAGGATGGCAATAAGGTCCCGTTTGGTTCGAATCTCTGAAGTCAGGCGCTTCTTCTCAGCAGTGTGTAGAACAACAGAGTCCCGGTGTGAGAACGCCGAACATCTGATCCTGAGGTATATCGGTACAACTTGAAGTGATCCGCAATTTAATAGGAAGGAAAGCTGGGTTCTTTCCAACGAAAGTCTACGGCGCATGCTGTAGAAGTCCTTTTCAGCTCGCTGCATTTACACACAAATAACAGGGATAAAAAAGTTTTATATCATCAACACCACAAGCAGAAAACGCACGAAGCAAGTATCACTGAATTCGTGCTAAAGTTACACTAAACAATGCAAAAAGAGCTGTCTGAGCACGATACAAACTAACGTATTTAAGCTTTGACAGTTAAAAGATGAAATTTATTTACAGCTAAAAATTACACAACTTAAAATAATAAAAGGCAAGATCTTTCGAGGTTGCTATAACCTCATCATCAGGCCGAGTGCTGTATTCCGAGATTTGTTTGTTAAAATTCATTCTGTAAGTTTGCTGCACGTTCATTATAAAAAGGAACCACACAATACCTTTTAGACAGCTACTGTTTCGTGTTCAAACATTAAACTTATTAAAATTAAAAATAACAAGCTTTCAAACTTCTTCTTTTGAAGCATGATGTGCGATTTTTCATGTCTGTAGTTTCATTTGCTTTTTACAATGAATTATTAAAACATTTACATTCATTTTTATTTCTCATATGAATACAAGTGTCTCAACTATGGCTGTACTTATTGCATCATAATATGAAGAATCACTTAATGTTGAAAACATTATGTTAATTATGCAAGCCTGCATGGTTAACCTAATAACAGAAAAAAACCAACCGACAATTCTTCAGCAGTGTTGGAAGTATTTCTTCATTAAAAATCTGGGCTATGGTCCATGAGTTAAGCGAATTAAGCAAGTGTAATTGTTGATTGTTATGAAGCCAGACACTATGAGAAATAGTATGAAGTATTGATGGAACTTTTGTTTTGTGGTAATGGTTTACGTCTTCTTCGAGAGATTAGCCGAATTAGGTTAACCGCTTAGTTTTTAGCTAAATTGTACTTCGATGAAAAAAAGAAAAGAAATGAGAAATTACGAGCTGTCCTCCTCCCAACGAATACAGCTGAGACAGCAACAACACACAAAGAGAAGGAAGGAAAGAACAAAGAAAGGCGAAACTGAAATATCGGAGTCAATAAAGTGGTCTCCTGAATCAAAACAGTGTGTGATTATATAAAATGTAATAAGAACCAATTATTCATTGGTATGTAAAATTTTGAAACTAAGGTTTAATGGTAACTAACGATCTGCGCATCATATACACTGCTGGCCACCCAAAATGCAACACCAAGAAGGACACGAGATAGCTAAGCCAGATTTACTGGACACATAACAACAGAAACAAAGTTGAAACGATTGAGCTTACAGGACCGTGCGACTTGCGGAACACGCAGACATCAATAGTTCATGTGGACCCCATGGCTGGCAATAACGGCCGCTACACACCGCGGCATCGAACGAAAGAGGCTTTGGATGTGGGCTTGGGGTATGTCGGTACAGGCTGCTTCTAAACGTTGCCACAATTCATCAGGCGTAGCCGCGGGTGGTGCTTGTCTGGTCACTCCGTTGCCGATCAGCGACCAGACGTGTTCGATGGGCGATATATCGGGAGAATAGGCGGGCCACGGCAGCCGTTACACCTGGTGGGCCGTGAAGAATTGTTGCACGATGCGTGCCACGTGCGGGCGCGCATTGTCCTGTTGAAAGGTGGCCGCTGGGAGGAGGTCCTGCAGGTAAGGGAGGACTACATGACCAAAACGTTGGAGATGTAGCGGTGGCTGTTGAGTGTACCGGCGATGCGTACCAGAGGTGTGCGGGTGCCATATCCAATTGCGCCCCAAACCATAACGCCAGGCGACGGACCGGTATGACGATGCATAATGCAGGCGTCATACAATCTCTCGCCGCGGTGCCGCCACGCGCGGATTCGACCATCGTGGTGTTGCAGGCAGTAGCGGGATTCGTTGGAGAAGACAATGTCATGCCATTCCGTAGTCCAGGTGCGGCGTTCAACGACCCACAGCCGCCGCACTCGGCGGTGGTGTAGCGTCAATGGTAATCGGAGTAATGGGTGCCGTGCGACAAGTCCCCGCTCCTGCAGATGACGTCGAACGGTACGTGCTGACACAGGTTATTGCGCAACACACCCTAATTCCTGCGCTAACGTTCGTGATGTGACTCGCCTCACTGTGGCTGGATATCGTCCCACACGGGCTCCGATGTCTCGGTACGATAAACCGCGGTCGCGATAAGCCACTATTCGTCCTCTGTCGAACTCCGAAACGTGCTGGAATGACTGCCGTATTCTGCGACGAGGCATCAGGAAGCTTCCCACGCACAGGGCCGGCAGCACAACACACTTCCACTACTTGCCGGGTACACATAATTTGTGTATGTCCTACAATGCTAATCGTTTGCATGTCTTCTCGCGGGCGACACATACTGCGAATTTCAGGCGAATCGGATGCTTCCTTCTTGGTGTTGCATTTTGGGTGGCCAGCAATGTATTGGGCTGTCGGAAAAGCCTCACTGTGGCTGGATATCGTCCCACACGGGCTCCGATGTCTCGGTACGATAAACCGCGGTAGCGACAAGCCACTATTCGTCCTCTGTCGACGTAATTTAGCCATGTTTTGCAAAGATCATTTATTGATAGAAAGAACAAAGATCAATCAATGATATAATGCCAGTTGTATCCGATAACCTTTTGCCATCTTTCAGTGAGCTGCAGAATGCCTCGCTCATAGAAGGACCTGTCTTTCGTGGCGAAAAACTGTACAAGGTGCTGATTTACAGCCTCATCTGAATTGAACGTTATATCACGCATAGACTGTTGAAAAGAGCGAAACAAGAGAAAGTCTGGCGGCGCAAGGTCAGGCGAGTATGCTGGTGGGACAACACATCCCACCCATGCTCCAATAATTTTTGGCGGGTGATCAAACTTGTGTGTGGTCTCGCGTTGTCGTGATGGAACACAACAACTTTACGATGAACGAGCTCTGGACGTTTCTGGATGATGGATTCGTTCAAACTGTCCAATTGCCGACAGTACACATTCGAATTGATTCTTTGGTTCCGTGGAAGGAGCTCGAAAAACACGACACCTTTAAAATCTCACCACACTGAGACCAGAACCTTCCGCTGATGAATGTCTGCTTTGGATGTCGTTTAACGCGAAGCAGCACTTCGGTACCAAGACTGTTTGCGCAGCACATTGTTGTACACAATCAACTTTTCGTCACCAGTTACCAGTCACTTCAAAAAAGGATCGTTTTCCTCACGTTTAATGAGCACATTGCAGATGTTAATACGCGCCGTCAATTGAGGTTCTTTGAGTTCATGAGGAACCCACACATCAAGCTTGCTTACGTATCCCAGCTTCTTCAGGTGGTCGTGAACGCTTGAATGATGGATGTGCAATGTGTTTGTAATCTCTCATGTCGTGTAACGTGGGTTTGACTCGATCAAGGCCTTGATTTGGTCGTCGTCAACCTCGGTTGGCCTTCCCGACCGAGGAGCATCGTTGAGGTCAAAATCACCAGCACGGAATTTTGCGAACTACCGCTGGCACTGACGTTCTTGTAAAGCATTATCACCGTACACTTTACGCAACTTTTCACAAGCTTGACGCGCGTTCTTCCCTTTACGGAAGTAAAACAGTAAAATATGGCGAAAATGCACAGTTTGGTCTTCCATCTTCAACTTGATGTCAAATCTCCGAAAATCAACCAAATCGCTCACTATTTTTTTTAGACTGCAGCTAGAACTGGCACCTATCGAATGCCATAGCGATAACAGAGCTGTCTAGTAATTCCAAAACCGCCCAAACGCCATCGGGTGCCAAAATGCGTCATGACTTTTCCGACAACCCAATAGAATTCATGAAGTATACATATATATCATTAAGCTCTTCTCTGAGATTCAGAAATGAGCTCCTTAATAAAAGATCAGCTGCCCAATCAAAGTTATTGATGGTGTTTAATTTTACTTACTCTTGATGTATCAAACGTCACCATTTACAGCGATTTTGACACACAACTCAAGCATTGCTAACATCCATCCCTTGTCTCACCTAAGACCTTTAGTAATACATGCTCATTATCTGTTTCTATGACAGATGTACCTGAATGTGGTTCTACCATGATATTCTTGACTGTCCTCTACCTTTCTTTCCTGCCACTTGCGTAGAATAAGTTCTCTTAGTTAGCACCTCATCACTGATTCTTTCAACATGTTCAAACCACCTCAAAATATTTGTATCCATCCAACTAGCAACATTTTGCTTCACATTATACATCTACAATACATCTTCGTTCCTTACGTTACCAGAATTCGTCCTGCCACAAACATCTTCGCAAGTAAAACATCTTTCCAGCATACAGAAAACTCCTGCATTTTTCCGGAAGTACGCAGGTTTCACTACCTTACGCCAGAGTAGGAACAATTGCGCTTTCATCACAGCCATTCGGGACTTTTTTGAGAGCCCATCACTCTTTCGAAATCCTTTTAAAACAACTATGACTTTTCACCATCTAATCTGTTTTTTTTCTGTAAAACGTGCTTCTCAAATGTATAAAAAAATTCACCTGGTTTAACTCTGTACGATTTAGACTGGCCTTGTATGCAGTACTAACAGTTCTTCGCCACAAAGCTGTTACTGTTTTTTCCCTTCTTTATACTCAGTTGGAATTTCATACAAACTTCGTACATCCAGGACATGGACACTTCACCAACAGGATTGTGTCATCAGCATACAGAAACCTGCATACACAGAAATTACCAAACCATAAACCAGTACTGTCTGTTTAGGCATCACACATGAATGCGTTCACCCTTAAATATTATATTAAGCAAACATGGTAAAATTTCACAACATTATCTGACACCTGCACCTATAGAAAAGCATTTTGATGTAACACCATTCACAGTTCACATGGTCTACCAACAACTGTAACGTACCAGGAGATGTGACGTACCTGCCAGAAGGACGCACACGACATAAAGGCAGATAGGAATCAGAATAAAACGTCCGCGTAGCTCAATTGGTGGAGTGACTTATTCCGGAATGAGGGGATCCGGGTTCGAACCCCGGCGCGGATAGAAATGACGGAGAAATTTACTTCGTTATAATGGCACCCGAACTATCCGGATGACCCGACCGTTCAAAATCTCGCAATGGTGTGATGTTATTTCCACACCGCGAGATAGGAAAAATAAGAGAATCCCTTCTTCAGCACTTCGAAAAAAAAATAATAATAATAAGGGGGAGATGATGTAACGTACCAGGAGATGTGACGTACCTGCCAGAAGGACGCACACGACATAAAGGCAGATAGGAATCAGAATAAAACGTCCGCGTAGCTCAATTGGTAGAGCAACTTATTCCGGAATGAGGGGACCCGGGTTCGAATCCTGGCGCGGATAAAAATGACGGAGAAATTTACTTCGTTATACAACATACATGACTTTCACACATTCAAAAAGATTTCTAATTATGACATAATTATTTAAGACTTTTCGCAGATGCTCATTGTACACTCGGTCATAAGCTTTCTTCAAATCTACCAAGACAGCAAAAACTTTCTTACCAACAGACAGACACTTTTTAATCATCATATGTGATGCAAAAATTGAGTTAGTTCAGTCCTTCTCAGCCATAAAGATACTCTGCATATCCCACACTTTCACTGATGTTAGGCTTCGTACGTTATCGATAATGACTTTTCTAGATACTTTCTCTGGTAACCTCAGCAGGCTCATACCATGATAGTTCTTACATTCAGTCTGATCACATTTTCCTTTACACAAATGGACAATTGTCCGGAGGAACAATTTCTGACTACCAACACAGCTGACAAATTTCAGTTAATCAATCAATGACAAAATTACTGTCATATTTTAACATTCCAGCTGGTATGCTATCTTCTCCAAGGGATTATCAATTTGAAGAGGTTTCTTGTTTTTACCAACCCCTTCTCTTCAGATTCCTGTTGTGCTTTCTTCTCTTTCTGTGGCGTTTTTATCCTCTTAAATCTTCTTTGCATTCATGCTCTAATATCCCACAGAAGTATTCAACCCCATTTGTTACTTAACTCATAGGTCCTATGTCATATCAAGGATCCTATTCTTGACACAACTTAGAATTTTATTTCCCCTGCTATTTCTTACTTCCCAGAGCAAAAAACTCTCCCCGTTAGACTTTCAGAAACAGATACATAAGCGCAAATGGAAATAAATACTCGCGCCTCTCGTAGAAAAACTTTAGAAACTGAGAATGCATGTAAATTTTTGTCAACAATGATTTCTGTCTCATATGAGCAAAAAAGCATTTCAATTGACGTTTTGTAAGTGAAGCTATGACTCCACATATAAACATGTTAGGCAACTTTGGTGATACAGCCGTGAATTATAGAAAAGTAAATAGGATGCATAAAACTTTTCTCATAACAGGAGCTTTCCGACACAAAAATAACTTTTCAAAGGGAATTTTTAGAAGACGAGGTAATCAAAAAAGAATACACGTGCGTGGCCCCTCAGCAGAAAAACTGCTTACTACACTGGTGGCCATTAAAAGTGCTACACCAGAAAGATCGCATCCCAGGGGCTCGAAAGTTGGCAGAAGGGCGGAACACGGCGCACATGTAAATGATTAACCGAGAAGCACATATGGAAATCATGTGGGACAGAAACTCCCCCCCCGGAAGTCACATAAGAGGAGTGAACAAGGAGCCAGTGTTGAGCACTCGAAATTTGTTTCCTGGCCGTTCCTGGCCACGGACAGCTGCAGCATGCCCCATCGAAGACAATGGCAGCCCTACCAGCAGATTTCCAACTTCCCCCGTGAGAGAATTGTGGAATATCGGGATTGCGGATTATCACTCCGAGACATCGGTGTTCATGTGGGACGACATGCGGCCACGGTGGGGAGAATATGGCGTAGTGGGTAGCGGAAGAACGAACATACCGACGTGCTGGATCCCAACGGCTGTGTCACACCACCGAACGAGAGGTCAGACATCTGGAAAATGTTGAGCTACGGTGGTCGTACAGCCACATCGACCACCGTAGCTCAACATTTCGGGTGTGTGGTACAACGCCCGGTCTCCACACGGAAGGTTCGACGCCATCTGCAGCAGCGGGGAATTTTTGCACCGGCGCCCTTGCTTCGGCTACCTTTGACTGTACAACACCAACGTCTACGACTTCAATGGTGCCAAAAACGTCGCGCACAGAGGAGGGAACGGCAAGGCAACGTGTTTTACGACGAATCCCGCTTCAGTTTTCAGCGCCATGAATGGACAAATTCGTGTCTGGCGGTACCGCAGCGACCGGCTGAGAGAGTCCTGCATTATGCTGCCCGACCCAGCACCCGGTGTTATAGTATGTGGTGCCATCGGATTCCACTCCCGCACGCGCCTCGTACGCAATACCGGTACGTTGACCAGCCATCGTTACATCACTGAGGTGTTGGAGTCTGTTATTGTACCATATCTTCAGGGACTGTCTGGTTTCATTTACCAACAGGATAATGCGCGACCGTATGTGGCACGCAACGTTCAAGACTTCCTGGATCGCTACCATGTGCCACGTCTTCCTTGGCCCACGCGGTACCCGGTTATGTCGCGTATTGAACAGGTGTAGTTCATGATCGCCGGCCGACTGGCACGCCAGCGACCACCCCCTGCTGGAACGGAGTAACCGTGGCATCATATCGAAGCTGCGTAGACGGACATTCCCCAAACACGTATTCAACGCTTGTTCCTCTCGATGCCAGGCCGTTTAGCAGCTGTAATTGCCGCCCATGGTGGCTACACCAGATACTAATTGATACTATGTTCCCCTCGTCTCACCGTGCTGTATTTGTAATCGTTTCACCCTTGTATCATCTGATTTCTGAGCAATAAATATGACTTTGATATTTCCTGTCTTTCGTGGTGTTGCGCTTTTAATTGACAGCAGTGTATTTACAATGGGCAATGTTTTTAGTGTTTTTTCATAATGAATGGTAACAGGTACAAAAAAAATATTTTCAATTGACTTTTTAGGAGCCGATATGCATTTGCAAGTAGGAATATGCACTTGCTTCTTAATGCATATTTCTACTTTTAAAAGTTTGATTTTATTTCAGCAGAACTGTACATTAACAGCAGATTTATGTATTATGGAAAGATTAGAAATCATATGCGAATCAAAATCTATTTGCGTATGTTACTGATTTCTGTTAATGTATTCTGGTGAAATAAAATCAGACTTTTAGAAGTAGAAATATAGAGTAAAACATAATGTAACTGTAAACCCCTGGTTGGAAAATTATGCATCATTTTGAACAGAAAACATACACAGAATATTTATCATAGACCAAAAATCCTTCTTCTAACCGGATTGACGAACGGCTTTTAGAAGAGATATCGCTGTTCATAAGTTCAAGCTTCTCAATGAGAAAAAGTATTTTTTTAATCGACCTAATCGGTACAGTAAAATGGTACGCACAGACAGATGGACGGAGATAGAGGTACTGTAATAACGTAGATCTTTGTGAAAGGCGCACTAGAAAGTCAGTTATTAGTGCGTCTTTAGTATTTTATATCTCAGTATTTGACCCAAATTGCATCACGCAAGCATCGAAGTGAACGAAAAAACCGTTATGCTCGCCGATAACAAGTGCAAGATTTTTACTAGTTGTCCGACTGGGCCTATATAGGTTTGAGTCTCGGAGGAGATATATGTTTTGTGTTTGTCTTACGGCTGTGCCTTGCTCGAAGCAAGGCAGCAATCAGTGGCAGCAAATTAGGGACGGAAGAGTACTTATACCTCTTACAGTTGCTTAAAAAATGTATGAAGTGATTTGAAATTCATAAGGAATTCTCAAAAGCGTTATACTGCATCCAATACAACTTTGTTGATTTGTTGTTCTCGGCAGAATGAATTTCGACACAACAAGCTTTGAAAGCCCCAATTCACGAAGCAGAAGTGAGCGATTGTCTTGCCAGGTACAACAGGTACTGATTTGTTTCTCTCACAGAGCGATGATCATTAGGAAGTCACCGTTGCTTTTGGAAAAACACGAATGATTTGAACACATGCTTTACAGAGGGTGCATTGAATTTTCCATTGAAAAAATAAATCCATCGCTCTTTCCACGTTAAGCAACGCACAGCAACCGAAAAATTGTTATTCGGCCGCCGTCGGGGAATCGAAACCCAAATCTTTCGATATCTAGCCGAGCGCGTTAACCTTACACCACACCGGCAAACAAGTCACGGCGCTATGCGTGTTTTTCTTTTTCAGTCAGCATCTGACATCATAAATCCGTAAGATGGGCTCAGCTACTGAGACGTCTCCATCTGGTGGGCATTAAATCAGGGACGGTGGACTCTTACTGAGAAATTCGGGATTCGATTCCCCGACGGTGGCTGAATAACAATTTATATATGTATAGCCAGTGCCGTTAATGCCCACCAGATGGAGACGTATCAGTAGCTGAGCACATCTTACGGATTTATGATGCCAGATGCTGACTGAAAAAGAAAAACACGCATATCGCCGTGCATTGTTGGCCGCTGTGGTGTAAATCTAACACGTTCGGCTAGATATCGAGAGATTCGTGATTTGATTCCCCGACGGCTGCCGAATAACAATTTTTCGGTTGCAGTGCGTTGCTTAACGTGGAAAGAGCAATGGATTGATTTATTCACCTGACGTCACGTATTTAGATGATTTTCCATTGCCTCACACAATCTTTGACGGGATCATCTTTGAATAGCTGATTCAAAATATCTAATTTTTGCGTAGTTGGAAAATCTGGGACACAAAGAGTATGACTCAGCATGATTCAGGTCTGCTATTTGCAGCTCTCACCGAAGTTATTTAAACAAGTCATGTTGAAAGCAGTCAAGTTGATGCGATGGAAAAATGCATTTTCAAGGCAGGGCAGATTTCCCTGAGGAGCCTGTTACATGTTTACCACCTTCCCTCTCTGTTTTTTTGAGGGGAGGGGAGGAAGTTAATGACAGCCTGTGTGAGCGAAATGTTTGTTATACACAACAGTTGCTGTGTGAAGGGACATTTCGTAGTATTTTCTAGGTAGCGGGAAGAATGCCTTGGCAACTACGAGGGTGTTTCATAAAAACTTCGTTAAGATTTCGAGAGGTGGAATTCAATATGTGAGCCATCATCGTATGTGATACCAGCGAAGGAAAAATGATTCGTTCTTATCGGTGTGTTTAAGCTGGGAAGAGAGTGGACTTTAAAGAAGGAGCAGCGACCATCCAAATGATCGAGTGGTCTAAGGCGCGAGCTTCGGATCATTTGTCCAAGATGGGACAGGGTTCGAGTCCCGGATGAGGGATGGATAACATACCTGTCGATGGCGTGCTTGTCTGAGTCCCTTACCTGGACTCCGACTAGCACGCCATCGACAGGTTATCAGAGACGGTGGACTCTTACTCTTCGAGTTACTGATGGTGGTCGTTAAACAAACAAACAAAAAGAAAGTGCAGCGTTAGAGGCTACTCTTGACTTCAGCGAATGCGATTAATGACAGCTTCACACTGCCGTTTCATTTCATATTAAGAGACGCTAGTTAGCTTTGCACAAATGATTCGTAATGTTCAACGTCTATTAGGTTGTTGCAGATGAAATGTAGAAATATTGATGGAAGCTTCAAACACCTAAAACACGTTACCTGCTGAATCTTATTAATTAACATAATCACCACCTTCAGAACGCACTCTGCTAACGAAATGCAAGCTTCTGCATGCCGCCGTGAAAAATATCGAGCTTCGACAACCGACAAACTCGTGGAATGAGGTTTAAGCTGTCGTTTGATTCGGAAACTGCTTACCCTGTTGAAAAGTGTCCAGGTGCTTGAAGAAGTGATACTCCATACGGGACAGATCAGGTGAATAAGATGTATAAGGTTTCGAAACCTTAACTGGTGCAGCTACTGGACCGTTTGGTGTGAAACATGGGGTCTCGCGTTATCATGGAGAAGCATGGGTCTATGAGATTGACTAATTCTGGTTGCTTTGTGGACAGTTTTACGTGCATATTGTCACGTTCTACATCCCTGCCTGCAAGAAGGAGGGGTGGATCACATCAGCTGCGGACAACCCAAAACTGACCATCGCCTTCCTGGGATGGAGTGTCGGATTCGGAGAGTGTTTCGCGAATTCACCACGGTAGTCATTGCACCGAAGGTCAGTGATTGTCATACAGCATTCGTTTCTAATCACAAGTGACGGGGTGCCTCAAAAATCGTTTGCTTAATTGCTGATAAGCATAGAAAAGCAAACATCAAATCGTCATGTTTTGTGCTGCTATATCAAATCATGTGGGGCCCATTTATCCACTTTGTTCACTTTTGCATATATCCGTTAGATGTCTTGAAACGGTTGCACAGTGTTGCTCTGAGCTTTTCATCAAGTTGTCGTGACGTTTGACGTAGATCGGATTCAATCAAAGACTCTAACTCGGCATCATTGGTAGCGCATTTTAGTCTACAGCTTGAGTCATTTCTGATGCTCGAATTGCCTGACCAGAATTTAGCAAACCAATATTGTGCCCTGCGTTCACTAACGGTGCCTTCCGCAATTGCTCTACTGAAATTGACAGCTGCTTCCCGTGCACAAAATGAAAGTTTTAAACTTGAATAAGAATATGACACAAATTTGGCACGATCCATTATCCTCTTCACTGTAGCACAGTCCTCTCGGAAGTGATGCCACTGACGAAATGACCAGTGCTTTATAGGCAGCAGCCTCGTTGCTTTAAGTTTACATGTCATAAATCACATCGCGCAATGTGTTAATTCCTAAATTACCTGCCCAATGAACGAGTCTGCAAAATCCGACATTCCATCTCATCAACGTGATATTTCCGATTAGGTATAATTGCAACTCCTCTATTGCCACGGTATGGTGCATATGCTGGAGCTATTCGAGACAGAGTTCAAGTTCTGTTACTGTGCGTATGATTGCAGCACACACCTGAAGAGGCTTGCACATTTGGGAATTTCGTAAGCTGCATCAATCAACGACGGCAACTGTTTGTAACTGTGTGAGAAGACAGTATTGCGCGATTCATAATCCTGTGAAGGTTTTCGATACTATGTTGCAGCAGGATTTGGGAAAAAGGTAAGGGAAGAGTGATGGGTTTAATAACTGTGAAGTATCAAATAATTTATTGATCATTTCTTTTAGCTAATATACACTTACGGGCAATGAAATTTGCGCACTTAGAAGAAAACATGCTACAACCGCAAAACTTTGCAAATAGTTAGAGTGCATGCTGGTATGTAAATGATCCACGTTTGGTGCGATTGCGCATGACCGCACGCCCTGTAGTGGCGCTGCAAGCACGAACTGGCAGCCTTATAAACCGGCGTGTAGTTGATGTCCCATGAAAGCGAAAAGCACAGGCGGACGCAAGCAAGAGTACAGAGTGACAAGAATGCCGGGTAGACGCCAGAGATGTCGATATCTGCGATCCCAGTGCCCCTTACGGATTTTGAGAGAGGTCTGATCATCGGGCTGAAAACCGCTGAGTGGTCGGCGCGCCGTAGAGCCCGCTACGTGGATCGTTCTGACATTACCGTCCGACTGTGCTGGGAGCAGTGAACACGTGACGGCCCTGCCACACGGCGTAGTGGCTCTAGATGGATCAGGAGGACCACCGGCAAAAAGAATCGGCGGTTCGTGCCCAGACACGAACGGAATCCACGGGGACCCGGTCCACTATACAGGCAGATGTAGCGGCTCCTGTGTGCCCACGAACCATTTCCCAACGCCTCGCGGAACCGAATCTGCGATCCTAGTGCCCCTTACGTGTGCTGCCATTAACACCGGAACATCGCCGGCTACATGTGCAGTGGTGCCAGGCCAGAGCGACGTGGAATGCCACAGACCTGCGACGTGTGATGTTTAGCGATGAGTGCTGCTTCGTTTTGGGAGAGATGATAATCGTGTCCGGGTGTGGAGGTCCCTGGGTCAACGGCACAATCCCAACCTCGCAATATGGCGCCACACCTCCCTCACTGCAGGCATTATGATCTGGGGAGCCATAGCCTACGATATCCGATGAGCTCTAGTAGTGGTACATGGATCTTGATGGGCCAGCGGTATGTGGATGAGATCCTACGGCCCCATGTGTTCCCATTCCTGGCCGGGATTCCAGGTGTGCTATACCAGCAGGATAATGCCCTCCTGCATACGGCATGGGTTACCCAGGACTGCCTACGTCATAACCAGACATTTCCATGGCCTGCCCGGTCTCCGGTCATGTCCCCTATCGAGCATGTGTGGGACCGGTTGAAACGCCGGCTGCCGCCGTGCCGCACTATCCGGGATTTGAAGGACACCGTCCAACACGTGTAGGCTAGTCTGCCGCAGGGCAACATCACGCGTCTGTTTGCCTCCATGCCGGACCGTATTGCAGCATGTATCGCCGCACGCGGCGGTGCGACGCGCTATTGAAGATGACCGGACTGCGTGCTACAGATCACTCTGTAATTGTCCTGCAGCTCTGTTTTTGCCATCATGTGTATCATTCATCTGTATCATTACGTCCGTAAAATTTCAGTTCAATTCGATGCTTCTTTCTTGGTGCGCAAATTTAATTGCCCGTGAGTGTATATGCATTTCTCGCCCATAATATTCGTCGTTTCACCAGAAACTTGTGCAATTAACATTAACAACTGCATTAGACATTATTTATTCAATTTCTCTATGTAATGAAGGGTCTTATTTATTATTTACAGCTAAATGCTATAAAAATGACCAATGATTCTGTTATGGCTATCTGAGGAAGTTAACTGTAATGCACTGTAATAAATAAACTTAGATGCAATATGTAAAGCAATTCCCATTAGAAAAGATAAAATGGAATATCACAGAATATTTTAGTTCAAAAATAATTAAAGAAGAAAGGAAAACAATAAAACATTTTATTGCTTTATAAGCATCCTTCATCCAATACAGAATATCTGATAGGTGTATGGTAACATGAATTACGTCCAGTGAAACA
Source organism: Macrothele yani (assembly GCA_039090855.1). Classification (NCBI taxonomy): domain Eukaryota; kingdom Metazoa; phylum Arthropoda; class Arachnida; order Araneae; family Macrothelidae; genus Macrothele; species Macrothele yani. The sequence continues at coordinate 76,177,525 of CM076997.1, read as the reverse complement.
GCTTTAAGCAGAAACACATACTGTTCTTTTCCGTGTAAAGATGTACAGGTTATTTCAGTATATCCATAGCAAATTCTTATATTCCAAATTCACTTCCAGCACCGCCTCTACCACCAATTCCGAAGCCACCTCCGATAGAGCCTCCGAGACCGCCCCCTACTCCGGCATCTCCTCCAGCTCCGGCATATTCACCACCTCCGGCTCCACCACGTGCTCCCATTCCACCACTCAAACCATAACTGAAACCACCACTTGCTCCAGCACCATATCCAGCACCTCCGCCAACACTTGCAGCTTCAGTTCTCGAAATACATACTGCGAGATTCAGCAATGCTACAACTGCCACCTATAAATAGAAAATATTCAACAGCAAAATATAAAATGATAACCGTTAAAATTAAAACTATTTAAAACAAAACTTGGCATCTAAGTAAAGGTTCAAACTTATAAATGTTTAATATTTACCATAAACGAATGAAAATGCTCGTTTCCTTTCTAAATTTATTCCCATTTGTGTTGCCTGCAAAATTTACTATCCATACTTTAGGATATTTTATGTAACGTGAAGAATGCGGTAATCCACGCTGAAAAGGTGTAACATTTCTTACTACGTTTAATTAGATACCTTTGCTGCGAAAAAGAGTTTTGACTGGTAGTTCCTCTGACATTAAGAGTTCAATTTCTGAAGTTTATATATTACTAAAAAACTTGCCCGCTATTACAACGGCCACATGTACATTCCTTATCAAAAACTGCTTCGAGCAGGAGGAACGTCGTGCGTACAATACAAAGTCACGTGCTAAAATATTATAGTGTAAATAACAAATTATTTGATTTGTCGCCTGGGAAATTCACGAATATTAGGATAATTTCAGTACGAAATGGTTGTATTGCTGCACTAAATAGTTCAAAAAGTGCGTCAAAGATGATCCTAATAATGGCTTAGTCTACCGTTCTACGGATTTAGTGCACTTGCACTTAAAAACCCCGTCACAAAGTGCTCTGGAATCAGTTCTGTTCTCAGACATCGTTTCATTCCCTCTCAGATGTGTTCAGTTTGGTATATGTCTTAAAATCTGACAGGCCGTAGCTGCAAGGATATGTATTGCAGACAACACCTGACGGACCGTAGCTGCAAGGGAATGGTTTGCAATTTTGAGAAAAGTGTATAATATGGGGTCTGCAGTTATCGTAATAGAATGTGACATGTGACATATTCTGAAGCAGTGGTAGCACAGAAGGACAGAGAACAGTGTCTACATACGTCTTGGCTATAAAATTACCCTTGATGAATATGAGAGGTGACAAATGACCTAAAGGATGGGTGTTGTATGTCGCTCAGCGGTACACGGCCTCAAAGCTCTTTCGTCGGGTTTTGCCACATGAGAGTGAGGCCATCTTTGTGTCCAAACTAATGCACACCTTATTGCAGAAGACAATATTTCGCTGTTCGTTATGATATTCAGGTCGTTCATTACCCCACTGCTTTTTGGGATGCCTGAAACTTGGAGTGGAGTGAGTAATGCACATAGTACAGGGTGCCGCCCTAGCTTACCAGCTTCACGCAGACACAAATGAATTGTGATGATAGATACCGAGGATGTCACATCAGTCTGTCACTGGATTTATGTTAGACTGTCTTGTTTCTGGTATAGACAGCCATCCAGTGAATTTGCCGATCACTTGCGACACACTTCGCCGTGTTCATTTCTGCCATGAGTCAAAAATGAGCTAACATTCGTCGGGTAGACCATTTTGCTTCACATATACCCGCGATGTCACCTAACGCAAACTTACTGAGCTGATTAAACATCTGTCAGCGATGACAAACGGATTATTTTTTGAAGGCAGCCAGGCTTACAGGCCAGGTTCAATTTTCGCAACCCGTACTGTCTGTACGCTTTTCCCCAACGAGAACCTTCCCTACCATTAATGAAATCCAAGTTATCTGACGCATTTAAAATGTATCCAGACCTGGTATTTTTATTTCATCACTGTCTAGCACTTCCATTATAATATGAGTAAACGTGGCTGTACTCCTTTCAGGTAGGTAAATTATAGTTTTTAATGAGAAGCGTGATGGAAGACGCTATTCTATGACAGAGGAAGGGCAATGATCATGTGAATCCTTTCTTCCTTCCTTTCTGTATCTGCATGTTAAGACTTGACCAGAATTCCGCCATGGAGACAGCGAACAGGTAAATGATGCATCTGTAAATCAGATCAGTAAGAACTGATGTGACTCTTTCCCCTCATTCGAGCATTTTTTTTTTTTTTTTTATTGAAGGTTTAACGACCACCGTGAGCAACTCAATGGGCTATAAGCAGTCGCCCGTCCCTAATTTAGGGTCACTGGTTCCAGGGAAGGGAGAGAGCCAGTGCCGTAAGACAAACACAACGTCCATGCCTCACCGGGATTCAAACCCGGACCCCTTTCGGACGAATGATCAGAGGCCATCGCTTAGACCACTGCGCCACCGGAGCGGCCATTTGAGCATCTCAGACAGTTAGTTGATGGTGTTTTAGAAAATGCAGATGTACGCTTTGGCATATCATGGTTTTTCCAAGGAAGGACTATAATTCATGTTCCTGCAAAAATTATTTTTTCTGTGCTTTTTCTTATTTGTAATGTTTTGAAAAAATGTAATTTAAGTAATTGGATAAGAGGGAGGAATGATCTTTATTTCATGAGGAAAATAAATTTTTGTTTTCTTTTCTTGGGGATGAGACGTTTGCTAAGATATACGTATGTAAGCATTGAATTGTACACATTTGTTGTTCGTTAACATAACTAACATTTCTTCAATTATGATGCTGAGGAAATCTCATCCCGCTGAAAGAAAGAGGAACGTTGAATTTTAAAGTTTGAAGATATCTAAAGTGAACGTACAGACGCGTGTTGCCTTACCATAGTAATTTTTAAAAATATAAAGCAATGTCATTTTCCAAAGGTAGCAAACGTTCAAGCATAGAAAAAATGAAAAGCATCCGTTACCAGTTATGGAAGTTTCAAATGGAAATGCTTTGGAAGGATGATACTTATGTGCAGAGCAATTTCTGATGAAATACCTAATGTTTAGAATCGCGCATAATTAAAGTACCAAACATTTTCTGTCTCTAATTCTGAAAGCTTGCAAATTAGAGATGAGACCTCTGAAAACGCAATTGAAATGCCTGTAGCAGGAACACTTAAACTAGTAAGTTTAAGTAATAAGCTGTATTCCTTTAGAATAATCGTATGACTTTCGTTATGAAAAAACCGGAACCTGCAATACCATGAAAAAATTATGTACCTGCACTCATAAACATACTGCGAGTGTTAGTCGAAGAAACAAAAGGCAGGGATTTGGGAAATATTTTTCTATGTAGCTGACCTAGTTCTTGCAAAACTTTGATAACTAATTTAAAAGCAAGAAAAGAAGAACTTCGACTACTAAATGCAAGCTAATAAATGAGTGTGTATATGAAGAGCGTTCATGAAAACAATCCCATTTTGCTCTTTAAGAAAGAGTTTGTTTTTCTGATCAATTGAACTGGAAACGATGTGATTTACGATTTATTTAAGCACGTCTGCCTACCGAAGAAACTGGATCTCTGGTGAATCGTTCTAGAATTTGAAATTCTGTTTTTCGTCTAATAAAAAACTTGTGGTACATTGGAAGAACATTGAACAGGAGAAAAAGTAAAAGAGGCCGCCCCGGTGGCGCAGTGCTCTAAGCGCTGGCTTATGACCATTCGTTCAAGAAAGGGTCCGGGTTCAAATCCCTGTGGGGTATGGATGCTGTGTTTGTCTTAGGGCACTGGTTCCCTCCCTTCCCTGGAACCAGTAGCCCTAAATTAGGGACGGGCGACTGCTTATAGTCCATTGAGTAGCTCACGGTAGTCGTTAAACCTTCAATCAAAAAAAAAAAAAAGTCAGCTCTGATGGATAACAGTGAAGTGCAGGTGTATCTAGTTGCAATTCCTTCTGTTTAGTTTCTTGTTTTGGAAAAAAAGTTATCTTCATTTGTAATAACCACTAAAAGAGAAGTATTACCAACTTCATGTCACGATCAAAGACGGAAACGGGTCACTGGTCAACGGGTCGACAATTTCTTGCGCGTCAAACGGGTCGGATCAAGGTGTTCCTGACTCGATTTCAACCCGTATTTATTTCCGTTTTATTTTTGAAAAGCAAAAAATATTTGAAAGAGAAACACGCAGGGTGAAATTTTGTGCTCTATACTGGTGTCCGCAGAGTGAAAAATTAAAAAAATATTTTCAGTCTCTTTTTAAAGTAACAAATATTTCAACCGACCGACGATACGGCGCCGATGCTAGAGAAACCAACACCATATCGTAAAACGACACTTCCTTTGCGTTTGTTTTCAGTGATATTGTCCGGAGCAAGGTATTGGCAAACGCCAAACGCCTGCTTCTCTGCTGATTCATTCTCTCACACCCCGTGTGTTACATTGTGAAACTGAGAGTTACTTTTCACATCGAATCTTTTGCATTGAACACTCAGAGGTTTTCGTTTGACGTGCTAACATCCCGTTCCCATGGCATGTCGTGTCGAAATTAATGCTTATTTGTTAATATGGATGCATTTAATATTAAGGAGATTGAAAAAGGCGTCGAGGCCGACAAACACGTGTTTGTTCAAAACAAAAGAGGAAGAGTGAACATCTGCATTGGTTAGGAACGAATGTATTGTGTTATACATTGGTTCCTAAGCAATGTATAACACTATGTTGTTGCAAGACCAAACAACATAGCGTTATACATTGGTTAGGAACCAATGTATAACACTATGTTGTTTGGTCTTGCTTTTAGTTCAAACTGTGAAAAGTGTATAATTACAAAGAAAGATGTCGACGATGTAATCAAAGATTATGGAACAGAAAACCTAACCCACCATATGAAGTATGTGCACCTCCATCAATGCATAGAAAGAGTGAATAATCTTTGGCGTTCAAACGATCATCAGTTAAAGTACGAAATGCTGATTTGGATCAAATAAGGAAATATGAAAGTAAACTAGTGGCAGGAGCTCACTTAGCTTTTAATGTAGTAGATAATATATACGAGTACTTTCGTGGATTTGCTCAAGAACTAGTGAAACTGGGAGCAACCCATGGAAATATAGATGTAAATAGTGTGTTGGTGGACAGGACGACTGTAAGTTCCGACCCTATAAAGATGATTGGAAGCATGAAAAGCAATATAAAATGTCCCTTACAACCAGCCATAGAAAAGCAAGCTCTATCCTTTTTCGACTGACTTATGGGCTGATAACATTGTACAGAGAAGTTATTTGGATATTGCATTCTTATGGATTGAAGAACAAGGTACTGATAACTCATGTTGGAGTCTCGATCATGCTAAAAAGTCAGGAGAGGACCGCTCACAATATTGCAAACGTGTTAAAAGCCACTTTGAGGGAAGTAGGATATGATGAGACCAACATGCCTGTCACTACTGAAAAAGGGTCAAATATCGCAGCAGCAACAGAACAAAATGTTTACATTGATTGTATTTGCCACAGCTTAAATATGGAAGTTTCTAGAGTGTATGAAAAATGCAAGGAAATGGAGAACATTAACGAGTTTGACCAATTTGCTTATAATTTAGTGACATATGCAAAGATACCTACCGGCGTTCAATCGGAGTTGAATATCTCGTTGAACACGGTGGGAAGACTAGGCCATGGCTATCTCTTCCGAGAGTGCTCACTTTGATACTCGAAAATCACAATACGGATAGTAAATTGAGACTTCTGTTACGCGACAGAGGAAACGACTATCTTCCGGGCGGAGTAAATCTGAATCTTCTTAAGGGAACAGTTGGATTCTTAGCTACAATGAGCATCGCGCTCAATATGCTAGAATTTGCTCACTGTAAAAAATGTTTTGCCAACCTTTTATTTGCTGAGAAATCAATGGGATACGAAGAAAGACAGTGATTTAGTGGAAATCCGGAAAATGAGAAGAATATTTGTAAATCAACTTGATGAGAAAATGTGGAACTCGATTACTCCTATTCCTTTATGCCAGTTTTATGATTCCGCACACATCTACAATCACCAAATAATGGCCAGAGGAATATTCCACGGATTATTGGCATATTTTCACTGTATTCCATGTATTTATGAGCAGCGATTTACGTATCCGTGGAATATTCCTCTAGCCATGATTTGGTGATTGTTTATGTGTGCGGAGGCATAAAACCAGCATTAATGCCTACCATGTATAAATGAAGAATTATTTCTTCGGAGAAATTCGTTTCTCAAATATATGATCCTATTCACTTTTGAGCAAAATTACTTGACCCAAGTTTCAAAGCATTCTCGTTCGTGCCTGTGCTAAAGATTACTGAGCGAAAAGCTATGATGGATCAAGCACTTCACTGTATTCATGGTTACGCTGTAAGGGTAATCACTACCATGAATACTCCAAATGAATTGTTTCACGCTGAAGATGATAGCAATAGTCAAAATGTAGCGGAACCATTAACTCATGAGAGTCCACATTGAGAGCGCAAATTAGAGAATGACCCATTTGCTTCTTTCTGACAAAGTAATGTTGAACTAATTACACAAACTGTGCATTAAACAATCTTCAGAACTGAAGATCTTGAAGTTGAACTGAAACGCTACCATACAATTGCAGGACCATTTGTGACTTTCCAGTAAAAATGTGGAAAGTGCAAGGATACCCGTGAATTGTCTTGATTATCGCAGCAGCAACAGAATCCACTTAAGTGATGGGATGAGCAGAGATTTACGTATCCTGTACTAAGTAGCATTGCGAAAAGAATTTTGGTTATACAAGAATCATCGGCAGAGTCAGAACGCTACTTTTCGAGTGCTGGCCGGGTTACAAGAAAAGATAGTAGTAGACTAAAACCTCGAACTTAGGAGGCTTAAGTCCTGGTTGCTGAAGTCTTAAACAAAGGAATAATTAAGTGACATGTTTTTTGGGAGGCAGAGGGGGGATAATTTAAAATATACCGAACACATGTTCTGAAATTTATAAATTTTAATTTCAGATCATAACAAAAACTTTCCTGGAATATCCACCCACTCCAAAAAATCGTGTACGAGACGAGGTGTTCAAATTTTGAGCTCAGCTCAGCTCAGCTCCGTATAACTTTTATGTTATTCTGTTACTCGTGATATTTTTCTAGGATAATTTTTTTTTTACCAATTCCATACTAAGCACGTGATATCAAATTCCTTAACATCATGCGATTTCTTAATATCATATGTAAGTGGTTAAACAAATGTAACCCTTGATATTACACTTTTCACATACATATGCCCATTGTTTTTTTTACAAAGAAACTAGTACTTAAACTTGATTCTGAATAATGGTGTATGGAATCTACGCTTATTGCGCTTGCTTTATTGTAAGCATTACTAATTAAGTTCTTGTTTATGATGTAGTATGAATATATAAGTGCCTCGCCGGGGGCGCAGTGGTCTAAATGCTGGCTTATAACTATTCGTCCGTGAAGGGACTGGGTTCGTATAACGATGAAGCATGGATGTTGTGTTTGTCTTATGGTACAGGTTCTCATCCCCTTCCTGGAACCAGTGGCACTAAATTAGGGACGAGCAGTTGCTCATGGCCTATCGAGTTGCTCACGGTGGTCGTTAATAAACCTTCAATCAATAAAAATAACCAAGTCCTCATTTCTGTCTGCACTTTCAATGGAATTTCTGATATTCTGAAAGATAGCTTCGTCATCGTATTTTTGTTTTTAATATTGATTTTCTTGCCACAAAATAAGTTTTTATATTCGTAAATAATGAGCAAATTTGTAATACTACATGATTGCGGTCATAGTCAGCTATTACTTCTGGACTACCGAAAATAGTGGCACTAAAAATGATGGAAAATAGTGGCATTTTCTTGGCATTAAAATCGGTGGAAAATAGTGTCATCTTTTTGGCACTAAAATGGCAATATAATTTAGCAGGCAATCAGATTTTGTTATTAAAAAAAGAATTTCACTTACTAAATATCAAGCAGTTATTGCGATGAATATATATTCGTGTCCTCTCAAAAGGAAGGGACACTCATGAAATCAACATTCAGATTTCGGAAGCTTTCAACTCATTACAAGCTTGTGAAAATTGGTGTAGCTGTGAAACATATTCTGAAGCTTGATATGTTATCAAGAAAAAAGAAAAAAATGAAATTAAAAATGCTGGTTAATTAATTGATATATATATATATATAGTTATAAGTTGAGAAATTGAGTTCCGAATTTATAGTTCAAAGCAGATTTGTCTGGGTCATTTACGGATACGGGTCGGGTCCAATTATGTAACGTCCGAGTTCAAAATGTTTGACCCGCTTCCAATTCTGGTCAAGATAGGTATATGTATGGCAGAAAAGTAGAATAAGGAAAAATTACAAATATAGAAATCTTTTTGCATTTTTCCGAACAGAACATTTTCTATTCTTTTAAACTTGAAGGAGTACTTTCATTTATTAAAATAAAAAAAATATTCTAGCTCCAAATGAGTCTTGTAGTTCCAAAGAGAGAAACTTAGATGAAAAGAATCCGTTCTACAACTCCTTGCAGGATTGGCACCATATTTGGAGTTCTCAAGAGCGAAAAACTAATTAAAGAATATTCAAAGCAGACGTGCGTATACCTCTAATATAACTTTTGAGTTCCTGCCTCTCAGGTAAATTTGAGTTCCTAAGTTCCCAACTTTTTGGAGTTCTCAAGAGCGAAAACTAATTAAAGAATATTCAAAGAGACCTCTAATTTAACTTTTGAGTTTCTGCGCTCTCATGTAAATTTGAGTTCCTGAGTTCCTTTTGAGTTCCTGCGTTCTCATGTAAATTTGGTTTCGCCTCGTTAAATATTTTCTCACATAACGGCGCATTATTTCTCTCGACAAACTTTTAAAAAAAGACTGGAAAAAGTGCAATCAGCGATAAATAAAAAGAAGAGAGCTGAGAGAGACACAGATATGATAGTGAGAGATATGGTATATAAGAGGAGTAGGATATGACTGCGATATCCTATGTTTTAAGTACGAGCGATCAGTAGTGTAAAATTGGATCTGTGTAGATTATATTTGGTAACATCGAGAGTTAATTGTCTAACGTATATTATTACGAAATAGTAATCTGAAGTGTTTTCATTTTACTGTTACAAGTTTAATTCATCTAACAGCTTAAACATGAAAATCCTAAGATCATCAATCCTTATTATTCTATATAGACCAGATCATTTGAAGCGAATCTCTCCAAGTCACACCCAGTTTTCTATGAAATTTATCACGCTAGGATTTTCTACCCGTGACTGATTTAATGACTGTGGTATGGAGTTACACGTAGATGATTTGGGCAGCGCCTCATGAGAAACACTTCATACTACATTATTTTCAAACCAGTAAGTGTTTCTTCTTTTCAGACTTTAAATGATTTAGCAACTTTTATTGAGTAAATTCAAAACAGATTTCCTTTCAGCTGGAGCAAAACCTCAGTTCGCATGATACTGCGTGTTGACATACAGTGGTATTAGAATTTAAAGGAACAGTAATAGAAACCTAGGTAACGGACATTAACTCGCAAACTAATAGACTTAAGGACAGGAGTTTATGTACGCTATGTGGTACAGTGTTTCACACTTGCGAACGCAAAAATATTTAAGATGCATGTAAATACTCTCAAATTATGCGCCTATGAAAAACAATAGGTGAAATAAGTCATGAAACGATATTACATAAATCAGAAAAATAGGTACCGCAGTCTTCCACATGGAATTCGATCAGCACGGACAGCAATGCAAGCTTCATAGTGCAGAGCCAGCCTTTGAATGAGGATATCCAAAAAAGACTGCGGAATTAAGTCATATTCTTTCAGAAGAGCAGCAGTTCGTCGACCTAAAGTGCGCCAAACATGTTCCATCGGATTTAGATTTGGCGACAATACCGACCAATTCATACGTGCAATACTTTCGCTTTCAAGTTATTCATTGACCATCAAATCTCTTTGAGGCCGGGAGCTGTCGTTCATTAACAGGAAATCAGGACTCACTGCACTTCTAACAAGTTAGTAAAATCATGCAATGCATTGATTATGATACGCTTTCCAACATACCAGAAATCATTACTCAAGTTATTAGGATAATGGTTTCGGAATAAATCTCGCTCCTGTGTCCTGACCTTTTACCCCATTTCAATGATATTCAACAGAATTGGTTCAGTATAACTCCGGAAGAACATGATGAAGTTTTGTCGCAATCGAAGCATTTTACGCAAGTTATGACACATAAGAGCAATGGAATGGATCCCGCTCCTTTGTCCTGACCTTTGACCCCATTTCGCCCATTTTCAATAGGGTTCGTCCCCAGGCAGTCCCCGACTACATACTAAAATTTCATCAAAATCGAACCATTTTTACACAAGTTATGAGGAAGGAAGTCATGGAATAGATCCCGCTCCTATGTCCTCACCTTTGATTCCATTTCGTCCATTTTCAATAGGGTTCATTCCCAGGTGGTCCCCTACCACATACTAAAACTTCATCGAAATCGAACCGTTTTTACGTCAGTTATCGTGCGGACAGACGGACAAAGCTGGAGCATATACGCTTCTTCAACCTACGGTTGGAAAGCGTAAAAAAGACAAACATGAAGATCCAGGATCTCGTCGCGATATCAAGCAGTCGTTAGACCTCGGAGGTTTTTCTAGGCGGAGAGGCGGACGACCGTTGAAAGAAGTCCCGTCTCAAACTAATATTTCGCCACCTCCGAAATAGTCCCGTTCCCGAACGTTCAGCTGCTTATATCATATCCCACGTTCTCGCCAAATGATTATTTTCCGAGAATCTGGTTGGAAACAGAATCTGGTTTCATTGGTAAAGAGTACACGTTCCAGTTTTTGATGGATCCAATGAACATGCTGACGATACCATTCAAAGCAAGCTCATCTCTGTGATATGCTTATGGGAATATACACAAAAGGCTGTCTTGCATAGAGACAACTGCTGTGCAATTTCGGGGTACCGTACGTCGGGATACAATCCCTCCAGCTGTTGCAGTGAGAATCTGGGCAAACTCACGTGCCGTGTTGCGCTTATTTTCTAACACCAATGAGAGGTCCTGTCGAGCAGAAATGACCCTTCGACGTCCTTGCTCAGGAGATTTAACATCTCGAGAAGACATTGCCTAGATCTTCTCGAGATGTTTTGACTGCCCTGAAATTGTCTCTTGAGGACATACAGCAGGTCGTTGCACATTTAACCACCTGGCCACTTCGGCTCGAGAGTGTGCTGCTTCTAACCTCCTTTTAGCTCTCCACCGCAATGAATCATCTAAGCGAACTCTGACACATAGTGACGTTTTATCACTGGATCTGACAGTGCAAACCGCTAGACTGACGCCGTATTCGACTCCAGTTGCTTATATACGGAATCCACTTGTGTGCGACGTATACAAAATTTGCTGTCCCGTGATTTCCTATAGGGCGTTTTTCGTTTATTGGTCACAGCATTTGTTACCTTACATAACCCTGATTTCGGACACGGTTTCCCTATTAACTAGGTTTTTGTGGTTGTTGCTTTAATTCTGAGCACCAGTGTATTTCTCTGGATGTTGAGAAAGTAATGCGCTTGTACAGAAATCGAGAGGTGTAGACCGTAACCCGTTATAGCGACTAGCGCACTAGGGATGCCAGTAACTTTATAGCTCACGAGTGAAAACCGTTGAAGTGAAACAAACCTGTGCTGCTGGAATCCGTTCCCGTGCTTTGAAGATGGTGAATTTAAGACAGATTTTATTGCTGAGTAGGACATTGTTCATGCCGATAACGTATCAGTCAACAGAAGAAATCAATAATGGTATGCTAATTGGCAACAGAAAATGGTTGCGGTGTTAAATAGTTTTGAGCATCCATGGCGTGAGCTTGAAAGTTGGAGGAAGACTTTTCAACCGAGGAAGGAATCACTTAAGATAGCTATGTGCTACACATATCAGCCACTGAATTAGAAACATTTGTTCATTACCGTGTTAGAATTTCTTTAGCCCGAATTACAGCACGTATGTGGTTTGGCATAGATTCTATAAGGTGATGGAGTGCATCTACGTCTACAGCATAACAGGCGTTCACTAGATAGTCGTTTAACTGGCTCTAATTTGAAGGAAGAAGAATTTGCTCTGGGACCGGCTTTTTTCAACAGAGGACAACCGACCTTCCAGCAATATCAGGTATCCCGTTCCTACCAACAGAATGTGCTCCGCGCCATGACACTACTTCGAAAAACTTTAGGTGTGTTTATAAGACAATCTGGGTCCATTGCATCACCGGATCCCTCCAAATTCTCTACCTACCATCTGTACAGAACAAGGTGTACCACGACCCCCTACACAACTTTATTCCATTTTTCCAGCGTCCAGTCATGGTGTTCCTGACACCACCGCTTCTTCGCAGAAATCAGAGGTTTCTGTGTAGACATGCAACTGCGAATGCCAATACAGTTAATTCCCTGTGCATAGTTCGTTGAGATATGTGTCTGGAACAGCTTTCATTAAATGTTTCGTCCAATGCGCACAGGAAGTCTGCTTTCCCGTACAAGCTTTCTCAGACAACGGCGACCTTCCTGACAAATTGCCATCGCGCCACGACTGCGCCTACTAGAAGAGCAATATGGGTTACTGTTCCACTGATTAAAGACAGGGATATCTCACCTTTTGAGAAACCAATCAACTCCGTTGTTTTCAAAATCGTCGGTCCAGTCAGACGGGCACCTATAATAAACTTTATCGTACTCCGAAAAATACTTTGTTTTTCCTATTGTAATCAACACTACCGACGAGCAGCAGTCTTAAATGGTTTCGTAGATCACGTGGTGATGCACGTGACCACGTGTTTTGCATATACTATATACTCTGAGTAAATGACGTTTACGTCAAAGGCGAATCCAGAACAAAAGAACAAGAGAGGCGATTTGATCCAGAAGAAAGGAACTGGGTTGGGGGGGGGCATTTGATCCATAAAGAAAAGACGAAAGCTGAATTTAAGATATTATAGTGTGTGTGTGTGTGTGTGTGTGTGTGTGTGTGTGTGTGTGTGTACGAAGAGCGTTCAATAAGTTTTAAGCCTGACCTTTAAAGTAGTGGCTGGTGCCTGACGCAAGTGTTGCAAAGTATTACCACAAAATTTTTTTCAAAGCACGTAGGAGACTATGGCCATCATTTTTTTGGACTCAGAAGGGTTGTTGTTAATTGATTACTTGCCTCATAAAATGATTATGAATGCTGCCTATTATGCCATGCTATTACGACAATTACATGAGTTATCAAGTGTAAACGGCAAGGAAAATTATTACGTGGTGTTCTGCTTCTCCAGGGCAATGCTTCAATCCAGATCGCCGGTATTTCCGTGCAAGCCGTGACAGAATGAGGCTTCCAACTGCCTCCTCACCCACCGTACTCACCTGACCTCGCTCCCTAGGACTTGTTCCTCCTCAAAAATCTGAAAGAAGATCTGCTGGGTAGGCGTTTTACTGATGAATCTAAACTGGAGGAGGTATGAAAGTGTTGGTTTGAGGAGAAAGACAAAATGTTTTTTGCAGCGGGAATTCTCCAACTCTATTATTGGTACAACAAATGTATCCAAGTCAGGGGAGACTGTGTGAAAAAATTAAGGTGCGTCTTTGAAATGTTTTTCTGTCTTTGTATGTTAGACTAAGAACTTATGGAGCGCCCAACATATACATTTGTATATACGTATATGACTTTGTAAGACCTGTCACTGCTCACGACTATTTCAGTTAGTTTTGTATTTATAGAACACAATTGTGTTCGCTTTTTTTAAATATTATATTAACAAAAACTTGTTTCGATTGAATTTTAACTGGAAAATAAAAAAAATCATCTTCATTGCTTTGCAAAATAATTTCAGATGTGTTCGTTTTTAAAGAATGGGTAGGGCGTTCGCCCCATGCTGGATCCGCCACCGGTCTACGCACATCTGCATAAAGATTTCTAATTCAGTGGCTGGTGTGTGTACTAAAAGGTGAGATCCAGTAAGCTCATCGGTTCAAACCATGAGTATCACAGTAGCAAGCAAAGCTGACTATTGTCAGTCTCCGAAGATCTCCCACTCCGTGTGATTAGCGCATAGAGGTTAGAAGGTCATTTCTACTTCACTTGGTACTACTGAGGTCAGTAATGTTATGCTTATTGGTATATACCAATAAAAACGTGATGAATAAAAACAGCGATAATGCATACCAAAAGTAGGTATACTATTTGTCAAAATGATATTATATTAGGGTATGAAGACGGAACAGGAATTGTTTATTTATTTATTTACTTATTTAGTTTTTATAAGAACTAAACATGAGCGATTCCAATTATATCCTACTGTCCTGAAGAAGTTATTGACGTCTTTAGCACTCGAAAAAGCAAGTAAGGACTTATTAGCTGTAGTAATGACTAGGACAGTAACTGTAGTTTAGTGCTAAGTATTATGTCTTTAGATTGCTTGGCTATTCACGCTTCATTGCGGATATGATTCCGGTGAATGCCGCTCTACTTCTTCGCAATAATAAGCCTGTAGGAAAAATAGTGGGCTGCTATTTAATAATTTTCGTGATCAGATTTCAAATTTTCGCAACGAGCGTGCGTGTGCTGATGTTTTTTATTCTGGCAATGCGTACTTGCAACAGATGTAATCCTCAATTCTCATTTCGTTTTGAATGTATGGACAAGCATCAGCCTAAAGTTACTAAAATCAAACTAATTTTAGCATTTAAAGAGAATGGGAAATCTTTGCGCTGCAAGTTTCACATGAGCATCGAAAACTCAATTCAGTTGCGTATCTCAGTTTAAAGTACTTTGACTGTTTGCGCTGTTTTGAATGTACGTATAAACGTATCCTAAAAAAATCAAGAAGTGCGCAGTATTCCGTTGATATGAAATGTCACTTATTTTGATGTAGGAGTAAGAGTATTTCCCTTATTTATGTTTGTCCGTATCTATGAACAATGAAAAAATGAAAACATGATATTCAGGACAAAGCAAATTTTTTCGAAACGATCGCACAGCAGTGTTTTATTTTTCGTGAGTTCGTCAAAACTGAACATGTTGAAATTCAGTTTCCGTAAATCTTATTAGTTCTTGTGCAGAGGGGTGGAAGTTTGAAACCAGTAACTACAACTACGCTGTGGAAAGACTGCATTTCCTCAGAAATTTAGTCAAAACTGAACATGTTGAAATTCAGTTTCGGTAAATCCTATTAACGTATGTGAACACACTTTTGTAGAAGGGTGGAAGTTTGAAATTAATAACTACAACTGCGTTGTGGAAAGACTGCATTTCCACAGAAATTTTGGTTACCCTTGCGTCTCATAACAAGTCACAAGATTAACATGCATATTCACCAGATACAGCTAAGTTGGTGTAAATTTACTTTTTAATGCCCAAATATAATTCGATTAGATTTAAAAGTGTTGAAATTATAATCGTAAGTAACAGATAATACGAATCACATGCATATCAAAATGCGGATGGAAACGAGAGTCACGCGCACAAAATGAAAAGAATTAGAAAAACCAACACTCAAAATGAAAACCAAAGCAACAATTTATGAAGTCAGCCCGATAATTCATTGTATTCTTCAAGATTTCTGAAGGCAGTTGAACATCATGGTACAAAGTAAATATATGGTTGCTATATTTTTTTGATTGGGAGTTTGAGCAACTCAATGGGCTATAAGCAGTCGCCCGTCCCTTACTTAGGGCCACTGGTTCCAGGAAAGGAGAGAGCCAGTGCCGTAAGACAAGCACAACAACCATGCCTTACGGGATTCAAACCCACACCCATTTTGGACGAATGGTCATAAGCCAGGGCTTAGACCACTGCGCGACCGGGGGCTGCTATGGTTGCTATATCAGACCTACTTCAGAAAAGAATACCCCAGATATAAAAATGCTCTGAAATAATTTTTGCTTTCTGAAAAATTCATTCTAGGATATTATTAAATTTGTTTTCTTCTCCACTTAGAGTAAGTGAGGGAAAATCTACAAAAAACACGAGAGGAGTGATTCAGATTTTTATTATATATATATCCTGTTTATCTTAGCACGCACAAAATATTTGCTTGATTAAATCGTGTACTATAAAAATGTGTCGACAAGATCAATCCAGATCATTAAACATAAATTCAGTATCCCAAAAATGAATATAATAAGAAATATATAAATTTAAACAAATACGAAAGTACAAAAATATTTAAAAGACTATATTGCAGTAACCTACCGATATTTTGTACGGGATTTGATGAAATAAAATCCATAGGATTTTTAGAATTATTAAAATGCAAAAAACAACAACATAGTGATTGTCTCAGAAAACATTCCATCAATAAATACTAGGTAGGCCCAGGAAAAGAGCAAAGTTTTTAAGAATGACAAATTATCGTGTTTTAAAAAATATTCAAAATGAACTAAAATATTTTATTAAATAATTATCACAAATTTTTAGTTTCAAATAATGACCAAAGGTTAATCCGTTTGATTATAATACAATAACTGAATTTTAAGGCACAAAATAGCTGACATGATAATGAACGTTTTCAAGAAAATTGGGTAATTGATGAGCTTTTCTTAAATTAAAATGAATCATTATTAGTTTTACCAACATTGGTTTGTTTTTACCCAAGTAAGGTTAATGAAACTAAATTATCTCTGGGCAACAATTTACTTTGATGATCCTGTCCTCATAAATTTTAATCATGCTTTTTTTTACTTTCAGACTTTCCATAGTTAAGAGAAGCGTAGTCTGCTAACGACACCTTTTTACAGAAAAACAGTGGTGATAACTCTTTAAGTAAAATAGTTGTATAACAAAATGACTGTTTTAAAAAATTAAAAATAACTTCAATTTTCAGGTGAAGTATGTTATTTAGAAGTGAATAACGTTCGATAGTGTTAGCAGGTTGCAAAGTTGAACTTATTTGATAACCTTTAAATGTGATGAATATGCCATTGTTTAAATTTTCAAATGAAGTTAATATAATTAATTAGCCACATTTTGAAAAAGACCCAACACCCTGAGCACACTACATAATCCCATTATAGAGATAACTCCATCGGAGAAAGAATGTGAAAGTAGCAAAGAAAAACACAAAAGAATATGCGACGAATTACTGGAAATTGTACTGCAGTTAGCTAAAAATGAGTTATCTATAACAGGAAATTTCGATAGATTTTTCATTCATCAAAAGTTGTGCGTGCGCTACAGGAAACTGCAAGGGTGGTTACGATAAGTGAATGTTAAAATACCTCAGTGCTGCATTCGGCACATCGAAAACGGCTTGGAACCTGAAATCAACATGAAGCTCTTTGAGTACAAAGACTAACTGATAACTCATAACTTTGAAGAAAACTGTCAATTGCGTGATTTCGAAACGCGTTTTAAGATCGCTGACACGAAATTCTTTTCACAAAACAAAGGTGAAAATGTTTTGTATGTGCTCGTGATAAGCTTTGATGTACTGACGTCTCAGAAATTGTAGCACGGTAGATAATCCAAATAAAAGATGTGTGTTTTACACAACGTCTGTTGGAAGTGAAATAAAGCTCCTTCAGAGGGATGATGCTAAGAAAACACCTGGAATTTCGTATAATTATTTCTTGATGTAGAAGTTGCTGCGTTGGCCTGTTCAGAAGGCACCCTGGTAGTTTTTGTTTGTCATCTGACTAATAGCAGCACACACAAAGGCAGTTACAAAAAAACTGAGAGTAATTTTTTGGAGTCGGCAACAATGCGAAGTGGAAAAAGTAACCACGCAGACGACTAACTGAATTAAGGAAGTATCTATGGCAACAGTTTAAGAAAGTATCTATGGTAACAGCCATGGCAGACGATTCTGGTTTTGCTAATGTGCAGTTGTTTAAGGTACGTCTGCATTTCGCCATACAATTATGAAGGTGAGTGATTCAGTGTTAAGAAGTGAAATGCGTTGTGCGATAAAATTTTGCTATGGTTAGGGTAAAACGGCTGCAGAAACAGCTGATTTAACGCAAAAAGTTTACAAAGATAAATGTTTGGGTGAGTCAACGAGTTGTATAACAAAATGACTAACTGATAACTCATAACTTTGAAGAAAACTGTCAATTGCGTGATCAATGGCACCATGATTTCAAAAAAGGGCGTTTGTCGGCAGAACTCGCTCCTAGGCCTCGTTGACCTTAAAAGTGTTGTTACGGAGCGTTTTGTTAACACTGTTCGGGCAATCCCGCAAGAAGATCGACAAATGACGTGTGAAGACATAGCGGCGTCAACTGATAATTCATAAACGTCGGCATTCCACATTGTACGCGAAAAATTACTGCTGCATCGTGTGTGTTTGAGATGGGTACCTCATCAACTGACGAGAGAACAATTGTTAGCCATGATTCAGGTGTGTCATGAATGGAAACAAATGATTGCAAAGGATCCAAACTTTCTAAACACAGTAATAACTACCGATAAAACATGGGTTCACTATTTCGACCCCCTCACGAAGTGCACAACGAGTGTCTGGAAACACACAAGCTCACCTCCTCCGAAAAAAAGTTCGCCAAACCAAATCAGCTGGGAAGGTGATGATGATAATTTCTTTGATCATAAAGGTGTAGTCTACCAGCATATCATTCCTCCACAAATTAATGTCAATGCTGAGTATTACATTTCAGTCTTGAAGCGCCTGCTACGGCACATATTGATTAAGTAACCGGAACTAGTGGGCAAGTGGACCCTACACCATGATAACGGCCGCCCATATGTGGCTGCTTGTGTTCAACAGTTTCTTAAGAAATGCAGTTTTGAAATCACGCCACAGCCTGCCTACAGTCCTGACCTCGCACCGTGTGATGTCTGGTTGTTTCCAACAATGAAGAAGTTCCGTGGCGTAACATTCAACACAGATGCTGACGTTATTCAAGCTGTACAGGAAAAGCAGCTTCCACAAAATGTCTTCGCCACATGCTTTGAAAAGTGAACTGAACGATGGGACCGTTGCATGTCATCCGAGGAAAGATACTTTGAGAAAGAATAACATATATTTTGCTGTTTCTATATTTCTTCATTTTGTGTGGTTTTACTTTCAGTTTTAATGAAATGGCCGGTGTATAATGTATGTAAAGCATACTAGTGATGAACAAACTAAAAAAAAAAGGTGTGAAATTCAACTCCTTAGTGTCCAAAAGTGATCACAAAAAAGGTTGAAAAAGCTTCTGATATGTCTCTCAGATCAGAGAAAGAAGTATTCTGATAAGTCATTGTTGAAGAAATGACAGGAACTGTCCTGAAAGTCTTGCACAAGCGCTAAAAGTGCTGCTATCAGATTGCAGTGCTTTCTTCCACAAAGCTAGCGCAGTCGGTTGCGGGGCGGCTGAGCCTCCCTGGAAAATGGAAGTTGTAGTAAATAATCTGAACTTTTCTTTTCGGTGGTTTATAAGAAATACTTTCGTAATTAATAATGAGCATAAATATTTTATCTTATTTATTCACGTATTATCCTCTTTATTTTAAAGCAAAATTGAAATGATTCAGCACGAATGATGGACAACTCAAATTAAATTTTAACTTCTTAAGGTGAATGAATAAGAACAGTTATGTCAGTGATTTCCTGCCTCATGTTCACAGAGATTTAGAGTGGTAAGGGTCAGGAGACGGACAAATGCCATTATTTGGAGGAAACGTAAAATTCGGAAAAACGTTATGAACAGAAATGGAGGGGCTGCCTAGGCGTAGTTGCACTGAAAGCTAAAATACTGTTCGTTACTTTGTTGCTGTTAAAAAACTTCCAGATAGTTAATTACTTACAAAGAAGTATTTTAATATGGAGGCTTTACCCAAATAGGCTTGGAAAAACGTGTTAGATGGAAATATTTGTTTGGAAGAAAAAAAGGTGGTGATCAGTAGGATTATTTTTACGTTTATTTTTGTGGAAAAAAGAATTTATTGACTGGAATCTGAAGACTATTGGTTTTTCAGAAGAGAAAGGAGATAGTTCAGCTGTTGGCCGCGGAGAAAAGAGAGTAAATTTCTGGATTGAGGAGAGAGGAAAAAGATGAACTTAAAAAGAGTCGAAACGCAACACGAATGACTCCTGGTTGCCATTGCGTGTTGTTAAAAGTTTTTAACCATCATCATGGAATAAGAAGCTTATCATCGACGAAATGTGATACGTACGTACAAATATTTTCATTTTTGTAAATTAGTTTTGATATATTTCTGAGGTAATGTATAACACAGGGACAGTTAAAATGAGCTGATATGTCTCATAATCGCTTTGTAGCACGAAAAGAGCAAATTATAAAGCTTTTGTCGGTACTTTTTATTTAACAGATTGCACTGTTATATACGCTTTAAGTTACACAAATGAAGGACGAAATTTCAGTGAGTTTGAAATGAACTTTCCATTGGGTGGCAACATAATATGTGCCGTTTAAAACATGGCGTAATTCTTCAGCGTAACCATTCCGGAGGAATATTGAAATGTGCCACCTGGTACAACGTCAGAGGTTACACAGAAGAAAAGTACTCGCACAATGTTTTGTAGACCAGGCAGGTAAGAATCGCAGATGCCCCAGATTTCGTTATCCCCTTCCATTGATCGGACAAATGTCACACACCGTCGGACATCAAAAACGCAAGCGGTGGTCCCGAAATTGTACGACCAGGTTAAAAATGGTGTTTATATCCAGCGTATCTTACTTAGGGTTAAAATTTGTCTGTGCAGAGAAATGGATAACGGCAAGAAAAGCCAAAATATCATATTTATAGATTTGGAAACTATAGTATGATAAATATTATATTGGAGACAGTGTCATTCAGCTCACAAAGACAAGCGATTGGCTAAATACGAACATGAATATTCCGATGTAATGAAATTTTTTTCTCCGAGACGAAGAAATGGCTTCACCGTTATTCAATCTCTAAGCAAAATGGGTGTGTCGAAATATGAACTTCTCTATTCACATCACTAAACATTAGCTAGTGTAGTGTGAAAAATCAAAAATCTGATCGTACAGTGGATATTACAATAAGATGTCTAACTAATTAAGGAACAGCTGCAGTGCGTCCACGGTGTAAGTTGTTTTTGTCTTTTAACGCATTTACAAGTCAGCTAGGCCTAACATAAAGCATATTAACACTTTTGTACTTCGAAAATCGTTACAGAAACGAACGCCGATACAAGTAGTTATTAAAAACAAATTCAGTATGTCGAATCTCAACAGATCGAAATAATTATTAATACGAGCATGAGCTTCATCTTTCGTTTGTGAAATGTTTCTAACAACACAGAATATAAAATAGCAGAATGATTGCAGTGATTTTAGCTTTCCAACCTATGGTAAACGATGCAAATACACAACACCATGAAATCCATAAAAAATATTCCACGAAATCACGCAAATGCAGAAGAGTCAGGGCACAGTACTGGACATACTCTCAAGATAAAATTGCTGTTTATAACTCTAATGTTCAAGTAGAAGAATACCAACCTCTAGCTCCCCTGCGCACAAGGGTAACGAGTAGTACTATTGACCAAACACTCAGTTTATTGTTTATAAATTTAAAACGCCTACCGTCACTTTTCTAACAGCTTCTGTATGATGCCAAATCAGGTATTCCCGCGGAGTTATGGACCCAAGTAATACCATATGAAATTAGTTAAAGAGAGTTCTAGCGAATGAGTAGGTAGGCTAGAATTTGGTCTATTCTATGCCAGCTGTTAATGATAACATGTCAAGTTGTCATGCACGAGGAGGTAATCCGACTGAAGAATATTGCTCATGATATTCCGTATGTATGACAGAAATGTATAGAATGTGAGTAGTACGTTATCCAGAGAGACTTTGACTTGTAATAATTGCATCAGAAGTATAAACTCTGCCATCGCAGCACATGATTACTAAAATGGAATAGTGTAGAGCAGTGAACTGCTGGATGCACCAACGTAGGTCTGTGATTCTGCAAGATAAACTTAGCCTTTCTGGCAGAATGATGACGGGACACCAGAAAGAAGGCATGCACACGAGAAGCAGTTTTGCACGCTACTTTCCCACTACGCTACTGTATCTTCCCACTACGCTACTACTTTCCCACTACGCTACCGTCCAAAGATGTGCCATATATATATCCATATGGCGCATCTTTGGACGCTACACACTTTCGACACTTTTTAATGTACATGCCTTCTGTTTGGTATCCAGCCATCATTTTCTCTGAAACAGAATCGGGAAACTTGGCTGAGGATCACTAGTATTCATTCACCCATTATGTTATGATTCAGAGTTGAGCGTCATTTCAGACTGCCGGCTGCGAAGGAAGAGGTGTATCTGAATGATCTCCTCGCCCGTCAATCATCCAGACAGATTTGGTTGTATTTCTGCCTCATTGAAATATCAACTTTGAGCTTACTGAGCGTTCCGTACCTGTTTAACGAGCTGGAGATAGAGTTCTTACGAACAGCTGGAGTGGTATGCTTTGATAGACACCAGAAGCATTGCACAATTCGGACACTGTGGACTGCTTGTGTGGTGGTGGCTACTGTGCAGTAAATTTTTATAGTAATACTATGCTCATCTTTCTTAATTCAATATTTGTTATACTTTAATCATGCCCTGTCTTTACCACAGCAGACAACTCACAGAGAAACATATCTTAATTAATCATCCAATATTCATTGTTGGCATTATTTTCAAACCAATCAGTATTTCTGTATGCATCTTCATTAAAAAATTCGTATTCTGCCACGATTTGCATTGTCACACTATAAAATTCATTTAAGTAAATTTTCGGTTTTATAATTTTTCCTGGCTGTATTTACTTTAAAATTAGTATTAAAACATAAATTTGTATACATTGAAATTAGACTTTTTCCGCGTATGGAATAACTGAAATATTACATGACCATTGGCCGCAGAGTCAAAATCTTTTTCGTATACCCGCAGTCCGGTGTTTTGTGGATCTGATGGCCCGCATTGCTTTCCTTCGTGGGACAACAGTTTCTGTATTAAATTGTGGGCCATTCGTGTTAAATTATGTCATATTTAATTACCTTTAATTCAAGATATTTGCCACCTATTCTCTTCTCCTTTTTTGAAAATATGAGAGTGGTTTATCGGTTTGGGATTTTAAGTCGCAGGAACCAGAATCAGCCATATACCGCCGAGAGCAATACTGGTGGCTTAGAAATTTAAACATAAACCCCCTACACAGCAAGGAAAGTTCTAAAACCTACTAGCGCATAAAACTAAATACTTTACACTAGTGTGAATTTTTTAAGAGGGTAGCTTCAAAAGAACATATAAAACTATTGAATACTTACAAATGAATTCATCTCGCAACCGTTGCCGAAATTTAGGTTCGTTCTTTAGTAGTTCAGAGGTACACGGCACGAGTTGAAGAAAGAGCGTGTTACTCAGTTTTTATATAAAAATTTTGACATTGCTTCGGATGAATTATTCGTTTGTTTACTTTGGTTCCATGCCTCAATAAAAGTACTCAGAAACAATAAGTAACCCATAAAGCTTTTCGTTCTCACGGCGAAAAGAAAAGATGACGTCAGTGGAACGCGCTTGCCTGGTTGCTTTCAAAAAAACGAGCGTAAAATTTATGCAATTCACGCGAAGAAAGCAAATGCCAATTTTTAAAGTCAGCATTGTTATCATATACGTGTAAGTTCTTCCTTCCTCTGAATCATTCTTATTCGCATCACCTTGAGTTGTCATAAATGGGTAATTGGAAAAATTTATTTAGTTTTATGCTTCGAGAGGCAAGTTTCGATATCCAAACATTCTAGAATTTTTATAGGAAACTAGAGAAAACATGGTAAAGGCATCGGAAGAGCACTGTAAAAAATTGATGAGGCAAAACTCTCTCGGATTCTGAATTTTTTTAAACAACTTTATTAAAGCTTGTATTCTGGTACTATTGGTTTCGTGATAAAATTAATTTAGGTAGAATTTCAGTTCTATAAATTTTGTCTGAATTTGCTTTAAAAAGTGTAATAAAATTTGAAGTTACTACACTGAGAATCGATTTTTGTGTGAAGAATTAATTGCAATACGTAAACGTTGTATTTCATGCTCCAGAATGGAAAGAAGATGCGCAGAAACTGAAAAAAAACTACAATGAGAAAAAGAAATATAGGATTTTATAAAACCTGTCTGAATCTTCTAGACATATGATCATGATCTACTTACCTCATATAAAAGTCTTTTCTGCATCCGAGATTATTAGAGTTACGCTTATATTGGGTCGGAAAGTAATGTCTGCAAATGCAAGGCAGCTGGAAAGTGTTAATTACCGTATATACAAATACAAATCAGTCCAAAATGTAGTCGGCATCCTTTGCCACGACCTGCTCCCATCGTCTGGGCAGCTGTCGGATACTATCCCTGTAACATTGTGGCGCTTGGACGTAGAGAAATGAGTAATTGCGCGGTAGACATCGTCCCAAGTGGTGAACTATCTGTCCGTACAGGAAATGCTACAACGACCGGAAAAATGGTAGTCACTTGGGGCAAAGTCCGGGAAATAGGCTGGATGCTGTACAGCTCCCAGCCCAGGCCCCTGATCATGGGGCAGGTCACCGTGCTGTGTGAGGTGTCGCTCAATCCTGCTGTAGGATGACGCCCTTGAGGTTCAGAAGTACTAGTCGTTTCAACGTGAGCGATGCGTGCAGATCGTCAAGGCAGTACACATCGGCTGTGATAGTGGTGTTGTCTGTCAGCAACTCCAAAAACACGACACCCCGCATATCCCACCAAACAGACAGCAGGATCTTACGTCAGTGTAAGCCGACTTTGGAGGTCGGTATGCTTCTGTTTTGTGTCCAACCATTGTTTCCGGGAGCTTACATTGTCATACAGGACCCATTTCTCGTAACCTGTCACAATGCGGTCCAAGAACGGGTCAAGTTGGTCACATGCAAGCAGGGAAACGCATGCACTCATGTGATTTGCTCTCTTTTCAATTGTGAGTTGATGTGGTACCCAATCTCCTCTCTTGTGCACCTTCCTAATTTGACGCAGGTGCGTCATAATGCTCGTATGAGTGGACTCCATCTCTTCGGCCAACTCCCGCATGGTCACACGTGGATCGGTCTCTAGGTCTCCACTAAGGTCTAAAGTATGTCTATATCCACTGCAGCGGGTCTTCCGGACTTGGGACGGTCTGAGAGGTCAAAAATTTCCTCTCGAAACTGAACCAACGACAGCACTGACGATGTGATATGGCATTGGGGTACACACTGGTAATGCTCCTTACAGTACTGGCGGGGGTGCAGCCCCGACGAAACTCACACAGCATGCAATGGCGGATTTGCTCCTTGTCTACTTCCATGTTAGGTGGGGCTTACACTCTTCGCTTTCTGATGGCTAAATATCACTGACTCAAGCCACCTACCTGCTGATGTCACGCCGGTGTGCTGAGCAATTTCAATGGCCAATGTGCTCCATGGCTGGGGCTTTATTCCTAGCCATCAGACATTATTTTCATTCCAACCCAATACATATCTGTATGGAAGTGCAGGGCAATGATATAAGCAAATGAAAGAAAATCGCGGTCTGTGGCTACATTTAAAATGCGGCAGATGATGGTGGCCTTTGGAAAAACGAATACCGTGTAAATGAAAAGAAAAACAACTGAGCATGATCCGTAAATGTTAGTACCAGGGCGGAATAATGTCGTTTGTACTTCTTCGCGTTTAATATTTCAACTGGATGAAACGAATTAACTCGGGATTAGCAAAATGGGCTGAAATCAGCTCGAACCAGTATATTCACTTTCTAAGATGTCGGCCGAACGCGGATGGAATTAGTGAACCTGCGCATCAGTAAGCGTTGCTTTGCCCTTATCTTTACTATTCAAAGTGGTCATTTAGGGAGATGATAGATACTAATCCTTTCTGACTGATAGAGGGAGAGAGAGGGAGAGAGGGAGAGAGAGAGAGAGAGGGAGAAGATGTTATATTTGAGCTCAGTGGTATAGTTCGTGTCAGGGGGAACTATCTTTTTCCCATCATGTCTTGAATCATGGAGCAGAGACTGGAGGACTAGAAGCGAGATATTATCACCAGTGAAAGATTTATGGTCGGTACTGCTGAGATGATAGATAGAAAAGAATTGTTTTGCCGTAATTTTCGTGAAAACTGATCTCTACATGAACATTTCTGTTTGGAGAGCTCATCAAATATTGGGCACCATTTGGTTCAGGTACATCGGCCTCTTAAGAAGTTATTCAGTTCTGTGAGTTTGAGAGAGGTGGTATCTTTGGTCTATAAGAGGCAAGATATTAACAAGGCAGAAATAAGAAATCCGTTCAACTAACGGACGAGTTACGCGAACAGTTGTCCGCTGCTGTCAGCAATTGAAGTAGAAGGTGTTTCACGTCATTGTTCCAGATCTGGTCGTCCACCAGTGAATGCGGACCGGATGAGGCAGGTTCGTTGGATGACTGTTACTAAGTGATTTCCTGATGGATATCCAGTGACAGAGCTAGTGACGGGTCACCGCAGGTATCTCAATACCATTCATCGACTATTTCATAAAGTTGGTATGCAAGAGAGATTCTTTGCATACCGCTCATTCCAAGCCTTTGGTATGCGAGAACGCCGTTGTGCAACAAACGAGCTCAGAGGCCTGACAAATAGCAAACTATTGTCTTCAGCGATGAGACACGCATGTGTGCATCTATAAGGAACTAAAAATGGGCACACTCTCATGTGACAACGTATCAGCGAAAGGATTACGACATCGTTGGCCCAGAGCGCCATACAACCCCTAACGCTGGAATCTTGGTATAGGATTCTTAAAATACACTGCCATCCGTCATATTTATAGAGCGTATGGCGTTAAATAATCGCAAAGATGTTTTTTATGTGCAAATTCTTTTTAATTCTTTATGTTTTGTTTAAAAATTGTTTTTTTAGGTTTTGAATTTTTTTCAAATAATTTTTTTTAGTGTTTTGAGGTTAAATAACTGTATGTGTAAAATATTCTCTGCCGTGTTGTCTTAACATTGCGTTAAAGATTGGCAAAGGCTACATTTCGGCATGATAATATCAGACCGCATAACGCACGCTCTACTAATCGTTATCTGTAAGCCGTTTCTGTGCCTCCATGGCCATTCCAGTCTCAGGATTTATCACTCACTGAGTTCATCTGAGAGGTCACTAAACGGTATCTGGGAACAGAACTGGCTGACTAGCTCATAACATAACGATTTTTAAGTGTAAGCGCTGCAAATCTGGAGAGTCGTAGACCAGAACAATATTAGGAATATTTTGACTCACTTCCTAACTATATTAGTGACTACTGCTGCAAGAGGTGGCCACACTTTGTACTGAAGCCACCGTAATATCCGTGTATCCGTACCACTAAACAGGCTGTACCATAAATATGATCTTCTTTTACTGATACTACAATCCTTCGGCATGCAGCTTTGTATCGTGAGCACGACATCCCTTTTGCGAGGGGCAATTTGTTTAATGAGAAGTGAGGCATAATTTGACATTTGTTTTCACTAAAAAAAATGCAGTCGATAAAATATAAAGTTTTACTGTCATTTTAGACTGCAGAATGCTTTAAACGTTTACTTTGATGAGAAAAGAAGTTCTCTTTACAGGACATTGCACTACTGAAACCGATTTTCATGATAAACACTAGTGATAGGAAGGACATGATATTTTACCGCACATTTAGCTCACGCAATTTAAAATAATCGTCTCTGCTATTTTTAGGAATAAATAAATTTATCGTAATACGGTGTATCTGCCAATCTTCGTGGGCATGTTCCATTACAGCGCACCAATTTCCATGTCGTCATAGAAAAACCTAACTACCTCAGATTCAGGAATAACTGGTTTCAAGGCAGCGGCTTTGAAAATAGGAGTCGCTGAAACAGGGTCGGATTGGGTCGACCAAACCAGGCCGGGAAATTTAGTCTTGTGATCCATTACATTAAAAAAAACAAAAACAAAAAAAAACGCCATCTATCTATAGCGGCACACCTCATAAATTCCCTCCTGAAAAAAAATCTGTTAGATACTGGATGAAATAAAACTGTTGAAATATGTAATGTAAAACTAATTCAGTTGCAAACAAATTTTACCAAATATTTAATGATGAAGTAGTTTCAAAAATCCACTGGTGTTTGAATGTAGCACCAAACCAGATTATTTTCTTTTAACAAAGTTGATTTGGACAAAAAAAAAAAAAAAAAAAAAAATCCCAGGAGTCTTTTGCAGACCTTATTTCCGACTAAATCACCATGAAGATCATTCTGAGAGTTGAAATGTGCACATGCCTCCTAGTAATTTTCTACGCAAATAATTTTAATATTTATTTGGTCATTGATTGCCTACTACGCAAATAATTTTAATATTTATTTGGTCATTGATCGCCTACTACGCAATGGTATTGGTATCTACACCTTAAGCAGACGTCTTTTTTTATGTCTACCCATAATTTTTAACGCAGAACCACCATTTCGACTCATGAACCAGTATTGGTAAATCGTTGTCTCTTTTAAGATAAATGTGGGCGGGACACGGATTTCAAGATAGCTCTGCGGGAGAATCACGCTCAGTTCTGTATCAGCCTGTGGAAAAGGGGATTGGGTGATAGACCATTACAATTGGCAGTTATGTCTACAAGATTACAAAAAAAAAAAAAAAAAAAAAAAAGTGTGGCGTACCAATGACCATGGTCTCTAAGTGCAACGACCTACGTCTAACTACGGTTAGCTTTAGTGTAATTAATTTAAAATAGCGTGCTTGGGGTCCCGCGGCACTGTTCTCACCTAAGTACAGATAATTTTGACACGCCAAAATCCCACCTATAGATGATAGATTTTGAAGAGCAAAATTCCAACATATAGATGACAGAAGGAAACTTTTGGAACTCTTTTTTTTTTACGGAAGTAACTGCTGTGACAGAAATGAAGGTCAAATGAGTTTTTTTTCGATTGGAGGTTTAACGACCACCGTGAGCAACTCAGTGGGCTATAAGCAGTCGCCCGTCCCTAATTTAGGGTCACTGGTTCCATGGAAGGGAGAGAGACAGTGCCGTAAGACAAACACAACATCCATGCCTCACCGCGATTCAAACCCGGACCCATCTCGGACGAATGGTCAGAACCCATCGCTTAGACCACTGCGCCATCGGGGCGGCTAATGAGGTTAACGATTGCTATTCATAAGAATCAAAAACTTATTCGCTCGTTCAAAAAAAGATCCAGGGGTCCGGGTTCGTATCCCGGTGAGGCATGGACGTGGTGTTTGATTTATAGCACTTACTCTCTCTCTTCCTTGGAACCAATGGCCCTAAATTAGATCAGATCATATGTAGAGGATTTTAGGAAGAGGGTGTCTGACCCCAGGTCTTAAACAACCCTTAGAAATAGGAAGCTAGGAGATTTGGGCTAGAGTGCCCGATAGGAAAGTGACACGGAAGCGAGGTAGAAAGCGAGAGGAAGACGCCCTTATTTATTACCGGGGAGCCAGTACCCGGGGCCCGACGGCTTAACGTGCCCGTCCAACGGAGGGCGGGTATTTCACCTAAGTACAGATTCGAACGTTCGTACCTGCCCAGGATCGAACATGAGGTTATCTCCATGGCAGTCACGGACGCTGACCACTAGGCCACCCGCGGCGGCCCTAAATTAGAGACGGGCGACTGTTTATATACCATCGAGTTGCTCACAGTAGTCGTTAAAACCCCAAACAAACAAACAAACAAAATAATAATCCGGACAAACATTTACGAGAAAGTAGCCATTTCTTGAGTGGTCCACCTGAAAATATTCCGGTGGACCACTAATATTGCGTAGTTTTTATGCTTCATTTTTTAGAATGAACATTTTCTTTCTAAGGCAGATGTCAAAAAAATGTGCCTCATTATGTGTTTGAAAAGATTCACAGATTTCATATTTCTTTGAGTACACTTTTGGAAATGATGTTGCTTTGATACTAAGCACGAAACACCCAGACTCTGAGACTCTGTGTGCTAATATCTGATATCTCAGGTGCATTAATAGGAATGCGTTTTTTGTTATTGACATCATGAAGTCTTGTAAAATAATAATAATTCGAATTATTATAATTAAAATTGGAAAATAAAATAATTGGAATTATTTTTATACTTTTTTTTTTGTTACGGAATGCTTTATTCTTGTTCTGTCTACGTCCCTGCTCCGCAGCTATTTATTGAAAACTATTAATAAGCGACTCTTTCCAGCTTTGATACGTATAAGAACCGCGAATAAATTTTTTTATGAAAGATAAGAAGAAGAATATAAAATTTTACTTTACAAAATTACTTGTTTGCTTTCCATTGCCTGGACACTACCATTATCGCCGTAATAAATAGTATGTCTGCGGAAAATAGCGTGAACATAACTGTCGTGACTGTTGAAATAAAAATATATCCAAGAGCTATATTGGAGGAATGTTGCAGCCGACAAAATTTACAAAAGATACTCAAATTTATTATGGAATTTAAAATACAATAAATCAGTTCTATGTTTGACAGATTGTGCTCTTAAATTTGTTTGGTATGGAAGAAAAGACAACAATTTCATTTTCTGCATGAATTCAATATATACATGAAAGGCTGAGTGAAGAGCATTCGTTAAAATCTTACACACCAGAGAAAAACTTTCTGTGCCAGGGAAAGTGGTTTCTGAAGCATGAGACGTTATACATATTTTTGCCATTTAATGAACTACTGGTGCCACAAATTTGTGCCTGAATTTCACGTAACCACTTTTAGCAAACTCGAGAGGTTATTCTGTTTTCAACTTGTGTTTAGTTCATTCATTCTTGAGAAATTTATCTCAAATGTTATGCTGACTTTTCCATAGGCAGAGTATCAAGGTGTAGGTAATTAATACACAGGCACGCACATGTTGAGATTCACCAATACAAGGACATAATACATATGCTCTTCCTATCTTTGAATAACATTAATTATTTCTGAGTCCTGGAAGTGTCTTATAACGCAAGTAATGTCTAACAGAATGTGGCATTCTTTAATTTACCGAAAAGGCAACGTGTATGTATACAGTAAGTTTATTCAACCATAACGATGCCACAGAAAGTGTTTTAGATAAAGTAGTTATAATCAAAGTGTCAAAAACAATAAGTCCTGTATTTAAAAGCTTACTGCTTTGATGACGAGTTGAGATCTCAGCAAATTGCCACATTATATTTCAGCTTTAAACTTCAGTCGTGCTGATGAGGTGAAAATACATCACAATAAGGAAGCATAGTACGGTTAAAGTAAGATTTGGTACGCCAAGAAATGTAAGTGGAAGATAGTGAAATGAAGCTTACAAAGTAACACGTTCACAGCAGAGTTTGAGAAGTAATCACAACATTCTTCCTTAATCCTTTAAGCGGCTTATGTAATTGAACCGAACGGTAACTAAAATTTTCGCTCTCCCAAACAGAAATGTTGTAATAGCAGTGGGGTTTTACGAAAGCTACGTTAAAACAATTCCTTTCCCACTAACATCTCAGCAGCACCGAAAATAAACCTGTCACAAGTGATAAAATCTCCCTTCTAGATATGTGTTCCCTTTTCCATGACCCAAGACATGATAGGGAAGGGCTAGTTCCCCTGACATGGACACCGTGCCACTACGTAAATATAAGTAACTCAAACCTCTTTCCCCTATTTGTCTCCATTGTTACAGCCTTTTAACAAGTAATTTATCAGAAAGGATTATTGTCAATCTTACCGCTAAATGTCCACTCTTGAGTAATAAATGTAAGGGAGGAAGCAATGATTTTTGGTGCTTTAGTCTTTCATGTCAGTCGCTCGAGCTGCAATGGGACCACTAAACACATCCTAAATGTCGCATTCAGCACACTTCTCAGACAGAAAATATATTCGTCCAATTGATTTCAGCTCTATAGTTACCCCGAGTTAATTCGTTCCAACCAGTTAAAGGGTTAAGCACGTAGCTGTTCGCAGAGAGTTACACAGCTTCAGTTTTCATGGCAAAGTTATCCCGTGAAGCTCTGAATAACACTAATCATTGCTAAGTTTCTTCCGGAAGACCACTCGTTAACTCTGGATTAATGTAAGGTAGTGTGGAGCGACAAATCAACTACACCTTGTTCAGATCGAATAATCGTATGTGGGTAGTAGGAACCCCAGGTGAATGACATTTGCCCGCAAATCTGCAGGATATGTGCGCACATTACGTCAAACGTTATTAGAGGAAATATGATAATTTGGATTTGCTTTTAATGATTCTGAAGTAAGCCTGCTAGTGGAATAAGTGGAAAGCAATTGTTCTACGTTAGCTTTACTTGCCCATATAGGCTTTATCAGATTTTTTTCTGAGTACTTTCGGTACGAATTAGAAACCGGATCAGGGAAACGATTGTTTTGCTAACTTGAAGGAGAAATAACAAGAAAGATGACACCGAATTTTCGGGTGTAATAAGAACGTCTTTTGAATCCGTTCTGACGCAAATTAAATTTATCAAAGCTATTCAAAGTCAATGGAGCCGGTATGGAAAACAATAGTATCTGACGGAAGAAAGAAGTTTTTCAATCGGGTTTTTAATCCCTCAGATATTGTTGTAAACGAATCGTGAACTTACGCCCTCTGGTTGCAGACTTGTATGTTAAGAAAACATGAATTTATATGAGAAACATTTTGCACCGGAAACGCTCTCCAATACAGAAATAATTTTTCAAATCGGACTCTTAGAAACAGAGATATCGACAAAAATAAGATGTGACTTTACGTCCTCTGGTGGGAAAACCATGTATTATTTCAGGAAGAAAGTATTCTCAAAAGGATTTTCCATATGAGCGGTTTAGTCGAGTTTTCAGGAGCCCAGATTTTGCTACAAATACATCAGAAGCAGAAATTAACACTTATGCCCCCTGGTGGCCAAACCATTCTTTACCAAACATTAGAAATTATGTGAAAAATATTTCCCAATAGGTCTTGTATGCGATACAGAAAGAAGTTTTCAAATCAGAGTTTTAGAAGCAGAATAACGCAGAAAACGCAATTTGCCTTTGTGCCCCCTAGCGAAAAGTCTGTGATTTACTTGAAATTTTGAATTTTTAGGAAAAACATTTCGCATCAGAAACACCATCCAACAAAGAAGGAATTTTCCAAATCGGACTCCTAGAAGTAGAGATATTGACAAAAATAAAATATACATCTACGCCCCTGGCGTAGAAACCATGCATTATTTCAAGAAGAAAATGTTCCTCTAAGGTTTGTCGACATGAGTAGTATCGGTCAACAAATGACTTTTTTTTCAATCGAGATTTTAGATGCTCATATTTTGCTGCAAATACATGAGAAGAGGAAATTAAGATTAACGCCCCCTGGTGGCCAAACGATTTTTTTCACAAAAATTAGAATGTATGCGCAAACGATTTCCCATCAAGAGCTGTATCCGGTGCAGAAATAATTTTTCAAATAGGAGATTTAGAAGCAGAGATATAGGGGAAACGAAATTTACCTCTACGTCCCCTAGCGGAAAGTCTATGAATTACTTGAAAATTTTGAAATTATATGAACAACATGTCACACTGAAAACACTATCCAACAAAGAAGAAACTTTTCAAATCGGACTTCTAGAAGTACAGGTATTGACGAAAATAAGATATACATCTACGCCCTCTGGCGGAGAAACTGTGGAATATTTTAGGAAGAAAATATTAAGAAAAGGTTTATCGATATGAGTGGCATCAGTCCATGAAAGAATTTTTTCAATCAATATTTTAGATGCTCAGATTTTATGGTAAATGTATCAGAAGCAAAAATTAACACTTACGTCCCCTGGTGGCCAAAGTATCCTTTACCAAAATTTCGAAATTATATGCAAACGATTTTCCATCAGGAAGTGTATCCGCTGAAGAAAACATTTTTCAAATCGGAGTTTTAGAAGAAGAGCTGTGGGGAAATACGTAATTTACTTTTACGCCCCTAGCGGAAAATCTGTGCGTAATTTGAAAAAGTAATTATATCTAAAATACTCTTCGACATAAATGGAATCGAAAGATAAAATATTTTTTTCAATCGGATGTTTAGAAGCAAATATGTGGATTAAAACGTATTTTTGAATTCGACATCATCTGCATTAACGCCCACTAGCTGCGAAATTGCATACCGTAAAAAAAAAAAAAAATACGAAATAAAGGATCATCATTCGCATATTTCAAGCTTCCCATCGCAAAAATTATTTTTCAAATCGGACTAATAGTTGCAGAGATATCGTGGGTACAGACGGACGGACAAACCGATAACATAAGCACGATCTTTTTTTACAAAAGACGTGCTAAAAACAAAACAAAACAAGAAAGATGACACTGGATTTTTGGGTGTAATAAGCACGTCTTTTGAATCCGTTCTGATGCAAATAAAATTTGTCAAAGCTATTCAAAGTCAATGGAACCGGTATGGAAAACAATAGTATCTGACGGAAGAAAGAAGTTTTTCAATCGGGTTTTTAATCCCTCAGATATTGCTGTAAGCTCACGCCCTCTGGTTGTAGACTTGTGCGTTAAGAAGAACATGAATTTATATGAGAAACATTTCTCGCAGGAAACGCTCTCCAACACAGAAAGAATTTTTCAAATTGGACTCTTAGAAACAGAGATATCGACAAAAATAAGATGTGACTTTACGTCCCCTGATGGGAAAACCATGCATTATTTTAGGAAGACAGTATTCTTAAAAGGTTTATCCATATAAGTCCAAGAAAAAAAAATTAGTCGACTTTTCAGGAGCCCAGATTTTGTTACAAATACATCAGAAGCAGAAATTAACACTTATGCCCCCTGGTGGCCAAACCATTCTTTATCAAACATTAGAAATTATGTGAAAAACATTTTCCATCCGGTACTGTATGCGATACAGGAAGAATTTTTCAAATCGGAGTTTTAGAAGCAGAAATAACGCAGAAAACGCCATTTACCTTTGTGCGCCGTAGCGGAAAGTCTGTGATTTACTTGAAAATATTGAATTTATAGGAAAACATTTCGCATCGGAAACACTATCCAACAAAGAAGGAATTTTTCAAATCGGACTCCTTGAAGTAGAGATATTGACAAAAATAAGATATACATCTGCGCACCCTGGCGTAGAAACCATGCATTATTTCAAGAAGAAAATGTTCCTAAAATGTTTGTCGACATGAGTAGTATCGGTCAACAAAACTACTTTTTTCTCAATCGAGATTTTAGAAGCTCATATTTTGCTGCAAATACACCAGAAGCGGAAATTAAGACTTACGCCACCTGGTGGCCAAACCATTTTTTACAAAATATTGAAATTATGTGCAAAGGATTTCCCACCAGGAGCTGTATCCCGTGCAGAAAGAATTTTTCAAATCGGAGATTTAGAAGCAGAGATATAGGAGGGCAGCAATTTACCTTTACGCCCCCTAGCGAAAAGTCTATGAATTACTTGAAAATTTTGAAATTTAATGAAAAACATGTCACACTGGAGATACTATCCAACAAAGAAGGAATTTTCCGAATCAGACTCCTAGAAGTAGAAATATTGACAAAAAATACATCTACGCCCCCTGGCGTAGAAACCATGGATTATTTTAAGAAGAAAATGTTTCTAAAAGGTTTGTCGACATGAGTACTATCGGTTTACAAAGGACGTTTTTTTCAATCGAGATTTTAGGAGCTCATATTTTGCTGCAAATACATCAGAAGCGGAAATTAAGACTTACGCCCTCTGGTGGCCAAACCATTTTTTGAAAAATTTGAAATCATGTACAAATGATTTCCCATCAGGAGCTGTATCCGGTGCAGAAAGAATTTTTCAAATCGGAGATTTAGAAGCAGAGATATAGGGAAAACGCAATTTACCTCTACGCCCCTAGCGGAAAGTCTATGAATTACTTTAAAATTATATGAACAACATGTCACACTGAAAACACTATCCAACAAAGAAGATTTTTTCAAATCGGACTCCTAGAAGTAGAGATATTGACGAAAATAAGATATACATCTACGCCCCCTGGCGGTGAAACTGTGGAATATTTTAAGAAGAAAATATTCCAGAAAGGTTTATCTATGTGAGTGGCATCAGTCAACGAAAGCATTTTTTCAATCGATATTTTAAAAGCTCAATATTTTTGGCAAATACACCAGAAGCAAAAATTAACACTTATGCTCCCTGGTGGTCAAAGTATTCTGTACCAAAATTTTGAAATTATATGCAAAAGATTTTCCATCAGGAGGTGTATCCGCTGATGAAAAAATTTTTCAAATCGGAGTTTTAGAAGAAGAATTATCTGGAAAAATGTAATTTACTTTTACGCCCCCTAGCGGAAAATCTGTGCGTAATTTGAAAAAAGTAACTATATCTAAAACACTCTTCGACATAAATGGAATCGAAAGATAAAAGAATTTTTTCAATCGGATGTTTAGAAGCAAATATGTAGAATAAAACGTATTTTTGAATTCGGCATCATCTGCATTTACGTCCTCTAGCGGCGAAATTGTGCATCGTAAAAAAGAAACGAAATAAAGGATCACCATTCGCATATTTCAAGCTTCCCAATGCAAAAGGAATTTCTTATATCCGACTAATAGTTGCAGAGATATCGTGGGTACAGACGGATGGACGGACGGACAAACCGGTAACATAAGCACGATCTTTTTTTACGAAAGACGTGCTAAAAACACCTGCTTTTTTATTGTTCTGAGAACGTTTCTGGAAGATTCACGTGTGTTTCAGATTAGGTGAAAGATGGAGCCGTTTCTTAGATGGAGAATTCTAAAGCATGTAACACGCAGTTCCACAAAGGTAAGGGTGTCGAAAAACTTTTAGAAGTGAAAATGTGGGTGTTGTGCCATTCCCAGTCCTGCATAGCTGACGTCAGAGCTGACGCCATAGCTGACGTCAAAACTTACGTGATAGAAGAAATACGTGATAGCATGGAGAGACAGTAGACGCGATCGTACCTTGTGTGGAGAGAGAAGTTTTGTTTTTTAATTGTAGCAAGTTCGACTGAGCATATAAGTATATTTTCGGTGCATATTTAATTAACTAAAAATTTTATGTGTTGTAAGTTGAATTAAGACATCAATGAGTCTTGTTTATGAGTCGTGAAGATGTCACAGTGTGGTGACAAAACTGTTGCATCACATGAAATCAACAGAAAAATGTTCGAAGAAAACAACAAATCAAAACGAAAAATTCTCCAGCCTTCCGTTTACAAAAGAAGACTAAACGATAATGCTGTTCTATGAAGACTAATATTTTCGTTTAGACAACAAATGCAATTTCTTTTCTGAGAACAGACGATACGAAATATTTCCAAAATTAGAGCTGAAGAAATCTCTTTGGTCAGGAGGTCTTCAGAAATGCAATAAAATTCCAAAGGTCTCAGATTTTTTGGAATACTAGTAAAAGGATGAGATTCCACAAGGTACATAACAAACATTTGTTTTGCGCTTCGAGTAATTTCTTTTCCGTTATTTGGCTTCCTTAACGGCCGTCTCATTAGGGATATACACAGTCGTATCAGAATAATATGACCACTCCCGGAACCACAGTGTACCTGCCCAGGCCCGTCACAGAGTGCAGGTGACAGGGTTGATGATACGGAGATATAAAAGGCCGGCCAGGACAGATGAGCCATAGTGCGTAAAGTGAGCACAATGGGCAAAGGTAGTGATTTGACGGACGTTCAAAAAGGAATGATCATCGGCTACCGCGCCAAGGGTGGAAGTATCAAAGAAACGTTGGCTGTTCGCGAGGTGCTCTAGTAAGGGTGTACCAAGAATGGACCGCTGGCACACCGAGTACTTCCTGGGGTCATAACTGTGGAGCCCCAAAGGCCACCAATCCCAGAGGAGAACGTCGCCTCCGTCGACTGTTAAAGGGCAATCGACGCGCAACAGTGCAACAATTGACCACTTAAATGAACGCTGGGGCACCCAAGTACGTGTCCTCGATAACAGCAGAGCGAACCCTGTTACACATGGGTCTCCCTGAGTCGACGCTGCGTCGAGGCGCCAATGTTAACCCAGGTCCATCGAAAACGACGTCTGCAGTTGGCATGGGGTTACCGTCCTTGGACAGCGGAAGAGTGGGAAAAGGTTGCCTTCTGCGACGAATCGAGTTTTCTACTCCGCAGAAATGACGGGCGGTGGCGGATACGGCGTTAGACACAAGAGAATCAACATCCGGACAAGCTTGTTGGCCAAGTACAGGCTGGCAGTGGCAGTGTGCTTGTCTGGGGGATGTTTTCCTGATGTAACCTGGGACCGATGGTACCACAGGAGGGGTTCCTGAACGCCAATGGTTACCTGTCCATCCTCTCTGACCACATGCATCCCTTCATGTGGGACGTTTACCCTGGTGGTGATGGTGTCTACCAACACGACAATGCGTCGTGCCACGTCTCTAAGGGGGTGCGTGACTGGTTCAAGAAACACGACAGTGATATCTCAGTTCACCCTTGACTGGCGGAATCGCCCGATCTAAATTCCATAGAGCACTTGTGGGACTATTTGGATCGACAGGTTCGACGTGCCGACCCACAACCACGTCATCTCCGGGACCTCCGTGCTCTGCTGCAGTTAGAATGGGCACGTGTCTCTGTCAACCTTCCAGGGCTTCATTGCGTCCATGCCACGACATCTCGCCTGTGTCATCCGGGACAAGGGTGGCTATTCCAATTATTAGGTAGGTGGCCATATTGTTCTGATACGACCGTGTAATAAAGTTTCCAGTACAGCTACGACTATGCGCGGCATGGGAAGTACCAAGATGCACTATATGATCAAAAGTATCGGAACGCCCACTTTGCCGCCTTGGTGACGCAGTGGTCTAAGCGATGGCTTCTGACCTTTCGTCAGTGATGGGTCCGGGTTCGAATCCCTTGAAGCATGGATGTTGTATTTGTCTAACGGCACTGTCTCTCTCCCTTTCCGGGAACCAGTGATCCTAAATTAGGGACGGGTGACCGCTTATAGCTCATTGAGTTGCTAACGGTGGTCGTTAAACCTCTAATAAAAAAACAACACCCACTTTGAGTAGCGGATTTGCCCACGTACGTCTCAGCTCAGTGATTTTCAACGTGGTACGGTAGCAGGATGCCATCTTAGTAACAAGTGAGTTCGAGAAATTTCTGCCCTCCTTCAGTTGTCCCGATCTAATGCAAGTAATGTTATTGCGAAGTGGAGACGCCTAGGAGCCACATCTGCTTGATTGCGACCTAGTAAGCTACTTAAAATGACAGAGTGGGACCACTGAGTGCTGAAGCGGGTGGTGCGAT
Organism: Macrothele yani; assembly: GCA_039090855.1. Taxonomy (NCBI): domain Eukaryota; kingdom Metazoa; phylum Arthropoda; class Arachnida; order Araneae; family Macrothelidae; genus Macrothele; species Macrothele yani. The sequence goes on along the minus strand of CM076997.1, from coordinate 76,138,230 downwards.
GAATTCGCATGTCCTCGGTTTCAAGACTCACCAGCGCGTTGTAAACTGCCTCTGGAAGCAACACCAGAACCGTAACTATTCGTCGAGAGTTGAAGGGAATGGATTTCCTTGATCAAGCTGCCGCACGTAAGCCCAACATCGACAAGATCAACGCCAACCGTCGGTTGGAGTGGTGGAAAACTCGGTGCCAGTGGACTTTGGAGCGGTGGAAACGCATTCTCTGGAGTAGCGAATCACGCTTCACCATCTGGCAGTCCGATGGACGAGTCTGACTGTGGAAGATGCCAGGTGAACGCTACCTGTCCGACTGTGTTGGGCTAACTGTGAACTTTGGTGGAGGAGGCATCATACGCTGGGGCTTTACTTCATGGTTTGGGCTGATCACTCTTTGGCTGGACAATCTTAGGGACGCTACTGCCAATGATGACATTCTCGATAATTTTGTACTCCCAACATTATAGCAACAGTTTGGTAAAAGAACAATGACCCCGTCCGCAAAGCGCGGTCCATGTAGAAATGGTCTGAGGAGTTGGGTGAAAAAAAACTTGACTGATCTGCACAGATCTCCTATCTGAACCCCATAGAAGACCTTTGGGATGAATGGGAATGCCGACTGCAAGCCAGTTCGAACCTCTCGACATCGGTGACGAACCTGACTAATATTCTTGCTGCAGAACTGAAGGCAATTTCCGCAGAAACCGACCAAGAAAGCTTTCCCAGCAGAGTGGCGGCTGTGATAACAGCAAAGGGTGGATCAACTGGATATTAATTTTTTCCTATTACAGGAAGTATGTACAAAGGCATTTCCATAGAAACTGAGAGGAATTTTTTTTGAGTTGGAAACAGCACGAAGGGGAAAAATAACCACGCAGACGACTAAATGAATTACGAAAGTATCTATGGCAATAGTTATTTCGCAATACCGCTGTGGAGGTGAGTGATTCAGAGTTAAGAAGTGAAATGCGTTGTGCGATAGAATTTTGCAAACGTTTGGGTAAAACGGCTCCAGAAACAGTTGATTTAATTAAAAAAGTTTACAAAGACAAATGTTTGAGTGAGTCAACGATTTTTAGATTTAACCAGGATTTCAAAAAAGGTCGGGATTTCAAAAAAGGGCGTTTGTCGGCAGAACTCGCTCCTAGACCTGGTCGACCTGAAAGTGTTGTTACGGAGCGTATTATTAACACTGTTTGGAAAATCCCGGAAGAAGATCGACGAATGACGTAGCGGCGTAAACTAATATTTCAAAAACATTGGCATTCCGCATTCTACACAACAAATTACTGCTGCATAGTATGTGTTCCAGATGGGTACCCCATCACCTCACGAAAGAACAATTGTTTGCCAGAGTTCAGGTTTGTCATGAGTGAAACCAAATGATTGCAAAGGATCCAGACTTTCTAAACACAGTAATAACTGCCGATGAAACATGGGTCCACTATTTCGACACCCTCACGAATCGAGCATCGAGTGTTTAGAAACACACAGGATCACCTCCTCCGAAAAAAGTCCGCCAAAATAAAATCAACTGGGAAGGTGATGATGATAATTTTCTTTGATCATAAAGATGTATTCTACGAGCATGCCGTTCCTCCACAAATTACTGTCAATGCTCCGTCTTGAAGCGTCTGCGATGACACATATCGATTAAGCGACCGGAACTGGTGGGCAAGTGGAACCTACACCATGATAACGCCTTGCCAACTTGTGGCTGCTTGTGTTCAACATTTTTGTACGAAATGCAGTATTGAAATCATGCCACAGCCTTCCTACAGTCCTGACCTCGCCCCGTGCGATTTCTGGTTGTTTCAAACAATAAAGGAGAAGTTCCGTGGCGCAACATTCAACACAGATGCTGACGTTATTCAACCTGTACAGGAAAAGCAACTTCCACAAAATGTTTTCGCCACATGCTTTGAAAAGTGGACTGAACGATGGGACCGTTGCATATCATCCGAAGGAAGATACTTTGAGAAAGAATGACATATATTTTGCTGTACCTACTATATTTCTTCATTTTGTGTGATTTTACTCTCAGTTTTTATGGAACGGCAGTTGTTGATAGGCAACTGTCCTGATACTTTTGGTCAGATAGTGTATTTCATGCTCAGCAAAGGTGGCGCAGTAGTCTAAGAGCTGGCTGCTGACCATTCGTCCATGATAGATTCGGGTTTGAATTCCTGTGAGGCATGGATGCTGTGTTCGTCTTACGGAGACTGCTTATAGCCCATCGAGTTGCTCATGGTGGTCCTTAAACCTTCAATAAAGAAATGCTGAGCAAGTCATTGTTACTTCACACATCTGCAAATGCATTAGACCAACTTGGTTCTACCGTGCCAAATTCAAGATTGTTTTCCTTGCCAAATTCAAGGATTTTTGTAGTAGGCGCTTAGAAGAGAAGATGCCGTGAAACCCCAGAAAGGAAGAAGCCGAATTAGTAAAAGAAGTAGCTATTTTTAGAAATTACTTGAAAAAAATGGGTGTGGCACGAAATGTTGACATAATGTAAAGGTCAAAATGTTTATAATCGAAATGCCGACTGGGTCTAAATGTCGTACGTTTTTATACACTGCTGGCCACCCAAAATGCAACACCAAGAAGGAATCATCCGATTGGCCTGAAATTCGCAGCATGCGTCGCCCGCGAGAGGACATGCAAATGATTAGCATTGCAGGTCATATGCAAATCATGTGCGCCGGCACGCCACCGAGAAGCACTATAACGAGGGTGCACAGAAGGCGGGGTGTAAGTAGTAGAAGTGTGTTGTTCTGCCGGACCTGTGCTTGGGAATCTTCCTGATGCCTCGTCGCAGAATACGGCGGTCATTCCAGCACGTTTCGGAGTTCGACAGAGGACGAATAGTGGTTATCGCGACAGCGGTTTATCGTACCGAGACATCGGCGCCCGTGTGGGACGACATCCAGCCACAGTGAGGCGAGTATGGATTCGGTGGGTGCAGGAGGGACGGACGGACCGACGTGAGCGATTGCCGCAGCCGCGAAACACCACCGAACGAGAGGACTGGCATGTTGTGCGGCGGGCACAGCCTCATCACGAACGTTAGCGCAGGAATTAGGGTGTGTTGCGCAACAACATGTGTCAGCACGTACCGTTCGGCATCGTCCGCAGGAGCGGGGACTTGTCGTCGCACGGCGCCAATTGCTTCGATTACCATTGACGTTACATCACCGGCGAGTGCGGCGGCAGTGGGCCGTTGAACGCTGCACCTGGATTACGGAATGGCGCGACATTGTCTTCTCCGACGAAATCCCCTTCTGCCTGCAACACCACGATGGTCGGATCCGCGTGTGGCGGCACCGCGGCGAGAGACTGTATGGCTCCTGCATTATGCATCGCCATACCGGTCCGTCGCCTGGCGTTATGGTTTGGAGTGTAATTGGATATGACACCCGCATCGCTCTGGTACGCATCGCCGGTACACTCAACAGCCACCGCTACATCTCCGACGGTTTGAAGCCTGTAGTCCTCCCTTACCTGCAGGACCTGCCAGCGGCCACGTGTCAACAGGAAAACGCGCGCTTGCACGTGGCACGCATCGTGCAAAAATTCTTCACGGCCCACCAGGTGTCACTGCTGCCGTGGCCCGCCTGTTCTCCCGATATGTCGCCCATCTAACACATCTGGTCGCTGATCGGCAACCGAGTGGCCCGGCAAGCAGCACACGCGGCTACGCCTGATGAACTGTGGCAACGTGTGGAAGCAGCCTGGACTGACATACCCCAACCCAAGCCCACATCCAAAGCCTCTTTCGTTCGATGCCGCGGCGTGTAGCGGCCGTTATTGCCTGCCATGGGGGCCACACGAACTATTGATGTCTGCGTGTTCCGCAAGTCGCACGGTCCTGTAAGCTTAATCGTTTCATCTTTGTATCTGTTGTTATGTGTCCAGTAAATCTGGCTTTGCTATCTCGTGTCCTTCTTGGTGTTGCATTTTGGGTGGCCAGCAGAGTTATACACGGTCGAGTCACATTATTGTGACCACCAGCTAATGTCCAGAGTAACCGCAGTGTGCAGCGCGGATAGCAACTAGACGAGCTGGGAGTGACTCAATAAGGTGCTGGAAGGTTTTCACAGGTATGTGGAGCCATGCAAATTGCAGTGCATTTGATAGCTGCTGGAGGGTGCGAGGTGGAGGATCCACAGAGAGAGCAACGCGATCGGGGTGGTCCCACTGATGCTCAATTGGGTTTAAGTCTGAGGAATTAGGGGGCCAGGGAAGTACTTTGAAGTCTTCATCGTGCTCTTCCAACCACTCTCGGATATTTCCAGCTGTTTGGCATTTCGCATTGTCGTGCTGGAAGATCCCATCCGCCCCAGGGAAGACAATCAGCATGCATGGGTGTACGTGGTCTGCAAGAATAGATTCATAACTAATTCGGTCCAAAATGCCTTCCACAGGTATGAGTGGACCCAGAGAATGCCACGAAAGCATTCCCCAGACCATAACGCTGCCCCCACCAGCTTGTGTTCTTCCAGCAGTGGTTGAAGAATGTTTTTTCTTCGATGTTTCCCGCTTTATAAGCCAACGTCCATCAGTTTGATGAAGCAGAAAACGTGACTCATCGGAGAAGGCAATCCTTTGCCAATTAACGGAGGTCCAATTCCGATACTGCCGTGCAAACGTAAGCCTTTTCTGCCGATGCACTTTCGTTAGCATAGGTGCAGTGACCGTCCGTCTGCATCGGAGACCCATACGCAACAGTGTTCGGAAACTGTGGTTTTAGGCACTCTTCTGGTAGCCCCTGGTTCTTTCGGCCAGTGAGTTGTTCCACTGTAGCGTGTCGATCGGCCCACACGCATCTTTGAAGCCAACGTTTACCTCTCATATCAATGGTGCGTGGTGCTCCGAAGTTTCCACATCGCTTATTCGCAATGGGGTCATTTCTCCAATCACGATACACTTTAAAGACAGTAGCACGCCAACACAAACTGTGCTGTTTCAGAAATACTACCACCCTTGGCCCGAAAGCCGATAATCATTCCTTCTTGCAAATCTGATAAATCTCTCCTTTTATCCATGACAGCAACGAGTGATGTTTTCAGAATGCCTACAAGCACACCTTTTATACCCTCCAAGCCAGTTCACGACACGTGCCTTCTTTCATTGGCTACGCGCTGTTGACGTCAAAAGTAGGAGGTGGTCACAATAATGTGACTTTACTGTATATATATATATTTTGCAAACATTTATTTTCCCCTTTAATTTCATCTTTTTAAGTTTTTATGTGTGTTTCATGGGGTTCGAGCAATGTGTGTTTCCACACGGAAGACTGGCAACAAAACATTTGGAGGCAGTGTTAAAATTACATTTTCGATTTCAATGTGCCCACATTCATGTAAGGAGGTTATGGCGTACAAGTCTTGTCTTACTTCTACGTTAACTTAAAACATCAACATACTAAGAAATAGTTCCTAAATGAAAGAAACCTTAACGGCCAGATGAAACATGTAAACAACAGAAGTCACACTTACGGAAAAAGATGCTTTATTCAGGATGTAGCAAACACATCGTAGCATAGCATATTGCACTAAACTCTCCACACACCACACAACTCTTTAACACAACGCTCCTTTCAATAATCAGTTTACAATCCAATTAGTCGTCGTTTTTATCTATTGTTCTTATCAAAACTCAGGCATACGTCACGTTCATTCAACCTTAATTGTGTTGCCAAACGTATTCGTTTGAGATATCACGTTAAGAGTGAAGAATAACAGAATAAACTCAAGATTTACATAGGGAAAAAAACTAAAAAGGAGAGTTAATTTAGAATATACGTCACATCATCTCCCTCGTAATTTTTTTCCCAAGAACCTATCACTTTCGTAGAGGTATCCTTTCAAACAATCTGATCATTCATTCAACTCTTTCAGATAAGAACTTACAAAATGGATTAAGAGATTTGTTGATCCGTTGCTGTAACTGACTTTATATCAGTACATATAGTCTCTAGACATCAATAACTCAATTTTCTGTACATCAAATCTTTATCGTAAGTCGCGATAAATATTTTGTCACAATATGTGCGGAGAACACTCATCAATATACATATAAGTAAGATAGTAGTAAAAAAAACTGCGTATGGCAGGAAAAAATAACTACAACATTTTTAACGTGGGTAATTTACACATTCGTCCACTCCTGATAACTTCTCAGGGAAGATAAAACATTCAGACTAAGTTAATTGAATATTGTAACATAGTGTAAATTTAGTTAGTTGAGAAAGAAAAACTTCACTTGCAGAAAAAAAATTCAACACCAAACACAACAAGTGTCAAGCACACAAAAAGGTTAATAAGAACTATAACATAAAAACCTTTAAGTGAACGCTTGGCGGCCAGGACCGACTTCGAACTACTCCCATGCATTCGCACATCGAATTTTTAGATGGAATAGGGGAAACCCTGGAAAACCCTATCCTGGGAGTGAAACAACTTTATAAATATCAACAAAGGCAATGCTGATTTTCATGTTATGCCGAAAAGACAACATGCACAAAATGAATTGACAAGCATTTTAGTACTAAAAAAAAAAATTAATGTGGCGCCACATAAAAAACAACAACAAAAAAACATTACATACTGACAAGAAGATAATGTATGCGTTATTTGTCCTCAAAGTCTGTCAAAAAAGTTCTGTGATACTTGGAGTACCGAGAAAAGTTCAAATAAATAGTCCTTTAAGATATTTGATATTGTTGTTCTCAAAGGTTGTCAAAAGTTAACAGTACCTTTTTCTAGTGAAAAAGATCTGTGTGCTGACACGCTTATGTTGTTGTCGGGGCGACAACGGAACTCTCGAAGCTTCACGCTTCACAGGCTGAGGTTGCAGGTTACTGGATCGCCGGGATGTCTCAGGATCTCTCGTGGATAAAGCAAGTTGACCAGCAGAAGCAGGGTCATCAAGTTGTAGCAGGCTGAAGCGAAGAGGTCTCAGGCTGGAGCGACGAGGTCTCAGGCTGGAGCGAAGAGGTCCCAATCTGGCTTGGAGACGAACCCGGAATCTGAGAAGGGTGAAGATCCGGTCGTTTCTTTGGTGGTCGAAGAAGCGGTGTAAAACTAGAAGGGCGCTTCCGTGAACGACGAGGAACGGTGGAGGAATATATAGGCTCCGTCCGTCCCGAGCGAAGATTCCAAGGACGAAAACCTGGCGGATGCAAATGCTGGACTCTATGTCTGGATTGAAGCCCAACACTAGAAGTTGCACTAGGAGAGTGTGGAACAGGAGGGGAAAATTCAGGCGGCGGACACTTTGTAGGTTTAGATGGCACAGATGGCGAAAGAGGACTTTTTACCCTACTGCAGATTGATTAAATGTTCCTAAAGTAGACAGCTGCTCAGTAGAAACAGAAGGAAAGATTTTTTTACTTGGAGATTGAAGAACCTCAACAATATTGTCCGATGATTCAGATTCAGCAAGAGGTACGACTCTTTTAGGCACAGGAGAGATGGAATTAGCTGAAGAGGAAATCGCAGTTGTTTTTCTTTTTAACTTTGGTTTAAAACCAAAGGGAGGCACTATGCGTGAAGAAGTAAATGGAGCGATTGGAGTATGAGAAGCACATCAAAAAGGACCTCGTTGCACCCGACAAGAATATCCAGAGGATCTGGACGCACTAGAACTCTCGTCTTTTGAGAAGGCAGGAGACGGAGGAGTTGAAATAATGACAGCACCCGAGGGAATGGAATAATGTCAGAATGTAAATCGTTAAGAGTAGAAGCAAAGACCCACTCAGACGAAGGTAGCGAATCGGACAGGAAAGGGGTGGGGTCAATAATTTCATCATCAACTATACATACTTGTGAAGTCCCACCCTCTGCCTGAGGATTCCTACTAGATTTAGGGTTAATAATTGCATCAGGGCTTCTAATAACCCATTTTCTACATTGCTGCACATGGAGAATGTAGGGAGCCATCTGGCTTCTTTACAATGACATTAATATTGTACAATTCTACCAATTTAAAAATTTGCACCTTCATATAAAGGTGCAAATTTTTTCACAAAGGTGTGTGCAACGGAGGATTGGAAATGAGTTTCTAATAAGACCAGATCTCCAACTGCGAGATCTGGTTCCCTCCGTTTTGCATTATAGTGCTTAGCTTGGTTTAATTGAGTTCGACTGATAGCAGTCCGTGCCTTTTGCGCAAGTAATATTACAGAATCAGGTGTTGGTCTTTGGTTGATTTAATCGATAATGCCAGTTAAATTCTCAAAAGGGGTGCAGATTTTGCGCCCTAGAAAAGTTCAGCGGGCGTAAGCCGCGTTGATTCATGAAATGACGAGCAAAGGGCGAAGCAAAACATTTCAACGTGTTCGTTCCAACGCTCATGATTATTGCCAATGAAAGTTGAGATCATCTTTAGTAAGGTTCTATTTACACACTCAGCCTGATTGGCTTGAGGGTGATATGGACTGATAAATTTATGTTTGATTTGAAGCCTCGCACACATTCGCTCAAATAACTCCGAAATGAACTGAACCCCGTGGTCCGAGACTACGGTAAGCGGACAGCCAAATCGAGTAAAAACATTATGTATTAGAGTATCATATATTACATCAGCCGTAGCTGCTTTAATGGGGAATGCTTCCACCCATTTAGAAAAATTATCTGTAACAACTAAAATATAACGAGACTTAGTTTTAGTTGATAATGGATAAGAGCCCAATAAATCTATAGAGGTGGTTTCAAATACATAATTATTTGAATTACAAATAAAGTGACCGGCCGGTCGTTTATTATCATAATTGTACTTTTGACAGGACTCACATGAGCGAATGTATGCGATTGTACTATTGTACATCCCCGGCCAGTAGGCTACGTCTCGAAGTTTAGTACGAGTTTTTCGTATGCCTAAGTGGCCGGCAAGAGGAATATCATGGAATTCGTGGAGTAAAGCCATGCGGAGAGACTGAGGTATCGCAGGGCGGTACTCAGCTATCGAATTCACACATTTTGTATAATACAAAATACCATCGATGATTTCATAATTTTGACTACGACCCGCTAAAGAAGGTTCACTAGGAGCAGAAGAACCAGCGAGTAAGAAATTATAAATTTCCCCAAAATCTGGGTCATTCGGCAATTCAGAAATTATTTGCTCCCTTGAAATTATTTCCGAAATAAGAAATAGGGAGGGAGGTTCAGTATCCGCCTGGGCACCAAAACTGACCGGACAGCGAGATAGTGCGTCAGGCAGTTGGTTTGATTTACCAGGGCGATACTGAATTTGAACATTATATTCCTGAAGTCGAAGTGTCCATTTTAACAATCTTCGAGACAGATTCTTTGCCGTGGTTAAATATTGTTGTGCCGAATGATCCGTAATGACATTGTTAGTTAAATGATTGAGATAGCATTTAAATTTGGTGATGGCAAATAAAAGAGCTAAGCATTCTTGCTCAGTAGCAGAGTAATTACGTTCTGCTTTGTTAAGAGTTTGAGAGGCATATGCAATAGGATACCCTCGTGGAGATAGAACAGCTCCTAGACCAACACCTGATGCATCGGTAAAGATATTAAACATTTCTGCATGCTTAGGAAAGGCTAACATAAGTGGCGAAACCAAGGCATGTTTAACAGCATTAAAGGCAGTCTCTGCCTCTGTGGACCAAACAAAGTGTCTATATTTTAGTTTCAAGGCAAATAAAGGTTCGCACAGAGTAGCGTACCCCGGAACGAACTGTTGGTACCACTCGGTCATGCCCCAAAATCGCGACAATTCTTTCGCCGACTTAGGCCTCGGGAAGTCCGATATTGGCTTGACCTTTGAGTCGTCAGTTAGAAGACCTTTAGAGGTAATTTTCAATCCGAGATATACTAGTTCGTCCCGGCCAATTTGACATTTGCCAGGCTTTAAAGTTAAACCTGTATAACGAAGTAAATTTCTCCGTCATTTTTGGTCTACGCCGGGATTCGAACCCGAGTCCGCTTATTCCGGAACAAGTCGCTCTTCCAACTGAGCTACGCAGACGTTTGTTCTGATTGCTATGTGCCTTTATGTCGTGTGCGTCCTGCTGGAAGGTACGTCACATCTCCCCCCCCCCGAAAGAGGGCCGGGGGCATGGCCCACGGGTCAGCCGTGACCATGAATCGTTGCAGGCAGCCATCCACTGTTGAACGTGCACTTAAGAACTCCCAGTCAATCTGGTGTGTGGAATGCAACGTCACACACATTTATTTTTCGAAGCGCTGGAGAAGGGATTCTCTGATTTTTCCTATCCCGCGGTGTGGAATTAACATCACACCATTGCGAGATTTTGAACGGTCGGGTCACCCGGATTGTTCGGTAGCCATTATAACGAAGTAAATTTCTTCGTTATTTCTGGCCACGCCAGGATTCGAACCCGGATCCCCTCATTCCGGAACAAGTCACTCTACCAATTGAGCTACGCGGACGTTTGTTCTGACTACTATCTGCCTTTATGTCGTGTGCATCCTGCTGGCAGGTACGTCACATCTACATTATGTAGCAGTTCGAAAACTTGGTCCATCAGAGACAGATGCTCTTCAAAAGTCTCAGAAGAGACAATGATATCGTCCAGATAGACATGGACATTAGGTCCGAGCACAGGACGTAAGACTGAAGCCATTAAGCGCTGAAACGTTGCAGGAGCATATGCCAAACCAAAGGGCATTTGTAGAAACTCATATGCTCCAAACGGGGTAATAAATCCAGTTTTTCCTACAGAATCTGGGTGGACAGCAACCTGCCAATAGCCACTAGCTAAATCCAAAGTTGATAGCCAGTTTGTTGACGATAAGGCCTGGAGAATATCGCTAATTATAGGCAATGGGTAATTGATAGCTTTAGTCACCGTATTGAGTTTACGATAATCTATCACGAAGCGATACTCACCAGATTGTTGTTTTGGAACAACAAAAGCAGGTGCTGCCCAAGGACTAAGCGATTCTTTAATTATTCTCGAATAGAGCATGTCCTGAATTTGTTTTTGGAACTCAGCTTTTTTTTGGTTTGGACATGGGTAAGGCTTACATGCAATGGGTTTAGCCCCTTCCGTATCAATGGTATGATACACCAACTGTGTAAACCCTGGTTGATCAGAAAATAAACCTGGTCTGCTATGTAAAACCTGACCAAGTTGGCTTTTATGTTCAGGCAATAATCTGTCACTCGCAAGAACTGCAGAAAAATTAATAGGCTGTTCTGGGGTGGGAGGATTAATCTCAGACATTAAGATTAGGCCATGCTCGAAATCAAGTGTAAGCTTAAAAATTTTAATGAAATCCACCCCAGAAGGCAATCCACAAGTAACTCTGGGATCAGAAAGAAAGTATAAGAAAAACTTTGCCACTTTGCCAATCTTGACAGGTAAATTAACTGATCCAGAGATTGAAAAAACATTATTGTCGGCACCTCGCAGACATTGCTGGGAGTGCTCGACACAAGCATTTGGAATGGTAGCAGCACAGAAATCAAAGTTTAAGGCAGGAATGTCAGATCCAGAATCAATTTTAGTGAACACCACCACTTTGCCCAAGGTCACAAGAATATCAGGCAAAAGCGGAGCTTGAATAGTTAAAAAAAAGAGATTTGAGGTCTTCAGAAAAACTAGGAGATAGACTCGACCCCTCTACCTCCTGCTGAAGTTTAAATTGTCGTGAAACAAATGAGAATATCTTGATTGATTTTGGAAATGTGGCGAACCACCAGAACGTGCTGAATTGTAGTAACGTGCAGGAGAGGCAGCGTTATTATAATTAGGCTTGCCTTGCCCCCAGCACGATGTTTTGGATATGTCTTGTCAACCGGGTAGTAATTATCCCGGGGACGAGAAACTTGGTTATCTTGTTTCCCATAATGGTCAGGATGTCTCACCTCTGGTGCCCAACAATGCGGTGGCACGTATCTAGACTGCTGATAGGCGTTTCTAGGCTGATTGAAAAATTGTCCTTGACGAATGTTCTGTTTTGGCTGCTGATACCTGTTAGTCTGAATAGAAGGTTCACGGTACTGCGTAGGTTGGCGGTAGTCTTGGACCTGTGAAGATTGCCCTTTGCTGTGGCGTTCTTCATAGACTCGAACGAGTTTTAGGCACTCATGAATGGAGACAAGATGTCGAACTTCCAAATAATCCTGCAGGAAGGGATTCCGCTGATGTAACAACGTGTCACAAATATCAGACTCGACTGCAGCGGGATCCCATAATTTCTAAAGTCGAACTGTTTCCAGGGCGAACGAGACTGGACTATCTGACGCTCGCTGTCGCCTGGAAAACAGTTGTTGTGCAAGGCCGACCTAATTGGTCCCAAACAGAAAGACACCCAAAAAGTCAGCTCGAAATTGCTGATAGGAGTCCTCTGGTTTCATTCGACGCCACTGTCTGTACCAGACCTTTGCCGTGTCTTGCAAACATGTGCCAGCAATAGGTATGTGACAGTCTCCAGGAACATTATATAGGTCAAAATGATCATCAAGATCCTCCAAAAAACCTAAGCGAACCGCCGTTTCCCCTGAATACAATAGAACCCGCATGGGGTACGTAATAAGCAAGAATTTTGCTCCTTCTCACGGGGGTGGTGGGGTAAATTGTTGTTGAGGCACTGCAGTCGAAGTACGCGGTACATAAGTTTCGTATCTCGCGTATTCGCTGTCTGGTAAGTCAGAACCGCAGGCCTCTTACAGAGCACTTGGTGAATTATGTGGAACTCTATAACGCTGAGTGCGTAGATTGTCTGTTGTAGAATTATGAGCCTCAGTGTCCTGTCTGTTACAATAAAAGAAGAGACATATAGGATCCGTTAGGTTAGCCATATTCCGTGACTTCTACTATGAATCTGTTCGAGTAGAATTCGGGTGTCAATATGGCGTAGAAGTCTTGTCTTACTTCTACGTTAATTTAAAACAGCAACATACTAAGAAATAGTTCCTAAATGAAAGAAACCTTAACGGCCAGACGAAACATGTAAACAACAGAAGTCACACTTACGGAAAAAGATGCTTTATTCAGGATGTAGAAAACACATCGTTGCATAGCATATTGCACTAAACTCTCCACACACCACACAACGCTCTTTTCACAACGCTCCTTTCAATAATCAGTTTACAATCCAACGCTCTCAAGCAATAGATTAGTCGTTGTTTTTATCTCTTGTTCTTATAAAAACTCAGGCATACGTCACGTTCATTCAACCTCAATTGTGTTGCCAAACGTATTCGTTTGAGAGAAAGATATCCCGTTCAGAGTGAAGAATAATAAAATAAACTCAAGATTTACATAGGGAAAGAAACTAAAAATGAAAGTTAATTTAAAATATACGTCACAAGGTCATAAAAGCGTTACGGGGACGTACAAAAATAACGTAATTGATTACTTAGTATCCTCTGCCACATTTGTTGACCACAATACCGTTAGAGGGTCGTATAAAAAATTTGGTGGGTTTCGTGAGGTCCGAACGGTCACGCGGAAAACTGGCCATAGAGCGTTCGGGGGCTGTATTAAAATTGCATTTTTGATTTTAACGTGTCCACTTCTACATGTTGGGTAGCTGTAGAAACGTTAGAGGACGGTATAAAAATTGTATTTTTGATTTCAATATGGCCAGTTACATGTAAGCCGGCCACAAAACCGTCAAGGGGCCGGGCCGTATATAGAAATTGAATTTTTGATTTGTTCGTGATCACTTCTATGTAGCCTGACCATAATACCGACAGTTAAGGAATCGTTTAAAAACTGATTTTTTTATTTCTCTTTGCCCACTTGCCACTTTTATATATAGGCTGAATATTAAACCATTACGGGTCGTCCAAAAATCGCATTTCGTTTTTACCGCCTGAACAGTGCCATTTTACTGAGGTCGCCTCGCCCAGCTCATGCCGCGTGCAGTAATATGGAAAAGTAAATTATTTTTATCGATATATATATATATATATATATATGGGATGCAAAGTCAGGTGATGCGCAACCTCAGAGCCTCTCCTTGACAAATGTCAACCCCACCTTCTCGTTGTGCATCCTGTTCCCACTAAAGGGGCTCTGACGACCGCCAATAGCGGTATAACTATACCATCGGGATTAGAGGAAATGCTATCCCACACTCACCAACCCGCTTGGCCAGCGTTATGAGTTATGGCCAAACCCCTCCAAAATGACTCCACTACTTAAATCTTGTTTCACAGTCTCCGGCAGCTGGAATGTACCTGGCCGAGGCAGCGGCCAGTGCGACATGAAGGCAGAGGGTGCTAAGAATCACCATAGGACCGGACTAGGCTGCCATCTGATGTTGACCTTGGCTACGTATAATGGACGCTCCCTATCTTCTGATTTGGAAGAGGAACTACAAAGGATCAAGTGGGACATCGTCGGGCTAAGTGAGGTAAGGAGAAAAGGAGAAGATCTCATTGAACTGAAAAGTGGACATCTCTTCTACTATTGTGGGACAGATACTGGCAGAACTAGCGGTGTTGGATTTATAATAAACAAGAAACTGAAGGATAAAGTTGTAGAAGTTGAAAGTTCCTCTGACAGAGCTGCACGACTTGATATCCAACTCTCGAGGAGATACAAGGCTCAGATTATTCAAACTTATGCACCCACCACAAGTCATCTTGAAGAAGAAATAGAAGAATTATATGAGGAAATTCGTCATGTAAATAATAAAGGTAAGAAGCACTTGAAGATAATTATGGGAGATTTCAATGCAAAAATAGGGCAAGAGCAACAGAATGAAACTTCAGTAGGTAAATTCGGTCACGGCAACAGAAACCAGCGTGGAAATACTCTCGTAGAGTTTGTAGAGGCAGAAAGGTTTTTCATCATGAACTCCTTTTTCAAGAAAAAGCCACACAGGAAATGGACATGAAGACATCCAAACAGGACGACAAGTGAAATTGATTTTATTATGTGTAACAAAAATTTCGTCATAGAAGACTGCAGTGTGCTAAACAAGTTCAACTCAGGAAGTGACCATAGATTGGTGAGATGTAAGATGCACCTCAATACTAAACTCGAACGTGGCAAGCTCATAAGACAAACAAAATGTATTGACATAACCAACCTTAAAAAACACCATAATAGCTTCAAGTTGAAACTGAAGATTAAATTATCTGCTTTAGAAGGCCTAACATCGGAAGAAGTGGATATTTCTGAAGTTAACAGAAACATAACCAAAGCTCTTATTGAAACAGCAACAATATTAGCTGGGTCTAAGAAAAAGTCGCATGTGGACAAATTATCAGGAAAAACCAAAATGTTGATGCAAAAAACAAGAGAGATGAGGATAACTAAAGAAGATGTGACTTACAAAGTGGAATATATAGAGCTATGCAAGAAAAGTATCACTGAAGACGTAAGGAAATTCAACTGTGAACTAGTGAGAAAAGCAACTGAAAACAACCAAAGCCTAAAGATAGCAAAGGGACATCTCAGTAAGGGGAGAAACAGATTATGGCACTGAGAAAAGAAGATGGTTCTGTAAGAAGAAATAGAGGCGCAATTTTGACAAGAGTGAAAGATTTCTACTCTAAGTTATATGAAAGGGATGATGCGTGTACTCCAGACATCATGGAAGGTACCAGTACCAAAGTTCTTCCAGTCCTCCCAGCAGAAGTTGCACATGCAATCAAGAACATGAAGCGGGAAAAAGCTCCAGGAGAAGATGGAATTACTGTAGACATCATAGAAGAAGCAATTGGAGAAATCGAAACAGTACTCGCCCAAATTTTCACTCGATGCCTTAATGAAGGGAAGATTCCTGAGGATTGTAACAACGGGTTCTACGTCAATTCGTCGCGTGCGTCAATTCGTCGCGTGCGTCAATTCGTCGACCACGACGATTCGTCGCGCGTCAATTCGTCGCCTACGTCAATTCGTCGCGTTTACAGATTTTGGTTACATACAAAACGAATGCAGGAAAACGTACGATTTCGAACGTCTTGCTCCCTGATCAAATTTATAAAGTTTGGACATGCAGACAGGATAGAAATATTACGTTTTTCTTTGGCACTAAAAATATTAGACGGTAAACGGTTTTTGGAACGGGGCAGGGCCCGGTTTGTCAGAGCCCCCCATATACAAAATTTTCGTACAATCTGCAGTTTTCAATTCAGAACCACCAAATCTGGTATACTATCTCATGGTACTCTAATTTAGACGCTAGACGGGTTTTGGAAGGGGTTGGAGCCCGGGGGTCAGACCACCCCCGAATAAAAACTTTTTGTAAAATCTACAGTTTTCAATTTAGAACCACCAAATTTGGTATACTATCTCATGGTACTCTAACTTAGACGACAGACCGTTTTTGGAACGGGTAAAGGCCTGTGGGGTCAGAGCCCCCACATAGAAAATTCTCTTAAAAACTACAGTTTTCAATTCAGAACCACCAAATCACGGTTTTTGGAAGAGGTTGGAGCCCAGGGGTAAGAGCCCCCCCCCATAAGAATGCAGCGTGAAATCTACAGTTTTCAATTTAGAACTACCAGATTTGGTATACTATCTCATGGTATTCTAACTTCGACGGTAGACCGCTTTTGGAACGGGTCAAGGCCCGGGGGTCAGAGCCCCCTACATACAAAATTTTCTGAAAAACTACAGTTTTCAATTCAGAACCACCAGATCTGGTATACTATCTCATGGTACTCTAACTTAGACGCTAGACGATTTTGGAAGGGGTTGCAGATTTTTTTGTGAAGGGGGTGAGGACCCCTTTCATAAAAAAATCGCAAAATCTAGTTTTCAATTTAGAACCACCAAATTTGGTATACTATCTCATGGTACTTTAACTTAGACGGTCGACGGTTTTTGGGACGGATCAAGGCCCTGGGGGTCGGAGCCCCCTGCCCCGCACACACACACACACAGACATACAACATTTTCTTAAAAACTACAGTTTTCAATTCAGAACCACCAAATTTGCCATCATGAAACTCTAACTTAGACGCTAGGCGGTTTTTGGAAGGGGTTGGAACCCCGGGGTGAGAGCCCCTCCCCTCCTCATAAAAATTTCGTAAAATCTACAGTTTTCAATTTAGGAGAACCAGATTTGGTATACTACCTATGGTTATCTAACTTGGACGGTAGACGGTTTTTGGAAGGGGTCGGGGCCCGGGTCAAGGTAGCCCCATGCAAAATTTTCGCAAAAAGTTCCGTTTTTTACTCTTAAGAATACCCTATCTACGTTCTAAGGCGCTCTTTGGCTCTTTGAGGGCCTTGCACCATAAACCATCAACCAACCAACTAACCAACCTTCGGTCTAAGTTAGGGACTGTAGATAACAATAAAGTGCAAAAATATGCGTTTAATGGTGTATTAAAAACACAAATCTATATAGTTTAGCTTTCACTACCAACGAGCGGCTTATCAGAAAGAAATATAATGTAATGTAAACAGAGAGTTCCAGATATTCAAAATTCAAAACGGTAAGAAAAAGATGATCAATGCCAATGTGAAGTCGTATGCATGCGACATCACATAGGTACATTGCATTTCTGTGTCGCGGGATTCACAGAAGCACACGCCAGATGTACGGCAGTTCTATAGATGTCTCCTAGAAGGTAAGTATTCCCATTCCTTTTTCTTTCTTTTTTGTTTCGCAAAATTAAATTAACTAAATCAAAATTTTTTAAATAAGTTTACTGGAAAATTGTAGGAATATCTTTTTCATTCATTAACTTTCACCCGCTGAACTTGGTGATTCCACAAATAGTAATACGTACCTGGCAAATAACTGGTATTCCTGCTAGTACAAATTATATTAATGATTTATTTGCGTCCAGTTCAATCTAGTATGTCCATAAGAGCGTTTGGGGCCGTATGAAAAATACATTTCAACGTGTGCCGCTACGGCGGCGGAGTGATCTAGGCGCTGGCTTCTGACCACTTGTCGAGAAGGATCCTGGTTCAAATCCCGGTGAATCATGGACGTTGTGCTTGACTTCTGGCACTGGCTGTTCCCCTTCCCAGGAACCAGTGGCCCAAAATTGGGAACGTCCGACTGCTTATAGCCCACTGAATTGATCACGGTGGTCGTTAACCCCCCCTCCAAAAGATTGCGACGTGTCCATTGCTATTTGTTGTGGACCGTACAAAAAGTATGTTTTTGATATCAACGTGTCCACTTCCATGTAGGCTGGCCATAAAATGTTAGGGGACCGTACAAAATTGCACTTTTGTTTTCACCTTGTCAGCGCTTCGGTATATGGTTGAAGTATACGTATATATAGTTGGGCCATTTCAGCACGTAGTTTGGTTTATATGGAAAATCAAGATAATGTTACATTTTTACTCAGCTACAACACATTAATCCCAAAGGCTATTTGTTGAAATCTTTAATCCGCCGTGCTCATATTCACAACGTTAACATAACATGTCAAGTTATTAATGTTGCAGTTTTACCCTGTCACAAAACTTTAGTTACAAGACCTTAGGCGTAAACTTTTTTTAGGAATTTTTATTCCGACGTATTCATAAGGTTTCGATAACATGCCAAGGTTATGGTACTGCGTTTTGACTGAGGCACAAAAATTAATAAACTGGCCTTAAGCCTTTTTATCAGTTTTCAATCAACCGTGCTCATATACATAAAATTTTCAGAGAAAGTCAAGTTTACTGTGTTGCGCATTTACTCGAGTACAAAACTATAAACAGCCATTAACTTTCACCCGCTGAACTTGGTGATTCCTCAATTCATCCATTAACAAGTCTTTTCAGTGATTGTATGCTATGGTCATATTCATAATGTTTGATGACAAGTCAGGTTAATGATGTTGCACTTATTAAAGACTTAAAAAGGTGTAGAGGCTAGTAATTATTATTTGAAGTCTAAATAAAAGCTCATTTTTAACTTGACTTGTCATGAAATCCTTATGAATATGGCATTTATTTTATTTTGTACATTTTACAAAGCGTATGCATTTTTTTTGGCATTTGTTTTATTTTGTGTTGTACTTGTTACATAGCGTTTCGCATTTTTGTAATGCTTGTGACTTGTGATTGCATTTTGAATTTTTATTTGTTTCACATTTTGGATTGCATTTTGAATTTTTATTTGTTTCACATTTTGGATTACTTTTTGACATTTTATGTTTTTGACATGCTATTTTGAAAATTTTGTCTTTTTCAATTTTGCGTTGTGTTTTACATTCTTGCATCTTCGGCGGAATTACATTCTTGAAAAATTCAAATACAAGTTAGTAAAAGGTATAATTCAATTAGTGAGAAATACCAGCACATTTTAGTAAAGGGTAGAATTATATGAAATTCCTCTTAAAAAGTCCAGCATGTTAACATTGTCTCTGTGCACCAAAGAAGTTCGAATTCCTTTTTATCTTGCCAGCGTTTCTCTTCTGGGTGGATTTGTTGGAATCTGTGCTATCACTCTTTCGATTTTAGCCAAAGTTGTTCTCTGTTCTTTCTCAATTTCACTGATTATTTCGTACAGTCACAGTTTTTTCTCTCCCAGAATTGTATTCCAGCGTCTGTCTAATCTTTCAAGTTCGTTTTGTGTTCTGGGAAAGCCAAATAAATTGTTTTCACTTACTGACCAAATTGTTGGCGGGAACAGCGGAGGGCTTCTGCTCGGATTGTTTCTTCTGCTTCCACGAAATTTTCCAAGAACATAATTTCCCTCAAACCACTGAACTACAGAATCTGCATATTCTAGTAAAATTGATTTCACTTCTTCAAAAGCAGCTGGAATTTCATCAGATGAAAAATATGCGAGTGCTTGCAAATGTCTGACTTTGAGAGCAAACTCACTGTTTTCCCTATATTCCAAGGCTATGCCAGAGGATGGATATTCCTCAGCACATTTTTTTCCGAGATGAAACCAACAACATTTCTGTGTGCTGCTTCCAAATTCCTTTTTAGCAGCATTATAACGGTAGCTATTTCAAAATCTATTATTATGCGTATATTGTGGTGCAAGCTGAATATCATAGTCTGATGCATAGTTTTGTAAATCCTACAAAAATACTGTATAATAGTATTATATTCTTTATACTTGCTGGAAAGTAACCCATAAACTAGTGGGACAAGTCTGTGCATCTCTGGATTCGTTTCAACCATAGCATAAATGGAACATAATTGCCTAAAAAGGGTTGGACAAGTTTCAAATGTCCCATCCATAATCCAGAGGGGTGCTTCTTTAAGCTTTCGTAAATTATTCTCTGTTAAAAATAAAATAATTCTTTGATGTCCAAATGCGCTATCTCTGCCAAGAAATTTTGCACCATCTTCTCCTGTAAATTTATTGGGGCATCGATCCGTTCTGAAGTCGTAGGCTCCGCAGGCATGTCTTGGCATGTCTTCTCTTTTTTACAACTTGCCTTAGTGCATTCATATTAGGCATGTAAGCTGCATTTACTGTAGCCATTGACGTTGTCACGGTTTGAAAAATTTGTGCAGGGGCTTGGTCCGTATTTCTCGCTCGTTCTTTTATTTGCGCTCTTGCAACAGCAACATCACTTTTCTCCGGTCTTGGAGCATGATTATGTGGTTTCTCATTGCGCATCCTGTGTTCATCTCCAATAAGAATAGTACTAGCAAAGCCAGTACAATTTCCATAATTTCTTTCAATACAGTGACAATACCGTAAATCACCTCGCACTCTGTTATGGCAAAATAAATACCCTTTCCATTTCAGCAAATCATTTTCTTTTTGTGAGTTAACTATTTATGTTGCATTCTTTATCTGCATAGTGCCTTCGGAAAACAATGCACTTTCTCTTTCCAAAATATTTAGAATGATATATTTCCACTATTATCATTTGACAACGCACAACAAAGGTTTCAACAAGCACGTTCTCTGTTCTCCAGTCAACTACGAACCATGTATTCTGAGTGTTTTATTGAATGAGCAACCATTCAATAAAACACTCAGAATACAGACAATCACGTGAAGCTTGTTCCTCCAGTTAGGGTTTAAGCGAAGTTCAAGATTTTCGTACCTGCGGTCACAAGAAGTGGTTAATTTTAAGGATCAGCATCTTATCTTTTGTTTTTCCAAAACGCAGATGTACATGTACTTTACAGCTGGGACGCTCCAGGCGGGGGATCAACAGATGCAAAGAACCCGGGAGCCAGGTTCCGGATGCGGCATCATGCGCGGACTGGGAAGCTGTTCTCTGGGCTGGTAGGCGTCATGCTAATTCTCAAAAATAAATTCAAATTTTTTGTGTTGCACCATGCGTATGAAAGAAAATTGTTATACTGAAAAGACAATTTGTTCACCCCGTAACATATTAAACGAAACCTGCGTCCCTACGTGCCAAATGATCTGTAAGCCAAACACAGTTTTTCATGCAACACCTTCCCCCGACTTTCTAAGTTCAGATCTGTCTCGTTCGACTTATTTCCTGTGCCGCCCCTCTCTTTCTCTAATTGCAGTTAATTGCCGTGAAATTGTTGTTTTACGTGGGGGTGTATTGCCGTCTGTCCTGAAGACTATAGTGAAAGCGGTGAACCCCAGGGGAAAAGTATTCCATCAAAAGCAACAGAAATCCAATGCAAGAGCAAAACTTTGTTCGTTGGCATTACATCCAAGCAATTTAGGCGAAGTAGGAAGTGTGTTTTTCTACTACGACACCAGAAGATTGTCGCGAATGCTCAGGCAATTACGATACAGATGTGTCCTTAAGACTTCTCTTTCAAGACGTCCAAAGGCCGGCACTAGGGGATGGGGAGGGATACAGTGCGGATGCTCTTTTTTGTTGCAGTTAAAAATTCTTAAGCTCATTCTTCCTTAAAACTTTGCCTGGTTACCAGTAAGTACTGTCTCATGCCTCAACCATTGCACAGATTTGTTGTTTTTGTTTTCATTCTTTGAGTTAACAGCGGGAAAATATCTGAACTGCGTTGTTTCAGTTGGAAATATTTTTTTTTTTACTTCAGCAACAGGGCTTCACGTATAATTGCAAAATACTTCGATAGAATAAACATACCTTACATAAAGAGTTTGCATGAGAAAATAGATTAATAATAAGGAAAATATTCTAAAACCAAAAAAAGAAATTGCGGAGCCGAAAAAGCTAGGTAGAGGAAACAAAAGGCTCTAAAAAAAGTTCATATTTAAAGAAACCTGTAGTCGCTTAATGAGTAAGTGGTATAACTCAACACAAAATCATGTGCTGTATTTGAAAAAAATATAAGCAAGTAGGCATCGTGACTGTCCACAGTTTCCCCTTTTCATCCTGTCGACATTACAACCACCACAGAAAAGAAAATAACAAAAACATAACAAAAACACCCATACAAAGTAAAATGCCCAAAACATAAAAAGAAGTAACCACACAAAATGAAATGCCCAAAACATTAAAAAAACTGCAACCACACGAAACAAAATACCCAAAACATGGTAAGAAATTCTGTTGAAAGCACAATGAAGGTATACGATAGGAGAAATATATGTTTTTAAAACTTAATACAAGTGTCAAAACTGAAATAAAAAGAAAGAAAAAATAAATATTCCAAATTTCATTGTTACTTTAGATATTTTGACCTGTTGACATTTCGTAATTTGTACTTGCACTCGGTCAAAAATATTACTTACAAGGACTCTTTAGTAACTTTTAATCGGTGTGGTCGTATTTATAAGGTTTGCATAACAAATCAAGTTAATAATGTTGCGCTTTCACTTAGGCACCAAATGCTAATTATTGGCCGCTAGGCCTAGGCCTTTTAAATAATTTTGTTAAGCGTAACACTCTTAAATTGATTTGTCATGCAAACCTCATATAATCACAGCATTATAAAAATTACTATAAATGCATATGCCTAGGTCTCGGGCGTATCTATTAATGCTTTGTGCTCGAGTATCATTTAAACAGAATTCATTTTATTTTATATGAAAACTACATAAATATCAGCTCGGAGGACTGAAAACTATCAAAAATCTCTAGGCCTAGGGTCTGCTTAATAGTTCCAACCTCAGAAAAGCGCATTGCTAAAATATTGGACTTCTATGAAAACATTATGAAAATTAGCACGGCACACTGAAAATTGCTAAACAGGCCCAGTCCTAGGGCTTTCTAATTATTGTTTTGTACCTGACTAAAAGTGTAACATTATCTTTAGTTCTTACTAGCAGGGGTACCCGGTATTTCCCAGGTAAATATTACTATTTCTAAAATCACCAAGTTCAGCGGGTGAAAGTTAATGAATGAAAAAGCTATTTCCGTAAATTTCCAGGAAACTTATTTTAAATCTTTTGATTTAGTTAATTTAATTATACGAAGCAAAAAAGAATTTACATTATTTACATTACATTGTATTTCTGCCTGATAAGGCAGCCGTTGGTGGTGAAAGCTAACGTTTATTAATTTGTGTTTTTAATACACCATGAACCGGATATTTTTTCACTTTATTGTTATCTACGGCCTCTAACCTAGACCGTAGGTGGGGTAATGGAGTGCTGTATTAGGATGCAGTTCTTAAGAGTAAAAATTGTAATTTTTACGAAAATTTTGAATGGGCCCCCTTCACACCGGGCACCGACCCTTTCCGTCTGCGGTCTAAGTTACAATACAATGAGGTAGTGTAATAAATTTGGACGTTCTAAATTCGAAACTGTAGGTTTTACAAAAATTGGCATGGGGGGGGGGGGGGGCTTTGAACCCCTGGCTCCAACCGTTTCCAAAAACCGCCTGCATTCTCAGTTAGAGTACCATGACATAGTATACCAAATTTGGTGGTTTTAAATTGAAAACTGTAGATTTTACGAAAATTTTTTATGGGGAGGGCTCTGACCCCTTGCTTGACCCGTTCCCAAAACCGTCTACCATCTAAGTTAGTACCATGAGATAATATACCAAATTTGGTTGTTCCAAATTGGAAACTGTAGATTTTACGAAAATTTTGTATGGGGGCAAGGATCTCACCCCCGGGCCCCGACCCGTTCCGAAAATCGTCTACGGTTAAGTTAGAGTACCATGATATGGTATACCAAATTTGGTGGTTCTAAATTGAAAACTGTAGATTTCAAGAAATTCTTTATGGGGGGGGGGGGCTCTGAACCCCGGGCTCCGACCCTTTCCAGAATACCATCTACCGTCTAAGTTAGAGTACCATGAGATAGTATACCAAATTTGGTGGTTCTAAATTGAAAACTCTAGTTTTTACAAAATTTTTTATGGGGGTGGGGCTTACCCCGTGCCCGACCCGTTCCAAAAACCGTCTACCGTCTAAGTTAGAGTACCATAAGATAGTATACAAACTTTCGTGGTTCTAAGTTGGAAACGGTATATTTTACGAAAATTCTTTGGGGGGAGGGGGTTGCTCTTACAGCCCGGGCCCCGATCCGTTCCAAAAACCGTCTCCCGTCTAAGTTACAGTTTCATGATACCAAATTTGGTGGTTCTAATGTGAAAACTACAGATTTTACGAAAATTTTGTATGTGGGGGCTCTTACCCCCCGCGCCTTGACTTATTCCAAAAACCGTCTACCGTCAAAGTTAGAGTACCATGAGATAGTATACCAAATTTGGTGGTTCTAAATTGAAAACTGTAGATTTTACGAAAATTTTGTCGGGGAGGGCATTCCAACCTCCCGTGCCCTGACGTGTTCTGAAAACCGTCTACCGTCTAAGTTAGAGTACCATGTTATAGTATACCAAATTTGGTGGTTCTAAATTAAAAACTGTAGATTTAACGAATTTTTATGTGTGTGTGTGTGGGGGGGGGGGGGGGCTCTGAACCCCGGGCTCCGACCCTTTACAAAAAACCGTCTACAGACTAAGTTAGAACACCATGAGATAGTATACTAAATTTGGTGGTTCTAAATTGAAAACGGTGTATTTTACGAAAATTTTGTACGGGGGCGGGCTCTAACCCCCGGGCCCCGACCCGTTCCAGAAACCGACTACCGTCTAAGTTAGAGTGCCATGATATAGTATACCGAATTTGGTGGTTCTAAATTGAAAACTAGATTTTACGAAATTTCGTATGAGGGGGGGGGAGGGGCTCTGAACCCCGGGCTCCGACCCTTTCCAAAAATCGTCTACAGTCTAAGTTAGAATACCATGAGATAGTATTCCAAATTTGGTGGTTCTAAATTGAAAACTGTAGATTTTACGAAAATTTAAAATATGTACCGGGGCGGGGTAGGGTTGCTCCGACCCCCGAGCCCCGACCTGTTCCAAAAACCGTCTCCCGCTAAGTTAGAGTTTCATGACACGAAATTTGGTGGTTCTGAATTGAAAAATAAAGATTTTAAGAAAATTTTGTATGGGGAGGGGTCTTACCCCCGGGCCTTGATCCGTTCTAAAAACCTTCTACCGTCTAAGTTAGAGTACCATGAGATAGTATACAAAATTTGGTGGTTCTAAATTGAAAACTATAGATTTTACGAAAGTTTGTGTGTAAGGGTAACCACCCTTGCCCCGACCCGTTCTGAAAACCGTCTACCGTTTAATTTAGAACACCATTATATAGTATACCAATTTTGGTAGCTCTAAATTGGAAACTTTAGTTTTTACGAAATAAATTTATGGGCGGGGGGACTCTGACCCCGTGCCCGACCCGTTCCAAAAACCGTCTACCGTCTAAGTTAGAGTACCATGAGAGAGTATGCCAAATTTGGTGGTTCTAAATTGATAACTGTAGATTTTACGCGGCATTGTTATGGGGGGGGGCCTTACCCCCGGGCTCTAACCCCTTCCAAAAACGGTCTACTGTCTAAGTTAGAGTAGCATGAGATAGTATACCAAATTTGGTGGTTCTAAATTGAAAACTGTAGATTTTACGAAAAAGTTTTTATTCGGGGGGTGGTCTGACCCCCGGGCTCCAACCCCTTCCAAAACCCGTCTAGCGTCTAAGTTAGAGTACCATGAGATAGTATACCAGATTTGGTGGTTCTGAATTGAAAACTGTAGTTTTTAAGAGAATTTTGTATGTGAGGGGCTCTGACCCCCGGGCCTTTACCCGTTCCAAAAACGGTCTGTCGTCTAAATTAGAGTACCATGAGATAGTATACCAAATTTGGTGGTTTTAAATTGAAAACTGTAGATTTTGCGAATTTTTATATGAGGAGGGCCCTTACCCATCGGGCTGCTACCCCTTCAAAAAATCGTCTAGCGTCTAAGTTAGAGTACCATGCGATAGTATACCAGATTTGGTGGTTCTAAATTGAAAACTAAGAAAATTTTGTATGTGGGGGCTCTGACCCCCCCCCGGGCCTTGATCAGTTCCAAATCCGGTCTGCCGTCTAAGTTAGAGTACCATAAGATAGTACATCAAATTTGGTGGTTCTAAGATGAAAACTGTAGATTTTACGAAATGTTTTATGGGGGAGGGGGGGGCGACCCCGCGGTCTCCAACCCCTTCCAAAAACCGTCTAGCGTCTAAGTTAGAGTACCATGAGATAGTATACCAAATTTGGTGGTTCTAAATTGAAAACTGTAGATTTTACGAAAACGTTTTTATTCGGGGGAGGGGGTCTGACCTCCCGGGCTCCAACCCCTTCCAAAAACCGTCTAGCGTCTAAGTTAGAGTACCATGAGATAGTATACCAGATTAGGTGGTTCTGAATTGAAAACTGTAGTTTTTAAGAAAATTTTGTATGTGGGGGCTCTGACCCCCGGGTCTTGACCTGTTCCAAAAACGGTCTGCCGTCTAAGTTAGAGTACCATAAGATAGTATACCAAATTTGGTGGTTCTAAGATGAAAACTGTCGATTTCAAGAAATTTTTTATGAGGGAGGGGGCTCCGACCCCGCGGGCTTCAACCCCTACCAAAAACCGTCTAGCGTCTAAGTTAGAGTTTCATGATACCAAATTTGATGGTTCTGGAATGAAAACTAGATTTTACGAAAAAAATTTATGTATGGGGGGGGGCTCTGACTCCCCGGGCCTTGACCCGTTCCAAAAACAGACAACCGTCTAAGTTAGAGTACTATGAGATAGGATACCTGATTTGGTGGTTCTGAATTGAAAACTGTAGATCTTACGAATATTTTGTGCATGGGGGGCTCTGACCAACCGGGCCCCTGACCCGTTCCAAAAACCGTCTACCGTCTAAGTTAGAGTACCATGAGATAATATACCAAATTTGGTAGTTCTAAATTGAAAACTATATTTTACGGCAATTCTGTAGGGAGGGGCTCTAACCCCCCTCTCCAACCGCTTCCCAAAACCTTCTACAGTCTAAGTTAGAATACCACGAGATAGTATACCAGATTTGGTGGTTCTGAATTGAAAACTGTAGATTTTACGAAAATTTTGTATATGGGGGGCTCTGACCAACCGGGCCCTGCCCCGTTCCAAAAACCGTTTACCGTCTAATATTTTTAGTGCCAAAGAAAAACGTAATATTCCTATCCTGTCTGCGTGTCCAAACTTTATAAATTTGATCAGGGAGCAAGACGTTCGAAATCGTACGTTTTCCTGCATTCGTTTTGTATGTAACCAAAATCTGTAAACGCGACGAATTGACGTAGTCGACGAATTGACGTAGTAGACGAATTTGTCCGCGACGAATTGACGTAGTAGACGAATTTGTCCGCGACGAATCGTCGTGGTCGACGAATTGACGCGCGACGAATTGACGCAGGCGACGAATTGACGTAGTCGACGAATTGACGTAGTCGACGAATTGACGCACGCGACGAATTGACGTGACACCGTAACAACGCTACAATGATCCTGCTACATAAAAAAGGTGACATTGAGGATCTCAGGAACTACAGACTTATCAGCATCCTATCAGTGGTTTATAAAATCTTCACTAAAGTTCTCTCACACCGCTTGAAGGTAACACTGGACATGGCTCAACCGAGAGAACAAGCTGGATTCAGGAGTGGCTACAGCACAATAGATCATATCCACGTACTGAGAGAACTAATTGAAAGAGCGAGGTATTGTGCATGACTTTTTATCGATTATGAAAAGGCCTTTGATTCGGTGAAACCATCAGCAGTTACAATGGATCCTGCGGTATTGAAGATGCATACATTAATATTGTTAATAACATCTATGAAAATGCGAATGCAAAGATTCGGCTTTTGAAAATACAGCACACATAAAAATTGGAAAGGGAGTGAAACAAGGTGGCACCATATCTCCCAAGCTCTTTAATGCCAATTGGAAAATGTCTTTCAATCACTGAACTGGAAAAACAAAGGGATAAAGATTAATGGAGATTATCTAACTCACCTTCGTTTAGCTGATGACGTAGTCATTTGTGCAACTACCCCATCAGAACTGCAGAGTATGATCCAGGAACTTTGCTGACAAGAGTAAAGAAGTGGGATTAAAAATGAACTTTCAGAAGATAAAAGTGATGTTCAATGCTTTTACAAGAAATGAAGATTTATCCATTGATGGAGAAAAGCAGGAGATAACATATATGTACGTTTATCTTGGACAGCAGATATCAAGTGAGGGTCACATTGATGAAGAAATTAATCGGCGTATAAAACTTGCCTGGAGAGCTTTTGGAAGAAACAGCATAATTTTCAGGAGCAGTATGTCATTATGTCTTAAAAGAAAAGTGTTTGATCAATGCAACCTTCCAGTGCGTACGTATGGTGCAGAGAGGTGGACCTTAACTAAAAGAGACATACAAAGGCTGCAGACAACTCAAAGAGACATAGAGAGGCGCATGCTTAGTGTAACCAGGAGAGATAAGAAGACGAACTCGTGGATCCGAAAAATGACAAGAGTGGAAGACATCAGGATCAAAGTTAAATCCCTGGAATGGCAATGGACTGGACATACTGTCAGAAGTACAGACTATTAATGGAGAGCCGAAATTTTAGATTGGATTCTAAGGGACAAGAAAAGACCCAGAAGAAGTCCACATGGGAGATGGGTAGATGAAATTCGAAAGTATGCGGGAGGGACATGGAGGAAACTGGCACAAGACAGACTGTTGTGGAGGAAACTTGGGGAGACTATCGTACAGCACGGGGTTGATAATGGTTGAAAATGATGATATATTGTATGAACCTCACAAAACCCATCTAAAATCTGAAGTAAGAAAAAATTTGGGTGAAAAAAAAATTTTTTAAAAGGAAAAGTAGTGCAACGACTTACGACATTGTGACTGCGGACATTTTGACTGTCGACATTATGACCCCGACATTTTGACTATTGACGTTATGATATCACCGAAAAAAATACAGTGCCGTCATTTGTACAAATAAGATGGTAGTCGGTTCCATTGCGTAGAAAAAAACTACAGTGCTCTCAAGTGTGTACAAATAAAGTGATCGTCTGTTCCATCACGTATACCAAGAAGTGGGAGATCCGTATTTCGATCTAGAGTTTCCCTGCTGCTACTAAATTGAAGTAATGCTGTAAAAATTAAGTTTCAGGTGGAAATGTTAGAAATATATTTTGAATGCTAAAATATTAGTGCACCGCTATCGTCTCATGTAAAAGCAGTGAATTCATATTTCCTATAGAAAATCAAATCTTCCATCGTATATATCGGTGCCACTTTGTGTTGTTACATTACGCCCTTGAGTTAATCAGAAAACGCTTTGCAGAAGGCATGGAAAAAACAGGGAACAGCAGGTGAACCTTTTAATGTCTTTATTACTGAAATCACGTTTTCTTACCACAAAACGCAGATCTACGTAAAAGCGCAGTGCACGTTTCTCAACCTATTGTTCTTTAAAGATTTTATAGACTTCGAGAAACAAACGGTGTCCTTGGCCATGCAAGTGTCCCTAGTACGAGGATAATTCATTCTCAAGCATATCACTTCTAATACCTCACTGTCTACGGTGTTTAACTTATTCTGACTTTTATTCCTAAGCAAAAATACAGACACACACACACACACATCTCAGAGACTTTGAATACATTTACATTAACCGGTTTTATTCGTACAGTAAAAGTTGAAACATTTATTTTATTGTATTTGACATTCTGAGTACGGTGCTGAGCGGTGAAATCTTAATGACTCTTTTCAAAACAGAAGGCATGCTAATTTCTGTGCACACAAGACTCGGACTGAATGAAACAATATCAAGAATTTTTATTTAAAACGTGTTTGTTAAAACGTGGGGCTTTAAATTATTTGCACTTCGTTCTTTTTCCTATAGATTCAACCAGGGGCAAGGACAGAGGTTTCGTGGTATTGCTTCCAATAGTTTCAAGAGAAAACTAGAACATATATTTTTCTTTCTTTTTCATTTGTCATTTATTACACTAGAAAACTTTAAACACCGTTATTTTACTATTTTCGAGTACCATATCTTCAAATTTTCGGAATTATCTTTCCGAAATTGATTAACAGATTTTAGTCCAACTTTCCTTTCTCTAAAAAATTCACTGTCATTAAGCGAGCCAAGGAAAATTTATCAGTTTGTGTTACTTACATTCAATTATTTTCGAAAAAAAAAGTTATTTTTAAAAGCAACAAGAACAGTTCCCGATATAAACAGTGTAACCGATTTTCATGTAGTTATATAGTCTGAGTGAGACGTATATACTTAGGTTTACCATGTTTTCCGAGCTCAAAACCGGTACAAAACGTAGACAGACCCTAATATAACCGGAACAAAGTTTTGGACGGTTATTATAAATGATATTATCAAATTGTCATGGTACTATTATAAAGTTGGATCAATGTAAATTCTATCATGTCTATATCTAAGGTAACCAGGTATTAGAATACTGATTTGAGGACTAAATAGCGTGGTGCAGTCAAATCCGAAGATCATTTGGGGACACACCCAGAGCCTCAGACTAAATATGCAAATATTTTGTTTCAAAATCTCAAAACTGAGTTGTTTCAATAAGTGTGATTTTACTTCTGAAAATCTGTATGGAAAGAACATATTCAGCAAAACTGAAATATCGCGTCTGTACTTTACCTGAGGTTCACGTTCTGAATTAAGAGCAAGCTGCATAATCCTCATATTTTTGTGGTGAACGAATAATATGGATAATTTTTTTCCTTTTGTAAAACATTTTAGTGAAACTAAAAAAAAATTATGGTCAAAATTTAGCCTATTCGATAGCACAGTGGTCAAAACGCTGGTTTCTGAACTTTTGTTCGAGTGGGTCCCGGTTCGAGTCCCGAACGAGGCATAAGTGGTGTGTTTGCCTTATGGCACTGTCTCTGAATGAACATGTTAGCAGGTGGACAGGCCGACACAGAGGTCAAGAGAGGCCCGGGCCACTTTCAATTTTGAGCTCATCCACAGTATATCAAGAAATGAAGAAGTGCGAAAACAGTGATACAGAACTAGTAGTATTCCTTAAATGTTTACATTTAATACAATAACGATTTTAACACAGAAAAAGAACACTGTAACGCTTTGCAATAAACGTTATAATTTTTATTTAACATGTGATTTTCTAGTTGTTGTTTTTTTATTTTTTTTTTCAAATTCATCAAATGGAAAATAGATCCATAGAAAAAAGTTGACTCGGCTATTTTACTTCTCCCAGGGCGGTTGGGAAGATGTATGGGTTAAGTGTTCCAACACAGAGTGCAATACTTTAGAGTATTGAGCTATTCCCAAAATATGTAAGATTTTATAAAACATATTAAATCATAGTGCCCTGCAAGCGGCGCGGCTTGTGTAAATTTGTAGGATGAACGTCATCTTCTTTCAAACCTGTCGGTGTATTTTTGTGTCTGCAACTATAACAAAATTAGGATTCAAAGGGTAAATTTGAAGCTCCCTAGAAAATGTGAGGCCTGATCCAAATGGCCCTGTTGGCTCCCCTTTCAAAACCCTGCAGGTAGAGTACAACGACAATAATTTTTAAGAACAGTTTTCATGAGAAACGCAAAGAGCTAGTGATGAAGTTCAAATCTCAGGATAAACAAAATTTTGAGGATAGTTTGTGTCCCAAAAGACATGAGATGTTTTTGAAGCCAGTAAACTAATTTGGAGGACTGTCCCAAAGAATGCGGGACCTTCGGCCAGTATATCTATATTCCATATTTTCATGAACTAAATCGAGATGTACAGTCTCTGGTGTAGGGATGTTTTAAACAACATGACAGTATTGCAGCAGTTTTTTTATTTATACACTTGAAAAACTGAAATCCAATCACTGAAAGAACTCTATTCAGTTTCACACAGACAAAAACATTAATGTGAAGCCATGAAATATGACTTATTGTACGAGTAACAAAGTTACTGCTAAAAACACTAAATATATTTAAACTTTTGTATTTGCTAGTAGAACGGACCTTACGTAAAAGTGGCTTGTTATTAATTTTTTCATTAATTTCCGTCATTGTAACTCAATGTTTACTTTGCAGTACATTAGGCGACTATTTACAGCCCTCCGAATTGATCATGGTGTCGTTAAACACCGCAACAAAGAAAGAATAAGTTGACTCGGCTATTATACTTCTTTCTTCAGATCCATACATTGTTCACTGAAAATGTACTCCACAATTCTGGTTGGACACAGAAATGTCCTGGTTATTGAACAGTTGAATCCACTTTTGTCACAACTCATATTCTCAGTTTTGTAGTTTTTTTTTTAATTTTAGGTTTTAACGACCACTGTGAGCAACTCAATGGGCTATAAGCAGTCATCCGTCCCAAATTTAGGGCCACTGGTTTCAGGGAAGGGAGAGAGCCAGTGCCGTAAGCCAAGCGCACCACTCATGCCTCACCCAGAACTAGAACCTCTACTCATCTCTGACGAACGGTTAGAGGCTTATTTACTGGGAAGCCAAGGCTCAGGTCTTCGCGATGCTGTAGGGCCCTATAAAACAATTATTTTTATTTTTGTTAAAAAAAAAAGACACAGAGTGAGTGATAAATACGCCGTTCTGTGTTTTTGGAGAATGATTTTACCCGAACTTGAAGTATAGTGTCTACAAGTATTAATTTATTAGCCTTAATGCAGGCTGACTAAAAGTAATTTTGAGAGTAATATTGCTTAATAGTGCACAATGGAGCCCAGAGAAGGTGTGTTATTTCTGGCAGTTTTGCTTAGAATGCAATGAACATTATGCTCTTCAATTAGGTATTTAATATGACGGGTCCACGATCTTTCCCTTAAAGTTTATTTTTCCTCATTCAGTCCAGTTTAAAAGGCCATCACAAGGTTGCTACCATGCATGTAAAATTGAAATGGAAAAACTGGTTTTACGAAACATACGAACCCGTTTCATCACCGAAAAGTAGTGCCGTAAACTAACCGTATGTAGACATACTAGTATTAAATATCAGTAATGTGCTTCAGCCACCATCCTTATAAAAGTTCTGGCTTTTCTTTCTGAACAAACGATTTCCCACGTGTAACTTCCGCTCAAGAAATGACATAACAGATCCGGCGCCTGTTATGCCATTTTTTTCCGAGTCACCACGTTTCACTCAGAAAGAGAGTCACAGCACATCTCACCTCCTGGGTATACCGCCTAGGAGCTACGCAACATTGTTGATTTTCATCCTGTGGCTTCTTGATAAAACTCCAGGCTAATGAATTTCATGTGAACAAGGGTCATAATTTTAAAATTATATCAAGAAGTTGAAAATAAGCTACACAACATTGTTAATTTTCATCCTGTCGCTTCTTGATAAAACTCCAGGCTAATGAATTTCATGTGAACAAGGGTCATAATTTTAGAATTATATCAACAAGTTGAAAATAAGCTACGCAACATTGTTGATTTTCATCCTGTCGCTTCTTGATAAAACTCCAGGCTAATGAATTTCATGTGAACAAGGGTCATTATTTTAGAATTATATCAACAAGTTGAAAATAAGCTACGCAACATTGTTGATTTTCATCCTGTCGCTTCTTGATAAAACTCCAGGCTAATGAATTTCATGTGAACAAGGGTCATAATTTTAGAATTACATCAACAAGTTGAAAATAAGCTACGCAGCATTGTTGATTTTCATCCTGTCGCTTCTTGATAAAACTCCAGGCTAATGAATTTCATGTGAACAAGGGTCATAATTTTAGAATTATATCAACAAGTTGAAAACAAAATAAAAATGTTTATAAGGCAAGCCGTCTTCCAGTATCTAAATTTCAAACCAATATGTACTTAGCCCATGAGGTTTTGATGGACTTTCTCTGTATTAAATTTCATGTCGACAGGTGTCATATACGTATATATATCATCATCATCATCGTCAACCATTATCAATCCGAAGGTCTCTCTAAGCCTCTTCCACTACAATCTGTCTTGTGCCAGTCTCCTCCATGTTACTCCCGCATACTTTCGAATTTCATCCACCCGTCTCCCATGTGATCTTCTTCCGGGTCTTTTCCTGTCCCTTGGAATCCAATCTAAAATGTCGGCTGTCCATCGATGGTCTGTCCTTCTGGCAGTATGTCCAGCCCATTGCCATTTCAGGGATTTAACTCTGATCATGATGTCTTCCACTCTTGTCATTTTTCGGATCCACGAGTTCCTCTTCTTATCTTTCCTTGTTACAACAAGCATGCGCCTCTTCATGCTTCTTTGAGTTGTCTGCAGCCTTTGTACTGTATGTCTCTTTCAGTTAAGGTCCACGTCTCTGCTCCATACGTAAGCACTGGAAGGATGCATTGATCAAACACTTTTCTTTTAAGACATAATGACATATTGCTCCTGAAAATTATGCTGTTTCTTCCAAAAGCTCTCCAGGCAAGTTTTATAAGCCGATTAATTTCTTCATCAATGTGACCCTCACTTGATACCTGCTGCCCAAGATAAACGTACTTATCTGTTATCTCCAGCTTTTCTCCATCAATCGATAAATCTTCATTTCTTGTAAAAGCACTGTACATCACTTTTGTCTTCTGAAAGTTCATTTTTAATCCCACTTCTTTACTCTTGTCAGCAAGTTCCTGGATCATACTCTGCAGCTCTGATGCGGTAGTTGCAAAAATGACTACGTAATCAGCAAAACGAAGGTGAGTTAGATTATCTCCATTAATCTTTATCCCTTTGTTTTCCCAGTTCAGTGATTGAAAGACATTTTCCAATGTGGCATTAAAGAGTTTGGAAAATATGGTGTCACCTTGTTTCCCTCCCTTTCCAATTCTTATGTCTGTTGTATTTTCAAACAGCTGAATCTTTGCACTTGCAATTTCATAGATGTTATTAATAATATAAGGGGATGTAAGGTCAGGTGATGCGTTACATCACAGCCTCTCCTTGACAAATGTCAACCCCGCCTTCTCGTGGTGCATCCTGTTCTCACTAAAAGGGTTCTGACGACCGCCAATAGCGGTATAACTATACCATCGGGATTAGAGGAAATGCTATCCCACACGTGGTGAGTTATGGCCAAACCCCTCCAAAATTACTAAACGACTTAAATCTTGGCCCTCAGTCTCCGGCAGCTGGAATGTACCTGGCCAAGGCTGCGGCCAGTGCGACATGAAGGCAGAGGGTGCTAAGAATCCCGGGAGGACCGGACTAGGCTGCCATCTGATGCTGACCTTGGCTACGTGTAATGGACGCTCCCTATCTTCTGATTCAAGGCTTCTTAAATTGGAAGAGGAACTACAAAGGATCAAGTGGGACATCGTCGGGCTAAGTGAGATAAGGAAAAAGGAGAAGATCGCATTGAACTGAAAAGTGGACATCTCTTCTACTATCGTGGGACAGATACTGGTGTTGGATTTATAATAAATAAGAAACTGAAGGACAAAGTTGTAGAAGTTGAAAGTTCCTCTGACAGAGCTGCACGACTCGTTATCCAACTTTTGAGAAGATACCAGGCTCAGATTATTCAAACTTATGCACCCACCACAAGTCATCCTGAAGAAGAAATTGAAGAATTTTATGAGGAAATTCGTCATCTAAATAATAAAGTTAAGCAGCACTTGAAGATAATTATGGGAGATTTCAATGCAAAAATAGGGCAACGGCAACAGAATGAAACTTCAGTAGGTAAATTCGGTCACGGCAACATAAACCAGCGTGGAAATACTCTCGTAGAGTATGCAGAAACAGAAGGGTTTTTCATCTTGACCTCCTTTTTCAAAAAAAAGCCACACAGGAAATGGACATGGAGACATCCAAATGGGACGACAAGTGAAATTGATTTTATTATGTGTAACAAAAAATTCATCATAGAAGACTGCAGTGTGCTAAACAAGTTCAACACAGGTAGTGACCATAGATTGGTGAGATGTAAGATGCACCTAAACACTAAACTTGAACGTGGCAAGCTCATAAGACAAAGAAAATGTATTGACATAACCAACCTTAAAAAGCACCATAATACCTTCAAGTTTGAACTGAAGAACAGATTCTCTGCTTTAGAAGGTCTAACATCGGAAGAAGTGGATATTTCTGAAGTTAACAGAAAAGTAACTAAAGCTCTTATGGAAAGAGCAACAAAATTAGCTGGGTCTAAGAAGAAGTTGCATGTGAACAAATTATCAGGAAAAACCAAAATGTTGATGCAAAAAAGAAGAGAGATGAGGACAATTAAAGAAGATGTGACTTCCAAAGTAAAATATATAGAGCTATGCAAGACAGTACGAAAAAGTATCACTGAAGACGTAAGGAAATTCAACTGTGAACTAGTGAGGAAAGCAATTGAAAACAACCAAAGCCTAAAAATAACAAAGGGACATCTCAGTAAGGGAAGAAAACAGATTATGGCACTGAGAAAAGAAAATGGTTCTGTAACAAGAAATAGAGGCGAAATTTTGACAAGAGTGAAAGATTTCTACTCCAAATTATATGAAAGGGATGATACATGTACTCTAGACATAATGAAAGGCACCAGTACCAGAGTTCTTTCAGTCCTCCCAGCAGAAGTTGCACATGCAATCAAGAACATGAAGCGGGGAAAAGCTCCAGGAGAAGATGGAATTACTGTAGACATCATACAAGACGCAAGTGGAGAAATCGAAACAGTACTCGCCCAAATTTTTATTTTAACTCGATGCCTTAATGAAGGAAAGATTCCTGAGGATTGGAACAACGCTACAATGATCCTGCTACATAAAAAAGGTGACATTGAGGATCTCAGGAACTACATACCTATCAGCCTCCTATCAGTGGTTTATAAAATCTTCACTAAAGTTCTTTCACACCGCTTGAAGGTAACACTGGACATGGCTCAACCGAGAGAACAAGCTGGATTCAGGAGTGTAATTGCAAGAGCGAGGGAATATGAACTTCCATTGTGCACGGCTTTTATCGATTATGAAAAAGCTTTTGATTCGGTGAAACCATCAGCAGTTACAATGGCTCTGAAATCCTGCGGTATTGAAGATGCATACATTAATACACTGCCGGACAATTGCTAAGGACGGATGAAAATAGCAACGATAGCAACCATAAAATGGAAGGCAGGAAAATGTGGAAATTAGCATAAGTGCAGGATACAGTAAGACGTGTTGTGCGTATGCAAATTTTGGATTGCCAAACTTGTTCGTGACGTCATAGCGCTGATAAGAGATATAAAGGATTTGACGTGTATTGATCGTTGTTGTTCAAACGCAAAGTTGAAAGGGAAAGAATCAATTGACGAACTTGCAATTTTCAGTATGTCTTCCAGAACATCACCTAGATGATTTTACGCGTGGCCGTATTATTGACAAGATTGAAGAAGGGCGAAAAATAACAGATGTTGCCAGGGAGTTCGACGTCAGCCACAGTGTTGTTTCAAGGCTTTGGAAATCATTTCAAACAAATGGAGAGTGTAGCAAACGTCACGGGGGAGGTCGTGTTCGCAGTACGACACTGCAGAAGATCGGTACATAGTGCTATCAACAAAGAGACACCGGCGCAGCACAGCTAGTGAGGTAGCAAATCAGTTTATGGCTGCTACTGGCAAGCGGATCTCCCGAAAAACTGTCGCCAGACGTTTGCATGAAGGAGGACTATACGCCCGCCGTCCTGTTGTGTGTATCTCATTGTCCAGACGTCACCGTACCGCCCGTTTGCAATGGTGCCATCAACATCGCAATTGGACTGATAACGACTGGTCTGCTGTCCTCTTCTCAGATGAGAGTAGATACAGTCTATCGTCAGATTGTCGACGACAACTGATCTGGCGTGATAGTGGCACTGCATATTGTCCAGCAAACATACAGGAAAGGGACCGATATCCGACATGTACTGTCATGGTATATGGGCTGGCATCATGATCAATGACCGTACGTCCCTCTATGTGCTTCCAACTGGGACTATGACTGGCCAATGATACATTAATGATGTTCTGCTACCTCATGTTCGCATGTTCCGTTGTGCTGTCGGTGATAGATTCATTTTCATGGATGACAACGCAACATGTCATCGAACAGTCGCTGTCCAGGAGTGACTTGAGAGCGAGGTTATTCAACGCCTCGTATGGCCAGCACGTTCTCCAGATCTGAATCCCATTGAAAATGTGTGGGATGCTTTGGGGAGGAGTCTTGCTGGTCGCCAATGCCCTCCAATAAACAAGGACACCCTCATCCGTGCACTGACAGACGAATGGGATAAATTACCCCAACAGCTGCTTGATAATGTTGTGCAAAGCATGACACGACGTGTGGAATCTTGCATCGCCCTCCATGGTGGCCATATCCCGTATTGACATCTTACGCCGGAACGCCTGCGGACGGTAATTGCATTTTTTTCACGTTTACGTATTCTGCACAAAATGGCCTGTTTGTCCCTTGAACATGTTCCAAAGCCTTCTGGATTTCAGAGCACAATAAATTGTTTTTCTTGTAATGCCCTGGCATTCTGACATTATTTTATTTCACTTGGCATTCAACCACACTTACTTTTTTATGCGCTATATAGCCGTTTATGATCCGTCCTTAGCAATTGTCCAGCAGTGTATTATTAATAACATCTATGAAAATGCAAGTGCAAAGATTCGGCTGTTTGAAAATACAACACACATAAAAATTGGAAAGGGAGTGAGACAAGGTGACACCATATCTCCGAAGCTATTTAATGCTGCTTTGGAATGTGTCTTTCAGTCGCTGAGCTGGGAAAACAAGGGGATAAAGATTAAT
Source organism: Macrothele yani (assembly GCA_039090855.1). Classification (NCBI taxonomy): domain Eukaryota; kingdom Metazoa; phylum Arthropoda; class Arachnida; order Araneae; family Macrothelidae; genus Macrothele; species Macrothele yani. The sequence continues at coordinate 76,099,365 of CM076997.1, read as the reverse complement.
GGAGATTATCTAACCAACCTTCGTTTTGCTGATGACATAGTTATTTTTGCAACTACCCCATCAAAGCTGCAGAGTATGATCCAGGAACTTGCTGACAAGAGTAAGGAAGTGGGATTAAAATGAACTTTCAGAAGACAAAAGTGATGTTCAATGTTTTTACAAGAAATGAAGATTTATCGATTGATGGAGAAAAGCTGGAGATAACAGACACGTACGTTTATCTTGGACAGCAGATATCAAGTGAGGGTCATATTGATGATGAAATTAATCGGCGCACAAAACTTGCCTGGAGAGCTTTTGGAAGAAACAGTATAATTTTCAAGAGCAATATGCCATTATGTCTTAAAAGAAAAATGTTTGATCAATGCATCCTTCCAGTGCTTACGTATGGTGCAGAGACTTGGACCTTAACTAAAAGAGACATACAAAGGCTGCAGACAACTCAAAGAAGCCTGAAGAGGTGCATTCTTGGTGTAACCAGGAGAGATAAGAAGAGGAAATCGTGGATCAGAAAAATTACAAGAGTGGAAGATATCATGATCAGAGTAAAATCCCTGAAATGGCAATGGGCTGGACATACTGCCAGAAGGACAGACCATCGATGGACAGCCGAAATTTTAGATTGGATTCCAAGGGACAGGAAAAAACCCAGAAGAAGACCTCATGGGAGATGGGTGGATGAAATTCGAAAGTATGCGGGAGTGACATGGAGGAGACTGGCACAAGACAGACCGTTGTGGAGGAAACTTGGGGAGACCTTCGTCCAGCAGTGGATTGATAATGGTTGAAAATGATGATGATGATGATTAATAATATTAATGTATGCATCTTCAATGCCGCAGGATTTCTAAACCATTGTAACTGCTGATGGTTTCACCGAATCAAATTGAGGATCTCAGGAACTACAGACCTATCAGTCTCCTGTAAGTGGTTTATAAAATCTTCACTAAAGTTCTTTCACACCGCTTGAAGGTAACACTGGAAATGGCTCAACCAAGAGAACAAGCTGGATTCAGGAGTGTCTATAGCACTATAGATTATATATATATTATGAGTTATATAAAAATACAACTGGGAAAATGATTTGGGAGATGGCCACTTCTCTAATTTGTATCGAAATCTAACCAGGGACCATCATATTAATTTCATAATAATTTCCTGGTAGATACCTCGTATTAATTTCACCTTGAGAGCTAATAAAGTTTTTGAGTAATGGTGGCAACAAAGCACAGACGCACACATACACCGCTGTTAAAATAGTGAGATCTCGTTCGGGGAACACAAAATGTATATTTCTATTAAAATTTCGAAGTGTATTACTTTTGCGATCTCAATATACTAGTACGAGAAAGTAAAAAATGCAGCGGCGGGGGAGGGAAGGGGGTTATTTGGCAACAAAACAGGCCATTTGTCAATTTTTGAAGGATGGCGGGCTAAGTGAGGGGACACCAAAAGCCAACTCTAAGACCACGGCGCTACCAGGCGGTAGTTTTCATGTGTCACAGTTTGAAGACCAAAATGCCGTGGGAATTCCATACCATTAAAAAGTTCATCGAAATGTTACCTTCTTGACATTTCACTGATTTCTTCAACTGAAGTTTCAACTTCATGACATGTATTGCTATTGTTGTTCATCCAGACAAACTTTTCTGCTTCACCAAAATTCATTTCTCATAACTTAATGCAAGAAAAACGTCGATCATAAAATTCTATAAATTCCTTCGTGCCATTCTCATTTAGTGTATAAATGTATTAACTCGCTTTCTGAAAGATGTTTTTAGCTTTTCCAGTTCGATAACAACATCAGGTGCACTTTCTTTTTTTTTCCGTTGCTAAGATTGTTTCGTTAAACAAAATGAGCTGTCTCTGAAAAAGTCCACGGCCAGACTGATTCGTCACATGTCAATACGGCCATTTTTGAATATACGGCCACTATACGGCCATTTTTGAAAATTTAAATGCAACTGCTGAATTACACTGCTGGCCACCCAAAATGCAACACCAAGAAGGGCACGAGATAGCAAAGCCAGATTTACTGGACACATAACAACAGATACAAAAGATGAAACGATTGAGCTTACAGGCCCGTGCGACTTGCGGAACACGCAGACGTCAATGGTTCGCGTGGCCCCCATGTCTGGCAATAACGGCCGCTACACGCCGCTGCATCGAACGAAATGAATGAGGGCTTGGGTTATGTCAGTCCAGGCTGCTTCCACACGTTGCCACAGTTCATCAGGCGTAGCCGCGGGTGGTGCTTGCCGGGCCACTCGGTTGCCGATCAGCGCCCAGACGTGTTCGATGGGTGACATATCGGGAGAACAAGCGGGCCATGGCAGCAGTGACACCTGGTGGGCCGTGAAGAATTGTTGCACGATGCGTGCCACGTGGGGGCGCGCATTTTCCTGTTGAAACGTGGCCACTGGCAGGTCCTGCAGGTAATTGAGGACTACAGGCTCCAAAACGTCGGAGATGTAGCAGTGGCTGTTAAGTGTACCGGCGATGCGTACCAGAGGGGGCGGGTGTCATATCCAATTGCGCCCTAAACCATAACGTCAAGCGACGGACCGGTATGGCGATGCATAATGCAGGCGTCATACAATCTCTCGCCGCGGTGCCGCCACACGCGGATCCGACCATCGTGGTGTTGCATGCAGAAGCGGGATTCGTCGGAGAAGACAATGTCGTGCCATTACGTAGTCCAGGTGCGGCGTTCAAAGGCCTCCTGCCGCCGCACTTGCCGGTGGTGGAACGTCAATGGTAATCGGGGCAATGGGCGCCGTGCGACAAGTCCCCGCTCCTGCAGACGACGTCAAACGGCATGTGCTGACACAGGTTGTTGCGCAACACACCCTAATCCCTGCGCTAACGTTCGTGATGTGGCGGGGCGAGCCGTCAATGCCCGCCGCACAACATGCCGGTCCTTCGGTTCGGTGGTGTGCCGCGGCTGCGGCAATCACTCACGTCGGTCCGTCCGTCCCTCCTGCACCCACCGAATCCATACTCGCCTCACTGCGGGTGGATGTCTTCCCACACGGACGCCGATGTCTCGGTACGATAAACCGCTGTCGCGATAAGCCACTATTCGTTATCTGTCGAACTCCGAAACGTGCTGGAATGACTGCCGTATGCTGCGACAAGGCACCAGGAAGCTTCCCACGCACAGGTCAGGCAGCACAACCCACTTCCACTACTTACACCCAGCCTTCTGTGCACCCGTCTTATAGTGCTTCTCGGTGGCGTGCCGGGCGCACATGATTTGCATATGCCCTGCAATGCTAATCGTTTGCACGTCCTCTCGCGGGCGACGCATGCTGCGAATTTCAGGCCAATCGGATGCTTCCTTCTTGGTGTTGCATTTTGGGTTGCCAGCAGTGTACAAATCATTGTTACTTTAGTTGCTGCTCGTATATTTGGACGCCACTAGTGCCCCCTCAACAACTTCGTTTTCTCAGTGGGGTTATAGGGGTTTATCTCGTGTCTGCTGTTTCTTTTCTTCGATATACCAACCCCACACAAACCTATGAAAACTATTGAATTTGGTGAAAGAATATATTCTATACTCTATTTACGACGTCATACTGATATGTACTTTACGGAACTTCTACAAAGAAATGTATTCCGAGCACATCATTCCAGGAAATTTCCGTCGGATAATACTTTGAGACAGACCCTTTATTACCTTAATCAAAGTAAGATTTTATTATTGGTAAATAACAATATTTGGTTCAGAACTACATAACGAAACTTTAAAAGCCTGTTTGTCAAAACTGTGCTCATTGTGCTGTTGTTACGTGCATTTGTTTACAATTTGGAGCGTTCTCTGTATAATCGTAACAAAACCTGCTTTATTGTTTCAGTAGAAGAATTTTAAATTAATTAGAAGCATTTTTAACTTGAAAAATACACAACCAGTTTTCAAGAAAGACCCTTTCCCAGGAACGTATATAGCCATAAGCTCCTCAATATTTCTCTAGGTGAAAGTCGGTGTCGGTGTCACGATGTAGATGACATGATGTGAATCCCAGAAAATAGGACAATTGAACAGGCCGCGTTGCTGCTTATCCTTCTGGCCGTGACAAGCCACAACTGCATTTTCCTACACTAACACCCGAAGAAATTTTTTATCATCACCGGACAGTGTTCCTTAGAGCAACAGTATGACTTAAGTCCGTTATAAGTTTGAAGGATTCTTTCAATAGCTGGAAGTAGTGAAAGCAATGAATTGTTGTCCTGCTGCAATTTTTCCGTACTCAACGTCTACGAACTCACAGAACTCTTTCAGCAGAGCCAGGTTACATACCCGGCGTAAATGTTAAAATATTCATAAATTTTGGCTACTGTTTAAATAGAACATCAATTTTGGCTTCTGTTTAAATAGAACATCAATCGCAGTTTAAAAACATCGAAGAACGATATAGGCCAAGCACCCTATACATACAATATATTTCTCCCTTTTTCTCCCCTTTTCTCCCTTTTTCTCCCCTTTTCTCCCTTTTTCTCCCTTTAATCGGCTATAAATATTATTTCCCCCTTTTCGTTCTACACCTGCAAAATTGATGATGTAGTCATTACTACAAAACCCAACGATTTCTTTTAATAAATTTTGACTTTTTATAACTAAAAACCAATAGTGTGCCAATATTTCTAGTTTCACCAAGAACTGATTGAAAATCTATACGCTTAACTTCTACTCCTGTGCTGGTATAAGGTATTCCAGAACACAAGGTACAATTTTGACTTCTTTTCTGTTCCAAGGATCAGCTGTTATGGATATACAGTGGTTGATTCAAGTTTATAGTGACAAAGTGTGCAGGATCATACAAATATGAAATACCATGGCGCCAACTTCTGTTGTGTTCTGAGTGTTTACCATGTTCTTGTACTATCCTTCTGCAGCGCAACTTCCACTGTAGCAGGCTCCTTCGGAGACAGGCAAGATCAGTTCTCTCTCACTAATCTTTGCAAGTTTTCCAAAGGCCCGTCAATTGTTTTGGGTCTCCTACTTTTCAGGGCTCGTTAAGTAAGCCGAAGCAGCAGAAATCCATGGGAGAGGTATCTGGGGATTCTACAGGAATTGAGGAGAATGGTATAGCTTGAATCCCGGATGGAATCCTTATCTTGGTCGATCCATACATTTGAAGCCATAGCACCGTATAAGGATGGAATTTCTTCACGATAAATTGGGTCAAGAATGTTTGCCTGATAATAAGCTGCGTTAAGTTTTGCGTTATTTGCAATCTTTTGCAGCTTTAACATGCCATTATTACAATAGCTTGCCACAACCATAAATCACGTGAAAAACTTTCTTTGCCTACACATTCCGGGTATGCATTCCATATTACTCATTCGTAATACCATTCCGGGTATGCATTGAAACCCTTTTTCGTGATAATATATTTCCCGGATTTCGTTTGTGTCACTAAGGTATAACCATGATTCATCCAAAGTAACCACACACTTCCACCTGTCCCTTGCTAGCTGTCTCTCATACAGTTTCCTGCAGTTCGTCATCCTCTCCGAAATGCGTACATTAAGTAAAGATATGCGTAAAACTTCATAGCTATAAGTAAGAAATTTGTAATTGACTATTGATGCTACAAAAGTGAAATACAGTGTAAATAGTAAAACTAGAAAATTCGATATACACGTAGAATATTAATGCTACATAGTAAAAATTTAAGACAATTTTAGCCATATCACCCAGAAATTTAATGTAAAGTTTGAAAGCTAGTAAAAGCTGAAAGTTAACTTGGTTAAGTTGGAAAAACAGTTTTGTAATAACTGATTTTAGAGTTTCGCACAAATGCTGTCATAAATAGTAAATGAAATTTATTGATAAGGTACCCTTCGCATTCATCTACTGTGTAGTACCTGCTTTTCAATATATATATTATGAGAGAGAAATATATTTATATTTCTCTCTCTCTCTGTATATATATATATACACAGTGCGTCAAAGAATTTTTAAGACTGAGTCTGTAAAATGAAATAGAAACAAGAAATTATAATTTGTTTTGGTTTGTTGTTCAAAATAAGTCCCTCCGGCTTCAATACACTTGTTACAGCGATTTAATAACGATTCGAATGCCTGTTCTAGGCACACTTTGCGGAATTGCCTCCAAAGCACGCGTCGAAGCTGTTTGTATGGTCGAAATATCATCAAAATAACACCCTTTTAACGTCATTTTAAGTTTTAGGAACAAAGAAAAGTCGCAGGGTGCTAAATCAGGCGAATACGGTGGATGATTCAACACACAGACGTTATTTTTCGCCAAAAATCTACGAACAAGAAGTGAGGTGTGACTGGGTGCATTATCGTGCAACAAACACCAACTGTTTTCATCTTGATATTCTGGACGAATGCGACGAATTCTGCCCATCAAACGCCTCAAAACATTTAAATAAAACTCACCAGCGATTGTTTATCCACTTGGAATAAATTATTTGTGGATAATACCCTTACTATCGAAGAATGTAATGAGCATTGTTTTGATTTTCGATGGAACTTTTCTTGTTTGTTTGGCTTGTGGCGAGTTTTTTTACTTCCATTCCGCACTTTGTCGCTTTGTTTTAGGATCATATTGAAAACACCATGTTTCATCACCAGTAACAATCGATTTTAAGAAGTTTGGATCATTTTCAGCGCTGAAATGATGTCTCTGCAATGTGCACTTCTCCTTGATTTTTGTTCATTGGTTAACGTGTGTGGAACAAATTTAGCACAGACTTTTGTTTTGCCCATATCTTCATGCAGGATGGTTCTAACCGTTTCTTTGTTGATGTTTAAATACTCTTCCATCATTCTTAGTGACGCACATCGATTGTTTGCCACGAAATCACGCACTTTTTCAATAACTCAGGTGTCCTAGATGAACTTGGTCTTCCGGTATGCTTATCATCTTCTAGCGTCTCTCTTCCTTCCAAAAACGTTTGTGCCACAGGAAGACATTTGATCCACTTAAACAAAACTCACCGTAAACTTGGTTCATTATTTGGTACGTTTCCGAGGCACTTTTACCAAGTTTTGTGTTAAATTTAATAACAGCCCTTTGTTCCATCTTAATAATTCAACATGAAAAAAATTTTACTTCTCTAATGAACGCCCGTTTCGTTTGAGTTACTTTAATAATTGCGCAGTACTTTTGGCAGAAAGCAAGCAGATGGTCGCTGTTTATAACGCATTCGCGATTACAATGGTGGCGCCACCGTAGGCTGATATCTAGCGCCAGTCTTAAAAACTATTTGACGCACTGTGTGTATATATATATATATATATATATATATATATATATATATATATATATATATATATATATATATATATTAAGGAGAAACCTAATCAAAAAATACATAAATAATTTCGACTCACACCAAGTACGACATAGAAAAGGTTATGTATCTATCGGTGTGAGTAAAAGGAGAAAAGATAAAAATAATAAAATAAAACAACTGAATGTAGAAGGTGTCGAGAATACTGAGCCTTGGCTTTATCAAGGACCAGCAAAAACTCTGCATTTTCTCACTTCCACAAAGACCTAGTCGGAAATGGGTTTCTGCAAGGCCAAGGATGCAAGTAACATTCCCACCTAAAAGTGTTTTAAAAAATATATATATGTCATGTCCTCCGCAGAGTTGTATGACAAAGCACTAGTTAACAATTTCGCTTGCATCCATTGACCTTCTTGGCCCGACCCATGCTCTTCATCTGTTACTATTAAACAGAGAGAAGAAGATTAAAGAGAACTCAAGCTGTGGGAGTGACATAATAATTAGAAATAATTTTCAGCTATAACGAAATGCCAAGTTTGTTTGAGAGAGAATTTAAACCTGAAAAACAATGCAAAAGAAATCCGAATATTTACATTGCAATTAAAAAAGGAAATATTAATTTTTAAAATTTTTAAAAAACAGATTTTTGAAAGAAAACTTGAGTCTAAAACCCCCTACTTTACACCTTATGACAGCACGAAAACGAGAATAATTTAAAGACAATAATTAACTAAAGAATACTTTGTGAAAGTTATATGACTTAAACAGTTAGTTGCAATATGTACAAAGTTTTTCAGCAGTGCTTTAAGTGCATAATTATTTTAGTTATTAAAAACTTAACTACTTGGAAATACAGCGCAAAGAAAAGGAACACGCTTAGCCCTCTGCTGTTCCTAGGTACCCCAAAAGACGCGCAAAGTTACCAAGAAAAGAAAGAGTTAAAACCCGCAAAAATGTTAACAGACAAGCCAGTGCCTAAAAGCTGAAAAGCTAAAAATCAACAGAGAAAAAGTACATGAATTACAAACAATGAACTTATAAAACCTAAAGCCCAAAACTCATTGTTTGTAATTCATGTACTTTTTCTCTGTTGATTTTTAGCTTTTCAGCTTTTAGGCACTGGCTTGTCTGTTAACATTTTTGCGGGTTTTAACTCTTTCTTTTCTTGGTAACTTTGCGCGTCTTTTGGGGTACCTAGGAACAGCAGAGGGCTAAGCGTGTTCCTTTTCTTTGCGCTGTATTTCCAAGTAATTAAGTTTTTAATAACTAAAATAATTATGCACTTAAAGCACTGCTGAAAAACTTTGTACATATTGCAACTAACTGTTTAAGTCATATAACTTTCACAAAGTTTTCTTTAGTTAATTATTGTCTTTAAATTATTCTCGTTTTCGTGCTGTCATAAGGTGTAGAGTAGGGGGTTTTAGACTCAAGTTTTCTTTCAAAAATCTGTTTTTTAAAAATTTTAAAAATTAATATTTCCTTTTTAATTGCAATGTAAATATTCGGATTTCTTTGCATTGTTTTTCAGGTTTAAATTCTCTCTCAAACGAACTTGGCATTTCGTTATAGCTGAAAATTATTTCTAATTATTATGTCACTCCCACAGCTTGAGTTCTCTTTAATCTTCTTCTCTCTGTTTAATAGTAACAGATGAAGAGCATGGGTCGGGCCAAGAAGGTCAATGGATGCAAGCGAAATTGTTAACTAGTGCTTTGTCATACAACTCTGCGGAGGACATGACATATATATATATTTTAAAACACTTTTAGGTGGGAATGTTACTTACATCCTTGGCCTTGCAGAAACCCATTTCCGACTAGGTCTTTGTGGAAGTGAGAAAATGCAGAGTTTTTGCTGGTCCTTGATAAAGCCAAGGCTCAGTATTCTCGACACCTTCTACATTCAGTTGTTTTATTTTATTATTTTTATCTTTTCTCCTTTTACTCACACCGATAGATACATAACCTTTTCTATGTCGTACTTGGTGTGAGTCGAAATTATTTATGTATTTTTTGATTAGGTTTCTCCTTAATAGAATGTGAATTCTGAATTTTCAAAACTGCTGCGTTGCGCGTTTTGATCTTCAGGTTATTTTGCAGCTTTCGTTTTAAATTCTAAAATTGTTTACTTAGTCTTCAGTTTTGCTCTTCAGTATATATATATATATATATATATATATATATATATATATATATACACTATATTGACAAAAGTCACCGGACACCCTTCAAAAGCAAATGAACGGATCCTCTGCGTTGTTAACATGCGCGGTACAGCTGCAAACGGTATAAAAACAAGCCTGCAGCTGACTGCGATCATATGGCACTGTGAGGTTGAGTGAAAATGTCGCGGCGGGAGAGAACTGACTTTGAGAAAGGAAAGATTGTTGGGTGTTATATTAGAGGGTTGTACATAAGAGAAACCGAGAGGCGTTCAAACATACCCAAGTCAACTGTTTTTAAATATACTGAATAAGTGAAAGACACATGGCGTGCCTGAAGTAGCAAAACGTACCGTCAGACCAAAGAAAATCAGTGATCGAGGATGTCAAAGCCTCAGGAGAGTCGTTACAGCTAATCGACCGAGTAATGCACAAGACTTCAGTGACAGGTGAGTAAAAATTCTGGACCCTCGGTATGTACACGTACCATTCGCAGAGAACTTCATTCCATGGGTTACCGTGGCCGTGCGGCTACTCATAAGCCTTTCATTTCCACTCGGAATGCTGCTCGTCGTTTAGCATGGTGTAAAGAACCTGTATCGTGAACCGTAGATCAATGGAAACGGGTCCTACGGACTGATGAATTCAGATACACGATCCATCAGTCTGATGGCCGTGTGTGGGTATGGAGGCAGGCGGGGGAACGCTATTTACCACATTATAAAATTTTTGATGTTCCTACGGTCAAGTTTGGAGCTTGCAGTGTACTCGTGTGGGGGTGTTTTTCGTGGTATGGTCCCGGCCCATTGGTTATCGTGGACAAACCTGTTAACCAGCACGTCTACCTCGATATTCTGGACAATTATGCCCTACCAACTCTGTGGCAATACTATTGAACCAAGCCTCGTTGGTACCAGCACCGAGCGATAAATAAAGGACTGCTACGGCGTGGTTTGACGATAATTTCTTATTGTGTGTGGACTGGCCGACACAGAGCCCTGATCTTAATCCAATAGAGCACCTATGGGATGATTTAGAGCGCCGCATAAGAAGTTTGGAACAAAGGCCTACTACTAAGCAATAGTTAGCGGCAGCAATATGTACTGAACGGAAGCGCATACCTATCGCTGTGTTCCAAAACCTTGTCGAAAGCATGTCTCGAAGGGTCAGAGCATGCTTTAAGGCCAAAGGTGGTTTCAAAATATCTTTATTCAAGGTAGAAATCAGGAGACGAACTAATAAGGACGTCTTAATACAAATAAAATACGATCAAAGATCGTTAAACCACTAAAACCTATATAAAAATATACAGCATAGTGCACAAGTTGAAAAATGGAGCAAAATTACAGCTCGTGATAAATGATCAGCGACAAGCATGTCTGGGCATTTAGGAAGGATTTTAACAAAAAACTTATTGCTCATAAGTGCATTGCTGTGCGATTAACAAACTTGTTCAAGAAAATATTGAGAGCTTCAGGAGACAACATTTCTCTTGCAAAAAAAAAAAAAAAATAAAAAATAAATAAATAAAATACAATAAGACAGTAAGTTGTAACACATCATAGTTACAAGAATGTACAGTACAAAGCAATTGACAAACTGATCATAAGACAAATCAATGAAATGATGAATATCAGGAGAAGAACAAACTTGGACTTCCTGGTGTAAATATAATATATTACCTGTTCGGCAATATTCAGAAACAATGTACAGATATACAGCACAGTGTCAACATGTTACAAATCAAAATCGGACCATATACAGAAATGGAACACTATTCTGTTGACCAGATAGAAAATGTAAGTATAATAAGAAAACACACGATGAATAAAGCTTTAACATATTCTCACTATCCATATGTAGTAATAGAAGAATGATAGTACCAAGCATCACCTCACACAAAAGAACAAAATAGGTAAAATGTTTTTCAAAATATATTACTCATGAGTACAACACCATGCAATTGACTAACTTGTGCAAAAATAAATACAGTAAGAATCATTAGTCAACATGTCTCTTGAAAGAAGGTACGATATGACAGTGAGTTTTAACACAACATATTTACAAGGATGTACAGTACTATGCAATTTAAAAAAACTGATTATCAGACAAATCATTGGAATGTTTAATGACAGGAAATAACTAAACTTGGACATCCTGATGCAAATAAGATGGATTACTTGTTCCGCAATATTTTTAAAACTATGTACAATTATACAGCACAGTGCAAACATGTTCGGGAAACAAAATAGAACAAAATTACAAAAAACTACACTGCAGAAACAATTTCTATGTTTATACAGCACTATGCTAATGACTAACTGCAATATTTATACTCAAAATGTAAACTAAAGACGAACTAACTTGAACGTCAATGTAAGAAAAAAATACAAGATGAGTGTCACAAAAAAACAATTTGCTGTGTAAACACGGACAGCCCTTTAGAAAAAAACCCATGCGGTAAATTTCCAAGCTGTGCAAAGATCTTGAAAACAGATTGTTGAGATTTACATATGCATTTCTGATTCAAAAAGGTCAAATACCAAATCTGCCGACCGTCAGGTACAATGACGCTGGCGAGCTGGTAAACCATGAGGCAGCCGGTGACCAGGTGGTAAGGAACTGGCTCTCCCGACGCTGAGTAACTGCAACAGAATACTCTAGCCGAAGTCGAGATGTCAGACGGTCGCTGAAATGGCATAATAATGCCGTAGAAGCTTCATGCACAGTCAGAGGAGTAGTCAAATATCTGCAGCGTTGATGAAACACGTAGATTACATGCTTCGCTAAAATAAAAATATAGGCGCAGACTGATGGGAGCTTGACTGGGGGATAGTTCTGTAGCAGAAGAGTCCGATATGCATCAAATGTAAGATCTGCTGTAATGGAACATTGGGCGATAGTAAATGCGAAGTTCAGCATTGGGAGTAATATAACACAGTGTTGATAGACATGGGAGACATCAGCCTCCCGAGCACAGAAAGGGCAAAGAGGGGAATCGAGAAGAGACATTCGGAAAAGAACGGAGGGAACAGGAAGGCGGCGATGGAGGAAAAGCCAATGGGTATTAATTTCTAGAGGAGCAGAAAGAGGAGACAGGGCGGCTGACCACACCGTAGCAGTGGCAGCAGGGGGAACATCAGGAATGGGGAGAGGAGGAGAAGAATGGGACATAGAGAGGAACCGATAAAGAGCTGACACCGAGAGAGAAGAAATGGGATGAGCTGAGCCAGAAGTAAGCAAGAAAAGAGGAAATGGGAGAGAAGCAGAAGGAACAAAGGAAAGACCTGAGTGGGAAGCAAGATGAGGAAATTGAGAAATGATAGATGAAAGAATAGAGTCGTAGATGTCACGAGAGGAGGAGGAGAGGAGAAGAGAGGGAGGGAGGCTGGCGAAGGGTCGCCAGGAAAGGTCAGGGTTAGTGAGATCTTTAACTGTTACTACACCTGCTCGGAGCCAGGTAGGATAGGCAAAGTACGGAAGATGAGAGGGGTGAAGAATCGAAGAATAAAAGAGGGGTTCAGCAAGGAGCTCAGTTGTGGAATCAGGTGGAGAACGAGAGAGAGGGAGGGAACGAAGGAAAGTTAGAGCTTCACGGTAAACAGGGGGAAGTCGAATGAGGGTGAGGGGTCGGTGGTCCATGAGTAGTAAGGAGAGAAAAGAAAAGTTAGGGTTGCTCGGGGAGGCGATGACGTCCCTAGCTAAAACGGCATCTGGTACTGGCGACGTGAAGAGACGGAGAAAAGTAGTAATTCTGACGGCCTTGTAGTACTCCTGTGTATCAATGAGTCCGATGCCGCCGTGATCCGGAGGGAGGCAAAGCTTTGTGACACTGACCCAGTGGTGGCAGGTCCATATCAGAGAAGTAAGACATCGGGTAATTTCATGAAGGCGGAGTTGTAGAGACTTGACACCAAGCCAAGAGTGTGTGCACAAGGAGATCAGGTAAGTTCGAGAGAGGCGAGCTCTCTGGAAGAATGATGAGCAGAACTGGGCTCTCCTCCAGGAGGCAGTTGACCTGAGCAAGCGTGGGTGAATAGCATTCCACGTGTAGAGGGGGGCAGCTTGCAAGGAACCAAGATGAACTCCAAGGAAGCGCTGTGAGATGGACGACCAGCTTGCTCCCCAAGGGGTGTCTACACGATGTGTCCATGAGCCGCACCATAAACTAGTGCTTTTAGATGAGTTGAGCGCTGCACCGGAGCATGAGGCATAAGCTGCGAATAGACGTTGGAGACACGGAAACTGTGAGTCATGACGGATGCAGATGGTGACATCATCTGCGTATGCAACAGAGGTAGTGGCATGATGTCTTGTGCAAGCAGAGAGTGGTGGCAGAACTGCTTTAAAGGATTGGTGTACAGAGCGGAGGAAGGGTTCAATTGCGATTGCAAAGAGTTGTCCGGAGAGTGGGCAACCCTGCCGCACTCCCCGGCGGAAGGGAATAGGCGCTGTGAGAAAGGTGGGCAGCTTGACCTGGAGAACGGCGTCTTGATAGAGTGAGAAAAGAAGAGAGACGAAGGAAGGAGGAAAACCGAAGTGAAGGAGTGTAGCCGATAGATAGGAATGTGAGATATTATCAAAAGCGGATTGTTGGTCAAGAGAGAGAAGGGCGAGGGGTTCAGAGCGAGATCGGGCAAGATGGATTAGATCATTTAGTAGATGGATGTTATGAGAAAGTGAACGGCCGGGAACTGTGTAAGTTTGATTTGGGGAGAGAATGTGAGTGAGAATGGGGTTAAGGCGTTGGGAAAGAAGTTTAGTATAAAGTTTATAATCTAGATTTAAGAGGGAGATAGGGCGCCGATTCCCCAGGTCAAGGAGATCACCTTTCTTAGGGAATAGTACAACATATGCTACTGTGAATCGCCTTGGTAGTGGGGAGTGATTGAAAGCAGCAGAAAGTGCAGAAAGGAGAAATGGTAGAAGGAGAGGTAGAAAGGTTTTATAGAAGAGGAAAGTGAGGCCATCCGGACCCGGTGCGGCCCTAGAGTTTAAAGAAGAAAACGTAGAGGATAGTTCAGAGAACGTGGGAGGAAGGAGGAGGGAAGAGGCAAGATGGGGAGGAACTTGTGGTAGGTTAGAAAGAAGTGATGCCAAAGCTGAAGAGGATGGCGGAGGAGATTCACAGAACTTCTCTGTATAGAACTTTCGGACCTGGGAACATAGAGTGAGTGGATCATCAGACACCTCTCCAGATGCGAGGCGAAGGTGCCGAAGTGAATTCGATGCTGTTCGTGTTTTTTCCATGGATGTAAGGAAATCGTAATTGGATGCGTCTGGCGATAGATGTTGTAGCCGGAGACGTCGTAGAGCTTGTTGAGCCAGAGGAAGGAGGATTGATCGCAGTTCTTCTTGATAGTGGCAGAAGAGAGGATCACTTAGGCTTAGGATGGAGAGCATGGAACGGACATGGTTGAGACGCATGTTTTGAAGCGTTTTTGCTTTAAAAGAAAGTTTGCGAACGTGGAGAACGAGTTGCTGTTTAATGTCCAACCAAAAAGTCAGACCACAAGGAGCTGATTGAAGTTGAGGTCGTTTGTCCTCAAGAAAGGAGCGTACTGAAGTACAGAAGTCAGGATCTGTAAGAAGAGTGTCGTCAAGAGTCCATGGACGAATTGTACGGGGTTGTGCTGGAACTGCTTGAATAATAAGAACGATGGCACAATGGTCAGAAGAAGCTGTAGGAGTGATAATAGATTCTGTCACAGCTGTAAGCAGAGTAGATGAGGCGTAGTATCTGTCAAGGCGAGCTGTGTACGGATTTTGATTATGTTGCGAGCGCCAAGTATGTACAGTCGATGAAGGATGGAAGTGACGGTGAACATCAATGAATGAGTTGTCGGAGACCATTGACTGAAGAAGATTCACCAAGTTAACACGGCGTTCTCTGTTGGAAGGAGATCGGTCCAGGGTAGGATTCAGAGTGCAATTGAAATCCCCTCCAATTAAAACATGATCTATGGGAGGAATGCGAGACAAGGCACGACGAAGGCGAGTAAAAAGTATTGTCAAGTGGGTTGAAGAGCTTGGAATATAAATATTAAATATATGATAAGATGTGGAAGCTATGGTGAATGATGCACACTGTAATAGGTCTCGACATAAGTTTCGAACCGAAAAAGAGGTGATTATGGAGTTGAAAGTATGGCGGATACCTATAGCTAGACCACTATGGGATGATAGTTGGTAGGCGTGGTGAAATGTGTAGTTCCACTGGCGCCATCGTGAGAATATCGTAGTGGATTGGCAATTTGTCTCTTGTAGTAAGAGAAGATCAGCTCCTAACGGAGTGAGGTCTTCATGTACCAAGGCATTAGAAAATGGGGATGCAAATCCCCTGCAATTAAGAGATACAATCTTGAAGACTTTTTTCCATTAATGCTTGCTGAAGAGCCTTCACAACAGGAGGAAATGATTTGAGTCGATTAAAATAGGTTTTAGCCCACGGATGTTCCTTGCGAAGGCGGGAGATGCATTGATTAAGGACTTGGATCTGATCAAGCACTAGAGACAGAAACGATGCATACTTTGAGAGTAAAGCATGCGTTGTGGAGTGGTCTGTCTTATGTGACAGGTATTGATGTAAATCTTCAAATGAAATCGGCCCAGTAGGAACCGAGCCATCCTTAAGGTGTTCGACAAGATCCTCAAAATTAAGAGGAGGCTCTTCGTCGGCCTGGACAGAAGAGGTAGCAGCCTTTGATGGTGAATTCTTTCGAGAGGCACTACCAGTACGGGGAGAGGTACGGGGTGATGCGGCAGTCGGCTTCTTCGGTGGGCGTCTTCGAGAAGAACCACGACGTTTCAGCGAAGGCTCAGTTGAGCCCTCATCAACTCGAGATTCGTGGCCAGAAAATCCGTCATCAGCAGATTTAGAAGTATCGATGATAAGGGCAGTGGAGAAACCCCCTGAAGGGGACGCCGCTACAGAATGACGACGCATGGGAAGCGAACAATTAAGTGAGGGAAAATCCAGTTTGCTGGTCGAAGGATAAAGGGTCCGTAGACACGCGTTGACCAACTCCTGCAGTCGACTTTTGTGAAAGTTTCGATTCTGAAGCTTTCTATGCAGCGGAAGAAGGTGTTGCTCGGCTCAGAAGAATGCCAGAAGTTGTAGGAGAATTATTAGGAGCCTGTGATGCTAGATGTGGGCAATGCACACGTAAATGATTCTCTCCGTGGCAAAAAGTGCAGTGGAGGAAGGTAGTCACTTCAATTCTCCTACGTTGCTGTCCACAACGAACGTTGAGCACCTTTGGGCAGGCGAGCAAATGTTCATCAGATGGAAAGATCACTCTTGCACTTCGGCGAAATCCCCCTATGGATTTATCGTCTGGATCTCTCGGCGCGGCTGAAAGAGTAGTAACTGGCCCAACAATTCGGCCGAACTTACTGAGTACAGTGCACAGCGCAACGTCTGACACCTCAGGTGGAACCGGATAAAATGTAACCTGGATTGGACGCTGAGAGACAGGTTCCGGTAGAAGATGGACGTCTTTGAGGGACAAACCTTCTGTCAAGACAAGATCCGCATGCTCTTTAAGAGCAAAGTACACCAACACAGCTCAAGGTTTTCGAGCCATGTGAGTAATACTGGCTCCAGCTGGAAGTATCTGCTTGAGAGCCATACTATATTCTTTCAACTTTGTGTATGGGAGCGCATCAAAACACACTCCGAAGTCCATTCTAGAATAGAATTGTTTTCCCGCTGGGGAATCTTCGGGAATATCTATGGTGGCAGTAATGCCATCAACAATGACGTACGAGTCTGGTAAGACTTCTGCAACAAACTTGGAAGGAGCTTTTGTTCCAGTAAGAGCGGCAGAGTATGCCCTAGGAGCAGGACTCGAGCGTGAGGGCTGCAACGCAACCGGCTGTTTGAACTGAGTTGAAGTAGAGGGTAAATTAGCAGCGCTGTCAGACACATCCATGTCTTCACTTAAAGCAACAGAGGGTTGCGCTGCACTGACGTCACTGGTCGAAGCAGGGCAAGAAGCTTGAGCTGTAGTTGAGGAGTTACTTTCCACTTCTAGTGGTTGGGTGACGTCACCTACAAGCATTGGAGGAGATTGGTCTCGTGCCGAGGAGGAGGAGGAGGCGGCAGGAAATGCCTCGCTGATATGGGCGTGGACATCGCTCTTATCAGCAGCAGCCGCCGCCATTGTTAATGACGAGGGCTACCTGAGAAATCGACCAGCTCGGTCGACAATTCAAATGATGATAACAGAAAAAAATAAACTACTCACCAACTTGGGAGATGTATCAAAACAAAGCACGAACCTTCAGCTTGAAGGAACACGAAAGGAAAATGACGAACCACACGATAAAACACACTAAATAGGCACACAACACGGAGCTCAGAAAAACGTGACTTAGGCCAAAGGTGGACCGACACCGTACTAATGTATGTCAATAAATGCCATGTTGTGTTTCTTTTCTAGGTGTCCGGCGACGTTTGTCAATATAGTGTATATGGTATGTATATATATTTTATAATGCACGCATAACAAGATACGAGTATTTTCTTATACGTGCATTATAAAATTTTTGATGTTCTCTGAAACAGAAGTGAGGCATAGTACATGTCATTTGTTATTCACTCATTGCTGCAGGTACTAAACTCTTAGGTGACAGAGTTCTTTAGATATTACAAAAATGATAATACGGAATCTGCACACTTTATCAAATGTTTGGGAGCTTCTACATTATAGCTTTCAAAGAGTAACATAATATATGTTATACTCTCATAACGGGGGCACTGACGTTATATGAAATACTGTAAAATGCCTCACAATATGTTTTATTTGCTTATAAACTGAAACTGATTATTGAAGACACTGAAGCTGTACTAAATGCATAGGTGTTCCTATTTTATGGTTCATAAAGGGCTACAAAATGTGTGTTTATTTTAACGCATTAGCGTGCGGATGGTCTTTGAAATGTCTAGGTTCTTCCTTTTTTATGGTTCTTCCAGTGGGACGAAATGTATGTTGATTATTACACACCGCTGACTTGAGGTACTGATGCTCTTTTAAATGCTTATAACGCTTCTACAGTTGGGTTGGAAAGCGATGCAACACAGTATATGTTTCTTGTTTTGCACTCGAGAGCAAAAGTTCTAGTGAAATTTCAAATGTTTAGGTGCTTCTTATTTATGCCTCCTTAAAATACAACATAATATGTGATTGTTTTCATGCACTCATGAATTTGGGCACTAATGCTCTTTCAAATGTTTAGGTGGCTCTATTTTGCGCATAAAAAACGCGGCATACATGATTCTCGTTATGCACTCATGATCTGAGGTACTAATAAAGTTTCAAATTCTTAGATACTCCAACTTTAAGCTTCGAAAAGTGCGTAAAGTATATGATTCTTATCATACACTCATAGTTTGAAGTACCGATGAAATTTGAAATGCTTAAATGCTTCTATTTTATGCTTCCAACTTTGCAACACATTGTATGATTCTTGTTATATTCTGGTGACCTGGGATATTGACGATGTTTTGAATGTTTAAGTTCTCGTTTTTTTACAGTTCTGAAAGTACAACATCTTTCTTGTTATATCGGGTTGATCAAAAAGTTCGCTCGGTTTTTCCGTAGCATGGCTTCAGTAACGCTTAGTTGTATTTAACTTCACTCGAAACAATTTTGTTAGATTGTATTGTAACAGCTGTCATATCAGCGTGCATTTTACAAAAAAATTCAAAATTGGTGAATTTTTGTGTAGCCATTTTAATATTGAAGATGGAAGAAAATAAGCAACATTTTCGGCATATCATGTTTTATTATTTCAAGAAGGGTAAAAAAAACCAACTGAAACGCAAAAAAAGATTTGTGCAGTGTATGGAGAAGGAGCTGTGACTTATCGAACGTGCCAAAAGTGGTTTGCGAAGTTTCGTGCTGGTGATTTTTCGCTCCACGGTCGGGTAGACCAGTTGAAGTTGATAGCTATCAAATTGAGATATTAATTGAGAACAATCAACATTATACCACGCGGGAAATAGCCGACATTATCAAAATATCCAAATCAGGCGTTAAAATTCATTTGCACCAGCTTGGTTACTTTAATCGCTTTGATATTTGGGAAAACATAAGTTAAGCGAAAAAAATCTGCTTCACCGTATTTGCGCATGCGATTCTCTACTTAAACGTAACGAAAACGTTCCATTTTTAAAACAAATTGTGATGGGCGATGAAAAGTGGATATTGTACAATAATGTGGAATGGAAGAGATTGTGGGGAAAGCGAAATGAACCATCACCAACCGCACCAAAGGCCGGTCTTCACCCCAAGAAGGAGATGTTGTGTATATGGTGGAATTGGAAGGAAGTCCTTTATTATGAGCTCCTTTCTGACAATCAAACGATTAATTCCAACAAGTACTGCTCCCGATGATACCAACTGAAAGCAGCACTCTACGAAAAGCGTCCGGAATTAGTCTGTGGAAAACTCGTAATCTTCCATCAAGATAACGCAAGATCGCATGTTTCTTTGATGACCAGGCAAAAACTGTTACAGCTTGGCTGGGAAGTTCCGATTCATCCGCTGTATATACCAGATATTGCACCTTCGGATTTCCATTTATTTCGGTCTTTGCTAAATTTTCTTTATGGAAAAAATTTCAATTCTCTGGAAAATTGCAAAAGGCACCTAGAACAGTTCTTTGCTCAAAAAGATAAAAAGTTCTGGGAAGATGGCATTATGAAGTTGCCTTAAAGATGGCAGAAGGTAGTGGAACAAAACGGTGAATAGGTTGTTCAATAAAGTTATCGGTGAAAATGAAAAATGTGTCTTTTATTTTTACTTAAAAACCAACACATTCATGATTTCCTTAGTAATTTTGACCTTAGTAAATTTGGCTGTTAAGCTGTTTGAATACAAACTTGTGGGCTGCTGAAAAATTGATGATATACGTATGAAACAGAGTTTGAAGTTTGACTTGGTCACCATTTGGTTTCATGTTATCTCACAGGAACGCTAATACACCACTTAAAATGCGTTTTCAAAGATTTTGCTACATTTGTTTTCGTAATCTCATGCGTTGATAAAGTTTCGGAATGAAAATAAAACTACTCTGGCGTGGGGACTGTCGCGAACAGAATGCTGTACGTTACTATAAACCCTACAAAACTCAACATTGTGCCTTTTTGAAGATTTATTATTCCACACATTGTCAGCGAGGATTCACTGGGTAGAATGTTGAGAAACTGAGTGATGAATATCGAGCTACGTATATTCCATGACGAAAATCTCCGGATGCTGTTACGGAAGTCTTTGTCAGCATCATGGACTCGAGATGCAGCGAACATCATGAACATGACGAGAGCACCGTTATGCACCAAAGTAAAGGAGAACATCCAAAATACTCGTGGTATTACTCCTGCTTCAAAAAATACGATGAAAATGCTTCGAAACATGATCACG
Source organism: Macrothele yani (assembly GCA_039090855.1). Classification (NCBI taxonomy): domain Eukaryota; kingdom Metazoa; phylum Arthropoda; class Arachnida; order Araneae; family Macrothelidae; genus Macrothele; species Macrothele yani. The sequence continues at coordinate 76,078,500 of CM076997.1, read as the reverse complement.
ATGAAATAAATGAAAGATAAAATGTGCCCAAGACAAAAGTCTTTATCGATCAATGAAACAAGTTGGTTCAGTTTGTCGTAATCCTCCGCAATGCGACGTATTTCTCGGCCTTCGCTTTTACACAATTTATCTTTGAGATTCTGAAAAGCCAATTTCAGTGCGAAACATATGCATCCGTAATAAGCAACAAAGACGCTGGGGATAACTTGAGTGCTGACGATATTGGAAAACATTAAGATGTATGCTACCGCTGCAGCATAAGATTCTCTGCTAAAGATGATTCTAGCAATTGCTACGTAGACTGCACCTTTGGACTGCATTCTTCTATAAATAGAATAAAGTAGAAGCATAAAGAGGGGTGTTACGATGCCTAGACAAACCGCAAGTACAAATTTCTTTAGCTGTTTTCGATATTTAACGTGGAAACCAGATATGAAAGACAGCCTCACTAAGGGGTTTCCAAATTTATCTTGCCAAGTGAAAAGTACTACGTATCTGAGGATTACCCCTGAGGTTTCTCTGGTAAAGTGAGATATGAAACTCTGCGGTTTGTATCTCGGTGATATCCAAGTGTACACTAAATGAGCTACAGTGTACAGTGGCATGATGTTGCACAATATAACTGGTATGTAGAAAAGGCAGCTTGTCAGAGCCTTGCGTTTTCTGTTTTTCCAGTGATAAACAGTATTTATGCCACAAATTTGCAAAAATATTAAAATAGGCAAAAATATGTCTCGTACTTCCGGTTCTACACCTCTTCCACAAATATCAAGTGGAATTTCGCAATTACTGAGACAGATTTCTTTTTTATCACGAAACAAAAGAACTTTTTTCCTTTTCCTCGTCCTGCGTAGATGACCAAATGCAGACACAAATGAGTTTTTAAAATTTACAATTACTCTTTTTCTTAAGTCTATAAGAGCTTTCATTTCGCGCTTTGCTAATGTTTCATATAGAAGTAAATGTGCTGTCTGAGAAGTTCAGTATTTCGGTAAGTTGCCTTATAAATTAAGAGGAACTATTTGAAATTTTACTTTCCTTTTCGGAATAGATACTTGTCATGTTTTTTTCTTTTGGTACGTCCAGCGTAGTTTATGACAGGTAGAATTCTCTTCACAAATAGTTTTTGATATTGAAAGGAAGTATTGTCAATTGTTAAAAAAATAATGTCAGGCCAGTCAAATATTGAGATAATAAAGTACTGTTTCGTATTGACCTACACAGCCGAACTGAAATTTAAATGCTTATGTCTGTTTTTACTTCTGCCCTTGGAAATACTTCTTTAAGTAAAATGGGATGATATTCCACTGCAAGGCTTGAATAAATCTGTAGTCATGTAGGAATTTCCCAGATTTCCTTACGAAAGTACGGATTTCTTGAATAGCTTAATTGTGAGTGATACTATATATCCACCCTTCTTCAGGACATTGCCCGTCACTTCAGAGTTGTATTTATAATTGCTCGTTCTTAATTATGCAGGCTTATACGAGTGAGTACATTTCGGAATTATGCTCATGTTTCGGACAGATTTTGAAAGAAACACAAAACTCTTTTACCGAGGAAGGGACTTACCAACTTTTGCATATTTTTTGAAACCGTATACTCTCATTTTAGGGAGTAACATCATTGCTTGCGAAGTGATTGCATGCACTGAACTGCCTAAATAAGACGTGATATGTGAAACTTTCGAAACAATCTACTACCTTCGTCACAAGAAGTATTAATGCTACAAATATTAGCCTGCATCGCGTTCGATTTCAGGAGTAACAGGAAGTACAAGGTTGAATTTGCAGAATTTCGTAGCAATCTAACTAACTCGCAATTAACGCGATATAATTCAGCTAGTTCTGCTCTGTCGGTAAAAAGTCGATAAAAGGAGAAACATTTCAAATGATATTCCATATAATATCACTACAGAACTCAAAACCACCCTATTTTTGAATATTCTTCATTTCGTCCTCGTACTTGTGAAACTGAACCGTTTGCTTTGTGGCGCAAACTGAAGTTCCGAAATACCCATTAAGTTATTGCTTTCTCATTTTCTAAAGGCCATTTCAACATCCTTTCCTAGAATAAACAATTTTTCTTTTTTTTCACGTGTAAGTATTATTCATTCTTTGTTTGGAAATAGGAAATAAAGAATGGGATAATAAAAGGCACGGAAACTTTGAACGAAAAGCAAACTCACGCATCTCACAAAACACACCCTCCAGATTGTTGTAGTTGCATATTTTTTGGATCCTAAGCAACCAACATTTATGTGTGATTGTTGTCTATTGTAACACAGTTCTAGTCAAATCGATATAAGGCGCCAAATTAAAGCAGCGCTTCAGTTAGATCACTATCATTTTCAAATTGCAAGTTGCCCTCAGTCCGTCAAAATTACAAGACACGAAGTGACTAAGCGTTGAACTAAAAGCAATCTTTTTCTAGCGTTTCTCCGATATTAAAAGTTTCTTAAATTAACAAACAAGGTTTATTCAACTCTTTCACTAAATGAACGAGGGAAAGTCGAAAAGGATTTGTTAACATTATCATTTACATATACGAAATTTTCGGCGGTTAATAAGGATATTTATTCGATTTGACAAAGGAGTTTGTACATAAAGGTAACGTGCTGGAGAACAGACTCAAGATAAACTGAAGATTCGCCTGAAAACATAGTCTCACTAGGAGGTACGCCCTGTGATTAAGTTTCTCGAGTCACGGAAACCACCGGTGGGAGAGTCCCGTCGCCAATAGCAAGTCAAATGTCCTCAAGCCCTGAGCACGCGGAGTGTGTCAGAATGGTGTTCAAAACATGTGCTCAATGTTTTGATGGATAAGAAACTCAGTCAGCAATATCAACAACAGTCAGCAACGTGGCGTGTGCGGAGGTTCTGGTGCGAGAAGACAGACAGGTGACTTTGCGTCAAACTGCTGTAAATTCAAATGTTCTTTCTTGGTATGGTGTATCACATTGTTTAACCTAATCTCCCCGTGCCTCCGAGAGAGACTGTGTTTTCCAAGCTGGCCATCATTTTCACTTGAATCTTTTCTACAGCAGGTTCCATTTTTATTCACTCCTGGGCCAAACAACGCCCTTCTGTCAGGAGAGTATAATGACGTTGAGAGACACCAATCCGTATCGCCTTAATCTGCGCGAATGGTTATTCGGAGTTACTCATTGATCAGGCATCATAGCCTTCATTATTATGATTGTTAAAAATATACAAATGAATAATGCACTTAAAGTGCTTTTAATACTTTTGTTTCCTATAAGTGGCCACGCTGTACTTACTATTACCTCATCTTAGACATAGGCCTCCTGCCTCGATCTGTGTTCGCATTACAGGAACAACGAAGGGTTTCGTGAATTTTGCGGTCCCAGGGCGTTACACTATCCGATAGCCAAGAACTGTGTCCTCATCATATCGGAAGAACAGATATCACAAGAGTCATAAATATTTAGATTTCATCTGGAGTGAACCCAGAAAGGAGGGATTCTCTTTTCCCTTTACTAACAATATAGTGTCACCCAGTGTCGGAAACCGTTATTAAAGGCATTAGATACACACCTTAAATTTAGGACAAATATCGGAAATTCATTCTTCAGTTCTCCGTTCTGTAAAAGAAAAACAAACATTGTCTAGAACAGGGGTGGCGAAGGCTTCTTGCACGCGTGTGCACAAAATTGCGATAATTTTCTATACGTTTCTCTCACGTGCTTATGATGATTTTGGACAGTAGATTATCATTTATTATTTATCCACAATTCAGTCACAAACAACAAAAGAAAAATACAAAATACAAGCAGAGTGAAGTCAATACCAAAAGTTTTCTTTCATTATTGTCCAAATACTGATGTGTACACTGGGTATGCGAGGATTTCAGTACATATATATATACTGTATATCATTGGTGTGGTAAAGAATCAAGGGACAGCACTGAATTCCGCGGGGCAACATTTTTCGAGTTCCATTTTAGGCACGTGTGCAATATGTGTTCGCCACCCCTGTCCTAGTGTTTTTGAACATTTGGACCGCTAGGTTAGTTACTGAAATGAAGTATTAGATTTAACCATTTATGTAATCAAGTGATTAAATATTTAACATACAGCACCAGAAGACGTGCTGCAAAGGTAGAATAAAAATTAAGAATATAATTATGAAAAACAACAACAGTAAAACTGTATGCTGAGTTTTTCGCTAACAGAAAAAGTTATCTATTTTATCCACATTCTTTTCGCATTTTCAGTATTATAGTTATGGATCGGAGCATCGGGAGTGAATTCCAGAGAAATGCGGATTTGATGAAGATTGTACGGTGAAGCGATACGAATTATGAAATGAGGAATTGTTCAGGACAGTGTAAGAACTGCAGTGTGTTAACCGGCCGGATCAGGTAGGTTGGTCTTGAATTAGGATTAGTTAGAATATTACCATGAATCATTGAATGAAATCCGCCGAAAGCAGGTTGAAAGAGTATAAAACCGAAATTAAAATCAGGAACGTGAGTTAGAATGAAAAAGGGATTGCTGAGGATATGATGACTCATCATGCGGGAAGAATTTAAAACCAATTCCGGAGAGGACGCAAACTAGGCCTAGTGAAATTATTTGAAATACAGTGATTCCGTAGGGCAGTAAAAGTACGATGGACTATCAATGGCAGTATATGGTGTAGAAAATAGCGGGAATACACTGACCAAGATATGATATGGCTTTAGGAGGAACCGTGATGATCAACGGAGCAGAGTCAAAATGAGATCGTTTTGGTGAACCATAAAATACGCATTGTCCAGGCCAGTTTGTTAGACAGGAAATAGGGATTGCAGGCTGCACAGAATTATGATAAGCGTAACACAGATTATTGATAATATTATAGTATGCGAAACCAGGAAATAAGGAATCAATGCCTCTCTCTGACGTCAAGATTAATAATTTTTAGTAGTATAGTATAGTTTTTGCGAAATACTTATGAGACAGTTTCTTTTTCAATGTAATGGAGGAAACAATCTATACTTTCATTTAAACAGAAGTCATCGCTCTATCCACGTTTCAGTGCAGTGATAGCATGTCCGGCGCGCAACTGGAAGACCTGGGTTCGATTCCCGGTGGCTGCCAATGAGAATTTTTCCGTGACTCACTTATAAACGTGGAAAGAGCGATGACTTCTGTTTGATGTTCCGAATCCATGTCAATTGTATGTATTAACTGTACTTTCATTGTTGACGTTCTCATTCCCAGTTAATCACATTATTATAAGTTAATAGACTCCTTTTCCGACGGAAAGGAGGTGAACTGTAAAAGTCGTTTCGAATATTTTGCTGTTTTTTCTGCCAAGTCTTATGATCACTGCTCGGAAGTAGTGACCCCCCCCTTCCCACACACACCTAGGAAAATTCTTTTGTTTGGGGGAAAAACTACTTTAACTGGAGTTTGTAGTGTAACTCAGTTACCAAAACAAACAAAAAAATTCCTGGGGGTGAGAGGTGGTAAAGCACTTTGCGGTTTATTGAGGAAATTCTCCCTAATTTTATTGGATCGTACCTTTCAGGAAACACTAGAAATCATCTCACTGGAAGTTTTGAATTTTGACAAAACGTTTCGAAACTGCCGAACACTATGATTTTTCCAAGATCAACGAAAGTAAAAATCATTTCGGATAAAATAAAAGAAAACGTGTGAACGATAATTTAAGTGGAAATACATAAAACTGAAAGCTATCAAAATAAGAGATTCTTGATCCAGCATGCAAATATAATGTGCTGTCTGTCAGAAACGTCCGACCGACAGCTACGGATGTTTTCATAATTGCTATTTTTAATTTCGTTTGGTATGTTTGGCATCCTGGAATCCTTCATGAAATGATACTTCTTTGAATTTACTACAATATGTATGAAAAAATAAACAGAAAAGAAATTATCAAGTAAACATACCCAGAGCGGCAAATTTATTATGACCACCTTCCTAATATTGTGTCAGAACATCTTTGGCTTTGAGAACGACAGCAATTCCACCGGAATTGATATTGTTAACTTTCGATGAAGATATTGACTCACACATGTTGAACAGCATCGTCCAACGCACGCACATTTGGCACTGCATCAGGATGTCTGGCGTGTCCCGTTGGACATCGTTCCACAAGTGCTTTGGGAGACTGGGGTCTGTGAACAGAGCTGGCCAGTGAAACATAGAAAAGTCTCCATCATGATCCTGAAACGAACGCCGAGCCACGAGTAGATGGTCACTATAGTTTGACTAACTCTGTCAACATCGATGTTGAAATTCAGCATTCAGAAGTAGATGCACTCCGATCAAAGGACTGAGATCTCCCGTTAAAACATTCACCAGACACCGATAATACCTCCGCCAACCTGGAGAGGAGTCGTGATCATGCAAAGTGGATCAATGCAGTCCCGCTACTGTCTCCAAATCTCATTCTTCTGTCAGCATGGTGCTGTTAAAAACTTGATGTTCATTAGGCCACGTGGTCTTTTCCCAATAATTAAGGACTCACTCCCGTTGCTGTCGATACCACTAGAGATGTTTGCCATGTTTGCTGCAGACAGAAACGATATAAAGCCAAGAAAGTTTTTTTCTGTTGTAACGCAGAGAGTGTAATATACGGTGTACCGTGCAAAGAGTCGTTTGGCATTGTCACTGATCTAATCCTATATTATTTGAATAACTGTATCGCGTCTGCTGGCTCATGCAATCTGGTAAACCTTCAGCTCACCTCTGGCGTAAGGTAACCGTTTTCGACTGCAGCGCATGCCTCAACTGTCGAATATTTGCTCCGTGAAAATTTTTGCTGTGGATTTTACTACCGTTGCACTTCCACAATGTACAAACGCAGTAATTTTGCTGATACTCGCACCACTTCTCCAGGCGACTGCTATCATCATATGCTCCAGATGCGTTAGATCACGTCGTTTTCTGATTTTCCGTAGCTTCAGTAAAGCATTCCGAACAATAGCGTTCCGGTGCACTTGCTTATGGAGCTGTAGTAACGTGACAACTACGTTAGACGCGACCAACCATTTGTGTAAGATGATTTACGGTTCCTGATGAACTGGCTTGCATTTTAGCATCGAAAGATGAAATTCCCAAATGACTACGGCATCCTTCATTTCCGGATATTTACCCAATGTGTGTGCGTGTTTAGGTGTTTTCACTGTCGACAACTAGGTGGCTAACCCCGTTGTTGTCTCTTCATGGTCGAGTGCGTTAGGCCTCAAGCTTCCAATTCATGTCCGGGTTTGAGTCCCGAAAAAAATGATCTTGTGCTTTTCCTTCTGGCATTGGCTCTCTCATTCTCTCTCTCTCTCTCTCTCTCTCTCTCTTGTCCGAAACTAGTGGCTCTAAAATCGGGATGGGAGACTTATTATAATTCGGGTTGCCCATGGCGACCTTTAATCCTCGAAAAAACATGTCATTTTATTGTTCATTTATAATTTATTTTTCATTGCTAACGGATCTACTTTCCCCGCTGAATGCTCATCATATAAAATGGTTCCTTGTAACTACTGAAGAAATGGTAATTATTTTCATTTGGCATTGCTGGTAGAATTGTTTTCATAGCATTTGAAAACTGATATCTCTGTAATAGGAATTTCGGGAGGGCATAACCTCCATTATTTTAAACTGAAAATCAAATTAAATTAATAACAGATGAAATTAATTTGATGAACTTTCTGTAACAAGAAAAAGAGAGGTATTATTGATAATCGCTGCCGGATCTTAGCACGAAGTAAAGATTTCGGGAGAGAGCAGCATTTCTGAAAAACAGCGGAACGGGGAATTGTAGAATGATTACGAACAAAGCCATTGTTTTATTCCCTGAAAATTATGAGCCGTGAAGCAAAGTGATGAATTCATGAAATAATCACCAGGAAAGCTGTTTAGTGTAGTTGAAACGTGATTATTTCTGCGACAAAGCAAAATGGAGATGTAATTTTCGCAGCTGTTGCCTTCTGTGAATCATAAAAATCTGAAGAACGTTGCAAGATAAATTTTTAATGGGTTAAATATTTATAACAATTTTAATCTTCCGATGCCACAGGCTCATTGACCTAAATCACAAAACCAATCTAAAATTATTGAAGGGTGTCTCTTTGATTTCATTTTTCCGTCTTCTGCATTGTGCATTTAAAATCCAACTGAATAAGCGGCAAACCATTTCGTTGAAAACGTAAATTTTACATTCAAATAAAATTCAAAAGAATACTAAATATATATAAGGCTCATTATTGAAGTCTATTAAACCCCATTAAATGTAACAAAACATCAAGTGCAGAATAAAAAAATTCTGCAACTGCGGTGACTACATCTTTTTTTCTTTTGCTTATTCAATGGAGCCATTCTAAATGAAATTGCACACAAGATAACAAACACACTTTATGTGTTTCCTTTTGTTTTAAACTTCAAGCGAAACAAATTGTTTTTTGGTGTTTCTGTTTAATCTTTCATAAAGTTTTAGTCTATATAAACTTTTATGATATGTTGAACAAACTTTTTCATGATACGCCAACCTTTGAGTGTTATGATATTTTTATCTTACGAATGATTTTTATTTTAATGTATTCCACACATGTAAAAAATGAGAAGCCGCGAGAAATAGGGCAGACACACAATGGTTTTTAACTCAGTTCCCTCTTTCTTAAAAAGATCTATCTACAGGAAGTGCAAATTTATAGCATATATCCAATCCGCAAAATTTCCTTTATGCTCCTGTTTCAAAGTTTCGCAAAATAACAAAAATGCTGCTTTTGTTTCTTCTGTACAAAAAATATCGTTTTTATTTTTTCTTGCAAGCATGGAAAACCGGAAGAACTAGATTATCCTGAATTTTGTATTTTTGGTTCCACGGCAAAGGACGGAAAACAGGAACAGAGGAACAAACACACTTGTGGTACCTCGGACTTAAACTGAGGGGCAAATTCACGTTTCTCGCCACATGATGAAAATAATAGTTTTTACATTATATACCAGGAAACGCGAACTTGATGCATCCGGTAAATCTCGAGCCTATGTGAAAGGGTGGTCCTAACCCCCCCCCCCCGAAGTTTTATTGTAGCATATCAACCATATTATGTTTTATGAGTTGATGAAAGAGAATAAAGCAAACAGAACGAAGGGACTCATTAAAGATGCGCACGGAGGAAAAGTTCTGAATAGACCATTGCTGGTTCCAAATGTTAAAATTTAGGTAAGGCATTGTTTGACCGAGAGAGATAGAGAGAGAGAGAGAGAGAGAGAGAGCTGCTGAAAGCCACAATAGAGACCAATCGTAGCACAGGAGTTCGAGAACAGAGCAGGGTTGTTTTACTCCAACTCATCGTCACTTAAATGGGTTGTGAAAGGAAACAGAATTTGAATAATGAATCTCTCATGAAACGGATGAGGGTTTGATGACTTCATTTCATAATATTAAAAGGAGTCGACTAGTCTTAGTACAGATGATACAAAAAAATTGTCATACCCAAAATTTGGATTGGTTGAAGCAATTATACATTTCTGTTGTTGATGTTTCTTGATTTGTTTTTTATTTCTTAGTATTATGAGAAGAACCTTCATCCGTCATGTCGGCATCTAAGAATTCCTGAAGTCATCGTTCTTTCCACGTTTCTAAGTGATACACGGAAAAAATTCTCAGAATTTTTCCGTGGCTCACTTATAAACGTGGAAAGAGCGATGACTTCTACTTAATGTTCCTAATCCACGTCAACTGTGTATTTATTAAGCATTTCTGCGTTTAGTTCTAACCTCTAATTCTACAAGTACACGGTTAAACTTACAAAGGCTAAATGCAAATGCCTTCGAAAAAATGTTCTGAACACAGCTACGATTTAATATTTTGCAGTTGGTATATATAAACATATCTTTAAGTATATGTTTGGTCACGTAAGACAACTCAGAAATCTTAACTGGTTCCTTATGTGCGTTGTGCGTCGTTTCCTTTATTTAAACATTTATTCAGAAAAAGAATTTTATGTTTACTGTCTTCTCTGAAACACAGATTTCCACTTTTCAAACCTTTGGAGTTCTGCAGCAAAGAACTTCTCTTATTGTGATACCAGTATTTTAAATCCCTTACTATTAACCTACCGACAGAAGAAACTAATACATATTTTATTATTGTAAGGCACATTCAGAATATAATAGGTAGCTTTTGAGATACCACTTTCATGAAATTATTTCCTGCATAAAGCTATTGAGCTCATTGGAATATTTCAGAACCATCGAAGTTTAATTCCATTTTAAAAATCAAAGTTACGAGAAGCTGGTGTCCGTTCTTTTAACTTTTTTACAAGTTACTTACTTTTTAACAAAAGTTTTTGACTTTTTTCAAAGTGACAGAAGCTGGCATCAATTCTGTAAATATTTTAAAAAAGTTTCTTTGTTTTTATCATTCCAGTTGATGGAATAAATTTCCGCAGAGAAAGAGGAACTTTTTTTTCCTGAGTTTCCATGAAATTGAAAAGTGAAGTTTTATTTCGTGTTTCAGCGAGATCCAAAAAATCATCACGAAAGCATGATGAGCAATAAATCAATATATCTAGATGATTTGGATTTTTCTCACTGCAATCATATAAAACAAAAACACTTCTGTAAGATAGAGTAGATCTCAAGACTTTTAGCTTCCTTACTCTTGTTATCGGGAAAATGAGTGTTTTTTCCCCTACCCCTTCTCTGCATTTCCTTCAGTTTGAACTCCTTCAAACTGAAAATTTCCTTGAAGGTGTTTTTTTTTTCCGTAAATTATTACATCTTCACTGCATTTCTCTACAGACGAAACACGGGATGTACTCTATCATTGTTCACAAACGTGCTTTCGAAATTTCTGTTTTAACCTTTATTCAACAAGCCTTGAAATTTTTCGTAGAAAATCAATGTAGGTCTTTTCTAGCGAAATGTTTTATATTTAGTGGCTGAAACTGTATTCTTACCACTTATGGATGCATACCGTGTTTACGTGAATATCTGACAGCTCCCCGAAAATTAAATAGTCTTTGTAGAAAAAAGCATGAATCCGACTTATAGGTTCACCCAAACCTGACATAACTTGGTTTTTATGAAAAAGTTCTATTTTTAACTCAGGATGCGATATATACCTGGAATTACGATTCTGTCAGATTCAGAAACTACACTGGTGTGCAAATATTAAGGACGAAGAGGAAAAATTAGCATAACAGCGGGACGAGCAGGCAGAACGGACCGAAAAACCTCTCAGAAGGTAGACTAGGGTCCGGTACGGTAGGGCATGAGTATATATGCAGCATGACGTAAGAGGAGGGGGAGGGGGTGTCGGAAGGGTATAAAGCACACGGGCGGTGTACGCTCAGCAGTTCGGTGAAAGCCATTGCATGGTGTACATCGGTTTGAACGATGTAGAGTTGCTGCCACCGTGTGACATGGCCAACAGGCAATCCAGTAAACGCCATCTGGATGACTTTACCCGAGGTCGCGTCATTGGGAAGTTGGAAGAAGGTCGAAGTGTGACTAGTGTAGCCGAGGAGTTCGGGATCGCTCACAGCATCGTTTCACGAGCTTGGAGAGCATGTCCGAGAGTTTAGCAGTGATCGTCCACGAGCAACTACGGCGGCGGACGACCGGCATATTATCATAGAGGCGAGAAGAGACACACGGCAGACAGCGGGAGAAATCGCAAGGCACATGCAACAGACAACTGGACGGCCGTTATCGGGTTTTACTGTGGCTAAGAGGCTGCAGAAAGGTGGTCTATTTGAACGACGATCAGTACGGTGTGTGCCATTAATGCCTGCTCATCGGAAACGGCGGTTTCTGTGGTGCCAGGAACACAAGAACTGGACACATCAGCAATGGGGTCGAGTTCTCTTTACGGATGAGAGCCGATTTAGTCTGACGAGCGATTCTGGACGTGTACACATCTGGAGAGAGTAGGGAACACGCAACCACACCCCCAACGTCATCGAAAGGACCGGTTTGGAGGTGGCGGAGTTATCGTTTGGAGCGGTATCGTGCTTGGTAGCCGTACTGACCTCCACATCTTCCAAGGAGGTTCAGTCACTAGTATTTGCTATTGTACCGAGGTTCTCCCGCCTCACGTGCGTCTGTTTAGAGGTGCTGTGGGTCCTGAGTTCCTCTTCATCGACGACAACGCTTCACCTCATCGTACAGTGGCTGTCGCAGAGCTGTTGGAGAGTGAAGATATTCAACGCATGGATTGGCCCACAAGGTCCCCGGACCTAAATCCAATCGAACACGTGTGAGACCTTCTCGGGAGACGCTTGGCAGCACGTCACCAGCCGCCAGCAACGATTCCGCAGCTGCGATTGGCGCTACAAAAGGAATGGGCCGCGATGCCCAGTGGCGAAAGACATCTGTTCCATGATGTCTTTCGCCACTGTCGCAGTAATGCCTCAGTAGGTTCCTTTAGTTTTCAAAAGGTGTTATGTGCCGTTGCCAGTCAGCAACCATTCCGCGTAAAAGCGTCGAAGGTGGTTCTTAATCTGCTTGTTGAAGGTAACATCAAGGATCTGAAACTGGGAGATAATTTATCGTGGTATGATGACCAAATCTGCGTGTATCTACGAAACTGCCGACTTCACATTACAGTAGGTCGAAAATACTAAAATGTATTTGATCGAATCGCTATAGTGCGGAAAAATTGCCCCCGTTATAGCTAAAAAATAATATTATTTTTTTTTAATCAGGCAATATTCTCCATTCGCGCATGACGATCAAAATTATAGAAATTTCCAAAATTTGCACAATTTAATTGATTTTTTTAAGTACCAAATAAATTAGAATCGAATCACTATAGTGCGGAAAAGTGACCTCTACTATAGATAGCTAAATATAAAGTAAAGAGTTTTTTTGAATTAAGACAATATTTTCCATTTGTGCATGACGATCAAATTTATAGAATTCCCAAAATTTACGCAATTTTTCAGTTTCAATTTTAAATCTTTTATTCCTTTTCTTTTTTTTGGGAATCACTTTGTAGGCAGCCTTATGTAAGAATTCAGACATGATAGATCTTGATAGTAATGTTGCACGGATGTACCCGCGTCTGGCTTGAGAACCACAGACCTTGCTTGATGCTTTTCTAACAAGTCTTGCACATCGCTCTGCAGCTTGTGTGTGACACGGAAATCTTGTTATGTCGCAATCAGGTAGAGCTCCAGATTGTATGAGTGACAAAACGGTGTCATCCCTGAGGTCATATAAAAATGGCAGAGGTGAAAACTTGAGACCATTGCAGCAGTTGCGCGGTCAGATGCTCCATAACGGTTACTAGCTAATGTAGTAGCTCTGAACTGAATTCTCATCTACCATGGAGATGTTGAAGTTTTACTATTAGATGTGCTTAGTCCAGGGCAAAGATCATCTGGAAAATGATCTATTTCAGTTTGAGGTGATGCGTTTTGTTCAGTGCACACAGCAGGAGGTTGAAGACAGTAACTTTTCCTCATGTCCTCGGACTCAGTTGTAGTCTGTCCACTAAAAGGAAACTCCGAGTTAGAAGTGACAGCGATCGACATTAGCGGAACTTACATTTTTTCTTTATTCCCTCTTTAATTTTTTGGATTTCCTGTGTATCTATTGGTCCAATCCTTCCTATTCCATGCTGTCTTTGGAGATATAGAAACTTCAGTTCAATTAAAGCAGCTTTTTTTTTATTTCTCATGTGACTGATATTCGGAAAATTCAAGAGTCACGTTTATTGTTACAAAGGCAGTCCAGCGTCATAGGATACTTGCATGCAGAAACATCAAACAGTGCCTTGGATTCTTTTTTAAAACTGTCAAGCTTGTTTTGAAGGTTTGGTTTGTTTTTGTCCCGGTTATAACACTCCTTAGTTTGTAATATTTATCACGGTAGGCTTTAATAGACTGCACTGTTATATTCTCAGACACTGTAGGGATACATGCTTTATAAAATACAGATCTTATTTTGCTTCCCAATGCCACCGTAAAAGATGAAAAGTTGACGTTCTTAAATTAAATTAATAACGAGGAACTACACGCCAATTATGTAGAAAATAGTGAAACTACGCTAGTAATCCGATTTATTGGAGTAGAAGTATAAATAAACGTTTCCAAGCTTTCGCATATGAAACAAATGGCTTTTTCAAGGAAGTGAGACAGAAATGTCCTTGAAAAAGCCATCTGGTTGATGTGCGAAAGCTTGAAAACTTTTATTTACATATTCTTACGCCAATAAATTAGATTATCAGTGTAGTTAAGGTTCTTATTGTTACATTCCAATGCCAGCTTATATCTCTCTTCAAATTAGTACCGTATTACATCCTCATGTGCAGGCAGTTTACTTGGAGCAAAGTCTCTTGGATGACCAAATACAGGGCAAATAAACTCTTGTCTCGTTATATACTTGTAGTTATGTTCTGCTTCCATAATTGTAAAACTCATAATTAAACTGTGGTAACACAAGGTACAGATAAGTACTTTAGGAGAGCCACTGGATTAAACTCAAACTCTGATCTGCACTGGTTACGAGCATTCTTTGTTACGAGCAAACTCGTGACTGGCAGAAGAAACGGTGTGTTTATCAAGGTCGACACGTGTCTCGACAGCATATGAGGTATTTGTTAAGGTCAAGTTCGACGGGTTTCAGCCTCAACTCATTGGAGGGGGGGATTTGGTGCTTAGAGCGAATTTCTACAAATGTCTAAATTTGTGAAATTTCTGTAATTTTGATCGTCATGCGCGAACGGATAATATTGTCAAATTTAAAATTCTTTTTTTGTACATTATCCCAGGCGCAACTTTTTCGCACTGTAGGGATTCGACCAAAAATATTTCGGTATTTTCGACCCACCTACTCCACATTTTGTTTCAGGCACCTCTTAAACGCATCTATTATGGAAATAACTGTCTTCAAATACGCTGTATGAGTTTAAAATTTGCGTCATTGACAACGGCGCATTGATTTCGATAATTGTGTTACTGTAGACTCTTCTCTCAAAGTGATCATCCATGCCATAAATTACGTGTTAAAAATTTCGGTGCTCTAACACTATCACGTTCACTGCTAGAGAACAACTGAGCTGGAGCGCCTATGGCAAGCCAGAGACACCGCTGCTGTTCATTATTTGCGTGCCTCCAGCAGAGCACAGAAAACCCTTGAACTGCAATACGCTCCGATCTAAAAGTATCGATTGTTGCATACTACTACTTCCGCAAAAACTTTTGACGGTAAGTTCTTCCAGTATGCGGATATAAAACGACCCACGAGTTTTGAAGGCCTATATGCGGTGAAAAGCCGCGTCTTATATTCGGGTAAATACTGTATTTAATGCTTGCAATTCAATTTCTCCTATTTCTCTTACGAGAATAAGAAAGCAAATTAAATCAGAAACCGATGTGTAACGTACCAGGAGATGTGACGTACCTGCCCGAAGGACGCACACGACATAAAGGCAGATAGGAATCAGAATAAAATGTCCGCGTAGCTCAATTGGTAGAGTGACTTATTCCGGAATGAGGGGATCCGGGTTCGAATCCTGGCGTGGACAGAAATGACGGAGAAATTCACTTCGTTATAATGGCGCCCGAACTATCCGGATGACCCGACCGTTCAAAATCTCGCATTGGTGTGATGTTATTTCCACACCGCGAGATAGGAAAAATAAGAGAATCCCTTCTCCAACACGAAAAAAATAAATAAAATAAGGGGGAGATGATGTAACGTACCAGGAGATATGACGTACCTGCCCGAAGGACGCACACGACATAAAGGCAGATAGGAATCAGAATAAAATGTCTGCGTAGCTCAATTGGTAGAGTGACTTATTCCGGAATGAGGGGATCCGGGTTCGAATCCTGGCGTGGACAGAAATGACGGAGAAATTTACTTCGTTATAGATGGACAGGCCAACATCCGTAATCCAAATCGACCATGACATGATCTGCCATTATCTATCTTTGTTGTTAATATCGGTGCGCAAATTTTCAGCTTTTTTGTTTTTTAATTTTTCCTAGAAAATTAAAATTGTGCAGTTGTAAAAATATTAAGCTTACATTCAGTTCGTTCAGACGTTAACCCCCGCCTTGATGTTGGAGAAGTCTGAAGGCGTTGACTTCAGATTATTTATCCGAAATGGGTCAATTGAACCATCAGAATAACATGTCCAAAGCATATATATAAGAATGATGTCTATGTACGATAATTATTTAATTTTTACCATCATGCTCCATTTGAAATTAAAAATGATTTTATTTACAATTTTAAAAACACACACGCAAGATCTTTCGGGATCACACTGATCCCATCATCAGGCCGATTGCCAGTCGAAAAGAGTCCGTCAGAAGTTTAATGGTTTATGTAATGTTCACTCACGTGTCAGAGACGCTCTAGTGTTGCCAACGGTCACAAGATAAATATGAGGAAAAATAAATAATTATACAATATCTATATGTTTTTAAGTATACAGTAAGCAAGGGAAGTATCGTTAGTTTTTTCATGTACATTCAGCGAAATGGTGACACCCGTTTCCTTAAACTGAATTAATCATCGGGTGCTGGGTACAAATTTACAATCAGCAATCTCCATGGTGTTGGAATGTAAGTGGGAAGATCGTCATTACAACATAACTAACTGGTTGTACCTAGAGATAAAGACACTTTAGGTGAATAACAAGGAACGTTTGTTGGATGCAGTGGCAAGGATAGTAGCATTCTCCCAGTCTGCTGTATATAACCCTCCTCCGTCACAGTTCTGCCCAAAGCTGTGATATTTGTACCTGTCCTAATGGAGTATTGACGTACTTTTATTCTGACCCCCAAAAGATCTTAAAGTGGACCCTAGATAGATCCTCAGTGGGTCAGTGGGCAGATTCGGAACCAATGGAATCTGGTAGAATTCATGTCTTTGTAGTATGGGGACAGAGTCTTTGTCCTTCCGAACAAGTGCAAAAATGTTTGCAGTCACCAAAGTCCAAGTGGTTCTTTTTACAGACATTCTTCAGTAGGGTAATAATACCCAGTGTGGTTCGTTTACAGACATTCTTCAGTAGGGTTATTACCCTACTGAAGAATGTCTGTAAAAAGAACCACTTGGACTTTGGAAACAACGGCACTCAACCTCAGGTCGAACGACAGCTTCTGTCAAGTCAACCCCATTAGGTTGATAACAATTACTGTTCATGTCGTTAGTGTGCAGCATGGGAAGTGTTAGATGTGTTCTGACGTCTTCTTATCTATGCATGTGTTCCCTGCATTCCCTTTACTGCACGTGTATGTTCCAAGCGAGCGTGAGGTATCTTTTCTGAACTATGGACTTTCGGATAGATAAGGACTATGAGCTTCATGATTTACTGTCAGGGTAAAACTGATAGAGCCAGCAACTCTCGCATTGCTGGGGTGCCTCACGACTAATAGGGCCTCTAACCTCCGGGAAAAGACTTTACAAAATATTTTGCGGAAACTCCATATGCAGATGCTTAAAGAAATAGCCAGGAATATTTTACGGCAGCTTGGAATGAAGTATTAAAAATAAAACGGAATTTCAGTATTTTTTCCAATAAGTAAATAACACATTTGGAAATCATTTCCGAGGCTTTAGTTTATAAAAACTGGATGACGGAAAGCAGCTATTCCAGACGACTTGAAATACCTTTTCACTGCCAGAGCAATGGTTATACATGTATATTAACAAGAGGATGCGAAACAAATATCATTCAATAGCTGAATTTTTGTACCAATGAGGGTGTTATATGTTACAGTTATTTGCACATAACTACGCATCCTCCAGAATATAACGTACTGAAAAGTGTTCTTCTCAGGGACAAAGAAAGAGGCGTTATTTTTTTATAACAGACAGAGGAAATGTTTTTACTATGTGCAAAACAGGTGGCATTATGTTACGTGTGTTTTATAAATATTCAAGAGTAAATAATTTAAGCACTTTAACTTTTTGTGTGCCACAATTCTTAATTGCTATTTATTTATTTGCCTTCATATGTTCCGTATTTTCATCTAAATTGGGGAAAAGGCTGTTAGACATTGTCATACGGCAGTTACGCGTTTCATGTGTGTGATCCTGAAACATTTCAAACAGGCTGTCCTTAGTTCCCTCTAAAAAAAATGTATGTATAAAATTTTCATGCTACGATTAACTTTGGCATAAGTGTTTTGCAGTACTTCGTAATGGTGTGAAACGAGGAAAATCACTTAATTACAACGTGCATATTTGTGTTATACGCAATAAAGTGCAACAATTTTGGTTTTACGAAAAATACCGGTAAGTTCCAAAGAATTTGGAGTTAAGTCTAGTTAATAACATGGAATTTAAAAATTTCAGGGCATGATAGCAAATGGATTTTTGCAAAAGGGCCTCGAAGACATTTTCGCGCGGGTGTAGGTTTATCCGTTACGCCGCTGCTTATCGTCTTTATCATAAAATGTCAACGGAGATTTTATTCAACTACTGTAACCCTCAGAGACATTGTATGCTTATTTCTAACGATTTCCACCATATGTCAGTAGCTCTACGTTATTATCTTTGTTTTCCTTTTGTTTAGGAATTTTAACGACCACCGTGAGCAGCTCAGTGGGAGCCATTACATCGATGAACCATTACAATATGACCCACCTACCTAATAAGCTGTAGGACCCCTTTAGCCCGCAAAGCAGTGGCCACTCTGCGAGACATCGATTCGATGAGGTGGCGATAGGAATCCTGGAGTACCTGGTACTATAATGCCAACAGCAAGTCCTCCGGTTCCTGTGCATTTCGGAGTTGTGGTGATTTAGCGCGAACCCGCTTTTCCAAGTCGAATCACAAATGTTCGATTGGGTTCATGTCACATGCATTTCGAGGTCAGGGCATTGACAGGAAGTCACCAGCAAGTTCCTCGAACCACTCCTTGACGATTCTAGCAGTGTGGTATAGCGCATTATTCTGTTGGTAATGGCCATCATCAGCAGGGAACACAGTTGCCATGAATGGGTGAACTTGGTCTGCAACGATGTTCAGGTACCTGACAGCTGTCAGGGATTGTGCTATTTTGATAATGGAGCCTAAAGTGTCCCAAAAAAGCATCACCCACAGCATAAAACCGCCGTCACCGGCCTGTTTCCGCCCAACAGTGCATCCAGGTGCCATAGCCTCCGTTGGTCATCGGCGTATCCGCGCTCGGCCGTCTACGTGATGCACCACGAATCTTGATTCGTCAGACCAGGACACCTTCCAATCATCCACGGTCTAATCTCGATGATCTTGGGTCCATTTCATGCCTTGTTGGCGATGATGTGCAGTGAGCATGGGGACCCGGCTGAGTCTTCGGCTACGCAGACCCATGCGCAGAAGGTTGTGATGAACAGTGTACTGTGACACATTGTCCTAATCACCACTGTTGTAGCTGCGGGTGATGTGTCGCACTCTAGTCCTGCGGTCGCTGTAAACGATGCGCGACAGTCTCCAGTCCCCTCTGGCATCAATGAGCTGCGGACGACATACGACTGGACAACGGTTCGTCGTTTGGCCATCTGTGCACCACTTTTGATACGTACTCACTACAGCGGCACGTAAAAAACCCACAAGCTGCGCCGTTTTCGAAATCGTAGATGCTATCACAATTTGTCCTTTATCAAACTCCGATAAATCGGTAGCTTTTATCATTCTGACTCCGGACACTCTACTAACCGAAAGCGGGGTCTTCGGGTTGTATACATACTGCTCTGTGAAATTCACCTGCGCCACCGTTTGGTCTCCAGGCGCGCTCATTTCTCTAGGCTGGGCGTGGTCATAATGGAATGGCTCATCGGTGTAAGCAGTAGCCCGTCTCTACCCTAGGGTCACTGGTTCCAGGGAAGGGAGAGGACCAGTTCTATGAAACACACACAACATCTATGCCTCTCCAGAATTCGAACCCGCACCCATGTCGAACAAATTGGTCAGAAGTCAGCTCTTAAATCATTGCGCCACCTCAATGGCGTCATTAATTCCATTATGTGTTCATCGCATTAATGCCGAATATTTTTTCTTGCAGTCATGAGATAGATATAACACTTGCCATCACTATTTTTACTGAGTTGTTAGTCTAAACTTTATCAAAATTTAAATTTGATAAATTGAACTGCATTACCGAGTTTCTAAATATTTTTTTGACCTGGGAAGAGAAGTAAGATTAGAACTTAATAATAGAGAGCATACGATCGCAGTTTATTCAGAAAATTCTTAAACCAGATTTCATCAAAATTCTGGGTTAAAGCCATTGTGACATAATCATTTGGATTTAATCAGACCGCATTCCAAACATGGTTCTCAAATGATACCCACTGGTAAATTTTAGCAAATCAACAGGGAGCAACAGTGGTTAATGAGCCTAGAAATCTGAGTAAGGTTCAGACTGAGTTTTCCCTATAAGTATATAATGCTACATTTTTATTAGGAATAAATTAAAAAAATATGCAAAATTCCCTGCCTTTCCTGAAAGATGATGATTGGAATACATGATATAAGACAGATATAATTTCTGAGCATGACAACTGAAACAAAAGCTTTATCAGTTTTAACTTATGCTCAGACATCCTTAACGTCTACTGAAAGTTACGGGTGTTCATTGTTTGCAATTCACTGTACATTTGCGTATTACTAAAATTAAAAGCTTCATTTCTCAAAACCCTCTATGAATTAAAAATTTGATGTGTTTTCTGATGTACTTTACTAATGCTTCTTCAAGTACGATGTTTTGCACTCATAATATGACAGAAAATCACTTGAAAACATGCAGAATAATATCATTACTTTTGTCTAATTATGTTCCCGATTTTGCTTTCTGAACTTAATACAGTTGTAGAACACATGCACTCTTTTGTAGATGTCTCCGTATGGGAGACATGTTAAGCTAAACAATGACAGCGAGAGACTTGAAACTTAAAACGCCTGTCACGAGAAAAACCCCTATAATTCTAAATTCGTATTAGTTAAAATATTTTTGTGAAAATGTTAAAACGAAGTTTGGAGTAAACTGATGAAAACGGGAGATTGTGAAATTCTGATCACATATACATATGAATAAATGGGCTTTATTTACATCGAGATAATATTTTTACTTCATTTAATCAATATTCAAATTTTAATATAAACTCCACTCTTCAAAAAGAAAGAAAACCCTTTGTAACTTTTCAAATGCATTTAATCTCTAAGAGTGAACACGTTTACATGTGTTTTCCGGTTTAGAGAATACATTGGTTACAAAACATTCCCATAAATTTCTCGGTACCATTTCATTTGTAAAATATTTCGATGTTACCATGCTATTTATAAGACAAGCCGGTCCTTTTTATATACTTTTTAAACTATAACTCTGAAAAGCTTAATGTTCTTTAAGCGTTAGATGAGAACTGGTTTACTGTTTCATTTACAGGTACTCCATCTTTTCCTCTGGAAGAGGCATTTTCATTGCTGTAATTCTTAGGAGCACCTACACGACTAACAAGGTTTTCAAATCCTCCT
Source organism: Macrothele yani (assembly GCA_039090855.1). Lineage (NCBI taxonomy): Eukaryota > Metazoa > Arthropoda > Arachnida > Araneae > Macrothelidae > Macrothele > Macrothele yani. Next base: position 76,057,049 of record CM076997.1, on the reverse strand, counting down.
TGGCCTCCGAAGTTTCCAAATCCTCCTTGGCCTCCGGAGTTTCCAAATCCTTCCTGAGTTTTCAAATTTTCAAAGTTTCCACTGCTTTCAAATTTCCCTTGATTTCCAAGACTTTTAGATTCCATTGAACTTATGAGACTTTTAAAATCGCCTTGATCTCCGAAGCTTCCAAAATCCCTTTGGTCTCCGAGGCTTTCAAAATCCTCTTGGTTTCCGAGGCTTTCAAACTTAGCAGGATTAATGAGATTTCTAAATCCTCCTTGATTTCCTAGGCTTTCAAATTTCTCTTGATTACCCAGGTTTTCAAATCTCCCTAGGTTACCGAAGTTTCCGAACTCTCCTTGTCTTTCTAGATTTTCAAATCTCCCTTGATTTACTAGTCCTTGAAATCCCGCTTGGCTTCCCTTGCTTGGAAACGCAGCTTGCTGTCCGAAATTTGCAAATCCCTCTTGGCTTCCGGGATTTCCGAATCCGCCTTGATTTCTAAGGCTTTGAAATTCCCCTTGACTACCCTGGTTTTCAAATCCCCCTAGGTTACCAAAGTTTCCGAACTCTCCTTCACTTCCTAGATTTTCGAATCTCCCTTGATTTACTAGTCCTTGAAATCCCGCTTGACTTCCCTTGCTTGGAAACGCAGCTTGCTGTCCGAAATTTGCAAATCCCTCTTGACTTCCGGGATTTCCGAATCCGCCTTGATTTCTTAGGCTTTCTAATTCCCCTTGACTACCCTGGTTTTCAAATCCCCCTAGGTTAGCAAAGTTTCCGAACTCTCCTTCACTTCCTAGATTTTCGAATCTCCCTTGATTTACTGGTCTTTGAAATCCCGCTTGACTTCCCTTGCTTGGAAACGCCGCTTGCTGTCCGAAATTTGCAAATCCCTCTTGGCTTCCGGAATTTCCGAATCCGCCTTGATTTTGAAATCCCGCTTCGCTTCCCTTGCTTGGAAACGCCGCTTGCTGTCCAAAATTTGCAAATCCCTCTTGGCTTCCGGGATTTCCGAATCCGCCTTGATTTCTTAAGCTTTGAAATTCCCCTTGACTACCCTGGTTTTCAAATCCCCTAGGTTACCAAAGTTTCCGAACTCTCCTTGACTTCCTAGATTTCCAAATCTCCCTTGATTTACTGGTCCTTGAAATCCCGCTTGGCTTCCCTTGCTTGGAAACGCCGCTTGCTGTCCGAAATTTGCAAATCCCTCTTGGCTTCCGGGATATCCGAATCCGCCTTGATTTTGAAATCCCGCTTCGCTTCCCTTGCTTGGAAACGCCGCTTGCTGTCCGAAATTTGCAAATCCCTTTTGGCTTCCGGGATTTCCGAATCCGCCTTGATTTCTTAGGCTTTGAAATTCCCCTTGACTACCCTGGTTTTCAAATCCCCCTAGGTTACCAAAGTTTCCGAAATCTCCTTGACTTCCTAGATTTTCAAAGCTCCCTTGATTTACTAGTCCTTGAAACGCCGCTCGGCTCCCCTTGCTTGGAAACGCCGCTTGCTGTCCGAAATTTGCAAATCCCTCTTGACTTCCGGGATTTCCCAGAACTCCAAATCCGCCTTGATTTCCAAGATTTTCGTAATCCCCAAAACCTCCGGCACCCCCGTCAAATCCTCCGAAACTTGCACTTAAGGCATTTTGTTCACCGAAACCTCCAGCTGTAGCTTCTCTTTGTGGACCACCGTAGAATGAAGCTGCATTTTCTTCAGCACCCGTACCGCTCTGTCCAAACGCTCCAACTCCCATTTGAGTTCCACCGAAACTTGAAGCTAAATTTTCCTCATTTCCATAAAAACCTTCTACTGCATTTTCATATCTTTGCCCAAATCCTCCCAAACCGCCTGCTGTCAAGGCCTTGAATCCGTGATCGACGGGAAAACTATTATAATTAACATTTTGTTCAGGCTCATTACTTAGTTCATTGAACGATTGGTTCTCAAAAGGAAAAGTTAGAGAGTCAGATTCTCCGATTCCACTAATTTGACCAGCAGTATATCCAAGGTACGGACTAAAAGCAGGACTTGATCCATCGTAATCACCAGTTGGAGAGTACTGTCCACTGAATCCACCAGGAGCAAAACTTTGGGCACCTAAATCGCCGATGTTGCTGCTGTATCCCCCATATCCGGAGTTTAAAGCACTGTATCTTCGAAGGCCTTCTCCAGATGCACCATATCCAGCAAAAACAGGATTTTCATTCATTCCAGGTTCAGAACTGTATATGGAGCTATATCTACTATATCCTGAATTCCCAGAGGATTCTCCTACGTTCTGTCCAGAGCTGCGTTTTTCAATGACCACAGGTTCAAAGCTAGATTTTGAATTTCGCCCGTAAGCAGAACGTTGTTCATCGTACTGTGGCACCGTGTTGACATCTCCACTTCGTTTACGTCTTATAGCAAACGATAGCTTTCCTTCTGTACTGACAGGAATCCACAGAAAGTAGAATGACAGTAGGAGAATAATCTGAAACGAAAAACAGAATGCATTCTTATAAAATAATGAAGAATTTGAAAGATTGTGATTTTACACTTTTGTTTAATTAGACATGCTCTTTTGTTGAATCAGAGAATTGCATTTATGACATACCGAACACTGCAAAACAAAATTTGGGGGTTGAGAATGATGTTAAACGAGCATCATCAGACATGCTTCAAATATGAACGAAACGCGTTTCATTTTTTCTTCTTTTGAAAGTTAACGGACAGCAAAAGTACTCATCAGTTTTCATAGATATTTGTCTCTTTCTTACGTGAAAAATCAGGGAAAGAAAAAAGAAAACAGCCCTTGTTAATGCCTAATTTTTTCTTCTTGTTCTAAGGCTCTTTGCGTGAATTACGTTATGATATCTGGCGGAGACTTCCTCGTTTTCTTGCAAAATTGATTTTCTTAACGGGGGCAGATTGACAAATCTTTGCTAATTTCATAAAAATGTGACAAATCGTTTCTAAAGTTATTGAAGAATTAGAAACTGAAGTGATGGTAGGATCTGTAAGTCGCCAAGACAGATAAAAATGAAATAATAACCTTTGAAAGGTATTAGTAGCGATGAGTGATAAAATCAATAGTAAAAAAGACTAATCACATTTCTTATGAGTCTTACTGCCTGAGCTATGGAACGATGGTTTTAGTGGAAACGAGCGATGTTCTTGTTTTACAACGAAAACAGATTTTTTTTTTGATTGGACGTTTAACGACCACCGTGAGCATCTCAATGGGCTATAAGCAGTCGCCCGTCCCTAATTTAGGGTCACTGGTTCCAGCGAAGGGAGAGAGCCAGTGCCATAAAACAAACACAACATCCATGCCTCACCGGGATTCGAACCCGGACCCCTTTCGGACGAATGATCAGAGGTCATCGCTTAGACCACTGCGCCACCGGGGCGGCACACCGATTTTGTGAGTCCATTGTTTCAAAGGTGGGTGCACAACTGTATCTGGCTAATTAATTATGAAAATTATTTTTGGTCAGGGTGATTGCTTAATTATTAGTGCATTATATGATACGATTATTCTAAGATTATTATTTGTCATACGATATGATGATCATTTATGACAAGTTATCGTAAATTGATGTTTCGTTAATTTGAGTATTGAAACTGTTACTACTTCTACCCACTTACACTGGTCACAAAAAGTTAGGAAAATTGCTATTTCGAAGGGAAAACGTGGTGATATTCAAATTTCGCGATTACTGGCGATCGGTTATCAGCATGGGAAGCTACGTCGTATGTAAATTAGCGTCATCTAATAAAAGCACCCTTCGGAAAGTTAAAAACGGGTCGTTTTACCGCTTAGTCTTGAAGTTTCCTGAATGTATTGCCTTCAGTGTAGGATTAACCAGAAATAATGTCCATACTACGTTTAAGCACTGACAACAGAAACAGGACTGTTAGCATGTTACAGGCAGGTGTACGGCAGATCGATGTGGCTGCTGCTTTAGGAGTGTCACAAAGTGTAGTCAGTCGGCTACACCCAAGATTTCTGCGGCATGGTGGAAATATTGCAGATCAGCCCAGGAGCGGTCACCCTAGGATAACCACCAGGAGGCAAGATCTCTACCTGACAGTAAGTGATCGGAGAAGGCCAAGAATCGCCACTAGCTACTCCGGGAATCACTTCGAAATCCTTTTGGTGTCACAGTATGTACTCAAACGGTACGAAACCATCTTCACGATTACGGACTCAGAGCAAGGAGGTCGCTGAGATGTATAACACTGACATCAGCTCACCGTCGTCAAAGATGTACCTGGTCCAACAATACAAATCTTGGAATACAGAGTAGCATCATGCGTTTTCACAGACGAATCCCGTTTCGTCCTTTATCCTGATACTCGGCTAGGACACGTGTGGAGGAGATCCGGCACACGAATGCAACCACTCTTTGTGCAGTCCGTTCATCCTTACCAGCGGCAGTCAGTTCTGATCTAGGCTAGAGTGTGTTTTAATGGCCGTGCTTCCTTGTGTGTTTGTCAAGGCAAAATGAATGCCTCAGTGTACCGAAACGAGATCATTGTGCCGGTTGTGACATTGCTTCACGCTGCTATTGGACATACATTACGTTTTCTCGATGATAGCGCAGCCAGTCAGCGTTCCTGGAGCGTGTTTCAGGAGCTGGAAAATCATGGGATTCCATTATTACAGCTGACTCCGAGGTCTCCTGACCTTAATCCTATGAAGAACATTTGGGATGCTATACAGCGACGTCTGGATAATCACATTCACCTCAGTACACTGGCAGATCCCCGCAACGAGTTACCTGTAATATGGGAAGAATTGTCCCAGACACTCATCTATAATACCATTGCAAGTATGCCTCGTGTACTGGAGTATGAAACCTATGTAACGTCTTGACACTTACGAGGCATACTTCACGTTCTGCGAACGTATTTAAGATATGAATTAAAGTACCTTCTCCGAATGTCTTGACACCGCCAACTGAAATACAGAGTTATGGATATTCTCCGAATTTACCATTTTATCAATATTGCAATGCTACTTTGTTGTGTGCAGATATTTCACAGTAAGCTGTTTTTTTGAAACGCACTGTTTATCATTTTTGTTAAATAGCTTCACTGATATTATTTCAATGCCTGTTACTTGAGTCAGATACATACATCCTACATTTCATGCACTATTCCTAAGTTTTTGTGACCAGTGTATAACACAGTAGAGGACTGCGTATCGAAAACCAGAAATAACAAGAAAGATGACACCGAATTTTCGGGTGTAATAAGCACGTCTTTTAAATCCGTTCTGACGCAAATTAAATTTATCAAAGCTATTCAAAGTCAATGAAACCGGTATGGAAAACAATAGATCTGACGAAAGTAAGATTTTCAATCGGGTTTTTCATCCCTCAGATATTGCTGTAAACGGAATCGTGAGCTTACGAACTCTAAGAAACAGAGATATCGACAAAAAAAAAAAAAAAAAAGATGTGACTTTAGCTCCCCTGGTGAGAAAACCATGCATTATTTTAGGAAACGCAATTTACCTTTGTGCCCCCTAGCGGAAAGTCCATGATTTACTTGTAAATTTTGAATTTATATAAAAAACATTTCGCATCGGAAACACTATTCAACAAAGAAGGAATTTTTTAAATCGGACTCCCAGAAGTAGAGATATTGACAAAAATAAGATATACATTTACGCCCCCTGGCGTAGAAACCATGCATTATTTCAAGAAGAAAATTTTCCTAAAAGGTTTGTCGACATGAGTAGTATCGGTCAACGACGTTTTTTTCAATCGAGATTTTAGAAGCTCATATTTTGCTGCAAATACATCAGAAGCGGAAATTAAGACTTACGCCACCTGGTGGCCAAACCATTTTTTACGAAAATTAGAAATTTTGTGCAAAGGATTTCCCATCAGGAGATGTATCCGTTGAGGAAATTTTTTTTCAAATCGGAGATTTAGAAGCAGAGATTCAGGGGGAAACGCAATTTACACTTACGCCCCCTAGCGGAAAGTCTACGAATTATTTGAGAATTTTGAAATTATGTGAACCACATGTCACACTACAAAAACTATCCAACAAATAAGGTATTTTTTAAATCGGACTCCTAGAAGTAGAGATATTGACAAAAATAAGATATACATCTACGCCCCCTGGCGTAGAAACCATGCCCTATTTTAAGAAGAAAATGTTTTTAAAAGGTTTGTCGACACGAGTAGTAACGGTCAACAAACGACGTCTTTTTCATTCGAGAATTTAGAAGCTCATGTTTTGCTGCAAATACATCAGAAGCGGAAATTAAGATTTACGCCCCCTGGTGGCCAAACCGTTTTTTTTACAAAAATTGGAAATTATGTGCAAACGATTTCCCATCAGGAGCTGTATCCAGTGCAGACAGAATGTTTCAAATCGGAGATTTAGAAGCAGAGATATAGGGGGAAACGCAATTTACCGTTACGTCCCCTAGCGGAAAGTCTATGAATTACTTGAAAATTTTGATATTATGAGAAAAGCATGTCACACAGAAAACACTATCCAACAAAGAAGGGATTTTTCAAATCGGACTCCTAGAAGTAGAAATATAGACAAAAATGACAAAAATAAGATATACATCTACGCCCCCTGGCGAAGAAACTGTGGAATATTTTAGGAAGAAAATATTCCAAAAAGGTTTATCGATCTGAGTGGCATGAGTCCACGAAAGAATTTTTTCAATCAATATTTTAGAAGCTCAGATTTTATGGCAAATACATCAGAAGCAAAAATTAACACTTACGCCCCCTGGTGGCCAAAGTATTCTTTAACAAAAATTAAAAATTATATGCAAAAGATTTTTCATCAGGAGATGTATCTGCTGAAAAAAACATTTTTCAAATCGGAGTTTTAGAAGAAGAGTTATCGAGAAAAATGTAATTTACTTTTACGCCCCCTAGTGGAAATCTATGCGTAATTTGAAAAAGTAACTATATCTACAATACTCTTCGACATAAATGGAATCGAAAGATAAAATAATTTTTCAATCGGATGTTTAGAAGCAAATATGTGGAATAAAACGTATTTTTGAATTCGACATCATCTGCATTTACGCCCTCTAGCGGCGAAATTGTACATCTTAAAAAAAACGATATAAAGGATCATCATTCGCATATTTCAAGCTTCCCAATGCAAAAAGAATTTTTCAAATCTGACTAATAGTTGGAGAGATATCGTGGGTACAGACAGACGGACGGACAAACCGATAACATAAGTACGATCTTTTTTTACAAAAGACGTGCTAAAAAAACAGATGATGATTTCATTCAACCAATTGACTGAATAACACCAGTTGCGCAAAATTTTAATAACTAGAGTTTAAGATGGCAATAAAAACAGGTTGTGTCTTTCGCTTGATGAACACCAAGTAAATGAAAACTGAGAGCTATCAATGTTTACTTAAAACATGTCGCTTTGTATTTAGCCACAGCAAGGTCGCGGGTAAATTGTTCAGCTATTTATTGAAGTTATCTTACTAAAGATTGTTATAAAGTTATCTATGCCGCCCCGGTGGCGCATGCCTCTGATCATTCGTCGGTAAGGGGTCCGGGTTCGAATCCCCGTCAGGCATGGATGTTGTGTTTGTCTTACGGCACTGGCTCTCTCCCTTCCCTGGAACCAGTGACCCAAAATTAGGGACGGGCGACTGCTTATAGCCCATTGAGTTGCTCACGGTGGTCGTAAATCAAAAAAGTTATCTATTAAAATTATTAAAGAAATTGCTGAAATTATTGAAGAGCAGTAATTATAGAAATTATTTTATGAAGACCAGAAATTATTTACTGAAGAGCAGCTGAATCTATTTGAGCAAACTCACGTGAATTAAAATAAAGCACTCTTTTCTTAACTAGCACATTTGCTAATTAAGTAGGCATCTGTTTGCTGGCACCAAGGGATTGCGTAGCGTTTGTAAAACAGGTGAAAATATTTTTCCCGTAGAGCGTCAACTTGTAATATCATATGTCTTCTAACCCCTGTGGTGAAACCACTACCGCGGGAGCCTTTCATGTTACCTGTTAATGAATCCTTTTGAGAATGATCCTCAATGGCTACTTCAGTGTACAAAATATGTTTCATTGTTGATCTCAAAGACTACAGTCTTGTGACGATTATATATTATATTGACAAAAGTCACCGGACTCCCCTCTAAAAGCCAATCAACGGCCGCTGCGTTGTTAAGATGCGTGGTACAGCTGTAAAACACGCCTGCAGCTGACCGCGATCATATCGCACTTTGAGGTTGAGTGAAAATGTCGCGGCGGGAAATAACTGACTTTGAGAAAGGAAAGGTTGTTGGGTGTTATATTAGAGGGTTGTCCATAAGAGAAACCGAGAGGCGTTTAAAAATACCCAAGTCAACTGTTTTAGATGTACTGAATAAGTGGAAGACACATGATGTGCCTGAAGCAGTAAAACGTACCGGCAGACCAAAAAAAAATCGGTGATAGAGGACGTGGAAGCTTCAGGAGAGTCGTTACAGCTAATCGACGGTATACTGCACAAGACCTCAATGTACAGGTGAGTAAAAATGCTGGAACTTCGGTATGTACACGTACCAGTCGCAGAAAACTTCATTCCATGGATTACCGTGGTCGTGCGGCTGCTTATAAGCCTTTCATCTCCACTCGGAATGCTACTCGTAGTTTAGCATGGTGTACAGAACATTTATTGTGGACGGTAGATGATTGGAAATGGGTCCTATAGACTGATGAATCCAGATACACGATCCATCAGTCTGATGGCCATTTGTGGGTATGGCGGCAGCCGGGGGTTGCCATTTACTACAGTGTACTGTTCCTACGGTCAAGTTTGGAGCTGGCAGTGTACTCGTGTGGAGGTGTTTTTCGTGGTATGGTCCCGGCCCATTGACTATCGTGGACAATCCTGTTAACCAGCATGTTTACTTTGATATTCTGGACGATTATACTCTACCAACTCTGTGGCAATAGTATGGAACCGAGCCTTGTTGGTCCCAGCAGAATAATGCACCGAGCCATAAATCAAGGACTGTTAAGGCGTGGTTTGATGACAATTCCGTATCGTGTGCGGACTGGCCAGAACAGAGCCCTGATCTTAATCCTATAGAGCACCTATGGGATGAATTAGAGCGCCGCATAAGAAGTTTGGAACCAAGGCCTACTACTAAGCAGCTGTTAGTGGCAGCATTATGTAATGACTGGAAGCGCATACCTATCGCTGTGTTCCAAAACCTTGTCGAAAGCATGTCTCGAAGGGTCAAAGCATCCATTAAGGCCAAAGGTGGACCGACACCGTACTAATGTATGTCAATAAATGCTATGTTGTGTTTCTTTTCTAGGTGTCCGGTGACCTTTATCAATATAGTGTATATATTAGGATAATACAACGTAGTTCATCACAAATATTTGTTTTTTCAAGTCGACCATGGTTTCGCTGGGTATTCACCTAGCTTCATCAGGACGAATGGCACGTAATTATTCAAATTGTATGTGATATCATAAATAGTGTTTACAGTCACGGGTTTTGGTTAGTTGCTTCCACGCGCTTGATAGAAATGGGATGAATGTCATGTCATTAAAAAGTTGCGAAGACTTCTGATATGTATGGAAAGCTTCCAAAATATCAAGTTTGGTAGTTGAATCTGGCTTGTCAATTAGTTTTGCTTCTTCAAAGAGAAATTTATGGTCCTTTTCGTAACAGTGTTTAGTGATCGATGACTTCTTTAGGTCACAGTTCTGAACGTAGGTCTTGTGCTCCTTCAATCAAAAACGCAAGGCTCTATGGGTCTGTCCTATATACGAAGCGGCACATTCACATGGAATTTGATAAATTGTTAATCAGCTTTTGTCTTCAGCATAGTCCTTTGATACTTACAAGTTCATTTTGCTTATGGGTTGAAAAATCACTTTAAAATTAAAGGTTTTGAGAATTTTTGAAATTTTTAAGGCAATGTCACGGGAAAATGGAATAATGGCAAAATTCTCTCTCACTGGGCACATCACAGGAGTTAACGTGGAGACAGGCTACGGTTTCCGGAATTTTGTTACAGCGTTGTCTATGATGGATGGGTTGTATTCTCGCTGTACTGCAACACGTTTAAGGAAATAAAGTTTTTTTCCCAAACTGTCTTTACCTGAACATATATTTATATGTTCTGTCTTTATCTTCCAAATACAATCACCCATGGCAACAAAAACTCAGCGCTTTTTACAGTTGCGTATATCGCGCGATACATATATGTTCAGATAAAGACAATTTGGAAAAAGAACTTTATTTCCTCATATAAGGTTTGCATGGCAAATCTATTTAAGAGTGTTACACTTATTAAAAAATTCTTTAAAAGACCTAGAGGCTAATAATTAATATTTTGTGCCTAAATAAAAGCGCAACATTATTAACTTGACTTGCGTTGCAAACCTTATAAATATGAGCACATCAATTAAAGGTTACTAAAGAGTCCTTGTAAGTAATATTTTTTGACCGAGTGCAAGTGTAATATTAATATGTTGGCTTGTTATATGGCCCTTGCAAATATCAGGGATGTGGTACGAAATGTTCACAGGTCAAAATATCTAAAGTAACAATGAAATTTGGAGTATTTCTGTTTTCTTTCTTATCATTTCAGTTTTGACACTTGTATTAAGTTTTGAAAACATTTATATTTCTACCTATTTTATATCTGCATTGTGCTTTTAACAGAATTTCTTTCCATGTTTTGGCCATTTTATTTTGTGTGGCTACATTTTGTTTTATGTTTTGGGCATTTTATTTTGTATGTGTATTTTTGTTATGTTTTGGTTATTTTATTTTCTGTGCGGTTGTAATGTCAACTGTGGACACAACAGAATCGAAAGGGGAAACTGTGGACAGTACAGTCTCAATGCCTACTTCCTTACAATTGTTTTTCAAATACAGTATATGCTTTTGTATTGATTTATACCACTAACTCATTAAGTGACTGGAGGTTTCTTTAAATAAGAACTTTTTCTCAAAGCATCCTGTTTCCTCTACCTAGCTTCCCCCCTTCTTTTCTTGGTTTTAGAATATTTTCTTTATTGTTACTCCATTTTCTCATGTAAATTTTTTGTATGGTATGTCTATTGTAACGAAGGATTTTGCAATTATACATGAAGCTCTGTTACACATATATGTTCAGATAAAGACAATTTGGAAAAAGAACTTTATTTCTTCATATAAGGTTTGCATGGCAAATCAATTTAAGAGTGTTACACTTATTAAAAAAAGTAAAAGTATATTTCCAACTGAAACAGCGCAGTTCAGATATTTTCCCGCTGTTAACTCAAACAATAAAAACAAAAACAACAAATCTGGGCAATGGTTGAGGCATGAGACAGTACTTACTAGTGAACAGACAAAGTTCTGAGGAAGAATGAGCTTAGGAATTTCTAATTCCAACAAAAAAGAAAAACCGCACTGTACCCCTCCCCATCCCCTAGTGCCGGCCGTTGGACGTCTTGAACGAGAAGTTCAAAGGACACATCTGTATCGTAATTGCCTGAGGATCCGTGACGATCTTCTGGTGTCGTAGTAGAAAAACACACTTCCTACTTCGCCTAAATTGTGTGCATGGTAACGCCAACGAACATACCTTTACTGCTCTGTCATTGGAGTTCTGCTGCTTTTAATGTAATAATTTTCCCCTGGGGAACACAGCTTTCAGAACAGTCTTCAGTACACACGGGAATACGCACCAGCGTAAAACACCCGTTTCACAGCAATTAACTACAATTAGCGAAAGCAAGGTGTGATGCTAGAAATAAGTCGAACGGAACGGATCTTAACATAGAAAGTCAGGGGAAGGTGTTGCATGAAAAACTATGTTTGGCTTACAGACCATTTGGCACGTAGGGACGTAGGAACGTAGGTCTTTTTTTAAGACGTTACGGGGTAAACAAATTGCCTTTTCAGTATAACAATTTTCTTTCATACTCATGGTGCAACAGAAAAAGATTTGAATTTATTTTTGAGAATTACCATGGTGCCTAACGGCACAGCGTACAGCTGTTCAGTCCGGGCTTGCTGTCGCGCCCGGGTGCTTCGCATCCATTGAACCCCGCTTGGAGCGTCCCTGCTGCAAAAAGAGGCGATCCTTAAACCTAACCTCTTCTTGTGACCGCAGGTACCAAAAGCTTGACCTTCGCCTAAACCCTAACTGGAGGAACAGGCTTCATGTGATCGCCTGTATGCTGAGTGTTTTATTGAATGGTTGCTCATCAATTTGTAGTTAACTGGCAAACAGAGAACTTGCTTGTTGAAACCTTTGTTGTACGCTGTCAAGTGATAATAGTGGAAATATATCATTCTAAATCATTTGGAAGGAGAAAGTTTTCCGAAGACACTATGGCAAGTGAAGTGTTCAACATAGTTAACTCACAAAAAGGTAATGATTTGGTTGGTTGGTTGGTTGGTGGATTTTATTGGCGCAAGGGCCAGGTTTGGCCAAAGAGCGCCAGACAAAGAACTATCAGCCACAGATTTTTAAAAAACGTGGAAAATGATTAAGAGCAGACAGGCTTGGTAAAAGTTGAAAAAGAGTATGATGAAAGCTGTGAAGACAAGGTAGTTATTTAGGTTTATATAAAAATTTATTAATTTACTATTATAATTATATATATATATATATATATATATATTTTTTTTTTTTAAACACAACTACACAAAGGATGAGTCACTCTCCTCCCCCCACACTCCTCTGCAATGCTGGCAGAGGGCGGGGACGAACTGTCACTCTCCTCCCCCCATGTTCCTCTGCAATGTTGTTTGAGGCTGGGGACGAACTGTCACTCTCCTCCCCCTATGTTCCTCTATAATGTTGGTTGAGGGTGGGGACCTCGCTGAGGCAGAGACAGTTGGATGGTTGGTTGGTTGGTGGATTTTATTGGCGCAAGGGCCAGGTTTGGCCAAAGAGCGCCAGACAAAGAACTATCAGCCACAGATTTTTAAAAACGTGGAAAATGATTAAGAGCAGACAGGCTTGGTAAAAGTTGAAAAAGAGTATGATAAAAGCTGTGAAGACAAGGTAGTTATTTAGGTTTATATAAAAATTTATTAATTTACTATTATATATATATATATATATATATATATATACACATATATATATTTTTTTTTAAACACAACTACACAAAGGATGAGTCACTCTCCTCCCCCCACACTCCTCTGCAATGCTGGCAGAGGGCGGGGACGAACTGTCACTCTCCTCCCCCCATGTTCCTCTGCAATGTTGTTTGAGGCTGGGGACGAACTGTCACTCTCCTCCCCCCTATGTTCCTCTATAATGTTGGTTGAGGGTGGGGACCTCGCTGAGGCCGAGACAGTTGGATGGACACTGCACACCTTTGCGGATTGAGGGCCGGGTCTTCCGCACGTGCAGGCTTTCTGCTGGAAACTGGAAGAGACGGTCGGCAGCAAAAGAGAAGGCCCAGAATCAGGTATTCGAAAAATTTCGAGCTCCGGGAAAAACACCTGTGTCGCTTGGTCAGCTGTAGATCGCTTGGCAAGGGCGGCGAGAGCTACAGGGCGCGGAACAAAGGGCTGCACGGGTTGTGGCAGAGACTTAACAACTGCGGCAAAAGTACGCTGTCGGGTGGTGGGTATACCCAACTTGGCCTTGGCAGCAGGGTACGAGAGGCCCTCCAGGGTCTTGAGGCGCTGGATAGCCATCTCGTCCTTCCATTTCATACAGTTGCGGGAGTAAGCTGCATGGGCCTCACCACAGTTAACACAGCAGGCCGCAGAAGTGCAACCTTCCCCGTCATGTTCACTGGAGCCACAATTAGCGCAACGAGCGGAACTCTTACAGAAACGTTGTGAATGCCCGTACCTCTGGCATCTGAAACAGCGCAGAGGACTGGGAATGTACGGGTGAACTCCACAGACCAAGTAGCCAGCCTTGATTTCGGTTGGAACTTTCGGGGAGTTAAAAGTCAAGATCACATTTTTAGACTTAATCAAAGAACCATCGCGCCGAAACATCATACGGCGTGCAGCAATAACACCTTGATCTGCAAGTTCAGTCACCAATTCTTCTTCACTGCATGGCAAGAGATCAAACTCCGAAATAACACCCCGAGAGGTGTTAAGAAACGGGTGAGGTGTCACTTTGACAGGAATGCCTTGAAGACTAGTGAGGTGCAGGAAAGTGTTACTCTGAGAAACACTGCAAGTTTGGACAAGCAGGTCCCCAGAGCGAAGCTTCCTCACAGACTTCAAAGGGCCAACTGCAGCGTCCAAAGCTTTAGAAATGAAGAATGGAGATCTGGTGGACAGTCTCTCATTCGGATCGATGGATTCTACAACTAAGTATGTAGCATGCGTATTCACAACAATCGAGGGGAGACGACGCTTCGGATTTGCTGAAATGGAAAGGTTATTTATTTTCCCAGAACAGAGTGCGGGGTGATTTATGGTATTGGCAATGTATTGAAAGAAATTATGGAAATTGTGCTGACTTTGCTAGTACAGATGGACACAGGATGCGCAGTGAAAAATCACGTAATCATGCACCAAGACCGGAGAAAAGTGATGTTGCTGTTGCAAGAGCGCAAGTAAAAGAACGAGCGAAAAATACGGGCGAAGCCCCTGCACAAATTATTCAAACAGTGACATCGTCAATGGCTTCAGTAAATGCAGCTCACATGCGTAATATGGATGCACTAAGGCAAGTTGTAAAACGACTACGACTTTAGAAGGAATCGATGTCCCGATAGATTTACAGGAAAGAGACTGTGCAAAATTTCTTGGAAGTCAAAGAATTCTCTTATTTTCAGCAGAAAATAATTTACGAAAGTTTCAAGAAACACCTTATTGGATTATGGTTAGGACATTTAACACTTGTCCAACCCTGTTTAGGCAAATGTATGCCCTTCATGCTATGGTTGTAAGAGAGAGTTCCCAGAGACGCAAAGATTTGTCCCACTAGTTTATGGACTCCTTTCCAGCAAGAATGAAGAATGAAGCCCCGACCCTTCCAACAGTCGTCTAGGGTCTAAGTTAGAGTACCATGAGATAGTACACCAAATTTGGTGGTGGTAAGTTAAAAACTGCAGATCTTACGAAAATTTTGTATGGGGCCCCTTGACTCCTTCCAAATATCGCCTACGGTGTAAGTTAGAGTTCCATGAGATGGTATACCAAATTCGGTGGTTCTAAATTGAAAACTGTAGATTTTAGAAAATTTTTGTATGGGGCCCCCTAGACCCCGGGCCCCGACCCCTTCCAATAGCCGTCCACGGTCCAAGTTAGAGTACCATGAGGTAGTATACCAAATTTGGTGGTTCTAAATGGAAAACTGTAGACTTACGAAAGTTTTGAATGGGGCCCCTTGACCCCTGTCCCCGACCCCTTCCAAAAACCATCTACGGTCTAAGTTAGAGTACCATGAGATAGCATACCAAATTTGGTGGTTCTAAATTGAAAACTATAGATCTTACAAAATTTTGTATTTGGTGGGGCCCTTAACCCCTGACCCCAACTCCTTCCATTAGCCGTCTAGGGGTCTGAATTAGAGTACCATGTATAACAAATTTGGTGGTCCTAAATTAAAATCTGTAGATCTTTCGAAAATTTTGTATGGAGCCCCTTGATCCCGGGCACCGACCCCTTCCAAGTGTCGCCTACGGTGTAAGTTAGTTCCACGAGAAAGTATACCAAATTTGGTGGTCCTAAATTGAAAACTGTAGATTTTAGAAACATTTTGTATGGGCCCCCCTAGACCCCGGGCCCCGACCTCTTCCAATAGCTGTCCACGGTCCAAGTTAGAGTACCATGAGGTAGTATACCAAATTTGGTGGTTCTAAATGGTAAACTGTAGACTTACGAAAGTTTTGAATGGGGTCCCTTGACCCTGTCCCCGACCCCTTCCAAAAACCGTCTACGGTCTAAGTTAGAGTACAATGAGATAGCATACCAAATTTGGTGGTTCTAAATTGAAAATTATAGATCTTACAAAATTTTGTATTTGGTGGGGCCCTTAACCCCTGACCCCAACTCCTTCCATTAGCCGTCTAGGGGTCTAAATTAGAGTACCATGTATAACAAATTTGGTGGTCCTAAATTAAAAACTGTAGATCTTGCGAAAATTTTGTATTAGGCCCCTTGATCCCGGGCCCCGACCCCTTCCAAATGTCGTCTACGGTGTAAGTTAGTTCCACGAGAAAGTATATCAAATTTGGTGGTTCTAAATTAAAAACTGTAGATTTTAGGAAAATTTTGTTTGGGGACCCCTTGAACTCGGGCATCGACCCCTTCTAACAGCTGTCTACGGTCTAAGTTAGAGCACCATGAGATAGCATGCCAAATTTGGTTGTTCTAAATGGAAAACTGAAGATCTTACAAAAATTTTGTATGGGGGCCCCTTGACCTCGGGCTCCGACCCCTTCCCAAAACCGTCTACCGTCTAAGTTAGGGTACCATGAGATAGTATACAAATTTGGTGGTTTGAAATTGAACACTGTAGATTTTATGAACATTTTTTATGGGGACCCCTTGACCCCGGGCTCCGACCCCTTCCGAAAACCGTCTACATTCTAAGTTAGAGTGTAATGCGTACATTTCCTGGACCCTGTCGACATTATGACCGTGTCGACATTTTGACCATGTCGACATTTTGGTATCGACATTTTGACAGTCGACATTTTGTACCACACCCATTCGGAATACTTGTTTTCATTTCCTGTATTCAAAAGTGCTTTCAAAGTTTGAATTTCCTCTTTGTTTTTTGAATTCATTTGCTCAAGGCTTACAACCTTTCTTACATAGTTAAAACTTCCTCTTAGACAACTTTTTAAAGAATTTCAGGGATTGCATTAATATACTGTAACTCCACCACAAAATGTTATTTTCTTACTTAATTTTATGGATTTGGGCAAAAATTATTGGATTGATTTGTTGATATCCATTTTCCTTGGAAGAATATTTTATACTATTTAATCTTATTTTCAAAATCTTTTTTTTTCTTCAAATCAGAGTAAGTGCGTCGTTTTAAAGAATAAGTGGAAGGCAGATAATTTATATCTTGATGACTAGGGAGAAGTTGCAGGGACAATGGTTCGCACATACAGTATGTTCTTTTTCTATTACCTTTATGTCCAGTTTTGCCATTTTCCTCAATTGCGGTAGGACAACCTAGTGGCAATTTTGTTCTTGTCATATCCTACCGTCATTTTCATTGTACGAAATATAATTGAAAGATATCCGTTCAAAAAGTTGAATTTTTGCTTTGCAAGTTAACGAAAGATGATCATGTCCTTTACATATTTTAGATAAATCGTGATGCTTTCTCAGTTTCATGTAAAAAGCTTTTCTGCTATCATACCGGAAAAAGGCGATTCAATGAGTGCTCCACTTCATTGCTCGAACATTTTTATTTTGAATTTGAAGAAGTTTGCCACTAGAGAAAGTAAGTGCATATTTTTGTTTGAAATATATTTTCAGATGTGTTTGCGCGTTTAAAACCCCAATGGAATAGTTCTTTCTTGGCAGATACCGCTCACCAGGAATACATTTCATGCGCATATCTTGCGCGGAATAATACACAATTTACCCACCAGGAGGCGCAAATTTATATTCTATTTTTCTTGATATCTTTTTCTCAAACATCGGTATTTTAACAACTAACATCGGATACTATTCACTTCGTAGAACATTTTCATTTGCTTCCAGATTTTTCATAAAGCATTGTTTTGACGCTAAATGGCGTTGGTGTGTATTTCTGTTTGCCATTGTATCTCTGCTTATACAAGTCTATTGAAAAAAATTCTACTGCATGCCGTTTTCTACAGTAAAGATTGCGAGCATTATCCCTTTTAAAGAATGCGCAGTTTTCTTGCTAGTTGGTGTATAAACTATTTTTCCCACTATCGTGCGTTCTAGAAATCGTACTTGAAATATTATTTTTCCGTTGTATTACTTTTGAAATACAAGACATTTTGCACTATTTCCTTTATCATAATACACAATTCTACCGTCAAAGACAGTCTGCATAAATTTCTGTTTGAAAGAGTATTACCGATGCTAAGACTTCCTTGGATAAAACCTTTCTTGCCAGGATACCCTTCGCTATGTAGAGCACTTTCTCCTCGTTTGAATATTCATATAACGCACAACTATCTCGCTAGGGGGCGTAAATTTATATAACGGCGTTTTCTTTGATGTCTCTTTTTCTAATAGTTGTATTTGAAAAATCCCTCAGCCTCGGATATCTTCCAGCATTAACAGTTTTTGTACAATATGAGATTGTCCCTAATGTGTTCTGTGCATTCCAACCGCCGACGGGCACTAGTAGCTATGTATTTCTCTTTGTAAAAGTTTTACGAATTGAGGAATTCGGGTGATTTTTGTTTTTCAACTGTGCATCTAGTTTGAACAACACTATCCAAATAACGTTGAATTTTTTTGTTTATTTGTACCACAAATGAAAAAACCTACCCTTATTTATTTTTTTCCAAAAATTTACTCTGAAAAATTGTTTTCCTGTCGGAAAGCATTTAAAAGACCTGCGCGCTGTACCCGGGAATTCGGAGTTGTTATTCTTTTTTTTTTTTTTTTTTCAGTGGAAAAAAAAACCCGGTCGAAGACTCCAATAAAGCATTGCCTCTTTATTCATCTATGCGCATCCAGGGTCTATTGGCAAAATGAAAATATTTACAGACTCTGAAGTTCCAGGAATTCGAACCAAGTTTTCTTTTGAGGTCTCGGTATTCAGTACTTTTCTGCTGAGTCCTTAACTCTATATACTGTAAAGTACAAAATGTTCTTAACTAACTTATAAGCTTCACTTTATTTACGTACATTATTTTTTTTGGATGTAAAACGACCACCGTGAATAACTCGATGGGCTATAAGTCGTCGACCTCCCCTAATTTAGGGCCACTGGTTACAGAGAAGGGGGAGAGCCAGTGCCTTAAGACAAGCACAACATCCATGCCACAAATTATCTTCTTAAGTATACTTTATTCCGTATCATTGCTTCTATAAATTCAATTGAAAAAATTATGTTCTCCTTCAGATACTCTGTACCACGCACACTATTTGAGCAGAATTTCTACTTCAAATAATTCGAAGTTTTCTCACTAGGTGGCATAAAAGTCCATACAATTTTTCTCGACATCTCTGTTTGTAAAAGTCAGAGGTTAAAATTTCTTTGAGCGTCGAGCAACGTTAGGATTAGGAATACTTCGCACATAATGCATAGCAGCGTCTTACTGTTTGCAACGATGTTGCAAACAGTAACATGCCTTTTCAATACATATTTTCTGTTGAAAACAACTCACAGTTACCCCGCTAGTGTCTTAAATACGTATGCTTTAGTTTTCTCGTTATCTCTGCGTCTATAAGGCCTGTTTAAAATTTTCTCTTTGCGTCCGATAGCGTTAGTATGGAGAACATTTTTCCTATATTTTCTGACCTCCATAATGCACGTTTTGCCACCATGATCTGTATGTGCATAATTCTGTTTGCAACATATTTGCAACCATATCCCCGTTTCCGAAACCCTCAATGGGAAAGTTTTTTTACTAGTAACATACCACTCACAATACTAAACCATCTATGAATACTTCCTGCTGAAAAACCATCTTATGAATACTTCCATATATATGAAAACCATCTTATGAATACTTCCATATAAATGAAAACCATCTTATGAATACTTCCATATATATGAAAACCATCTTATGAATACTTCCATATAAATGAAAACCATCTTATGAATACTTCCATATATATGAAAACCATCTTATGAATACTTCCATATAAATGAAAACCATCTTATGAATACTTCCTGCTGTAAATAATGCGCAGTTTAGCATCTGAGGGAATTAGAAGATGAGGTATCCAGAAAATGGATTTGTTTTTAAGAAAAATGGATATTTTTTAGATATTTCATCTTCTAACTACCTCAGGGGCTGAAAAATATATAAAAAATCAAATATTATATGTGAAGCATTCCTCATCCAAATGCTGTTAGATACCTTCATGCAAATGTACGTGTAAACGCCACTTAGGCAGCGTACGTGCAAGATACGTGGTCACGTGCGTCAACTACTTAAGACTGCTGCTCGTCAGTAATTGTCAGTAGAGTTGATCAAAATGGGAAAAACAAAGGATCTTTGGGAGTTGGATAAAGATTTATTGTGGGCATCCGTTTGGTTGGAGTAACGATTTCGAAAACAGCAGAGCTGTCCGGTTTCTCAAAAGGTGAGATACTGTGGGGTCGTTAATCAGTGGAAAAATAAGCCATATTGCTTATCTAAAAGACGTAACTGTGGCGAGACGACAATCTGTCAGGAACGAGATCGCCGTTGTGTGAGAAGACTTGAACGGAGAAATAGGACTTCCTGTGTGCAGCATTGACCGAAGAATTCAATGAAGGCTATTCCCGACTAATATCTCAGCGAAGTATGCGCAAGGAATTGAAGGGGATCAGAATTGGCAGGAGTATTCCTATACGGAAGCCACAGATTTCTGTGAAGAAGCAGAAAGTTAGTCTGCAGTTGTGTCAGGAACACCGAGACTGGGCACTGGAAGACTGGGAAAAAAGTCATGTGGAAAGCTGCGGTACACTTTGTTCTGTTCCGACGATAGACAGAGAGTTTGGCAGTAGCTCCGTGAAGCAATGGACCCAGAGTGCCTTGTAACACACCACAAGGTCATAGAGGATGTGCCATGGTGTGGGGAACGTTCTATTGGCAGTAACATGTCCCCTGATATTACTGGAAGGTCGGGTGTACTCCGAGGATTATCTGAACATTGTTGCCGAATAATTTCATTCTGCAATGTTGACTTTTTATCCAGAAGATGACGGATGTTTCATGGATGACAATGCTACTGTCTATCGCGTAAGATGTGTACAAAAGTGGTTGAGCGAGCATGACAGTGACTTCCACCATATTCCCTGGCCACAGCAAAGTCCCATTGAAAAAACAGATCCGAAAGCAAATTCCTCTTCCATTAAATTTGAGTCAATTGAAGAACTGTCTGGTGAATACGTGGTACTCTGTAGACGTAGATATACTCCAACACCTGTGGAATAGATGTCAAAACGCATACCTGCTGTAATTCGGATTAAAAGAGGTCCAGTTTGGTACTGAATAAAAGTTTCTAATTCAATGGCCCATATGCGTAGCTAGTAATGCTCCGTGGCGGCAAGAACGTTTTAGGAAAAATTACAAATTGTACAAGAACTATTCTTCATGCTGGAAGATATCCGAGGCTGACGGGAGTTTTCAAATAGAACAATTAGAAAGAGATATAGAGAAAAACATTATATAAATTTACGCAACCCTTGAGTGAAAGTTATGCGTTATGGAGGAGAAAAGGTTTTCCATAGTATAGGGTATCTTGATCAGAAAGGTTTTTTTCCAAGAAAGTCTTAGCATCGGTAATACTCTTTCAAACAGACAGATATGCTAACACTCACTGGCGGCAGAATTGTGAGTTATGCTAAAGGAAATCCCGCAAAATGTTTTATATTTCAAAAGTTATGCAATGGAAAAATAATCTTTTAAATACGATTTCCAGAACGCAAGAAAGCGGAAAAAATATTTCTGCATACACACCAACTAGAGAGAAAACTGCCCATTCCTTAAAAAAGATAATGCTCGGAATCTTTATTGTAGAGAATGGCATGCAGTAGAATTTTTTTTTCAATAGACTAATAGAAGCAGAGATACAATTTGCAAACAGAAATACACACTAACGCGATCTAGCGTCAGAACAGTGAGTTATGAAAAATCCAGAAGATAACGAAAATGTTCTACGAAGTGAATAATATCCGATGTTAGTTGTTCAAATAGCGCTGTTTGAGAAAAAGGTATCAAGAAAAATAGAATATACACTGATGGAAAAAAATCCCAACACCAAGAAGGGGTTGTGTTAGATAAACGACAGTTGGTAGGCGGTGAGAGTACATCTGTAAGATGACGTCTATGCAAATTTCGCGCTCGGTGCATACGTGTGGCGCTAGTAGCGCCCCTCGGAACATGCAAAGCAGGTTTGCTGTAAATACGCGCTGTAACGTTCGTGAGCGTTAGTTATCGTTGAGATTCGACGTAGGGTGTTGATGTTAGTCAAGCATGCCTTTAAGAAGACGAAGAAGCCATTATCAACAGCTCACGGAGTTTGAACGAGGTCGTGTAATAGGGCTACGAGAAGGTGGATTTTCTTTCCGCAATATTACAGAACGACTTGGCAAGAATGTAGCCACTGTGCATGATTGTTGGCAGCGGTGGTCAAGGAAAGGTACTGCCTCAAGAAGACCGGGTTACGGCCGGCCACGTGGCACTACTGAGAGGGAAGACCGCCGTGTATGGCGTATGGCCGTGGCGCATCGTACCGCGTCTGTGGCAGCAATTCGAGCTGCAGTTGCCACCACAGTGACACAACGAACTGTTACAAATCGGTTACTTGAAGGACAGCTCCGAGCCAGACGCCCCGTAGCGTGCATTCCACTTACTCCAAACCACTGCCGTTTGCGACGTCAGTGGTGTCAAGCTAGAGCTCATTGGAGGACGGAGTGGAGATCTGTTGTGTTTTTTGATGAAAGCTGGTTCTGCCTGGGTGCCCGTGATGGCCGTGTGTTGGTTAGAAGGAGGCCAGGTGAGCGCCTGCAACCAACCTGTCTGCGGCCGAGACACACTGGACCTACACCTGGAGTTATGGTCTGGGGAGCAATTTCCTATGATAGCAGAAGCACTCTCGTGGTTATCCTACGCACCCTGACGGCACAGTTGTATGTCGGTCTGGTGAATCAACCTGTTGTGCTGCCATTCATGAGCAGCATTCCAGGGAGTGTTTTCTAACAGAATAACGCTCGTCCGCATACTGCTGTTGTAACCCAACATGCTCTACAGAGTGTCGACATGTTGCCGTGGCTTGCTAGATCACCAGATATTTCACCAATCGAGCACGTATGGGACATCATTGGATGACAACTCCAGCGTCACCCCAACCAGCATTAACCGTCCCTTTATTGACCGACCAAGTGCAACAGGCATGGAACTCCATCCCACAAACTGACATCCAGCACCTGTACGACACAATGCATGAACTTTTGCGTGCTTGCATTCAACATTCTGGCGGTTACACCGGTTATTAATGTACCAGCATTTCACATTTAAAATGGCTCTTCTCGCGGTTACAATACGCTGTGATCTTGAAACCTTAATCGATTAAATATGTTATCTATACAAATGTATTGCCGCCATTTCATTCCTCTACAACTATTTTTTCGTGGTGTTGGGATTTTTTTCCGTCAGTGTAGATTTGCGCCTCCAGGTGGGTGAATTCTGTATTATTTAGTGCAAAAGATACGCATGAAATGTATTCCTGGTAAGTGGTATCTGCCAAGAAGGGACTTTTCCAATTGGGTTTTAAATGCGCAAACACGGCTGGAAATATGTTTCAAACAAAAGTATGCACTTGCTTAAAATATGCGCTAATTTTACTGCCAAAATTGAACCTTAAGAAAAATCAGAAATTATATGCAAAACTTTTTAAGCTAGAAACTCTGTCCGACAAAAATGAGATTTAGAGATCCGATTGTTGGAAGCAGAAATAACGAGAAAAATATTATATATATCTATACCCTCTAGTGGAAAAACTGTGTAATATATTTTTTAGAAAAATGCGCAGAACAGTCTACGTCGTGAGCAGTATCTGACTGGACAAGAAGTTTTTAAATGCTCAGATGCTGCTGCGAAATTCGGGAAATAGGTACGAGTACCCAACCTCTTTCGGCAAAACGGTTTGTAAGTAAAAATTAAAAATGTTTTGCAATACATTCCGCACCATGAATTCCATCAAACGCAAAAGCAATCCTTCAAATCGGTGTTTCAGAAGTAGAGACATCAGGAAAATGCGATCTACATTTTCCATATCTAGTGGGGAAACTGTTACACAATTTGAAGAAAAAATTCTACGTAACGTGGGATGCGTTTTGAAAGGTGTGTGAAGAAATAAGTGTTTGAATCTGATATTTGCAAGCAATGGCATAGAATAAATCATATTTGGATTCAACAGCTTCTGCTTTTACTTTTAATTTTTCAAATTGGACTAATAGGTGCAAAGATAAGGTGCCTACTATTGGATATAGTGATAGCAAAAGAAAAACTTTTTTTCTTCAAAGGACGTGCTCAAAATTCAACTGGATTTCTTCTATTGGTAAAATATCCACAAATAGGCACAGTTACTTACTCACCCCGGTAGCGAAAATGTGTGATGGGAAAAACTGCAAATTGTACAAAAGATGTTCATGATACAGGAAGATATTTGAGGCTGCAGGAATTTTTCAAATAGAGGAATTAAAATCATGTGGAGGAAAATGTGATATAAATGTACACCTCCTAGCGAGAAAGCTGACACTATTTGAAGAATTAAATGAGAGCAAATAACTCTCTATAGTATAGTGTTCCAAAAAAGGATTTTTCCAAAACCTTTTTACAATTGGATATGCTCTTTTAACGGGAATCACACGATAACGCTCCCTGGTGGCAGAATTATGAATTATGAAAAAGTAGAAAATATGCAGCAAATATTCTTTATCGCAAAACCGGTGGGACAAAAAAAAAAAAAAAAAAAAAAAGAAGTTTTCAAATAAGACCGCTAGAATCAGAGGTAGCAATGGAAATGTGATGAGATGCTCAGTTACTGCTGACGACATGTACGTCTCCTAATGGGAAAGTTTTGTATTATTTAAAGAGGTAAAAGATTGAAATCGTTGCTATGGTCAATGATATGCAGTAGTAACAGTCTTTTTTTGATGATTTTTTATAATGCTGCATTATTCGTAAACCGAAAATGCAGCTAACGCAGCCTGACGTCAGAACCGTGCGTTAAGTCCAAGTGTGTATATGTAAAATGTTCCACTTAGTGAATAGTATCCGATGTTCAAATAACTTTTCAAATTGGTCTTTTAAAAGCAAAGATATCGAGAAAAATAGATGTTACGTTTGCTTGCTGCTTACAAAATGTTTTCGCTGTGAACGGTATCTGAGCGAAACGGATTTTTTTTCAATCTAGCCACAGTTACGATTGGAAATATGTTTCAGACAGAAATGTGCTCTTACGATGTGTAGTGGCAAAATTGTTCCGTCAAGAAAAATTGGAAATTATATGCGAAATATTTTTCACCAGGAACGTAGGTACAGCTGGAAATATGTTTCAGATAAAAATGTGCTCTTACGATCTGTAGTGGCAAAATTGTTCCGTCAAGAAAAATTAGAAATTATATGCAAAATATTTTCTACCAGAAACGTCGTCCAACAACAAATTACTAATTTAGATCGGACAGCTAAAAGGAGCAATATGGAGAAAAATATGATATATATCTATGACCTGTGAGGAAAAACTGTGTATTATTTTGAGTAGAAAAAATGCCCAAAAAGTTTACGTCGTGAGTAAAAATTTACGTGTACTGTGTAAAACAATTTCTTCGATTCTCAGATAATGCTACAAGTACGTCTAAAAGAATGGTACTACAATTAGTACTTTTTGAAACCTCCAGATGCAGATAATGAATGAAAACACTCTGGTGCTTTTGTGTCAGAAAATTAAGTACACCAGTGGCCGAAATTGTGGAAATTTTTAGAAAATGCTTTATTTCTGAGGTTTGATTCTCATCAATCAGTCTCCTTTTAAATTAATACCACGAAATTATATATCAATAGAAATATAACTTAATGCAGAATGCAATGCAGCATACGTTATTTAAAAATGCATTTTAACAGAAGTTATAGACAGATAACCATGGTAAAGCGAATTTCGTAACTTCTCACCTACTCTGTTAGCACTTATTGTCAGTCGGGAAACCTTTTGCTGCAATTACAGTTTTACAATAGCCATGAAGTGAACCAAGCGTTTTAGCTCATTAGGTGTTCATCAAAGATGTATTTTTGCCATTTAAAGTACCGTTAGTCACACAAATTCTGCCCACATCTTTGGCTGTCATACAATCCCAGGTCATTACAATAACTGGATGCTTTATGGTATCTGTAATGCATTCAGCCAGCAAACCTTCTCCATTTCTTCTTCTTACATACTTTATTCCATCAGTAGTAGGAAATGACGGATTCTGGCTTCAACCGGGGCCCATAGACTTAACATTAGGCTCCTTCTGGAGCAGGTGGAGCCAGCTGGAGCCAACCGCAGCCGGGCGGACGGAGGGGGCGGGGTCAGTAGCAGGCATCAAGAGGATGAGGGTGTGTGGCATGGGTGAGGATGTAGGTGGCGCTAGTGGGTTGGGACGATGCTGATGTGCTGCCCCTAGCGGTGCTTCTTGGAAATTTATTATTTCGATGGATCTTTGTTTTTGAGAGATGGCAACGACAGTGTGTGGAAAGGGGGTGAACATAAGGGAATGTCAACTCGATGCTGATGTGTTGCCCCTAGCGGTGCTTCTTGGAACTTTATTATTTCGATGGATCTTTGATTTTGGGGGATGGCAACGACAGAATGGGGAAAGGGGGTGAACATAGGGGGTTGTCAACTTGATGATGTGCTGCTCCCTAGCTGTGCTTCTTGGAACTTTATTATTTCGATGGATCTTTGATTTTGGGGGATGGCAACGACCGAGCGGGAAAGGGGTTGGATATAGGGGGATGTCAACTCGATGCTGATGTGCTGCCCCTAGCGGTGCTTCTTGGAACTTTATTATTTCGATGGATCTTTGATTTTGGGTGATGGCAACGACCGAGTGGGGAAAAAGCACTGCGTATGTGTTAGACATGATGGTGCTTCTTGGAACTTTATTTTTTCGATGGATCTTTGATTTTGAGGGATGGCAACGACAGAGTGGGGTCCGTACGGATTTTTTGTATTTCTTCCTGTGGTTTTCAAGTGGGATTTCCCCCCCTCTTCGATGCTATTTTTCCCCCGGAGGAAATTTTTACGTAACGATGCTGGGGAATTTTCTTTCCAAGGGAATAAAAATGCTCTGATGGTCTTAACGAGGTTCTAACTCACGATGATTTGGTTTCAAAAAATGGTCAGGTGGTCAAATGGTTTTCGTGTACTACGTATTCACTCCATTTCTTTAAATTTCTTTTACGTTTTTTCTTCATGCGTTTTTATATATTTTTTGTATATTTTGAGGGAGTTTTTTCGTGTAGATGTAATGAATTTTCTTTTTCCTCCATTTAATTTTATTTCACGTCATGAGACAAGGAAATGCTTCTTTAAAAATGATTTCGTTCTTGTTCGCAGTAACTATTGGACTTTGACCAAATTTTTGGGAAATCAAGCGGAAATGTAGACATGTTAATTCTGAGTCTTTCGCCCTTCCAATATTATTTTTTTCTAGTCGCAATGTTTCCTTACACTATGTATTCCATCTCTTGTTTTATAACTTTTACGTTATTTCATCATGTATTTTTTATTTATTTTTTTTGTATGTTTTGAGGGAGTATTTTCGTGTAGATGTAATGAATTTTCTGGGGAACTTTCTTCCTCCATTTAATTTTATTTCAGACCATGGGATGAGGAAATGCTTCTTTAGAAACGATTTCGTTCTTGTTCGCAGTAATTACTGGACATAGACTTCATGTTAATTCTGAGTCTTTCACCCCTGCAATAATATTTTCTCGTAATTTTTTCGTATGTTCAAGAACTCTACAGATCTTTCTCAGTTAAAATTCTGCTGAAACAATATTTTTGGTCTTTATTTCATATTTCATTATAGCTTCCCAATTTTCGATATTTTTCTTCTTCTATCTTTGAAATTTCGTTAAACTTCTCAATAGCTCATGATTCTTGTTTAACGTGGACAAACTTATGAGTCCTTTTATTCAGACTATTTTTTTTCATTTCATTTTAGCAAACGATTATTTTAGATGTAACAAATCGTCAGATTTTTGTTTCCTTATATAGCATATTTTCCAACTTGCTTAAAAATATTCCTCAAAGCTTGCATGTATGTCAAATATGCATTTTTTTTATTCTTTCGTAGTTAGCTATACTTTTCGTGGATTGCTCCGAGAGGAAAGCATTCATTGTCAAGACATACAATCTAAAACCTTTTTTTTCGATAAAATTTCTATTCTTTGGGCTGTATATTTTTCTGTCTCATCCGAAAAACATTCATTCTAGAGGAAAAGCGAGTAATTCCGTTCTTCTCATAAACATTATTTTTTTTAACGTTTTACTAACTCACCAGAAAAGCAGTTATTCCCCACCCCCATAGTGAAAATAAAGAAATTCTTACGTCTTTTCCATACATATCGACTCAATCCATTTCTTTTCGAAATGCTGCTCATGACATTTCAACTAAAATTTCATACATTCCCCAAAAATCATATTCTTAAACGAGCTATTTTTTTTGTACTTCATTTCATGTATAACTAATTTTTTTATTCTTTACTCACCTCAACAAAGTCAGCAAGAACTCCCCTAATCTCTTTCCTTTTCCTCGTTCAGTTCGCTTGAAATTGAGAAGTTTCAAAACTTTGCGTATATTTCATTAACCCAATGTACAGTTCTTCCGTGTCCGTCTATTCATTTTTTAACTTCTGTGCCTGCTGCATTTTTTCTTTAGACCTTTAGTTTCATTGACCTGTTCTTTCGTTTTGACGAAGACTCTTATTATTCCACATAACTTTGAGAAGATTTAAGGTTTCTTCCCAAAATCGTTGCATACGCTGTAACAAGCCCGCACTCCAGAACGCACATGAGATAAATGTAGATAGTAGCGTGAGTATTTGTCCGCAATGTTCAGTTGGGAGAGCGACTTACTCCGGAGTGAGGAAACCTGGATTCGATACCCAGCGTGTGCACATATCAGGGTGAAATTTTCTTCGTCATAACGCTTATCATTTAGAACTCTTCTCCACTTATTCTTCCATGATACATTATTTTTTTATTTATTTGATATTCAGAGTTGTTTACATTTACTGTCCAAAAAGAGAAATATTTAATGTAAAGGCATATTTTTCCAAGCTGGGGAAATATATGTATATATTAGTTCATGTTCAGTTAAGGGAAATGCATCTATATATTTCAATATGAAAAAAGAAGCCCTATAAGTGAAAGCTCAACCTAAAGACGGATAGATTGATCACGCTCTCTCTACTCTATGACATTTCTTTACTGAATGAACCATGGTCTTTTTTTTTTTCATGAACCGCTTAAAAATCTTCGTTCTCACTTTACTATTGTCAGATTCCATGTCCCTCCAGTTCTTTACTGAGAAACAGAAGCATTTATTCAATTTTAATTTATTAAGAGAGTAGAAATCTTTTAGGCTATCGAAGTACTTTCAGGTCTTTCATTACGAAAATTTTCATTGTCATGAAAGCAGGCATAACCGAGATGATTTACTATCGTTTCAATGAAAGTGTTTACGTATTCATTGCTCTGATGTCAGATTTCATTTTCTTATACTTCGAACAGAAATGAGTTTGATTCATTCGTCGAGAAAACATTTTTTTTCATATATTTTTTTTTTGCCTCCGAATCAAACGAACTCCCAAAATAAGAGACGCACTTTAATGTTTTTTCCTCTTATGAGAGGAATACTGGTATATGATTCCAAAATTAAAGAATATCGACTTGCCTCGCAACACCTCACTTCTACGTTTTTTTTATCTTCATTAAGCTGTTTCTATATTTTTACAACTGAATATAATTATTTATTGAAAAATTCTAAGTAAGACGAAAAATGGTTTTGCTGATTTCCTAAGAGCATGATTTTAGAAATTTTCATTTTCTTGTAATTGCAAAATTCCCATAGAATAACATGGGAAAACTAGCATGCATAAAAGACTGTTTTGGATCGAGTAAAATTCTGTAAACAGTCGTTTTTCAAAAAGAAGAAATTATAACAGGACGAAAATGAATTGAAAGAAAAAGTACCATGACAAGTTTCGGAAATGTAGAAAATAAAAGAGGGAGAAAATGGAAAGAAAGAAGATGCACTTCATGAAAAATCCTTAGAATCCGCAACGGCTGAAGGTCCCCCGAGCGGGTTCTTAAACCAATGCTCGTATTAACAATTCAAAGAATGTGGGTGTCAGGAAAGCCACTAACCCTCGTTTTAGCCTTCTTGTAGCGTACGGAGGTGGTGAACTTCACCAAACATAGATCCATAATATTTTAAAAACCCATTCAGGTTTACGGGTTTTTACGACCACGCCAGTGACTTTCATTTAGGTTTACGGGTTCTTACAACCACGCCAGTGACCTTCATTCAGGTTTACTAAGCTATTAAGCCAACGCCAGTTTCCTTCATACATACAGAACATAAGTTCACTTTCACATTCACACTCATGCATACAGAAAAAAAGTTAAATAGTGTTGTTTGAGCTGCATGGAGGTGTCAAGATGGGGTGGGGGGCGTCCGTCTATCATTTAATTGGGCTAAAACCGTTGAAGGATGTGAGCTATTCTCACTAGCTCCTCCATGCTCGCTGTTTGACTCGAGGTTGACCACCTCAGGCTGTGAAATTAAATCAATAACTTCAACTTCTGAATCTGACTTCGAAGTGAGATCGATAAGTTCAGGCTCCGAAGTTAAGTCAATAACCTCCGGTTCTTGGGTAGAGTCTTCCACAACCCAGAAGTTTTCCCACTGTGGGGGGGAGGAAGTGACCTAATCCATTGATTCACGTAGAAATCGTCTCTAGATTCCTAGAGGAGAACGAAAAAATAAAAATAAAATAAAATATAATAATAAAAACAAAACCCTGCATCCTAGATAAAGCAAAAGAAAAATTAAAACTATTCTTACCGAGTCGAAGTCCAGGGGAGATGTAGGGGAATTATTTCCGGTCGACATCTTTGATTCTATGGAATAATAGTATGCGTAGCTCAAGAAAAGATATAAAAGTTCGAGAAGCTGTGGGATTCTGACATCTTTCATGGACCTTTTATACTCGCAGAAGGAATGATAAGGAGAGATCATGTGATACATACACGGAATAGATTGGTCTTTGAGGTCAACTTAAGTCAACAGATATCGCTCTTTTTCATAAACTTTCCGATGTACAGGAAATAACATATTTCTCAAACACCACACTTAATGGGATATTTTCCCCTAATGGTGGAAAATCTAACAAAGCAAGTAATCTTCTGTTTACAGAAATCAAACAACTAAGGAGGTAAAAATTATTCTAACGTGTATCTAATCAATGACCTGAATCGTTAGACATGGTACACAGGTTGTTTACTTAAGATCAAGCGTAAATGGAATCGATAGCACTCATCCTCCCTGAGAGAAATGACTTCTGTTCGTTGAAAGTGTATGTTTGTTTAGAAAAGATAAAGAACAAAGCTTTTCCTTTCTCAAGTTAATAATTTATTCGCGTGTTAAAAGCATCGCAATCGCAGTTGTTTACCAAAAGTCAGATTACAAATTTCCTGTGAAAGAGGAAACTACGATATTGAATGCTGGAAATCATGGAGAAAATAAACCACTGAGAAGTAAAGGTCAAGCAGTGTCCTTCAGTCTACTAAGCAATGCTAAGGCGATAACGAGGGAAAGGCTCAGTTTTTCCTTCGCGTGTAGAAGTAATCTGATCTCTTATCTGTGACAGAGGATGGGAAAATAATTCTAAAATGCAGTACGACTTCAGAAATGAATTTCAAAGTAGAGAAAAATAAAAATATGCTAGATTAAAGAGTAACGTAGGTCAGATAAAATAAATATGTCAGAAAAAAAGAAATATGTTAGGAAAAAAACGCCCATTAAAAGTATTAGATCTGGCACAAGAAATATGTATACAGAAGAATAATAGAACAGAATAAAATAATTAGATGTGACCCAAGAACTATGTCATACAGAAGATTAATAGAACAATAAAATTATTAGATCTGACACAAGAAATATGTTATACAGAAGAATAACAGAACTGAATAAAATAATTAGATCTGTTATAAGAAATATGTTAGGAAACAATTAATTTCCATAAGGAAGGTCAAGTACACTAAGAATTAGCGTAAATGACATGGAAAAATCAAACAGAGAAGAAATTAATCGAATTTTCATTCGTTTTACGATGAGTTCGAATCTCGCTGGGGCCATCAGAGCATTTTATTCCCTAAGTTTTTTACTGGGATATTGTAAGCCTTCATCAAATTTTAATTCACAAAGCAGAGAAAAAATAAAAGTATGCTAAATTAAAGGGTAACGTAGGTCCGAAAAAGAAATATGTTAGAAAAAAAATAACTCCCCCTCCCCATTAAAAGAATTAGATCTGAGACAAGAAATATGTTATACAGAAGAATAATAGAACTGAATAAAATAATTAGATCTGTTATAAGAAATATGTTAGAAAACAATTAATTTCAATAAGGAAGGTCTAGTATACTAAGAATTATCATAAATGACATAGAAAAAATAAAACAGAGAAGAAGACATGGACCGAAGGAGCTCCCTCCTTGTCACACCCCCTTGTACTTCGAATCAGCATTATATTGGAGGAAGGGTGGCAAATATCAGGTTTCGAGCGAAAAATCATATCCTTTTCTTTGAAAATCAAAGTATCGTGTCTAAAAGATAAGAAAGTAATGCAAAAATGTTAATACCCCAAAAGCAACATGGATGAATGGGATAGCATCCTATGAAGCTCAAGTTTATTTCCATCGTTTACAAAACAATTATTTCAGTATTGTCAAAATTGTCAATCTGAAAATGCATTTTTGCTTTTATTCCTGATTTATTCATCACATGACTAAGAGGGATGGGACAGGGAGGGAGTCTCATTTAGTCATGTGATGAATAAATCAGGAATAAAAGCAAAAATGCATTTTCAGATTGACAATTTTGACAATACTGAAATAATTGTTTTGTAAACTATGGAAATAAACTTGAGCTTCATAGGATGCTATCCCATTCATCCATGTTGCTTTTGGGGTATTAACATTTTTGCATTACTTTCTTATCTTTTAGACACGATACTTTGATTTTCAAAGAAAAGGATATGATTTTTCGCTCGAAACCTGATATTTGCCACCCTTCCTCCAATATAATGCTGATTCGAAGTACAAGGGGGTGTGACAAGGAGGGAGCTCCTTCGGTCCATGTCTTCTTCTCTGTTTTATTTTTTCTATGTCATTTATGACAATTCTTAGTATACTAGACCTTCCTTATTGAAATTAATTGTTTCCTAACATATTTCTTACAACAGATCTAATTATTTTATTCAGTTCTATTATTCTTCTGTATAACATATTTCTTGTCTCAGATCTAATTCTTTTAATAAGGAGGGGGATTTATTTTTTTCTAACATATTTCTTTTTCGGACCTACGTTACTCTTTAATCTAGCATAATTTTATTTTTTCTCTGCTTTGTGAATTAAAATTTGATGAAGGCTTACAATATCCCAGTAAAAAACTTAGGGAATAAAATGCTCTGATGGTCCCAGCGAGATTCGAACTCATCGTAAAATGAATGAAAATTCGATTAATTTCTTCTCTGTTTGATTTTTCCATGTCATTTACGCTAATTCTTAGTGAACTAGACCTTCCTTATGGAAATTAATTGTTTCCTAACATATTTCTTATAACAGATCTAATTATCTTATTCAGTTCTGTTATTTTTCTGTATAACATATTTCTTGGGTCACATCTAATTATTTTATTCTGTTCTATAATTCTTCTGTATACATATTTCTTGTGCCAGATCTAATACTTTTAATGGGGGGGGGTATTTTTTTCCTAACATATTTCTTTTATCTGACCTACGTTACTCTTTAATCTAGCATATTTTTATTTTTCTCTGCTTTGAGATTCATTTCTGAAGTCATACTGTCTTTTAGAATTATTTTCCCATCTTCTCTCATAAATAAGCGATCAGATTACTTCTACACGCAAAGGAAAAACTGAGCCTTTCCCTCGTTATCGCCTTAGCATTGCTTAGTAGACTGAAGGACACTGCTTGACCTTTACTTCTCAGTGGTTTATTTTCTCCATGATTTCCAGCATTCAATATCATAGTTTCCTCTTTCACAGGAAATTTGTAATCTGACTTTTGGTAAACAACTGCGATTGCGATGCTTTTAACACGCGAATAAATTATTAACTTGAGAAAGGAAAAGCTTTGTTCTTTATCTTTTCTAAACAAACATACACTTTCAACGAACAGACGTCATTTCTCTCAGGGAGGATGAGTGCTATCGATTCCATTTACGCTTGATCTTAAGTAAACAACCTATGTACCATGTCTAACGATTCAGGTCATTGATTAGATACACGTTAGAATAATTTTTACCTCCTTAGTTGTTTGATTTCTGTAAACAGAAGATTACTTGCTTTGTTAGATTTTCCACCATTAGGGGAAAATATCCCATTAAGTGTGGTGTTTGAGAAATATGTTATTTCCTGTACATCGGAAAGTTTATGAAAAAGAGAGATATCTGTTGACTTAAGTTGACCTCAAAGACCAATCTATTCCGTGTATGCATCACATGATCTCTCCTTATCATTCCTTCTGCGAGTATAAAAGGACCATGAAAGATGTCAGAATCCCACAGCTTCTCGAACTTTTATATCTTTTCTTGAGCTACGCATACTATTATTCCATAGAATCAAAGATGTCGACCGGAAATAATTCCCCTACATCTCCCCTGGACTTCGACTCGGTAAGAATAGTTTTAATTTTTCTTTTTGCTTTATCTAGAGGCAGGGTTTTATTTTTATTTTTATTGTTATATTTCATTTTATTTTTTTTAATTTTTTTCTCTCTCCTACAGGAATCTAGAGACGATTTCTACGTGAATCAATGGATTAGGTCACTTCCTCCCCCCTCACAGTGGGGAATCTTCTGGGTTGTGGACCGGAGGTTATTGACCTTCGGAGCCTGAACTTATCGAT
Source organism: Macrothele yani (assembly GCA_039090855.1). Lineage (NCBI taxonomy): Eukaryota > Metazoa > Arthropoda > Arachnida > Araneae > Macrothelidae > Macrothele > Macrothele yani. Next base: position 76,022,272 of record CM076997.1, on the reverse strand, counting down.
CTGACTTCGGAGTAAGATTCAGAAGTTGAAGTTATTGATTTAATTTCACAGCCTGAGGTGGTCAACCTCGTGTCAGACAGCGAGAATGGAGGAGCTAGTGAGAATAGCTCACATCCTTCAACGACTTTAGCGCAATTAAATGATAGATGGAGGTCCCCCCATCTTGACACCTCAATGCAGCTCAAACAGCACTGTTTAATTATTATTATTATTTTCTGTATGCATGAGTGTGAATGAGAAAGTGAACTTATGTTCTGTATGTATGAAGGAAGTTGGCGTTGGCTTAATATCTCAGTAAACCTGAATGAAGATCACTGGCGTGGTCGTAAAACCCCGTAAACCTGAATGGGTTTTTAAAAATATCATGGATCCATGTTCGGTGAAGTTCACCGTCTCCATACGCCATAAGAAGGCTACAACGAATGTAGTGGCTTTCCTGACACCCACATTCTTCGAATGGTTAATAGGAGCATTGGTTAATGAACCCACTCGGGGTACCTTCAGCCGTTGCGAATTCTAAGGAGTTTTTCATGAAGTGCATCTTCTTTTTTCCATTTTCTCCCTCTTTTATTTTCTACATTTCCGAAACTTGTCACGGTACTTTTCCTTTCAATTCATTTTCGTCTTGTTATAATTTCTTCTTTTTGAAAAACGACTGTTTATAGAATTTTACTCGATCCAAAACAGTCTTTTATGCATGCTAGTTTTCCCGTGTTATTCTATGGGAATTTTACAATTATAAGAAAACTAAAAGTTCCAAAATGGTCTTCTAAGAAAACCGAAGTGTTTCATTTTCACTCTTTTATTTTCTACTTTTCCGAAACTTGTCATGGTTCTTTTTCTTTCAATTGATTTTCGTCCTGTTATAATTTCTCCTTTTTGAAAAACGACTGTTTACAGAATTTTATTCGATCCAAAACAGTCTTTTATGCATGCTGGTTTTCCCTTTTTATTCTATGGGATTTTTGCGATTATAAGAAAACGAAAATTTCCAAAATCATCCTCTTAGGAAATCAACAAAACCAGTTTTCGTCTTACTTAGAATTTTTCAATAAATAACTCTATTCAGTTGTATAAATATAGAAAAAGCTTATTGAAAATTAAAGAAAAAAACCCCGTAGAAGTGAGGTGTTGAGAGGCAAGTTGATATTCTTTAATTTTGGAATCATATTCCCGTATTTCTCTCATAAGAAGAAAAAACATTAAAGTGCGTCTCTTATTTTAAGAGTTCGTTTGATTCGGAGGCAAAAAAAAAATATGTGAAAGAAATGTTTTCTCGACGAATGAATCAAACTCATTTCTGTTCGAAGTATAAGAAAATGAAATATGACATCAGAGCAATGAATACGTAAACACTTTCATTGAAACGATAGTAAATCATCTCGATTATGCCTGCTTTCATGACAATGAAAATTTTCGTAATGAAAGACCTGAAAGTACTTCGATAGCCTAAAAGAGTTCTACTCTCTTAATAAATTAAAATTGAATAAATGCTTCTGTTTCTCAGTAAAGAACTGGAGGGACATGGAATCTGATAATAGTAAAGTGAGAACGAAGATTTTTAAGCGGTTCATGAAAAAAAAAGACCATGGTTCATTCAGTAAAGAAATGTCATAGAGTAGAGAGAGCGTGATCAATCTATCCGTCTTTAGGTTGAGCTTTCACTTTAGGGCTTCTTTTTTCATATTGAAATATATGGATGCATTTCCCTTAACTGAACATGAACTAATATATACATGTATTTCACCAGCTTGAAAGAATATACCTTTACATTAAATATTTCTCTTTTTGGACAGTAAATGTATACAACTCTGAATATCAAATAAATAAAAAAATAATGTATCATGGAAGAATAAGTGGAGAAGAGTTCTAAATGATAAGCGTTATGACGAAGAAAATTTCACCCTGATATGTGTCCACGCTGCGTATCGAATCCAGGTATCCTCACTCCGGAGTAAGTCGCTCTCCCAACTGAGCTATGCGGACAAATACTCACTCTACTATCTATATTTATCTCATGTGCGTTTTGGGGTGCAGGCATGTTACAGCGTATGCAACGATATTAGGAAGAAACCTTAAATCTTCTCAAAGTTATGTGGAATAATAAGAGTCTTCGTCAAAACGGAAGAAAAGGTCAATGAAACTAAAGGTCTAAAGAAAAAATGCAGCAGGCACAGAATTTAAAAAATGAATAGACGGACACGGAAGAACTGTACATTGGGTTAATGAAATATACGCAAAGTTTTGAAACTTCTCAATTTCAAGCAAACTGAACGAGGAAAAGGAATGAGATTAGGGGAGTTCATACTAACTTTGATGAGGTGAGTAAAGAATAAAAAATTAGTTATACATGAAATGAAGTAGAAAAAAATAGCTCGTTTAAGAATATGATTTTTGGGGAATGTATGAAATTTTAGTTGAAATGTCATGAGCAGCATTTCGAAAAGAAATAGATTGAGTCGATATGTATGGAGAAAAAGTAAGAATTTCTTTATTTTCACTATGGGGGTGGGGAATAACTGCTTTTCTGGCGAGTTTGTAAAACGTTAAAAAAATAATGTTTTTGGGAAGAACGGAATTATTCGCTTTGCCTCTAGAATGAATGTTTTTTCGGATGAGACCGAAAAATATACAGCCCAAAGAATAGAAATTTTATCGAAAGAAAAAAGGTTTTAAATTGTATGACTTGACACTGAATGCTTTCCTGTCGGGGCTGTCCACGAAAAGTATAGCTAACTACGAAAGAATAACAAAAATTCATATTTGACATACATGCAAGCTTTGAGGAATATTTTTAAGCAAGTTGGAAAATATGCTATATATAAGGAAACAAAAATCTGACGATTTGTTACATCTAAAATAATCGTTTGTTGAAATGAAATGGAAAACAAAAATAGTCTGAATAAAAGGACTCATAAGTTTGTCCAAGTAAAAAAACAATCCTGAGCTATTGAGAAGTTTAACGAAATTTCAAAGATAGAAGAAGGAAAATATCGAAAATTGGGAAGCTATAATGAAATGTGAAATAAAGACCGAAAATATTCTTTCAGCAGAATTTTAACTGGGAAAGATCTGTAGAGTTCTTGAACATACGAAAAAATTACGAGAAAATATTATTGCAGGGGTGAAAGACTCAGAATAAACATGAAGTCTATGTCCAGTAATTACAGCGAACAAGAACGAAATCGTTTCTAAAGAAGCATTTCCTCACCCCATGGTCTGAAATAAAATTGAATGGAAGAAAAAGAAAAGTTCCCCAGAAAATTCATTACATCCACAAGAAAAAACTCCCTCAAAATATACAAATAAATATAAAAAATACATGATGAAATAACGTAAAAGTTATAAAAAAAGAGATGGAATACATAGTGTAAGAAAACATTACGACTAGAAAAAAATAATATTGGAAAGGCGAAAGACTCAGAATTAACATGTCTACATTTCCGCTTGATTTCCCAAAAATTTTGTCAAAGTCCAATAGTTACTGCGAACAGGAACGAAATCTTTTTTAAAGAAGCATTTCCTTGTCTCATGACGTGAAATAAAATTAAATGGAGGAAAAAGAAAATTCATTACATCTACACGAAAAAACTCCCTTAAAACATACAAAATATATATAAAAACACATAAAGAAAAAACGTAAAAGTAATTAAAAAAAATGGAGTGAATACGTAGTACACGAAAACCATTTGACCACCTGACTATTTTTTGAAACCGAATTATCGTGAGTTAGAACCTCGCTAAGACCATCAGAGCCTTTTTATTCTCTTTGAAAAAAATTCCCCAGCATCATTACGTAAAAATTTCCTCCAAGGGAAAAATAGCATCGAAGAGGGAAAAAAATGCCGCTTGAAAACCACAGGAAGAAATACAAAAAATCCCAACGGACCCCACCCTGCCGTTGCCATCCCTCAAAATCAAAGATCCATCGAAATAATAAAGTTCTAGGAAGCACCGCTAGGGGCAGCACATTAGCATCGAGTTGGACCCCTTTCCCGCTCGGTCGTTGCCATCCCCAAAATCAAATTTCCATCGAAATAATAAAGTTCCAAGAAGCACCGATAGGGGGCAGCACATCATCATCGAGTTGACACTCTCCTATGTCCACCCCCTTTCCACATTCGGTCGTTGCCATCCCCCAAAATCAAAGATCCATCGAAATAATAAAGTTCCACGAAGCACCGCTAGGGGGCAGCACATCATCATCGAGTTGAAACCCCCTAGGTCCACCCTCTTTCCGTTGTAACCATCTCTCAAGAACAAAGATCCATCGAAATAATAAAGTTCCAAGAAGCAAAGGCAGCACATCAGCATCGTCCCAACACACTAGCGCCACCTACATCCTCACCCATGCCACACCCCTTCATCCTCCTGATGCCTGCTACTGACCACGCCGCCCCTCCGTCCGCCCGGCTGCGGCTGGCTCCAGCTGGCTCCACCTGCCCCAGAAGGAGCCTAATGTTAAGTCTATGGGCTCCAGTTTAGGCCAGAATCCGTCATTTCCTACTACTTCCATCACTGCCAGATATGGATATTCTGATCTCATCACTTCAGATGACTCTGGAGTGATGAGATCAGAATATCCACATTGGCAGTGATGGAAGTGTAGTATTGGTAGTGTAGTGAGATCAATTAACATGATTTGTTAGCCCATTCTAATATCTTCCTTCTTTGTTTGGGAGATAAAAACTGCTTTTCCTTGGAATTCTAAAATTTAAACCGAAGTCTTTGACTCTGAGTCTAACAGTCCTAGCACTCATCTTCAAACTACATTGAGTTAATTCATTCTTAATTGACTCAGATGATTATTCTTCTGTCAATTAAACACACTGTTTTAATCCTTTTATCACCACATGCTGTTGTGCACCTTTTCCTGACTTTACCATTTTGGTTTTGAACTGACTGAGGCTGCTGATACCACGTGCACAGTTTAGAAATACCTCCTTTGGTCAGATTCCCACTTTCCTTATGATTTCTACACTCTATGATTACTACTTTTCTTATGATTTTCTCATAAGTGTAGCCTAATTCACGCAAAGTTGGTATTTTACATCACTTTCTAGGAGACCAGTCAACTATTTTCACTCTGGCATCTTATTAAACTGCACAGCTTGTTAAGTTGTCAAGGAATAGAAATATCCGTAAAAAAACTAGTTACCAACTTGGCTCACTCACACAACTGGATAGGTGTTCTATTATTAGTTCTAACACCTAGAAATGAGCGCTGACTGATACCAACACCTTATTGGTTCCATGCTGTGTCATAATAGCACCTGACTGGCTCTCAGAACAGTCAGTCTCTTTGGTCAGTTTGGAGTTAAGGAAATCTACTTCTTGTTGAATAAGGCAGTTGTATTTTCTTTTTCTGTTTATTTGGCTATAACTTTTGATGGAATAAAGATTTAATGCAGAATGAAAAGTAGCGACAGAGTTTGCTACTTTTCATTCTGCATTAAATTATCTATCTAATGATGAATAATTTTATGGTATTATTCTAAAAAAGACTGATATTATGAGCCATCAAACCTTAGAAATACACATTTTTCTAAAGGTTACCACAATTTTGGCCACTAGTTTATACAGTACTGTCTGTAAGTAATGAAAGTAAAGATTAATTTGTACCTTTTTGTGTAGTGATAGAACTTTAAAAGTAGCATTTGTTTCTCCGTGGCTGAACGCCACCTGGTTTTAATCAAACTGAGTGCACAAAGTGACATCTGAATTCAGCTTTTGATATTTATCATTATATTTGTTTTGCGTTGGTGAGGAGATACAACATATTGGTGTATTTTAGCTGAAAAACGAAACTACTTACCATATTAGACGATTTTTACCACTTAGAAAACGTTTTAGTGCCATATAAAACATTAAGGTGGGTGAGTCTCATACTCACTCCATGTTTTATTTATCCATTTTCTTTTCTTTGGAGGGATCTGTTAGAGTTTCAAACAAAATTACTTGGCCATACTCTGCGAAAAATGCTTCTTCGCAAAACTGTTTTACGTTTCCAGAGAAAAAATCAGCGATTCATATTTTATTGAAATCGTTTCAGTTGTCTACGAATGAATTTAGATATATATATTTTCTGTCGCTGCATTTCAACTGAAATGAATAAAGTGCAGAAGTATTTCAAGATAAAATAAAAAAAGAGGAAATTAAATATCTTCTTTTTTGTATTTTTTATCTATTACTAAAAGACTTGAACAATTTTGTAATGCACTTAGTTTAAAAAGCAAGCAGTTTTCACAAATTTCCTTTTTTAAGGAGCCGAAGTGCAGGTGTTGCACTTCTGCTCTTTAAAAAAGGAAATTTGTAGTAGCAGATATTTTGGGGAACTGAAATAATGCCACTCCATACAGTTTTGTTTCAAGCCATTCAAATGAAACTTTTTTCTTTCAATAAACGTATGAGAATAATGAGAAATACTCAAACGGCACATGAGAGTGAATCAACAGAAGAAAAAAAGAATCACTCTTGCTCAGTTGCTGTCAACATTTCACATCGTTATATATTGTAGTTGGCAAAAACTGAAGGCCAGAAAAAATCTGTACTTTCTTAATTTATATATTTCCCGTATGAAAATCTGGTTACTTAGTTGTTTTTTTTTAGTTGATACTCAAAAGATTGAGGTTTTCAGTTTTCGTTTAGTACTTTCCATTTTACTTTCCAGAAATGAAATTCTGGTATGTATGAAATATTCACATACACACGTATATGTACATACATACAGTCGTGGCCAAAAGTCCTGCATCAGTAGACCGAAAGTCAATGTGTGATGTTTTATGTCAACTATTACAGCGTAATGGTAAAGTCAGAAATACATATTATACATCATTTTAAAGGAAATTGTATGCTGAATTCAAATATTTTTACAGAATGTCATTACCAGTAATAGAAGTGAAGTTACAAGCAAAAATGTGCAAGTGAGGGAACACAAATCCAGTTTTGAAAAAGCATTCGCACCCTTCTAATCCAGTATAGCTTTCTCCGACGTCCGCTAGTGAGATATGAAAGGATGTAGAATCGTCTGCCGACTTAGAACTCAGCTGCTTGTAGTCAGTTGACGGACGTTTATGCATAATTCCTGGTGATATGTGAATTTCGAAATGTCAAAGACCCGAAAATTGGTCCTGCCTCTTCAAACCAGGGCAAAAATAATTACTTTGCATGAACTTGGATTCAGTAGTCGTAAAATTGCTGTTAAATGTGGCTGTGATTATTCCACTATAAAAGAGTTGCAGAAACTGGATGTCTGGGAAACAGAAAAAGAACAGGTCGACCAAGGCTATGTACTGGACGTGATGATCGCATGTTGATTCGTCGTTTCTTAAAATCAAGGTTTATAACAGCCACTGATTCATTATTGCATCTTCACGTAAAGTTCGTCGTAGGCTAAAAGAAAATGGAATCATTGCACGAAAAGCTGCACGAAAACCTTTCCTTACTGAACAACATCGGCTCAAAAGAATTGCTTCGGCTAAGGCACACAAGAATTGGACTGTTGATGAATGGAAAAATGTTATTTTCAGTGATGAAACAACTGTTACTATTTCCGCTAATAATGAAAACAATTATGTATGTAGTCGGGCTGCTGAAAGATAGTAGGTTTGCTGCACCCAGCCATTAATCAAGCACCCACACTCGGTGATGTTTTTCTCCTGTATTTCAGCCAGTGGTGTTGGCCGTCTGCACATTGGTGATGGCACATTGAATGGATCGAAATATGTGGATATTTTGGAGTCCAAACTGCTACCATCTGCACAAGACATGGGTTTGAAGAATTTTATCTTTCAGGACGATAACGCGCCATGTCATCGGTCAAAGTTGGTTAACGAGTGGTTTAATCCAAAAGTTATAAGAAAACTTCAGTGGCCCGCACAGTCACCGGATCTTAATCGCATAGAGAATCTGTGGATGAGATTGAAGCAAAAGATCCATCAACAAGAAAAAACATGTAAAACAGCATTAATTGAGTCTGTAAGGGCCGTATGGCACCGTGTTATCACCAATGGACAAGTAGAGAGGTTCATTAGTTCCGTACCAAGAAGGTGCACTTTATTACTAACAAACCGTGGTTATCCAATTAAATACTAAAGCATATTTTGCTTGTTGGCACGTTATTTCAAGGGTCCTGCAAGTTTCAATAATGTATTGTACAGTAATTTTACGTTAAATGCATTGTACACTCATTTCACAAATTCTACAATTTTTTGCTTTTTATGACTAGACGCTGTACTTTTGCTTATAACTTCACTTCTATTACGGGTAGTAACATTCTGTAAAAATATTTGAATTCAGCATAAAATGTCCTTTAAAATGATGTATAATATGTATTCTTGACTTTACCGTTACGCTGTATAAGTTGACTTCAAACATCAAAAATTGACTTTCTGTCTACTGGTGCAAGACGTTTGGCCACGATTGTATTGAACAAACGAAGATATTATACGATACTAAATAATGTCCGAAAAATTTTCAAAACTAATACACTTTAATGCTAATAACACCAAACTAATAGCCACAAACTAATAAAAAACTAATAATTTATAACCCTGATACACAATTTAACTTGCTGAGGGGGTCGAAAAAACGGATAGTTCCTTCGAACTAGAGCAAATTATTTTATTACGTCGGGGCTACGGTTTAAAGCTTTGGTTTTCCAAACCTGTGGCGCTTAAGTCGTTGTATTTGCTCAGATATTGTACATGTTTTTTTTTTCTTTTATAAGATATACATACAGCTGTTGAACCTAACACCTTTTGATATTTAACATTACCATTTCAGGAACCATTCTTTTGTGGTGTGGATGGAGTATGAGTGTTTTTTTTGAGGGGGGGGTAGCGGAGGGGATAGGAGAAAAATATGTATTGTCAAGGTTGCCTACTTTCTGTTGTTGTTCAACAAAACAGCCCTGAACTAGATGTGGATAGGCTATCTGTAGGGCAGACGGAAAGTGTTTCTTCTGCGTGCCATATACTTGTATAATCAACATTTCCTAGATTAAAATTTTACTTTATCCAAATTTGCTTGGGACTAGATGAAACTAATTTGATACTAGTAAATTCTCATTCCAGTTAGTCCGGGACTAAATGGGCAAAAAATTGTTTTCGACTACTGTTGCTTATGCTACGTGCAGTGCAGAATGAAAAAAAACAACAAAAAACAAACAGAAAACGAAAAACATGAAACGAGACGCTTACCAGTCGTAGAGCCATTACTTCCAAATAAATCAGAATTTTCAATATGTAACTATTTTCCTTTCGTTCAGATTTCGCTGTCGGTCAAAATAAAGCAATAAATTTAATTGCAGAAACACGCAACTTACAGATACACTTGTAAGCCACGAAGCTGAATGTTCCCTTACGTGGCGATATCGAAGTTTAATGGAGCTGTTCTCATTGAACTGACGTCATTTGCTGGTTTCCTGACATACGAAAATCCGTTATTACGTGTGCAACGAACGTCATTTTCTCAGTAAGGATAAAAAATTTCATGTGAAATCCAAAATTACCTCCGTTGTGGGCGCGTTTCTGGATTCTTGGTGCAATGAGGAACGAATCTTTTGAAAACCATTCGTAGCACCGTCGATGAAACGTTATTTTCCCAAAGATCAGTCACCTTAAACTTTCATGGAGTAGGTAAAATATATATCTACATGTATAGAAAGTAAAAGAAGATCTTTACATATACAGGGTGTCCCACAAAGGACTCCCTGCTTTTAAAATGAAATAACTTGGAAACGGAGATCGATAGAAGAATGAAACGAGTGGTATGTTTATTTGGAAAACCGTAAACATCTGATACAGAAGTTTCAAAATTACTTACAAATGTTGCCAACAGGTGGCGCTGTACATTGTAGTTGCAATACGGAGTCCGAGAAATAGTCTATAAACTGTCCTTTGCAAGCAGTCGTTGCAATTACATGACAATCGATTCAAAACGTGCACCTTTCGCAGCACAGAGATGGCGCAAACGAAGAATGAAAATTTCAGTCACCCTCTGTAGTGTGTCAACGGAAATAGACGCACATGTCTCACCGATCAACTCTTCAAGCTCGTCCAGTGTTGCAGGATTGTTCCGGAAAACAGTGGCCTTCAATGTGCCCCACAAAAAGTAGTCGCAGGGGTAAGATCGGGTGAGTATGGAGGCCAATCCATGCGTGTTCCAGTAAATGTGGAATAGTTCAAAGCAATGACTCTATTCCCGAAGTATTCCTCATATGGCAAAAACCGCTGGGGTACGGTGTGGTCGGGCCCCATCTTGCATAAACCACGAAGTGCCTCGTCGATCCTCCAACGCTTGTAGTGTGGCGACAAATTGTTCCAAAACCGCAACGTACCATTCAGTATTGATGGTTTCCCGCAAGAAGAAAGGGCTAATGATGCCATTGCTGGAAACTGCAGCCCAAACGGTAACTTTTGAGGAATGTAGTGGTTGTGCGTGACACAAACGCCAGTTTTCGGTACCCCAAAATCGCCAGGTTTGTCTGTTCACGAAACCATCCAGGTGAAAATGGGCCTCATCTGTGAACCATATGCAGCCAACACCGAACCCATCATGATCAATCATTGAGAGCATATCGTTCGCGAACTCTTCTCTTTGTCGCACAGCTCGACCTATTATGGCTTGGTGACATTGGATCTTGAACGGAAACATGTGTAGGGTGTTCCTCAGTATTCTGTGCGTACTGGATCGCTTTAATCCGGATGCCGCTGCAACTCTTCGGATGGATGTCCTCGGATTATGCTGAATAACTGCAGAAACTGTCGCGAAATTTTCAGGAGTAACTGCAGATTGCCTGGGGCCAACATGTTCCACTAACTCATCAGTCACTAACTCATCAGCCTGTTCGTTGAAATTTGTCGAAAAGCTGGTGAATTGTTTTCGCATCAGGACCTTTTGCAACTTTAAATTGGGATTGAAAACTACGCCTTGTTGCAGTAGGACATCGATTTAACCGGTGATACTCGAGTACCAAAAAAAAAAAAAAAAAAAAAAAGGACACGTTGCTCCACGGAATACCTGACTTCATCCACTTTTTTCAGTACGTTAACCTCCTTTCACGTTTCAACAGCGAAACTGTCTGAAGACTGATCGCTCTGTGCTTCACAGCATTATATATATGGTGATCATATGTAGAGGATTTTAGGAAGGGAGTGTCTGACCCCAGGTCTTAAACAACCCTTAGAAATAGGAAACTAGGAGATTTGGGCTAGAGCGCCCAATAGGAAAATGACACGGAAGCGAAGTAGAAAGTGGGAGGAAGACGCCCTTATTTATTACCGGGGGGCCAGTACCCGGAGTCCGACGGCTTAACGTGCCCATCCAACGCACGGCGGGTATTTTGTGGATCGAGCGTTCGTACCTGCCTGGGATCGAACCTGAGGCCCTTCCCGTGGCAGTCACGAACGTTTCCCACTAGGCCACCTGCGGCCAGCATTATATATAGGACTCCGCAATGCGACTACAGCGTACAGCGCCACCTGTCGGCATCGATCTCCGTTTCCGAGTTATTTCATTTTGAAATCAGGGAGTCCTTTGTGGGAAACCCTGAATAAACTACTTATTCAAAAGTATCAGGACACCGCTTTTGCCCATATACAGTACGTCACAGCCATTGCTCATACAGGTACAAAACGACACACATGGCCTAGAAAACATCATAGACAAGCATGAAGAATAGGCTGGACCGTCTGGCAGAGCTCAATGACTTTTAAGGTGGCAAAGTCACAGGATGCCTTTTTAGCGACAAGTCAGTTTAGGAAATTTCTGCCCTGCTGCAGATATCCCCGACCAAATGTAATTGACGTTAGTGTGAAGTGGAAACGCCTAAGAGCAACAACTGCACAATCGCGACCTGGTAAGCCACGTACAATGACAGAGTGGGATCGCCGAGTGCTGACGCAGGTGGTGCAAAAGAAGCGCCTGTCTTCCGTTGCAAAATTCTCCACCGAGTTCCAAAATGCCTCTGCAAGCAGCGCCTGCACCAGAATGGTACGTCGAGAACCTAAAGCAGTGAGTTTTCATGGTTAAGCAACGGCGCACAAGCTTTAGATCAGCAAGATCAACGCCATGTAAAGCTCGGCGCCGGTGGACTCTGAAGCAGTGGAAACGCGTTCTCTGAGGTGATGAATCACGCTTCACCATCTGGTAGTTCGACGGACAAGTATGGGTATGGAGAATGCCTGATGAACGCTACCTACTCGTCTGTGTTGTGCTAACTGTGAAGTTTTGTGTAGGAGTCATCCTGCTCTGCTGCTGTTTCTCATTGTTTTGGCTGGGTTCTCTAGTTCCAGTGACTGGGAATCTTAACACTGCGGCATGTAATGACATTCTTCACAATTCTGTGCTTCTGACATTATGGTAACAGCTCGATGAAGGCCTTTTACCTTACCAAAAGCACAATGTCTTCGTCCAAAAAGCGAAGTCCTTGTAAGAATGATTTGATGAGATGGGTGTAAAAGAACTTGAGTTTTCCGAACAGAGCCCGATATCAACCCCAAAGAACACATTTGGGATCAGTTGGAACGCCCACTGTGAGCCAGGTCGAACTGCCGGATATGGAGGACCTACCTGACTAGTGCTCTTGCGATAGAATGAAAGGCAATTTATGCAGTCCCAAAATCTAGTGGAAAGCTTCCCAAAAAGAAAGCTTTTCACTTTTTCTACCATCAGAGTTTTCCAAAGAGTGGAAGCCATGATCGTAGCAGCAAAAGCTGAACTAAATCGATATTGTTCCTTTCTTTCCTGTTACAGGAAGTTTTTGTACTAGCAAGTGAAAAAGGAAAAATATATATACACAGCCCAGTCACTTTATTGTGACCACCGCCTACATTTGACGTCAACAGCGCCTAGCCAATGAAAGAAGGCATGTGTCGTGAGCTGGCTTGGAGGGTATATAAGATGTGCTGTAGGCATTCTAAATACATATCACTCGTTTCTGTCATGGATAAAGGCAGCGATTTATCAGATTTGCGAAAAGAGATGATTATCGGCTTTCGGGCCAAGGGTGGCAGTACTTCTGAAACAGCGCAGTTTGTATTAGCGTGCTGCTGTGGTTAAAATGTATCGTGATTGGAGAAATGGCACCATTGCGAATAAGTGATGTGCAAACTGCGGAGCACCACGCACTATTGATATGAGAGGTGAACGTCTGCTTCGAAGGTGCGTGAGGGCTGATCGACGCTCTACAGTGGAGCAGCTTACTGGCCAAATGAACCAGGGGGCTACCGAAAGTGTGCCTAAAACGACGGCTCAGTGAACCCTGCTCCGGAGGGGCTCCGATGCAGACGGATGGTCACTGCATCTATACTAACGAAGGTGCATCGGCAGAAAAGGTTTATATTTCCACGGCAGTATTGGAATTGGACTTCCCTAATTGGCAAAGGATTGCCTTCTATGATGAGTCACGTTTTCTGCTTCATCGAACGGATGAACATTGGCGTATAAGGCAAGAAACATAGGAGAACAAACACTCTTCAACCATTGCTGGAAGAACACAAGCTGGTGGGGCAGCGTTATGATCTAGGGAATGTTTTCGTGGCATTCTCTGGGTCCACTCATACCTGTGGAGAGCACTATGGACCGAATTCGTTATGGGTCCATCCTTGCAGACTATGTACATCAATACATGCTGATTTGATTGTCTTCCCTGGGGCGGATGGGATCTTCCAGCACGACAATGAGACATGGCACACAGCTAGAAACGTCCGAGAGTGGTTGGAAGAGCACGATGATAACTTAATAGTGCTTCTCTGTCCCCCTAACTCCCCAGACGTAAACCTAACTGAGCATCTGTGTGACCACCTCGATCGTGTTGTTCTCTGTGTGGATCCTGCACCACGCACCCTCCAGCAGCTGTCAGATGCACTGCAGTCAGCATGACTCCACATACCTATGAACACCTTCCAGCACCTTATTGAGTCACTCCTAGCCAGTCTAGCTTCTGTCATCGCTGCACACGGCGGTTACTCTGGATATTAGCTGGTGGTCACAATAATATGACTCGACCGTGTATATATATATGAATTTTCGTAGGGTAATGCATATTTTATAAAACAGTGACAAGTGCAAACATTTTGAATGGCTCTTCCATTTCTAAAGCAAACATATATTTTCGAAATCTATTCAACTCTCATTATTGTCTTCAGTTAATAGAAATAATGATACATTAGCTTATTTGAGTAATTCAGTGATGAATGACAAAATATTGACTATGCGAGAAATGAGTGAAGAACTGAAATACCTTATGATTATGCCTTGACCATTTTTAACTGAACATTTGGGAATATGGGAATAAGATTTGGGAACATCCCATCTGACTTCGGTCCAGAACTTTAAACAGATGTACAGAAACAAAATCGTCTGAGAGCTCCGATTTGATTAATTTAAAAATACAGCGAATCATAACAAGTGATGAAACATAGGTCTGAGTAATGATCACGAAAGTAACTTTATATTGTGACAGTGAAACCACTTTCTCGCCTAAAGCACAAAGAAAGAATCAACACCTACACATAAGTTTAATTCAAAATCGAAGTGATGATGAGAGAGTTCATAGTTTCGTCCTAGTGACCTCGTACTAGCACATAAAATCAAATGAGAAATCTTCAGGTGCTAAAATTTCGCCATTGCACGGTGCATTGCCAATCTCCAAGTATATGGGAATCAGGACAACTAGCATATATTTACGGTGGCAATGCGTCGTTTTAAACGGTTCACTTTGCGGAGCAATTTTCTTATTAAAATACCGTTTTTAAAGAGCGGCACACATCTTTCCTCGTCCCCAGATATCGCCTATGACCTTCTATGTCTGCGCTGTGCATCTTCACGAGCTAACAAACAACCCAAAGGGGCAAACGATTTATTAAAAAAATAAATTATGGTGAATGAGTTGTCTGCGATTCCAAAATTTGAATTAAAAAGATGCTTTCAGTGATGAGGGGAGATAGAATTAGCAAATATGAGCTGAAGAAGTCTAATTAGAAGGTTATACCAGAGATTAAAATAGCTTAATCTTTAGAGATTGATCAATGGCACTCTTCGATCAGCACTTCTGCATATTAATATACTACACACGAAGTCAGATTTCATGTGGCTCTGCCAAGTCAGTTCTACACAGTGTGAACTCTCAGATGAAATACATTTTACTAGTCAATTCTTCCCATCTGCTACAGAAAATTAATACTTACAGATGTGAGAAAATGTTTAGTGCTCTACTTTCAATAAGGACAGTTGGTTGTTTGAGTTAAGTAGCGCACAAGGGCCTCAGTGGGCAAAATAAGATCGTGTTGATCACTAGAATCTATTCAAACAAGGCCCCTTTATCATAAGAACCCATTAAAATGCAGACAATAGTTCGTCGATAATATATATACACTATGTAGACAAAAGGGATTGGACATCACCGCTCAGGCGCTATGATGTGCTCCCGCAGCAGACACGCGGTCGATAAGGCATAAAAACGGCAACTGAAGTACACTCAGGTCAATCACTCATAAAATGACTTACAGGAGAGAGCTCTCCGAGTTTGAAAGGATCGTTATAATAGGCTGTTCAATTGAAGGTATGAGCATGAGAAGCATTGCTGGTGTCAGATAGGTTGCTAAATCAACTCTGGCCTTTGTCATCAACAAGTGGAAGAAGCCGGGATATTGCAGGAATTCATCTCGCCCTGGAAGACCGACTAAACTGCTACCCAGGGACCGGAGGGTGCTGCAGAAGGAGATCTGGAAAACCAGGTTCCAACCAATACACGCCATAGCACATGAGTTTCAGTTGGTCACATATGTTATGATCTCCACCAAGACACTTCGAAGAGAGGCCGAGCAGCCGCCCATATACACTGAAGAGCAATTGAATTAGAGATACCTGTCTAGTAACGTGCAGCACCACCTTTCGCCATGATGACGGCGGCAATTCGTCTCTGCATGGACTCTACAAGACACCAGAAGCGTTGGGAAGCCATACGGATCCACAACCCCTGAACAAGCTCCCACATTTCACGAAGATTTGATGGAGGAGGGTCAGAGCCTCGAACATCTCTCTCGATAGCATCCCAGATGTGCTCGATGAGATTGAGGTCAGGTGACCTAGCTGGCCAACGAAGCCAGGTCACGTCGGTGGAGTGTTCTTCCAACCATTCGGATACAACTCGGGATCGATGGCACGGTGCATTGTCTTGCTGCAAGATGATGTCCCCAGTGGGATGTTGAAGACGCACAAACGAGAGCAAATGGTCATCCAGGATATCCCGGTAACGTTGACCTGTGAGGGACGATGTCACACGTACCATGGATCCCCTTTCAGTCCACGTAAACAGTCCCCAGACGAGAATGCCAACCCCACCAGCTTGAAGAGTACCCTGCTGGCAAGAAGAATCCATCTCTTCATGTGGTTTGCGCCGTACTTGTATCCTGCCATCTGCATGTACCAACGTGAATCTCGACTCATCAGTCCAGGCAACATTTTCCCACATGTCTAGGGTCCATTGGCGATGTTCCCACGCCCATGCCAATCTTTGCACCCTGTGATCTGCGGTCAGCAGCGGTATCCTCGTGGGACGATGGCTTCTGTATCCCAAAGCGAGGAGATGGTTCTGGATGGTGTGGATGCTTACACATTTTTGTGCACCAGCGTTAAATTGCCGAGTGATTTCTTGCACTGTGGCCCGTCTATCCGCTGTTACAACGCGAGCTAGCCGACAAAGACCCCGCTCATCCACACGCTGTTGTTAACGGCAGTTGGCCCTTGCAGGGATGGTTTTACCGGATTCGATGTACTCACGGTGCACCCGTGACACGGTGGCTCGTGAAAATCCCAGTGACTGCACGACTTCCGAGATGGAGTGACCCATTCGTCGGGCCCCGACAATTTGCCCACGATCAAATGCGCTTAGATCCTTCGTCTTACCCGTACTACGTCCGACTCTTATTGATTCCCGTCGCATCACTTTATATTGTCGGATTACCGCATACGTCATGTCGTTTCCGTTTACAGGGCCGCCCACAGCGCCACATTTGCGTAACGCCAGCTGTCTCTAATTCAATTGCTCTTCAGTGTATCTGTCATCACAAAGAACAATAAAGTTACGTGGCTACGATGATGTCAACAGCACACAATTTAAACATTGGAACAATGGCGTCAGGTGCTATGGAGCGAAGAATTGCGCTTCACATTATTTCGATAGGATGGACGTGTCTGGATTTGGCGAAGAAGAACGTCTGCTTTCGGAGTGTACTTTGCTGACTGTGAAGCACGGAGACGGTAGAGTTATGGTATGGGGCTTTTTCAGGTGGTACGGTGTGGGTCCAATGGCTGTTATTCATAGCAACATGAACTCTGTGCTGTATAGAGATAACCTGAATAACTCAATGCTCCCAACGTTGTGGCAGTTTTAGGGACACGACGATTGTTTCATCCAGGACTACAATGCCGCATGTCATGTTTCCAGGGCTACAGTGGAGTGGTATGAAGAAAATCAGATCTCGCGGATGGACTAGCCTGCTCAGAGCCCGGACTTCAATCCCATTGAACACCTATGGGATGAACTTGAACGACTGGTGAGGTCTAGACCAACACGACCTTCTTTATTGATAGAGTTGGTCGATGTTCTCAAGGTGGAATGGAGGAATATCCCGCTCTCGGTACTCCATGGACTTGTGGACAGTTTACCTCGAAGAGTGGCTGCTGTTCTCTCTGCAAATGAAGGACTTACCCGCTACTGATGTAAATAAAATATTGTTTTTCTGTTTACTTACAGTGTCCAATCACTGTTGTCCGCATAGTGGGCTCTTCTAATGAAGTCATAGTGCTCTTTTAATGAAATGGCATGTCTTAGAGGCAACAAACTTTGAAGCATAGTAATCTGACTCGGAGTCGTCATGGGGACTCGCATTTGGGTCAGGAAAATGATTATGTGGCATCAAAGTGCTATTAGCTCGTTTGGTACAACTCATGCAACCACGTTTACTTAAAATTGTAATTAACATGCTAATTCTTCAGCAACTCTATAGCCTCCTCAATAAACAATCCACACAACTCGCCCTGTGGATATCCTGATTAGGAGGGGTTACTGATTAAGGAGGGTTTCCAGTATAATAAACTCTTTATTTATTCTGACCGGGACAAAACAGATAACCTGCAGGGACAAAACAGATAACCTGCCGGGACGCGGGGACTATTCCCGAAAATCGGAACGATCCCGTCAAACCGGCAATTATGGCAAGCTTATCGATATCATTTGAATATATTTTTGAATTTTTCATAATTCTCTGTTCTATCTCTAGGTTGAATAAGTAATAATGTGTTTTGTTTGTAACTGTATCTTTGCTTCTAAATATCTGGTTGAAAAACATCCTCTTTGCACAGATGTCATTTTCTATGGTAAATATCGTGAATATATGCACTTCAAGTAATTCACAGTTTTCCACCTAGGGTCATATTCGTATAAACAACATCCTTTTTATTTTGCTATCTCCCCTTTTTTTAGTCACATTAAAAATAATTCCACGCGTACTTGTGACAATGAAGTTTTGCGAATATTTTCTGTTTTCTCATTATGCACAGTTCTTCCCCTAATAGGTGTCAGTGCATGTTTCTGTTTGCATCTTCTTTTCTATATATCCATAACAAAAAGCTTCTCCTCTTCTAAATATCTGATAACAAAAATCCTTTCTTGTTCGGATACTATTAAAAGTTACCGAACGTTTCCAACATTTCCTTCTTCAAGCACAGTTTTCCCCATTTGGGTCGTAAAGTTATGCTAGATGTCTCTTCACATCCCTGCTTCCTATGTTCGATTTGAAAATTAGTATATACTTTCCAATACCTTATCCTAGGAGGAACACTTTAAATAGAGTTTCTGACTTTTCATAATGCACATTTCTGCCAGTACTGAGTGAAGTTCGTATTTATATTTGCAAATATTTCATCAATTCTAGAAATCCTATTGAAAATATTTTTTTTCGCACTGGTACCACCCACTTCTTACACTGCGTATTTTAAATAATGCGCAGCATTTTCGGCAAATGGAGTAAATGAATTTTCTATTTTACTGATTTTCTTATTTATCAAATATCCACTAAAAATATTTTTTGTGCCGGATTGCTTCTGTCATTTCGTGAATGCTTGTAATTTTTTCATAATAGTAACTTCTGCTACGAAAGGGTTGGAAACGCATTGTTGCATCTGAAGTAAATATTTGCTTCCAAAATACCTATCTAAAAACGTTTTTTTGCAGGAAATACCAGTCACTATGCTAGAGATTTACGTACAATACCTGCCTTGGATGATACACAGCTTTTTAACTTTGAGTCCATGCATATTTTTCGATTTCAGATGCAATCTATTTGTAAAAAGTTTTTTTGGTTTGGATAGATTTCTCTGTGAATAATATTATTTGAGGATTTGTTTTTATCGTAATTAAGTTTTCTGGAAACGTATAAATGGATGTTTGTATTTGCTACAAAAAACACCTTGGACACGAACGTATACCAATAAATGTTTGACTATTTGTTTTACCACACATTTTCCTAATCCAGAAGGCGTGTTCATTGCTGCCCAGAAATCGATGTAATCATTCCTTATTTCTTTTTATGTACGATGTCTTCACTTCTGAAAGTCGGACTGGATTAATTGTTTTCGCGTTTGACAACTGAAATGAAATTAGAAACACAGATTTCTATACATTATTGTCTTTTTGTGGTGCAATAGCTTATACTAGTTGGAGCAAATGCGTATTTTTGTTAAGTAACCAACTTTCAGAAGCAGTGGGACTTTACCACTGTTTATAAAAGTTCGACATGAGAAATATTTTTTACAACTGATATCTATTGCTCGATCAAGTTTCTTTTAAATTTCTGAACTGTTTCGTCTGTAAAAATGTATACGGCTACACGGCGCAAATTTACATTTTTAGTTTAAAGGTACTTCCACTTTTTAAATCGGATTTGGAAACTTCTTTTAGCATCGGCCCGTTGCCTAAAGACATAATAAATACAAGTTAGTAAAATCATGCAATGCATTGATTATGATACGCTTTCCAACATTCTAGAAATCATTACTCAAGTTATTACTCAAGTTATGAGGAAAATGGCTATGGAATAAATCTCAATCCTGTGTCCTGACCTTTGATCCCATTTCGAAAATATTCAGCAGAACTGGTTCAGTATACCTCCGAAATAATATGATAAAGTTTTGTCGCAATGGAAGCAATTTTACATAAGTTATGATGCATAAGGGCTATGGAATAGATTCCGCTTCTGTGTACCTTTGACCCTATTTCGCCCATTTTCAATAGGAATCGTCCCCAGGCAGGTCCCTACAACATACTAGCATTTCATCCAAATCGAAACATTTTTACGTAAGTTATGATGCATAATGGCGATGGAAGTGATTCCGCTCCTATGTCCTGACCTGTGACCCCCATTTCGCCAATTTTCAATAGGGTTTGTGCCCAGGTGGTCCCCTACCACATACTAAAATTTAATCGAAATCGAACATTCTTTACGTTAGTTATGACGCATAAGGGCAATGGAATGCATCCCGCTCTTATGTCCTGATCTTTGACCCCAATTCACCCATTTTGAATAGGGTTCGTCCGCAAGCGGTCTTCTACCACATAGTAAAATTTCATTGAAATCGAACCATATTTATTCAAGTTATGACGCATAAGTGCAATGAATGGATCCCGTTCCTACGTCGTGACCTTTGACCCCATTTATCCCATTTTCAATAGGGTTCGTCCCCAAGTAGTCCTCTACCACATACTAAAATTTCATCGAAATCGAACCATTTTTACGCCAGTTATCGTGCGGACGGACGGACGGACGGACAGACGAACGAACAAAACTGGAGCATATACGCTTCTTCAACCTACTGTTGGAAAGCGTAAATAATTCATATATAAGCTAATACAGAAGAACAATTTTCTCGCAGTAGCAATGCGTTATATTTGTGTTTTTCTCCAAACAGTCCGATTTAAAAAGCCATTTTACATTCGATAACTGTAGTCATAACATTCCACTCCTCTCTCATTTTTTTATACAATATCATGTGGTCAGATGTTTGTTCGACTATACTCCAGCTTCTACACCTACCGACCATTAAATGATAAACTGTTATTCAATACGGGGTTGGACCTCCGTTAGCCCGAATTACAGTAGGTATGCAATTTGGCATAGATTCCACAAGGTTTTGGATTTCATCTACGTCTACAGCAGAGGTTAATTTGGGCCGGAGATCACCGGAGCGCTGCTCCAGTACTTCTTTATGTTTGGCAAATACTTAAACATTAGCTGGAGTCCACCGCAGCTCAGAAATACATGTTTCCTTTTCACGCCCGAACCACGAGCGAGAACGCTACGTAAAAATCAATCTCCCTTTCGCTAAAGGCTTTGTTTGAACGCGCAATTTCAGTCACGAATTCTACCTTTCATAAGTAACAGTAATTCACAAACTTTGCCGATTCCAATAATGGTGGCTTTGCTGCGGTAGTACTGCATATTGGTCTCATCCCGCGCTTAGGATGCCTGCGCTTTTTTGTTAGAAATTAAGCCCAGGTCTACAGTATACCAGTCCTTCACCAGACTGGTCTTTAACTGGTCATAATTGATGGAAGATGACTTTGCTCCCAGATCTGTTTTCCTAACATGTCCCATACATTCTCAATGGGGTTCATATTCGAGATAAAATGGTGGAAGTCTTTGTCATGCTCGATTAACAACTGCTGAAAACACATCTTGCACGATGGATAGTAGCCTTTTCGTCTATGAAACAGCTGTCACCTACTGAATAAAAGTCAACATTGCAGGATGGACTTGATCGGTAACAATGTTCAGATAATCCTTGGAGAATACTTGATCTTCCAGCAATATCAGGGAATCTGTTCCGTATCAATAGTACGTTACCCACACCATGACACCACCTCCAGAAACTTGGGTTGTGTTTGCAAGGCAAGCTGGGTCCATTGGTTCTCATGGGGCTCCCGCCAAACTGTCTGCCTATCGTCGGTACGGAATAGGGCGTACCCCGACTTGTCGGACTACATGACTTTTTTCCAGTCTTCCAGTGACCAGGTTTTCTTGACACCTCTGTAGACGAACTTTCCAGTTCTTCGCAGAAATCAGTGGTTACCGTATAGGCACGCGACTGCCGTACGATCCTCTTAATTACCTGGGCATAGTTCGCTGAGATATTAGTCGGGAACAGGCTTCATTAAATGCTTCGATTAATTGCTGCACACGAATCCGAACAAGTTTTCTCAGACGACGGCGATCTGGTTCCTGACAGATTGTCGTTGCGCCATATTTACGCCTCTTAGCAAATCAGAGTGGATTATTTTTCCACTGATTAAGACCCGAGATATCTTACCTTTTCAGAAACCAGTCAGTTGCGCTGATTTCAAAATCATCGTACCGACCAGATGGGTCCCAATAATAAGCTTTTTATCGAACTCCGAAAGATCCTTTGGTTTTCCCATTTTGATCAACATTACTGAAGATTTCTGACGAGCAGAAGTGTTAAATAGTTGTTTAGATCATGTGGTGACGCATGTGACCACGTATTTTGCACACAGGCTGCGTATTTGTCGTTTACGTACATCTGCATAAAGGTTTCTTATTTAGTGGCCGGTGTGCACAAACGCCAGATTGCAAAATTTATTGCAACAGTGACAAGCCCTAACCGCGATCAGTAGGTCAGATGAGCATCCAAGCGCTTTCAGAAGTTCTAGGCACTATGGGACGTAAAAGAATTTGTGCCTTTACATTCTGTTTTTATTCTTAACAGAACTTCAAAATTATAAAATTCTGTTTTCATTCGATTGGTGTAACCCATACTACGATTTACGTGCGCATTGTTTTTCTGACTAATTTTTTGACTCCTGTGTGAAACAAAATCAGTTTGTTTTTGTTTTTAGAAGACCACAAAAGGTGCATTTATTCAGCTTCGGTTTAGGACCACCCTCTTTGCTTGGAATGTTTTTTTTTTTTTTGTATTCGTTTCACCGATGCATTAAGTACACTGATTGACATAGAACATGCTACACCATGAAGGAATGCAGTATATGTTACGAAACGTAGCACACGTGTAGATAAGTAGGTACGAAAGAAGTGATTTGATTTCTGAGGGATTACATGAATGTGGTCGGCGAGGAAACAGTAAAAATGTGTTACCTGAGTCAATAAGTTGTATCCGTCATACTGTGTTTCACTTTCGTGAACACGGTGTGGCATCGAGTGGAAAAATTCCCGTTTGGTGTCTTGAGGTATCACTGACCATTCATTGTTGACTTGTTTCCACTATTCATTGACATGGAGAAGGCAGTCATGTCCCAGACATTCTTTCTTTGGGAGAAGTCTGGGGATCGCGTTAGCCAGAGTGGCATCTGGACACCTTGTAGGCACAGTCTGTTGATGTCAGCAGTGTGCGGGCCGGTATTATCCTGTGATGTAACTGGTCATCAAGGATACCACGGGATACGGCAACAAGAAGGGCGGCAGTACCTCATCGACGTATCGTCGTGCTGACATCTGCCACGTACGACCGGTGAACAGTTGTTGAAATTGATAGTTACCAACTATGACATTAGGCTGAGGAGCCGTATGATGCTCACAGATGGAAGCAACATCAGCCCGCTGATTGGGTCGTCTTCGGACTTCCAATCGACGATCGTCGACGCTGAGAAAGAAGCGAGACCTTTCACGGAATATCACATAACTCCATTCGTCCCACCGCGCATGACTGGTATGGCACCACTGAAACCTTGTGCGACGATGTGCTGTGGTGAATGGGGGTCGTCGCAATGGTTGACGAGCACACGAACCTGTCTCAGACGCCTGTGACTCACAGTTCCTGTAGATACAGGGAAGTAAGTAGCCACCTGTATACCTGGTCGAATGTTGTTCTCTTTAGACTATGGGGCTGCTACGGCTTGGCGCCGAAAGCGGAGATCAAGGTTTCCGAACGTCCACCTTCGTGTACCAGTTCCACTACGGTGACGCCCTTACCTTATTCCAATCACTGTCACCGCATTCGGCCTCCACAGTTCTTGCATCCCGATGCGTTTCCGCCGAGATGCGTTGCAGGGACCAACCAGCTGTATGGACCCTAAGATGTCTGTGCGATCGTAGGATTCCTGATGACGTTCCCGGCATTCTAACATCTTACACGTGCTTTTGCCACCGAGAGCACTCCGATGCAGTGGCCCATACGTCCAGGGGAGGACAACTAAGTGTAATCATTCGAAAAGGATTTGCCCTTTATCTATCTCACCTACAATGTGATTGGTTCTCAAATGCGATCGTTAACATAACCTAACTGTCGACACGTACCGACCACCGACAAGTAGTTCCTTGTGTGGAATTTTTATGCCTAGCAGTGTACATTTCATGTATACGGAAATTTCTCTTTGCAGCTTTGTATGTATGTTTTTGTGCGTGCCAATTAACTTTCAATTCAAAATTTTCAATAATACACGTTGCATTTCCCGTTTAGGCCAGATATGAATCCAAAGTCTCAAGAAATGCAGAACCAAGGCAAACTGTTATATGAGTCTCATCATTGCACAAAATCTGCTTTTTGTTTTGTTATGTGAATAACTATTAGAGTTGGCATTTTGTAAAAACTGAATTTTTATGGCAACAAATTCCTTTTTTTTTTGATTGGAGGTTTAACGACCACCATGAGCGACTCAATGGGCTATAAGCAGTCGCCCGTCCCTAATTTAGGGTCACTGGTTCCAGGGATGGGAGAGAACCAGTGCCGTAAGACAAACACAACATCCATGCCTCACGGGATTCGAACCCGGACCCCGTTCGGACGAATCATCAGAGGCCATCGCTTAGACCACTGCGCCACCGGGCGGCACAAATTCCTTTACGTCTGATCGCGATGTGGCGGCCACAGTGACTTAGAAATGGAACACAAATGTCGACTTATTTGTTATCAAGTCCAGTCAATGTAATCGTGCTCTCACATGGTTAGATGCGGCTTGCAATTTCCGTGGTGTGAGTTTTCCGCCTTATTTGAGTCGTATGCCAGCTACTGAAAATGCCAAAGTCAGAGTGAACAGTAACATGAAGTATCAAACAAAACATTGTCTTCTGAATCAATTAAATCAGCTTCGTTCTCCCAGCAACAAGTGCAGTTAGTATCTTACTAAAGAGAAAAAAGTACTATGGCTTACACACCTTACATTATTTATTACAAAATCTTTACATTTGCCGTTTATACTCGCAAATTTATGGTAACGACGTATCCCTTAAACTGAAAAAAAAAAAAACAATCTGTAACACTTGTGAATTCGAGTATTTGTAGTAAAACAGACGTACACTGCTATGCCAGTTTATTAGGCACACCTGCCCGCGTCACTTAAATGATTTCCTTCAACACGGAAGACGTCATGTGAGCGCAGTGTGTTGCATAAATCAGGCAGACCAGCTCGTTCAGCATCAGTTAGTGTTTAGTCAGGGTCAACAAGGAAAACGAGACTTGAGCGACTTTAAACGTGGAATGATAGTTGGAAAAAGAAGTGCCGGTTCGAGCAACTTCCAAACGGTTGTCCTCTTGGGATTTTCACTCACAACCGTTGCAAAGGTATGCCGTGAATAGACCGCCGCGCTGGTGCTGTGGTCTAAGCTGTGGTTTCTCACCGTTAGTCCGAGGTACATCAGGGTTTGACTCCCGAATGAAGCATGAGTGGTTCTCTCTTATGACACTGCCTCTGCCATTTCCCTGGAACCAGCAATCCTAAATCAGAGATGGGCGACTGCGTATGGACCATAGATTTGCTCACGGTGATATTAAACCTTAAAGTAAGAAAAATCCCGTGAACAACGTGACATGAAAAAAAAAAGAAAAAATCAAACAATCGGCGATTCTGTGGACGAAAACAGATGGTGGACCAGAGAGGTCTAACGAAGCTAACGACAATTGCGCAAGCGAACAGAAGGATCACAACCCTTCAAATCGCAGGGGAATTCAACACTTGTGTGCCGAGGTTCATCTCAGAACGTACCACGTAGCGAACCATGTCGCGAATGGACTACAACAGCCGGCGACAATGTCACCGGTCTCCTTTGACTTCCTGATTCACCAAGTGTTTGGTCCACAGGATCATTTAATGCTGGAAGTTGTTGCCAGTTGCACCGTTCACGGTTAACCCTTCTAACGCGTGAGCATGAAAACTCCAGCAGGACAATCGCTTAGGAGATGCTCGGACCGGAATTTGATGATCAGTCTCTGAAATCACTTTGCCCATTCCCAGCCCAATCCGATCTTTAATTGACCACTACCTGATGTCGGACGAGCTGCTCTGTCTGGTTAATATCTTATACTGCGTTCACATGATGCTTTACGTGTTGAAGCCACTTTTGTGACGAAGACAGGCGTCCCTAATAAACTGGCACCTCAGTGGAGATCAAAAGAGTACGTCAGAAGTTGAATTACAAGTCCTTTGCTTTGTCCATGAATTTGTAATATGTTTCATCATGGACTGATGCAACCGCAACGACTGAGTCGTATTCTGCATTTCAGAAGAAAAGATCCATCCTGCATTGATGAAGGATTGACCGTGTTACTTGATAACCTTCTCGTTCTGCATTGATGAACCAGCACTGACCGATCACATTACTGAAAAGTTCTACTTGCTGCATTGATAAGGACGAAGCACTTTAGAAAAGTTTATTTACCGCTGAATTTGGCAAACATGCTCTTGTTTCCTTTCCAACTGATCACAACGAATATGAATTCAGAAAAATATTTTTATTTATTCATATTAGCTGCAGTTAGTTTGAAAAATGACACAGAGGGTGAAATCAAATTCTGAAACCTACTTCATCAAAGATATTTCAAGATATTTATAGTTGCACTTTAAATTATGACGTGAGAAGTTTTCTAAAAAAGAAAAAATTATCTCATTTTGGAGACGGGAAATTTTCTCATACAAAAAGTTTTTCTTTCCAAATATTAAGCTTTCATAAATGCTTTATTGACGAAGGAGGTGAAACAACGATTCTCAGACTTTTCACTTAATTTTTATTTTATGTGTGTGCGTGTGTGTGTAAACATGTTTATGCGTATCATAGAAGTAATATTTTCAGGGTTATTATCATTTCCGTAAAGTAAACCAGCTTTATACAGTACATATACTGGGTTTTAAAAATGGTTCAATCAATGACTTCGTGCCGACCTTCTGGCTTCATTGAAATCCAGATCCACCGGGTCCTCCTCCTTGTTCTCCAGGACCGCCAAAACTTCCAGGAGCACCAGATCCTCCACCGGGTCCACCTCCGAAACCTCCAGGGCCACCGGATCCACCGCCAGGTCCGCCACTGAATCCTCCAGGACCACCAGGTCCTCCACCGGGTCCACCTCTGAAACCTCCAGGGCCACCAGATCCTCCGCCGGGTCCACCTCCGAAACCTCCGGGGCCACCATATCCACCACCAGGTCCTCCGCTGAATCCTCCAGGACCACCAGATCCTCCACCGGGTCCACCTCCGAAACCTCCAGGGCCACCAGATCCACCGCCAGGTCCTCCGCTGAATCCTCCAGGACCACCAGATCCTCCACCGGGTCCACCTCCGAAACCTCCAGGGCCACCAGATCCACCGCCGAATCCTCCAGGACCACCAGGTCCTCCGCCGGGTCCGCCTCTGAAACCTGCAGGGCCACCAGGTCCTCCGCCGGGTCCTCCACCAAAACCTCCAGGGCCACCGGATCCGCCGCCAGGTCCACCGCTGAATCCTCCAGGGCCACTGCCTCCTGAACCTCCCCATCCTCCAGGCCCACCTCCTCTTCCACCAGGTCCTCCAGGTGGACCTCCGCCACTGTTATATCCTCTTCCGGGTGGCGGTGGAGCCATGGAACGAGGAATTATAAAGGTGAGACAGCATATTGCAAAGACAATATTCTGAAAAAAAAAGCGAGGAGGAAATAATTACATTCAGGATGAATTAAAAGTTCATACATATTTTCTCTCAACGAACAGTTGTGTTTCATACTTCTGGAAAATACTGGTAATTATGGTGGACAAGGATGTGTTTGATTTTCTATAGCCACTGAATGTTACTAAATCTATGTTTTTTGTCATGGTACCTGAGGAGGTCTTACATTTCCTTCTCCCTTTCCAAGTACATTAGTACAAGAAATTGGAAAGGTAAGTTTTGTTTCATAGTTTAGAAGTAATTTTAGAAATAAATTAATGACACTTCTTCAAAATGCATGGGAAAAAATATTAAAAGTACGAACTAAGAGTGATTGAAATTTAACTTATTAAACATCTTTACATTAATAACAGCATTTTGTGTACATGTGCAGTTATCTAATATATTTCCTTGATAACGTGCATCACTGACGTCGATTCAAAATTTTTTTGTATTACTTTCGCTTGTTAAAGCAACATAGAGTTGCCCATGTCCAAAAGCAGAGTCTAGAAGCTTCTCACCAACATGATCAATATAATTTTCCTGCGATCGGAAATATTATTATTATTAGAAATTGATTTCGTCCCATGGGGAATAAAAGACAGGATTCACTTCGCTGAAGCACAATTTTTGGCGTTAAAATTCGTTCACATTTCTTGCTGCCAGTAAAGTTGATAATACCCTCTTTGCCAAAAGAAAAAGGAAGCATCCCGAGAAATTCGATCGATCCTGATGAAGCTCCGCACGAACGTAACGCTGAAACGAATGTGAAAATTATTAAAAAAGAACGACCAATGACTAAAAAGCAGCCCGCCACAGCTCATGGGAACAGCACATCGATGAGGGTATATCAAGAGCAACACTCGCACGCTGGGACTATTGTGAGAGCGGATTGCGGTTCCATTGACCTTGACAGACTGTGAGGATGCCTCGATGTCGGTTCCGTGCACAATACGAGCAGTTGAGTGAGTTGAGAAAGGACGGGCTGAAAGAGGCCAGTTGAGCAAGTCATTTGGGTCGGAGCGACGCGTAAAACGGACGATGTTTGCGCCAATGAGTCGAGGAGGGTACAGCCCAGTGGCACCATGGCAGTAGACGGCCGATGGCAACGACAGAACGCGAGGATTGAGTGATTGTGAGAATCGCATGAACGGAACCCAATTCGTCGCTCTCAACCATTCGTGGCCATGTTACGTCGACTGCAGGTACGTAACATCGGGACCGTTGCCAGACGACTTGTGACACAGGGACTACACCTCAAGAAGGCCACTCGGAAATATTATTATTATTAGAAATTGACTACCACTGACCAGCGAAAATCGTTGTAACCCGTTGCAGTGGGGTCGGGCCCCACCAACGTGGGACAGTGTCCAGTGGCTTCGTGTTGTCTTCCGTGATGATTCACGGTTCGCACTTGGCGCCGATGACTAGCGCATACGCGTCTGGAGACTCGGCTCGCACACCGGGGGTGACAGTCTGGGGAGACGTTTCCTACAAAAGACGGACACCATTGGCTGTCCTCCGTACCACCCTTAGGACTCAACTGTACGTCTATGACATTATGTGTCCTGTTGTGTTGCCATTCCTGTCGCAGCATCACCGAGCAATGTTTCAACAGGATCATGCCCGACCACGCACGGCACGGCCCTCCCAGGAGTTTCTCAGTAATGTCGACACGCTGCCATGGCCAGCCCGACATCACGACCTCTCACCGATCGAACATGTTTGGGACAAGATGCAACGGCACCTACGCCCATCCAGGAATGTCAGCGAACTGGCCAGCAATTTGGACACCATCTGGCATGATATGCCTCAGGACAGTATCCGTGAACTGTATGTGTCTATGCCACGCCCGGTAACCGCTTGTAACATCGGAACCGTTACAAGCAGTTACACGAGTGGAACAAGTCAAGTCAGTTGTTGGTAGCGCCAGAGGTGGCGATACCAACAACTAACTGGACTTGTTCCACTCGTGTAGTTCTTTGATCCAAATAAATGGCCCAAATGCTCTGGAATTGCAATAATTTCCTTTCTAACATGTGCCCATTGCACATATCAATTTTCATCTCGATTGGATGATTTCTTCTGGATGCTTCGTGTTCTTTTTTTTTTTCAAAAAGTGTATTAGTTGCCTTTACCACTGATCTTGTGTCATTGAAAACATCTTATTTGAATTTCAGTTTCCCAGCAACTTTACGAATGCGCGAACTCTGAGTTTCGATAAATGTAGTGGCATTACTGATGGGCATTGCTGGTTGAGAAACTCTACAAGTACATCAGTACCGTAATTGGAATCCTCTTCGTCCATTCAATCAACACGTAACAGTGGCTTTTCTGCTTTGGATGCCTCACATTATGGTATGCTAGGTTTTACGTACCTAGGTATATAAACTTTGAAGCGCGAGCCAACTCCAGTAGGTTGCATAAATTAGTAAAAACTTAGCAAATTATTTTAGTGGATTAAGTCGTAGTATACACAATTAATTGACACACAAATGAACATTAATTAGCCTTCTGTCAAATCATTTTTAAATATTCAGTTCCGCAGTTAATGTGTGAGCTGTAATTCCAAAATAACGTTATTAAAAACTCGAGTGGTCATAATGATCCTTTCTTTCCTCTGCGTGCAGCGACAAAATAACTAAATGAAAATACGTTTTTCAATTATTTATAAATCCATGGATTTGTTACTTCAAAGCCATGTATTTGTTCCTCAAAGGTTGTTTATGATCGATAAAATAGAACGAATATTCGTGACGTTGAAGTTTTGTGTGTGTGTGTGTGCTTCTAAGGTATCGTTGAAAAGTCTGTTCATGTAACGTAACGCAGCTCTAACGTCATATCTGAAGCCTTTAGATGAGATGACGTCACAGCATTACTTCACGCAGGTGTTTTCATCAGCGTTAGCTGTGAAAAACCGGCTTTTGTTGCTAAAGCACAAAATTTACGCACGGACCGAAATTATATACGAGAACCAGCTAAATACCCGTTTTCCGAACGTGATGATATTAAAAATATTTCTATAATACAGGATTTCATAACATACCGTAATATAATTTGTACCATAAATTAATATACTAATAATACACTTGATCGGTTTGTTCTATAACATTATTATATCGTATCGGTAATAAAATGGATTCAAATACACAATGTTTATAACATGAATTTCTTCATCCTTTTAAGATGCGGAATGTTATCATTTGTAACTAAACATTTTTATAGCGATGAACTAAAGGAAAAATAAAAATAATATATATTGACTTATGTTAGTGCTTCTTTGTACACTACGATGGTTGTTGTGGAATCATCTGCCAGTGTTACCAAACCGCTAGGAGAACTAACTCATGAGCACGTTCCGTAAAACTGGTCATGAGGGAAACAGTTTTCTCTTACGTCGATACCAAATATTTTTAAGGACTGTCCTTGTGATTTAATGATCATCATAGAAAAGCAGACCTTCAAAAGAAACTGTAATCTCTTGAATTCGTATGGGTAATCAGATGGAATAAGAGGTAAACGTGGAATAAATACAGATTCTTCATGTGCGCAACCAGTAAATATGGTGGCCTCAATGACATTGCGATGTAGAGCATTGATTTGAAGTCTATGCGGGTAGATTTTTATGGTAATTGAAATTTGAAGAAAAAAAGTTTCCCCTTGAAATACTACACCATAACAACTTGCGACAGTTGAAGTGGCCATACTGCATATTTCTTCGCTCTTTTGGGAAACACATGTCTGCCTGACTTATTCTGCCAGACGACACATAAGCAAATTCGTTCATAAATTCAAGCCTACACGAAACAAATCAAAGTACGGCGTTACTCTTCACTTTCATCGTAAAAATATTAATAGACAACAGAACAAAATAATAATAGAAAACAGAACAAAATAATTTGTTTCTTTCCGCATAAATGTAAAAAGAACCTTGCTTATAAACAATTTCGTTCTAAACTGTAAATTTTAAAGCTAGCAAGTCAGATGTTTTTGGAAGGGTGAGCAAAATTGTGTTGCCATCCCTAATATCTCAAAGGGGAAACTTTTTTCTTTTCAAATTTCAATTACTATGAAAATCTACCCGCATATTTATTTTTATTGCAGTCACCTTGCCACTTATATGACGTCACTGTTACTTTGGTGAAAACGAAAGTTGGTAATTTGATTTTTTCTCAGTGGTCTAAGCGCTGGTTTATGACCATTCGTTCGAGAAATGGTCATAAAACAGCGGGTTCGAATCCGGGTAAGGCATGGATGTTGTGTTTGTCTTACTGCACTGGGTCTCTACCTTCCCTGGGACCAGTGGCTCCAAATTAGGGACTGGCGACTGCTTATAGTCCATCGAGTTGCTCACGGTTGTAGTTAAACCTTCAATAAAAAAAACAAGTTAGTAAAATCATGCAATGCATTGATTATGATACGCTTTCCAACATACCAGAAATTATTACTCAAGTCATGAGGATAATGGCTGTGGAATAAATCTCGCTCCTGTGTCCTGACCTTTGACCCCATTTCGATGATATTCAATAGAACCGGTTCAGTATACCTCAAGAATAACATACTAAAGTTTTGTCGCAATAGGAGTAGTTTTTCGCAAGTTATGAGAATAATGGCTGTGGAATAAATCTTGCTTTTGTACAATGACCCTTGACCCCATTTCGTTGATATTCAACAGAACCGGTTCACTATACCTTCGGAACAACATGATAACGTTTTGTCGCAATGAAAACATTTTTTGGTAAGTTATGATGCACAAGGGCAATGGAATGGATCCCACTCCAGTGTCCTGACCTTTGACCCCATTTCGCCCATTTTCAATAGGGTTCATCCCCAGTGGCTCCCTACTACATACTAAAATTTTATCGAAATCGAACCATTTTTTACGTAAATTATGACTCATAAGGGCAATGGAACAAATCCCGCTCTTATGTCCTGCCTGACCTTTGACCTCATTTCGCCCATTTTCAACAGGGTTCGTGCCCAGGTGGTTCCCTACCACATACTAAAATTTCATCGAAATCGAACCATATTTACGCATGTTATGACGCATAAAGGCAATGGAATGGATTCCACTTTTATGCCCTGACCTTTGAGCCCATTCGCCCATTTTCAATAGGGTTCGTGCCCAGTGGTTCCCTACCACATACTAAAATTTCATCCAAAATCGAACCATATTTACGCATGTTATGATGCATAAAGGCAAGGAAATGGATCCAACTTTTATGTCCTGACCTTTGACCCCATTCCACCCATTTTCAATAGGTTTCGTTCCCAGGTGGTTCCTTACCATATACCAAAATTTCATCGAAATCGAACCATTTTTACGCAAGTTATGACGCATAAAGGCAACGGAATAAATCCCGCTCTTATGCCCTGCCTGACCTTTGACCCCAATTTGCCAATTTTCAATACGGTTCGTGCCCCGGTAGTTTCCTACCACATACTGAAATTTCATCGAAATCGAACCATATTTACGCATGTTATGACGCATAAAGGCAATGAAATGGATCCCGCTCTTATGGTGTGACCTTTGACCCCACTTCACCCATTTTCAATAGGGTTCGTCCCCTGGTGGTCCCCTACCACATACTAAATTTTCATCGAAATCGAACCATATTTACGCAAGTTATGACGCATAAGGGCAATTGAATGGATCCTGCTCTTATGGCGTGACTTTTGACCCCACTTCACCCATTTTCAATAGGGTTCGTCCCCTGGTGGTCCCCTACCACATACTAAAATTTCATCGAAATCGAACCATTTTTACGTGAGTTATCGTGCCGACAAACAGACGGCCTGACAGACGGACGGAAAAAGCTGGAGCATATACGCTTCTTCAACCTACGGTTGGAAAGGGTAAAAAAGGATTTTTATAGATGCGTTCAGCGGATCGATGTACGTGCAAAGATTTAACAAGATATGAAAATAAACTTTTTTATTGGCTACGATCGAGTTAGAAAAGATCCATTGGTGCATTGGATGCCCATTTAATATTCTGGTTAGCAACTACATACAGTGCTTTACTAATTTATTTCAAAGTAATTCAGAATTGCAAATTTACGGTTTCAATTTTCTTGGCAAGTGCTTGAATTTAACTCGTAGTTTCAAGCATTTTATCAGCATAGCATTTTAATAGTATTTTTAATAGTGTCAGTATTCAGGCTATCATATCCATGTTTCATTTTGCGTAGCAGTTATATTTTACTCCTGCTGAGTTATCTTAAAATTTGCGTAACAAAGTCGGTAACGGTAATAAAAGATGATAGATATATTTTTTTTTTTTTTTTGCAGTGTAACTAACATCAAATTTTTTCTGGTATTCTGTAATCTTTAGGAGCATCAAGTGTTAAGAGGAGTCGCTCGTCACTAATTTAAAGTCACCATTTCCGAAAAAGGGACAGAATGGTCATCCGTGTCACACACATGGGACTGCAATCCGTGCTCAACTCACATGATTAGCCATGAACCCGTGCCTCTGTTCATTCGGCCATCGGATTAGTCCAATCAGTGTTTCAGAATAAATATCTGATTCTGTTCCCTTTTCCATTTTGCTCATCCTACGAAATGAAAGAATGGAACATAAGATTTTTTTTGTCTGGAGATTTAACGAGCACCGTGAGCAACTCAATGGGCTATAAGAAGTCGCCCGTCCCCAATTTAGGATTACTGGTTCCAAGAAAGGGAGATAGCCAGTGCCATAAGACAAACACAACATCCAGGCCTCACTGGGATTCAAACCTTCACCCGTATCGAACGAATGGTCAGAAGCCAGCGTTGGATCACAGCGCCACTTGGGACGGCGAAACATAGGATATTGAGGCTCTTAGACTTCATATTTTCATATTCTGAGCCATGATAAACGCCACTGCAAATTAATGATGCGCGTAACGGTTGAAATAGAGATTGACAAACAATACATAATCGTAAATATAAGGCGGGCATGGAAACATTATCTATTTTGCACCGAAGGGAAGATTTCCCTCTCCAAGACGATACAGTTTTAAAAGTTTTCGAGGCTATCTACATGAAAATACGCTCAGTAGACAAATCATTAGACATAGGGTTCATGGGTAGTTGACATGGACATCTTCCGCGAAGAGTGAAACAGGCCCAAATCGAACGCAGGCAGCAGGGCTTTCCAACAGTGTATCGCAATCGACGAACACGGTTAAACGGAGTGATGTGAGTGAATTGATCGTGGACACATTGTCGGTGCAAAACAGATGGGTCATTCCATCGCCAAAGTGCAAAGAACCCAATTTTTCCCGAGGGCAACCGTAACAAGGGTGTACTGCGAGTATACCATTGACGGATGTACTGGTGCCCAGATAGCAAGCGGTGGCAGACCACACGCCATTGATGACTGGGTCGACGTAGACTATCTAGGCTCGTACAGAACGACCGCTTGGCAACGGCAGCGCAAATAACATCCAGATTAAATGTCGGAGGTCCAAGCAGCGTCAGCGAGCGAACGGTATGGCGCACGTTGCATACCATGCGCTACGGGGGCAGATGCCCTACTCGTGTGCCACTGTTAATTGCTCGTCATCGGACTTTTTTGCTGTTCCCGGCGCCCTACATGGTGCCAGGAACAGCAAAACTGGACTTCTGCACGGTGGCGCTGCCTCGTGTGGTCAGATGAATCCAGTTTGCAGCTGTACGGAGCAGACGGCAGGGTGGCATCGATAGCACAAGGCCATGGCCTTGTTTCTGTTCAAAGCGATGGTGGATTTGTAATGTTTTGGGGAGCCTTCCCATGGAGCACATTATATCCCTTAGTGTGTCTGGAGGGGTCCTTAACGCTGCGCCCTATCAGAATGTGCTGGCTGATCACTTACACGTCTTCATGGACTTCGCGCATCCTGCTGCCGATGGTCTGTTTCAGCAAGACAATGCGCCGCCTCACCTGGCCTCAACCACTCATGCATGGCTCTAGGAACACTCACCTAAGTTTGGAACCATCCATTGGCCCCCAAAGTCCCTGGATTTAAACCCTGTTGAAGCTCTCTGGGATGCCGCGGAGCTGAAGATCAGATTCATGGACCCTGGACTGACATCTCGGGCGGAATTGTGGATAAAGCTGCAAAGGCATGGCTGGCATTACCTCTGCAAACCCTCCGGCATCTGGTGGAATCGATGCCTCGGAGTATGCAGACTGTTATGTGCACTAGAGAAAGACCCCACGCTATTAGGTAGGCATATCTAAGGGTTTGTCTATAGAGTGTAGTTGAATACATCTCTATGCAATAAGTAACGTTGCAGCTAAGATTAGCGACTAAAATGACATCGATTTGATGATATAATCTCGCTATGAGTTTTTTTGTGTTTAAAGCGTTGGGATCAAGAATTGGAATACATTTCTCACGGACACACATACAGTGTGTGATTTCCCGGACAAATATTCATGTGTTTCATGTTTTCCGACGGGAAATGACATTTAAACTTTGAAGACATAAGATCCTGTTAGACTGATTGCTTTCCTTCAAGGCCAGAACATTGGTGAGAACACGAAGATTAGCTTATGACTCAACGGCCGTGGTGCACAAATACACGTCTGCTGTTATTTTGGACATTGAAGTGTTCTCCATTCGATCGCGTTGCACTGTTCTTTCCTTCACTGTTGGGCGTTGACGTCAGTCATGCAAGGAATCACAATATCAATTAACAGTCTGATATAATCAAACTTAAATGGCAATTTTAAGTGAGAAGGAAATATCAATAAGCAAATGCAGGAACAACTACAGATAATTTTCTTTCCTGGAATAGTCCCCCGCTGTTACACAAACACACACACATGTGTGTGTGTGTGTGTGTGTGTGTGTTCATATTTTGTTATGTTTTGTTGATAGAATTATAAGGTATAAAACATTTTCGAGTACGGTGAGCCTAGTGGTTTAGCAGTTACAAGGATAGGCTATTATTTTGAGATCTTGGTATGAGACGCGAGAGTGAGATATGGTGTGACATATCCATGGTTAAATTTTTATTTAATACTAAATTATAGTTGGTTATGCCCGCGGGATTGCGAACATCTTTTTTGCCTCTTACCTGTTCGTAGCAGGTGAACGAGTAAACACAAATGGATGCCGGATGCTGACGAAGCGAGTAACTTTCGGAGCTGCATTCCGCCCGTTTCCCAGAAATTCTTCATGCTAAAGGAGACCCGAAACATGGTGAAGAAGTTTTATTGGAGGTTTAACGACCACCGTGAGCAACTCAGTGAGCTACAAGCAGTCACCCGGCCCTAATTTAGGACGACTGGTTTCTGGGAAGAAAAAAAAAACCAGTGCCGTAAGACAAACACAACATCCACGTCTAACCGGGATTCAAACCCGGTCCTATGTCTGACGAATAGTCACATGCCAGTGTTTAGACCATTGCATCACCGGAGCGGGAAACGTGGTGCGGTGAAACTGTACAGAAGTAGACACCCATGACGGACTTTTGTTCGCTAGCTTCCTCTCCCTGTTGGGGGTTCGCGCTCTCTCTCTCTCGGTTGATCGCTCCATTTTCATTTATCATCTGATCGCTCATTTTTCTATTTTCTCTCGATATCAAGCTGCATTTCGTTTGTCGGTGAGTCGCATGTATCGTTCGTTCTAAGTACCTAACAAGACAGCGAAAGGTGAGCTGAACAGCAGGACGATGCTGGTCAGTTGAGCTAATGATGCATTTATTTTATCATCTCCTTGGCTTAACGACATCTAAAACGGCTCGTGGAACTTGTGAGATAATAGGACGTCCTGTAATACATGATTAACATATGTAGGCCATACGAAAAGCACAAATGACATTTCTTCGGACTGCCAATTTAGAATTCAGAAATTGCCACTAGACAACTGGATTACTGTGGTTACATTAAATTTACAACTTGTTTGAAAACTGTTACTATTATTGTTATTTTTTCAATTATACACTGGTGTGCAAAAATTAAGGACGAAGAGGAGAAATTAGCGTAACAGCGGAACGAGCAGACCACTCAGGAGATAGACTAGGGTCTGGTAAGGTAGGGCATGCGCATATATGCAGCATGACGTAGGGGGGAACTGTCGGAAGGGTATAAAGCACACGGGCGGTGTACGCTCAGCAATTCGGTGGAAGCTATTGCACGGTGTACATCGGTTTGAACGACGTCGAGTTGCTGCACACCGTGTGATATGGCCAACAGGCAATCCAGTAGACGACATGCGCATGACTTTACCCGAGGTCGTGTCATTGGGAAGTTGGAAGAAGGTCGAAGTGTGACTAGTGTGACCAAGGAGTTCGGGATCGCTCACAGCATCGTTTCACGAGCTTGGAGAGCATTTCAAACGACAGGAACAGCTGTCCGAGAGTTTAGCAGTGGTCGTCCACGAGCAACCACGGCGGCGGACGACCGGTATATTGTCCTACAGGCGAGAAGAGACAGACGGCAGACAGCGGGATAAATCGCAAGGCACATGCAACAGACAACTGTACGTCCGTTATCGCGTTTTACCGTTTCCAGGAGGCTGTACAAAGGTGGTCTATTTGCACGACGACCAGTACGGTCTGTGCCATTAACGCCTGCTCATCGGAGATGGCGGTTTCTGTGGTGCCAGGAACACAAGAACTTAACACATCAGCAATGGGGTCGAGTTCTCTTTACGGATGAGAGCCGATTTAGTATGACGAGCGATTCTGGACGTGTACACATATGGAGAGAGTAAGGAACACGCAATCACACCTCCAACGTCATTGAAAGGACCGGTTTGGAGGTGGCGGAGTTCTCGTTTGGAGCGGTATCGTGCTTGGTAGCCGTACTGACCTCCACATCTTCAAAGGAGGTTCAGTCACTAGTATCTGCTATTGTACCGAGGTTCTCCCGCCTCACGTGCGTCTGTTTAGAGGTGCTGTGGGTCCTGAGTTCTTCTTCATGGACGACAACGCCACACCTCATCGTACAGTGGCTGTCGCAGAGCTGTTGGAGAGTGAAGATATTCAACGCATGGATTGGCCCGCAAGGTCCCTGGACCTAAATCCTATCGAACACGTGTGGGACCTTCTCGGGAGACGCTTGGCAGCACGTCACCAACCGGCAGCAACGATTCCTCAGGTGCGATTAGCCCTACAAGAGGAATGGGCCGCGATGCCTCAACAGCTCCTTGACAACCTCGTCCTCAGCATGGGAAGACGTTGTAAATCCTGCAACGCAGTCAGGGGTGATCATATCCCCTACTAAAGACTGGATTTTTCTTGGCAGCAGCCTGTCACATGGACGTTTCTGTCTTCTGTCCAGTTGTGCTCGAAGCTACCTTTTCAATAAAGTGCCTTTGTATCCTTTGGATTCCTTGTTTGTACGGATTTGCTCACTTGTCCCATACTCCTACATCTTGGGGATCTTATGGTATGATTTGAGTCGATGTGGAACACTTCTGAACGACGTTACATTCAAAAAACCGTCTCGCCCTTAATTTTTGCATGCCAGTGTATTAACCGTATTTAGAAGCCATCATAATCTTATCGTTGACTTTTTTGTGGAAGAACTGTTTGATGTCTACCGATGGCTAGTTGGCGAAAAGCTAAGAAAAACCCCGATTGAATTTACCTATAAAATGTCTTTATCTGCTGTTATTTGTGCACTACATACACCAAAAAGCCGAAACATTATGACCAGCGCGTCTTTATGTAAATTGAAGCAACTGCAGGTAAACGACGGCGCTTGTGAAAGTCATGATGCGGTATAAATAACACCTGATGCTGAGCTCAGTTAATCAGTGGTATTCTTGTTCTTCAGATAGAAAAAGCAGTGGGCTTAAGCGAGTTTGACAAAGGCCAAATTGTAATGGCCAAACGCTTGGGTCAGAGCATTTCCGATACAGCAAGACTTGTGGGGTGCTCACGGTCAAATGTGGTTAGCACCTTCAAAAAGAAGTGCAAGGGACGAAACACGACAAACCTGTGGAAGGTGTAGGGCGACCACGACTCGTCGATACGAAAGGTGAGCGAAGTCTACCCTGTGTGGTACCAGCAAACAGAAGGATACTGTGGCGTAGTACTGTGGCACTGGTAATTTGAATGCTGGTGACAGGTGCAATGTGTTACAACACTGAGTACATCGGGACCTGCTGGAAATGGGACTGCGTACTCTCATGTCGCTCAGAGTGCCTATGCTGAATTCGGTTCACCGTCAAAGCTGCCTACAATGGGCACACGAACGTCAAATCTGAACCTTGAATGATTAGAGGATGGTCGTCTGGTCCAATGAACTCCTTTCCTTTTGCACCATGTGGGGAGCCGGGCACGTATGCATCATTTACCTGGAGAAGTGTTGGCAACAAGATACAGCGTAGGACGAAAACAAGCCTATGGAGAAAGTGTGATGTTTTAGGCAGTGTTCTGCTGAGAAACCCTGGGTTCAGTGATTCATGTACAGGAAACTAGGTCTACCACTTACCTGAACATCAATTCAGACCAGGCACATCTTTTCATGGCAATGGCACTCCTCTCTATTAGTGCCTTCTTTCAGCAGATAATGCGCAATGGAATGCTACACAGATTGATCGAGAATAGTTCGCGGAAAATGAGGAAGACTTTCAGGTATTGCCCTGGCCTTCAAACTCACCAGATATAAATCTACGAATATATTTGAGGATCTTCGGTTTCTGTTGGAACAGCAAATCCAATCTGATGCGGCTCAACAACGTAACTTACAGTTACAGGAGTTAAAGGATCTGCTGGTAAAGGTGGGTACCAGATACCACAAGAGATCTTTTGAAATCTTGTAGCGTGCATCCCTCTCAGGATAAAAGCTGTTTTGCAGGCACGTGGAGAACCAACAGCGTATTAGGTAGGTGGTCATAATGTTTTGGTTCTGGGTGTATGATGTTAATTTTGTCCTTTCGTGAATTACAATCATCTCTGGTGAGTTATAAGCTAGTCAGGTCTGGATAAAGCTGGAACTTGATGAGATGCTGACAGTTGCAGTGGATGATGCTATGTTTTTAAAGTGCTTTGGTCATTACGTTTCCTTGAATCAGTAACTGTGAATAACTTACACATTAGCGATTCCTAAGGTAAGGTCCAAGTAGAAATACAAAATTGCCAAAAAAGAGGGATTTCCCAGTGTATTTCACGCATTTTGGAAAAATTCATCAAAATACACAAATACGTACACTTTCGCTAGACGATGTAGCAAAGTAGCATGCTCAGTAAGTGTCGCTCAGTAGCAAACCACTTGCGCTATGCATAAATTTAAAATTTTAGTGAATCTCAAATCTGTTCTATCTAAGATAAAATTGTTTTCGTCTGCTTCTATTCTCATTTTAAATGTGACTAAGTTGCAAAACAAAAAACAGAAGGTGTGTCCTAACCCACAACTTAGAATGCATGATTTGGAAGGAAAATGGAGACGTTGCTTGCAAAAGTAAACACAGAAGCTTAAAACATTCAAATGTGTTCATTTTATACTATTAACATGTACACTGAGTTACAGGACTTCCCAATAATGTATTGTACAGCCTTTGACTTTCACAACAGCAGCAGTTTTCATGACATTGATTCGACAAAGTTTCGATGAGGTTCTACTGGAATATTGGTTTACTCATGTCGAATTCAACTTAAAGAAGATTGAGTAATAGTGGATCCAGACGTCTGATGTCCCGTTCGACTTCTTAATCCCACAAACACTCCATGGGATTCAGATCTGCGCACTGAAATGGCTGCATGGAATGTCTCCATAATTTCATTGAAATCACTCAGATACGACATGGGCACTCTGTCTTGTCATTCTATAAGTATTCATCACTGAGGTGTTACAGGGTGACAGTGTTTGACGTAATGAGCAACGATGTTTAAATACGCTTCGGCATTCACGAATAGATTAAATCGAATCCAGGAGCTTCTTTATCCTATGAGGAAGCACCCTCCTATAAAAACATGGTCGACACCAGGGATTTATTTATATACAGACCTCCAACACCTCCAAAAATTTCCTCAGATACCCCCACAAAATATCTGAACTTCCCTTCATTTGAAGGTATGCAACACAAACACGTATGCTTCTTAATTATTAGTCATTTTTATTACATAGCGCAGTTGTCAGTAGCAGTTACCATTTACATGATTTCCTCAGCATTACTTTTAAGTACTTTCTACCATAATACAATACTTTGTTTTCCTTTAATTTAAAGTCAGTATATAACAGTCTAATATTGTTTTTCGTTTGATTTTCTTGTGTAAATCATATGTTTATAG
This sequence comes from Macrothele yani, assembly GCA_039090855.1. Lineage (NCBI taxonomy): Eukaryota > Metazoa > Arthropoda > Arachnida > Araneae > Macrothelidae > Macrothele > Macrothele yani. The sequence continues at coordinate 75,980,132 of CM076997.1, read as the reverse complement.
TCAGTTTTTACAACCACAAAACATATATACCTATCTCTACATTTTAGTCTGTTACAGACTTTCCAGATAGGCTTCTGAATGATTTCAGCATGCACAAGATTTATGAAAATATCAATATCTACTGTTTCAGAAACGCATGTTGACACTTCTTGTTTCGGGAAGCATTTAGGTATCAGAGATGAAAAATAAAAACAACAGAAAAACAAAACAAGTGGGCAGTGGCGGCTTTTCAGGTGAAGTAGGTGAAATGCCTCTTCACCTATTTTACTCAAAATAAAGTTTTATTCGGTATTTTTTTATAATATATTCTTTTTTGCCTTTATTCAGTTCCAAAATACTCAAAATTTTGAATAGATATTAATTCACATGGCGCGCTCAATACGGAAAGCAAATCCTTATACGCAAAACAGTGCAAGTGAAGAGCCGAAATGAGAATGCTTGGAAGTCTGCAGTTTTCCGCCGAGTTGCCATGGTAACCGTGACGTCACCCTCCCCAATCTGCTCGCTCAAGTGAAGTGTTTCAGCTTCACGCGCCTTACCTCTGCATCTTTCAGTTTTTGAGTGCAAAGTCGTGAGAGATCACGGTGGAGTGGGCGAACTACCAGGGTACCATGCAATCTGCTCGGACTTTTTCCTCTGTGGTGCTGTGGGACATTATTTTCCGAAAGGAATTTGTTCTTTCGTGCTTTGTGATTATTTGTTGAAAGCTTTAACTGATGTTTTAGGTTTGTGTACAATTTAAGTGATAGTGATAGTTTTTAGTATGCATCCTGTGGACGACATTGTTTGTAATTTATTGCAAACTCCATTTACTCTGCCGAAAGATGAAGATAAAAGAGACATTTTGCTTCAAGGACGACCAACGGATTCCCTGACAATTGTTGCCAAGAACGAAATCAAGAAGAGCGGTAAATCTAACAATATTAATTTAAAAAATTGTTGGTTTACTGAATATAAATGGATTTGCAGCACTTCTGTGTTAATTTTTTTTTGTTTGGCACTGCTTACTTTTTAGTAATAAACATTCGGCGTGGAATAAAGACGGATTCTCAGATTTAGTAAGCGTAACACGGTCACTTCATAAACATCGTGATTCTAGCGAACCCCTGAAATGCGGAATAATGTTAAGGAATTTTGAAAAAATTCAAAACACCATTGCCGATGCCCTGAGGAAGAATGCTAGGCTTTTGAAAACGCATTTTAACGAAAACGTTCGTTTAAATAGACTTTTCCTGCAGACAGTGATTGATGCAGTATTAGTCTATACTGTATTTGAGCAAACAAGAACTAGCATTCCATGGCCATGACGAAAGCATGGGCTCGATAAATCGTGGAAATTTCATTGAATTACTTTCATTGTTGATATGAAAAAGTTCTTTAGAAATTGAAAATCAATACGAAAGGATAAAAAACTATTCAAAATGAATTAATTGAATGTATTTCTTAATATATAAACGATCACGTCAAAAATTAAATAATTTTTGATTGTTGATTCCGAAGGTGTATTGGTTGAGGGAATTTTGGGTTTCCATGATGTGAATGAAGATAGAACGTCAGGAGCTTTATACAAAATGCTAGACAAAATTTTGCAACAGTCTGATTACCAACACAAATAAATCGGACAATATTACGATGGGGCAAGTATAATGTCTGGACACTTAAATGGGCTACAGAAAAAAAAGTCAAGGATGAAGCTTCTTAAGCTGTTTTTGTTCAATGCTTAGTTCATCGTTTGAATCTTGTATTACACCAGAGTTTTTCTAAAATTTCTAAGTGTCGAATACTTTTTGCAAGCCTCAGTGGAATTGCTTCGTTTGTTCACCATTCTGCGAAGCGGTCTTATACACTTATATCAACAACCGCAAGATGCAGACCAACCATAACAGAAGCTCGATGGTCCTCCACTTCGAAATTAGAAGTGCAGTTGTTGAAGATTAGGATAAATTGAAGGAAGTGTTCGGATTTCTGACGAATAGCGAATAATCAGACAAAAATCAATTCATCTTGTCAAGGGGTTTTTGAATGATATGAATACTTTCGAATTTACATTTTTGGCTCAACTGATCTATTATTCGAACTTTTGAAGAAAAGATAACTAAACATAAACTACTGTGTAACTCAAATTAAAAAAAAAAAACCTCGTGAAATTTTGAGCCATAAAAGGAACGATGAGTTATTTGAAACACAGTTTGGAAAAGCTAGCAAAACCACAGAAATAAGCACGGGAATATGCTGCTCTTACACAGGAAACAATTTTTCAAAATTATAAACAATTGTATTTTGATTTTTTAAATTTTAGACCACATTCTTATGGAAATGGATATAAGATTTCAAGACTGTAAGATACTTCAATTTGTCTGACTTGCTGACACAACCAAATTCGGATAATTTAATGCATGCTATCCCACTCGCGCTCTTGAAAATCTACATTTTTACGGAAACATATTTACTAAACACCAGCGTCTTAAAAATGAACTGAGTCTTGTATATGCCGATGAAAAATTAAGGAATGTATTGACTCAAGAACTCCTTCGAGTGTTTCACGGAGACAAAGACATTTTTACAGAAGATTATAAATTGGTTTTCCCCAGTTTAACAATTCCATCTACAAGTGTGTCAGTGGAAAGAAGTTTTCTTAAAAGAATACAAACTAGCTCAAGAAACACTAGTTCCCAAGATAGACTTGCTTCTCTGGCAAATATTTCTATTCAGGAAGACATTTTATTGATGCTCACGAAGAAATAACCATCTAACCATCTTATGACGACTAATTTGCAGCTTTAAAAGGAAGAAAAATTGATTTATTATACAAAAAATAAGTAAGTTCTCATTAAGGGATTTTCATTGTAGACAGTAGATATCTTTTCATACTGCTCTTGTACCTCTTCACCTATTTTTCCGACCACGAGCCGCCACTGCAAGTGGGTGTAGTTTTGAAAAAAAAGTTTCGTTTTAACCAGTCTTAAATACAAAAAATTCAACTGTTTTCCAGTTTTTGAAGTTATCCCAATTTTTAACACAAGTGTAAAACCTATTTATTTCACTATAGAACTTTTCAGACTTCGAAACATTTCTTTCATCCAACCCCCTTCCTCCTCCAAAACAAATAAATAAATAAATAGATAAACAAAATCAATACACCCCAGTACTTTTTCAGAACACCCCTAATTTGAAACTCCTGGTCCACACCATGACAATACATTTACCAGCTTTGAGAGTCCATGCTCTCATGATGTTTTCTCGCCCACCTATCGGCACAGGGCGATTGGTCAGATCATATGACTAGTGCTTTTGGTACGCGAAGCGTTTATATTCTTTGCTTTTGGTGTCACATTTTGTCAATTTCCGCTGCTTTCGAGCCGACAGGAGACGTTTTGTTTTGTTCGCTGCAGACAGCAATTAAATGCAGACAGGTCGTCTGCTGCTGTAAACACAAGGTGCGAAGTTCGGTGCACCGTTTGTGCGCTGAGATGCCGTTTGACATTATTCCTTATTAAAACCCCGTTTCGTATGACTCACAGTTGCATCGTTGTTTTCCCCAACGACCTTGGGCGTCGGCAATACTTCGAACACCTGGCAGGGTTTCCGGCAACAGGTCATCAGCTAACTACCCTCTTATTTTTTTATTTTGCAACCTCAAAATTACACTTTTTGTGTAATTTTGCTACTTGTTTCTCTTCCATATTCCGCACACATGGCCAAAGTCCGTCTGTTATGTCACTTTGCTTTCCCACCAGATCTTCAGTAACATGTAGCTAAATTACACAGAAAATGTAATTTTGAGGTTGAAAAAACATACAAAAACAGGGTAGTTAGCTGACGACCCGATCTTCTAATTTATGAGGACCTAAACTACTACGGAGAGAAAGGGCGTATATAGAATTTTTCTTTTGGGGAAGCCCGATGAAAAATGGAAGTTTTTGAAATCCATCAGAACATAATAAAAGGTAATGAAAAATAAAAGAAAAAATTGAACCATTTTTTTCTAACGTAAGTTGATGCACTCTTATTAAATTAAAGAATTTTTGTAATGTAAGTCGCATTTTAACCAAAAATATGACTAAATGAATCACTTTTGGGGAGACCTCTTGACTCTCCCCTCTAAATACGCCCCTGACGAAGCGTGTTTCGTTCCCTTAATTATATAGCCGTAGTATTATGACGAATACGGATGCATTACCAACTTATACACATAAACCGGTGTACTAGTCCGACGAAATCTTCAGATCAGTATTCATACTAGAGAAGTAATTGTTGCCTTTATGCGTGCTGCAATGAGTATGACGGGCAGAGCTGTAACTAGACATTTCTGCGCTCGGGGCAAATCACAAAAATATTGCGCCCCTCCCCATTTGTCTCTTTACATACATGCATTTGTCTCTTTACATTACATACATACATACATACATATACAGTCCTCGACTAAAAAATATAAAGTCACACCCCAATGTTATCTGTTATCTCTATCTGGGAGGAACAATCAAACCGTGACTCTTTGCACTACTTTAAACTAAACTATTTAGTTTCCAAAACCCAGCGTCGGCTCATGGCTGAGATAGTGGGATGTTCACTACATTTCTATACTCACCTACGTATATGAGAGTCTGTGTGGTGTTGTGTATGTGTCATGACTCATGTAGACTAGTTTAGCGACAATAAAATAAGAAATCGATTCATGCTCTGAATATGCAAATGAAAAGTTACTGGTATAGTTAACCTTAATTGAAAATACGAAGGAGTTTCAGTACTATAGTGAGTTAAAAAAATAATACAACAATGCAAAATGAAAATTTGCTAGGATAAACAGTATAATATTGCACCCGCCTGGAATCAATATTGCTTCTGATTCCCACCAGCTACAGAAGCACTGCCACTTCCATGCCCAGTAGATGCTACTGCAATCGCTACTTCTGCTGTTGTTATGGCTGTGTGCTTGTATAAGAAATCCATCTTTCGGGCTTTTTTCGCCGCAAATCTGTCAATTACGCATTCGTTAAAATTCTCAAGCTGGTTGATGACATTTTTTTCGATGGACAGTATTGCTAGTGCTTCGAAATTCTTATATCAACAATAATGATTTGTACAATGTCTTCACGAGTATGAAACACATGTGATGCATTTTTTGTTTACGCTTCCTACTACGGACTCACTTCTGCCATGGTTTCAAGAATGTCATGAACTCAGAAATAAGTCACCTCTGTCTCAGCACGATCCACTAAAAACTTCCATCTAACACACATGCCGTAGTTAAAAATGATGTTTATTTACACTAAAAACATATGTTACAAATAAAAGACGAAGAACTTAAAATGGCAAGATGATTCGAGCTTGCTCGAAGCTTATTTTCAAGCCGAATGTGCCATCGATGTACGGAGAGCAGAGATATATACACAAGTAGACGTGACCATCATGCACTGGTTGTTTAACAACCCCCTCCCCCCATACACACTAATTCACCACCACCCCCTTTTTTTTTATCCTAACGCACAAATGAAACAAAGAAGTTCACCCCCTAATGACCAAATTGAATATCTCGCAAAAAAATAATAAAAAATACGTTAGGGTAAAAAAAGGGGGTGGGGGTGAATAGGTGGGGGCGGGGAGTTGAACAACCAATACATGATGGTCGCGCTTACTTGTATATATACCTCTGCTCTCCGTACATCGATGGCACTTTCGGCTTGAAAATGGGCTTGGATCAAGCTCGAAAGATCTCGCCATCTTAAGTTCTTCGGCTTTTATCTGTACATATGTTTTTAGTGTAAATAAACATCATTTTTAAATGACGCCATGAGTTAGACGGAATTTTCAGTGGATCCTGCTGAGACAGAGGTGACTTATTATTGATATCATTTGAGCACGAATTTTTTCTTTATTACTATGTTATGAACTGTTTGTGATACGAGAGAATTGCACATTTACATCGTCGTTTCGTAATGCACTAACACCAACATCCAGCGATAAAAGCTGTTAAGACTGGATGGAAGGGACAAAGTTCAGCAGAAGGTTGAAGTCAGATCTCGAAACTACACTATGTAGACAAAGGTATGCGGACACATTCACATATGCAAATAAACGTGTATTTTCAGAACAAGACCGCATACTGGGGTGTATTGTGTTCTTGCTGTACATAAAAAGGAGCGTTGACATATCTGGCAAATTGTATTGGAATCGACTATGATACGCGGAGCTAAACTGACGTAATTTGAAAGGGGCAGAGTGGTTGGATGCTACTTGAATAAGCAATCAGGGCTTAGTATTGCAGCTCTTCCAGGATTCCCTAAATCTACAGTCGTTGATGTTCAGGTATATAGTGTGGAAGAAATTTTCTTCTCATAATACGTGGAAAATACGTCATGATAAATAACACAGCAACCAGACATCTCTGAATTGACTGTAGTTTTACTGTTCTCACGTATATCAATCACTCAGAACATCATCGATGGCAAATAAATGGTGCGGTTACCGTAAACCCGTGCTATGGGAGACCGTACAAATTGAGTGGTCGTGCCAAACGAAGTTTAATGCGAAATGTGAATGTGATACGCACGTCCTCTGCCACAGACCTGGCCGGAGACGTTATGCAAGCCGCTGGAGCAGCAATTTTCACAAGAACAGCCTGCCGGAACTGCGTGTCCACGGTTACCATGTTAGGTCAGCAGCGCACAAACCATGCGTCACTCCAGGCAATGCTAGAAGACTGCAATAGTATCTCTCTTGTCGTTCGTGGTCAACAGAAGAGTGGAAGAGGGTTGTGTAGAATGACGAACCGCGCTAATCATTGCCGTATTTGTTGATAAACGTACTTGTTTTTGGCGTTTTCCGGAAAAGACTGGTTCAAAGGGCAACTCGTTCTGTGAGGATGTGGAGCTGTTTCCGCTTGGGAGGTCTTGGTCCTTTGATTGTTCTACGGCGCTGGCAGTATGTTTGTTCTACGGCCCTCCCAAGCAGAAACAGCTCCACACCCTTTCAAATAGAGTCTGTGAGGGCGTGGAGCTGTTTCCGCTTGGGAAGTGTCCTTCAACGTAACGTCCACTAAGTTAGTATACATTCCAAGCAATTACGTACTGCCAACGCTGTGGAAGTACTTTGGCACAGAACCCTGTCTGTTTCAGCAAGATCGAGAGCCTTGTCATACTGCAAGGGCTTCCTATTCCTGATTTGAGGTGTAAGACGTCCAAGTGTTGGATTGGTCGGGCTCAAAATCTCGATATAAATCCAGTAGAACATCTTTGGGAAGAGTTGGAACTCCGAATCCGACATCGGCAAGTAAGACCTTTCTCTATGGCACGTCTGGAAGAAGCTTTGCGGGAGGAATGGAGGGAAACTCCAGTGCAAAACTACCGGCATCTCATACCTAGAAGGGTGGATGCAATCATAACGGCCAAAGGTGGCCGAATATCTACTGATTTCAGTTAATAAATGCTTTTGTTTCGGTTTGACCTAGGTGTCTGGATACTTTTGTCAACATAGAATATATAAAACAAAATACCATGGATATCATACTGTCAAATGGAATAAAGGCAATTGTTTGTATAAGGTTGCTGCAAAAAAGAACTTCCGTTACACATTGACAGAGAATAATTTTTCATTTTTTATGCATATCAGTATGTTGTGATTTCATCATTAAATTTTAATGCTGAGGCCAAATAAAAGTTTGAAATATTAAAATATCGTATCGTACAAAGCGTTTATTATTAAAAAATGCACCTATTGTTTTAGAAACTGACCCTCACAGAATTCCATTAGCGTTAGAGCAAATAAACGAAGTTAGGTTCAAATTGAATGCGCTTAGGGCCCCCAAAATGCGTATTTACATTGCTTTTCTACAGATAAAAATTTTGCAACTGTGCTTTGATTTCTAGAGATCAATTATATCCAAAACACTTCAGATACTGAACTTTTCTTAGCCATAAGCATTGACCACATTTTCATTTCATACAAACAAGTTTCATTTCATTTTCATACAAAGACTAGGATGAAATAATTGACAAACAGTAGTTTCACTGAAGCTTTGGTATAATTTATGTTTTATGATTCATAAGCATTCATAGGTTGAATGAATTGGTATATTGAGTTGACCAAGAAAATTTTGGATACCAATTTGTTTCTTCAACATACTGTATTGTTATGAACATTTCACAAAATGCAAATAAAAGATAAAACTTGAGCCAGCTGTTGTGTACAATGAATGAATATTTTGTGACTTCTCCAGAAATATAGGCGAAGAGAAGTGTCATTTGTTTCGATGCTATGGGATCACAAAAAATACATAAAACCGTTGTCCCGCTCTTTTACGTATTACAGGAGTAATGTTTGAAGTGACATATCAGCAAAAGCAGTGTAGCTGCCCTCAATGAAAATTGTTAGCACTCATGAAATTTCATTTTTTATTCGAAGACACTGAAATGTTTACATTAATGCAATATATCGAACAAAAGACGTTTGGCGATTTCTTGTTTTAACTTGGTAGAAGACTTCACTTTTTGTGTATGACATTTTAGCCTTAATCAGGTTCTGATCTGTTGTTAAGAAGCTCTTCTGACATGTCTTTAAATCTCGTAATGAGAGCTTCAGCTTAAGCCTTTTGCCAGCGAAAGAACTGTTTCCTCGCAAAGAGCATGCTATTCTAATACCAACTCTAGACTTGGGCAATGCTTCTCATATTGCTTCTTAAGGGTGTTCAGAATGATTAATTACGTACAGCGAAGGTCAAGGTGTGACGGTCACAATAAAAAGGAGGCGTTGCAAAATTATTTCTTCAATTTGACGGAAATGTAATGCTCTCACTCTATACTAATATTTCAAAACCATTGGGCAAAATTTTTGACTTTTTGCAACATTTTAGAAGCAGATCACAAAGTGCATTTAAAGAAGGAGAAACCTGAAAATCCCGAAATGTTTACAGTACAAATGAATAGTGATTGTATAAAACATAAAGCTGTCACTCTGTTAGACTGTAGAACTGAAAAAAAAATGTATTTTTATTGTTCAGAAAGAAACAACATCGCTTGTTTGTTTCTTTGAAATTCCTGTCTCTAAGGCTACTTTATTGTCAAACAGCTCGTAACATATTACATATATATAAACAAAATAGTTTGGCGAAGACCGTAAGGACAGAAAGATTAGTTTTATAAAGAGTTTAATTTCGTATGCCTTGAATTTCCACAGAAGTTTAGGAGATTGCCAAATTGTGAAAAGGACTGAGAAATCCAGTTCCCCACTCAGCCGCAGTAAAAGTTTAACATACTGTTAAACTTTTACTAAACTTATAAGACTAGGTTAAGAAAGATATACTTACTACTGTTACGCTCATGATTTGACTGTAATGTTTTGGTGCAGAGAGTAGGAGAAATACTGTAGGAGATTTTACTCTTTTGATGGTTAGCTGCAAGAAATCTGAGAGAGTGATTCTCATTCAAAACGGCGTTTAAATATCTGCTGATGTAGGCAAAAATAAGAAGAAATAACCTCAAGGAAGTACAATGAAAGGGAAATTTATCTAATCGAGATGATTTTGCGTGACTTTCTAGAGGCACGCATATTGTGACATAATGATCAAAAGACATTGTTTGGTTATCAAAGAAGCATAGTTCTGCTCTCACGAAACGTCTAACGACACGATCATCTTTTACACATAAAACGATAAAAAAAAACCCCTGTGCGTTCCTGATATATACAATAAAGGAAATTAAATAAGGCCTTGTTTTTTCATTCTGTAAGTAATTTTCTTTCCAGATTCACCTTTCAGAATAACTGACGTTTTTCGACTGAGAGAAAGAGTGTTACGTAATTTTGGATATAAATACGCGCAACATGTGAGTAAGTAATCATTTGAAATGATGTTTGTTATAGAATAACTGCATCATAATTCTCTAAAAGGGATGTTCTTTGTAACAAACTTTGAAATAGCATGAGAGATGTGTATAACTAAATGTTGTTGAAAATTAAGTTTAGAGAATTAACAAAGTGTTTACTGCTTTCTTAAAAACATAATTTTTTGAGATATCGTGCGACAGCAATGTTTCCCATTACCGTGATTCTTTGAAAGTTTCGTTAAGTTTAACCTCCAGAATATTTGAATGCTCCATGCATTCCGATAAAACGTGTAAATTTCAAAAGGACTCAGAAAATGGGTTTTGTTATTTTGCTTTTTAACGTGTACTCTCAACCGTAACTGATGCATTTGTGGAAAAGTCTGCATTAAAAAGACAATATTTACCATTTTGTCCGAAAATCAGTTGCGTAAATTAATGATTTTTAATTTGTTTAAGACTAAGTTTTGGTATCTTCAATTTTTTTGTACAAAAATATTTGATACTCCGAAATACCGCGTATTTCTCCATCATCTAGGGGGTAATAAAGTTATGAAACTGTGCGAAGATGCCCAAAATGGATCTAAACTTTTACAATTTGGAAAAATGCAATTTTTCGAATTGGAGAAATTTAGATCTAAAATTTCATTATCACATGCTTTGAAAGTTCATGGAGGTAGAATCTCAGTTTTTAGTGCTATTGATCTTAGTACTGCCTTACTGAAAGTCACCCGGCCAGGATTTCCGGTAATGGTCACGACTGTAAATATTCTTCCAGGGAAAGTTTAGCTGAAATATTTATCTCAAAAGCCTAGTTTGTGTCTGAAGGTCCTTACTTTGTTAAAAAAGTAATTAAGATTGAGCTTATGTCTTGTTTGTAAGTTCACATCTTGCCACTTCGCTTAGCTGTTACAAAAAGAAGTGGCACAGAGAGAAGTATTAAAGTGAAGGCCTTTAAAGTGTCGCTTTCAACAGTCTTTAGTTGTCAGAAATAGATACAATCAACCCAGTTGAATATCATAGTGTCCTATCCTCTGTAAGGCTTGGATTAAAATTTACTCTCTTTTCCTGAGCTTAATGAAGGGTGAAATTGGGTTGTGTTTTTCACTTTACTGATATTGTGATTCTTGTGATAAATTAAACTACACTATACAGTATATTCACCATAGCGTATAAACATTCATAACCTCTAACGATATACATATGTTTCTTTAAGTTATATGTATGATATTCCACGAACATTCTGCGTAAGGAAACGACTAGGAAACGGCTGTCAATAAAAATGTAGACTTGTTATTCCATGAGTTCGTATGTAGCAGTTAGATACGGCTACATTTTAAACACACCTTCACTCATATATTCTCCTTTAACTGACACTTTCCGAAAAAAGAAGAATAACAGACCGTTTCGTTCTAATGCATTTAGCTGACAAGCAGTTGGAAAAAATTACCGGTCAAAGAGGAAAGTCGACCTCATGGACTTCAATGTCAAAGACCAAAACTTCCGCATCTCTTGGGAGCAGGGAGTTTCTGTCCCATTTCCTCAGTAACTGTTGCAACCGATTAAGAGTAATTAAGCGAAATTAAGGAAAAGCGTAACTGGTGTCTTAACCTTCGGAAAAGCTGCGCCGAAAGCTGAAGCACAAATATTGAGTGAAATGGTATATTGGCTTCTGACCATACGTCCGAGATGGGTCCAGGTTCGCATCCCGGTGAGGCATGGATGCTGTGTTTGTCTTACAGCACTCGCTCTCTTTCTTTCATAGAATTAGTGGGCCTAAATTAGGGACCGGGGACTGCTTACCCATCAAGCTGCCCACCGGTTATTAAACCACTAAACAAAAATGAAGAAAAAAATAGTAAGAAAATAGCATATTGAAACAACGAAACAGAAAAATTCAGAAACATACAATTCACAATTTATTGGCAACTACAGTGGTTTATACATATAATAGAGTAAAACGTGAAACACAACATCCATAGTCTAATGCATGACGAAGAGTTTTTTTCTCCAGATTATAAACTGATTTTTCTCAAGTTTTGGTGAATAACTATTTCGTTTTCTTTTCGTGTTTTCTTACTCTTTTGGCCAAAAACGATATCGAAGGATTCCTCTTTAAGCAGATGATTCATAACTCACGGAATGCAAGAAATTGTAACTCATTACGAGTGTGTTGCGCAGAACCTCACATTTGTAAAAAAAAAGAATTGTGTATTTCATTCTCGTGCTCTTTTTGCAGAAATATTGAAAAATCTTTATAATTCACGGAAGGAACCACTGGAGTCCTCTAGCAAGGCAGCTGCGCCAAAATAGCAAACAGGTTGCTCATGTGGTTTTCAAAGGTTTAGCGCAATATCTTGCGAAACATGGCCGAAATGAGAAAGTCAGTAACATCCATAATACTAGCTTGTAGAAAAACTCCTTAATAGCTATTGAGAACGATCCATGTGATTCTTGATCATGAACTTTCAGTTAGTGGAAGTTTAGGAACATTTCTGCCGTACAGTGTAGCCATCATCATATCATATGTAGAGGAATTTTTAGGAAGGGAGTGTCTGACGATCCCAGGTCTTAAACAACCCTTAGAAATAGGAAGCTAGGAGATTTGGGCTAGAGTGCCCGATAGGAAAGTGACACGGAAACGAGGTAGAAAGGGGGAGGAAGACGCCCTTATTTATTACCGGGTAGCCAGAACGAGGGGTCCAACGGATTAACGTGCCCATCCTACGCACGGCGGATATTTAGTGGTTCGAGCGTTCGTACTTGCCTGGGATCGAACCTGAGGTTTTTTGCGTGGCCGTCACGAACGCTGACAACTAGGCTACCCGCGTCCCAAACAGTGTAGCCAAAGCACCCGTCCCGTCCTTATATAAGTCATGTGAATCTCGATAAACACAAAATAGCAAGGAAGAATAAGTCGTTTACCAGTGGCGCAGTTGTCTAAGCGCTGGTTTCTGACCATTCGCCCGAGATGGGCTCGAATCCCGGTGAGGCATCGATGTTGTGTTTGTCTTACGTCATTGGCTGTCTCCCTTACCTGGAACCAGTGGCCATAAATTTGGGACGGTCAACTGCTTATAGCCCATTGGGTTGCTTCTGGTGGGTGGAGGTTAAACCCTCCAAAAAAAAAAAAGGAAAAGAAGCTGTTGCTGTGAGTGTGTTTA